>OX463223.1:124804543-127204543 GCA_949820135.1 Sylvilagus floridanus
TAAAAAAGATTTATTTATTTATTTGAAAGCCAGAGTTACACAGAGAAAGGAAAGGCAGAGAGAGATCTTCCATCCGATGATTCACTCCCCAGTTGGCTGCAACGGCTGGAACTGCCAATCCGAAGCCAGGAGCCAGGAGCTTCTTCCTGGTCTCCCACATGGGTGCAGAGGCCCAAGGACTTGGGTCATCTTCTACTGCTTTCTCAGGCCATAGCAGAGACTGGATCAGAAGAGGAGCAGCTGGGACTGGAACCGGCTCCCATTTGGGATGCCAGTGCTTCAGGCCAGGGCGTTAACCCACTGAGCCACAGCACCAGCCCCAAACCTTATTCTTTTGCTTATGGATATCCAGTTGTCTCAGTATCATATGTTGATTCTTTTAGCTTCTTAATACTGGTATATCATTCCTCCCCTCTCCAGTATCCTTTAAATCCACCTGTTGCCTACACAGTAGTGGAGCTCTTTCTCTTTTCCCCTCTTCTCCTTTCCCCTTTTTTCTCCCAGTTTTTGTTGCCTTTTTTTAAAACTATTTAACAATAAATAATAATTTATATATTAATCTTCACTCTCATCCTTATATGTTAGTGTCTTAGATGTACATATACATATTTCCCCTGCTCACCATCAGTGCTTTTGGTGATATTTCCCCAGTCATCATTTGGTTAGGTAAAGCTCATTCTCTAGTAGATTCTGCATTGAGAGCTATTAAGTGTAGAGTTTCCTACATTCTTACATGTCAAAACTGTGGGGCAGGTGTTGTGGCACAGTGGGTTAAGCCACCTCTTGGGATGCCAGTATCCCTTATGAGAGGGCAAGCACCTCTGCTTCGGATTTAGCTCCCTGCTAATGTGCCTGGGAAGTAGCAGATGATGGCTTAAATATTTGAGTCCCTGCCACCCTCATGGGAGACCAGGATGGAGTTCTGACTCCTGGCTTCAGCCTGCCCAACCCTGGCTTTGCAAGCATTTTGGGAATGAGCCACTGGATAGAAGAGCTCTCTATCTCTATTTCTCCCCTTCTCTCTCTGTCATTCTGTCTTTCAAATAAATCATAAGTAAATAAATAAATTTTAAGAGAGAGAGAACTGTTTATCTGTTCCCTTGAGTTTTGAGGGATATCTTGGCTGATAGAAAATTTATGGGGGGCCGGCACCGTGGCTCACTTGGTTGATCCTCTGCCTGCGGAGCCAGCATCCCATATGGGCACCGGGTTCTAATCCCGGTTGCTCCTCTTCCAGTCTAGCTCTCTGCTGTGGCCCGGGAGGGTGGTGGAGGATGACCCAAGTGCTTGGGACCCTGCACCACCCGCATGGGAGACCAAGAAGAAGCACCTGGCTCCTGGCTTCAGATTGGCATAGCTCTGGCCATGGCGGCCATTTGGGGGGTGAACCAACGGAAGGAAGACCTTTCTCTCTGTCTCTCTCTTTCACTGTCTAAGTCTATCTATCAAAAAAAAAAAAAGAAGAAGAAAAAGAAAAAATTTTGGTTGACAATTACTGTCATTTTTTAAAGTACTGCTCTTTTACCTTGCTTGATATTTTGGTTTTGAAAAATATAATAATATGCTAGTCTAACTCTTGGATTTTAAAGCTACAGTATTTATTCTTTTTTCCTAGAAGGCTTGATTATTTTATCTTTGAAATCAAGTCAGTTTTACTGGACTTTGTTTTAAAGTTGATTGTCCTAGGTTAATTTTCATAGGTACCTGATAAGTTTTTTTTAATTAATTTATTTGAAAGTCAGAGTTAGAGTTACTCAGAGAGGTAGAGAGAGAGGTAGAGAGAGGGAGGGAGGGAGGGAGGGGTCTTCCATCTACTGGTTCACTCCCCAATGGCCGCAATGGCTGGAGATGTGCCAATCCGAAGCCAGGAGCCAGGAGCTTCTTCAGGGTCTCCCACATGGGTACAGGGGCCCAAGGACTTGGGCCATCTTCTACTGCTTTCCCAGCCATAACAGGGAACTGGATCGGAAGTGGAGCAGCTGGGTCTTGAACCGGTGCCCATGTGGGATACTGGCACTTCAGGCCAGGGCATTAACTCACTGTGCCACAGCACCAGCTACCGGATAAGTTAAATGTATAGAACAAGTATTTGAGATATTTTGCATTTCTAGAAGATTTTCTTGAATTATTATAGTTTTAAATATCAACTCATTTCCATTGTTTGGGTTTTCTTCTTCAGGGACCAGACTAATATATATAATACTGTTTCTTTGCCTACCTTCTGTTACTACTACTTTCTCTCTGAACTTTTATCTCCCTCCCTCCCCTTCCATTTTCTTCTCTCTCTCTCTCACCTCTCATGTCATTTTTATTGCTTCCTTGTTTTCCTGCTTTCCTTTGATGTCCTGCAATAAGCTTTCACTTGAGTTTATTGTCCCCTGGGCCTTGTAATTTATTCTTCACTTTTGAAATAATTCAGTGTTTTTCTATTTCCCCTGAGTTCACTTTACATTTTTCCTTTCATTTCTCCCTGTTTTTTTTTTTTCTTTTAGTTGTTAGTCTGTTTCCTGTTTTTAGTTTTTGAGTATATGGCTCAAGGTAGGTTTTTGTTTTAATCCTTAAATGCTTTTAAATACGTTTAATACTATTTGGTGTACAGTTTTATGGTTTTCTTCTGCTTCATAGTTTTTGGGGAGGAATTTTTCTCAGGTGAGAAATTCGCTTTTTCTACTTTGTTGTCAGCATGTGGGTACCACC
Organism: Sylvilagus floridanus; assembly: GCA_949820135.1. Lineage (NCBI taxonomy): Eukaryota > Metazoa > Chordata > Mammalia > Lagomorpha > Leporidae > Sylvilagus > Sylvilagus floridanus. The sequence continues at coordinate 124,807,241 of OX463223.1, forward strand.
AAATTTAAAATTTTTGTTAATCTTATGTGTATGAAATGGTATCTCATTATTTATTTCCCCTTTTCATAGTAGAGCCAAATACGTTTTCATAATGCTTGTTGAATGTTTGTGTTGCTTCTTTGAAAATTAAAAGATGGAGCTGCTCTTTATTAAGATGAAGACAGACAGTAGGAGGAGCAGATTTGGAGGGAGGTTAGGATTTTGCTGTTGGACATATTTATTGCCTTTATTGAGCTGTTGGATATATAGGACTGAATTACAGAGGATAGGTAATGGCTGGATATAATAAATTCGAGGGTGGTTAGTTTATAGAGAGTATTAATAGCATGGATACTGAATGAGAATCTGGACTAGGGAGAAAATGTTGACAGTGAGAAGTCCAAAGACTGAGGTCACTGTTTAGAGAAAGACTGGGTTCACTATTAAGGTCAGAATGGTAAGGGAGAATGATGAGAAACCAGCAAAGGAAACAGAATGGTTACAGAGGTAGGGGGAAAACCAAGAAGGTATGTGTCCTGGAATCCAAGTGAAGAAAGTGTTTTTAGGTGTGTCAAACGCCACTGGTAGGTCAAGGAGAAGGGAGGAGGAGGAGAATTGAGCATAGAGTTTAGCAACTTTAATCTCATTCATGATCTTGGCTATGGCAGCTCGGTGCAGTAGTGGGGTGGAAATCCAGGTTGATGAGTGGTTAAGCAAGAATGGGAGGAGACAAATAAGAAATAATATCTGTGGCATACAAGCAGCTAGAGTAGTAGCTCCAGGAGAATGTGATTGCTAAGAGATGGGAGAAATATACAAAGTTGTGTGGTGACGGAAGGATAGAATAGAAAGGGAAAAGCAAGGTCATAGGGGAAAGATAATTGCTATAACTAGGCCCTTCAGCTGGTTGAGGAGTTATGTCCAGTGCTGTCCCGGTGGCCTCTTTTAGCACCAGCATCCTCCTGGAGTGGATGATCTGCTGTCCATCCTGCATACAGAAGTTGGAGAGGTTTGTGCACTGCACCCAGCTGTCCACAGTACACTCTGAAGTAGCAATACAAAGGAATCCATCTTCTGTTAATAACGTCTTCCCATTTGCAAATCCTGCTGCTATTTCAGTCTTTATCTTTCCTAATGCTCTGGGCCCTTTGATTAACTTAGCTAGTTGCAAGAAAGTTTAAGTCAGTGTTCAGCAAACTTTCTCTGTAAAGGGCCAGACAGTGAATATTTTAGGCTTTGTGTGCCACAGGCAGTCTTTGCCACATATTCTTCCTTTTCTCATAGCCCTTTAAAAATTTAAAAGCCATTCTTAACTCAGGCTATACATTTAAATTAATCTTACCTTTTGCCTATTAAGCCCTGAACCAGTACTTCTCCTTACCAGGTGATATGCACTGAGCTGTTGCAAGCAAACTTAACTTTTTTAAAAAAATTTTTTTAAAGATTTAATTTTTTTTTTTGAGTTAGAGAAAGAGAGAAAATGGTCTTCCTTCCGTTGGTTCACTCCCCTAATGGCCGCTATGGCTGGCGCTGTGCTCATCCGAAGCCAGGAGCCAGGTACTTCCTCCCGGTCTCCCATGCGGGTGCAGGGGCCCAAGTACTTGGGTCATCCTCCACTGCCCTCCCGGGCCACAGCAGAGAGCTGGACTGGAAGAGGAGCAACTGGGACTAGTACCCAGCGCCCCAACCGGACTAGAACCCCCAGGGTGCCGGTGCCGCAGGTGGAGGATTAGCTAAGTGAGCCATGGCACTGGCCAAAAAGATTTAATTTATTTAAAAGACAGTTATAGAGAGAAGTAGAGACAGAGAGGTCTTCCGTCTGCTGATTCACCCCCAAAATGACTGCAATAGCCAGGGCTGAGCTGATCCGAAGCTAGGAGCCAGGAGCTTCTTCCCAGTCTCCCACGTGTGTGCAGGGTCCCAAGGACTTGGGCCATCCTCCACTGCTTTCCCAGGTGCATTAGCAGGGAGCTGGATCCAAAGTGGAGCAGCTGGGACTTGAACTGGCAGCCATATGGGATGCCAGCACTGTGGGCTGGGGCTTTAACCTGCTGTGCCACAGCACCGGTCTTGCAAACTTAACTTTTTAAAAAGCAGCTTTATTGAAATATGATTTACTGGTTTAAAGTATGCAATTCGGGGCAGGCATTGGGATGCAGTGGGTTAAGCCACCACTTGGGATGACATCCAGGTGCCAGTTTGAGTCCTGGATACTCTGTTTCAATGCAGGTTTCTGCAAATTTGTCCTGGGATACATCAGACGATGGCTCAAGCGCTTGGGCCCCTGCCACCCACATGGGAGACTGATGGAGTGCCAGGCTTTGGGCTTCAGCCTGGACGAGCCCCGGCTGTTGCCTGTTGCAGTCATCTGGGCAGTAAACTTGTGGATGAAGTGCATGCTCCTGTTCTCTCTCTCTCTCTCTCTCTCTCTCTCTCTCTCTCTCTCTCTCTCTCTCTCTCTGCTTTTCAAGTAGATGAAAATAAGTTTTTTTTTAAATATGCAATTATTCAGTGATATATTTGCAGATTTGTGCAACAATCTCTGGAATATCTGGTCACATTTTAGAACATTTTTAATCACCCTAAAGCTAGTTTTTTATGGCTTTGATATATAATTTATGTGCAATAAAATTCACCTATTTTTGAGCGAATAGTTTGAATTTGTTTTAAAATTTTATTTATTTATTTGAGAGGCAGAGTTACAGAGAGGAAGAGACTGACAGGAAGGTCTTCTGTTCACTGATTCACTTCCTAAATGGCTGCAACGGCTGGAGCTGGGCTGACCCGAAGCCAGGAGATAGGAGCTTCTTGTGGGTCTCCCTTGTGGGCTCAGGGGTCCAAGCACTTCGGACATCTTCCACTGCTTTCCCAGGCCGTCAGCAGAGAGCTGGATTGGAAAAGGAGCAGCTGGAACATGAACTGGTGCCCATATGGGATGCCAGCACCACAGGCAGAGGCTTAGCCTACTACACCACAGCACCAGCCCCAATAGTTTGAATTTTAATAGAGCTAACTTTAATAGTAGCTAAAGGAAAATATTCTTAGTAAGACTTCTATCTCATGTAATAAGTCTCACTCGTAAACATGTATTCCCAAGTGATTTCCCTTAAATTTTCCCTTAAATCACTGATTCTGGGGCTGGCGCTGTGGCACAGCAGGTTAGAGCCCCAGCCTGCAGCAATAGCATCCCATATGGGCACTGGTTCGAGTCCTGCCTGCTTCTCTTCAGATCCAGCTCTCTGCTGATGGCCTGGGAAAGCAGTAGAAGATGACCCAACTCCTTGGGCCCCTGCACCTATGTGGGAGACCTGGAGAAAGCTCCTGGCTCCTGGCTTCAGATCAGCTCAGCTCTGGTTGTTGCAGTCATTTGGGGGTCGAACAGGTGGAATGGAAGACCTCTTTCTCTCTCCTCTCTCTTCTCACCTCTCTCCTCTCTCCCCTCTCCTCTCTCCTCTCTCCTCTCTCTGTGTAACTCTGACTTTCAAATAAATAAAAAATAAAATAATTTAAAAAAATCAATGATTCTATAGTCCCTGCACCAGCAGCATCCACATCGCCTGGGAACTTGATAGAAGTTGGGCTCACTCCAGGAACAGGGCCCACCAAGCTGTGGTTCAATGAGCCCTCCAGGTTATTTTAATGCACATTAAAGTTTAAGAACCACTATTCTAAGGTGTATTCCTGCATGGACTTGCTGGGCTGTGGGATTTGGGTGTGTTCAACTTTTTTAGGTATTACCATAAGCTTCCAAACCGGTTAGACTCATTAATATTCACCAGCAATATATGAGACTTGTTATTTGTCCATATCTGCCAACACTATGGAATTTGCAACTTACTTTTTTTTCTTTTGGTTAATCTGGGGAGTTTAGAAATGGTTATGACTTTAATTTGCATTTTCCCTAGTACTAATAAGGTTGAATATCTCATATACTCATAAGTCATATGAGTTTTGTGTTCTGTGATGCACTATTTGGAGTCTTTTGCCTTCTGAACTAATTATAATTATGTAAATAAGTGTTCAGTGTGTTGAAATAATTTCAGAATAAACCCAGAATTCCCAAGGGTAACAGGGACCAAAGGTCTTGAGCCATCATCTGTTGCTTCCCAATGATGCACATTAGCAGGAAACTGGATCTGAAGTGGAAAAGCCAGGTCTTGAATCAGGCACTCTGAAACAGGATGTATGCATCCTAAGCAGCAACTTAACCACTGTGCCAAATGCCAATTCCTATTCCGAATCATTTTGACAATGGTTCTGTGAAGTGTACATGTGTACATGGTGAGAGTTGGGAAGGTGGTACTGCTGTGTGCAAGTAGAGGAATTCTGGGTAATTTCTTCCTCGTTTTAAAATATTTATTTAGGGGCTGGCGCTATGGCATAGCAGGTAAGGCAGCCGCCTGCAGTGCCAGCATCCCATGTGGGCACCGGTTCGAGGCCTGGCTGCTCCACTTCCAATCCAGCTTTCTGCTATGGCCTGAGAAAGCAGTAGAAGATGGCCCAAGTCCTTGGGCCCCTGCACTCATGTGAGAGACCTGGAAGAAGCTCCTGGTTTCCTGGCTTCAGATCTGTGCAGCTCTGCAGCCGTTGTGGCCAATTGGGGAGTGAACCAGCAGATGGAAGATCTCTCTCTCTCTCTCTCTGTAACCCTGCCATTCAAATAGATAAATTAATCTTTTTTTAAAAAACTTATTTAGCAGTTGGTATATGCCAGGCTCTTTTCATGATTTTACTCAGAGATCATCAAACTACTATGCATTTGGCCTACTGCGTCTAATTTTGTATGGCCTTTGTGCTAAAAATGGTTTCTACTTTCTTATTTTCAAAAATTAATTTTAGGGGCCGGCGCTCTGGTGTAGTGGGTTAAGCTGCCATCTGCAGTGCTGGCATCCCATATGGGCACCAGTTCGAGACCTGGCTGCTCCACTTCTGATCCAGCTCTCTGCTATGGCCTGGGAAAGCAGTAGAAGATGGCCCAAATCCTTGGGCTCCTGTACCCACATGGGAGACCCAGAAGAGGATCCTGGCTTCTGGCTTCAGATTGGCGCAGCTCTGGCCATTACGGCCAACTGGGGAGTGAACCAGTGGATGGAAGACCTCTCTCTGCCTCTCCTTCTTTCTTTGTGTAACTCTGACTTTCAAATAAATAAATTTTTTGAAAATTAATTTAAATAACATCTATTTATCCCCAATATCCAAAATATCATTTCAACATGTAATAAATATTAAAATATTTTAATAAATTATTTTGCTTTTTTGCTGTTTGGAATCTAATATATATCTTAGAGTACATCTCATTGTGGTGAATTCACATTTTTACATTTTTAAGAAATTTTTTTCAAGAGACAAGTGTGGCAGAGACCTTATATAGCCTACAAAGCCTAAAATAGGTACTATCTGGGCCTTGGGCCTTTACAGAAAACATTTGCGAATCCCGGTTTTAACTCATTTTATCCCAATAACATTCCCATAAAATTTGTGATAGTTTTTTCTTCTCAATATTACAGAAAAGGAAATCGAAGCAGAGAGGGGTTAAGTCGTTTTTTCTTGGAGACATTCACTGTGTTTTAGAACAGGCTGCAGCCTCTTTCTATAAGCATGCTAATGCTATGTTTCTTTGCATTGTGAAAGGTGGATTGTGGTTTATATGTCAAAGGATGGTGCGGTCACGATCTCGATCCCCCAGGTGGAACAACAGGTGAGTAGTTCTTAGTTTAGCTGAGTGAGCCTTGGATCCCATGGGATGTGCAGCAACTTTGAAATTTACCGGTACTGATAAAAGGAAAACCCATTTTAATAAGCTTGCAGGACCTGATTATTCACAGTAGGTGTCTTATCATGCTGGAGGTCCTATTTCTAGATTCTAGTAACTGACAGCTTTAATTGCGCCTGGGAGCTAGAATTAATCTGTAATTTTAAAAAATGAAATGGCCACAGCAAGAGAAAATGAGAAACATTTTTGAGGGTGTTATGTTTTACAAATTAGTGATTTAGAGCTCCTCAGTATATACTTCATTGTATATTTTATAATCAATATGTTTGGAAAAGTTTGAAATTAAAAAAATAGGATGTTTCCTCTTTCTTCTTCATGTCAAAATAATAGTTTTGAATAGCTCAATTTTAATTCAGCTCTACTTTTTCCTGTTTGGTAGTTATCAATAGTATATATAATTAGATTGGAACAGTTCAATCAGCCTTTATTGTATACCTGCTACTTTTCATGTTAATTCACATAAAACTTAGCCGTTGTATTCATTTTGGTTACATAATGAGTAGTCACTCATTTTTTCAACACTTTTCATTTTGTGTACCAGTCATAACAGGCAGGTTCTAGGGCTACAAAGGCAAATTTGTTATCTTCTGTAGCCTCAACAAACATGCAGGCTGGCTTGGGAGGCTGACCCTGTAGTCAACTGTGATGTAGTGGCAGATGGGCTGGGCTATGGATTAGGACAAAATATTCTGGATCTGCAAGGAGGGAATAATTGTGCTTTTGTGGGGGAAATAGGGAGATACTAAGAAAGTCTTCAAAGAAGAGATTTTTAAAATTTAGATGAGCATAGAAGGTTGAATTGAATTTTTAAACACAGAATGGGTGAAGAAAGTATTCTAGTTAACAGTGAAAAGGAGCAAAGGCACAGGGCTGGAATATGACCAGCATGTTCTAGGACTTTAAAGGACCATAACTGGGGCTGGCATTACGGTGCAGCAGGTTGAACTGCCATCTGTGAGGCCTGCATACCATATGAGCACCAGTTCAAGTCCTGGCTGCTCACTTCCGATCCAGCTCCCTGCTAATATCCCTGAGAAACCAGTGTCAGATGGCACAAATACTTTGGCCCCTGCACCCAAGGGGGAGAGCTGGATGGAGTTCCAGGCTCCTGGCTTCAGCCTGGCCCAGTCCTGGCCATTGTGGCTATTTGAGGAGTGAACCAGCGAAAATGGAAGCTCACTCTCTTTCACTCGCTGTCTTTCCTTCTCTCTCTAACTCTAACTCTGCCTTTCAAATAATTAAATAAATCTTTTTTAAAAAGAACCATAATTACACACAAAGCATAACACAATTTTCCTGTTAATGCATGTAAACTTAGCCATCATATTTGTTCATTTTTGTTATGCAATGACTAATCAGTCATTTATTCAGCAGTTTTCATTTTGTAATTCATAACACCAAATTGGAATGGGGAGGAGCTTCAGAAAGAAAAGGGGATGAAGCAAATGATTTTAATGTTGAAGGTATCATAGAGGATGTTTTGTTTTGTCCTTTTGTGTTAGCTTCTGATGAGGGGCACTAGCCATCCTGCCAAGCTTAGTCCTTGGTTTCTAGATTCTTCCTCAGGTTTCTTTGTCAGGAACCACAATTTACTGTAATTTTCAAGCTAGCATACCTACCTGCCGCAGAGTGCTCCTGGGTCGGAGATACAGGCCTTTTTACTCATGGTGCAGCAGACAGCTGAGCTTCATGTTCCTGTAGTTGCCTTTATCCTCCATGTCTCCTGAGGGCAGGTTGTGCAGGTGGCTGGTGGGTGGGTCTTGTAAAGCAGTGAGCTTATGACACATGCAGGGACTTATGACATAGTTGAGGAACTTCAGTCCCCTATCAGAAAACTGGCCTAACCTTTACCTTGGAGGACACAATAATCTTTATTATCCTAAACTTTGGCCTTCTTCCCTGAGGGAGACTATCTCTGCATTCCAAGGCTGTTTACCTTGGAACAAAAGCTGTCAGTGTGTTGTCTCACAAGGCCTGTGAACTTACCTCTCAGCAGACCCCTTGGGTCTCTTTTGTCTGTAGAACTGAAAATAATAGAAAACATTCCCAGCAACCTGCATCAGAAGAAAGGGGCACTATACAGTAAAACATATGTTATGAAATATAATAGCAAAGCAGTTTTTAATATGCAGTAAGGATTAAAGTAAGTTATTGAGTATTTCAACCAGTCTAGGAGACCTCTGCCTGCCAGCTTTTCTCCTGCAGTGAAAGAGATGAAATTCTTCCAGGAATTCTTCCAGCTCAGAGGCTCCATTGATAAAGTGTAGCTAGCTGTGTGGCAGAGGTTCTGCTTTAGCTAAATAATGCTTGCCAGTATGTCTGATGTGGTAACTCCAGGGGGCAATATTGCCAAATTCTCTATCTATCTATATCTATCTATCTATCTATCTATCTATCTATCTTAGTAGGTACACGAGGAAGATAAATCTGCCTCCATCCTTGTGGGAAAGACACCAACTTGTCATCGAAAGGAAAGGAATTTACCTGGCAGCTTCTGAGATGGGGCAGTAACAAAAGCAGCAGGGACACCTTCCTCACAGATTATGACATTTAGCCCTCAGGAAGGAGGTCAGATAGGTGAAAGTGTCACTAGAGAAAAGCCAGAGGAATCCATAGGGTTCTTGGGGTTCTTGTCTTCAGACAAGAAAGAATGCAGGCATGAGACCAAGAGTGAAGTGATAAGGTATTATTGGGGATAGGGTATCCATTAGAATGGAAGGGACAGAGAGAGAGTGCCCAGCCACTGCGACTAGGGGAGACAGAGGTTACATGGTCTTCCATCTGCTGGTTCACTCCCCAGTTGGCTGCAACAGCTGGAGCTGCACCAATCCGAAGCCAGGAGCTTCTTCCAGTTCTCCTATGTGGGTACAGGGGCCCAAGGACTTGAGCCATCTTCTACTGCTATCCCAGGCCGTAGCAGAGAGCTGGGTTGGAAGAAGAGCAGCTGGGAATAGAACCGGTGCCCATATCGAGTGCCGGCACTTCAGGCCAGGGCTTTAACCCACTGCTTCACAGCACTGGCTCCTCTCCCTAGGCTTTTAATGGAGCCTGTTTACCCACCTCCCCCTCTCCTCCTGGACAAAGGATGGGGAGTTTGTTGGGTGATATTTAGCAAATTCTTCCCCTGAGTTGCTGCAGGCAGAGTAGAGGGGCTTCCCTTAGGGCATCTGTAAAGGTTTTATTGCCTCATGTTATCAGGTCAAGTAACCCATTTGGTCTGAGGAGAAAGAATTGTCCTGGGAGCTTTCCTTGGGAGAAGGGCTGGGACTACCTGGGAGGTTATCAGGGTCTGAACACGACTTTGAAGTGCAAAATGTTAGACTTCAGGAGCTTCCTCCCGCAGTAGGTGCAGAGGCTACAGGCCTTTCTCACTTTCTACCTAACAAAAGGTCCTCGGGTACAAAATTGAACTTTCTTATGTTCCAGGTACTGGTGCTTCTTATCCTTAATTTTAAGTCTGGGCAGTCCAAACTGGTTGCCCTGGATACAGGAGCCTCTCTTCTCAGTTGGAGTAGAAGGTTTAATGTTGTCACTGCTGAAGTGTTGGAGAAGGTAGTTGCAGAGTGATGTACTGTCCCTGAAGAGTGTTACAGCTGCATTAAAGCACATCTTTATCAAAGTTGAAAGTTTTATTTTGTTTGTTTGTTTGTTTTTTGACAGGCAGAGTTAGACAGTGAGAGAGAGAGACAGAGAGAAAGGTCTTCCTTCCATTGGTTCACCTCCCAAATGGCTGCTACAGCCGGCGTGCTGCGCCGACCTGAAGCCAGGAACCAGGTGCTTCCTCCTGGTCTCCCATGTGGGTGCAGGGCCCAAGCACTTGGGCCATCCTCCACTGCCTTCTTGGGCCACAGCAGAGAGCTGGACTGGAAGAGAAGCAACCAGAACAGAATCTGGCGCCCCAACCGGAACTAGAACCTGAGGTGCTGGCACCGCAGGCGGAGGATTAGCCAAATGAGCCGCGGCACTGGCTGAAAAGTTCTGTTTTAACAACATAGCTTCTCATCTCTATTCAAGGGAACAGGCCTGGGAAAGAAAAACAACTTACCTGCGTTAGAAGTGTTACCAGTGAATGCTAGGGTTCTTGTCTTCACACAAGAAAGAATTCAGGCGTGAGACAGAGAGTAGTAGAAAGTAAAATAGCAAGGTTTATTAGGGAAGGGACATCTGTAAGAACGGATGGGTGCCTCTCTAGACAGAACCTGAGAGAGCACCCAGTCGCTCAGGCTGGGGGAGAGTGGGGTTACATAGAGAGTACACCTGGCCAGGCCAGGCAGGCGGCTCAGCATAAAGGCAGAAGACTGAGTGTGCAGTCTGGTTGGGGCTGGGGGTTTTTAAGGCGATGTGTCTTGCCTTCCACATCTCCTCCTCTTGGAAGAAAGGACTTCTTGGATGTAAATACTAAAAACTATCTGAGTTTTTCCCCTGAAGTTATCAGACAGGAGGAAGCCTGGCTGGCTCCGCCCTGGGTTAGAAGAAGGGTGAGCAAGACCCCCTGGAGGATCAGGCAGAAGGGGCAGGGACTCCCACCTGGCAGGTTATCCAGTAGAAGGAGCGGGGGCAGGATGCAAATACTGGGCTGCCCCTGAAACGTTATTGGGATGACTTTGAGATGCAGATGCTAGACCTAAATGTTTACTCTTTAGGCCTTTGTCACACAAACATAAGCTCATATCTGACTTCCTACCTAACAGAAGTATTGATGGGGGCCAGTGCCGTGGCACACTAGGTTAATCCTCCACCTGCGGTGCCGGAATCCCATATGGGCTCCGGGTTCTAGTCCCAGCTGTTCCTCTTCCAGTCCAGCTCTCTGCTGTGGCCTGGGATAGCAGTGGAGGATGGTCCAACTGCTTGGGCCCTTGCACCCGCATGGGAGACCAGGAAGAAACTCCTGGCTCCTGGCTCCTGGCTTCAGATCGGCATAGCTCTGGCCGTTGCAGCCATTTGGAGAGTGAGCCAACGGAAGGAAGACCTTTCTCTCTTTCTCTCTCATTGTCTATAAACTCTACCTGTCAAATAAATAAAGAAAAGAAAAAAAAGAAGTATTCAAGGAAGAACTAAGCATGCGTTTCAGATCTTAAGAACCTCTTCTCGGCCAGTGCCGCAGCTCACTAGGCTAATCCTCCGCCTTGCGGCGCCGGCACACCAGGTTCTAGTCCTGGTCGGGGCGCCGGATTCTGTCCCGGTTGCCCCTCTTCCAGGCTAGCTCTCTGCTGTGGCCCCGGAGTGCAGTGGAGGATGGCCCAAGTGCTTGGGCCCTGCACCCAATGGGAGACCAGGAGAAGCACCTGGCTCCTGCCATCGGATGAGCGCGGTGTGCCGGCCGCAGTGCGCCGGCCGCGGCGGCCATTGTAGGGTGAACCAACAGCAAAGGAACACCTTTCTCTCTGTCTCTCTCTCTCACTGTCCACTCTGCCTGTCAAAAACATTTTAAAAAAATTAAAAAAGCCTCTTCTCTCCTTTCCTTTTCCCTGTTAAATGGACGTGTGTATTTTTGAAATCTTTTTGTTTGTTTTTAAAGATCTATTTATTTATTTATTTGAAAGGCAGAGTTACAGAGAGGCAGAGGCAGAGAGAGTCTTCCATCCATTGACTCACTCTCCAAATGGCCACAATGCCTGGAGCAGAGCTGATCTGAAGCCAGGAGCCAGGAGCTTCCTCCAGGTCTCCCACATGGGTGCAGGGGCCCAAGGACTTGGGGCCATCTTTTACTGTTTTCCCAGGCCATAGTAGAGAGCTGCTGGATTGGAAGTGGAGCAGCTGGGCCTCAAACCAGTGCCCATATGGAATCCCAGCACTGCAGGTGGTGGCCTCACCTGCTAGACCACAGCGCGGGCCCCTGTTTTTGACTTCTTAATGTAGCCTTCACAGAGAGACTAGATAATCAGTTGGAAACAGTATGGGATCAGTCTTTAGTCTGAGTTTGGGTTGTAGCATCAGTAAGTTAAAATATAATTTATTTCAGAGGGCATATTCAGTGTTTTAGATACTTTCCTACACATTTATTTGTGTGAAACTACCCATTCTGCTTACTTCTTACCTCATTGTTGAACCCAATATAAGGTTTTGCTGACTTGCCCTTTGAAGTTACTGCATTATCTCCTCTTGCCAGGACTTTGCTGTCATCAGGCTTCCAAAATAGATACTGCTGTTTACCTAAGCTTGTCTTGCCTCAGTAGGAGGGGCAAGATACATACTTGGAATACACTAGTTCAAATGGAAAGAATTTGCTTGTTGAATTAGGCAGTACTGTACTCAGATCTTTAAGTGTGAATTCGCAATGTAGACACAGCAAATTGATGAATTCAGTTTGAGTAGGAAATGCAGTGGAATTTTAGGAAAAGCAGATGTTTTGAGTAGGTAATAGTAAGACAAACTCGGTTTATTGTCTTTAAATGAACTTTTCTGTGTTCATTTACATAGGTCTTTATCACCAATACCCAGAGATTCTGAACAATACAAGCAGAAGTATTCTCATGGGCATTATGGCTGTGAATATAGGAAGGATCCAAAAAGACTCACCGAATGGAGAATGGACAGTGAGAAACATGAGCAGTGTAAACCAAGAATTTCCCCTCGTGGAAATATACATTACAGATTTTACGAACATAGGTCACCTTCCCCAAACATAAGAAGAAACTTTTTAGAGAATTGTTATACACAAAAGCCTCACCGAGTGTATTCACCTGGAAGAGGGAGCAGTGACAGAAGATCTCAGTACATGCCCAAGTATTCAGAGTGTGTACCCTACAAAGAGTATGAAAGGAATTTTTATCCCCAGGAAGTGCAAGGAAGGTATATGCCTGATGACTACAGAGTTAGAGGAATTGAGAAAGTAGGGAAACCACCTCAGAGGTCAATGGCAGATTCTTTTAGATTTGAAGGAAAGTGGCATGAAGATGAGTTGAGGTATCAGAGAATGCAAGAAGAAAACTATTCCCAGTCACCTCGAAGAGGCTTTGAAGACTTTGACACAAGGAGCTCTTTTCATAAGAGGTATAAGAAAACATTAAACCTGGGTAATTTGGTATAAAGCCTCCAGTAAAAGTCTCTTTAAGGTTGAAGATGATTACCTTGAAAAGCTTTTGTCTAAATAGATAGAAAAGCATTATAATTTAGTTATGCTCTACTAGTAAAGTATTTCATTTTATATTTAATCATGCTAATGACTAGAATTATTTTAAAAGGTATTTTCCTTTTTAACTACCCTTTACCTCTATGAATTGGCTTGAGGGATTATTAATTAACATGCTGCACAAAATTCTATACATATAGATTCTTACTTTCTTCTCTTTAGTGAAGGTATAAACTGCTTTGTATTATCACAGGTATCCTGAAGATCATGATTTCAACAGCTATGGACACATGTTCAAAAGACTTAAAGATGTGGAGTGGTATGAAAACAGAGCGCCTGCCAGGAACCCAAAGTGGAAGCCCGAACATCCTCTTTCACCTTACCAAGAAGAGAAAGATCAGTGGGACATCGGTGCCCAAACTCGTCGATACACTGAGAGGGAATACCCAGGGACTAGTTCAGCAGCCAAAGTATCCTATGACTATCGCCACAAACATCAGAAGCCGTCAGGTGGAGACCAGAATTTTACTGATGGGAGAACTCAGAGGTACTTGAGGGAAGATAGAAAACATAGTTTTCAAAAAGGCACTGTAAATAGAGAATCAGATTGTTTTAGTGCTGGAAGAGGGAGAGAGACTGAAGGTGGGCAAGGCAGAGAACCTTTTAAACCAGCTAAGGAAGACTGCATCGCCTGTTCTCGCTCAAATAAAAATGAGGTTGGTTTGAGGCCCTGTAATGATAAATGGAAGGGAAAAAGAAAGACAGAAGGGGATTGCAGAAGAGAGAGCAACTTTTCCAGTAACCAGCCTGATAAAAGTCAGAAACTTGCTGATGTGAAACCTTTATTTGTCAATCTTAGGAAGAATTCACTTACAGTTAAAGTAGCTGTGAAGAAAACAGTAGATAAATTCAGGTATTATATTTGTTTTTTCTATATGATATTTAATGTTTCTTCCACCTTAATTTGCAGTTACAAAAATGGAATTTTTGGTTTGGTAGAGTCCACGGGGTGGGGAATCACCTGGATTTTTCTCCAAAGGCCCTATGATAATGAGGGTAAATTCTGTATGTTTCTACATCCTGTCTCTAGATGCTTCTTGGATGCAAAGCATTCCATGCAGTTGTTCTTCCTAAACTCATGCGCTTTTATGCTGCCAGATTTTCCTTATCTGTGGATTGGCTAGATGGAATTCAAGGAGATATTTCTTGATTAGTTTCTCAGAGCTTTTATTCCTTGTTACCTGAAATTCAAGAAAATTTTTGAGCTGAAAGGGACCTTAGCAGGCTATGATTTTATAGAGGTGGAAAGTGAGGCCCTGAGAGATGAGGTGAATTGTCCAAGTCAGAATTGCTGAAATCCATTGAACAAGGGGGTGACTTTAATATGGTTCCTGCTGCCAACTCAAAATGACTATGACTTTATCAACTGGATTCTCCCATGTAGAGGAAATTAAGCTACTATCTAGGAAAATGCCTGTAATAAGACATTTGCTTTAGCTCTTAATGATTCTTTAAAAAACAGAATACTTTGTAATAGGTTACATTCTCCTAAAGCAAGCACGTATGCTTTGTTCCATTATGAATATTACCTCTGCTAATGGATTCTGAAAATAAGACATTACAGTTGGCTTTGTCAGCTAAATCTGTTCACTACCTTAGTATGCTACTAGAATGTGAATGAAAAAGTGGTGGACCATGTTGATTTGATGCATTTACACTCATAATTGACTCTTCCTTGTATTTGAATCAAAAACAAGAGAAAACAAAATCCAAAGTGTAGAAGGGGAAGGGGAGAGGGGGGTAAACCCAGGGTCCTTTTTTTTTTAAACAAAGTATTTTTTGTTCCTTTTCTTAAAAGTTAGGCATTACAGCCCCCCTCTCTCATATTTTCCTCACATTCATTGCACTTACAGAAAATAGTTTTAAATATACATAGTATATTTATATGTACACGGAAAACATTTATAAGTATGATTATATTACAAAAAGACAAATACAGGGAGAGAAATCACCCTAAATCCTGCGACACTAAGGCAATTTTATTAGGTTTTTGCTTTTCATTACAGTTGCTTTTGTTATTTTTATATGTATATATAAATTTACAGAGAGAGGGAGAGATCGTTCATTTACTGGTTCACTCCCCAAATGGCTGCAATGGCTGGGGCTGGGCCAGGCTGAAGCCAGGAGCCAGGAGTTTCTTCTGGGTCTCCCACATGGGTGGCAGTGGCCCAAGTACTTTTTCAGGTACATGAACAGGGAGCTGGATCAGAAGTGGAGCAGGCAGGACATGGAGCCCATATGGGATGCCGGCATTGCAAGTGGTGGCTTAACCTGCTATGCCACAATGCCAGCCCCTTCTAAGTATGTATGTATTTATGTGTGACTGTCATAATATGACATTGATAATTTTATCTTTTTGATGTGTGTCTAAATAATTTGGTAATATTACATCTGCTAGTTCTTAAGATCTCAAAGATTATAGTAAGCATCAAGTTTTAAGAATGTTACCTTAAAGCTTTTTTCTAACCTTGTGTTGTGAAAATGTTCAAGCATACAGAAATGGGGGCCAGTGTTATGGTATAACGGATAAAGCCACCGCCTGCAGTGCTGGCATCCCATATAGGTGCCGGTCTGAGTCCTGGCTGCTTCGCTTCGGATCCAGCTCTCTAGCATGGCTTGGGAAAGCAGTAGAAGATGGCCTAAGTTCTCGGGCCCTTGCACTCATGTGGGAGACTGCAGGAGGCTCCTGGCCCCTGGCTTCGGATCAGCTCAGCTCTAGCTGTTGTGGCCATTTGGGGAGTGAACCAGCGGATGGAAGCCCTCTCTCTCTCTCTGCCTCTCCTTTTCTCATTTCAAATAAATAAATAAATCTTTTTAAAAAATACAGAAGAAAGAAAAGAATTGTGCAGTCAGCAACTATATAACTACTACCTTGAGTCTGCAGTTAACAGTCCTCTTTCATAGTCACACATCTCTCCATCTCTTCATATATAGTTCTATCTTATTTTTTTGATACATATCCAATAAATTGGAAATAGCATGCTCCCCTTAAGTTTTTAGTTTTTGTTTGCAGTTTTTTTTAAGGATTTGTTTATTTGAAAGGCACAGTTATAGAGATGCAGAGAGAGAGAGAGAGAGAGAGAGAGAGAGATCTTGCATCTGCTGGTTCACTCCCCAAATGGTCACAACGGTCAGAGCAGGGATGATCTAAAGCCAGGAGCTGAGAGCCTCCTCCAGGTCTCCCACGTGAGTGCAGGGGCCCAAGCACTTGGGCCATCCTGTGTTGCCTTCCCAGGCCACAGCAGAGAGCTGGATTGGAAGCAGAGAAGCCAGGCCTCGAGCCGTTGCCCATATGGGATGCCAGTGCTGCAGGCAGAGGCTTAACCTTGTATACCACAGTGCCAGTCTCTCTCCTTTTTCTTTTGAGGTAAAATTACATTCAATCAAGTGCAGAAAAATCTTAAAACTTTTAATAAAAGTAATGATCTCTTGTCCTTAATAATGCAGCAGTGTTTTATACTTAAAAGAGAATTAATGAATTGCCTGTAGTACTTTGAAAGAATGCTAGAAGTAGCAATTTTGAGGAATTCATTTTTAGTAGACTTCATTAGGGATACTGTAGAGTTGATTTTATAATGTGATATGAGAAGTGGAAGCTTGAGCTTTATCAAAGTTGAATCCGTTGCATCTCTTATTTTGAATTTCTGATTTTGTGAACTTTGATGAACTGTTGGTAGGGCCTGGCAACACTTGGTTGCGTACAGATCGGGACCTGCAGGTTAGCTTATAAAGAGTCTTCACTGCAAATCCCCTCTCTTCCAAGACCTGAGGAATAAATAACTGAACAAATAGGTATATCTTTTCAGTACGATAAGACATGATAGTCAACAAAATCTTCTTCTCTGATTATAATTATTTCTTGATGATTGAGTTGTGGAAGAGTTCTATGGATTGGGTCTAATGTGTGTGCTAATAAAGTAGCCATAAAACAAAGGTAGTTAATGCTCTCAATAGAACTTTGTTTTCAATCATTAACAGAAATTGGAGTTTTTCTGCTACAAAATGTTAAAATAATCATGCAGTGCAGATAGAGGTTTATTTGCTGATTAAAATGTAAAGTTTACTTTTTTTGAAAAGACTAAGATGGTTTATTTTATGTATTTACTTTTTTGGGTTTGGTCAGATATTGGTATTCTTTATCAGTATAATTGGAAACATAAGATTATCACCTAGTTATTTCTCTAGATTCTAGTTTGTATTTAGAACAGCAGTATACAGACACATGAATGTTCACTGCATGGTTAATACTTCTATTTTTAATAAAGACTATTCTAGTGATTCTATCAGAAACTTCATTATCAGGAATAAAAGTTACCCACAGGTCATCATTATGTATGGCACACAAAATGAGTTAAAGAATCACAATATGAATTTTTTTTTAAGATTTATTTATTTATTTGAAAGAGAAAGAGAGACACACACAGAGAGAGATCTATCTGCTGGTTTATTCCCCAAATGGCTGCAACAGCTGGGGCTGGGCCAGGTTGAAGCCAGGAACCAGGAACTTCTTCTGTGTCTCCCACATGAGTGGCAGGGGCCCAGGGACTTGGGCCATCCTCCACTGCTTTCCCAGGTGCATTAGCAGGGAGCTGAATCGGAAGTGGAATAGCTGGGACTCCAACTGGCACCCATATGGGATGCCAGCACTGCAGTTAGACGCTTAACCTACTATGCCTCAGCCCTTGCCCCATCAAATTGAGGAAAGAAGTGCTGTACAGATGGGGAACAATGTAAAAAACTAACTAGGTATGAAGTGAGGTAATCTAATCACAGATTCACTGAATGATGGGCAGTGTTCAGCTAGAGGCACAATAAACTGTAGATAGAGACTTGACAACCAAATCTGCTACTTCACTGTTATATAGTATAAAAAAATGAAAAATTTTCTCCTTAATATTTCTCATATACTTTTTTGGATTTATTTTATTTATTTGAAAGACAGAGGGAAAGGAGCAAGAGAGAGAGAGATCTTCCAACCGCTGGTTCACTCCTCAAATGGCTGTAATGGCCAGGGTTGGGCCAGGCCAAAGCCAGGAGCCAAGAGCTTCATCTGGGTCTTCACCTGGGTGCATGGGTTTAAGGACTTGGGTCACCTTCTGCTTCTTTTCCCAAGCACATTAGCAGGGAGCTGGATTGGAAGTGGAGCAGCTGGGATTCTTTTTTCTTTCTTTTCTTTTTTTTTAATTTTTGACAGGCAGAGTGGACAGTGAGAGACAGAGACAGAGAGAAAGGTCTTCCTTTGCCGTTGGTTCACCCTCCAATGGCCGCCGCGGCCGGCACGCTGCGGCCGGCGCACCGCGCTCATCCGATGGCAGGAGCCAGGTGCCAGGTGCTTTTCCTGGTCTCCCATGGGGTGCAGGGCCCAAGCTCTTGGGCCATCCTCCAATGCACTCCCGGGCCCCAGCAGAGGGCTGGCCTGGAAGAGGGGCAACTTTGACAGAATCCAGCGCCCCAACCGGGACTAGAACCCAGTGTGCTGGCACCTCAAGGCGGAGGATTAGCCTGTTGAGCCACGGTGCCGGCCGAGCAGCTGGGATTCTAACCAGCGCCCATATGGGATACTGGCATTGCAGGTGGCAGCTTAACCCATTATGCCACAATGCCGGCACCAACTCTCATACACTTTTTTTTTTTTTTTGTAAAAAGTTATTTATTTGAAAGGCAGTTACAGACAGAAAGGAGAGAGAAAGAGATTTTCTATCTGCTGGTTCACTCCCCAAATGTCTGCAATGGGCAGGACTGGGCCAGGTTGAAGCCAGGAGCCAGGAGTTCTTCCAGATCTCCCACATGGGTGCAGGGGCCCAAGGACTTGGGCTATCTTCTGCTGTTTTCCCAGGCACATTAGCAGGAAGCTGGATTAGAAGTGGAGCAGCCAGGAGTCAAACTGGTGCCCATATAGAATGCCAGCATTATAGGCAATGGCTTAACCCACTATACTACAATTCTAGCCCCTCATATACTTTTTTTTTTAACATTTGTATTTGAAAGGTACAGTGAAAGAGAAAGGAAGAGCCAAAAAGAGGGAGATCTTCCACTCATTCACTCCCAACATGGCTGCAATAGCAAGGTCTGGGTCAGGCTGAAACCATGAGCTAGGAACTCCATCCTGGTCTCCCACATAGGTAGCAGGGCTCCAAGTACTTGGACCTACTTCCACTGCCTTCCTAAGTGCATTAGCAGGAAGCTGAGTCAGAAGTAGAGTAGTTGGGACTCAAACTAGCACTCTGGTATGGGACGCCAGCATTGCAATCAGCAGCCTAACCTACTTTGCCACAATACCAGCCCTCTCATATGCATTTTGTAAAATAAAAAATTAACAGAAATTCCCCTCTCATTTCAATTTTTCACCCTGGTTTCTCTTAGCGTCTCCAAAGGGATCTAGTACAGGGATGTGAACATTCAGATGAAGTTTGGAGAACATAGTTTTTTGTCTTGCTTTGGGCCAGTGATCAGTTCTGTGACACTGAGCAGGCCACCTTGCTATACCTTATGGGCTTGAACTAACCTGCTTTAAGCATCTGTTTCCTTTGACCATGTGTTTATATCTGTTGAAACTAGTTGACAGGCACATGGAGGGTCATCATATGATTGATTCTTTGACTTTTATATATATTTGAGATTTTGTATTTTTTTTAAAAGAACAGTACTTTATTGATATTAGTGGTCATTTTGTCTATCATCTTTTTTTTTTTTGACAGGCAGAGTTAGACAGTGAGAGACAGACAGAGAGAAAGGTCTTCCTTCCGTTGGTTCGCCCCTCAAATGGCTGCTACAGCCGGTGTGCTGCGCCTATCCAAAGCCAGGAGCCAGGTGCTTCCACCTTGTCTCCCATGCGGGTGCAGGGCCCAAGCACTTGGGCGATCCTGCACTGCCTTCCTAAGCCACAGCAGAGAGCTGGACTGCAAGAGGAGCAACTGGGACTAGAACCCGGTGCCCCAACCAGGACTAGAACGTGGGGTATCAGCACAGCAGGCAGAGGATTAGTCAAGTGAGCCGCAGTGCTGACTGATTTTGTATTACTAAAAATTAGATATTTTAAACTCAAATTGGTCTTAATCAAGTAAAAGATTTTGAATATAAATTAAGCCAAGAAAGCGGAAAATACTGAGGTCAGCATTATGGTACAGCCAGTTAAACCACCACCTGTGACAGCAGCATTCTGTATGGGCACCAATTCATGTCTCAGCTGTTCCACTTCCAAGCCAGCTCTCTGCTAATGGTCTGGGAAAAGCAGTGGAAGATGGCCCAAGTGCTTGGGCCCCTGCCAACTCAATGGGAGACCTGGATGAAACTATTGGCTCCTGGCTTTGACCTGGTCCAGCCCTCTCAATTGAGACAGTCTTGGGAGTGAACCAGCAGATGGAAGATCTTCTCTGTCTGTCCTTCTCTGTAACTCTTTCAAATAAATAAGTCAATCTTTTCAAAAAAAAGAAAGCTAAGAAAATAAAATTAAATTAGCTTCAATTAAAACATTGAAGGCTATCATCTGTAGTTGGGAATTTCAGTTTCTAAAACTGTGAAAAATGCGTTTCAGATGACACTTGGTCTTTTCAGCCTAGCTGCTTGCTTTTGGGTGTTTCCTGAAATTAACAACTTATTAATAGATGACATAGGAAATATTGGATGGTAAATGTAAACCAAGAAATGACTAAATTTACAAATGCAAATACTTAGCTGAAGTACTCATTCCAAATTGATCAAGTAATTTTCCGTTCATCATTTATTCATTTAGTGAGTATTTTTTAAAGGCCTACCTCATGTAAGAAAGCCTGTTAGGCTATCCTAGAGCTATAGAGCTGTGTAAGAGCAGGTATCTTACCCACTGGTTTTATAGACAAATAGGGTGACATTGGTAATACCATGGTGTAGTGAGTGATGCAGAGATGATGTGTGACGCAACAGGATGGGAGACACCAACTTGGGAGATTGAGGGAAGACTTCATGTGAGCCAGGCCATGAAGGCTGGTGTTTTTAGACACGTGAAGGTGAGGTGGAAGATGTTTCATCTCTACAGGTTAATGGCACAAAGATATAGCCAGGAACTTTGAGCTGTTTGGTTCTGAGCAGTCAGGAAAAAGGAATAGAGGGAATTGAGACTGGGAGAGTAAGAATGCTGTGCCTGCCAGCCTGAAATGGATGTGAATTAGTGGCTAGGAGAGGACAGGCAGCTCATTCTAGCCAGAGGTTTGTCTTTTTGAGTGGGACTGTGTGGGTGTTGGGGCTGGCAAGTCTGTTAGGGAACTTCTGTGAAAAAAAAAAAAATAATGAGATGCTGAATCTCATTCATTCACTCCAAAAGTTCTAAATGTATTCTTAGGAAGACCGGAGCAAGTAATATTATTGGGAAAGTGCTTTATAAATTGTAGGATGCTGTGCAAAATGGGAAAAAAAACGAAAGGAAGCTCTGTATGTGTCATTTAGATTTAGTTATATATTACAGGCTTCCAGAAGGAAAAGTACACTGTTGATTTTGGTTGTGGTTATTGTTTTGCCATGCAGTTTTTTTTAAATGAATACTAATGTGCACAATAGGAAATTAAGGTTTAATGTAGCTTTTTATTTTTTTAAGTTATTTTTATGACACACAAGGAAGAACATCAGCAAAAGTATCTTTAAACAGAGAAAAACAGGACAATAAAGAGAAGGAACAACAGAACTTAGAAGATTTAGTGAGACCAATACCTAATGTATTGTTAGAATATAAGTTTTTGGCTGAATTTCAGTTTTAAAAACTGTCAAAAATGTGTTTCAAATGATATTTGATCTTTTCAGCCTAACTGCTTGCTTTTGATGTGAAATTATTAACTTGTTAATACATGGCATAGGAAATATTGAGATGGAAAATGTAAACCAAGAAATGATTAAATTTTCAAATGCAAATACTTAGTACTTTTTGCATTTTCAGCTCTAAAGGGTTTTCTTGTAGCAAAAGTATCATAATATTTAAAATTAAAATTTCCATTTATACTATTTTAATGTGCAGTTTCTAAAAATTGTGACTTTAATGCATTTTAATAAAAATTTATACTGGGGGAACTCTAGGATAAATTTTAACTGATACATTTAAATGCTAAATTTTCAGGCATTAAATATAGCTTTATAGTATACCACAGCACTCCTATGGATTGAGGTTTGCACCTGGAGTGGAGATAGGAGCTGTGCCAGTAATTCATTTGTAATAAATTACAGTTCTTTTTTTTTTTTTAATTTATTTGACAGCTAGAGTTAGACAGTGAGAGACAGAGAGAAAAGTCTTCCTTCCGTTGGTTCACCCCCCAAATGACCACTACAGCCAGAGCTACCAAAGCCAGGAGCCAGGTGCTTCTTCCTGGTCTCCCACGTGGGTGCAGGTGCCCAAGCACTTGGGCCATCCTCCACTGCCTTCCCAGGCCACAACAGGAGCTGGACTGGAAGAGGAGCAACTGAGATTAGAACTGGCGCCCATGTGGAGTGCCAGCACTGCCGGCGGAGGATTAATTCAATGTGCCACGGCGCCGGCCCCATAAATTACAATTCTATCCATTACCCAGTGGAAAAACTGGAAAACTTTATCAACTGGCTTCCTCTTTGGAACAAACTGAGGCTGTAAAAAATAGCCTAATAACTGATGTCCCCTTGTGGTTGGCCCACTTTTATAGTTCTATTTAAATAGCTTATCTTTCTCCTATAAAAATTGTTTTAAGCTATACATTTTTGAAGCATGGAGCAGGCTTTTGTAACATTAAGCCCTTTAAGCAGGGAGCATTTGTGATTCCTTGTTAGTGGAGATTGGTATGGGCTGTTCTAGAGTTTGGCAGTGAATGTCTTTTAGCTAGTCATCATATACAGTAGGACGCTTAGAGAAAATTAGGAGGAAAAGGGAAATGGACCTTTTAATGAATCAAGGAAACTGTAGCAGTGGCATCAACCTGCCACATATCACTTTTCTGTCTTGGTGTCTCAGCAGGAAATTTTCTCCAATGCTGCTCGTCTGAGAGCAGGTGGCATGAAAAATCAGATGAAATCCTTTCCTCTGATAAGTTATTAAGACCAGTATTTAGAAGAATTGAACATTTCAAATAAAGAATATCTATAAGCCCCTTATAACTCCAGAACAATTTCAGATATTTGGCTAAGTAAAATAAATAAATATGTGTACACTTGCACCCACATCCCCAAACATATCTATCTGATTAGTAATATTATATGATCGAGATATTATTTATTCCATTGGTTCTGCTAGTATTTAAAACATACTTAAAAGTTCTCTTCTGAATTTATCTTCAGAGCCTGTAACATGCTCATAAAGAACCCCAGCATTGTAATCTCAGTTTTTTGGACAATGAACTTGATTTTGGAGATGAGCATTTAGAATTAAGTCCAGAAGAATAAGATAGGTGCAAGCTGATTACTGCCCTTTGGGTAAAAATAAGATATAAATATAAAATAAAGCATTTTCTCCTGTGATACTTAAATTGCCTCCAAATGGAAAATATAAGGATAGTTTTAAGCAAGAGTAGCATCTTGGAATAAGGTACTCTTTTTCATTATGATACATGAAGACTAATGTTCAATTGAGTGTTCACCCTCTTCACTGTAAAAGAAAACAACCAGTGTATGTATGTATATATATATATATATATATATATATGTATATATCATTGTCTTACTGTCATGGTCTCATTCCCATAGGGCTAGTCTAAAAATTAAATGAGATAATGTTGTTAAAGTCTAAGCTGCCATGTTTGGCATATGGTAATCTCTCAATAATTGTTAGCTACATGTCATAATCATCACTTTATAATAGTACCTAGAGGTGAGGAGCGCTCTTAACAGAAATCATGAAGATTCAGAAGGCATTTAAATAGTAAGATAGCTGGGGCTGTATAATAAATGATAGCATTTCTTTAAGAATACATTTAGGGTGAACACTGTAATTGGTGTTAATGGCAGTAACTTTGCTAATAACTAAGACTTTTCTGAGAGTTTAGTGAGACTTCATGATTAATCTGTTAACAGAATTTGCTTTCAGAATGCTGTTCTAAGCTTTTCATTGCTGATACTGAAGTATAAGGATTTTTATGAAGTCAGAGATTCTTGTGTTTGATAGCAGCTTTTAAAGTGTAGTGGTATTTCAAGATGTAATCTTGCTGGATTACAATGTTTTGGCCATTTAGGAGTAGGAAATGATCTCAGATTATTTTGCATATTAAGTGTCTTTAATGCCTTGTATTTGAAGTAAAAATTGTTTCACTTAGAATTTTGAGGATTTTTTGTTTGAGTAGCAAATATTTAATAACCTCTGATTTGAAAAGAACTCAGAAGTGTATATCTGTAGCTATTTTCTCTTCCTTGTTATTGTACATGCTTTATAGCATATAATTTAGCGTCTTAATTATAATAAAAGATAAACATAGTTTTATAGCTATCTTAACTTTAATAAGTTATTTCCTCAGCAAAAGAGTTTCCAATTTAGTTAAACATTTGCAAATTATTCTAGGGTTGCTTCTAGCTATTCCACAGAGAGACAGATGTCACATGATTTGGTTGCCGTTGGCAGGAAAAGTGAGAACTTTCATCCAGTGTTTGAACATCTTGACTCAACTCAGAATACTCAGAACAAACCTACAGGAGAATTTGCTCAGGAAATCATAACAATAATTCATCAAGTTAAAGGTTGGTATATTTTGCACATACATTAGGGATAACACAAAAATAATGTTCTGACTTTTCGCAAGATATAGGTAAATACCTGAGATACAGTTTAATAGTAAAATAGTAAACTATAATGAATATAGTTCAGTAGTATTTTAGTATAAGTTAGATTGTGAATTAGGGAATCTTTTGGAGAGTGTATCAGGCATTGATTCATTGATTAAAACTCATTGTTCTTTATGTGTAGTTTCAATAACCTTGTACTTCAACTGTTAGTAGATTAGGAATTACAAATTTAGAAAAAGACTGGCTGCTGCAGAAGACAGGCATTCCAAGAGCAGTGAGAAACAATAACTAATAGCCTTATAGGGAAAAGAGAGAAAACAGATGTTAACTCAAGAAATCCAGAAATCTAGGTCATTTTGTGATATTCTTAAAGCCCCTGAGGGCATTCCTGAAACTTTGGGCTGTAAGGATGTTGCTAAGTGATCAATGAGAGATTCTAATTTGCCTTGACAGACTTTATGACATCAGAGAGTTACATAATAAATACTTCAAAGATTTTCATTAAATTGTGAATGTTTGGTTTTTGCTCTGACAAGTTTCCATTAATTAGAAAATTCAATGATGTAGACAACTTTCCCCAGTGATGCTGCATTCATAAGGCAGTTACGGGTATCATAAGCTAGAGGCCTTAAAGAATTTCAAAATTTTTATTTTGTACTTCCTACTAAGATATTGGCACTAATCTTTTCTACCATCATAAAACATACTTTGAAACTGAATTATTTTCTCTGCATCCCTCAAACTGAGGCATATATTTTCTTTAAAGCATGCAATTTGTCTGAAAGAGTTCACTCTCAACTCCAGGCCCTCTCACCCAAAGGAAGTGTGATTCTTGACAGAAAGAGAGCTGGTATTATAGAAAAATCCAGGAGATTGTTCCAGAACAGGAGCAGTGAATTAGGGAAAAGAATTACTTAAGTAGAATCCTCATAGATCTTGTGTATTCTCATTCTCTCTGTCCTGTTAAAAGCCTATTGTGTGGCTGATTTCAAAATGTGTTCATGAACTTCAGGTGATGTAAAGTGAAGTAGGGGCCTTCTGTAATATGTAAATGTAATATTTAGCATTTGTTCAGGATTATTTTGATGTTTCAGGGTTGGTTGTGGAGTTAATTTTTATTGTCAGTGAACTGTAAAGCTCTGTGCCATCTGTACTTCCCAGATACAGTAAGTTCTTATCTTGGAGAAGAAAGGTTCTCACTTTGAGAGAGCCACTGTCTTTTCCCTTGGACAAATAAGCAGACATGTCAGATAGGAAGAAAATACTTAGATTCCCTAATCAGGTGTTTTTTACTTTTGCTTAAGCTTGAGAAAGCACTTGAGCACTATAAATTAGTCTGAAAAATAAGTTGAGGTACCACATATTTTCAAGAGAAAACAGATTGGATTTTGAAAAACATAGTCCCTTCTTCCTGTGCTTATAATCTTTTAAGTAGAATCAGTATTGCATTGAGATAAAACTATTTGTTTCCCTTTTTAGCAAATTATTTTCCATCATCTGAAACTACTCTGCATGAGCGTTTCTCAAAACTGCAAAAGACACAGGATGCAGATATAAATGAACTTAAATTGCGTTCGGATCCAGAAATTCACAGGTAATGATTGATTATTGTATTCTCATTTAACTCATGAGAATAAACCTAGCAGCAGGTATGGGATAGAGTTTCTTTCTGAGCTTGCTCAGCTGGGCTTACTGTATACTATAAGTATATTTATCACATGAAAACAGGACTAACCCAAGCAGGTACTGGACCAGTGCACATTAATGGAATAGGTTGCATTTACACTATTGAAAAGTGTTGTGTAACTTTGAAAAGCAATGACCTGAACAGCCCTTGTCGTGATTGTTGGGGAACAGTTCTATTTTTCTTTTCTTTTTTCTTTTTTTTCTTTCTTTCTGAATACCATTGGTTTAAGTCTTTACCTAACATAGAATTAATCATATATGTAAAGTCAATTGAAAAATAGATCTCGGGGGGAAAAATAAGCGTGGGAATAAGAGAGGGAGGAGGAAGTCTGTAACTGTAAAGCTTTATAGTTCTGCATACATGTCAATGGACTTCTAAGTGTACAGTTTAAAAACTTTGCATGGGACCCCAAATCCCATTAAGCTGAGTAGTAAAAATGCTATCTCAAGTGTTACAGTGACCAAATTAAGTGTTAAAGTGAGCATATAGATAGAACTAAGTGTTAAATGCATTATATAAATATGATCTAATGTTCACTAATAAGGATAGAAATAAAAAGGAGAGAATGCGCCAACATGGGAAGCAGTCCACACAGCAGACTCAAAGAATGACAATTGCTTTAAATAGCACTCTGACCGCAGAATCAGCTCTTAAGGCATTCTGGTCTGGCTGAAAAGCCAGTGAGAGCATTTCAGGCACAGAAAGCCAAGACACTATCGCAAAAAAAAAAAAAAAAAAAAAAGTCCTTCATGAAGGATCTCTGTGAGACCCCAGTGGAAAGAAGGGGCCATCAAACAAGGACGTAATTCTCTCTGAAGGTAGGAGAGAACTTCCACTTTGCGTTTGGCTTTGCCTAAATACTGACAGAGACTGCAATCTCAAAAGGCTTCTATAGCCCAGGCAGCTCATGACAAGAGCCTCAGGTGATCACTGACGTCATAGATAAGAGTGTTAATTGTTAAATTAACAGCAGGAGTCACTGTGCACTTACTCCCCATGCAGGACCTCTGTCCTAAATGAATTATACTATGAGATTCTACTGTAAAACTTGTTCTCAAACAATTTTTATATTTAGTGTATGCTTGTGTGCAAATAGTTGAAATATTTACTTAGTATAGAGTTGGTCTTCTGTGTATAAAGTTAGTTAAAAATGAATCTTAATGGAGAATGGGACTGGGAATGGGTGGGGGAGGAGGAAAAGGGGAGGGAGTGGGGGTGGGAGGGCCGGTGTTTTGGGAAGAATCACTATTTCTTTTTTTTTATATAAAGCTTTTATTTAAAGAATATAAGTTTCCAAAGTACATCTTATGGATTACAATGGCTTCCCCCCCCCCATAACTTCCCTCCCACCCGCAACCCTCCCCTTTCCCACTCCCTCTCCCCTTCCATTCACATCAAGATTCCTTTTCAATTCTCTTTATATACAGAAGATCAGCTTAGTACATATTACGTAAAGATTTCAACAGTTTACCCTCACATAGGGACACAAAGTGAAAAATACTGTTGGAGTACTAGTTATAGTATTAATTCACAATGTACAGCACATTAAGGACAGAGATCCTACATGATTTTTTTTAAAAATTGATTAATTTTCTGTGTAATTTCCAATTTAACACCAAGTTTTTTTAAACATTTTCAATTATCTTTATATACAGAAGATTGATTCAGTATATACTAAGTAAAGATTTCAACAGTTTGCACCCACATAGAAACACAAAGGGTAAAAATACTGTTTCAGTACTAGTTATAGCATTACTTCACATTGGACAACACATTAAGGACAGATCCCTCATGAGACGTAAGTACACAGTGACTCCTGTTATTGATTTAACAATTTGACACTCTTGTTTATGGCGTCAGTAATCTCCCTAGGCTCTAGTCATGAGTTGCCGAGGCTGTGGAAGCCTTTAGGGTTCGCCGACTTCCATCTTATTCTGACAGGGTCATAGTCAAAGTGGAAATTCTCTCCTCCCTTCAGAGAAAGGTACCTCCTTCTTTGATGGCCCCGTTCTTTCCACTGGGATCTCACTCGCAGAGATCTTTCATTTAGGTCTTCTTTTTTTTTTTTTTTTCCAGAGTGTCTTGGCTTTCCATGCCTAAAATACTCTCATGGGCTCTTGAGCCAGATCCGAATGCCTTAAGGGCTGATTCTGAGGCCAGAGTGCTATTTAGGACATCTGCCATTCTATGAGTCTGCTGTGTATCCTGCTTCCCATGTGGGATCATTCTCTCTCATTTTGATTCTATCAGTTAGTATTAGCAGACACTAGTCTTGTTTGTGTGATCCCTTTGACTCTTACACCTATAAGTGTGATCAACGGCGACAACTAACTGAGCACCAAAGGGGAAACCTGTTGAAGTGAAATGGACACTATGAGAAACAGTGACTTGATCAGCTCTTGTGCTGACTGTTGTTGTACAATGTAATACTTTATCCATTTTAGTATTTTTTTATTCTAGTACTAGTGGTTGAACTCTGTAATTAACACACAATTATTCTTAGGTGTTTAAATTTTAACTGAAAAGTGATCCCTGTGAAATATAAGAGTGGGAATAAGAGAGGGAGGAGATGTACAATTTGGGACATGCTCAATTGGACTTGCCCCAAATGATGGAGTTAGAATCGTGCCAGGGGATTCCAATACAATCCCATCAAGGTGGCATGTACCAAGGCTATCTCACTAGTCCAAGTGATCAATTTCAGTTCACAATTGAAGAATCACTATTTCTAAAGATGCACTCATGAAATTTATATGCGTTAAATAAAAGGTTTCTAAAAAAAACATGAATTAGGAGAAAGCTGGGGGAAAAAGTATTGTTTATATGTGTAGAACTTTGAAAATACATACTTGCCTAATTTTGATTCTGCTGTGTCTATAATAATTGTCTACAGAAATTTTCATTCAAAGAGTGAAAGATAGTTCATGCTATTGAAATCATGGGTTGCTTCATGTGGTCTCAAATGGCTATTCTGGGGGTAGCTGGATGAAAACATGTGTCATCTTCTGCAGGCATTTGTCCAAGCAGGCGCTGCATCCTGACTCTTGAGCTGGACTGATCAGTGTTAGGATCACCAGAGCAAAGTTTGAGGCCACACAGACTAGTGATTTAGGAACTACAAAAACTGCCCTGTAATGTTCAAAGTTTATGTATGTCCTAGACATTTATATATAGATGAAAAATCACCTAGTATAGGTCCTTTCTCCAGGACCTACAAGGTGTATTTGAAGTTGCATTCTAGAGTAGTAAAAACAGGGTATCAGTGTGTAATATAATTATTTATAATATATGACTTTATTATTCTAGGAGAATTGATATATCTTTGGCTGAGCTTCAGAATAAACAAACTACAGTATATGACTCAGAACAGGTAAGTGAATACAATTTTTGAGAAGAGATTATCTTATTGTTGCCATACTAATGGGAAAGGGGATTAATGACTGGGACTGAAAAAGGAGGTGGAAGCACATGAAGAAGGATTGAGATCTAGAAATCTGAAATTTAAAAAGCTCTTCAAATGATTCTGATTATTAGATTGCAGTGAGAATACTGAGAAAAAATGAAAATATTTACAAAGAAGGACAACCTGTAGAGATAACAGCTTTTAAAATTGATAGAAAATTATAGCATTTAAGATTCAGTACAAAACTCCACACTGTAAAGCTTGTGGAAAGTATAGTCAATACCTATTTTTCTGAAATAGTCATGTGGAATATATTTTGAAATATATTCATATAAAGTGAATGCAAAGGAACTAAGTTTCATTTGATATGGCCCCTTTAACTGTAGAATGTAGGAAAGATTGTCTAGGGTGTGAACTAGCAAAATAATGGAAATAACACATAATTTCTTTCTGGCCACAGGTTGTGTGTGGTTCCTACCCAACACCTCTTCTGTTTTCTTTACTATTTAGAAGACAGTCTTGACTGGGAGTTGGGGAGAAAACTAGCTCTTGTTTTAGAGGAATTATATCAAGTTGTAAAAGAACTGCTAATTTATTCATTGAAAGTACAGGGTTTTTTTAGAGGAGAGACGAAATATTTTTCTGATAGAAAATATGTTTTTTTTTTTTTTACTTTTGAATCACTTATAATTGTTACTGAGCTTTGAGAGATAGTTATTGAATAAATGATATTTTCAGGAAATTCCTAATCGTCAAAATACTATAATCAATTTACAGGAAATTTGAGGAATTTTTTTAACTCACCTATAATTCAGCCACTAAAAATATTGTTTGAGCATCTTTTCTTACAATCTTCAATCTTACATCTTGCATTTTAATGTTTTTTGTTTTTATATCTTTTTTTTCTGAATCAATAATGACATTCTTTTTATGTAAAATCTGATTTTATGATTGAGGATTTTTAAAAATTTTAATGAACTTTTTTCAGCAAATGTTTTTCTAAATTGACTTCCACATACTATTTGTTACCATAATTTGAGTGGTTGAACATTATTCTTTTGAGTTAAGTTTACCATCATTTATTTAATCATTTTTCTTTCCTCTGTGTTTTTTTTTACATTTAGACTTTTCTGTTTTTTTCTTAAATATAATATTTTGAATAGGCTCATATTTAGGTATATAGTTTTTTCTTAGGGATACTGTCCCAGAAGGGATTCCAAATTCTATGTTAAGAACTTTCCTGACTGTATTGTCTGTTGTGTTCTAAAATATTTTTAGCAGGATGATGAGTCCAAGATAATTTATTTAGGCCTTTTAAGTAAGATTTTTATTATATATGGTCTTTGTGCAACTAACAGTAATGTGAATGGTGTTTGTGTTTTGTCAAAATTCTTCAGACTGTGGTCAAAATAATAGATCCAAATGACCTACGGCATGACATTGAAAGGAGAAGAAAAGAACGGTTACAGAATGAAGATGAGCACGTTTTTCACATAGCTAGTGCTGCAGAGAGGTAATCAATAGATGAAAAACATGTTGTTATCAGGAAGCTTTTGGTTCCAGCATCTTTTTCAATTTTTGTGTGATAATTTTCATTCAATTGAGAGATTTGACCCTTCAACTCTGTTTTATATGTTTAAGTGAACTCTATTAAAATGTTTCAGAGTTACTCAGTGATCATTGTATGTGGTTTGATTTAAACAACAAAAATTATGGGGTAGGCGGGATGTTTGAGGTCTTCATAATTCAGGATGGGAGTTTAACAACATTTTGAATATTTGCAGGAGTCAGGACCAGCAAACTTATGGACTATTGGCTCAAGTTGATTGAAACTCTGATACATTCTGCCCTGTAGATTTTGAAGTAGTCTTTAGTATTAAATTTCTCAAAGTCATTACAGGTCTTTTTTGGGACTCTTCACAGATGTCTGTCCATGAAAGAATCAGGTATGGTAGAAAATGCAGAGGATATCTAAATTTGAGTCTCATTTCTGCCAGTTTATAAACTGTTTGATCTTGGGCAAATTTGCTTAGTCTCTGGAGACTCTCTACCTTTAAATGATGATAAAACTGATATGTGATGTGAGGCAGTTGTACATATTAAATGAGCTGGCAAATGTAAAGTGCTAATACCATACTTAGCAAATACATCATCAGTAGATCCTCATTTTGCTTTTCCAATCCCATACCTCTTTTTAAGGGCTCACAGTAGCCTAGATTGGCCCCAGTTAATCTCTAATTATGGAATTCTAATTCTCATATGTGAAACTCATTGCAACTCTGGGACTACATATGATTTCAAGGTATAACTGAATGGGACAAAATTTCTGCTTTGCACAAGGGTCCTCACATTGATTGGATCTCCCAAAAAGTGGGAATGTATGAATAGAACAGGTCTGTGATAATTGTTTTCCCATAATCCTTAGTATCAAATTATTACAATATTTGACTAGACTTTTAACTCCGATCCTTAGCTAACTAGGCCTTGGTCGAAATACTTATAGCTTGTTTAAAAATTGATTCTGATATAAGTTTAGGGCTAATTAAAAGTGAAACTATGTATTTTGGCATACAAAATAATTGACAATGCAATAGTAAAATCTTGTTCCTTGCTGGGTGGAAGTCTGTAATTTCCTAATATGATAGGAATAATGTATTGCTTGACTGCCCCCTCCCCCCTTTTGTGAAGCAGAGAGAGAGAGAGACAAAGACAGAAAGAGCTCCCTGAATGCCCTCAACAGCCTAGCCCAAGCCAGGCTGAAACCAGGAGCCAGGACTCAATCCAAGTCTCCCATGTGCATGGTAGAGACCCAGTTACTAGAAGTAGCACCTGCTACCTCCCAGGGCACACAATAGCAGGAAGCTAGAACTGAGAGCAGAGCCAGGACTTGAACCAAATGTCCAAATGCCTGCCCTGACTGTGTTCTTTTATGACATAAGCTTACTGTCATGCTTTTCTTGAGTCAGCAAGTTTAAGAAACCCAGTGTACCAAGAAAAAAAGATTTTAAAATCAGATTTAAGATGATCAGCATATTATAAAGACCATCTAATGCCCCCAGGATAGGTCTTTACCCTTTGAGGTGATTGAGAGGTTGGAGTTAGATCTGAGTTCAATGCCTACCTCTTAGACGCCTAACTATGTGACCGACTTGGACAAATTACCTAGTCTCTGTTTCCTCATCTGTAAAACAGGAATAGGAATTAGAATTACCTCAGAGTGGGGTTAAGATTTAAGAAAGTGATGAGTGTAAGGTAGAGTAGCTGGTCAGTGTTAAATATCATTAATGTTACCTTTCAGGACACTGTTGAAGCATGCAAAAATGTCTTCTTCCATGGTATCTTTTACTGGGTTGGTAGGATTATTTAATTTGTATTGGACAGGTGGTATCGCATATTGGAGTCATGAGGGTTTTGAAAAGTTGAGATATTACCATAGAATTCACTCTTTGAAAGTAAATGATTTAGAAGTTTTATAGCATATTCACAGAGTTGTGCAATTATCTCTAGTATCCAGTTCTAAAACAAAAGGAAACCCTGTACCCATTAGCTATCAGTCTTCCATTTCTCCTTCCCTCCAGCCCCTAGCAACTAGTATTTTATTTACTGTCCCTGCAGATTGGCCTATTCTTGACATTTCATATAAATGCAGTCATATAATACATGCTTTTTGTGATTGATTCTTTCATGTAGCCTAATATTTTCAGTGTTCATCCATGTTGTAGCATAAAGATTCATTTTATGGCTGAATAATATTCCATTGTATGGACATGTCATATTTTATTTGCTCACCAGTTGGATGTTTGAATTGTTTCTACATTGTGGCTATTGTAAATAATGATGCTATGAATATTTTTGTGTAAGTTTTTTTTGTGTGTAGACATGTTTTCATTGGGTGATAACTCTGTATATAACTTTTTAAGGAATTACTAGACTACTTTCTAAAGTGGCTGTACCGTTTTATATTCCCATCAGCAATGTGTGAGGGGTCCAATTTCTCTATATTCTTGCCAGCACCTAAAATTGTTTCTTTTTTTTAATTGACATAGAACCTTTATCCTAATTTTATCTCATTTTATCCTAATTCAGTTTCCTTATTAAAATAAGAAAATCATTTAATTTTAGCCTATCATCTTAGAAATTTAGTTTATTGAGGCTGGCGCTATGGTGCAGCAGGTTAAACCATTACCTGCAACACCAGCATCCTATATGGGCACCGATTTGAGTCCCTGCTGCTCCACCTCTGATCCAGCTCTCTGCTAATGCACCTGAGAAAGCAGCAGAAGATGGCCCAAGTCCTTGGATCCCTACACCCATGTGGGAGACACAGATGAAGCTCCTGGCTCCTGGCTTCAGCCTGGCCTGGCTCCAGGATGATGCAGCCATTTGGGAAGTGAACCAGCGATGGAAGATCTCTGTCTGTAACTCTGCCTTTCAAATAAATAAATAAATCATTGAGAACAAAGAAATTCAGTTTATCGAAGTTGACCTCATTATATCTTTACAGAAATCTTTTTAATTGAGTAAAGTATACTTTCCTTAGAAATTTGGAAAAATTGAAGCACAGTGAAATCACAATCACAAGATATAGTGATTTCCCACCTGCAAGGTTGTCCCTTAAAAAGTTGAAGGCAGGTTATGTGTCTGTGTTTGCTTGCCATGTATCCCACCGCCTTGAGCTCAGTTTGTATTTGTTGAATGAATGAAGACTTTCCAAAGGAACAGATGAAACTGAGGAATCAAATTATAATCCATTTCAATCTGGATTACTATTCCTTGATGGACTGGGATCCTTCACAATCAGGCCTAACACTTGGAGGTTCTGTGTAGTCTCCAGGATCTTGCTGTTCTCTGTGTGCTCCCACTTGAGACCAGTCTCTTAGCCTGATGTCTCTGTGTCTTCTCCTGACTGTTTCTCTGCTTCCTAACTAGCGTTATCAAGTTCCCTACAGTGCGATGAACATGTTATGTTATATAGGTGTGCGATATATGTGATGAAGAAGCTTAAAAATAGTATCAGTGAACTTTGAGAATACAATAAACTGCAAGACTTCCTCTTCTAGCCAGGCAGTTTGTGGGACCACATCTGTTCTTATTCTTGATATTGTAATAATCTGTCATCTATATTGAACCAGAATGAACTGTATAAAGATATCTTACTCATATATTCAACAAATATTTATTTATTAATGTCTTTGTTCTAGTTACTATTCTAAGCACTGGTGATACAGTGAAAAACTACACAAGCCCCTGTCTTCATGGCACTTAAGATTTAATGGTAGGAGAAAGAAAACAAATAAAATAAATAAATATTATGTCAGTGAAGTGATAGGTGAAAATTAAAGCAGAAGAAGCAGTGTAATACAAAATAATGATATGTGTGATATTTTACTTAAGGTATTCATGTAGTGTACTTATGATTTTTTAAGAAATGTAGCAGGAATATAAATTAAATTAGGGTTATTTGAAGGGGTATAATTTAAAAAGAGAGGAACAGTAAATACAAAGACCCTGAGGTAGGAGTATGCTTGCTTTTGTTTAAGAAATAGAAAGTGATCTCTAGTGGGGTTGCAATGTGATGGAACAGGGAGAGAGTTAGTGAATAAGATGAAATCATGAATTGCTTTGAAGGAAATGAAGACTTTGTATTTCACTGTTCGTGGGAACGTAAACTATTACAACCATTATGGAACACAATGTGGAGATTCTCAGAAATCTGAAAATAGATCTACCATAGCACCCAGCCATCTCACGCCTGGAAATTTACCCAAATGAAAAAAATCAGCATATGAAAGAGTTATCTGTATCCCCATGTGTATAGAAGTTCAATTCACAGTAGCTAAGATATAGAATCAACCCAGATGCCCATTGGCTGATGACTGGAAAAGGAAATGTGCTATATATACACTATGGAATACTACTGAGCCATGAAAAAGAATGAAATGCTATCTTTTGCAACAATATGGATATAACTGGAGACCGAGATGCTTAGTGAAGTAAGCCAATCCCCAAAAGACAAATCATATATTCTCTCTGGTATGTGATAGTTAGTATAGAATACAAGAAAGAATGTATATTAAGAGTGAAACTGACATCTCATGATTCAGTTATTGTTTATAACCCTTGTCTATATTCCTATTACTTTTTACTTGAACGTTATGGTTAGTGGTTCATTAAACCTGTGATTATAAAAAAAATTTAAAGTATGTTATTACAAAATTAAAGGAACAAAAAGAAGGAAGGGGGGATAGAGGGAGGAAAGTTTGGTTATCTTCTTAGAATTGTATCTATGAAATACTTGAAATCTGTTTTCTTTAATAAAAAATAAAAATTTTAAAAAGACTTTGTATTTTACTCTAAGACCAGAAAACATTTTGGATTCTAACCAGAGAAGAGACAGAGTTAAAATTTAAAAAAAGGATCGCTGTGGTTGCTCAGTGGAAAATGGACTATAAGAACTAGAGAAAAACTATTTCTTTCTTATGTAAGAAAATAGATGGGGCAAGAATTGTGGTGCAGTGTGTTAGACTGCTGCTTGGGACACCTGAATCCCGTTTTGGAGTGCCAATTTGTTCCAATCCAGCTTCCTGCTAATGCAACTGAGAAGCCAGCAGTTGATGGCACAAGTGCTTAGACACCTGCCACCCACATGGCAAATTCCAGATGGGATTTCGGGCTCCTGGCTTCAGCCTGCCTAGCCCTGGCTGTTGTGGGCATTTGGGGAGTGAACCAACAGATGGAAGATCTCTCTGTCAGTCTGTCTTTCAGACTTAGGAAAGATTAGAGGCAGGAAGTCTGCATAGTAGAGTGGCACCATAAGTGAACAAGGCTCCTTAGATCTTACCCCTCCCATATCCTCCTGTGCATAATTTTCACCTAATATTCCAAGACACATTTTTATGTTCTAGGCATTGTGTCCTCCTTCTAGCCTTTAAAGATTTCTTGAAATTTATATATGATGCTTTAACACTTCATCCAAAATGTAGTTCCATAGCCATACCTAACTGTGGGGAGACTGGGAAATATGTTCTTCAACCTGGGCATTCATTTGCCTCATCAAAAATGAAATAGCAAAGGATTTTTTAAAATTGTTTAGGGACTGGGATTGTGACGCAGTGGATTGTTTTTTAATATTTGTTTATCTGAAAGTCAGAATTAGGCAGAGAGAGAGAGAGAGATCTTCCATCTGCTGGTTCACTCCCCAGATGGCCACAACTGGCAGAGCACTGATCCTGAGCCAGGAGCCAGGAGCTTCTTTCAGGTCCCCACATGGGTGCAGGGGCCCAAGAACTTGGGCCATCTTCTGCTTTCCCAGGCCAGAGCAAAGAGCTGGATGGAAAATGGAGCAGCTAGGGCTCGAACCAGCACCCATATGGGATGCCGGCACTGCAGGTGGCAGCTTTACCTGCTACGCTACAGCACTGGTGCCAGTAGTGCAATGGATTAAGACTGTGTTGCCAGTGTGTTGGAATTGCTGGTAAAGTCATTGCCTGTAATGCTGGCGTCCCATATAGTTATTGGCTCAAGTCCCAGGTGCTCCACTTTCCATCCATCTCCCTGCTAATGGCCTGGGAAAAGCAGCAGAAGATGACTCAAGTGCTTGGGCCGTTGCCACACACATGGGAGACCTGAAAGAAGCTCCTGACTTCAGCCTGGCCCAGCCCCAGCCGTTGTGACCATATGGGAAGTGAGCCAGCAGATGGAAGACCTTTCTCTCTGTAGCTCTGTAGCATCCCTTACCGGAATGCTGGTTCCATCCTGGCCCAGCCCTGGCCATTTTGGCTATTTGGGGAGTGAACCAGTGGATAGAAGATTCTCCCTTCCTCCCTCCCTCCCTCCCTTCCTTTCTTTCTTTCTCTCTCTCTCGCTCTCGCTCTCTCGCTCTCACTCGCTCTCTCTCTGTTACTCTACCTTTCAAATAATCTTTAAAACATAGTTCATCATAATAAAATCTACACATGATAGAATTTACCATTGTAGCCATTTTTAGGTGCACAGTTCACTAGCATTAAGTATATTCACAGTGTTATACAATCATCCACACTATCCAGTTCCAGAACTTTTTCATCTTATTAAACAGTAACTCCCCATTCCTCCCCTTCCCAAACCCCTGATGACTTTAATTCTTTGTGATTCTATGAAATTCTGTATTTTAAGTATCCCATATGGTAGTACCATGCAGTATTTCTTTTGTGTCTGAATTCTTTCATTTAGCAAATGTGTTTAAGGTGCAATTCTGTTGTGTCATATGCCAGAATTCCATTCCTTTTTAAGGCTGAGTAATATTTCAGTGCATGAGTATGACACATTGTGTTTGTTTTTCTGTTGGACATTTGTATTCGTTCTACCTTTTGGAAATAGTGGTGTTATGAACATTGAATATTGCCATCTATTTGATTATTCCTGTCCTAGTGGGTATAAAGTGGTTTTGATTTGCATTTTCCTGATTAGTAATATCTTTTTATGTGCTTGTTGGACATTTGTGTGTCTTTTTGATAAGTTTTGACTCAAATTCTTTGTCCATTTTTTTAAAGATCTTATTTATTTATTTGACAGGTAGAGTTATAGACAGTGAGAGGGAAAAACAGAGAGAAAGGTCTTCCATCCACTAGTTCACTCCCCAAATGGCAGCAACAGCCAGAACTGAGCCGATCCAAAGCCAGGAGCCAGGAGCCTCTTCCAGGTTTCCCACATGGATGCAGGGGCCCAAGGACTTGGGCTGTCTTCTACTGCCTTCCCAGGCCACAGCAGAGAGCTGGGTTGGAAGAGGAGCAGCCAGGAGTAGGTCCAGCTCCTGTATGGGATGTGGTGCCATAGGTGGAGGATTAACCTACTGCACCATAGCACCAGCCTGCCCATTTTTAAGTCAAGGTATAAGAGTTCTTTATTTATTCTGGATACTACTTTATCATATGTATGCTTTACAAAGAAGATTTTTAAAAGTCCTTTCTTTTGTTTACAGATGTAATCATGCATGCTAATGGTAATTATTTGGAAACATAGGATAAAATATAAAAAGTGAAATATAGAGCATCCTTAATTTCACCATTCTTAGATGACCACTGTTAAAATTTAGTACATTTATCATCATCTAGTTTTTCTGGGCATCTATGTGTATACTTTAAATAATTGAAATTATCCTGGATATATAGCTTTGTACCCTATTGTCTTTTGCTGTTATGTATTTATTTATTTGAAAGGCAGAGTTATGGAGAGAGAGGGAGGGAGGAAGGGAAGGAGAGTGAGCTTCCATTTGCTGGTTCACTCCCCAAATGGCCACAATGGCCAGAGCTGGGCCGATCCAAAGCCAGGAGCCAGGAGCTTCCTCCGGGTCTCCCACGTGGGTACAGGGGCCCAAGCACTTGGCCACCATCCACTGCTTTCCCAGGCACGTTAGCAGGGAGCTGGATCGCAAGTGGAGCTGCTGGGACTCCGTCCACACCCATGTTATAAGCTGGTGTCACAGGTGGCAGGTTAAGCCACTGCACCACAATGCCAGCCCCCACCCTATTTAGGCTTACTATCATATCATGAGCATTTTGATGTAACAAGATTTTGTTTTGTTTTTAACATTTTAAGAAACCCTGAGTATCTGTTTCATGTCAGGTTCTAGGGTCAGAGCTGAGGTCACAAAATGAGCCATCCACAGTGCCTTCTCTGAAGGAATCTTGGCTTGTTTGATTCAAAGACGGGTACCTCAGTCATTACAAACAGGGAGTGATGTTATGAACACACATATGCTGTATGTGCACATAGGGGACAGGACCTAGTCTGCCCTATAAGGCTTAAGGAAAGCGCTCATGGAAGAGGTACAAATGGAGCGATTTAAATCTTGAAGTTAGTCTCCGTGGAAGGCACTGCATGCGCAAAGGTGTGCAAGCAGCAGAGTTTGTGTGTGTGCCAGGAACATCATTAAATGTTGCTGAAATTCCATGTGCACGTTGGGGAGATTGGAGTGAGGCAGCAATGGGGCTCATGATGAGCGTGGATTTGTCCTGATGGCAGCGAGGAATCCAAGGGAGGGACTGAAGAAGGGCAGCAAGAGCAAGCATTTGTTTCACCACAGAACAGGATCTGCACAGGACGCTGGAAGGATCTGAGCGGCATTGTGGAGGAGGTGTGGGATGGCACCAGAGAGGAATCCCCGAGGGCGTAGGAATGAGGCTTCCAGGATCAGGCAAAGCTTGAGGCAAAACCTCCCTCCCAGATCGGGCTGCCTGGGAAGAGTTCCTGTGGCCTCAGGACCTCATGATGACGGGAAGAGGGAGCCCGAGCCTTGCTGCTGGGGCTCCTCAGCACCAGAGGCTTCAGCTCTGCCAGCGAGAGGACCAGGAGGAAGCCCCACTGAGCTGCCGGTGCTCGCACCAAGAGTCTGCCGAGGGTCCCGCCAAGGCTCTAGAGCAGTGAGTGTCTCTCGGGAAGCGCACCTTCCACAGAGTTCAAAGCTTACACCACCCAGGAAGCCCGTCCTGGACCCCAGATCGGGAATCTCATTTTCCCTGTGGCTGGCTTCCAACTTACCTAGATAGTATGTGTTTAAAAATGAGGGATTTAGCCCTGCCAACTGTCATTACTAAATGAGAGTTTAGTACTGCCATTACTAAATTGGTAGTCATTACTAAGTGATAAATGATGTACTACTTACTCTGAAGGGGCTTCTTTTGATATTTGTTTATTTGTTGGAAAAGGGGCAACTAGTAAAAGATTCTTATTTTCTCTTCCATCTTGTTAGGAGTTATCTGCATTCCACTTTTCCAAAGGTGAAGAATATTCTTGCTGCGGAATTTCAAAAGCCTACACAGCATATAAAACCAAACGTTAGAAAGTTTATTCAGGAACCTTACATGGTAAGATTATAGGT
Source organism: Sylvilagus floridanus (assembly GCA_949820135.1). NCBI lineage: Eukaryota > Metazoa > Chordata > Mammalia > Lagomorpha > Leporidae > Sylvilagus > Sylvilagus floridanus. The sequence continues at coordinate 124,847,773 of OX463223.1, forward strand.
CCAAAATTTTCATTTTTGTGCATTCTTCTCAAATATCTGTATGTACAGGGATTTCCAATATGTTTCATAATTGTGATAATGAATGTAACTTCATTAAATACATGCCACAAGATTCTCTCATTGGATTTTTTTATAGTACAGTTTTCTTAAGATTTTTTGGGGAATGGTTCTATTATAATTTGCATACTATAAAATCCACCCATTTTAGGTATGTAATTTAATGATTCTCAGTAAATTTGCTAAGATGTGTAGCCATCACCATAATTTGGTTTTTAAAATACTTTTATTACCCAGTAAGAGTCCTTGTGCTATCTAAGAGAATATCTGAGAGCCTATTAGATAGTTCCTGTTTCCACTCCCAGCCAACCATTAATATACTTTCTGTTTTAAAGATTTGCCTTGTTATAGACAGCTCACAAAATGACTGCTGGCTTCCTTAAGAGGTAGCTTAAGATGGAATCCAGAGACTGTTTGGAACCTACTGTTAGCCGTAATATCTATTATTTTACTGCTTTCTTTCTGCAAGAAGCAAGTTACTGGGCCCTGCCCACACTCAAAGGAAAGAATAGTTGGTGGGGATTGCTGGGAGCCATAGCAATAGGTACCTAGTAGAGTCCTCCCTCTGGTCAGACTCCACAGAAAATGCAGTAAACAGAAGGTTCCAAGACTGTTGATTTTAGAAAATGGCAACCATCTTGAGAATCAGTCCTATCTACCTTTTCTTTTCCCACCAGAGGATTCAAATTCTTTGTAGGTACAGAGTTACTGATGTAGTTCTTTCTCTTATTTCTAATACTTTCTAAGCATGGCGGGAGCTTCTCCTCAAATCAGTTATCTGAGTCAGCAAAACCTGCCTCCTGCATTGTGGAGGATTTGTGTTCTTAGCAGGAATAATTGAGCAATCCCTCATAGTGGTGGCTTTCTTTTGTGAATGCCTGAATAAATACGAGATTTACAGTTAATTTGCTAAAAGTCATCCATTGTATTACATAAAAGTTTTTTTAATTTTTACCTGCCCTTCACAAACTGCCATGGTTCATGCAAAGGAAGGAGATGTGTGTGTATTCCTCTAGCTAAGCTCCCTGCTCTGTAGTCTGATTCTCTGCATTTTAAATGTGGTTTTTTACATGGGAAAATGAATTTAATGAAATTTAAAATAAAGTGCAGTAACCCAAACTAATGCTTGTTTCATGCAGAATTATATTGTGCGGAGTACAGATGTCATCACTCAGAAGCCATCTGGAGCTGAGGGAAAACGTCAAAACAAAAGAGGCAATAAAAGACCTAAGGTATTGAGTGTTTCTATTTAATTCTGGCTTTGGGTTTATGCTTTGGGCAGAATGTTTTAAGTGTTAGCAAATTAATGTCTTTTTGGCATTTTTTCAAATAGTAGGTATAAACTATAATTTCTGGACATTTATAGTTACTTATTTTTTTAAAGATTTTTTTTTAAAGATTCATTGATTTATTTGAAAGAGGTAAACACAGAGAGAGACAGACAGACAGACAGAGAAGGAGAGGTCTTCCATCCTTTGGTTCACTCCCCATTGGCCACAACGGCTGGAGCTGCGCCTGTCCGAAGCCAGGAGCCCAGAGCTTCTTCTAGGTCTCCCACGCAGGTGCAGGCTGCCCAAGGAGTTGGGCCATCTTCTACTGATTTCCCAGGCCACAGCAGAGAGCTGGCTTGGAACAGGACAGCCGGGACTCAAACCAGCACCCATATGGGATGCCAGCGATGCAAGCTGGGGCTTTAACCCACTGTGCCACAGCGCTGGCCCCTGTATTTACTTATAAATAGTTTAGTGATGGCCTGTTCTCTCAGGACTTGATTTTCCAATATGTTTTTACCAGTGGAACCAATTTTCAAATATCACATTGAGATGTAAATAGATGGGGCTGACGTTGTGGCGCAGTGGGTTAATGCCCTGGCCTGAAGCGCCAGCATCCCACATGGGTGCCAGTTTGAGTCCCGGCTCCCCACTTCCTATCCAGGTCTCTGCTATGGCCCGAGAAAGCAGTAGAGGATGCCCCAAGTCCTTAGGTCTCTGCACCCAAATGGGAGACCCAGAAAAAGCTCCTGGCTCCTTGCTTCAGACAGGCGCAGCTCCGGCCATTGCAGTCAACTGGGGAGTACACCAGCAGATGGAAGACCTCTCTCTCCTCTCTCTGTGTAACTCTGACTTTCAAATAAATAAATCTATTAAAAAAGAGAGAGAGAGAAATAGATAAAACAAGAGCTGATGCTGTGGCATTGCAGGTTAAGCCACCACCTGCAATGCAGACATCCCATTGTGGGCGAGTCCCAGATGCTCTTCTTTCAATCTAGCTCCATGCTAATGTGCCTGGAAAAGCAGCAGAACATGACCCAAGTCCTAGGGCCCCTGCACCTGCATGGGAGACCCGGAAGAAGCTCCTGGCTCCTGGCTTCAGCCTAGCCCAACCTCAGCCATTACAGCCATTTGGGGAGTGAACCAGTGGATGGAAGATCTGTCTGTCTGTCTGTCTCTCTCTCCTTCTCTCCCTCTCTCCCTCTCTTTCTGTAACTCTGCCTTTCAAATAAATATATCTTTAAAAATAAATGAATGATAGATAAAACAGATACAACTGGAGTGATACATTCTAATTATGTATACATCTGTATTTTATATAAATGATAGTTTTCAATCAACCAACATGCTTGATCATCTGGAATACCTCGACCCTCAAACAAATTGAATAATAATTATAGCACAAAATATTATATGTCTTATCTCCTTGCTGTCAGAAGTAGAAGTGTTTTTTTAAATCCGTTTTGGTTGCCTTTTGTCCTCATGATAAGTGCTGTATTCATATTTTTCTTTTTAAAAAGATTTATTTACTTATTTGAAAGAGAGAGAGATCTTCCATCCACTGGTTCACTCCCCAGTTGGCTACAAGAGCCAGAGCTTCGCCAATCTGAAGCCAGGAGCCAGGAGTTTTTTCCTGGTCTCCCCCATGGGTGCAGAGGTCTAAGGACTTGGGCCATCTTCCACTGCTTTTCCAGGCCATAGCAGAGAGCTGGATCAGAAGTGGAGCAGCCGGGACTCGATCCAGCACCCATATAGGATGCCAGCACCACAGGCGGTGGCTTTACCTGTTACGCCACAGCGCTGGCCCCTTTATTCATATTTTCCACTCTATGTTGTCTGTTTCCCTTGTTAATCTCCCCCTCTCCCCCAGTTTAAACTTTTTTGTGAAAGTAGCAGGCAGGCTTAAGAGAGTAGTTAGAACATAAGGAGGAAGTTAGTATGAGCAGAAAGGTAGTAGACTATCCTAAAATATTAGACTAGGATGGTAGTTGAGTGACTTGCCTTCTCCAGTATCAAAATTTTTAGATGTTGGAAGGTTTCTTCTTTTTTTTTTTTCTAACCTGGCAGTAACATAATTTGTAGATATTACACGGATTACATTTTTAGCTAGTGGTTTGTATATGTATAATCATGTATGACATTGGGTTTTTAAAAATAGCTATGGCCATAGAATATATAAACATACACTGTCTTTTGATCTCTTGAGTAAAGAAGCATCAAATCAAGTGAAAATGCAAGGTTGGTGTCACAGACAATACAGATAGGCTCTCAGACTAAGTGCTTCCTGTGTGTTACTCCTCTCTTTGCTCAGCTATAGTTGATAGTAGTATTTTTCTTTCTTTTTTTATTTATTTGAAAGAGTTACACAGAGAGACAAGGAGAGGCAGAGTGAGAGAGAGGTATTTCATCCACTGGTTCACTCCCCAACTGGCCACAATGACTGGAGCTGCGCCAATCCGAAGCTAGGAACCAGGAGCTTCCTCCTGGTTTTCCCACACGGGTGCAGAGGCCAAGGACTTGAGCCATCTTCTACTGCTTTCCCAGGCCATAGCAGAGAGCTGGATAAGAAGCGGAGCAGCCGGGACTCGAACCGGTGCTCATATGGGATGCCGGCGCTGCAGGTAGTGGCTTTACCCGCTATGCCACAGCGCTGGCCCTCATCACAATTTTTTTTTTTTAATAACATAGTGGGAAGAGAATCCTTCCTTAGAAGTGGAAACATTTTGTTAAAGTTTACTTTTGATGTGAGTTAGACTAATTCAAAGCCAGGCAGTAATCACTGTATTAGATATGTAAAAATGACCATGTCAATCTCAGTTAACTCTGATGCATCAAGATTTTTGGTCTTAAAATTATAGTGTCTCATTATAATTCTGTCTCACCTGAAATTTCCTGTAGCTTTATGAAAATAATTGTAAAATAGAACTGGTATAAATAAACTTACTTATACCAAAATAAACCTACTTTAATTCCATTTTCTACAATTTTTGATGTACCCTCATGTTTGTAATGTTGTGGATCTTGTAGCCAGTTCTCATATTTGACCACCTCACAACTGTTCCTTTTGAAAAAGCAGAGCAGCTCCAGCAGCATCAAGTAACCTGACCAAGCACCAGTTGCTTTTCCTTCTGGCATTGCCTTGGTTGCTGCTTAATTTGAATTTTATTATCGGGAAAAACAAGTGGTGTTGGAGGAGAACTTTCATTTAATGCAGTGATTGCAGTGTTTGTGAACAATTTTATTGACCCCCTAGGGACTAAAAGTACTTTCAATGTTATGATAATTTACTTAGACATTCAAATTGTTTAGCTCTTCATGGTTTTCTTTTTCTGTTTGCTTTTGTTTGCTTTTTAAAAATTTTTATTAATATAAAGAGAACAGATTTCATGTATTTCATAGGTACAATTCTAAGAAGGTAAACATACTTCCCTTCCTCATTCTCTCCCTCCCCCATTCCCGCTCTTTCTTCCTTTTCTTTCTTTGATTTTTACAAAAACATAATTTCAATCCACTGTATACTCACAGGATTAATGCACCAGTAGCCATAATATTCAGCAAGTAAAAAGTAGAAAGACCATAGTTCCAAATGAATATTAGCAAGGGCTAAAAACAATTAGGGGCTGACATTGTGCTATAACTGGTTAGGCTGCTGCCTGCAGTGCCAGCATCCCATGTCGGTGCCGGTTTTTGTCCTGGATGCTCTACTTCTGATCCAACTCCCTGCTAATCTGGAAAAACAGCAGAGGATGGCTCAAGTGTTTGGGACCCTGTACCCACATGGGAGACCCAAAAGAAGCTCCTGGCTCAGCCCCAACTGTTACAGCCATTTGGAGAGGGAACCAGCTGATGGAAAACCTCTCTCTGTAACACTCCCTCTCTATGTAACTCTGCATTTCAAATAAATAAATCTTTAAAAAATCAAATCAAAAAATGTCTATTTCATTCCTATACATTTTTATTTTCAACACTGCCACACATCAGAGAAAATATATTTGTCTTTTGGGGGCTTACTTATTTCACTAAACATAATGGTTTCTGGTTCCATCCATTTTGTTGTGAGAGACAGGATTTCATTCTTTTTCATGGCTGAGTATTATTCCATAGTGTATACATGCCACATTTTCTTTATCCAGACATCAGCCAGTGGACATCTGGGTTGATTTCATATCTTAGCTATTGTGAATTCAGCTGCAGTAAACCTGGGGGTACAAATAACTCCTTCATATGCTGTTTTCATTTCATTTGGGTAAATTTCAAGGAGTGGGATGGCTGAGTCATATGGTAGATCTATTTTCTGATTCCTGAGGAATCTCCATACCATCTTCCATAATGGCTGTACTAGTTCACATTCCCACCAACAGTGTATTAGGTACTTTCCCCCAATATCCTCACCAGCATTTTTTTTTTTATTTTTGGATAGCCATTCTAGCTAGGGTGAGGTGAAACCTCATTGTGGTTTTTATTTGCATTTCCCTGATGGCTAGTGATCCTGAGGACTTTTTCAAATGTCTATTGGCCATTTGAATTTCTTCCTTTGAAAAATGCCTTTTCATGTCCTGTGCCCGTTTCTTTTTTTTTTTTTACTTTTATTTAATGAATATAAATTTCCAAAGTACAGCTTATGGATTACAATGGCTTCTCCTCCCCCATAACTTCCCTCCCACCTGCAACCCTCCCCTCTCCCGCTCCCTTTCCCCTTGCATTCACATCAAGATTCATTTTCAATTCTCTTTATAAACAGAAGATCAATTTAGTATATATTAAGTAAAGCTTTCAACAGTTTGCACCCACACAGAAACACAAAGTGAAAAATACTGTTTGAGTACTAGTTATAGCATTAATTCACAAAGTACAGCACATTAAGGACAGAGATCCTACATGAGGAGTAAGTGCACCGTGACTCCTGTTCTTGACTTAACAAATTGACACTCTTGTTTATGATGTCAGTAATCACCCTAGGCTCTTGTCATGAGTTGCCAAGGCTATGGAAGCCTTTTGAGTTCGCCGACTCTAATCATATTTAGACAAGGTCATAGTCAAAGTGGAAGTTCTCTCCTCCCTTCAGAGAAAGGTACCTCCTTCTTTGATGACCTGTTCTTTCTACTGGGATCTCACTCGCAGAGATCTTTCATTTAGGTTGTTTATTTATTTATTTTTTGCCAGAGTGTCTTGGCTTTCCATGCCTGGAATACTCTCATGGGCTTTTTAGCTGGCTCCGAATGCCTGATTCTGAGGCCAGAGTGCTGTTTAGGACATCTGCCATTCTCTGAGTCTGCTGTGTATCCTGCTTCCCATGTTGGATCGTTCTCTCCCTTTTTTTATTCTATCAGTTAGTATTTGTAGACCCTGGTCTTGATTGTGTGATCCCTTTGACTCTTAGTCCTATCATTATGATCAATTGTGAACAGAAATTAATTGCTTGGACTAATGAGATGGTATTGGTACATGCCACCTTGATGGGATTGAATTGGAATCTCCTGGCACGTTTCTAACTCTGCCATTTGGGGCAAGTCCGATTGAGCATGTCCCAAATTGTACATCTCCTCCCTCTCTTATTCCCACTCTTATATTTAACAGGGATCACTTCTCAGTTAAATTTCAACACTGAAGAATAATTGTGTATTGATTACAGAGTTCAACCAATAGTATTAAGTAGAACAACAAAAATACTAAAAGGGATAAAGTATTAGGTTGTTCTTCAACAGTCCAGGTGAGGGCTGATCAAGTCACTGCTTCTCAAAGTGTCCATTTCACTTCCACAGGTTTCCTTTTTGGTGCGCGGTTAGTTGTCACCGATCAGGGAGAACATATGATATTTGTCCCTTTGGGACTGGCTTATTTCATTCAGCATGATGTGTTCCAGATTCATCCATTTTGTTGCAAATGACTGGATTTCATTGTTTTTTACTGCTATATAGTATTCTATAGAGTACATATCCCATAATTTCTTTATCCAGTCACTGTTGATGGGCATTTACATTGATTCCAGGTTTTAGCTATTGTGAATTGAGCTGTAATAAACATTAAGGTGCAGACCGCTTTTTTGTTTGCCAATTTAATTTCCTTTGGGTAAATTCCAAGGAGTGGGATGGCTGGGTTGTATGGTAAGGTTATATTCAGGTTTCTGAAGACTCTCCAGACTGACTTCCATAGTGGCTTAACCAGTTTGCATTCCCACCAACATTGGGTTAGTGTCCCTTTTTCCCCACATCCTCTCCAGCATCTGTTGTTGGTAGATTTCTGAATGTGAGCCATTCTCACTGGGGTGAAGTGAAACCTCATTGTGGTTTTGATTTGCATTTCCCTGATTGCTAGTGAAGTAGAAGCTAGTGAAGTAGAAGCTTCTTAGCTTGATGTAATCCTATTTGTCTGTTTTTGCTTTAATTGCCTACACTTCTGGGGTCTTTTCCAAGAAATCTATACTGATGTCTTACAGAGTTTCCTCGATGTTTTCCTCTAGTAACTTGATGGTATCAGGTCATGGATGTAGATCCTTGATCCATTGTGCATTGATTTTTTTTGACAGGTAGAGTTAGACAGTGAGAGAGAGAGACAAAGAGAGAGTTATAGAAAGTGAGACAGAGAAAGGTCTTCCTTCTGTTGGTTCACTCCCCTAATGGCCGCTATAGCCAGCGCTGTGCCCTGGTCTCCCATGCAGGTACAGGGACCCAAGCACTTGGACCATCCTCCGCTGCCCTCCTGGGCCACAGCAGAGAGCTGGATTGGAAGAGGAGAAACTGGACTAGTACCCGGCACCCCAACCGGGACTAGAACCCGGGGTGCTGGCACCACAGGCGGAGGATTGGCCAAGTGAGCCACGGCACCAGCCGTGTCTTTGTTTTTGTATAAGGTGTAAGGTAGAGGTCTTGTTTCATACTCCTGCATGTGGAGACCTAATTTTCACAACACCATCTGTTGAAGAGACTGTCCTATCTATAGGGTTTGAGTTGGCTGTAGATATGTGGATTGCTTTCTGGGGATTCTATTCTGTTCCGTTCATCTACATATTTATTTTTGTGCCAGTACCAGGCTGCTTTGATTGTAACTGCACTGTAGTATGTCTTGAAATCTGTTAGTATGATGCCCCTGGCTTTGTTTTTGTTGTTTAAGTTTTCTTTAGCTATTTGAAGTCTCTTGTGTTTCCTTATGAATTTTAGCATTGTTTTTTCTAGATCTGATAAGAACATCCTTGGTATTTTGATTGCAATTGCATTGAATCTGTAATTGCCTCAGGTAGTCAGAATTTTTTTTTAAAAAAGATTTTATTTATTTGAGATATAGAGTTACAGACAGAGATAGGGAGAAACAGAGAGAAAGGTATTCCATCCGCTGGTTCACTCCCCAAATGACCGCAATTGTCATCGAAGGAAAGGCCTTGGAAGCCGTGGGGTTCTTGTCTTCACACAAGAAAGAATTCAAGGTGAGACAGCGAGCAGAATGATAAGGCTTTATTGGGGATAGGGCATCCATCAGACTGCAAAGGACAGAGAGAGTGCCCAGTTTCTCGCTCAGACTGGGGGAGAGTGAGGCTGTGTGGTTGAATGGAGAGAATACACCTGGGCAGACAAGGCAGGTGGCTCAGCTGAGAGGCAAAGAGCTAAGCAGCAGTCTATTTGGACTCCCTAGGTTTTTAAGGGAGTCTGTTTACCCACCTCTCCCTCTCCTCTAGGACAAAGGATGGGGAGTCCTAGAGAAAGGGTTTGTTTGGTAAAAATTAGCAAATTCCTCCCCGGGTTTGCTGGCACCAGGCAGAGCAGAGGGGTTCCCTTAGAGCATCTGTTTAGGTTTTATTGCCCCATGTTATCAGGTCAGGTAACCCATTTGGTCCTGAGGAGAGAATTTTCCTAGGAGCTTTCCTTGGGGGATGGCTGAGACAACCTGGGAGGTTTTCAGAGTCTGAGCAGGATTTTGAAGTGCAAGATGTTAGGCTTCTGGAGTTTCCATAGTAGGTGCTGGTCTTCAGGCCTTTCTCACATACACATAGGCTGAATTTATGACTTCCTACCTAACACAATGGCTGGAGCTGGTCGGATCCAAAGCCAGGAGCCAAGAGCCAGGAGCTGCTTCTGGGTCTTGCAGGTGGCTGCAGGGGCCTGAACACTTGAGTCATCTTTCACTGCTTTCCCAGGCCTTAAGCAGAGAGATGGATCAGAAGAGGAGCAGCCAGGACATGAACTGACACTCATACGGAATGCTGGCACAGCAGGCAGAGACTTAGACTACTATACCACAGTGCTGGCCCCAATATGGACATTTTGATGGTATTAATTCTATTTTTTAAAGATTTTATTTATTTGAGAGGTAGAGTTACAGGCAGTGAGAGGGAGAGACCGAGAGAAAAGTCTTTCATCCATTGGTTCACTCTCCAAATGGCTGCAATGGCCGGAGCTGCGCTGATCTGAAGCTAGGAGCCAGATGCTTCTTCTGGGTCTCCCACGTGAGTGCAGGGGCCCAAGGACATGGGCCATCCTCCACTGCTCTCCCAGGCCACAGCAGAGAGCTGGATTGGAAGAGGAGCAGCCAGGACTAGAACTGGCACCCATATGGAATGCCGGCACCGCAGGCGGAGGATTAACCTACTGCACCAAAGTGCCGACCCCAGTGGTATTAATTCTTCTGAACCATGAGTATAGAAGATTTTTCTGGTTTTTGTGTCTTCTATTTCCTTCTTAATGTTTTATAATTTTCATTATACAGATCTTTTAGATACTTGATTAAATGTATTCCAAGGTATTTATTATTTTTTTGTGGCTATTGTGAATGGGACTAATCTTACAAGTTCTTTCTCAGCCATGATATTGTTTGTGTTTACAAGCAAGTTGATTTTTGTGTGTTGATTTTATATCTTGCAACTTTACCAACTCTCTAATGAGTTCCAATAGTCTTTATTTTCTTTTTCCCAGAAACTTTTTATTTAAGGAATACAAATTTATTGTATTTCATAAATAAAACTTTAGAAACATAGTGATTCTTCCAACTGTACCCACCCTCCCACCTCCCCACTCTTCCCTCTCCTATTCCCAGTCTTATTTTTTACTAAGTTCTATTTTCAATTAACTTTATACACATATGATTAACTCTATGCTATGTAAAGAATTCAACAAGTAGTATGAAAAATACTGTTCCTCAACATATGAGACAAGGGCTGATCAAAGTCATTGCATCTCAAAGTGTCAATTTCATTTCTATAGGTTACCTTTTAGGAGCTCTATTAGTTATCCCAGATTGGGAAAACATGATATTTATCCCTTTGAGACTGGCTTATTTCACTAAGTATAATGTTTTCAAGTTTCATCCATTTTGTTGCAAACAACAGGATTCCAGTTTTTAAAATTACTGTGTAGTATTACATGGTGTACATTTCCCTTACTTTCTTTATCCAGTCTTCAGTTGACAGACATCTAGATTGATTTTGTATCTTAGCTATTGTGAATTGAGCTGCAGTAAACATTAGAGTGCAGATAACTCTTTCATAGGCTGATTTCATTTCCCTTGGGTAAATTCCTAGGAGTGGGATGGCTCTGTCATTTGCTAGATCTATATTCAGATTTCTGAGGTATCTCCACATTTTCTTCCAAAATGGCTTTGCCAGTTTACATTCCTACCAACAGTCATTAGATTACCTTTTTCACCACTTCCTTGCCAGCGTTTGTTATTTGTTGATGTCTGTAGAAAAACCATTCTAACAGGGTAAGGTGAAACCTCATTGTTTTGTTTTGCATTTCCCTGACACCTAGTGATCCTGAGCATTTTTCATGTGTCTTTTGGCCATTTGGATTTCCACCTTTGACAAATGCCTATTTCAGTCCCTTGCCCATTTCTTGACTGGGTTGTTTGTTTTGTTGTTTTTGAGTTTCTTGATCTTTATGTATATTCTGGTTATTCTTTATCAGTTACATAGTTTACAAATAATTTCTCCCATCCTGTCAGTTGCCTCTTTACTTTGCTGAGTGTTTCTTTTGCATTGCAGAAACTTCTCAATTTGATGTAATCCCATTTGTCAAATTTGTCTTTGATTGCCTGTGTCTCTGGGGTCTTTTGCAAGAACTCTTTGCCTATGCCAATGTCCTGCAGGCTTTCCCTAGTAGATTTAGCTCTATAATCCATTTTTTTTTTTTTTACAGGCAGAGTGGACAGTGAGAGAGAGAGACAGAGAGAAAGGTCCTCCTTTGCCGTTGGTTCACCCTCCAATGGCCGCCGCGGTCGGCGCGCTGTGGCCGGCGCACCGCGCTCGTCCGATGGCAGGAGCCAGGAGCCAGGTGCTTTTCCTGGTCTCCCCATGGGGTGCAGGGCCCAAGCACCTGGGCCATCCTCCACTGCACTCCTGGGCCAAAGCAGAGGGCTGGCCTGGAAGAGGGGCAACCGGGACAGAATCCGGCGCCCCGACCGGGACTAGAACCCTGTGTGCCGGCGCCGCAAGGCAGAGGATTAGCCTGTTGAGCCACGGCGCCGGCCTATAATCCATTTTGAGTGAATTTTTGTGTAAGGTGAAAGGTAGGGGTCTTTTTTTTTTTTTTGACAGGCAGAGTGGACAGTGAGAGAGAGAGACAGAGAGAAAGATCTTCCTTTGCTGTTGGTTCACCCTCCAATGGCCGCCATGGCCGGCGTGCTGCGGCTGGTGCACCGCGCTGATCTGAAGGCAGAAGCCAGGTGCTTCTCCTGGTCTCCCATGGGGTGTAGGGCCCAAGCACTTGGGCCATCCTCCACTGCACTCCCTGGCCACAGCAGAGAGCTGGCCTGGAAGAGGGGCAACCGGGACAGAATCCGGCGCCTCGACCGGGACTAGAACCCTGTGTGCGGGCGCCGCAAGACAGAGGATTAGCCTGTTGAGCCACGGCGCCGGCCAGGTTGGGGTCTTGCTTCATACTTCTGCACATGGAAATCCAGTTTTCCCAGCACCATTTCTGAAGAGACTATACTTCCTCCAGGGATTCATTTTAGCTCCTTTGTCAAAGATAAGTTGGTTGTAGATATGTGGATTGAATTCTGGTGTTTTTGTTCTGTTCCATTGGTCTATCCATCTGTTTTCCTTCCAGTACCAGACTGTTTTAATTATAACTGCCTTGTGGTACATATTTTTTTAAAGATTTATGTATTATGTTACTTGAAAGGCAGAGTTACAGAGAGGCAGAAGGAGAGAGAGAGAGAGAGAGAGAGAGAGAGAGAGAGATAGGTCTTTAATCCGCAGGTTCACTCCCCAAATAGCTGCAGTGGCTGGAGCTGTGCTGATCTAAAGCCAGGAGCCAGGAGCTTCTTTCAGGTCTCTCATGTGGGTGTAGGGGTCCAAGGACCTTGGCCATCTTGTAATTCTTTTCCAGGCTATAGCAGAGATCTGGATCAGAAGTGGAGCATGTGGGACTTGAACCGGTGCCCATATGGGATGCTGGCACTGCAGGCAGCAGCTTTACCTGCTATGCCATAGTGCTTGCCTCTGTGGTATATCTTGAAATCTGCTATTGTAATACCTCTGGCTTTGTTTTTGTTGTGTAAGATTGCTTTAGCTATTTGGGGTCTCCTGTGTTTCCATCTGAATTTTTTAAGACTCTTCCCTTTTTTTTTTTGACAGGCAGAGTGGACAGTGAGAGAGACAGAGAGAAAGGTCTTCCTTTGCCATTGGTTGACTCTTCCCTTTTTTTAAAAAAAAATATTTATTTTATTTGAAAGGCAGAGTTACAGAGAGACTAAGGCAGACTGAGAGAGAGAAAGAGAGAGATAGAGGTCTTCCATCCTCTGGTTTACTCTCCAATTGGCCTCCACGGCCAGAGCTGCACTGATCCGAAGCCAGGAGCTTCTTCCAGGTCTCCCATGTGGGTGCAGGGGCCCAAGGACTTGGGTCATCTTCTACTGCTTTCCAAGGCCATAGCAGAGAGCTGGATCAGAAGTGAAGCAGTCAGGACTTGAACCAGTGCCCATATGGGATGCCAACACTGCAGGTGGCAGCTTTACCCACTATGCCACAGTGCCAACCCTTCCATATGAATTTCAGCAGCATTTTTCTATATATGAGAAGAATGTCCTTGGCATTTTGATAGATATAACATTGAATCTGTAAATTGCTTTTGGTAGTATGGACATTTTGATGATATTGATTCTTCCAGTCCATGAACATGGAAGATTTTTCTATTTTTTGGTGTCTTCTATTTCTTTCCTTAGTGTTTTATAATTTTCACCATATAGGTCTTTAACATCCTTGGCTAAATTTATTCAAGGTATTTGATTTTTTTCTAGCTATTGTGAATGGGATTGGTCTTAAAAGTTCTTTTTCTGGGGCCAGCGCTTTGGCACAGCAAGTTAAAGCCCTGGCCTGCAGCGCCAGCATCCCATATGGGCGCCGGTTTGAGACCCGACTGCTCCACTTCCAATCCTGCTCTTTGCTATGGCCTGGGAAAATGGTGGAAGATGGTCCAAGTCCTTGGTCCCCAGCACCCACGTGGGAGATAGGGAAGAGGCTCCTAGCTCCTGGCTTTGGATTGGCACAGCTTCAGCCATTGAGGGCAGTTGGGGAGTGAACCATCAGATGGAAGACCTCTCTCTCTCTCTGCCTTTCCTCTCTCTATGTAACTCTGACTTTCAAATGAGTAAATAAATCTTAAAAAAAAAAAAGTTCTTTCTCAGCCATGGCATTGTCTGTATATACAAAGGCTATTGATTTTTGTGTGCTGATTTTATATCCTGCCACATTACCACACTGTTCTATGAGTTCCAATAGTCTCTTAGTGGATTCTTTTGGACCCCTATATATAGAATCATGTCATCTGCAAATAGGAATAGGACTTCCTCCTTCCCAATTTGTATCCCTCTGATTTCTTTTTCTTGTCTAATGGCTCTGGCTAAAACTTCCAGGACTATATTGAATAGTGATGATGAGTGTGGCCATCCTTGTCTAGCTCTGAATCTTAGTGGGAATGCTTCCAACTTTTCCTCATTCAGATTATGAGACTGACATGCTGCCTACTGTGCTAAGGAAGCAACCCTATTTTCCCCATTCAATGGCTGTGGGTTTGTCATAAATTGCCTTGATTGTGTTGAGGAATCTTGCTTCTATACCCAATTTGCTTAGAGTTTTCATCATGAAAGGTTGTTGTATATTATCAAATGCTTTCTCTGCATTTATTAAGATAATCATATGGTTTTTGTTCTTCAGTTTTTTTTTTTTTGGACAGGCAGAGTTAGACAGTGAGACAGACAGAGAGAAAGGTCTTCGTTCCGTTGGTTCATCCCCCCAAATGGCTGCTATGGCCGGTGCGCTGCGCTGATCCGAAGCCAGGAGCCAGGTGCTTCCTCCTGGTCTCCCTTGTGGGTGCAGGGCCCAAGCACTTGGGCCATCCTGCACTGCACTCCCGGGCCACAGCAGAGAGCTGGACTGGAAGAGGAGCAACCGGGACAGAACCCTGCACCCCAACCAGGACTAAAACATGGAGTGCTGGCCTAATGAGCCACAGCGCCGGCCTGTTCTTCAGTTTTTTAATGTGATGTATCACATTGATTTGCTAATGGTGAATCATCCCTGCATACCAGGGATAAATCCCACTTGGTCCAGATGAATGATCTTTATGATGTGTTGTTGGGTTCAATTGGTTAGTATTTTGTTGAGGATTTTTGCATCTGTGTTCATCAGGGAAATTAGTCTGTTGTTCTCTCTGTTTTATCTTTTTCAGGTTTAGGGATTAAGGTGATGTTGGCTTCATAGAAGGAATTTGGGAGGATTCCCTTCCTTTCAATTGTTTTGAATAGCTTAAGAATTGTTGTTAGTTCTTCTTTAAATGTCTGATCAAATTCAGCAGTGAAACCATCTGGTCATGGATTTTTCTTTGCTGGGAAGGTCTTTATTACTGATTCAATTTTCATCTTGGTTATTGGTTTGTTTAGGTTTTCTTTGTCTCCATGGCTCAGGTGAGGTGGGTTGTATATGTCTAAGAATCTATCCATTTCTTCTAGATTCCCCAATTTGTTGAGATACAGCTCTTTGTAGTAATTTATCTTTTTAAAGATTTTATTTATTTATTTATTTATTTGAGAGGTAGAGTTACAGTGAAAGACAGAGAGAAAGGTCTTCCATCCACTGGTTCACTCCCAAAGTGGCCACAATAGCTGGAGCTAGGCCAATCCAAAGCCAGGAGCCAGGAGATTGTTCCAGGTCTCCCACACAGGTACAGGGGTGCAAGTACTTGGTCCATCTTCTACTGCTTTCCCAGGCCATAACAGAGAGCTGGATCAGAAGTAGAGCAGCTAGAACTAGAACCAGTGCCCATATGGGATGCTGGCACTGCAGGCAGAGGATTAACCTACTGTGCCAGTGCTGGCAACTGTAATAATTTCTGATGATTCATTTTATTTCTTTGGTGTCCATTGTTACATTTCCTTTTTCATCTTTATTTTTGTTGATTTGGGTTTTCTCACCACCCCCCTTTTTTGATTAGTTGAGCCAATGGTGTGTCAATTTTGTTAATTTTTTCAAAAAACTAGCTCTTTGTTTCACTAATCTTTTATATTTTTTTTAGTTTTGGTTTTGTTGATTTCTTCTCTAATTTTAATTATTTCTTTTCTCCTACTAGTTTTAGGTGTGGTTTGCTGTTGTTTTTCTAGATCCTTGAGATGCATTGATAGCTCATTTATTTGGTACCTTTCCAATTTGTTGATGTAGGTAACAATTGCTATCAACTTTCCTCTTAACACTGTTTTTGCTATATCCCATAAATTTTGATATGTTGTATTGTCATCTTCTTTCGTTTCCAGAAATGTTTTGATTTCTCTTTTGATTTCTTCAGTGATCCACAGTTCATTCAGGAGCACATTGTTCAGTCTTTATGTGTTTGCATATGTTCTAGAGATTCTTAAATTGTTGACTTCCAGCTTCATTCCATTGTGGTCAGAGAAGATGCATGGTATGACTTTGATTTTTTTTTTTTTAATTTGCTGAGACTTGCTTCATGGCCTAGTGTGTGGTCTATCCTAGAGAAAATTCCACGTGCTATGGGAGAAGAATATGTATTCTGCATCTGTAGGATGAAAAGTTCTGTAGATAACCTTAAGTCCATTTGGTCTGTAGTATCTATTAACTCTGTTTCCTTGCTGATTTTATGTCTGGTTGATCTGTCCATTGCTGAAAGTGGGTATTGAAATCCCCCATTACTATTGTATGGGAGTCTATGTCTCCCTTTCGATCTATTAACATTTCTTTTAAATAGCCAGGTGCCCTGGCATTGGGTGCATATATATTTCTATCGTCACATCTTCCTGTGGAATTTATTCCTTAATTGTCACATAATACCCTTTGTTTCTTTTAACAGTTTTTGTGTCAAAGTATTTAGTTTGATATTAAAATGGCTATTTCTGCTTGATTTTACTTTTCTTGGAATATCTTTTTTCATCTTTCACTTTTATTCTGTGTGTATCTTTGTTGGTAAGATGTGTTTCTTGTTGGCAGCAAATAGATAGTCTTTTTTTTAATCCATTCAGCCAGTCTGTATATTTTAACTGGAGAATTTAGACCATTTAGATTCAGGGTTATTATTGATAAGTAACTACTTGGTCCTGCCTTTTTTCCATAAATATTCCTATTGCTTGTTTTGGATTTCCTTTGTACTTTTACTAGTAAATTTTCTACCTTCACATTCTTTCATGTTGATGACTATCTCTGTTTCTCTGTATAACATATCTTTAAGTATCATTCATAAGGCTGGTTGAGTGGTGACAAATTCTTTCAATTTCTGTTTCTTTGGAAGGTTTTTTTTTTCACCTTCATTTATAAATGAGAGCTTTGCTGGGGACAGTATTTTGGGTTGACAGTTTTCTCTTTTTTAGGATTTGCACTATATCTTTCCATTCTCTCCTAGCCTGTAGGGTTTCTAATGAGAAATTAGCTGTGAGAATCTAATTGGAAAGCCTTTGAGAGTCTTTTCTTTATGTTTTTTTTCCCAAAAGTTTGACTATAATGTGTCATTGTGAAGATCTTTTCTGGTCACGTCTATTAGGAGTTCTGTGTGCTTTCTGTACTTGGATGTTCCTATCTTTCTCCAAGTTAGGTACGTTTTCTGCTATTATTTCACTGAACATGTCATCTAATCCATTCTGTCTTTCCACACCTTCAGGAACTCCTGAGACATATGTGTTCTGTTTTATTTTGTTTTGTTTTTGACATGTGTGTTTTGTCATTTGATAGTATCCCAAAAATCCGGAATACTGTTATTGGTTTTTCTAATCTCTTTGTCTTCTCTTCCTCCTCCTCTCCATCTCCATCTCCATCTCCATGAACTGCACAGAAGATCTGTGTGCCCCTCATTGTGAGCATGGAACCCCAAGCCTGTGGAGCCAGACACAGTGATTGCCCAAAGAGCCAGCCACACCGTGTCACGCACCATATCACACACTCACAGAATCCCCATAGTCATAGGGAGCAGGGGATCCGATCTCAGCCGCACAAGCCTCCCCCGTCCTCACAAAGAACCATGGCATCCCCAGAGCCCGATGCCTAACCAGTAGAGATTGGTCAGTGCTCTAGAGTCCTGACACCTTCATAGAGTGAGGGGAGGTGAATGCCTCATGGGCCAGAGTGGGTGCCCTGCCTCCTGCCAACCCTGCAGGCCAGACTCAAAGTGGGAACTGTGGGTATATCCCTCCATTAAAATCTTCCAGTTGTGCTTGGGCCACAACAGCCTCTACTCACCTTATTAAGGTGGCATGTTCTCCCCCCTGGTGGCCAGGGGCCTTGAACCAAGATGTCATCGTTTTCAGCCACTGGCTGTGGGAGTTGCTTGTGGTGCCATGCTTGCTGCTGTGTGATTGTACTGTCCTTGCTGCTCTACCATGTCTTCTTCCTGTAGAATGTTTACTGCAGACTTCTCTCCAGCTGTTCCCTGGGAATGCAGTTCCTCCCCCTTTCTTCTGTTATCTTCCTGCAGTCAGAATAGCATCTCTTCCCTTTTCAGCCATTTTGGATGTCCTATTCTTCATGTTGAGGGAAGTTTCCTCTCTGGCATCTTTCAGATCCTTACTTTCTAGAAAGTAAATGTGGCTTTATTTGTATAATTTTAGCTTCATTTTAAATCTAAATACTTTGCAAATAGTAACTGTTCCCCTGAAATGTTTTCAATGGTGCCACTGTTAAGTTCACCCCATTTGATTGGTCATGTAGTGGTTGTAATGTAAATCAGGGACTTTTACTTGGGACCAAGAAAGAATTTTATTTAAAGGACTAGTTTTCTCTTTGCAGCTTTGTTTTGTTTCTAATTTTGTTTTTATTAATTTTTTTCTTTTTGGGGAGAGAGAGAGAGAGAGAGAGAGAGAGAGAGAAAATGCCTGTGTGTGCAAGAGCACACGCACTAGCTCCTATTGACTGATTCGCTCCTCAGATGTCTTCAATGACTTGGACTGGGCTTGGGTAGAAATTGGTAGCCAGGACCTCAATCCAGGTCTCCCATGTGGGTGACAGGAACCAATTACTGGAGGCATCACTGCTGCCTCCCAGCGTCTGCATTGGCAGAAAGCTGGAGTCAGGTGCCAGAGAGGGGAATTGAACCCAGGTACTCCAGTGTGGGATGAGGGCATCTTAACTGCTAGGCTAAATACTTGTTCCATTCTTGCAACTCTGTGATCAAATTTTTATGTATAACCAGGTTTCATTTTTCTTTTTATTTTTTGGAGATTTGTTTGTTTATTTGAAAGGCACAGTTACAAAGGTGAAGGTGGGGGATCTTCCATCTCCTGTTTCACTCCCAAATTGCCACAATGGCCAGGGCTGGGCCAGGCCAAAGCCAGGAGCCAGGAACTTCATCCAAGTCTCCCACAGGTGGCAGAGATCCAAGCACTTGAGCCATCTTCCACTGCCTTCCCAGACACATTAGCAGGGAGCTGGTTTGGGCAGCCAGGACTGGAACCGAAGCCCATATGGGATGCCAGTGTCACAGGTGGCGGCGGCCTAACCTGCTATGCCACACAGCCAGCCCCTATATTTTTCTTTTTAGTCAGAACATTTGCTTGAGAAATTAGATGAAAACAAATCAGCAGATGCTGGAGTTATCCCTGTTAAATATCAGTTTTGTGCTTGGACTGGCATCTCTTCTAAATTGTCATCCCCTGAAGGAAGAAGGCTGGGTCTGTTTCGTCTTTACCTTGGATGTGGGATTAGGCATGGATTTTGTTAAATGAACAGTTCTACAGTTAACTATGCCTGAGAGTTACCATATTATTTCATGGTTACCATATTATGGTTACCATATTATTTCATGACTTGTTGGAATTAGATATCCCAATATTCAGTTTATGCTGAACTTTTCCTTGTTGAAAGTTTGCGTTTGTCTAGAGTCTTTGTATGCCTTCCTGCTTGTTTTCTGTAGGAGACTTTAGTGGAATGATTTTGGGGAGAAATCCATGTTGTGGTCAGGAGCTTGA
Organism: Sylvilagus floridanus; assembly: GCA_949820135.1. Lineage (NCBI taxonomy): Eukaryota > Metazoa > Chordata > Mammalia > Lagomorpha > Leporidae > Sylvilagus > Sylvilagus floridanus. The sequence goes on from OX463223.1 coordinate 124,867,491, forward strand.
TGCAGCCTTTTCCAGTGAGTTAGCACATAGCCCAGGTTGTAAGACTTAGTAAGGCAGAGATGGACTCCATCTATGATCTTTGGACCACGTCTCCTTTCTGCTTTAGATTATTCTATTTTTTATATTTTAAATGATTCATTTATTTATTTGAAAAGCATGGGGCTGGCGCTGTGGCGTAGCGGGTAAAGCTGCCGCCTGCACTGCTGGCATCCCATATGGGCACCAGTTTGAGACCCAGCTGCTCTACTTCCCATCCGGCTCTCTGCTATGGCCTGGGAGAGCAGTGGAAGATGGCCCAAGTCCTTGGGCCCCTGCACCCATGTGGGAGACCCAGAGGAAATTCCTGGCTTCTGACTTCAGCCTGGCCAAGCCCTGGCCTTTATGGCCATTTGGGGAGTAAACCAGCGGATGGAAGACCTCTCTCTCTCTCTCTCTCTCTCTCTCTATTTCTCTCTCCATCTCTCTCCCCCTCTCTCTCTCTGCCTCTCCTTCTCTCTCTGTGTAACTCTTTCAAGTAAATAAATAAATCTTAAAAAAAAAAGGCAGAGTTACAGAGAAGGAGAGTCAGAGAGAGATCTATGCAATAGCACCAGCCCCAATTTCAAATTCTTTTAACTTGACAGTTTTTAAAATTGGCTTTATGTAAAATAATTTTTTTAAAAAATATACATGTATTAGCCTATATAGTAAACTAGAAAACTAGTCTAAGGGGAACATACATTATTACCATCATTAATCTGTTCCTTTTAAATATTTGTTATCAAGGGTAGCTCTGAGAACCAAACATTTCTCCATGTATTATATTAATAAAGGAGACTTGGAAACTGGAGTATTACTTAATTCTTTTTTCCTTTACAGCGCAGCTTTTGGCGTGGCAGATTGCAGCCCCAGAATACATCAGGCCTGGTACAGAAGAGCTTGTGCATTCAGGCTAAATATCAGCGTTTACGCTTTACTGGTCCAAGGGGATTTATCACTAATAAATTCAGAGAAAGATTCCTGGCAAAAAAAAGGTTAGTTGGATTATGATCATTTAAAATGTTCAATGACTTTTGAACTCCTAAATTATCTGTGTTTGTTAGGTATATGAGAGGCAGAATTACAGATAGGGAGAGGGAGAGAGAGAGAAAAAGGTCTCCCGTATTCTCGTTCACTCCTCAAATGGCCACAACAGCCGGAGCTATGCTGATCAAAAGCCAGGAGCCAGGAGCCAGGAGCTTCTTCTGAATCTTCCACATGGGTGCAGGGGTCAAGCACTTAGGCCATCTTCCACTGCTTTCCCAAGCCATAAGCAGAGAGCTGAATTGGAAGTAGAGCAGCCAGGACTTGAACTGGTGCCCATATGAGATGCCAGTACCACAGGCGGAGGCCTAGCCTACTATGCCACAGTACTGCCCCCCATTAATATATTTTTATTGTGATGAAGTATGTGTAACATAAAATTTGCCATTTTAACCATTTAAAAATATATAGTTCAGTGGATTTAATTCAATTCACAAAACTGTAGTAGTTATCACCACTATACATTAAATCTTTTTTAAAACTGATCTTTTTAATTGACAAGTAAAAATTATATATATTTGTGGTTTCAACATGATGTTTTGACCTGTGTATACATTATAGCTAAATAGCTAAATTTAAGATATTTAGCATGCATTACCTAACATGCTTCTCATTTTGTGTATGTGTGGGTGTGTGGTAAGAATACTTAAACTCTCTTAGCAGTCGTGTGCATTGTTTCACATCACGTTCAGCTGCCATTTGTGACATCCACATCCCATGTTGGAGTATTCAAGTCTCAACTATTCCTTTTCCAATCCAGCTCCCTGCTAATGTGCCTTGGAAGCAGTAGATGAAGGCTCTCTCACATGGGAGACCTGGACAGACTTCCTGGTTCTTGGCCGCAGCCTGGCCCAGCCCTGGCTGTCACATAAATCTGGGAAGTAAACCATTGTATGAAAGATCTCATGTTCTCTCTGTCTCTGTCTCTGTCTGTCTGTCTGTCTCTCCTCCCCCATCATAATGCCTTTCAAATAAATTCTTAAATAATATGTTAGCAATTTTCAAATATGTGGTTATTAATCATAGTCACCATGATGTACAATAGATTTCTTGAACTACTTCTTCCTGTCTAAATGGAATTTTGTATCCTTTGACCAACGTCTCCCTAATCCCTCCAAGCCTGTGGTAACCACCATTTTACACTGTGCTTCTGTCAGCTTTACTTTTTAAGATTCCACATACAGGTGATATCATGTGATATTTGTCTTTCTAGAAGACTAGAATAAGCCTAGCTTATTTCACTTGACATAATGTTCTCCAAGTTCATCCATGTTATTACAAATGACAGGATTTCTTTCCTTTCTAAGCCTGAACAGTATTCCATTGTATATTTTCTTTAGCCATCCATTTATTTTTTAAAAAAGATTTGTTAATGTATTTGAAAAGCAGAGTTTACAGAAAGAAGGCGAGAGAGGGAAAAAAAAATCTTCCATCTGCTGGTTCACTCCCCAAGTGGCCACAGTGGCCCAGGCTGGGCCATGCCAAAGCCAGGAGCCTGAAGCTTCTTACAGGTCTTCCCCGTGTGTGGCAGGGGCCCAAGTTCTTGGGCCATCTTCTGCTATTTTCCCAGGCACATTAGCAGGGAGCTGGATTGCAAGTGGAGCAACCAGGACTCGAACTGGTGCCCATATAGGATGCCAGCATTGCAGGCAGCAGCTTTACCCACTATGCCACAATGACGACCCCAGCCATTCATTTCCTGATGCACACTGAGGTTTATTCCATTATGCTAACTCTTCATGTTAAAAAAAACTCTTTATATGATAGTTTGCATTGCATACTCTTTTAGTTATGAGTTGATTTATTTAAATGAATCATATTAGTGTTTGAAAATGCAACGCAAGAATACTTAAGGGGCTGGCACTGTGGTATAGTGGGTAAAGCTGCTGCCTACAGTGCCAACATCCCATATGGGCACTGGTTTGAGTCCCAGATGCTTCTGTTCCGATCCAGCTCTCTGCTGTGGCCTGGGAAAGCAATGGAAGATGGTCCAAGTCCATGGGCTCCTGTGCCCAGTGGGAGACCTAGAAAAAGCTCTTGGCTCCTGGTTTCAGATTGGCCCGTTTGGCTGTTATGGCCATCTGGGTAGTGAACCAGTGGATGGAAGATGTCTCTCCCTCTCTCTCTGCCTCTGCCTCTCTGTAACTGCCTTTCAGATAAATAAATAAATATTTTTTAAAATGACGTAAAATGAAATTCTACACAATAATTCTATGTTAGATGAGAAAAGTGGCATTATATCAGATGATACATGTTTGCAATTTCTGAACTCTTTTTTTCATAATTTTAGGCTATTTTCTACAGGGACATGTGTGTGTGTGTGTGTGTGTGTGTGTGTGTGTATATATATATATATATATAGTTTGCTATCAAATAGCCCAACTATGATTGTATATATAAATGTTTCTTTAAATGCTCATGCTTGTGAAGCCTTTACACTGAACTCAGTTGATTTAGTAAACTTAACATTTTTCAAAAGATGAATCAGTACAATGATATTGACAACTGATTATTTTTTAGATTTTAGGGAGTTAAATATAAAATCTATGTAACCTCTCTCAGCCACCAGTTTTAACTGAGTACCTTAGAAGAAATTCTAATTTCACTGTGCATGGCACTCATGGTTTTAGGAAAGCCATCTCTTTTTTGAAAACATGAGTGAGTTGGAGTCATTTTCCCCTCATGTCATTTTCCCCTGCTGTCCAGGAATGTCAAGGTTTGGCCATTTTCTTGGCAGTAAATCTCACCACTTGTTTGCAGTCATAGGAGGACAGCCCAGCTGTTCTCAGGGAAGTGAGGCGTTGATTTCTACTTCAGGAGAAAAGCTGAGGCAGTCCTTCTCTGAGTGAGCAAGGATTTGAGGTTCTGGTAATGGTGTCTGTTTCTCTTCTGTTAGCTCTGTGTTGAATTGTGCATTTCAGCTTCATTTCTGTCCATTTTCCTTCTATCTTTTAGATGATTTGAGGCTTCTGAGTACTTACCTGAGTGTCTGCATCAGCCTGCAGCTTCTCTATGCTCAGTGAACTTGCTCCATTTCATTATTCTTGTCTTTGCCCCATTTTGCACAGTTTCTGCCTGGCCACCCCATTCTTACATAGCCCAGCAGCCCCATTTCGTAGCACACAGATATCAGACAGCAGATCTTCATCAAAGGACATAGGAAGTGTGTCCTAAATTAACCTGCTGTGGGTCTCCAGGCTTTAGGCCGAGGCTGTGTCTATCATCTAAAATGCAGCAATTATGGTTAGAATACAGTGCAGGTCACAGCGCCGCCTTCCTGTTGCCTGTCACTGCCATCTGAATGCATTAGAAGTGATCTGTATGCACTGGGTTAAAAAAAAAAAAAGGCGGTGTCTGCTACTCTCCCACTGCCTGGTACTTTGTTAGGCTACCCTTCTGGATGCTACTTCCTATATCTGCACTACAGCTCCTTTAACCTGAGCTTTTCTAACCTGGCTACTGTTTGTGCCTGCAAATGAACAAAGCCCAACCCTATGAGTATGGCATAAATCATATACCCCACTGTTAGCACCCTTCTTAACAGCCGGGCTCCACTCTCCTAACCTTAGGGAAAGGAATGAGGCATTGTAGCTTCTTTGTTTCTGTCAAGGTCTGAACTGCAGTACTTAAGGCTAACTTGGCTTTTAAGCTGTCCCTGTAGTATTGTGTTACTTGGAAACTCCATTCCATATGTTTAAGTCGATGGCTTGGACATATTTGTCCATTTTATCTCAGCCTTCGTACTCTAAAGAAAAGAGTGAAGGCCTTAAAATCTTCGGTTTCTTCCAACATTGCTTCTGCGTTCCCTTAATGAGGGATATTTTTGTTTAAATAGGGTTACTGCATATGAAGTACCATTTACATCACTTTTCATTCCAGGCTTCAGCATGAGGGATAACTTTGAAGATCCTACCTTGGAGAGATACCTCAGTCTGGATAACATCTTCGCACTGCTTTGGCTTACACCCTGCTAGGGCATTCATTCTTTTGGCAATTATTAGCCTATCACCTAGATTAATTAAGGATCATTATTAGTTAATGAATTTTGGTGCCCTGCACCCTTCTTGAAGCTGAAATTTTATATGAATCTACTGATTCCCATAATGCCTTAAAGTCCACCGGGAAGATTAGATTGCTCATGTCTGGACTGCTTACTCCCCTGTCACATTGAAATCCCTGAGCTGATCATTCATGGCTTGGAGGTCTTGGGGGTCTTCATCTATGCCACCATCTGGAACTGCATTGGCTCCCTAGTTGCCTACAAAAGAGTGAGAGTCTTAAGCAGTAGTATCAGACTGTAGAACTGAAATTCTTCCTCATTTATCACATGCTTAAAGTAATCCAGTTTTGGCACCCCACATCCCTTTTATTGGGTTTCCTTTATCTTAGATTCTGTGAGTTGGATGATGAGGAGGTGGGAAGTCTTTTACCCCTTGGGATAAGCTTATCTTTTATCCACTAGCATTCCGAAGTAGCCCCTGTTAAATATCTTCTGCTCATCCCAGAAAGTTTTCAGAAAATCTTGAGTCTGATTATATGCCACAATGGGACAAAACACCCAGTAAGAATTCATGAAGCCATCTGCATATTTGGTCAGGAAGGCAGACTTCCTTAGCACTATAGATTCCCTAGCAGTCCTCAGGTGCCTGTAAGCTAGGTATATACAAGAGCTCTTCCTAGGGGTAGGAAGGGAAGAAAGCCCAGGACAGAAAGAAACTGCAAGAAGGAAGTCAGGCTGGGACTTGGTGCTTTGGTGGTTGAAAGAAACCTTGACAGTTATGAAGCACAAAGGTAGAACAGGAACAAAAATCAGATGAGTCAACACGAATCTATAATCCACCTTCTGTGCAAAAGATGTGTTGCCTGAGGGCCTTATGGCCATCGAGCATTTGTGATCGGAAATCTTCAGTTTTACCTTCAGTCTCTGACTTCCCACTCTTATTTGGTGATTTCTCTTTCTTCATATGTTCTTATAGGATCTTTAAAAAAAAGATTTATTTATTTATTTGAAAGGCAGAAGGAGGGAGGGAGGGAGAGAGAGAGAGAGAGAGAGGTCTTCCATCTGGTGGTTCGCTCCCTAAATGGCCACAATAGCTGGAGCTGCACTGATCCAAAGCCAGGAGCCAGGAGCTTCTTCCGGATCTCCCACATGAGTGCAGGGGCCCATCCTCTACTGCTTTCCCAGGCCATAGCAGAGAGCTGGATCAGAAATGGAGCAGCTGGGACTTGAATTGGCACCCATATGGAATGCTGACACTGCAGGTGGCAGCTTTACCTGCTATACCACAGTGCCGGCCCCCATGCATTCTTTAAAAGTAAGCATTTCCTAATTTGATATTCATTATTCTCTTATCCCGCCCACTTGTGTTATTGTCCTCACTTCTTTCCAGGATTTCAGCCATCAGCTCTGTTGATATTTTCAGTGCTAACTACCCTCTACACCTGCAGATTTTCAGCTGCCTCCTAAATACCCTCATATGGATGCCCTTAATGCACCTCATGTTCAGCATGTTTAAAATCAAACTTGTACTGGAACCGTGTATTATTTGTTAGGGTTGGATCACTTTCTTGACAAATGGCTCCTTTGATACAAAAAAGTAAGATTTAGGATGAAAAGGAGTGTCTTTTTTGTGTAAGGTAGGAGATGAGGAACCAGCCTTAACCAATTGTGCAGGCAGGACAGTTTCGGAAAGTGAACATTGTGAATTTGAAAACCTGAAAATTAATTCCCTAAAACTACCTGTACTCACATATTCCTTGAAAGTCTTCTTATGCCCATAAGGTTATATGTATTCAAATGATTGCTGACTTACTTAACCAAGCCTTTGTTGATAACTTCAAGATAGCTTAAGGTTTTCATTTATCACATTGATATTTTGGTACCTCATAACTGCCCTTTTTACTCATTTATACTCTGACCAGCAGTACGTGAAAGAGGCTGTTTGCCTCCATCATAGTCAATACTACAGTACAGTTGTTATTATCAGTTGTCAATCTTACAGCAGAAAGTAGCTCTCATCTGTCTTTCTTTGATTATTAATGGCATAAACTTCTTTTTGCTGTGTCCAGTGGCCATTTGTATTTCTCCCTCAATTTCCTTATTTCCATACTCTGCCAGTGTTTCTGGTGGGATAGAGCACTTTTTCTTACTGATTTATAAGAGGTCTTAATCTTCTGAGAGTACTAACCTGCTGTGCGTTTTCCTGGTGCTTGTTTTATGTTATCAACTGTTTATGCTGGCTTTTTTATAATAGAACTGTTAGATGTTCATGAATCTGTGAAGTTTATCCCCTATGGCTTCTAGATTTCATACCATGCTTATGCTTCTAAAAATTCTTTGCTGTATTTCCCTTAAATGGTTTTGTGATTAATTTTTAGCACAAATATTTAATCCATTTAGAATTGGTTTTTATATTATACTATGCGGTCAGGATCTGATTTTTTCCCAATGGATGGTCAGTTTCTCTAACATTGTTTATTAAAGAATTTGTCCTTTCCCTGCTGATTCAAAATGGCACCTTTATTATATTCTCCTTAAGTATTCCTGGTCTGGTTTTGGAAGCATTGGAGCTGCCCTGCTTCCCTCCTGTGATTTGCTTCTTCGGTCTCTTCACTACTAGCATAGTTCACTTTCCTGAAACACAGATTGTTTCCCACTGCTCTTTCACAGACGCTCTTTGCCTGTTCTGTTGCCTACCAAAAAAAGAGACCAAACTTGCTGGCTGGAAGTAGCCCTCAGCTCCTTTTCCAGAGACATTTCTCTGTGGATCTTCTGCTTTTGGGAGCATAACAAATGTTTTCACCCATTTATACCATTGTTCCTGCTGTCTGATCCTCATTCTTTTAATTTTTTTTATTCATTTGAGAGACAGAGAGAAGGTTCTTATCTGTTGGTTCACTCCGCAAATGCTTGCAGCCCCGGCAGGGCCTCATTAAAGCCAGGAGCTGGAAATTCAATCCAGATCTCCTGCATCGGTGGCAGGGACCCAACTACTTGAGTCACCACCTGCTGCATCTTAGGGTGCACATTAGCAGGAAGATAGAATCGAGAGCTGAACTAGCACTCAATCCCAGGCAGTCTGATACAAGATGTGGGCAGTCCAAACAGTGTCTTAACTTCTAAGACAAATAACCATCTCATTCTGTTCTACTTTATTTGTAACATCCACTGTAAAGTCTTACCAAAGCCCCTTCTTTATATCTTGTTTCATTTGCTCTCTAAATATTACTGTTTACCTTCCTATTTCCCCAAATAGATTATCAACTTTAGGGTACAGGATGCCTTCTTAGTCATGTAGTAGTCATGTAGTCTTTAGAAAATACTTATTGGATGGAATTGAATATAATCTGTTTCTCTCTCTCTCTCTCTTCTCTCTTCTCTCTTCTCTCTCTCATACACACACATCCATCAGTGCATATAATCCAAAAGCTTAATGAACAAAAATCATGATGGTAGGCATCCCCAGGTTGACGGTTCACAAGGAGGACTCAGCATAGTCACAATCATTAAAAGATAAAAACACATGGGGCAAACCCCTGAGAAAACTAGGTAGACATTTTTTTTTTAATTTTTTGACAGGCAGAGTGGACAGTGAGAGAGAGAGACAGAGAGAAAGGTCTTCCTTTGCCGTTGGTTCACCCTCCAATGGCCGCCGTGGCCGGCGCGCTGCGGCCGGCGCACCGCGCTCGTCCGATGGCAGGAGCCAGGAGCCAGGTGCTTTTCCTGGTCTCCCCATGGGGTGCAGGGCCCAAGCACCTGGGCCATCCTCCACTGCACTCCTGGGCCACAGCAGAGGGCTGGCCTGGAAGAGGGGCAACCGGGACAGAATCCGGCGCCCCGACTGGGACTAGAACCCGGTGTGCCGGCGCCGCAAGGCGGAGGATTAGCCTGTTGAGCCACGGCGCCGGCCCTAGGTAGACATTTTTAAGTGTATTTTCCCAGTGCAGTCACATAGAATGTGCTTCATTCCTCCAGTATGGAGTTTTGACAACACATGAGAAATGTTGCCAGCCTGGGAAGCTTACTAGAGACTCAGTGTCCAGAGCTTTCACTGGGGGCTGATCATGTAGTCACTCCCTGCCAAGCACATATCCAAATTCTAGACTTCGAGAAGGAAAGCAGGTATTCAGCATAAACCTTGTTACTTGCACAGCAGTTTAAGCACTCGTCACTTAATGGTGAGAACCCTCCTGAAGTGTAAGTTCCCAGATAGCAGCCTAGGGCCAACCTTGCAAGCAGGATCCTCAAGTACAGCAGTCAGACATGCTGTGTTAACCCTCTCCTGCACAACCATATACTCTTGATTTCAGAAGTGGCAGGAGAAGTGGAGCAGAAGATAAATATGGTAGGAATGGTCAGGGGATGTATGCCAAATGCTTTTTAGAAAAAAAAAAAGATTTGTTTTATTTATTTGCAAGGAAGAGTTACAGAAAGAGAGGGAAAGACAGAGCGATCTTCCATCCTCTGGTTCATTTCTTACATGGCTGCAGTGGCTGGGGTTAGGCCAGGAGGCTGTACCTCCATTTGGATATCCCACGTGAGTAGCGGGGGCCCAAGTATTTAGGCCATCTTCTGCTGCTTTCCAGGTACATTAGCAGGGAGCTGGATCAGAAATGAGTCAGACAGGACTGGAACCAGCACTAATATGGAGTGCCTGTGTCACAGGCAGTGGCTTAACCCGCAGTGCCACAGCACCAGCCCCTGTTAAGTATTTTTATTGAAACTTTCTTCACAGTGTTGGTAGTTTGTAAGCTGAGGCATAGAGAAGAACAAGTTGTAGAAAGAAAGGACTAAAGCCTAAGATCCATGTTTGCTAGTAGGCTATAGGGTTGGGGGTACGTGGGGTGTGCAAATTAGGGCCTTGAAATCTGAGTAATTAGGATTTGATGTGGTACCAATAAGACATCTTCCTAGACTGAGAAGCAAAGAGTGGTGCTTTGGAATGGTCACTTGATTATCATTGGGCAGGCAGGATTCTGGGGAAGACAGATGAGAGACAGGAAGACCAATGAGGGGACATTTGCAGTGACCCAGATGTGAAGTTATGAAAACCTAGACAATAGGAGTGCTCAGATATCTAATCTAGTTCAGCATTCTGCTTCAAATAGGCTTTCAGATAGGAAGGGTGGGGCCGTCAGTGTGAGAGAGGGTATGGAAGAGGCTATGTCAAAGGTAAATGTGGCCGGCGCCGCGGCTCAATAGGCTAATCCTCCACCTAGCAGTGCCCGCACACCGGGTTCTAGTCCCGGTCAGGGCACCGGATTCTGTCCCGGTTACCCCTCTTCCAGGCCAGCTCTCTGCTGTGGCCAGGGAGTGCAGTGGAGGATGGCCCAAGTCCTTGGGCCCTGCACCCCATGGGAGACCAGGAGAAGCACCTGGCTCCTGCCTTCAGATCAGCGCGGTGCACCGGCTGCAGTGTGGCGGCCACTGGAGGGTGAACCAACGGCAAAGGAAGACCTTTCTCTCTGTCTCTCTCTCACTGTCCACTCTGCCTGTAAAAAAAAATAAAAGGGTAAATGTAACTCAAACAAGTGATCATTTTTATAAGCATTTCAGTTGAAAACTTTTTAGAGTTATTTTAAGAAGTTTCTTTTAAAGTTGTTAGTAACATATTTTATTTGAAGGTAGGTTTACGGTTTTTATATTGTATAATGAGTAAAGAAATAAGGTGCAATGAAATCTGCCTCTGTGTGGGGTCCTCGCAAAGTTCATGGAGAATGCATATTACAAAAAAGTATGCATTTCAAAAAATCTTAACACCAAAGTAGACCCCCTTTTAAAAAAATATTTATTTATTTACTTGAAAGAGTTACACAGAGAGAGAAGGAAAGTCAGAGAGAGTGAGAGAGAGAGAGGTCCTCTCCATCTGCTGGTTCACTCCCCAGTTGGCAGCGATAGCCGGAGAGGAGCCTCTCCAAAGATAGGAGCCAGGAGCTTCCTCCAGGTCTTCCCCACATGGGTGCAGGGGCCCAAGCACTTGGGCCATCTTCTGCTTTTCCAGGCCACAGCAGAGAACTGGATTGGAAGTGGAGCAGCCGGGACTCGAACCAGCACTCATATGGGGTGCCAGCACTGCAGGTGGTAGCTTTACCCGCTATGCCACAGTGCTGGTCCCAGTGGACCCCTTTTAATTCCATTTCATGAACTCTTTGAAGTACCTTGTATTTAAAAGGTGATGTTGACAAAAATACACATGCATGTATTTTGACCACTTTATTAGCCAAAAATGAAAGAAAATAAGAATTTTCTATTAGCGCTATTTTTGCTTGGAATTAAAGGTATCCATACAAATATAAATACTGAAAAATAAATCAACTTTTAAATTTTTTTCAGTTTTAACAATGTAAGATCCTAGTAAAAGGTAAGCATATGTATATTAAATGTCTATTTTGTAATGTCCTTGAAAACATGACATCCTACCATTTTTGCCCTTTTCTTAGTTGCATGCTCTTATGTCTAGTTTGTGGTTGATAATTTGCTATTTTGCATAGTATCACAATATAGAATCCACATTCCTTACCCTTTGATCATAGTCCTGTTGTTAATTCCTTTTCTTGGGTTTATTGAAGGGTTACACCTTTATGTTGTAGGTAACTCTCCAAAATCTACAAAGCTTCCTCTCCCCTAATAACTCTCTCTGCAGTTATCAGTCTAATTAGAAGGCTCATATCACTTTAGAACTAGAGATACCATTGATGGAGAAGATGAAGTACTCACTTGAGCTTGTGCGTGTGCTACACTGCATCAGGCTCTGTACTTGAGAGGCTAAGGTTTAAGTCTTTATTTTATGATGAGGATGCCCTCTCTGAAACACCCGAATTGTCATGAATTTACTAATACCAGTGTTATTCAGTGCCACATGTTTTCTTTGTCCTACTGACTTATCATTTGGTTTCTGCTTTGATATGTCCGTTCTTACTTTGTGTTTTGGGGTTTCCACATACCTTTGGGGGGATCTGGAATTGCAAATAGTACTAAATAAATTAAACTATTTTGGAAGTTGCAGTGTGAACAAAACTGTAATTCACTGTTATAATTGACCCCTCCTTTGAAGTCTATGTTTCTCTTGTTTTCTCTCCATAGAGACACGCAAATATTGCTCCGGAAGTCTAGCCTGGAATTGTTACAAATGGAAACGATACTACAGGAGGAGTTAGAATTGGCAGTACAGCACTAATACTATAACTTTCTGGAGAAAATAACTTTATTTTTTGGTAGTGGAATGCTGCAACTTTTTTACAACCTAACCATTGCTGTTAAATTACAGGAGTCAATTTAAAACTTGTATTAACTACAGTTTCTTTTGCAAAAAGCCTCAAAAAAAGTCACTCCAAGGGCAGTTTGTTGATGCATTTTTCTCTAAGCATGGTTTCACTGAGAACTTAACCAAGGTATATCCTGACATTTGTATGTTAAAAGTTTTACTTATGTAATAAAAACAAAAACAAAAGTATCTGAAATGTATAGTGCTGTACATGAAAGAACTATAAACAGTGGCCTTATATTAGCAAATTTTATACTGGATTTTTCTTTTTCTGATGACAGTTTGACTTAAAACTTGAACTTTTCTTAAATTTCTGAATATCGAGGCCTATATAATTCATATAGTTCATATTATGATATAAGAAGGCTAGAGAAAAGGTGCTTCAAATTTTCCATCAGGCCATTGTGAGTGCACTGAATTTTTAGTATTACGCTCATTCAGTCTTTTCCACAACTATTTACTCTTTTCCAATTTCAAATTGGTATTGTGGGAAACATACAAAGCTTTTGTAATCTGTATTCCATCTTGTTTTTCCCTCAGGGCAAGCTTGTGCATATCATATTTTTAAAGGCTTTTTAAAAATCTGACAGACACAATCTCATATTGGAAAACTGTACTTTACTACTACAGCATTACACACGTTTGGCAAGCACTTCTGATAGTGCTTCCAGTTCAGCTGATATGTGTTGCATTCCTATGTGTAAGAGAAAATGGATGGGATTTTAAATGAACTTTGTAGATCCCAGTACCTTATTTGTTCATTTTTCTCTGTTCTGCTTAATAGCATGTACACATTTCCAATTAATCTTTGTGAAATGTTTATTTGTAATAAAATATTCTTACTCTTTCTGCTTCAAGTTACTTGGCAGTTTGTGAAAACACTATTTTAATTTTGTGCCAGACTTATGGCACTGGGTAAACTTTTAGATGTTTAAACACTATTCCAATGGAATGTTCTAAATAGAAATATGGAGGTCAGTGAGAACTTACCTTTTCCTAACTGGATTATGAAAAATCTTTTTTTTTTAAATAAAGCTTTTATTTAAAGAATATAAATTTCCAAAGTACAGCTTATGGATTACAATGGCTTCCCCCCCATAACTTCCCTCCCACCCACAACCCTCCCCTTTCCCACTCCCTCTCCCCTTGCATTCACATCAAGATTCATTTTCAATTCTCTTTATACACAGAAGATCAGTTTAGTACATATTACGTAAAGATTTCAACAGTTTGCCCTCACATAGAGCCACAAAGTGAAAATACTGTTGGAGTACTATAAGGTTATGAAAAATCTTATATTTAATTTTTTTTACACATCTTTAAAAATTGGGCAACTTCTTCCTTAAGTGGAAGGTAGGGCAAGAGTACTTGTTCCATTGCTGATTAGGTAATAAGTTCAGGCAGATGGCCTGTCTTGTGCTATATACTGTCTCAATGGGTTAGGTTTTCCCAACATAATATCACTCTTATGGTGAGAAAGAAATGCATGTGCAGGATAGTGTGGTAACTTTATATTGTGTTAAGTACTTATAAAATCTGCCTTGAATTATAAAATAATCAATTTCATTCATTCTCATATTCTAGGGGGCAATTATGAACCTTGAATACTTAAACATTCTTTTGACAACTGTATATGGCACACCATTGTGATAAAATTACAGCTGTGAACAACAGGACAAAATACATAGACCCTGACTTTATAGGACTAACAGTAATAGGGAAAATGGACATTAAGCCTACAATGTAATTTGGTAATTGGCATTGATTCTACAAATCTTTGGTTGATTGAATATTATTCATTCCACGTCTGATGCCCTATTTAGGCATATTTTGGATACACTTCTGGCATTGTCTCAAAATGCAGAGCATGTTAACCACAAAACCTGTTTGGAAAACATTACATGTATAAGATCTAAAGACTCGCTTTATAGTTTGGAATACAAAATAATGACAAGGACCACGTCTGTCTTGTTCACTGTAGTAGCCCTAGAACCCAGCGTCCTTCTTAACATTTAGTAGGAACTCATTAAATACTAGTTGGAAAATGAATGAATTAGTAGTGAATATGTTTACTAGGAATGAGATGTCTAATTTTCATATGGAACTTGAACAAAAGGCTATTCACGGCATTTGATGCTGACTAGGAAGACTTTGAATTCTGGAAGCGAATACGTAAGAATTAAGAAGTTTTTTGCTACGTCGCTTGCCTCCTGCCTTTCCTCCCCTGGGCGCTAGGCCTCCAGCGGCAGTGATATCACTAGACAGTGGTAGTGAGACCTAGTCCCTGCTTGGAAGAACCCTGTAAGCTGTTAGGGAGAAGACATTCACAAGAACAAAGAACTGTGACAGAGTGCTCAGGCTGGGAGAAAAGCTGTTCTTCCTGGTTTAACATTATTCTCTTGTCCCATTTCTTTCCTGTTGTTTGTTGTTGTTTTTAAAGATTTATTTTATTAGGAGATTTTGCTGACATCACTATAAAGTAACCTTGAAATGACCAATCCACTATTTATTCTTTTTTCCTGCTTTCTCTGCTTGCTTTTTCTGCCCACTCTGTGTATTTCACTGGCGCTCTTTTCCATTTGTAGATTAGACGTTGCCTGGTTCATGAATTGCTAATAGCGACCAATCAGATCTTTGGAATTCAATTTGTTAAAATTTTGTTCTTTAAGAAAGTACATAGAATACTGTATAAAAGGGAGAAAAATTCATCCAGTATCCCACTGCTCATAAATTTGTTGTGTATGTTAATATTTTTGTATTTTTCATTAGTTTTGTTTCTGAGCTTTTTTTTTTTGATAGTTGAGTTTATGTATATTGGGTCTCTGTGGATCACCCCAGAGGTATTTAGAGAAGCCCTCAGTGGGGATAAGGTGATGTGAGAACACCAAGGGAAGAGAGAAAAGATGTAACTGAATACCAGAATGTCTAGGGGCTATGGAAAGCACAAAAATGGACAGAAAATGGTCAATCCCACTGGGTTTCTGCCCAGAAGAACTGAAGACAGGGACTCAGCCACTTGTTTGGCAGTGTTCATTGCAGTACTGTTTACGATAGCCAAAGGGTGAAAATAACTCAATGTCCAACAACAGAGGACGGATCAACAAAACATGGTATATCCACACAATGGAATATAACTCAGCCTTTAAAAGGAGATGATGGGCAGTGCGCACGCGCAGAGCCCGCTCGGGCTCCAGGAAGCCGCCTCGGCACGCTCGGCGGCGTCGCGCGGCGCTGGGCGTCGGCGTCAGCGTGAGCGTGGGCTTCGCCGTGGACGCGCGCGGACTGGGCGCCGAAGAGCTGCGCGTGCTGGAGTGGTAGCAGGCGGAGCACCGGGACGTGTCGTTGCTGCCCGCGCCGCCACGGTGCTGCCATGCTGGCCTGCCTAGACGAAGTCGTGCTCGAGGCGAGTGAGGGCTCAGCGCGCCTGGCCGAGCTGCGCGCCGCGCCTTTACTGGGGCTTTACTCCGGCCATGGCCGGGTCAAACCCCGGGGGCTGCTGGAGGCGACTGCTTCGGGCCCTACGCGCCGAGAGGTGGTTACGTGCTCTCGGGCGACCTGGTGCGCTCCCTGCGCCTCCACTGCGTGTAGCTAGTCGCCTGGCACGGCGATGATTGGTCTCAGGGCGCGTGGCTGGCGCCCGTGGACGTACCACGCGAACACAATCTGCGCTTCGACACCGAGTACAAGTCGCGCTACCTAGTGACGCACAGGCAAAGCGTGGCCAACAGGCTGGAGAAGCTCCAAACGCTGGCGCGCGGGGCCCGCCGGTGCCACTAGGAGGTGCGGCTGCGCCTCTCCCACGTTTGCTATGGTGCTCCCTGTGCAGGGAGGAGATTGCCTAGCCGGGCGGTGGCGCCCCGGTTGAGCCCAGCCCTGCGGGTGTGGGGTAGGCGACCTGGCTTTTAGGGACAAAGCAGTGTGCGGCTCGAACCTTTGCTGTCTCTTAAGAACCTCCTGCCTGGGTTTGGGGGATGAGAGGGAGTGCCGGTGCGAGGCACCATACCCCCGCATCTCAGCCAGCGCCAGCCTACCCTGGCTTGAGGGCGGAACGGAAGTGCCCCATTGGTGGCGCATGCCCGCCACCCTCACCCCTACACACCCAGGTCGACACCGGCGGGAGAGCGGGCATCGCGGGCAGACAGGCCTGTCGGACCGGATGCTGCCCGAGATCACGTGGCTTTATTCGGAGAGGTTGCCATGTTGAGTGGATCTGGTGAGCGTCGTTTGCCTAAGATGGAACTTGGCGTTAGTGAGCTTTTGTGGTCTGAATTCCTGGTAAACACAATTCAGTGTTTCCCTGTGACTTATTTATAAATGTGAGTGGGTGTAGCTGAGAGCTTAGGATGGGAGCGTGTAGGTCTCGGTATTTTTCAGATTATCTAAGAAAAGCCTTTTAATAGCAGAACTTGGAATGTGTGGGTTGGTTTGCGCAACTTGAATCATCACTGGCGCAGCCGAGGGAGTTTGTGTTTAAATGTGGAGGAATTTTTAAACTGGTTCCCCTGTGGGTTTGCAGGTGTGGCCGTGGTCTCTGTGCCTGGGCAATGCTTCCCTGCTCTGTAGACTCTGGGTCCACGTTCCAGGAATCTGAACCCCGGCAAGTGTTGACCAGATTCTGTCTTGAGGAAGTAGGTTTGCAGCTGGCACCAATCAGCACGTGCAAATCTGTCCTGACGAGCTGGAGGTTCTCCTGTTTGCCTCCATTTTATGTGAACACTCAACACTGCAAAAGCAGAGCAAGGCGCCTGCAGGCCCAGTGCACGGCCACGGACCCATCTCTGCCTGCAGCTTCTCCCCTGGGGTCTGCAGGTGCCCTGCCTGGGAAACGCTTTGGATTCCTGCCCACTCGGGGCCACCAGCAATGGGAAGGGGGTCCGAGCTGTGGTCTGCCTTGTCGTGGCCATTCTTTTGAGTGCTCAGACTGCGAGCTTAGGAGCAGGTTTGGACTATTGGCCCGGAAGAGGGTTTCTCCTGCCTTCAGGAGGTAGGGATGGGATGGGTGCTTGAGGTGGGACAGTTCCAGCGAGGACGTCAGGGACAAGATGCCTGAGGTGACCCCCATGGCGGCGGCAGGTCCCAGGCTCGGGGTGTGGGGCGGGGTTGGTGTGTGTGCCTCCCCTGTCAGGTGAGGGGAAGGCTGACATTTGCCAAGAACCCAGGGCAGAGCTGGGATTAGAACCAGGGTCTGCACTGCCGGTCTCTGCTTTGGAAAACATGGCCCGAGGGCCCCCTGGTGGAAGTGTTGTGAAGTCCATGCATTCGCTGATTATTCAAGGGAGAACATTTTAACTTCCAGTTTGAAAAGGAAGATCCCTGGGGCCTGGCCCTGGCCTGATGGCTTTAACCTTCATGAAGCTTTAGGGTTTGGCTGAAACACGCAAGATTTGTCCATGTGCAACCTGTGTAGACCTAGGAGAGTGGACACTTGGTGTCGTGGATCCTAAAGCACTGAGCAAGAAAACAACATGGGGGCCAGTGTTGTGGTGCTGCAGGTTAAGCTGCCGCTTGCGATGCCAGCTCCCGTATCAGAGCAGTGCTTTGAGTCCTGGCTGTGCTGTTCCCATTCCAGCAGCCTGCTAGTGCGCTTGGGAAGGCAGTGGATGATGGCGCAAGAACTTGGGTCCCTGCCACCCACGTGGAAGACCAGAATGGCATTCCTGACTTCCAGCCTCAGCCTGGCTGATGTGGCCATGTAGGGAGTGAACCAGCACATGGAAGATCACCCCCCCATAATACTGCCATCCAAATAAATAAATCTTTGCAACAAAACAAAAAAGGAACGATGTTCTGATACCTGCTACAGTATGTGAATCTTGAAAACGTTGTGCTAAATGAAATAACGCAGAGACAAATGGACAAATATTGTGTGATTCTACTTACATGAACCATCTAGAAGAGATTGGAAACAATTGCTCATTTAAAAGCATTTCTTCATTGCCTTTGTTCACATTCATGTATATAGATGTGAACTGTTTTTTTTTTTTTTTATTTTTTGACAGGCAGAGTGGACAGTGAGAGAGAGACAGAGATAAAGGTCTTCCTTTGCTGTTGGTTCACCCTCCAATGGCTGCCGCGGTCGGCGCTGTGACCAGGACTAGAACCCGGTGTGCCGGCGCCGCAAGGCAGAAGATTAGCCTATTGAACCTTGGCGCCGGCCGTGAACTGTTTTTTAAGCCCTGAAAGATTTAGGGTTTTCCCCTTTTCTCAGATAATTCTTTTTTTTTTTTCTTTACAGGCAGAATGGATAGTGAGAGAGAGAGACAGAGAGAAAGGTCTTCCGTTGCCGTTGGTTCACCCTCCAATGGCCGCCGCGGTCGGCCGGCGCACCGCGCTCATCCGATGGCAGGAGCCAGGAGCCAGGTGCTAGGTGCTTTTCCTGGTCTCCCCATGGGGTGCAGGGCCCAAGCACCTGGGCCATCCTCCACTGCACTCCCGGGCCACAGCAGAGAGCTGGCCTGGAAGAGGGGCAGCCGGGACAGAATCCGGTGCCCCGACCGGGACTAGAACCCGGTGTGCTGGCGCCGCAAGGCAGAGGATTATCCTGTTGAGCCACGGCGCCGGCCTCTCAGATAATTCTGAGAGGTATCAATGATGGGTCCAGTCATCGGTCTTTTATTCTTGGTACTGAGCTCCCAGTAGCCCTCCATTGTTGAATCATTTTCTCCCTTCCATCAGATCTCTGTTCTGAAACTCTGTGCGTACCTCTTCCCAGGGAGTACCCGGCTGTCTGTACTCTGACTTCTTTATTCTCAACCCTTCACTATTTTGTGCTCATTTTGGTTCCTTCCGTATCCCCTAGCTGTTCTGGTGTCTATCCCCCCCCCCTTTTTTTTTTTAAGAAAGACAGAGAGAGAGAGGGAGAGACAGAGAAATCTTCCATCTGCTGGTTCATCCCCAAAATGGCCCTGATGGCTGGAGATGGGCCAATCCGAAGCTAGGAGCCAGGAGCTGCCTCTGGGTCTCCAGTGTAGGTGCAGGGGCCCAAAGACATGGGCCATCTCGTGCTGCTTTCCCAGGAGCGTTAGCAGGGAGCTGGATTGGAGGTGGAGCAGCTGGGACTCAAGCCAGTGCCCATGTGGGACGTTGGCACCACAGGCAGCAGCTTTAACGGCTACACCACAGCACCGCCCCATCCGTCTTTACCAGAAGAAACACAAGAAGCCCTGGTTTGGGGAGTGAACCAGCAAATGGAAGACCTCTCTCTTTCTGTCTCTCCCTCTCTGTAACTCTGCTTTTCAAATAAATAAATCTTTTTTAAAAAAATAAATTGTTTAGGACCCGCCGTTATGGCTCACTTGGTTAATCCTCCGCCTGCAGTACCGGCATCCGATATAGACTCCAGGTTCTAGTCCCGGTTGCTCGTCTTCCAGGCCAGCTCTCTGCTGTGGCCCGGGAGTGCAGTGGAGGATGGCCCAAGTGCTTGGGGCCTGCACCCTATGGGAGACCAGGAGGAAGCGCCTGGCCCCTGGCTTCGGATCGGTGCAAAGGGCCGGTGCCAAGCGCCGGCCATAGCGGCCATTTGGGGAGTGAACCAACGGAAAATGGAAGACCTTTCTGTCTCTCTCTCACTGTCTAACTCTGCCTGTAAAAAATAAATCAATAAATAAAAATTGTTTAAATCATTCTCCCACATTGTGGCATGCTTGCCTTGTGATTACGCTGCTCATTGCCAATCGTTGAGATTTTTAAATTTTGCTTTCCGTTTTAGCTCCGCCCCCATCCTTGTTGATTGACTTCTGGGTGTGTAGGACATTAATGTACTTTCAGAAATCACAGCGACGCAGAAGGCTATACTTAGAGAAGGGTCCCTCTCTCGTGTATCGCTTGAACACGATTCCTTCCCGCTGCTGGTAGGGAAGCCGCCGCTGCTTGCTCCTCGCTGCTTCTCTCGTGAAGACGTGGACGGCTCCCCTGCAGCCCTTTCCTCACTCGGAAGGACGCGCTCTCAGCATCCCCTCTCGCCGTCCACGTCTTCACTGCCGCCCCGTCCTCCACCGTGCAGCTGCGTCGTGGCCTCTTCACCCGTGCTCTTCCTTTGGACGCGGAGGTATTTCTGAAATTTTGTGATTACAAAGCAATACCGCAGCCAGTCATTTGTGCATATTTCTTTTCATGTGCTGGAGGAGAACCTTTAAATTCCAAGACATGAAATTGCTGCGCTGAAGGGTGAAAGCCCTGTTTCAATTCGACTTTGACTCACACGTGTTCTTGTACTGCTTTTCCATTGTTTGAGAGGCAGAGAGAGAGATTCCCTCCGTCCACTGGCTCACTCCCCCAGACAGCTGCAGCGACCCTGGGGCCAGCCCAAAACGCTCTGCTGGTCTCCAACGTGGTGCCAGGAACCCACCTACTGGCCCCATCACTGCCGCCCCAGGGGTGTGCGCCAGTAGGCAAGCTGGACTCGGGATCTGGGGCTGGTATGCGTGCGGCCACGTTAACTGCTAGGCCAAACGGCCCGCCGTTCCTGGGGTATTGCAGGGTCTGAGTCCACCCGAACAAGGATGGACTGGGTCAGAGGAAAGGTGAGTGCGCCGCTCGACCGTTCCCCAGCCTCCGGATCCCGGAGACAGTCAGAAGCAGCGGGGAGCCAAGTGTAGCAGGGATTCGTTTATTCCGTGCAAATAACCGAACCTTTTATAGCACAAAACTGCAGAGTCATTGGGGCAGGGCTAAGGACCAACCAATCACTTAAACGGTCACCTTACGGGGGGATTTCTATAGGACTTGCCTTATGTCTATACACTTGTTACTAGTCTTGTTACCTCCCCTGATGTTGCGTAGCCAATTAGCTTTCGAGTTCCGCCCATCTTACTTCCTCTGGGCATCATCTTCTTTGCCCCTCCTTGGCACCGCCCTGTCTGGGGCGCCGCCACCGCCGCACACCCCGCGAGGTCGCTGTCCGCCATGGCAGTGGCTGGGGCCACGTGCATGAGCGCCGGGTCCCTCCCTGCGCTGCCATCCCCAGGACACCCGCCGGCTGGCTCCGCAAGCCCTGGCTTAGGTTAGTTCGCGGGCCCGGCTCCACGCGGCTCCGTTCTGCACAGCTCGGGTGGGGGCACCGGGGGCAGCTGCACATGCAGAGCCCCGGGGCCTGGCCTGGCTGCGCCTTGGCCGCGCTCATGCCCTGCAGGGTATGGCTTGTTCTCGCTGATTCTGTTCCCTGGGACTTGTACCGGTTTGCACATTTCTACCAGCAGTGCCTGAGTGTGCTAATTAGCCCACGGCCTGTCCCGCAGGACGCGTTGACAAGCTTTGGAATTTTGCCAGTCCGAGCCATGAAATGTTCTCTCTGTCTAGTTTCAATTTGCATTTCAACCAGATTTAATTTTAAAATGTTAGAAAAAAGAGCCTAATTAGAAGAGTGATTGTCAGGTATTGAAACACATTTTATACACTCTCAACTGGTATTCTCTAGAAAATTCTCTGGAAAGAGTTTTCACGCCAGAAGAATGTTAGCACACACCCCACCCGAGTGGATCAGGAGGACTTCGGAGCCAATCTAACCGATTTACCTGGGATTTGGTCCCTTCCTCCTCCGGCCTAGCCGGTAGGGACTCTTCTAAAGCTTTCTTGCCCCACCTAATGGGCAATGAAGGGAACTGAGCTGCCTTTCAAATGCTGCCCAGAAACCGGGTGACAGCGCCGGAGATGTCCTGGCCTCATAAACGTTAGGACAAAACAGGAACCTAAAGAGAACTTAGAAGGCATGCAGGCTCATAGTAAGGACTTCAGGCCACTTGTAGACCACGTCCAGCTAAAGCCTGCTTTAGAGAGCGTTAATAAAGGGAGCCGACGCCTTGTCTTGTCTTAGCTGTGCCAATTGCTCCATGTGTGATCTTTGCTGACAGCTGCTGGTACACTCACTCTCTAGGGTTTCAGATGCTTGTGTTTGAAAAGTTATTTAATTCTGCAAAACAAAAGTCACTTTTTTCCTGGTAGTAAGAGTAATACATGCTTGATGGGGAAAAATCCTAGAAAGCTTAGGAAAGAGGCCGGCGCTGCAGCTCACTAGGCTAGTCCTCCGCCTGCGGCGCCGGCACACTGGGTTCTAGTCCCAGTCGGGGCGCCAGATTCTGTCCTGGTTGCTCCTCTTCCAGTCCAGCTCTCTGCTGTGGCCTGGGAGTGCAGTGGAGGATGGCCCAAGTGCTTGGGCCCTGCACCGGCATGGGAGACCAGGATAAGCACCTAGCACCTGGCTCCTGCCATCGGGTCAGCGCGGTGCGCCGGCCACAGCGGCCATTGGAGGGTGAACCAATGGTAAAGGAAGACCTTTCTCTCTCTCTCTCTCTCTCTCTCTCTCTCACTGTCCACTCTGCCTGCCAAAAAAAAAAAAAAAAAAGAAAGAAAGTTTAGGAAAGAATAAAGAAAAACATTAAAATTACCTGTGCTCCTCCTGCTCTGTGGTAACCGCACGTAAGTTTGGTGTCAGTCCGCGTGGGCTCTGGCACTTAGATCCGTGCACACCTGCACACGCACTCTCTCACACACAGTCTTCTGCTTTGTGCCCGTTGCTGTCTGCCTATATGTACGATATATATGTGGGCACTGCAAAAAGTTTGTGTAAAAATAGAATTAAAAGATTAGCATATTTTCATGCAGAAGCTTTTGAAATCTGCGCATAGCTTTTTCACAATACGCATTTTTCATGAGCTTTATTGAAGACCTCTTGTCTGTACATGTGCACGTGATGTGTATAATGTATACATATGTATGAGAACTGATTATTTTTCTCCATGTTCTATACTTGTTTAACAAAAATGGAATACGTAGCTGACCCTCTTGTAATTTGCTTTTGTCACTTAACAAAGTAAATATCTATTTTTCTCTTCATGTAAAAGCTCTAAAGCAGAATATTTAATTGCTACACAGTAGTCTTTTTGTGAGTATCCCTTCAACTTTTTTAAAAAATCATAAACATATAATGCTTAATATTTTTCAGCTTCATAAACACTTTCTAAGAACATAGATTTTTGTTCACATGACTTCTATTAGAATTACTTCCTAGAGCTAGAGCTTGTAGGTCAAAGAGTAGTGTTTTTTTAAAAAAAATTTTATTAAAGTAACACAAACACATGAAGTAAGCAGACTAATGCTCACCCCTGCCCCCTCCCCCGCAGATATCCACATCCTAATCCCTGGAATCTTAGATGGCAACAGGGATTTTCCAGGTGTGATTAAGAGCTTGCCATGGGGAGATTGTCTTGGAATACCGGGGCGGGGCGGGGGGGGGTCCAGCGTCCTCCTGGGGGTCCTAGTGAAGGGAATGAGGACACTAGAGAGTCACAGAAGAGAGGCGGTGACGGAAGCAGCGCATCCAGTGATGCAGTCGCTGCTGGAAGGGGCCACAAGCCGCAGTGTCTAGAAGCTGGGAAGGCTTACAAAGCATTCTCCCCTAGCCAGCACCTTCATTTCAGCTCAGGGAGACCCTGTTTGGACTTCTGCCTTCCACAATTCAAGAGAATATGTTTATGTCGTTTTAAGCCACTTGGTGTGTGCTTATTTATTATGGCAGCAAGAGGAAACTGATAGACAGCAGAGATTAAACAGCTGTCCTAGGGAAGACTCACCGCCCTGCGAAGCAGTCCCCTGCACGAGCTCCGCTCGCACTTTCCACTCTTAAGTCCGTTTCTCCTAGACCGACCGCCCTATATCCAGATGCTATGCCTGTGCTGCTGCGTCTTGGCTTGTGAAGCCTTGGCCGCTATCTCTTGAGTCCCTCTTGTACTAGAAAAGGGCTTCGCTATCTTATCTTATTCCAGCCCCCAGGTCTCCCAGTTTATTTTCTTCATTTGTTTGATTAATATGAACTGTTTTACATTATACCAACACATACATACAGTATTGTATTTTGTTTTATTTACTGAACCACATGAATTACAGGTAGATTTTCTTTTACCGTTTTTTCGAATATTAATAAGTTCCTTGACTTTTCCAGTTTGCCTGGTTGTAAAGACACTCACTCAGCTCCTCTAAATTGGTTTCCTGTTTCTGCTACAACCAGGCCAGAGGTCCAGAGAGGTCTCACTGGGCTAAAACCAAGGTGTTGGCAGGGCTGCATTCTTTCTGGAAGCTCTAGGAGAGAACCTATTCCCTTGCCTTTTCCAGAGTCAAGAGGTTTCCCTCAATCTTTGGCTGGTGGCCACCTTCCATCACAAAACCAGCAGTGGCGAGTCAAGTCTTGCTCGTACTGAATCACCTCTGATGCTCTCTTCTTCCCTGTTCCATATTCAAGACCCCTTGTGATTTCACTGGGCCTGCTTGGATAATCCACGATAATCTCCCCCATCCCAAGGTTAGCTGATTAGCAACCTTAATTCCATATGCAATCTTAATTCTCTTTTTCTGTGTGTAACCTGATATATTCACACGTTCTATGAGTTAGTGCGTGCACATCATTTTTTTTAAAGATGCATATACTGGGGCCAGCGTGTGGTGCAGTGAGTTAAGCGGTTGCCTGTAACACTGGCATCCCGTATGAGCCCTGGCTCAAGTCCCTGCTGCTTCACTTCCAGTCCAGCTCCTTGGTAACGGGCCTGGGATAGCAGCGGAAGATGGCCTAAGGCCTTGGGCCCCTGTACCCACTTGGAGACCCAGATGGAGTTCCAGTATCCTGGCTTCAGCCTAGCCCAGCCCTGGCTGTTGCAGCCATTTGGGGAGTAAACCAGTGGATGGAAGACCTCTCTGTCTGTCTGTCTTTCTGTCCCTCTACCTTTCAAATCTTAAAAAAAAAAAAAAGGTATTTATTTGAAAGGCAGAGTGACAGAGTCACAGGGAGATAGAGATCTTCCATTCACTGTTCACTCCCCAAATACAACAGCTGGGGCTGGGCCAGGCCAAAGCCAGGAGCCCAGAATTCCATCTGGGTCTCCCACATGGATGGCAGGAATCCACGCACTTGAACCCTCTGTTGCCTCCCAGGCACATGGGCAGGAAGCTGGATGGGAAGCAGAAGCGACACTTGATCCCAGGTACCCTAGTATGCTAAGGAAGCCTCCGAAGTGGTGGCTTTAACCGGCTGTGCCCTCCTGCAGCTCGCTTTTCCTCTGTGGAAGGTGTTGGGATTTACCGCTGGTGTTCTGAGTTCCAGGATCCTATGTCTTGCGTGTGCCTTTTTTCATTCGTAGTGCTGGACTCTTGGCGGGCCCTTTCCATGTGGAGACAGTTTCCTTCACTAAGTGGCATATTCTGTTATTTATTTGAAAATTGCAGTCCTTCCATTTCTTTCTTTACTTTTTTTTTCTTGGACTGACCCTAAATTGGGTGGACCTTCTGGAACTGTCTCTGTTTCCTATCCTTTCTCTCTTGTTTTCTGTCTCATTGTCTTCTTATTCTATTTTCTGAGAGATGTCCTTGATTTTATATGACAACCCTTTTTTTCAGTGTTCCAGTTTCCAAGATCTCTTTCCCATCCTGTGATTATAACAACTTCTCCGCCTCTTCCCCCCTCGCTTTCCTCTTTCTTTCTCTCTTCCTTTCATCCTCATTCAGATCCTGTCCTTGTTTCTTGGGTGCTGTCACTTCTCTTAGCACTCAGTAAATCTTCCAGTATTTTGGTTTTTGATGTTGAACTCCTTTTGTCCCCTATATACTTTTTTTTCTTAGTTTATTTTCTGTTTGTTTTTTTCCTTTACATTGGACGTATTCCTCAGCTGTCTGGGGATCTTTGTTGATAATGAATATGGAGGCACGTACAAGCAAGGCCTGAGGGAGTAGTGTAGGGTAAGGGTCTGCATGTGGAATGGGGCAGTTGACAGGAGCCATGGTCTTCAGTAGGACATCTGTGACTCAGCAGGGAGTGAGTGCAGGGAGCATGCCATGGCTTCTCTCTCTGCCCACCATGCGCAAATGAACTTGACACAAAGCCATCTATACTTCCACTGTCTCCAGAGGAGGCTGGAGGACGACCAAGGATGGGAACAGAAGCCAACAGCACAAGCTGTATCCATTTAGGTTCAGTCAGGAAATCAGAAGGCACTCTGGGCATGTCAGGTCTAAAAGGCTAAATACAGATGTAGGGCTTGACATGGGGATTGAAAGAGTTGGAGGAGGTGGTAGGGCTAGAGGTCAGGTCACTGCCAAAAAGGTCAGAGGGTCTGACTCTGAAGACCTTGGCCTGAGGCTCCAGTGTTGGCATGGAAGCTGTAGCAATTCCCAAGAGTCTCTGAGAAGCTCCTACGGGTTTTCCCAGTTTGCAGCGGTGAAGGGGGCTATTCCAAAAGCTTACTTGGAAGCCAGTGCCAGTGTCATCTGCCCACGTGCCTGGTTTCTACCACCTGCAGCGAGCCAGGGTTTGCTTGAGTTTCTCCCATACCCACATCTGGCAGTCTTTCCTCTAAGCCCCTTTGCTGCTTTCTGGAGAAAGTGGCTCTCATCCCGCGCTTGTGCCAGGGCAGGTAGGCAGGGGCAGGTGGGCCAGGCTTGGTGTCGAGGGTGCCAGGAGCTGGACCTGCAGAGAACCAGGTGCCTGTTTCCTCCCTGGAGGGTCAGCGTGGCGGAGTGGCATCAGGAAAAGCACCGAGCGTCAACCGCTCCGCGCACAGGTGCGGCGCTGTCCTCCACATCTGAGCCTTGCGCCTCGCCTGGATTGTGCTCCGCTAAGGGGCGCCCTTCCTGGAGCTGCCGCACACCCCAGTTGGACAGCTTCCTGCCAAGCCTGTCATCCCTCGCTGGCTGCTGTCTGCACCCCAACAGTGCCCTGGAGTGCCAAGTCTGTGGACATCTCCTTTCCCGTTCTCCTTGTTCTTGCGGGAGGTTTGCTTTCTGTGCCTGTGCTATCGTTTCACCGGGATTCCGAAGGCCGAGATGGTAAAGACAAGGTGTAAGCGTGCTCGGTACTTGCCTGGAGGTGTGGGCTTTTTAGAACTTTGCCACAAATTGTTAAACTTAATGCTTGCTTTAAAGTCATGCAAAGACTGTTAAATGTTTATTTGTTCAATTATAGTCTTTGCTTATTCTAAGATATTCAAATAGGAAAAATATAAAATAGTAAAGGCATAACACTATCTAAAAGCAACTTTTCCCATTATTAAAACTGTGCTCATTAAAGAAAATCTGAATTAGGGCCGGACATTATCCTCAGCATTTTGCAGGCGTCAGCCCATTAAGCCCCTTCTGGCCACACGACAACCCTATGAGGTAGGTGCTGTTCTCCCGTTTTACAGATAAAGGACCTGAGGCCAGATGGGTTATGAAATCACCCACGGCGTCAGGCCAGCCAGTAGCAGGGAAAGCCCAGACTGATCATGCTCAGGCTACTGCCTACGCCCCAAGACTCTGCTGGCTTGGAAAACAGCAGGGAAAAGGTCGGCCATTTCCACATGGCTCCGAGATGGCCTTTCGGAGTATTTGCTTGCGAAGTTTCGGTGTCCTTTCTCAGTTAATCTGCAACTGTCAGTGTAGGGGTTGTTTCCGTGTGTGGTCTGTGTTTTATCACGTAGTCTGGTGCCCTGAGCATTTTATATGCATCTAGATTTCATACAAAGTAGAACATCAGTTAGGTGTCCACTGAAATGTTACGGTAAGACCTCTCAATAGGAATTCTGAATCATGACAGTCCAGTTCCGGACTGTCGTCTCGTGTTTCATGGAGTCTGGCGCGGCTGCCTGGGGGTCCACGGGTCTGCTGTCTCCGGGGAAGGGGCTGACCGGGCATGGCGTTCGGCGTCTCCTCACCTGCGGAGTGGGGAGAGTAACTTCTGGGGAGCATCCTTGGACCAGTGCGGGAATTTACAAGAGGGCGAGAGGGTGTCAGAGCCCCCGACCCTCCGCAGATGGCAGTGGTTGTTATGTCAGGATGTCCTCGCCGCCCGGGAGACCCTCAGCACACTGCACAGGAGCTCTACAGAGTGGAATTAGCAGGTCAGTTGATCTTGCTTAGGAACTCGAGAAAGCCACCTCTAGCTTCTCGGATTGTGCGTTTCCATGAACGTTCTGCAGAGGGTTGTGTGCCTGGGTTTCAGATCTTTTTGCCTCCACACCAGCTCATCTTTTTACTTTTTCCCACAACCCTCTTAAAGTTCTCACAATTTTCTGTCAGGCTGACCCTTTCAGCCTTTATTTAGGTGCTGAGCAAAGACTGAGTGGCCACTCGGCTTGTTTCCACTGCCGAGAGACCGACGCATGTATGATACACTCTTCAGGACGTGTAATTAGGAACAGTAGCGAAGTTTCCCCTCTTGGTTGGGACGTTCTCTGGGAAGGGAGTGGCCGGAGGACCTGGTCACGAGGCAGGCAGTACGGGACTTCCGACCTGAGGCCAGGCCGGAGGGCAGGGCGGGGTGGGGCGGGCGCTGCTCTCCCAGCAGGCTTCCCAGTCTCATTAAAGACTACCAGGCGCTTGCTCAAGCCCGTCCATCGGGAATTGTCAGTGCTTCCCAGAAGGTTATGAAACAGCCTCTAAGCAAGCGCCCTTTCAGGCAGGGTCAGTATTTCACAATCAGATGTATGAGGAAAGGGACCGGTGACTTGAGAGTCCTCCCAAGAGCAAAGCGCCCCTCCCTGAGGTTCACAGCGTCCGCCATCAGCGCACTGAAGGAGTCCTGAGCTTGAGACTCCTCATATCATATATGTGAGTACTGCCCAGCCGTCTTTAAGCCCCTGGAGGGATAATCCATCAGACGTTCGCCGCCATCGTCAGTTCTGTCTGCAATGGTCAGTCATGGTGAGATTACGGAAGATTTTCATCTTCTGCACATAATTGTTCATGTTTCAGTTTTTGAAAAAAAAATGCCGACCAGGTAATTGTGTCCATTATGAGAATGACACACATGTTTCACAACACATCAAGTCAGTTTGAGCGGCTCAGGGATGTGTGTCACTGGTAGCACCTTTGAGCCCATTTTCATTGCCAAGAACCAACCAGTTCCTCAGATGGCCCACGCGGTCACGTTGGCATTTCTAACAGTCCCCGTGTGCACGCTGGGCGAGCCTGTGCGGTAGAGGAGCGAAAACCAGCAGGGAATGGAGACCTCACCAGGCAGGGACTGGCTGGCCAAACAGGGAGGATGAGGCTCCCCGCCCTGCCACTTTCGCCCCTGGCTGGCCTGTAGTTGTTTGGAGGAGAGGAACTTGATTTGACTGACTCTATTTAATAAGAAGTCGCACTAGAACAGGGTTGTGCCAGATCTTATTAAGTGAGCGCCTGGCTCGGAGACTTCCCAATGAAGTCCCATGGCCCCTGGCGCTTGAGAACCTGTCTGGGGCTGGCTGGCTGGGTTGGGGGCTTTGCAACTGTGGAGGGCTGTGGCTTCTCACCCTCAGCTCAGGCCACGGGTCCTGGTTTCTCTGAACCCTGAGGTGGTGACATGGAGGCGGATGGGTAGCGGTTACTGCAATGCTGACTTGTTTGTGGAGCAGTGTGGGGTTATAATTGGAGGAGGCCAAACAGAGATCACCCACACCCAGCCCCATAGAACCCACCAGTCACAAATGCACTCACTCTTCCTGTGCGGAGAAATATGCATAACATGAAACTTAGCATTGTAACCTTTGTTTCTTGTGGAAAGCTTCTATTTGAAACAAATGGTTGCACTAAGCAGGATCTGACTTTCCCCACTCTAAAATAAAATGAACACAAGAGGGACAACATCCATTTGCAGGATGGTTCCAGGATGTGAGCTCACTGTGGTGGGGGTAATTTTATTCCTAAGTGGTTGTTCTTATACAAATACTAACCCCAAACTACTCACATCACACAAAAGGAAGTGGCTGGAGTCTTGTGTGTAGGCCAGTAAGTTCTGTAAGTGCCAAAAGGTGGGAGATGCACAAACAGAACCCGCTCTTTTAAAAAATCTAATTCAAAGTAGAATTTTCAATCCCCCCTTTATCTCTTGTAGTAAAAAGTAGCCCCAGGATCTGGCCCGCCAGTTGGGTTTTATGCTGACCATTTACCGAGTGTTCCCCCAGGACTTGTGTCATCAGGGTTACAGATGATGTTCGCCCTCTCCAAAGAGACGTAGCTATCTACTCCTTTCTCCTCTCCTTGCCTTCGTGTTCCTGCTCCCTGGGCGGCTGCTATCTGGAGATCTTCTGGAGTCACCCTGCTGTTTGGCTTCTTCCAAAAACTTGTCCAAACCAAAAAGATCTTCCTCGAACTGAACTGTTCCTTTTTGGGCTCTCGGCCTGTGGGCTGGACCAGAAACCTCCTTGTTGGAGAACAACTCTGTTGGTCTTTGTTCTGGCTTCCAGGTCATCACCATACTTGTCCTTGTCCAGAGGTTTCCTGGGCCTCTAAATACTCTGGGCCACATCTTTACCGCTTCTCCTGCTTGGTCATGAACGCTGAACATTTCGTCTCTCCACCTGCAGATCCACTGTCCGCACCCTTGGACTGCTCGAAGGGCCTTTGGCCGTACTGAACTTCACGAAGTCCGAGGACTGGGCCCGGCGAGAGCAGCAACTTCACTGATGCCTCTGTAGTTTGGGCCTCTTCTCAGGAGCTGCCCTGGAAGGATTCCGCTCCTGCGGCCTCTCCTTTCACCTGCCTTGCCGGATGTCGCCTCCTCACGTGCCTCCCGCTCCTCTTTTTCCACACGGGTTGTGACCCCAGCTCTCCTCTCCAGGCCTGTCGGGCCATCTCAGTTTTAGCTCATGTGTCTCCTTTTCTGCTCGAGGCATCGTGCTGTCTTCCCGGGTGTGCGTCTCCACGGCTGCGGGAGCCTTGTGAGCAGCGATCAGGGCCTAGCTGTGCTGTCGGTAGCCCTCTCCCATCAGCCCTTTGCGATTTTCCGGTTGGAAATACAAGGAGGAACCTTGCGGTCTGCTCGGTCCTTTCCCGTCATCTTGTGGCTGGGAGACTGCACTGACAGGAGCAGGAGGAGAAGGTGCTTCCCAGGGAATTTTCTTGTTAATGTTTTTTTTTAAAAAAGCTTTATTTATTTATTTGAGAGGCAAATACAGAGAGAGAGGTCTTCCATCCACTGGTTTACTCCCCAAATGGCCGCGATGGCTGGAACTGGGCTGATTCGAAGCTAGGAGCCAGGAGCTTCCGCTCAGTCTCCCACACAGGTGCAGGGGCCCAAGCATTTAAGCCATCCTCTACTGCCTTCCCAGGCCATCAGCAGGGAGCTGGATTGGAAGTGGAGCAGCCAGGTCTCGAACCAGCGCCTTTATGGGATGCCAGCACTGCAGGCAGCAGCTTTAGCTGCTATGCTACAGCGCCCACCCCTTCTTACTAATCTTGAACTTCGGAGGCTGCATTGGATCTTTGTGCATTTCTACCATCCGAGTCACCCTCTGTGTAGCTCCGGAGTTGAAAGCCACAGCTCGTTGAGACGCTGTGTATCAGTGTGTACTGAGCAGGGCCCAGTTACCAACCGCTCGAACTGGCATGGCTGCAGCAACCTTCTGCGACACAGATCGTCCCAAAGCCACTCTTGGCTTTTCTGTTATCTCTCTCTTTTTAAAAATATTTATTTTATTTATTTGAAAGCCAGAGTTATGCAGAGAGAGAAGGAGAGGCAGAGAGAGAAAGGGGGATCTTCCATCTGCTGGTTCACTCCCCAATCAGCTGCAACGGCTGGAGCTGCACCGATCCAAAGCCAGGAGCCAGGAGCTTCTTCCGGGTCTCCCACGCTGATGCAGGGAACCAAGGACTTGGCCATCTTCTACTACTTTCCCAGGCCATAGCAGAGAGCTGGATTGGAAGTGGAGCAGCCGGGTCTTGAACCGGTGCCCATATGGGATGCCGGCCCTTCAGGCCATGGCGTTAACCTGCTGCACCGCTGTGCCACAGCGCTGGCCCCTCTGTTATCTCTTTACTAGCGCCTTCATCAGGTCTCTGCAGGTCTGGATCATCTGCATTCCTAACCTCCTTTGGGACCAGGTCAGCATATTTGCTATAAATGACCTTGTCTTGACTGTTCTTGTCCAGCAATTACATCATATTTAATTGTTCCCTCAGGAGCTACCGGAACGGCCAGTGCCTTTGACATTTTTTTTTCTTGCGTCCCGTATGTACTGAGCCACGTGGAGCTCTGGAAAAGCACCTGCATCTCCAGAGTCCTCTTGCAGCCGAGGTACCCAGGCTTTCTGGGGTCTGTGCGGGGAAGGTTCTCTTCGAGATGAGGCCACGAAGGTCTGCCGCCGCCTGTGGGACCTTGCCTTTTCTTCAGCCTCAAGCTGGGCCTGAGCGAGCAGAGTAGGTGCAGGGAAGAAGCTGCTGAGCACCGCGTTCTTCTGCTTCGCCACTGAAGTGGACTCGTGCCGCCCAGTGGCCCGAGTGCATCCACGCATCCACAGCACGGGCGTTACGGTGCGGCAGGTTAACCAGCACGTGCAATGCCAGCATCGCGTGTCGGAGCGCCCATCTAAACCTTGGCTACCCTGCACTTCGGTGCAGCTTCCGGCTGCCGTGCTCGGGAGGCAGCAGAGGATGGCCCACGTACTTGGGACACCTGGACGGAGTTTTTGGCTCCTGGCTTTGGCCTGGCCCAGCCCAGCCATTGTGAACAGGAAAACTTGCTCTCTGTCTCTCTGTCACTCTGCCTTCCAAATAAATCAGTCTCTTTTTTAAAGTACAGTCACAGCGTGTGCAACCATTAACATGATCCATCTTCAGAACCTTTTCATCTACTGTTTGGCACCGCATTTGCGAGAGTCTTCCATGCTGCATCCTAAATTAGTACTGCATTGCCTTTTGTGGTCACTCTTAACAAGATGCAAATTTGAAATCCACACTCCTACCCTCAAGAAAAAGTCCTGCCCTGTCCCACTTGGTTGATGTCTCTGTCCACCCAGCCTTCCAGGATCTGTTCCACACAGTTCTTTTGAATTTCCCATCTCTGCTCCTTCTCCTCCCCACATCCACGGCCTCACCAGATCCCAGCAAATGTACTTCAAAACTGGCTCCAGAATACAACCTCTTTTCTCTGTCACTGCCATGGTCATCCTATGTCCTGCCTTTAATCTCCCAAGCCATCCTTGACCTGCACCTGCGAGCGCTCTCTTCTCTAGTCCTGCTTCCTCAGAACAGAGCTGAACAGCTGTCTTCCCTCAGGCGCTCTCTCTGCAGCCTGTGCTCCTGCCCAGTGCCCGCAGCTTCCTGTTCACGCTTGGCCACTGCGGAGACCTCCCGGGATGGGATACCTGGCCGCCCTGCTGCCCCTTCCACACAAGCCGCTCTGAAAACACGCTCTGTTCCGCAAACTCTGATTCCTTCCTTCCACTGTCTGCAATGCTGGCAAATGCCTGCGAAGCCTGGAGACCCCACTCCAGTGCAACTCACACTGCGATGGGGCCCCTGAGCCCGAGATCTACTGCTAGCCAGCTCCCATGACAAAACTGCCCTGTTCTTGGAGTATTCCTATGGTACACGCCAGTTCTTCCACCTAATGTTGACATTTATTATGATGCTTATTTCACACATGTGATCTTAATGTCTAGTGCTTTGGGAACATTTTTAAATCATCATTTAAATTGCTTTTTTAGTTGTGAAAAATGCCCTTCCATACACATGACTTTCTGCAGTCTGCCGGGGAGGGGCCAGCAGGGTGGGTAGAAACCAGGAGAAACCGTATTTCTTGTGGATCTCCTGAGACTGCTCTCCTACTTGACTCTTTTCTTAGTGTGGTGGGAAGGGATGCAGCAGTAGGCTCAGCAGACTGTACCGTGACGGGCTCTTTCTGTGCGTTTTAGATACAAGTCCCTGTGGCTGGTCAGCTTCGAAGCTGACTCAGGCATTCTTTGGCATTTTAAACAAGAACACCCTGTTCTAGCTTTCCCGCCTCCAGAAGATCACATCTCACCTTCTCGATGTGCCTTTGGTTTTCCTTTACAAAGCGATCCGTTCCTACAGCCCTTCTAAAGAAGTCGTGGCTTTATAGCTGCTCTATAAATGATGGACTTCGGGGACCTGGTAAGCTTCGCACCTCTATGGAGCAAGGAAGTCCAGTTCTCTTGGGTTTACTGGAAAGGACAAGGGGCAGGGGTGAGGCATTCCGAAGGAGCTCGTCGAGTCAGGCAGTAGAGCAGCACAGGATGTGATTTCTGCGACTTCCACGCAGGAAGAAGTGACCCTGAAAGCAGCGTCCCCCATGCAGAGGAGAAGTGGAAAAGCCCGCCTCGAACCCGTCCACGCGCGGCCTTGACCTGCTAGAATGCCGACTGTGAAGTTACTCTTCCTCCTCGCTTCAAATATGAAGGTGTATTTATTTTGTGAGAAATACCCAGAAACCCGGCAAATATCCGGTATCTCCTTAAACTTCCACGTGTTGATTTGGGAATTGTAGTTGGATTGTGCCCGCATCAACTCTTCCTGTGCGACTGTGATGGCGCTTTTCTCTTTTCCTCATTTCCTCCACAGGTCGTAAGTAATTAGAATTCCTCTGGGAGGAAGATTTGTCCATTCACTCAAGTTATTTCATTATTTAGTTATATCCATGTGGCCTCAAACATACTAATTTTATTCTTTTGGGTTGTGATCCATACTGTTATTTATTTATTTATTTACGTTTAAAGCTTTATTTATTTGAAAGTCAGAGTCACACAGAGAGAGGAGAGGCAGAGAGAGAGGGAGGGAGGGAGGTCTTCCATCCACTGGTTCACTCCAGATTGGCCGAAATGGCTGGAGCTGTGCCGATCTGAAGCCAGGAACCAGGAGTTTCTTCTGGGTCTTCCACACCAGTGCAGGGGCCCCAGGTCTTGGGCCATCTTCTACTGCTTTCCCAGGCCACAGCAGAGAGCTGGATCGGAAGTGGAGCAGCCAGGACTCGAACTGGCGCCCATATGGGATGCTGGCGCTGGCACTGCATACCGGGGCTTTAACCCACTGCACCACAGCACTGGCCCCTATTTATTTATTTCTCCCCCTCACACACACCTGGTCATTTACTCTGTTGCTTGGACTGTTCCAGTTTTGGTCTTTGGGAGCTCATTCAGGTTGGCCCCTCTGCCCTGTTACTGTGCCAATTGTGTGTGTTGAGTGTGTCTATCACTGTGAGATTTTTACATTTCTCTGGGAAGCTCATCAGAAGCACCATATAATGACTATCTTTGGCAAAGCACTCAGCGTGTAATTTATATTAATGTAAAGATGATATCAAAGGTTATCAAAGCCAAGTATCATTCATTACATGCAAATTATAGATGTCAAGTCCGAGTTCTCAGAGAGAGCAGGTGTGACAGCCTTAAATGCGAGAGAGGCAGAGACTTAGCCTCCATCAAGTTTTTTCAAAATGCCCCTCCCACTGAGGAATACAGTGGTGCCTTTCAGTCCTGTGAAATCTTTTGGAGTGTGACAGCTCAGTTCTTGCCCACTCCTCAAATGCAGGATCTTCCTGATAAGAATGAGACAAAAATGTGGAGTTGAACATGAGGGGACTTCAAAAAGTTCATGGAAAAGATGGAACTAAAAACTTTCCCACACACTTCTTGAAGTGCCCTTATACCATTGTATTTCTTTAGAAATAGTCATGAAATGAATCGATGTAATTTGAACTATTGCATTAACTCTTCTGTTAAAAATATACTTGTAAGAGGGAGGCGGGATGAGGACTTGCTCATCTATTCTTGTCAGCAGGTGGACTGCCGTCTTGATATTAACTTCCCTTGTGCTGGTCAGCAAAAGTTTCTCAAAGGAAAAATGAAAGGACAATAGAAACAATTCAGAAGAACTAAACACCAAGTGAAAAACTGTGCTGTTCATTCATAACTCAGGGAAACTGGACATGATAAAGATCTATAGTGTTTTGAATACAATCGACATGACTTCATTTAGCTGAGGCATTACAATGAGCACACAGCTGAGGAATTTTCCAAAATGTCCACTCTTGCCATCAGTCTGTCTTTTGTGGCAAAATGGCAAATTCCAACATGCAGGGAGTAGGGACACAGCACTCCAGTTCAACAGGAAAAACGTATGCTCTGAAACAGACCAGGCTCAAAAGGAGACTTTAAGCTTCAAGCGATCTGAATACAGCCCTATGAAGCTGGAAAAACAATGCGTGGAGAAACCTGTCTTCCCCATGTAGGACAGCGAGCTGGCTAAGACACACGTGGCTGGGTTTTGTTCATTTTCTGTAGCCCTACAGCGTTCAGCCACTAGTCTGCTGGTTTAGGCGTCTAGGGCTCCATGGTGTCCAGATAACCCCAGCCACGGTGGGTGTCATCAACGACATTCAGCTCATCCTTCTCAGGATGCATGCGGCAGCTGGCCAAGGCTCCTCAGCACCCCAAGGCGCACTCAGTCCCTTTTGGGGGCCTGGGTCTCTTTGTAAGAGGGTCAGGATGACCTAGTGAAGCCAGCTGGAGCAGAGAATCACATCCGGAATGCATGGGCCCAGGCCAGTTCTGGGTTTAGCTAGGCTCTGTGAGTTTCAGTGTTTGTCAACTCTTAGAATACAGCATAGGGCTTCTGTGCCCTGGAGAGACCAGGCTCTGCTAAGACGTGTAATAAGTGAGGCACCTGCATGCCTGCTGCAGGCGTAATTCACTATTCATCCCTGCCTTCAACACTTCGATTCTTTTTCGAAATATTTATGTATGTATTTGAGAGGCAAAGAGACCAAGAGAGAGGCAAATAGTGAGCTCTCATCCACTGGTTCACTGCTCACATGCCTGCAGGGGTTAGCGGCTGGACCTGGGAGTGGCGTTCACTCCATGCCTCCAAGGTGGTGGCAGGGGCCCAAGTACCTGAGCCATCACAGCTGCTTCCCAGGGTGTGCATTAGCGGGAAGCTGGGGCCAGGGCTTGGCCATCCTCCCCTGCTTTCCCAGGCGCATCAGCAGGGAGCTGGATGGGAAGTGGAGCACTCCTATGCCAGTGCGGTGCTGCAGGCCACGACTTAACCCTTTGCACCACAGCACGGACCCCAGCATTTCAGATTCTTAATCTCCATGTTCTTTAGTCCCTTCCTGAGCCTGATTTTAATGTTACCCTCTTCCCGCAGCTGTGTGGATAGGCCTCTGGTCTCTCTATTAGCCTCCTGTGTAGATTGCTCCGACACACATGAACGGTATTTAAAGATGATGACCTTCTGTTGGTAAGATCTTTGAGTGTTTTTTTTTTTCCCAAAGCTAACGAAAGGGGCCGGCGCTGTGGCATAGTAGGTTAAGCGTCTGCCTGTGGCACTGGCATCCTATACGGGCACCAATTGGAGTCCCGGCTGCTCCACTTCTGATCCAGCTCTCTGCTATGGCCTGGGAAAGCAGTGGAAGATGGCCCAAGTGCTTGGGCCCCTGTACGCACCTGGGAGACCCGGAAAAAGCTCGTGGCTCTTGGCTTTGGCCTGGCACAGTCCTGGTCTTGCTGCCATCTGAGGAGTGAACCAGCGGATGGAAGACTTCTCTCTCTACCTCTCTCTCCAACTCTGCCTCTCAAATAAATAAAAATCTTTAAAAAAAAGCTAACGAAAGTTTTCAAAACATCTTTCTACAGAAATCCAAGAATGTGGCCAGTTTACAAGAGCTGCCTATCATCATCACAGGTGAGGTGCGGGGACAGCCCCTTATCTGGTAGCGTCAGCTTTTATTCGCCACATTTGGGTGCACTAACCCTCAGCCTCCTCCATTTTTAGGGGCCATTGCTCTTTCTCGATTGTCTTTGACTGAAAGCCTCCCGTCTATTTCACTATCTCTTCCCACCACCAGATGGTGGAAAGCGAAAAGGAAACAGCGGCCAGTCTATGACTGTGGCGCCAGGCAGGCAGTGGATCGATGGCGCAAGATGTGGTGGGGACTGGAGCTTCTGAGTTGCCCAGGTATTCCCACGCATTCTGTTTGCATTTAGCGCCCGCTCGAGGGCCAGCTGTCCAGGCCTGGGCGTCAGCATGGCACGCGGACGCCTGTGTGTGTGTGTTGGGGGCGGGGGGGGGGGGTTGGTGGGCGGCAGCCCTTGTCTCAGGGCTGGTAACATCATTAAGCCAACG
The DNA here is from genome assembly GCA_949820135.1 of Sylvilagus floridanus. NCBI lineage: Eukaryota > Metazoa > Chordata > Mammalia > Lagomorpha > Leporidae > Sylvilagus > Sylvilagus floridanus. The sequence continues at coordinate 124,905,677 of OX463223.1, forward strand.
ATCGGCACCTGGCCCAGGTGCTGGGTCAGGAAGGTCTTTGCGAGGGTGCCGCCGCGCCCTCCTCTAGTCCTGCCCCGTGTGCGGCCTCCGCCTCCTACGTGCAGAACTCGCACCCGGCCGGCCGCGGTTCCCACGCTGCTCCAAGGGGCCCTTTCTCCATCCCTGTCACTGTGAAGCCTCAGCCGGGATTGCCAGGAACCTGTGAACGCTCTCAGCAGGTGTTCCGCCCCTCCCAGGTCCATGGTTCCCCTCCCCCAGCCCGTCCTCGAGCTCTCGCAGCCCCTCCCTGGCCGGCCCCTACGGCTCTTCCACGTGCCCCTCAACTCCGACGCCCCCTCCCCCACGGACCCCCAATCTCCTCCGGTCTCGAGGAGTCTCGCGGCATTTCCCGGGGCGTGAGCCGAACCGCCGCGGGTAAGGGGGCGACCGCTCGGAGCCGGGTCTCTCCGGAGCCTCAGCCGCAGGGACGCCCCCGGCGCCAGCCCCTGCGCGGCTCGCGCCCCGCCCCACGGCGGCCCCGCCCCCGGCCCCGCCCCGCCCCCGGCCGCGCGTCCTGGGCAGGCGGAGCCGCAGGAGAGCATCGCGGCCGCGGTGACGAGAGGAGGAGGGGAGAGCGGGCGGCGCGGCCGCGGCTGCCGGGCGCTGGGCTGGGCGGCGCTTTTTTTTTTTTTTTTTTTCGCAATTTCCACTCGCGAGGAGCAGGAAACCCGGCGCAGCCGGGCGCAGCGGGCCGCGATGCAGCAGCAGCAGCAGCAGGAGTCGCCCCGGGGCAGCAGCGGCAACAGCAGCAGAGGCAGCAGCGGGCGGCGCTGAGCCGCCGCCGCCGCCGCCGCCACTGCCGCCACCGAGGAAGAAGCCGGCCCAGCCGCCGCCGCGTCCCGACCCTCGCGCTTCGATCTCTGCGCCCCGACCCCGGCGCCCCGATCCCCACGCTCGCCTCCGCCAACTTTCACGCTGCCTCGGCGGCCCGGCCCGGTTCGACGCCAATGGGTGAGTAGGGGCTGCCCGCGCCGGGCGCCCACCTCGATCGGGGGCGGCGCGCCCATCCCGGGACCGTGGAGCCGGGGAGGGCGCCCCGGGGACAGGGCCCGGGCGGGTGACGCCGCGGTGAGTGCCCTCGCCTGACTAGCGCACTCCCACTCACTCCCACTTGCGCCCGTGTCCCTGACGAGCCCGTGCGCGCGCCGACTGGAGCCCGCGGGGCCCTGGGCGGAGGATCGCGGGGGCAGCTCCCGGGCGGCTCGGGCTCAGGGATGCAGGGGGTGTGGTTGGCTTTTCGGGTGGGCGGGGAGAGTTTTGTCTTGGCCATTTTCTCACCCAAGCGCGTCCTCCTCTGCGTTGCGGACGCAGGTACCCAGACCTAGTGGGCTCCGGCCCTGCGCGGGGCTCCCGGTGCCCGCCTGACCCTGCGGGGGGGGGGGTTGGGGAGCCGGAACCTCTGGGGCTCTGGCGTCGCGGGGTGGGGGTGGTGGTTGGGTCTCTTTTGCTGGGGGCTGACGGGGATTGGAGGGGGGTGGGGCGGGAAACGCCCCAGTATCCCGCCTGGCGCTGCTCCTTTGGTGACCCCTTTCCTCCTGGCCCTGACCCCCTCTCTGCCTGTTTTCCTTCAGCCTGGCCAGCTCTCAGCTGTGGGATGCTCAAAGGCCACTTCCCGCCCCCCTCCTCTAAGTCTGCAGGATCTGGGAACTGGAAATGGTGGGCCAGTCCTTGATTCCCTGGGGAAACATCACTTCCAAGTAGGCAGCTAAACGTAGGCCCCCCTGGGTTCCCACTTGCTGTTGACTCTGGAGTACTGGAGCCAGCACCCATCTGACCAGAGGATCCGACAGTACTGGGTGGAGGACTTGTGATCAGCTGGGCTGTTGCATGTTTGGTGTACCGTTTTTCATGCCTCCTGCAGATTATTTTCGGGTGTTTCTAGGCCAAGCATAGGAAGGCTGCAGATTATAACAGATCCCAATAAAGTGAGACCTTTGTGGGTTGAGTTACAGTAGTAGGATTTGGGTGCATGGAAAGTCAGTGGTAGGCGGGTGGTCAGAGGATGCTCATGAAGACAGAAGCCTGCAAAAGGGGAGGCTTAACCCTGTCAGCTGTTGACAGGCAAAGTTGAAGTCTCGTTGGTGGTCGTTTGTCAAAATGGTTTTCCGGAGTGCTGGTGGTCTGATGGCCTCTCGCCTTCAATGTCACTTTTTCCACTGTGCCCTCCTCTCATCTCCGTGCCACCCACAGTCTAAGTCCGTTCCTCTGCCCTTTCTCATCTAGCAGCTTCTCCTTTTTCCCTAGCAGTCTAACGTGGTTAACATTTTCCTCCCCCGCCTGTACACTCACTGACCATAGGGACAGTGCTGCGCTGCACATTTTGCTCAGCACTGTTTTCTTTGGTGCCTGGCACTGAGCAGGCCCCAGGCAAATACTCACTGAGTGAGTGAGGGCCACGAACACCTCCTACTCTGTGGAAGACAAAGCAAGTTCGCCACCCCTTGTGTTGCTTTGGCCCCGGTGAAGTGGTACAGTTCCTTGACAAAGGTACCTATTTGAAAGCACACAGGTCATTTTTGGCATGGGTTGATTTCCCCTGGGGTGACCAAGATTGCTGTTTACTCATCTCTTATTTTGGGTGGGTCACTGAGAGGGTGGGACACAGAGAGGAGGTTTGATGCACATGTCTTCTCCCATGGCCAGCAGGTGGGAAGAAGGCTGCGTGCTGAATTCTGCCTTATATAGCTCAGTGCGAGGGGGGCATTGAGTCCCTGCTGGGCGAGAAACAGACCTGTTTATCATACAGGTCTGAACTATTTGCATTTTCAGAGTCACCTAAGAAAATTAGAGAGTACATCGGTCTATGGTTCATTGTCTTTGGGGCTTAATCGTTTTTATTGTAACCAGTGGTAGTGGTGGGGGTGGGGTGGGGAGGCAGAAACTGATTTTTGTGAATTTCAGGGGTTAATACCTAGAGGTGATAAGATTAAAATGAATGTCTGCTTCACTGTGATGTTCAGGGTGAGATTGAGGGTGTTTGTGGCCGAATATGAGCTGCTCTTTCTGTGGGCATCTTTAGCATTCTTTGTGAATAGTACAGGTATTTAACAGGTGCTTCTGTGTCTCCCGACAGCACCAGGGTTCTATGTGCACACATAGAGGCATGCCTCCTTTCTCTCTGCTCTGTTTTCAGGTTTATGCAGTGTATCAATTTGATACATTAACATTCTTACCTGGGCTGGTAATGGCTTTTCTGCTGACGGAATAACACAATAAAACTGTGTCATATAATCTTTGATTTGAACAAAAACTGAAAAGTATCAAATCTCTAACCCTGAACTGAAGTGGGCTGGTTTAAGTGGCATTTTAGGAGAGCCCACCAGAATGCGTCCTGTGAACTTGCTGGGAGATGCCTGCGGTACCAGACACGGGGAAAGCCTCTTATAATTACAAGTGCACAGATGACCCGGATCTGAGTAGTGAGGGATTTGCAAGCCTAGCAAATGACGTCTGCTTAAAGAATTCCTGAGTAACACCAAAGTTGCGATGGTTTTTAGCAACGAATTGTATGGGTGGTAGAATGCTTTGTGCCCAACCAGAGGTAAAATGGATGTAACCTGTTGGCTTCCACAAACCGAGTCTTGAGTTGGTAAAGGAAGGAAAGGCCCCCCATTTTACTGTGCGTGACCGTTACCTCTCATGTCCATCTCGGCATGAGCAAAACTCCCCTGTTGTCCTGGCTGCCCAGATTTTGGTGGTTTCTTCTTTGACCCCTTCAGTTCTTTTTGCATTACTACATTCTCTCATCGACTCTTGTGTTTCTCATTGTTTTAAAGTGTGTCCCATACAGTGGTCAGCATTTGTCCATTTACCCATTCACCCAGTGTTTATTCACCCTCTGCTTTCTGCCAGGCACTGTAATAGGAACAGGTGCCCAGCACACATAGGCCTGCCAGCGTGGGCTTCCCGGGCTGGTGGAGGACCACCTGAATGTAATGCTCCTGGCACACTGGCATGTAACTAAAGGCCTGGATGGAGCTTCTGAAAGAAGAGTAGAGAAGGGGGCCAGTGCTGTGGCATCCCATATGGGCACTGGTTTGAGTCCTGGCTGCTCCGCTTCCCATCCAGCTCCCTGCTAATGCGCCTGGGAAAGTAGCAGAAGATGGCCCAAGTGCTTGGACCCCTGCCACCCATGTGGGAGACCTGGCTGAAGCTCCTGGCTTTGGCCTGGCCCTGCCCTGGCAGTTGTGACCATTTGGGGAGTGACCCAGCAGATGGAAGCTCTCTCCCTGTCTTTCTCTGGACCTCTGCCTTTCAAATAAGTAAAATAAGTCTGTTTTTTTAAGAGTAGCGAAGGGAATCTGACTTAGGCTGGTGTGGGAAGGACGGTGCCTTTGAGGAGGTTGTTCTTGAGCACAAATCTGAGGGTTGAGTATGAGCCAGCACTGCCCTCCAGCCACCCACCCCCAGGAGCACACCCAGAGTAGAATGAGCCCGCTTTGCTTCTCCTTGCGTCAGGCAAAATGCGCATCTTGGTAACCAAGGGGCCTCTCAGCGATACTGTGGGAGTGAGGCTGACCTGGAGGCTTTGCCCCTAGGTGGGTAGTGCTGGGGAGCCTTTATGGAAGCTGGGCGGTGCTGGTGATGGGAGGCGTGGGATGATTCCGCTTGGGGGTGTTGACAGATGCTCTCTCCGGGCAGGCAGATCACAGCCAGGCTGAAGCTGCGGCTGGCAAAGAAGCCACTGTCACTCGCGCCAGCCAGGACTGGGGCAGGTGTGGCCACATGAGTGGTTTGGACAAGGTTCATGCTTTGTCCATGATCAGCCAGGATTACGGAGAGGTCTTGTTTGTGTGTTGTGCCATCCTGGGCACAGGGTGGCCGCTCCTGATGTGGGCACCCTGGGCAGTTACTTCTGTTCAACGGGGCACCCAGGCCCAGCTGTGAGTCCCCGGCCAGCTCCTGGGGGGCGGGGCTGCTTTTCTCTTTCTCTGAATTAAGTGACGAGAAGGGGCAGGGAGTAGAAGGTGGTGGAGACGAGAGTGGCTTTCTAGGTATATTCTGGGGCAACTTCCTTAATGTGAGTCAGTCCGCTCCACCAGGAGATGAGGTACAGAGCAGCACGGAGCGAGCTGCTGAGAACCAGGCAGTCAGGCAGAGGTAGTCCTGGCACCCTTACCGAGTCAGAGGAGGAGAGCCGCCTCTGACACAGTGATGCGCAGCGTGCTCCTTTAGGGGTTCACATTCTCCAGCCCCTCCCAGCAGAGCTCCTCAGTCAGGAGCTGTAGGGGTGGGGCCCAGCCATCTGCATATTAATGAGCCCTCCGTGGTATGGTTCTGCTGTAAGGTCCTTCCTTTACAGGTGAGAAAGGGGGGGGGGGCACACACACACACGAAGCATTCAGAGCATGAACCAGGATGCTGTCAGAAGTGACACCTGACCTTAGAGGAGGAGCAAAGTACCTGCCTAGTTCTAAACAAACCTCCCGTGGAGTTAAGACGCTACAGTGTCGCTTCTTTCTTAAATCTATTTCAAGCCACACCTCCAACACCTGGGCCTTAGTGACATGAATCAGCCTGGCTCCGTGTTAGTTACCTGGACCTTTATCTAACTGCAGCCCTGGTCGCCATCCTTTTCTCTCCATCTTCTTTAGAAAGGACTTAAAAAAAGAGATTTATTTATTTATTTGAAAGGTAGAGTTACAGAGAAGGAGAGAGAGATAGAGAAATCTTCCAACCACTGGTTCACTCTGCAAATGGCCACAATGGCCAGGGCTGGGCCAGGCTGAAGCCAGGAACCAGGAGCTTCATCTGGGTCTCCTACATGGGCACAGGGGCCCAAGCACTTGGGCCATCTTGTGCTGCTTTCCCAGGTGCATTAGCAGGGAGCCGGATTGGAAGTGGAGCAGCCAGGACTCAATCTTAATCTGCTGCACCACAGTGCGGCCCCTAAAAAGAAAGGACTTTTAAAATATGTTGTTAGTGTTATTAGGATTTCTGATATTTTCATGATTTTTGACCTGGTACTCATATTCGTTTCTGTTGCTGCTCTAACAGACTATCGCAAACGTGGTGCCTAGGGACATTGCATGTTTGTTATCTGTCACTGGGCTACAAATGAAGATATTGACAAGGGTGCATTCCTCCTGGGGGCTCCAGGAGAGAATCCCTTCCCTCGGCTCGTCTGGCTTCCAAAGGCTGCTCTCGTTCCTAGGGCCTCCTCCTCAGTCTTCAAGGCCAGCAAGGGCTGGCGAAGTCTCTGTCGCATCGCAGCGCCCTGACGCTGACCCCCTGCCCCTCCCCCCCTTCTGCATAGAAGGACTCTTGTGATGATATTGGGCCCCCGGGGATCATTCAGGATAAACTCTGCGTCTGGAGGTTAGCCCATTCACTATCAGTGCCCTTTGCTGGGGAACCTACCATGTCAGCAGGTTCTAGGCATTAGGGTGTGGCCATCTGGTGGGAGGGATTCATCATTGTGTCTGTACACTGCCCTTTGGTGGACAGGTCTTTTCCTAGTTTCTTCTGGGTTACCAAGGGTCTCCTTGGAAAGATTGCATTTTTGGTTTTCAATTTAGATTTTAGAAGTTTCTTAATAAAGGCACCTGCTGTGGTTTGAATGAGTCCTCCCCAAAGCTTGTGTGTGGGAAACTTAACCCCAGGTCTTTGGGAGCTTATTAGTATAATATGAGGTCGTGAGCAGGGGCCCCACAATGACATTAGTCAGTGGCTTTCTGAGAAGAGCAAGAGAGAGCCAGGCTTGCACGCTTGCTGGCTCCCCATGCAGTGCCCTCCAGCCTGTTACGATGCAACAAGAGCCTCACTGGATGCCAGCACTATGTTCTTGGACTTTCCAGACCCCAGAACCATGAGCCAAATGAACTTGTATTCTTTTTTTTTTTTTTAAGATTTATTTATTTGGAAATCAGAATTACACACAGTGAGAGGAGCAGCAGAGAGAGAGGTCTTCCATCTGCTGGTTCACTCCCCAACTGGCCGCAACAGACGGAGCTGCGCCGATCTGAAGCCAGGAGCTTCTTCTGGGTCTCCCACGTGGGTGCAGGGGCCCAAGGACTTGGGCCATCCTCCATGGCTATCCCAGGCCACAGCAGAGAGCTGGATCAGAAGAGGAGCAGCCAGGACCAGAACCAGCGCCCATATGGGATGCTGCGCCTCAGGCCAAGGCGTTAACCCGCTGTGCCACAGCGCCGGCCCTAAACTTGTAAACTTGTGTTCTTTAGGAATTACCGTGTCTCAGGTATTTTGTTATTGCAACAGAAAGCGGCCTGGGATACTACCTGGAAGTTAGACCTTGCCCTTTTTTCTCCTCTTCTCTTTCCTCCACTTGCACTTGCTGGGACTGCTGGCCTCTGGCACTGTTCCTGCTGCGGTCACCCATCTCTTTCAGGTGTCTTTGACGTAGCTGTGGCTCTGAGACTGTGCAGACTGTGGGCTTTTCTTGGCTTCTCGGCCACCCTATTTACCTCCAATTTCTGCTACTGCTCCTCTCTCCGTTGCTGGTTCTCCTTCTATCCGCCTCCGGGACACTGGCATTCCTGGTCCTCTTGATGTTTAAAGTAAGCCCTGAGTGACCTCTACCACCTGGCGGACTCCCGTGGCCCCTCTGGGGATCTGGCCGCAGTGCTGGTCTCTGTCTTGAGCTGAGGCCCTATCCATGCCGCGAGAGAGGGGACTTCAGTCATGGGGTCATTGTTGTGTCCCTGTGCCCAGCACATGCAGAGCCTGAAATTGCCATGGGTGGCGCTGATTGTCCTTCGTCCCCTCCCGGCTCACTTCCCCTGCACGTGCCTCAGACCCTCGGACGGAGTGTGTGGCACACTCAGCGCGGGGTCCCTCCTGCACGAGGGCTGGCCCGCCTCTGACGGCCGGTTTGCTGAGGGTGTCTCCATCTTGGCTGCTGCCTTTTCCCCTCTCTCAGCCCACAGTCAAGCCCCAGATATTTCTGGAATTACCACTGTGTGGCTTTCTGCAAGTGCTGCACAGTCTGCGTGCCTTAGCAAAACCTCCGCCCGTGCAGGCTCTGAGCCTGCGGCCCCACCGCTCTCGAGGGGGATGGGTGCCGTCGTCTTCTGTCTGCGTTGCGGCTGTAAGAACTCCCTGCAAAGCCAAGGGCTGCAAACAACACAGATGTGTCATTGTCCGGTTGTGGAGGTCACAAGTCCAAAGTGGCTTTACTGCATTGGTGTCAAGGCGTCAGCAGCCGTGTCCCTCCTAGAGGCGTCCATCTCCTCTCCTTGTCCTGCGCTTCCTTGGCTCACGACCGCCTCGCTGCCGCCTCTGCGTCCGTCCTCACATTTCCTTCTGGCTAACCTGACGCTGGCGCCTGCCTTTCCTAGGGACTGTTGTGTCACATTGGTCCCGCCTGCAGAGCCTGGAGACCCCTCCTCTCCTCCAGAGCCTGAGCTTGATCCTCCCTGCCAAGTCCCTTTTGCTATGTAAGGGCACGTCTTCGTAGGTTCCTGGATTAGGATAGAGCTGTCATCTTTTGAAGCCTGCTCCAAAGGTTGCTGTCCCAACACCAGTTCGTCTCGTATGACGTATGTTCACCTCTGAGTGGATCGCCCCGACTCCATTGGCCTCACTTTTTTCTTGGCGGACAGTGGGTGCCATATGGTTTTTTTTTTTAAGTTTTTAAGTGTTTTATTCAGTGAGAGAAATGCGCAGGAAAGGGAGGGCTTTAATTAGGGGAGAAAGAAGTCTCGAAGCTAAGTCGGGGTGGCGCATGTAAACAAATGAGTTTACTCACCCTTTCACCCAAGTGCACTTACTGCTTGTGATTCTGTGAGGCTGTGGGCTGCCCGGAGTGTGTGTGCAGTTTCCTAAGTCCCCTGGCCTAGCAGCTCTGCTTGCCAGCAGCTCCTGGTGGCCCTTAGTCCCGGGGCCTCAACAGACGACTGCAAGTTTCAAGACAGCACATCCTCCCTGGCCCTGGTCTCAGGCAGGGGCAGCTCTTCTCCCAGGAAGGCCTTCGACGAAGTCTGAAGGCCTTTGGGGCTTGTCCCGGTGGGCCAGTCTGTTGGCACGTAGCGGGCAGAGGCTGGGGACACTGCTGAATACCCGGCAGTACACAGGACCGCGCCCACAGCAGTAACCTGGCCCGCCCCGGATGGCGGCCACGCGGGGGCTGAGAGGCCTGCTCTGGCGGCTCCTCGGGGGCTTGGGAGTTAGCTCACTTGGCTGAAGCCCCGTCTCCTTCCTGCACTGTCTGACTTTATTCTGGAGCATAAGGTTTCCATCCGTAGCCACAGTCTTCATTTTTTTTTTTTTTTGACAGGCAGAGTGGACAGTGAGAGAGAGAGACAGAGAGAAAGGTCTTCCTTTGCCGTTGGTTCACCCTCCAATGGCTGCCACGCTCATCCGATGGCAGGAGCCAGGTGCCAGGTGCTTCTCCTGGTCTCCCATGCAGGTGCAGGGCCCAAGCACTTGGGCCATCCTCCACTGCACTCCGGGGCCACAGCAGAGAGCTGGCCTGGAAGAGGGGCAACCGGGACAGAATCCGGTGCCCCGACCGGGACTAGAACCCAGTGTGCCGGCGCCGCAAGGCGGAGGATTAGTCCATTGAGCCACGGTGCCAGCCTACACAGTCTTCATTTGATGAACGAACCTGGCAGTCACTGGAGAGCAGGACTCGTTCACTGTTCGGTTGCATCTGAAGTGTGTTAACACAACTGTCCCTTCTCTTTCTGCCAGGACCCGAGTCATTCACTTGGGGAAAGGTGAGGCCTTTGAGGCCTAACCTTGTTCAAACTTGCTTCTCGCATTGCTCGCCTCCCCTAATGTTTTGCCTTGCAGGGGGATGCATTTCTGCGCTGGATCCTTCTGCCACTCACATATTGGTCCCTGGAATCGAGTGAGGGAAGGGGCTTTGGCAGCCATGGCCCATGCCCTCAGAGGTGACACAGACTCTGAGGCAGAGTGACCGCCTTTTCGTATGGAAAACCAGCCCTGCCCAACCTCTGAAGGTGCTTGGGAGCAAGTTCCCGCACCCTCAGCGCGGCTGTGCCACAGGCTCTTTTCCTAGGAAGATGTTTTAGCAACTGATTTGAAATACAAATTACATACCATACAGTATGCCTGTTTAAAGTGTGCACGTCAATGGCTTTGATAGATTACATTAATACTTTTAAAAATTATGTATGAAGTATATACATGTGTAAAATTTTCCATTTTAGCCATTTATATATTAAGTATATATGTATAATTTTCCATTTTAGCCATTTTTAAGTGTACAATTCAGTGATACTGAATATATTCATAAGGGTCAGCAGCCATCAGCACTTTCTATGTCCAAACCATTCTCCTTTTTTTTTTTTTTAATTTTATTTGAGAGTTAGAGTTACAGACAGTGAGAGGGAGAGAGAGAAAGAGCTTCCCTCTGCTGTTTCACCCTCCAAATGGCCGCACGGGCCGGAGCTGGGACGATCTGAAGCCAGGAGCCAGGCTCCCCTTCCAGTCTACCATGTGGGTGCAGGGGGTCAAGCACTTGGGCCATCCTTCACTGCCCTCCCAGGCCACAGCAGAAAGCTGGACCAGAAGTGGAGCAGCCGGGACTAGAACCGGCGCCCACATGGGATGCCAATGATGCAGGCAGAGGATTAACACATTGCGCCATGGTGCCAGCCCCTCAAACTATTCTTATCACCCCTCCCTGGTAAGTCTCTAACCTGAAGATCAGGGTCCCTGTCTCCTGGGGGGGTCTTGGCCGTGCCAGGTTATTTGGACAACACTGGGGAAGCACAGGAGTCCCGGTAGAGTGTACGAAGGGCTATAGGAAAGGAGGGAGAATGGCTTTGTTGTTTTTCATCTGTCCGTGTTTCCTTTGGGAGCCCCTTCGTTTTTGCTTTCCCTCTTCAAACACCTTCTGCCCTGTGGGGGAATTTTGCATTTCCTCTTACATCCCAGAACATTCCTGAGTTAGTTCCTGGGTGACTCCTTGGCAGTTACTGAAACTCATGAAGAATGTTTGAGAGGCCCATGTTGTGGGCAGCTCTGCTTCCAGTCCAGCTCCCTGCTGATGCGCTTGGGTAGGCAGCAGATGATGACTCAAGTATTTGGGCCTCTGCTTAGCCACATGGGAGACCAGGATGGAGTTCCTGGCTCCTGGCTTCAGCCTGGCCCAGCTGCTGCTGCTGTTGAGGTCTTTTAGGGAGTGAACCAATGGAAAGAAGATCTCTTTCTCTCTCTGTCTCTCCCCCACTCTGTGTAACTTTGCCTTTCAAATAAATTTCATTTTAAAAAGACTGAATCGTGGGAGACAATACTGCAGTGCCAAACAAGTTTCTTGAATTGACACACAGAGGATTGATGGCAGTTCATGTTTGTCCCTTAAGTTCCTCTGCTGGCAAAGGTGCACTGGCAACCTGATTATGAGCACCTGGTTTTCAACTTGGTTGGTATTTTATAGGTCGATAGCTTATGGTCCATTCTGTAATTTTCATTAGAGGACACTGAAAGAAAATTGCAACTTGTGGATCTTAGCGCAGCGATAAACTTGTTTGTATTTAACCTTATAAGGAAAAAGCACTGATAACAGAACTCCTGTGATAGTTGTCCTGGCTGAACTGCATTCATTTGGCAAGAAAAGCCCAGAAAAGGCTCTCACTTACTCCCTTCTAGTGGCCAGAGAAGGGGTGAGGGCACCATAGGAGGGGGGGCTATCCAAAGCGAGGGACAGAATGATGAGGTAAAAAGTGCAATCTAGTTCCTATCTCAGTTTCTTCCTGTCTTGGATTAAGTACCATAAATAGCTCAAAGCTCATTAATTACTTATTTGCATAACAAATTCAAGTCCCTAAGCGCCCAAGTACAGTATGTATAGACAGTTTAAATTGCTGTCTCCTTAAACTTCACCTTCTTACCAGTCGGTATGCAAACACCAGCTCTTATGGTTTTTTTTTTTTTTCTGGACTGTTCTAGACTTGGGAGACTTGGGGCCAAGTTCTAGGTCTGTTCCTCTGGGGCTGCACCAGTTTTAGCCATCACATGCCACCTCCCTGAGTGAAAACTCTTTAATTAGCTTAGCATCCTAATCATTCCAAGCGGTTCTTATTTTCATGCCTGGAGCTAGGTGGAGGGGCCCAACCCTTGATTGGGATGAAGACTGGATGGGCCTCCCTTACTTTGCTCTCCCCTCCCCTTAGCCAGCTTCTCCTTGGCTCTCTTGTTTTCCTCACTGGACTGTTCTGGAAGCTGCCCGCTCCTTGATGGTTTTACATGCTAGCTTCTGCATGAAATTCCTTTGGCATGAAGCGCTTGGTAAATGGGCTTTGCCTTTCTCCTATTTTGATCGTTAGAACAGAACAGCGACACAAAACCTCCCGCACAACCTGAGCTAAGTGGGACAGCTTTTAACCACACATCCAGTGATTTCTCTCTGCCCCTCTGTTCTCAGTGAACTATTAAGAGGGAGAACAGAGGTGTCAACCCAAAGATAGTCTGTCCATGAGCTCATTGGTGCTACCTAAGGCAGCTTGGGCAAAGTATCTGTTAATTGCTGGTGATTTTTAGCTTAATTGTTACCTTTGACTGTCAGAAAACAAATGAAAGGAAAATAATTGGGTTTGGGGTGGGTAGTAGGGGGAATGGGGGAACAGGGGTGGGCGGGTGTCACCAATTAAGGACAGGATTTGAAAGCAGGAAGCTGTTGGCTTGGCAAGGCAACTACATCTGCCAGCTTGAGGAATTTTTCAATTTGTTTTGAAAGTTAAATTTTGGGAATAGGTTATATGTCCACGTGACTCTAAGTTCAACAGTGACAAAGAGTTCAGAAAGCCTGCTGGCCCCCACTGCCCTGGCCATCCAGGGCCCTTCCCCAGAGGCGCTGGTCCAGTTTTGTTTGGAGAGATTTCGTACGGAGGCCTGCAGCTAGTTGCCGTTCCCCTTCTGCACGCCGGCATTGGTTGACGATGGGGGAGCCTCTGTCTGCTGGACTGTGCCTGCTGGCGTGCACTGGAACTCTCTGCCTGCGACCCCCCCCCCATTGTGCTGGAGGGACAGGTGGTTCTGGAAGGGATCTCTGGGAGACTTCCAGTGTACTCCTGAGTCTCCGTGATCTGGGCCCTGGGCTGATAGAAACTTTGTCCGTGTAAGCCTCAGAAGCCAAGCAGTGCCCAGGAGCTGGAAAGGGGCTGTTTATCTTGGGTCCGCCAGGGCAACCTAAGGGCGCCCACAGGAGGGACTGGAGGCAGGGATGGGCCGGCAGCCTAGCGGGCCTCCTTGCCCTATCCCCGTCTTCTTCCTATGCAGCTGTTTGCCTGCACACCCCAACCTCCCCTTAGTGAGACTCCAGGCGCACGACCCCATACCTAGGTGGTGGCTCTGGGCCCACAGCCGGGGGCAGGGCGGTGCCCAGTTGCAGCCTTCGTGCGCATGTGTTTAGAGGTGCTGGGACAGAGAGATGCCCCGGGGGAAGCCCTGCCCTTGGCCGGTCCTGGGACAGGCACTTTACTTGGAAGCTGCCAGCAGGAACGCCCCCCAGGTGTCCCTCGTGGAGGGAGTGGTATGAGCTGCTGCCACCCCGGGGTTCCTTCTCTGCTTCTGAGACAGGGGTCACTTTTGCCCTTGGAGACCCTCAGTTGGGTCACTGAGGCGTGGCCTGCCAAGTGCCACCTTCAGGGGCCCTTGGGCTCTGTGATGACAGCATGCCCGAGGGAAGGGTGCGGCTTGATGCGTCTAGCTCTTTTAGGGAACCTGTGGCTTTTGAAGTAGAGCAAGAGAGGAAGGCGTTGTGACAAACAGCCCGGCCTGGCGGCTGCAGCCCTGCAGGCCGCTGGCTCTGGGAAGGCCCGGGGCTCCCCCTCTAATGTTGCCGGGCTGCCTGCCTCTCTCCCCCTTCCTTTTCTCCCCTTCCTGCCCTTGCCCCGCCCCCCGCCCCCCTACTCCCTCAACCTCCTTCCCCATCCTCAGTCCCACACTCCCCCCACCCTCCTTCCCTCTTACCCTCTCCCCTCCTCTGTCCCTCACTTACACCCCCATGCCCTGCGCCCTCTCTTCCCTCCCACCCCCTTCCCACAGCTTCTCTTTCCCCCCTCCCTAAGTTTTCCCTCCCTCCCAGCCCCTCCCTCATCTCGAAGCCATGCTGTCCACCCCTCCTCTCTCATTGACCCACATCCTTCGTCCACCTCCTCCTCTTCCACACTTCTTCCTCTTCCCCCTTCCCCCCACACCTCCCCCTGCACTACCCCAGTCCCTTCTGTTCCCCGCCCCCAGCCCCCATTCCCCTCCACCTCTAGTTCCTCTTCTGTATCTTGTTACCCCCAGCCCTCCCTCCCTTTTTGTCTCTCTCTCCTCTTTGCTTCCCCTGCCCCAGCTGCTCCCTCTGAACCCCTCATTGGTCCTCAGCCCCTCCCCCCTCAGCTCACACCCCCCCCATTTCTTCCTTTAGCCCCTCCCGCGGAGCGCCGCCCCCGTCTCACATTTTCCGCTGTCGTCCCCTCCCTGCGGCTTTGCTCAGTGCACAGCCCGCTGAAGGCCAAGATGGCCGCGTGAGGACACCGTGAGGACCTGTGGGGTGCCGCCGGGGAAGAGGGGTGCCGCTGGGGAAGAGGAGGCTGCGGGGCAGGGATTTGTACCCTGTGCCTCTGTTGACAGGGCTCCTGCTGTCCCAGAGGGCGGGAAGGGGCTGGGACAGAGGGCAGTGGCACCAGGGGACCCTCCCCAGCCCACAGCAGGCCCTGGTCCCTTCAGGAACAAGAGAATGAAATTGACCAGCCATACAGTACCTTCATACAACCGCTCTCAGTGCGTTTGAGTATGTTTCTTTGTAGGCTTTCCATGGTATACTTGTGGATGTAAGTAAGCAAACATGTAATTGTATGTCCTTCCCTCACCCCCTCCCCCAACGTCATGGTTATCTCTAAAGCCAGTGGATTTTTGTAGGGGAATATTTGAGTTCACACCTCTGACTTTATGGAACCATTTCTGTCATGTGTGTGGTTAGGCTGCTTCCGTAATTTTTTTTTTTTTTAATTTTTTGACAGAGTGGACAGTGAGAGAGAGAGAGACAGAGAGAAAGGTCTTCCTTGTGCCATTGGTTCACCCTCCAATGGCTGCGACTGGCGCACCGCACTGATCCGAAGCCAGGAGCCAGGTGCTTCTCCTGGTCTCCCATGGGGTGCAGGGCCCAAGGACTTGGGCCATCCTCCTCTGCACTCCTGGGCCACAGCAGAGAGCTGGCCTGGAAGAGGGGCAACCGGGACAGAATCCAGTGCCCCGACCTGGACTAGAACCCGGTGTGCCTGTGCCGCAAGGCGGAGGATTAGCCTAGTGAGCTGCGGCGCCGGCTTCCATAATCTTAAAAGTAAAGGTGGGCGCCAGGGCTGTGGCATAGCGGGTAAAGCCACCGCCTGCAGTGTCAGCATCCCATATGGGTGCGAGTTCAAGTCGCGGCTGCTCCACTTCTGATCGCACTCTGGCCTGGGAAAGCAGTAGAAGATGGCCCAAGTCCTTGGACCCCTGCACCCACGTGGGAGACCCGGAAGAAGCTCCTGGCTCCTGGCTTTGGATTGGCGCATCTCTGGCCATTGTGGCCAATTGGGGAGTGAACCAGTGGATGGAAGACCCCCCCCTCCTCTGTGTGTGTGTGTGTGTCTGTCTGTCTCCTTCTCTTTCTGTGTAACTCTGACTTTCAAATAAATAAATAAATAAATAAATAAATAAATATTTTTTAAAAAAAGGAGAGTATTTCTTCTCTGTCCCGTAAGGAAATCAAGTTGTAGGTAGGGTGTGGTGTTTCAGATGCATTCTTTGTTTCCACAGATCCCAGATGACTGGAATGGCCCAGGGTGATGAGAGAGGAGGACAGAAGTCTAGTGTACCCTGGCAGGGGCTTGCCCCCTTGTACTTGCTTTCTGGGTTTTTGTTTTTGTTTGTTTGTTTGTTGTAACTGGTAAGCATGCTAGCAGAGTTTGTTGAAGAGAAATAATGAAGAGAGTTCACCTGACAGACACGCGGGCGTCTCAGTAAAGAGCTGAGTGGCGTTTTCAGTTTTAGTTCAAGTTTAGTTCATGTGGCTTCTTGTTCCCTCTGTATGTGCTTTGCATGTGCACGTGCGTGTGCGTGTGCAAGAGAGAGAGAGATCGAGAGATAGAGAGAGTGAGCCCACTGCACACCTCTAAAGTGAACTGCACGGGGGCCTTTTGGGTCGAGCAGCCAGTGTGGCCCTATTCCATTGCGCCATTTTGGCTGACAGTCGCTGGTCTCGAGTTCTGGTGTGAGGGAGGGGCGCACAGCGAAGGTGAAGCCCTTGGGAGTTCGCTTGTTTCCTCCTTCCTTCAAGTCCCCTTCTCTCACCACCTGGCTGCCATTTAATGGACTTTGCTTTCCTGGAACCATAAGGACAACTGTGTGTCCTGAAGTGACTTCCTATTTGGCTGAGATATGGGCCCAAGTCCTGTACTGACAAGGGAAAGGTCATGGCCATAGTAATCTTGTGGTTTTGTGTCCACATACACTCCCTAAACAATATGTTTATACAAAGCACCTTCAGAAAGCTCACAGAAAAATGCATGTTATGAAGAAACTATGCATGTGTTTCAAGTGGTTTTTTTTTGCATCAAAAGAAACTTACCTTTTCATTCCATTTTTTAAAAAGATTTAGTCTATTTATTTGAAAGATAGAGTTACAGAGAGAGGTAAAGAGAGAGAGAGAGAGAGAGAGGTCTGCCATCCGCTGGTTCACTCCCCAGATGGCCACAACGGCTGGAGCTGAACCGATCCGAAGCCAGGAGCCAGGAGCTTCTTCCAGGTCTCCCACGTGCGTACAGGGGCCCAAGGACTTGGGCCATCTTCTACTGCTTTCCCAAGCCATAGCAGAGAGCTGGATTGGAAGAGGAGCAGCTGGGACTAGAACCAGCGCCCATATGGGATGCCGGTGCTTTAGGACAGGGCTTTAACCCGTTTTGCCATAGCACTGGTCCCCCATTTTTTTCATGAGCTTTTGGAAGTCCCCTCATCGTTTCAAAGGCATTAGTAGGTACCAGTGGCAAAAGCCCCAGGACGCGGGCTGAACGAAGCATCCTGAAGCCTTGCCTTTAGGAAGTAGCACTTTGCTCAGTGGACTCGGTGTGTTGACTCTTCAGCCACCAGGTGCTTGCCTGCTGTCAGCTCATGTACTTGGCAAAAAGCCTAGTTGAATGTTTATGATGCCCTATAGAAGGCAGTGGTAGCTAATACAAAGGGACTTCAACAAATTCATGACAATAGAATTTAAAATGAAGTTTATTTTGATACAAATCAAAATTTGAAACCAGGCATAGTTTTTTCTCATTTGCATTTTTCATGAATCTTTTGAAGACCCCTTATGTGTATCATGGACTTTCTCGCACTGTTACATGTTCATACTGTGGACAGAACCTGAATGAAATTTGTAGGGCAAACAAAACAGTTGATTCAATACTGCTGAATATTGGGATCCAATTCAGTTCAGTTCTGCAAGTGTCTATTGAGTGCCTGCTAAGTGTAAGATCTGATAACCAGAGTAATTCACAGGTGTCTCAAGTTTTACTCAGTGAAACATTTTACTTGACTTTGGTTTCCCTAATTGAGAGTAGACGGTGATGTGGTCATTTCATGAAGCACACAGTGGAATACGCAGAGAAACCCAGGGGTGTGTGTTTGATCAAGTTCTGTTGAGGCGGAAAGAAAGGCACTCATTTTAGGAACACGCATCACGTGTTGGAAGCCAGCTTTCTGAGCTGTACCCGTGTCTAGGCTGGCTCTGAAGCTCCTAGCTGGCGGTTTAGGGAGAGACAAAATAGAGCACAGGTTTTCAGTGAGTAATGCTGAAGTTCCCCTTGCAAGGGAGAAACTGTTTTGCTTGACACTTTTTGATGTCTGCTAACTTTATTTTTTAAATTTTTATTGTGATTAAAATATATGTAATATGAAATTTACCATTTTAAGCATTTCCAATTTTAATTTAATTTTTTTATGTTAGAGAGAAGGAGAGAGAGAGAGAGGAGGAATGAATCATCCATCCACTGATTGGCTTTTCATATGCCTGCAGTAGTTAGGGCTGGGCCAGGCGGAAGCCAAGAGCCTGAAATTCAAGTTCCGGGGGCCCCAAGTGCTTGAGCCCTCGTGTGTGCCTCCCAGGATCCCCATTAGTAGGAAGCTGTAGTTGCCAGTGGAGCGGGAAGCCAGCCCAGAGACCATTACGCGGGATATGGGCATTCCAAGCAGCTTCTTAACTGCTGCGCCAAACAGCCCCCCCTGCGGCCGCTTTGCAGTGGACGTTGCAGTGGCATTATGTCGGTGTGCACCAGCGCCAGCGTCCAGCCTCAGATCCTTCTCCTCCTCCCGTGCTGCGCTCCCTGCCGATGCCTGGCAACCACCATTCTGTTTCTGCCTCGGAGAATGTGACGACTCTGGGTGCCTCCCATAGGTGAAATCATGCACTGTTTCTCCTTTTGTGACTGGCTTATTTCTTTGAGCGTACTGTCATCAAGGCTCATTCATATTGCAGCATGTGTCAGCGTGTCATTCTTTTTTAATTGCCTCAAACTTTTAAAAAATAATGCTACTTGGAAAATACAGGCATTTAGCTAGATATAAGGTACTTTTGCTTTTAGCAGATTTGCAAGTACAAACCTGAAATGAATTCACAAATTAAGTATAAATTGACTCATTAAGGTTCAGATCAACACTAATAGGAGGCAGGATGATGTGCTTTGCAAATACAGTCACCGTCAGGTTATGCTGCAGGGCACACACGGCTTGTTCTGTAGTCTTTTTACAGTTTTTATTTAGTTCTTTTCATTTTGTATCTGAGAGGCAGAGATGAAGAAGAGGACAGAGAAAAATCTTCCATCTGCTGGTTCACTTCCTAGATGCCCACAACAGCCAGGGCCGGGCCAGGCTAAAGCCAGGCGCTGGGAACGCCTGCAGGTCTCCCACGTGGATGGCAGGGGCCCAAGTACTTGAGCATCACCTGCTGCCTCCCAAAATATACCTGAGCAGGAATGCTCAATCACAAAGCAGAGGAGGGGCCGGCACTGTGGAGTAGCAGCTAAAGCCGGCGCCGGTTCAGTCCCGGATGTTCCACTTCTGATCCAGCTCTCTGCTGTGGCCTGGGAAAGCAGTGGAAGATGGCCCAAGTCCTTGGACACCTGCACCCTTGTGGGAGACCTAGAGGAAGCTCCTGGCTCCTGGCTTCAGATCGGCATAGCTCTGGCCATTGCAGCCAGTTGGGCAGTGAACCAGCAAATAGAAAAGCTCGCTCGTTCGCTCGCTCTCTCTGTCTCTCTCTGCCTCTCCTCTCTCTGTGTAACTCTTTCAAATAAATTAATGAATCTTAAAAAACAAAAAGGGAAAGCAGAAGAGCCAGGACTCCAACCAGGCACTCTGATGTGGGATGTGGGTGTCTCAAGCGCCTACTTCAGCCCCTGGGCCAACACTTGCTTTGAGGTGTAGTCTTTTGTGATCACTTGGTTCTTCCATCTCTCTTCTTTGTTCAGCCCACCACTCTGTGAACCTTGCCTCACGCTGTTTTGTCGGGGGCCTTTTTATGTGGTGCTGGGTGTTAAGAGAGTTCTCAAAGTTGATATGATATTTGCTGTTATGTGTACAGCATCGGGCATCCTTATCAAATGCACAGCTGTGACTCCAGCCCTTGCTGTAAGACCTCAAACATGGTGCACCCCATCTGTATCCCCTGTCTCCCTCTCCTAGAGGAATCCACTACCATAAGTCTTTTCTTTTTTTTTTTTTTTTGACAGGCAGAGTGGACAGTGAGAGAGAGACAGAGAGAAAGGTCTTCCTTTGCCGTTGGTTCACCCTCCAATGGCTGCCGCAGATGGCGTGCTGCGGCCGGTGCACCGCGCTCATCCGATGGCAGGAGCCAGGTGCTAGGTGCTTTTCCCTGGTCTCCCATGGGGTGCAGGGCCCAAGCACTTGGGCCATCCTCCACTGCACTCCTGGGCCACAGCAGAGGGCTGGCCTGGAAGAGGGGCAACTGGGACAGAATCCGGCGCCCCGACCGGGACTAGAACCCGGTGTGCCAGCGCCGCAAGGCGGAGGATTAGCCTGTTGAGCCACGGCGCCGGCCTAACCATAAGTCTTTTAAAAATCATCTTTCTCTTATTTTTTATAAAGATTTGTTTATTTGAAATGGGGGAGAAGGGAGAGAGAGAGAGAGAGAGAGAATCTGTCTATCTATCTTCCATCCTCTGGTTCACTTCTCAGATGGCCACAGTGGCCAAGGCTGGGCTAAGCCAAAGCTGGGAGCTTCTTCCAGGTCTCCCACATGGGTGGTAGGGGCTCAGACACTTGGGCCGTCTTCGGCTGCTTTTCCCGGGCCATCAGCAGGAAGCTGGATCAGAAGTGGAGCAGCCGGGGCACGAACTGGCACCCATATGGGATGCTGGCATCTCAGGCAGTGGCTTAACCTGCTATTGCCATAACGCTGGCTTCAATATTTATTATTTTTAAAGAAAATGTTATCGTTTCTGTATCTGCATCTTAAAAACGTAGTCTGATCTTGCTTGTTTTCAGTTTTAAAAATTTGGGATTGAAGCTAAACAGAGATTCGTGATTTCCTTGTCATCTCAAATTTGGCAGTTTACTTACTGTCCCAACCTGGTGGTATTCCATCATCCGAATATGGCACCGTGTCTTTGTCCTTTCTCCTGCTGATGGACTTTTCTGGTACTCCCAGTTTTTTGTTATTATAAATGGCCTCCTATTTCCATTCTAGTAAATATGTATAGCAAAGAGTGGTTTTGCAGGGTTTTAAGTTGCTGAATTTCCAAAGTGGTTATACCAGCATATGTTCCCAGCAAGTGAATGAATGAACAAATTCATGAATGAAGATGCTAACACTTTGGTGTAAGGAGAGAGTGTCTGAATGTTCAGCGTTAGAAGTGCATGCCTAATTAATTTTCCAAATATGTGTTCCCAGAGTGTAAACATTTCTGTTGCTCCCTGTTCCCGCCCATGTTTGATATCCCAGATGCACTGGGGCATAGGCTGAACTCCTGTCACAGAGACCCTGAGGGGCACACCTGTCTCTACCTCCCAGGCTCCTGCCTGCTCACCACTGGACTGTTCACGGTGGGCAAATTGCTTTGTTCTGTAAGGTTGTCAGGCATCAGGGTCCCTCTCGTTGGCATGGTTGCAGCTGGTTCACAGCACCAGCACTAGAAGTCCACCTTCTAGTTTCATGGGAGGAAGTGGAGGCCAAGCAGCTTCCCCTTGTTAAGGATGTGACCTGGAAACTGCTTACGTCACTTCCACCCACACGCATGGCGAGAACTCAGCTACAGACTCGCCCTTCACTGCAGGCAAGGCTGGGGAAATGTCTTCTCTAGCTAGGCAGTCACGTGTTCAACAAGACCTGGGCCGCGGTTTCCTACTCTTGCCGTGGCAAGTTACTACAAGCTTCATGGCTCGGAACACACATCCATTACTTTATAGACGTGCACAGTGGCTTGGCGGTGCCGAGTGCCTTTTCAGCTTCTAGAGGCCGCCTGCCTGCCTGCCTTGGCCCATGGCCCCTTCGTTGCATCACTCTGTCCTCTGCTTCCTCTATCACGATGCCTTTTCTGGCTTGTCTGCTTCCCTCTTCCAGTATTTAAAGAGCCCTTGATTACACTGGGCCCACCTGGCTCACCCAGGGCGTTCCCCCATCTCAGCATTCTTGCCTTAATCCCATCTGTAGCCCCTTTTGCCATGGCAGGCAGAATATTCACAAGGTTCCAAGAACTGGGTCATGGTCATGTTTGGCGGGGGCATTAGTCTGTCGTTGGGGGGGCTGCTGAGGAAGGAAGGGTTCTATTTCTAAAAAGAGGAAGGAGATAACGCTACTGGAGATAACTATCAGTTTCTTCTGTATCATATGACTGCATTTTTGCCAGCCTCATGGTTGTGGATGTGTTTTAAGAATATTGGGTTGTCAGAGCTAGCGAACTTGCTGAAGACAGGACTTTGTTTTCTGGTACTTTGTGAATCTCATGGTTCAAATGCCTTAATAAATGCAAAAACGAACTATATTTCTGAGTCCACATCCTTTTTCGGGAGTGATGATTTCATGACCATTCTTTTGGTGAAGGGAGTGTCCAACCTGTTTTGCTTGAAGTTTCCTCATGGGAGCTGCTGGGGCCACTAGCATTGCTAGGATTAAATGACATGGTCTACATTCAGATCCTGTCACGTAGTAGGGGCACGTATGTGCACAGATACACAAGAATAGCAAAAGCCCACACTGTCGTGCTGTGGCCAGAACCCCCTTGTGCGATACACCCGTGTCTTGGGTTTCATGCACATAGCAGGTGAACTAAGCCTTTCTGAAGCCCTTTTGGCCTTCTGTTGTGTGTGTGTGTGGGGGGGGGTTTGAGGTGTGAGTGCTCTGGACTGAATGTCTGCATCACTCCCCCACTGATTGAGATGTCGAAGCCGCAGGGCTCAGCGTGGTGTTACTGGCGCTGGGCCCTTGTGGTAGTTACAGGTTGGAACTCCTTTAGACAGCTGGATTTAGAAATAGGAGTTTTCTCTACTATCGGTTGCTTCCTTCTGATACTTTGTCAAATTTCTGTGTGCTGACTTTGCTATGTGAAGTGGGAAACACTTTCTTTGGTGATGACCTAGGAGTCCATAGGGGCAGCAGCAGCAGAACTCATCAGTTCATTGCCACCCTCTCCTGGGCACCTTCCCATGGCCTCTGTGGGCTCAGTCAGGTCCCTACCTAGTCTCTTCCCTCTGCATTGTCCTAGGCCGTGTCTTGGGAAATCTTGGCTCTCAGCCTGGAACTGATGAATTCTTGCTTAGGAGGTGGAAGAGAACAGCACTCTTGACTAAAATAATTCATGCATGCAGCAGTTTCCATTTCACTTTCCTGGGGCTTATAAACAGGAGGAAACCACCAATCGGAGATGAGTTATTTATTTTTGAAGGGGGATTGCTAGACGTCTTAGTTTTCTTTGCTTTACTTGCTCTGCTGGAAAATGCAAGGTAATCCCATTAGTTGCATCCAGACTTCATTCCCTTTGCACCCTCCCTTCCGATCCCTCACCCCGATACCCGACAAAGCACAGGGAGGGTCACTGCTTGAGGAGGAGGTCTGTGTGGATTCTGAAAGCCCCAGCAGGGACCGCAAGGACCCCACAGATCACACTCCATGAACATGAGTTCCCCCACGCTCAGGCCAAGCGGGCCCTGCTGGTATCCCTTACTCACTTGTCTTGTCCCAGTGCACATTGGCTATGGTCCGGACCACGTGAGAAACCTGCCTGAAGTCTTCCCTGCCATCGGCCCTGTCATGTAGTAAGGTGTCTTTGCATGTCTTGGACGTACTTCTCTCTCTCTCTCTCTTTTAAGATTTTATTTATTTGAGACGTAGAGTTATAGACAGAGGGAGAGACAGAGAGAAAGGTCTTCCTTTCATTGGTTCACTCCCCAAATGGCCACAATGGCTGGAGCTGGGCCAATCCGAAGCCAGGAGCCAGGAGCTTCTTCTGAGTCTCCACATGGGTACAGGGGCCCAAGGACTTGGGCCATCTTCTACTGCTTTCCCAGGCCACAGCAGAGAGCTGGGTCGGAAGTGGAGCAGCTGGGACTAGAACCGGCACCCATATGGGATGCTGGAGCCACAGGTGGAGGATTAACCCACTGTGGCACTGCGTTGGCCCCCTGACATATTTCTCTCTTGAAAGATCTAAAGGGGGGCCTGTGCTGTGGTGTAGTGGGCTGAACCTCTGCCTGTGTTGCTGGCGTTACATGTGGCACCCCTTCTGGTCCAGCTGCTGCTCTTCCGATCCAGCTCTCTGCTATGGCCTGGGAAAGCAGTGGAGGATGGCCCAAGTCCTTGGGCCCCTGCACCCACGTGGGAGATCCGGAGGAAGCTTCTGGCTCCTGGCTTTGGATCGGTGCAGCTCCGGCCATTGCAGCCATCTGGGGAGTGAACCACCGGGTGGAAGACCTCTCTGTCTTTCCATCCCTCTGTCTGTGACTCTGCCTCCCAAATAAATAAATGAAATCTAAAAAAAAAAAGGAGCTAAAGAAATGGGTAAAATGATTAGCGATGCTGTCCATAGGAAACTGGGTGGTGTGACAGCGTTAGTGCGTAGGCTCTTCTGTACGTGAGAGAATCTTCCTGTGGCCCTTGCGTGGTCATTAACAGGACTTTCTTTTGTGTTGAGCATGCCAAGAGAAGACCAGATAGGCCCCGTGTGAACGAGTGCCCTGTGGCTCGTGGCCAGGGCGGCTGGCCGGTGAGCCTGTGCCAGCGTCTCCTCCGAAGTGTCCCTGCCATGGCTCCAGCACGGAAGAAGTCTTCAACTGTCTCTTTCTCAGTTGTGGTCAGCTTTCAGGCTTGCCCCACTTCCTCCTGAGTACGTAACGAAGCGCGTCCGAGCATCCGAGCGCCCTGCATGGTGCAGAGCAGATGCGCGGTGCAGGACCCAGAGGGAAGTACCCCCCCACCCGCCATGTCGGGTGTTTCTCTTCTTTTTCCCTCGTGTTGTACTCTCCGCTTCAGCCTCAGCCAGTCCTCAGTGTTGTGCTCCAGGACGCTCTCCTTTCTCCCTGGGGAGCTGTCTCTAGCAAATGCCCTCTTGTGAAAACCAGAAAGTCCACCGTATGGTGACTCGGCATCACCTGGCTTAGTGTCTGGACTGCTGCTGCTGGCTCAGAGATTGCAGCACTGTGGTGGCTGCCCCCCTTTGGAAGCCGCTGGGCCGACCGGGGTCTTGGCTGTCTGCTGTGGTCCGTGTGCGTACGCTCGTTTGGTATCCAGTGCACTTAGCACAGACAGTTCAATATTTTAATGCTCTCGTGCTTCGGAGAATTGTAGGAACTGTATGCTCCTCCACAGGCAGCCGAGATGTGCTGAAAACAGAGCATAAATGGCCCCACTGTTCTGATTGGGAATCAGCGCCTTGTGTTTTAGGTTGACTTTCGTTAGCTAGCCCTAACTGCTTCCTTGCCCAGGCGATAGGAATCACTGCTGAGACCTGTGTGAGCTGGACCCTGTTAGGGTTTCCGCCTTCACCCCCAGCTGGTTGGAAGCAGAAGCCGAAGCTGTTGAATATGGATGCTGATCTCAAAGTGGTTCCCTTTCTCTACTGCCAGCCCATCTATTGAAGAGGATTCTCTCTGTGGCTTTATGAAAGACACAAGAAACGAGTGGCTCTCTTGAGAATTTATGGCACTGGCCAAAGAAATACCCAGAAGAACAGATTGGAATAAAAAGGCTTTGGGATCATTGAGTAAGACCAGTGAGGCTCAGACCCACTGTGGGCTTTGGGTGGTCTGGAATGGAAAACAACGTCACCATATTTAGCTGCAGGTTGATACAGTCAGTGATAAGTGAGAACAGGCTCATCTTCCATTGCTCATTTCATAAGTAATAATCTCATTTTACTATCCCCATTCTTGCCCACCTTCAGTTACAGAAATAACTCTGAGTGGGTTTTCTTTTTAAAGATCTGTGTCAAGCAGATACCTCATAAAAATGGCACAGGCAAAGTGTTCTATTTAGAACGTGCCCTGTGACATAAAACCACACGTGCTGTCTGTGCTTGGGCACAGGTTTCTATGGAAGGAGGCGCTAAGGGAATGGGCTCCAGGAGCAGTGAGTGGCATGGAGCTCAGCCTGCAGGGGAGGCCACTTGAAAGTGCGGTGGACTTTGCATAGATGCTTTTACTTAACTAGGAACTGCTTATTCATGAGGCGCAGAGCAAGCTATTACGGTGCTTGATGACCAGGTGTAGAGGTTTACGCTGCTGCCCTAACACATCCCCACAAAGTTAGTGGTAACACAAGTTTATTGCCTTACAGTTCTGTGGATCCCGTCTCACGGGCTAAAATCAGGGAGTCAGCAGGGCTGCGGGCCTTCGGGGGAGAAGCTCGCTGCCCTGCCTGCTTCAGCTGCTGGACGCCGCCCACGTCCTTTGGCTCAGGGCCCCTTCCTCCATCTCCAGTGCGGTCAAGTCCTCACATCTCCTGCCTCTGACCTGCCCTCCTGCTCCCTGCTCTTGCACTTGGCAACACTCCAGCGGCTCCACTGCCCCCTCCCCCTCCACCCTGGTAATCCAGGCTCCTCTTTCTCTTTGCAGGTCAGCTGACTAGTGGGGTCCGGTCTCTGGGATTGGAATGTGGAAGTCTTTGAGGGGGCACTATTGTGTCTGCCCTGCTGGGGAGTTTGTTTTTCTAGATCTCCATGTCGGCTGGGCCCGGGCAGCGGCTCTGCCTCGCAGACGGCTTCCCTCTCTGCCGAGCTCTGAGACGTGCAGAAGGAAGTGTCTCTCCAGCCAGTGGACCATGGAGTTGGTCAGATCCCTTGTTTCCCTGCGGAGCTGCCTGGAGTCTGAGGACCCAGCTGGGAGTCTTACCAAGGCTACACCCCGGCTGCTGGACCAACGGTGGCCTTGACGCACCGAGGACGGTCAGTTTCACTGGTCGCAGCTGGGCCAGCCAGTGAGCGAGGAATGAGGAAGCAGGGGGATGAGGGCAGGAAGTGACAGACGGGTCTGCCCCTCGGGAGAAAGAAAATAGCAGATGAGGTTGAGTACATCTGGCCCTGAAGAAAGGCGAAGCACAAGCTTGTCGTGTCTGTGTTCTGTGATGGAGTCCCCCGTTCAGCCGATTTAAAGACGCAGCCGAATGCAATTGTTTGGTGTCCTTTCAGACAGTCCACTCACTCTCACCGTAGGTCTGAGAGGTTCGCTCTGGCCTCTTGCCGTCCCAGGGGGCTTGTCACTGCCCCAGCGACGTTCTCTGGAGAGAGCAGCAGCCCAGCTGGTGACCTTGTCCCTTGAGTGCTCAGCTCTGGGGAATGCAGCCTGCTCCGGCCACCGCTCCCAAGCCGTAGATAGAGGCTGAGGAACCCTGAGGGAGAATCTGTTGTGAACTGACCAGTTTGGGCTTTGAACAATTGTCGAGTTATTTTGAGAAATAGTGGGCGGGAGCCTTGTGTGTCCTTTTGCACAGTCCCAAGGCCAGGAGCAAGTCGCAGCCCCATTGCAGCCGCTCGTTCAGAGCCTTGCTAGCAAGCGGGTACAAAGCGCCCTGTGGTCTGTCCGGTAAGCCAGGGGCACAGCTCACGCTCTCTGGCCACGTCCCTGGGAGACGCAGGCATTGAAGGCATGTGTGGTGGCATTTTAGTTGCAGGATTCAGCTAGCCCAGCAAGGGGACAAGAGCCTCCTTTCACAGACATCTGTGGGCCTTGACAGCGTCCTAGGTCCCCTCTCTGAAGCGACACCGTTGGTCTTGCTGGATTCTTTGATGTGGTTCTTGGGACAGTTGAGATGGCAGCACACTGCACCCCATCTAGAGCAGGGAGCCATTGTTTGGTTCCATGATGCTAATTAACCAACTCCACTGGCGATGGATTCTTGTCGGGAACCCTCGCCAGCAAGGGTCCAACCCACGGATTCACGCACGACACGACCGCTGTTGATCGGTTCTCAAGGAATTTTTATTTTTAGTGATAGAAGAAGGAAAGGAGAGAAAGAGAAAGAGAAAGAGAAAGAGAAAGAGAGAGAAGAGAAGAGAAGAGAAGTGAAGTGGCCGAGAGAGAGAAAGAGAGAAAGAGTGAAGAGACTGCCCCCTTTCCCGCCCCTATCCCGGTCTCTTATCCATTCTCAGTCTCCTAGGGCGAGCAGTCCGTTGATCAGATCAAAGGGCATGCATATCCTCAGGTTGAAGGTGTATCTCTTGCCTGTCTTGCGGTCAGTACTTCCTTGACTTTGTTATGCTCAGCAGGTTAAGGCAGATTGCAATGAGGAGGTCCCCACAGGTGGCCGGCCTGTGGTTCCCCACAGATTCTGATTAGTCTTTCAAATGCTGACCTCCCACCCCTGGACTGTGTATTTCTGATTTGAGTTTTTCCATGGTGAACCCTCCTCATTTAGGGTAAGGATAAATGGTAACTAATATATACCTATATATTACAATGGCATTGGCGCTGTGACGTAGCCGGTAAAGCTGTTGCCTGCAGTGCTGACATCGCATATGGGCACTGGTTTGAGTCCAAGCTGTTCCACTTTCAATCCAGCTCTCTGTTATGGCCTGGGAAAGCAGTAGAAGATGGCCCAAGTCCTTGGGTCCCTGCACCCACGTGGGAGACCAGGAAGAAGCTCCTGGCTCCTGGTTTTGGATCAGCACAGCCCCGACCATTGTGGCCAATTGGGGAGTGAACCAGCGGATGGAAGACCTCTCTCTCTCTCTCTCTCTCTCTGCCTCTGCCTCTCTGTAATTCTGCCTTTCAAATGAATAAATAGATCTTTTAAAAAATACTTATGGCCGGCGCCGTGGCTCAACAGGCTGATCCTCAGCCTTGCGGCGCCGGCACACCGGGTTCTAGTCCTGGTTGGGGCGCCGGATTTCTGTCCCAGTTGCCCCTCTTCCAGGCCAGCCCTCTGCTGTGGCCCGGGAGTGCAGTGGAGGATGGCCCAAGTGCTTGGGCCCTGCACCCCATAGGAGACCAGGAAAAGCACCTGGCACCTGGCTCCTGCCATCGGATGAGCGCAGTGCGCCAGCTGCAGCGCGCCGGCCGCTGCGGCCATTGGGGGGTGAACCAACGGCAAAGGAAGACCTTTCTCTCTGTCTCTCTCTCTCACTGTCCACTCTGCCTGTCAAAAATAAAAAATAAATAAATAAAAAAAAATTTATATGTTACATTGCCTGCCCCTCCTTTAGCATGTTTTTAAAAAGTTTAAACTTCTGGGGCTGGCGCTGTGGCATAGCGGGTTAAAGCCCTGGCCTGCAGTGCCAGCATCCCATATGGGCGCTGGTTCTAGTCCTGGCTGCTCCACTTCCGATCCAGCTCTCTGCTATGGCCTGGGAAAGCAGTAGAAGATGGCCCAAGTCCTTGGGCCCCTGCGCCCACGTGGGTGCAGCCGCTCATTCAGAAGAAGCTCCTGGCTCCTGGCTTTGGATCATTGCAGCTCCGGCCATTGCAGCCATCTGAGGAGTAACCCAGTGGATGGAAGACCTGTCTCTCTCTCTACCTCTCTAATTCTGCCTTTCAAATAAATAAAATAAATCTTTAAAAAAAGTTTAAACTTCTTATTTTGAAACAAATTTTATATTTATGGAAAAGATGAGAAATGGTATGGAGAGTTTCCTTATATCCATTGCCCAGCTTCCCGTCTTAGGTAACGTAGTGCTATTTCTCCATGTAGAAAATTGATGTTGGCATGGCACTATTGGTATACTCAAGGTCCTAGTTGATTTTATTGGCTTTCCCACTCAGGTCCTTGCTTTTTGTTCCAGGATCCTGTCCAGCATCCCTTTTTGTCCTGACCTCCTGCCATCGGTACCGGTTCCCCAATCTTTCTTTGTCTTTATGACCTTGACTCTTCTGAAGAGTAGTTATTGATCAGTTGTCTTGCTGAATGTATCTCAGAAAGGCTTTTCTGATCGTTGGCCTGAAGTTATGCTTTTGAAAATTGTGGTAAAATATTTGTAATATAAAATGCACTGCTTTAACCCTTTTAAGTGTGCGATCAGTGGCATCAAGTACATTCACAAGGCTGTGCCACTACTCTATTTCTAGAATTTTTTTATCACCTCAAACAAAAATTCTGTGCCTATTAAATATTCACTGTCCCTCCCTAGTTGCTGGGGAGACCGCCGGCTCCCGATCACCCCCGAAGTACTTTCTATCTCTATTTTACCTGTTCTAGGTAACTCAGGGAAGTAGAACCAACTGGATGATATTTCTTATGTATTTGGCTTCTTTGACATAGTTTTCGAGGTTCATCTACATTACAGTTTGTATCGATACTTTATTTCTTTTTAAAGCTGAATCATATTCTATTGTATGAATAGATCATACTTTTAAACATGTTTATTATCCCTCACAGTTTTAAAAAAAATGTATTTGAGAGATAGAGTGAGGGAGGTCTCATCTTCTGGAAATGTTGTCTATCCACAGAGCAGGTATTTGGCCTAGCGGTTAAGACATTCATGTCGTATGGCAGAGTGCCTGGGTTGTAGTCTTGGCTCCAGCTCCTGATTCCAGCTTTCTGCTAATGCAGACCCTGGGAAGCAGTAACGATTTGATTCCTAGCACCCATGTGGGAGACCGGGATTGAGTTCCTGACTTGTAGCTCAGGCCTCGGCCCATGCTCTGGCTATTGCGGGCATTTAGGGAATGAAGCAGTCAAGGGGAACTTGCTTTGTCTGTCTCTCTGCCTCTCAAGTAAAAGAAAATCAGTGCATCTTGTGACTTGAGTTGCTCTTGGCTTGAAAACACTCCTTGTGTAGTGGCATACACAGTTACATACGCAGACTTCTTTCTGCCAGTGTGAGTTCTCTATTCAGGTATTGGCTCCTTCTAGGGAGAAGGAGAACGCAAGCCATGTAGTTGATCATATTTCACTTTTTGTTTTGCTAGATAGCAGACTCGAAACCAAGTTGGCTTGATTAGGAAGTGGGTCTATATGGTAGGCATATTTACTGTATGTACTTGAAGCCTTGACTTTCCCTGGTTCTTCATCTTCTAGCTATATTTTTCCTCTTCATCCTAATTATTTATACAGGTTTTTCTTTTTTTTAGCTGTATGAATTCTTGGGAGCTGCCACAAATCTGTGTGGAATGTGATGATGAACTATATAAGAAATTATTGGCCGGCGCCGTGGCTCAACAGGCTAATCCTCCACCTCGTGGCGCCGGCACACCGGGTTCTAGTCCCGGTCGGGGCTCCGGATTCTGTCCCGGTTGCCCCTCTTCCAGGCCAGCCCTCTGCTGTGGCCCAGGAGTGCAGTGGAGGATGGTCCAAGTGCTTGGGCCCTGCACCCCATGGGAGACCAGGAAAAAGCACCTAGCACCTGGCTCCTGCCATCGGATGAGCGCGGTGCGCTGGCCGCAGCGCGCCGACCGCGGCAGCCATTGGAGGGTGAACCAACGGCAAAGGAAGACCTTTCTCTCTGTCTCTCTCTCTCACTGTCCACTCTGCCTGTCAAAAAAAAAAAAAAAAAAGAAATTATTGATGGGCTGGTGCTGTGGAGCAGTGGGTTAAGCCAAAGGCCTACAGTGCCAGTGTCCCATATGGGCACCTGTTTGAGTCCTGGGTGCTCCACACTTCTCATTCAGCTCCCTGCTAATGCTCCTGGGAAAAAAGTGGAGAATGGCCCAAGTCCTTGGGCACCTGCACCCAAATGGCAGACCTGGAAGAACCTCTTGGCTCCCCCTCCAGCCCAGCTCTGGTCGTTCACTCCCCAAATGGCCACAATGGCAGGAACTAGGCTGATCTGAAACCAGGAGCCAGGGGCTTCCTCCAGGTCTCCAAGCGGGTTCAGGGGCCCAAGGATTTGGGCCATCTTCTACTGCTTTCCCAGGCCATAGCAGAGAGCTGGACCAGAAGAGGAGCAGCTGCGACTAGAACCGGTGACATATGGCGACCACAGCACCGGCCCCAGCTACCAGCTGCTTTCTTAGGCACTTTAGCAGGGAGCCGGATTGGAAGTGGAGCGGCTGGGGCTCAAACTGGCACCCATATGGGATGCCAGTGTTGCTGGCAGCGCTTTTACCTGTTATGCCACAGCACCAGC
Organism: Sylvilagus floridanus; assembly: GCA_949820135.1. Lineage (NCBI taxonomy): Eukaryota > Metazoa > Chordata > Mammalia > Lagomorpha > Leporidae > Sylvilagus > Sylvilagus floridanus. The sequence goes on from OX463223.1 coordinate 124,937,170, forward strand.
TTCCGCTTGTAGACCTCTTGAGAGGCCGTTTGGATAAAGGAATATGGGTTTGGAGTTGAATCTAGTTTTAAATGAACTTTTCGGTAATCAAAGGCATGACAGCAAAGAGAGTAGTATTAGCTCCAGGGGCAAAGAAATTTGCATGAGAAAGGAAGCATCATCTTCCTGTACCCTGTGGCAAGGCTTTCTGTAGTGTTTGTGTAGGCCTAGGCTAGGAGCCCTTGCATTCCTTTGCTGGGGCTGCTTAAATGACAGAGAATACTGTCTCCCAGTGCTGGAGCCTAGAAGTCTGAGACCAAGGTGTTGCCGGGCTTGTTTTCTGCTGAGAGCTGTGAGAAAGGATCTGTATCAGGCCTGTCTCCTCTGCTTGGACATGGCCATCTTTCCCCTTTGCCTTTTCATACAGTTTTTCCTTCATAGAAAGGATATCAGTCATATTGGATTACCACCCCCAAACCCCCTCCCCCAGTCAAGATCTCATCCTAACTAATTGCATCTGTAATGACCTATTTCCAAATAAGGTGACATCTCAAGGTACTGGGGGTTAGGACATATGAATGTGGGGGCGGGGGGAGATCATTCCATCCATAACAACATTCAACACTGATCCAACCAAAAGTATGATACAAGCATACTGGGAGTGGGGGAGGGTGGTCCGTGTGCATGTGCGCAGGGGTTGGGGAGGAGAGGAGAGTCAGTGCCTCGCAGAGATAGCAGGGAAGAATCCCCTGGAGGGAGAAGGTCTGTTGCCTGCGAGCAGGTGCAGTTAGGAGCCGTTGCCTCGGGGGGGGGGGGGGTGGGGGGGGGGGACGCTGGCAGGGCAGGGGGAACAGTGCGCCTTCTCAGCCATCCGAAGGTTTAAGCAGGTGCAAGGGTGACTCAGGGAACGTGGACCCACGCTGAGCTGCTCTTGCCTTCATTTGAGGTGACAGAAGTTAGGTGGGGACTTCCTTGGCAGTCAAGTTCGCTACTGACTAGAAGAAAGTTTAGCCTTTAACTCGGAAGGAACCCGGTGTTATGGCTTGGCTCCTTCTCCGAGATCTACTTTAATAACACGTCAAAAGCAGGGTGTTTTGTGGGGCAAGAGACAGTGTAGTTTGTTGTATTTTCGCAACTCTTCAGAAAATGCTTCCCTCTGTTGTAGTTGTTGATTTAGAAGTGAGCTAGAAGCATATGACAGGAACTGGCACTAACCCACTTGGAAGTTAATTTTATTCTGGTTACAGGTAACTGCTGCCCGTCTGCCCGTGTGGGGAACAGCACTGGTACATTTCCTCTGCTTTCCCCCAAAAGCTTCCCTCTTCCTTGTGCAAACCTCTCTGTCCCCCCCCCCACCCCCCCCCCCCCGGCAGCACGTCTGCGTCCCTTGCACTGCTGAGAGCAGCTTGTGGAATGTGCTGGGCTGTTAAGTAGCTGCTGGAGTGAACGTGTTAGGCCATCTGTGGACTCTACTAGAAGAAGAAAATCGAGCCAAAGAGCAGACTAGAAAAACTAAAAGGGGCTGGCAGTGGGCACGGCAGGTTAAGCCACTGCCAGTAGTGCCAACATCATATACTGGGGGTACTGATTTGGGTCCCAGCTGCTCTGCTTCCATTTAGCTCCCTCCAAACACATCTGGGAAGACAAGAGAAGAGGGCTCAAGTGCCTGGGTCCCTGCCCCCATGTGGGAGACCCAAATGGAGTTCCTAGCTCCTGGCTTTGCCCTGGCCCAGACCTGGCTGATGGCACCATTTGGGAAGTGAACCAGTGGATGGAAGGTCTCTCCCTCCCCCCATCTCTCCCTCTCCTTCTCTGTCTCTCAGTCACTCCATTGTTCAAATAAGTAAGTAAATCTTAAAGAAAAATTTAAAAAGCTTTACGACACATGTTTCAATCAAGTTCGTGCTAGTTAATGTTTATAGCCATCAGTGTGCCCCTTACATGCCAAGGAGCTCAGTGTGACGTAGCACAGCATTCAAGTATAGGCAAATGGGTATTCAAAAAGTGTATGTATGTATTGTATGCATAACACTGTCACAGGTTAAGAGTGAATGAAAATACGTAATACCTGGTCCCTTCTTAGCTTTTGTTTATTTATTTAAAAAAACTTATCTGAAATGCAGACAGAGACAGGATTTCTGTCTGCTGCTTCATAGCCCATTTGGGGCTGTGCCAGGCTGGAGTCAGGATCTCAAAACTCAATCCAGGTCTCCCCGCGGGAGTCAGGGCTGCAGGTACTGATCCACCTCATGCTGCTTCCCAGGGTGCACATTAGCAGGAAGCTGCAAGTGGAGGTGGAGCTGGGACTGGAACCCAGGCCCGCTGTTACGGGATGTGGGTGTTCCAAGTGGTACCTTAACCACTGTACCAAGTACCCATCTCTGATGCCTTCTTTTAAGGGATTAAAATGTGTTTTGAGGTGACAAGACATAGAATGTAAGACATAATAAAGGAGACAAAATGACAGTCTAAGACAAGAGTTGACAAACCATGGCCCATTGGCTAATTCTGGCCACCTGGTTATTTTTGTAAATAAAATTTTATTGGAACATAGCCATGCTCGTTTGTATAGTTTATTGACTCTGGCTGCTGTATCATTATAGCAGCAGGCTTGAGTAGCTGGAGTAGAACACATGGCCTACAAAGCCCAAGACATGTGCCAGCTGGATCTTTGAGAAAAAGTTTACTAACTCATAGCCTACAACAATAAAAGATTTTACAAGTTAGTATATGATGACTAGATGTGGTTTTGTCAGTGCCTAGGTTAGTAAATCTGGGAACAGTAGTAGGTACCTCTCAGGGTGTTTCAGTTACTGTTGCTGTATGGCAAATGACTCCAAAATGTACAACTTCAAAGACCCTTTTTTTAGGCTCACAGATTTTGTGGGTCCAGGCGTGGTGAGGGCGACTTGTCTCAACTACACAGTGTCCGGGAGCCCAGCTGGAGAGGCTGGAAGATGAGGGTGGCTTGATGGCTGGGGGCTGGGGTCATCTCAAGGCTCAGTCACCCGTGCAGTGGACCAGGCAGGGATGGCTTGGGAGCTCGAGGTGCCAGTCCTCATAGCCACTTAGATGACTTGGCTTCTCCATGGCATGGCCGTCTTGGGGTACTCCGGAAGCCGAGTGGGAAACTGCTGTAGAGCCTCAGAAGTCACACAGCATCATCATTCTGCACTTGATTGGCCAAAATGGTCACATGCCTACCTAGGGTCAGGGGCCTGTGGAGCGAGATTGATTTCTCCTAGTGATGGCGGGGTCGCTTTCTTTCGGAGCACAAGTACTGGGAGAGGTTGTAGCCATCTTGGAAAGCAGAGTCAGCCACAGAGCGAGTATCATAGTTAAACAATACCATGAGGATAAAGGCACCTAGATATGAGGATGTATCTTCTTTTCTTTAAAGATTTATTTATTTATTTATTTATCTGAAAGGCAGAGTTACATAGAGGCAGAGGCAGAGAGAAGTCTTCCACCACTGGTTTACTCTCCAGATGGCCGTAACGGCCAGAGCTGTGCTGATCCGAAGCCAGGAGCTTCTTCCTGGTCTCCCACGTGAGTGCAGGGGCCTAAGGACTTTGGCCATCCTCCACTGCTTTCCCAGGCCACAGCAGAGAGCTGGATCGGAAGTAGAGCAGCCGGACTCCAAACGTCACCCATATGGGATGCCGGCACCGCAGGTGGCGGCTTACCAGCTGCACCGCAGCACCATCGGTGGTCCTGTCGCACACTGGAGGCTGACAGCTTCGGAAGGTGCCTCTGAAATGGTCTGCAGTTCCCCACCCCCTTTTGTTCAGAAGCAGACTTGTGTTATTGCTTCTGAAAAGCTGGTGAGGAGAGTGCACCTGGGGGACCATCTTCAGGCTCACCATGTTCTCCTGTGCACCATGGGGTGGGAGTGGGAGACAGGAGGTTCTGCAGTGATTCTAGGAAGGATATACTGGCGCCTCTCAAATTAGTCCGTACTGGTGAGTACAGTGCGGCTTCCCATCAGTCAGTGGGGGTGAGGGGAGGTCAGGGGTGCTGCTGAGTGTTGAGGGTGCAGGAAGTATCAGGCAGGTTGCCTGCTGACGCCTGCCACAGCCAAAGGAGGGGGCCATTTCTCAGAGAGGGAGTGCTGAAGGCCAGCCAGGTGGTCTCTCGGATCTCAGCCATGTTTCAGCATGCCTTCTGCAGGACTCTGTTACAACCCATGATCATGATCTCACTTTTACACCTAAACAACCAAGAGCACAGCATACTGCGTACAAAATACATCTCAAGAAACCCAGATTCAGATTGTGTACAAGAAGTGGTCTTGACCAGGGTCCGCCTCATAGACCTCTGGGACAGAACACACTTGATTGTTCTGGGTGCTCATTCTATTTTTTAAGCAGCTAAGAGTGATCATTTTCATTTTTATTTGAAAGGCAGAGAGACAGAGATAGACAGAAAAATCTTCCACCCACTGGTTTACTCCCCAAATGCTTGCAGCTCCAGGACTGGGCCGAGCTAAAGGCAGGAGGCTGCAACTTCATCGGAGTCCCCCATTTGGGTGGCAGGGACCCAAGTGCTTGAGGTACCACCTTTCTGCTTCCCAGTGCGCTCATTAGCAGGAAGCTGGCTCGGAAGCAGAGCCAGCACTTTGAACCGCTGCACTCTGACATGGAATGTGGGTGTCCCAAGTGATGGCTCAACCACTGCACCAAATACCCTCCCTTAAAGTATATTCCTGAAACGGAATCGGGCTGAAGCATTGTGTAACCTCCACCGTAAACCTAGTGTAAGGCCTAGTGAGAAGCCGCTCAGGCTGTTTCCTATAACGCATCTCTTGCTTGGGAGATAGTCACAATTTTGGTTACTGGATGTTATTTTATATTTTATAATGACTCACAGAGAATATATGATAGCACTGAAAAGGAAGATCCTTTTTGGTCGGTTCTTTATTTTAAAGTACTTATAGGTATGTAGTGCCCATAATAACCAGTCAGGTATTGAAACGCACGAACACTTTAAATATCTCAGTGCCTTTCAAAACACCAACTTCCTTTTCCAGCACACCTCCGGGCACAGCATGGGTAGCCGACGCACTTGCGAAATAGCTATTGCACCAGCTAGAGTTGCGCCAGCATGAAGACTTTTCTCTTTATCTTTTCGGTTGGTGTAGAACATGACCCTTCTACTTGCGCCTTTAGAGTGTTCCAGCACTCCGGAAGTGTTTCAGCGTGCCTTCTAGAAAGATAAGGACTCTGCCTTTTTCACAGCCATAACAACTACCAGTGTTTCCTTATCGTTAGACACCTACTGCAAATCTCCAATTTTTATGTTTAGTTAAAATATTTAAGAAAGAGTTTGCGGCTTTGGAAGGTTTATGCTTCTTAACTGGTTGATTATCTTTGAGTTTTTTAAAAATCTAGCTTCCCACCATGTCATTTTGTCAGCAGGACAGTTTCACTGGTGGTGATACATAGTAATGACTGAGGCTCACGATGCCTGGTTGCCTCCCTCTCTCTCTCTCTCTTTTTTTTAAGATTTATTTTATTTATTTGAAAGGCAGAGTTACAGAGAGAGGTAGAGACAGAGAGAGACAGAGAGAGAGAGAGGGAGGAAGAGGAGAGGAGAGGAGAGGAGAGGAGAGGAGAGGAGAGGAGAGGAGAGGAGAGGAGAAGAGAGGGGTCTTCCATTTGCTGGTTCACTCCCCAAATGGTCTCAATGGCCGGAGCTGGGCCGATCCAAAGCCAGGTGGGTACAGGGGCCCAAGCACTTGGGCTGTCTCCTGCTGCCTTCCCAGGTGCATTAGGAGGGAGCTGGATTGGAAGTGGAGCAACCGGGATTTGAACTGGAGCTCATATGGGATGCCAGTGCTGCAGGCCTGGGCTTTAACCCTTTGTGCCACAGCGCCGGCCCCGGTTGGCGCTCGCTTATTTTATTTTATTTACTTGAAAGGCAGAGGAGCTGGAGTTGTGCCATAGTGCGGGTAAAGCTGCTGCCTGTGATGCCGTCATCCCATGTGGGCTCTGGTTCATGACCCGGCTGTTCCATTTGTGGTCCAGCTCCCTGCTAATGCATCTAGGAAGCAGCGGAAGATGGCCCAAGTCCTTGGGCCCCTGCATCCGTGTGCAAGACCCAGAAGAAGCTCCTGGCTGCTGGCTTCAGCCTTGGCCCAGCCCTGGCCATTGCAGCCATTTGGGGAGTGAACCATCGGATGGAATCACTCTCGCTCTCTCCGTCTCCTTCTCTCTCTGTAATGCTGCCTTTCAAATAAATAAATAAATAAATAAATAAATAAATAAATAAATAAATAAATCTCTCTTTAAAAAATAAAAAAAAGAAATGCAGAGAAACATAGATACAGAGAATGACAGAAAGAGATCTCTCATCTGCTGGACCACTCCCCAAATGCCCACAATAGCCAGGACTGGGTGCATGCAGCCAAAGCCTGGAGCTGGGAGCTCCATCTGGGTTTCCCATTTTGGTGGCAGGGACTCAGATACTGGAGCCATCAGCTGTTGCCTCTTAGGGTGCATGTTAGCAGGAAGCTGGAATTGGGAGTAGAGCCAGGACCCAAACCACTACTGTGCCAGAAGCCCACCCTGCCTCTCTTTGTAATGTCCGCAGCCATTGGTGACAGTCTCCCAGATTCTTGATTACATTAGAGCTTGCAAAATGTTGGTTGTCTAATTTTTTCATGCCTCCTTCATTTATTAGCTGATTACTCATGCAAAGGGAGATTTCTCTTTTAAACTCTTTATCTTGAATTCGTATAGGAAAGATTGGACAAATGTTGGGTTCTTTACTTTTATTTGCCAGTTTTCAAAACAGTGACTTGGCTCCGTAGCATCTTCCAAGCTGACTGATGATTTTTTTAAAAGATTTATTTTGTTTATATGAAAGACAGAGTTACAGAGAGAGGTTGAAACAGAGAGAGAAGTCTTCCATCTGCTGGTTCACTTCCCAGATGGCCACATTGGCCAGAGCTGTGCTGATCCGAAGCCAGGAGCCAGGAGCTTCTTCCAGGTCTCCCATGTGTGTTGCAGGGGCCAAAGCACTTGGACCATCTTCTACTGCTTTCCTAGGCCACAGCAGGGAGCTGGATAGGAAGAGGAGCTGCCAGGACTTGAACCTGCAGCCATATGGGATGCCAGCACCACAGGCGGAGGATTAACCCGCTGCACCACAGCACTGGCCCCGACTGATGATTTTTTAAAAACATCATTCTTGAGACAGATATCACATAACATGAGATACCAACCCTCTTTGCATTTATTATCGCTTCTACTCATATGGTCCCATTTGTGGGCAGTGGGAGCCTCTTCAAGTTCCCTTCTCAGTTTTATTTTTTTAAAGATTTGTTTATTGGAAGGTGGTTAGCAGGGGCGGGGAGATCTCTCTTCCATTCACTGGTTCACCACCCAAATGCTCACAACATGTAGGCCTGGCCCAAGGAGAAGCCAGGAGCTGGGAGCTCAGGGCGGGTCTCCCACGTGGGTCCCAGGGACCCAAGTGTTTGAGCCGTCAGTTGCTGCCTTCCATGGTTTGTGCTTTAGGAGGAAGCCTGAACCAGGAGCAGAATTGGGACTCAAACCCAGCTGTTCTGATGTGGGATGTAGCGTTCCAAGTAGCAGCTTAACCTACTGTAGTGCAATGTCTGCCTCTCATTCTGACTTCTTTTGACAGCCCCCTGGTCTCTGATAGCGTCCTTGCTATGACAAGATATTCCAGGCTTGTTACCTTCCATGTTCCTGACCTGGGAACAGCCATTTCTCCCAGGCTACCTGGCTTCCTTTTAGTGAGGAAAGGTATTTGGGTGCTAAATATAATTATTTATGAAAAAAAAAGCTACACATTGCTCATCTTGGCTCAGACTTCTAGAGTAGAAGTCTTTTGGTGTAGGACTGTTGATCCTTTTAGTTTTATTCATTCACTTATTTTTATTTACTTGTGTTTCAATTTTGGTAAACATTTCAAAAAATTTAAACCTCAATCCAGTTTATTTAGGTCTTACTGTTTGTCTCACTTTAACTTGTCTAAATTGTAACCTTCAAAGGGAGGGGCAAATGTTGGAGTTTAACTTCACTTCTGCTGTGTGCTACTCTATGTGGATTTGTGCTAAGTGATTTCCTGATACTGTAATAAAGTATTTATAATTGTAGTTGATAAAGAAAGCACTCTTGGGGCCAGTGCTGTGGCTTAGTGGGTAAAGCTGCTGCCTGCAGTGCCGGCATCCCGTATGGGTGCCTGTTCGAGTCCTGGCTGCTTCATTTCTGATCCAGTTCTCTTCTATGGTCTGGGAAAGCAGTAGAAGATGGCCCAAGTCCTTGGGCCCTTGCACCCAGGTGGGAGACCTGGAAGAGGCTCCTGGCTTTCGATTGGCTCAGCTCCAGCCATCGTGGCCATTTGGGGAGTGGACCAACAGATGGAGGACTTTTCTCTCTCTGCCTCTGCCTCTACCTCTCTGTAACTCTGCTTTTCAAATAAATAAATACACTTTTAAAAAAAACACTGTTGAAGTAGATATTTGACTAACAACATTTAGTTAAAATTGTCCAAATATTTAAAAAAGTGCTGGCCACTTGGTTCTTACTGAATTGATAGACTCACTGTGTAATGGGACTGGTGAAACTTAACAATGAAGCCATCCCTTGCACCCTTCCGGAAGATAACCTGCAGTTATGGTGTTGCAAATATGCTAGATTTTAGCTCCAGATTAGATGCAGGGAGCTCAAAGTAGTTAGAGCTTATCACAGTTTGCAATTCTGCACTGCTTTGAAGAGCCCTTGCTTTGCTGTTATCTTCTGCTTGTAGCCCTATTTGTCTGAGATCTTGTCTTCTGGGCAAAATCATCCTTGAATTTCCCCCCACTTAACAGAAGCCTTTTGTGAGTACCTGATGGAGCCAAACACTCAGCTAAGCACTTGAGGGAGGAAGATGCATTGAGCAATGTGAGCTTTTTTGGGAGGCCCACAAGTTTCAGTTTTACGCTTCTCTTCTGCCTTCCAGGGGCTGGTAGTGGCAGGGTCCCTGTGCTGGGGTGCAAGGTGGCGGTGGGGTGGGGCTGAAGAACATTGTTAACTCTGTCCAGGGAAGGCAGTGAAGGTTCACTGTGCTTTTGTCTCATCTCAGATCTACGTTCTCACCAGACAGCACCTTTCTTGTTGACACAAAGGCTGTTCAGTGACTCAGGCTTGCCCCCACCCCCTGCAGTGCTGACCTGACCACAGTTTTCTGTGGGATGGCTCTGAGTGTCACCGTGGTGTCCTTCTGACCTGCCCCTTCCAGCTGATGTCGCTTTTCGACACTGAAGTGTGCTTGTCCACATATGAAGCCAGTTCCTCATTCTTTCCATACTGTACTCAAGAAAAGAGCTGTATTCCATTGCAGTCCATACAACGTTTCCTGTGCTATAAGGCATTATGGATTTACTTTGAATCAGATCGTTTAAGCAGACCCTTTAGGTACCGTATCCACACAGGTTGTTAAATAAACTTCCATGAAATGAGGAGGTGTTAGGAGGGGAAAGCAATGGTTGGATTTTGATTTCTAAAGCAATGCTTTGATTTGATTTTGCACATAATTCAATGAATATGTAAGTAGATACTTGATGATTTATGCTTTTTTTAAAAAAAAGTTTTATTTATTTATTTGAAAGAGAAAGAGAGAGAGAGAGAGAGAGAGAGATTTTCCATTTGCTGGTTCACTCCCCAAATGGCCACAGAGGCTGAGGCTAGGCCAGGCTGAAGCCAAGAGCCAGGAGATTTATGTGAGTTTCCCATGTGGGTGCAGGGGCCCAAGGATTTGGGTTATTCTCTGCTGTGGGAGCTGGATCAGAAGTTGGAACAGCCAGGACTTGAATCCACCACCCATATGCGATACTGGCATTGCAGGCCATTATACCACAATGCTAGCCCCGGTTTCTGCTTTTTAAAATAAAGTTTATGTATTCAGGTTGTACCAAAACCTTTGGGATATTCTCACCAAGAAGATGGGGGAGGGGTCACTTTCTAATCAGCACTTGGTCTCCTTTGTGTCTGGGAACCAGGCCAGCATCAGAAAGGCAGGAAGACCTCTCGTTCCGGAGCATTGAAGTCCTTAAAAGTGTCTGATACTTGCAGAAAGCAGCATTCATGTGCATTCTCTCTTCTGCTGCAGTAAAAAGAACTGAAGTTTTCTTGAAGAGCCAAAACTGTTCTGACTGAAGTGACTTTGTGTTGGTTGGTTCTCTAGGACGTTGTTTATTTTGTCCTCCATGATTGCTGCATGGAACCATCACCTGACGCTCACCAGTTGTCCCTAGTCTTCATTAGTTCTTTTATAACCTGAAACTTCATCTCTGTACTTTCTGTGCTTTTTCACTTAAAAGCCCCTTTTTCTCTGGCTGGGGTGGTCTTTCTGGCCAAGTTATTCCTATCCTACCTAACACCAGTTTTTAACAGAGCCATGTGCTAGGTTCGCAAGAGTTAATGTGAGTCAGGAAATGTTTGCTGAGCCATTGTTCCTGTGCTCCTGGGCCATTTGCTACAGGCCAGGCCCTGGTGAGGCTGAGGCTTCTGAGTGCAGGCTGGGAGAGACCCCAGGCCCTAGGCTTCCTGACTGCCTCTCCGGGCCTGGACTATGTTGTGATTTTGATCGATCAAATTTCCTTCTTCCTTCTTCCAGGGCAGTGGTCCCTGCAGAGTTGGGCATGGACTCAAAGCTGACCACAGTAGTACCTGAGATGCTTGGGTCACTGGGCCAAACTTGAGCCAAACATGAGCCAAACTGGGGTCAGCTGCTCATATTGACCGTTGGCTTTTCTTGAGCCTTCAGGTCAAACAAGGAGGCTTGTACTTGGACCTGCCTTTCTTTGTGCTAAATGAGAAGGGATGGTTTGGGGTCAGCACTTTCTTGGGGCATTCCTGGTATCATCTGGCACCTGATCACCAGCACTTATTTTTTTTTTAAAGATTTATTTATTTATTTGAAAGTCAGATTACACACAAAGAGAAGGCGAGGCAGAGAAAGAGAGAGAGATCTTCCATCCTTTGGTTCACTCCCCAATTGGCCAACTGCTGGAGCTGTGCTGATCCGAAGCCAGGGGCTTGGAGCTTCCTCCGGGTCTCCCACATGGGTACAGGAGCCCAAGGACCTGGGCTGTCTTCTACTGCTTCCCCAGGTGCATTAGCAGAGAGCTGGATTGGAAGTGGAGCAGCTGGAACTCGAACCGGTACCCATATGGGATGCCGGCACTGCAGGTTGAGGCTTAGCCCACTATGCCACTGCGCCGACCCCCGCCAGCACTTACTGAGTGCCTGCTCTGTGACGCACACCAGATGAAGAGGAAGTGATCCTCAGCTATGCCCTCGAAGGGCTCACATTGCGGAGGGCAGATGGGGGGCATGAGCAGGGGAGCCCTCGCTGCCTGAAGATGAGTGGCTGTCATTCACAGAGCAGCTTCGTCCTTGTGACACACCAGTTGCAACCGTCCTGCAGCTGCCCTGGGCCTCTAGTCTTCCGTAAAGATGTTTAGATAAAGGTGACAAGAAAGAGGGTTAGTCTGGGAGGCCAGGGCTCCTTGCGCTGTCCCTCAAAGCACTGAGTGATGAGAGGGCTCTTGGTGCTGTTGAGGCAGCCGTGGGTGGGCCTGTTGTTCCTCCCACACACTTGCCTGGTTGTTTTCCTCCTCTGTCTTGATTGATCTTTCCCCTTTTCCCTGCTGACGGCCAGGTTTTTGAGGTGCTCCTGGGCCGGCTGCAGACGTTGCTGAACCCTGTAGGAACTCATGCACCAGCCATGGTGGTGCCTGTTGCTTGGGGGAGGGGGGGCGGTCAGGCCCAGTGGCTGTTTGTTGTTAGGGTCTGAGTTCCCTGCCTGTCTTCGTTGGGGACACTCATCATGTTCAGTGTCTAAGAGACCCGGGCCCTGGGAATGACACGCTCATTGGTTTGGTGCCTCTCAGCGGTGTGTTTGTGAAGGCAAGCATAGCTGGTATGTGGGTCAGCTACACTGTGCCGACAGATTCCCACGGCACCTGTGGCCTTGACCTGGGAAGTTCAGGCCCAAGACCCTCAACCCTGACGCTAATGAGAAAGCGCTGGCTGGTTAGAACTCGGACTCACATGGGGAAGACTATGTATTTCAAAAACATTGGTGTGTGAGTGTGTTGGAGTGCCCCTAACAGAATTAAACTCTCTTTTAGCTAAGGTAGGAAAAGGGTTTCTTGGAAGGCCTTGGGATGGTTTATGGGGCAGAAGGAGAACCTGGAGGATCTAACCTGAGAAAGATGGCAAGCGGGCGGCCCCAGGCATCTCTTCTCTGCTGAGAGCCCCGCTGGATCCGCTCCAGTCGTTTCCAGCCGTTGTCCCATTGCTCTGAGTCGCGGTTGAGTCCTGTGCCCATCTCTTGGCTGGTGCGTTGACAGATACTGTCATCAAACTGTGCTTCATGAGGGAGGGGAGGTTCCTCCAAGTACTGCCCCCTTAACTGGGCAAGTACTCTCTCCCTGGGGCACAAGCACAGTCAGCCAGCCACTTGGATGAGTGAATTTATCTACAATCATAAATTCCTAAGTATACATCAAGCAGAGTTAATTTTTATTTTTAAAAAGCTATATTGAGGGATAAAATTTCACCTATTTTCAGTGTATAATTTAATGCTTTTTAATACTTTTTATTGGGGCCGATGCTGTGGCGTGGTAGGCTAAGTCACTGGTACCCCATGTGGGTGCCGGTTCGTGTCCTGGCTGCTCCTCTTCCCATCCAGCTTTCTGCTAATGCACCTGGGAAAGCAGTAGAAGACGGCCCAAGTGCTTGGGTCCCTGCACCTGCGTAGGAAACCTGGAAGAAGCTCCTGGCTCCTGGCTTCAGATGGGCCCAGCCCTGGCCACTGGGGCCATTTGGGGAGTGAACCAGTGGATAGAGCACCTTTCTCTCTGTCTCTGTCTCTGTCACTCTGCCTCTCAAATAAATAAGTAAAATCTTTTAAAAATTCTTATTTTCTTATTTTTAAAACAGATTTATTTACTTATTTCAGAGGCAGAGTTATGGAGGGAGGGATGGAGAGAGAGAGACAGAAACAGAGAAAAAGGTTTAAAGGTCTTCATCTGCTGGTTCACTCCCCCCTCCCCCCAGTGGCTGCAACAGCTGGAGCTGGGCGGATCCAAAGCCAGGAGCTTCTTCTGGGTCTCCCACATGGGCACCCATATGGGGTGCCGGTGCTATAGGCAGAGGCTTAGCTTGCCACGCCATGGCTCAAGTCCCATTTTTATTTATTTTCATTTCATTTAAAAGGCAGAGAGAGACAGATAGCTCGCATCTGCTGGTCCGCTTCCCAAAAGCCCCAGTTGCAGGGCTTGGCCAGTCTGAAGCCTAGAGCCTGGAATCCAAGCCGGGTCTCCTGTGTAGGCTGCAGGGACCCACCACCTGCCGCCTCCCAGGGTGCACATTAGCAGGAAGCTGGATCGGAAGCAGAGGCAGGACTCAGACGCAGGCACTCTGATAGGGGATCTCGGTGTCCCAAGTGACAACTTAACTGCTGAGCCAAATGTCTGCCCTAAATTTAATCCTTTGAAAGTAAATTTCCATCATCCCGTGAAAGATCCCTCATACCCATTTTCCCCAGGTAACCATTGATCTATTTTCTGCCTCTTTATATTTGAACATAGGTTCTTTTAAAATTTCTTTTCATTTATTGGAGAAGGCAAAGAGGGAGGGAGGGAGGGAGAGAGAGAGGGAGAGGGAGAAGAAGAAGGAGAAGGAGATAGAGAAAACACTCCCATCTTCTGGTTCATTCCCACAAAGGCCCATACTGGGCCAGGACTGAAGCTGGGAGCTGGTGTACCATCCAGACCTCCCAGATGGGTGTCAGGAACCCAGCCAGTTGAGCCGTCCTGGGGTCTGCATTAGCAAGAAGCTGGAATCAGAAGGGAGCCGACTCAAACCCAGGTATGCTGATATGGGGTGGGGGATCTTAGCTGTTAGGCTAAATGCCTACTCTCTGAACTAGATTTCTTACAGTCCAGCTGGTGTGACTTGCTCTGGAAACAAGGCTATGTGTGGAAGAAGAGGAAAAGACACCTACCTCCACCAGGGGCAGGGAAGTCTGTGTGTCGCTGGTCTGTTTTCTGTGGTTTTGCTTTAGAGCTTCCTTTCTCTCTGTGGTCTGGTGTTTGGAAGAGTGGACTCTAGAGTGTTGATGCTGCCCGTGTTTAGCTCTCAGTGTCTCTAAGCCTCAGCTGTGGAAGCTTCCAGGCCCTCGTTCCTTGTGCAAACTTTAGAAGATCTCTGCTGCTCCTTCCATCACTGACGATCAGCAATCATGATCCTTTTTGGTGCAACTTTTTCTAGTGAAAAATTGCTTATGATTCTCTGTGCCGTCTTCAATCAGTGGAATAAAGTGTAAGATTAAAATAAAAAAATCCACTTTTCAGAATTCACGCAACAAAATAAGTGTGAAAGTGAGAAGCACAGGCCGGCTGGAACTCCCCATTACACTGAAGACTGCACTGGGGTCTCGGCGACGCCATGTGTATGTGTCTACAGTGAAGAAAGGGGGTGCTTTCTGTCTCCTTCATGCTTTCTGCTTTATTCCAGTATTTACTGAGCCAAAGAAGATGCTAGGCGAGGGAGAGGGAGAGTGCTGGGGCGGATAAAGGCTTTTCCCACTTGGAACTTGGGGCCCGGTTGGCGTAAGCCAGGGTGAAACTGGGTAGCTCCTGGCAGAGCAAGGACAGCATTCCAAGGGGTGGGGGGTGGGGGGTGAGTCCCAGAGGCCACCTTGGAAATGCCTCCCTGCCCCTGAGCCTTGAGAAAGCTGTTTGGCTGATGGCTTAGCCACGCGACAGCCACAAAGCTCACAAAGCGTGCGTCTCCCCGCTTTCTTCTGGAAGGAGACATTTCTGCAAGTTTGCAGGTGAGTTAGGGGAGGGTGAAATGTTTTGCAACTCTCAGCAGATCTCTTATCTGCCCCGGCTGAATCTTTGTAAGCTGGGTTAACCAGGCACTGTAGATGAGGCCGACTTGTGGAGGCAGAGCACACAGCTGGAGGGTGCTCTTTTTCGGGTTGGGAGACATTATTAAGTTTTGTAACTTATGGGGTCTTTACGTATGAGATTTTGTTTACTGTTGTCCTGATTACACCTCTTATATCTTTTACTTAGCTTAATGTTTTCATTTTGTGTTCCTGCCCAGAGGTAGCTTTCCTAAGGGCACCATCTTCCAGAAGTCGTAGGTTAGGTTCTGTCCTCATTGCAGCTACCTGAAACTTCCCAAAGGCAGGGACATGGCTGTAGGAGCCGCAGACTTCCTCTGGGGCTCTTGTGACTGTTTTGGCTGGTTTGTGCACTCTGAAGTCTTCGTCGCCTGTTGGCCAAGAATTCTTCTATACCATTGCTGCATCATGGAAATATAACCCACAACGTGTATGTGATTTTACATGTTCTAGTAGCCACAGTAGTAAATAGTGAAACAGGTGAAATTAATGTGAATAATACATTTATTTTAACCCAAGACATGCAAAGTATCATTTTAGCATGCAGTCAGCTTGAAAATTATTGATGGGACAACTGACATTCCTTTTTCCTGAATGAGTCTTTGCATCTTGGTGTATGTTGTACAGCTCCTCTCCATTCAGCCAGCCACACTTCAAGTGCAGTACTCAGTATTCAGGCCTGGCTAGTGACACTGTTTGGGACAGCAGAGTCTAGAACGTTTCAAAGGCTTCTGGAGGACGCAGGAAAGGGCCCATAGAGGAGGTGCAACAGACGTATGTTCATGCTTTATGAACCCTTGACAAAGCCATAGACAGGCTTCTTCCTCTTAGAGAAACCTGATATGTAAAAAATTCGTCTTGACAGGAAAGGTAAATCAGGAAGTGACTATTCATGTTACAAAAGAATGAACCACAGGGTATTTTAAATAGCAAGCTCCCTTAGTGCGCTGAAGAATATGACTCAATTTGCAGAAATGTGATTGACACTTGGCATTTTGGTAGCACCTTTGTTGGGCAGAGTGCTGTCTGCCATTATAAAATGCAGGATGAGCTGTTGGCTACTGGCTGTGCCCCATGGATGTTCACCACTGAACTAACGGTGATGCAGACCTCACCGCCACTCACCTCACCACAAGGCCTTCTGGGAAGAAACGTGCAGCCACCACTATGTGGGATGGCCTTCGTGGGCAGGACCAGCGAGGCCTGGGGCCTGGAGGAGCAGAGAAGGAGGCTTTCGGGGTCCAGAAAGCTGGGCGGGCGTGTCACGGGTGAAATGGTGATGGTCTTTGTCTCACATGCAGGAAGAATTTCTGACTGGGTAAGGCAGAGAGAAGCATTCTAAAGCATCTACACGAGATTTATTCGGGTCAGAGACCTCCAGCTAAAGTGGCCTGGAGGGGGCTCCAAGAGAGGCAGAACCCAAAGGGGCTGGTGGTAGTGGGGTTTTTAAGCACAATTTTAGAGAAAAAACCTTGACAGGTTGACATTTAGTTACAAGGCGAGGACAAAACCCATTAAAAGACCTGATTTGCAGTCTTTTTACCCTGTCGGGCTTGCTCTGGATAAAACCCAAGAGCCATCAGAAGAGTGGGGCACCTAGTTTGTTTTACTATAAACTGGGAGCTCAGAAGGGTGGAGTCCGCACTCCCTTGCTATTCTCAGGAGAAGACTGGAGATTCCTAAGGAGTAGGGCAGGCACTTTGCCCTGATTTCTACTCGGACCACCCTGCCTGCTGCTGACTTGTCTCACTCCTCACTGGCGCTTGAGGTTGCTTGAGGTTGGAGAAAGGGTTGAATTTTTCTCTACACTTGGAGTTTCAAGAAACAGTATATCAAGAAAGACCAACCAGATAGGATATTGGGAAGTAGACTCAAAACTTATGCTGTTATGATTTACTCCTGTTTGCGTTCCCAATCGCTCGTCCCAGCCTCTCTCGGGAGCAGGTATCAGTTAAGGCAGGTCCTGGGGTTCCTCGTGAGGTATCAGAGGGGAAGCGGGATTGCAGGTCCACTTCTCCTTAACCGCCTTTGAAGTGACTTCCTTTTGTCCTCTTCGAGGTATACCTAGGGAAATTCAAATAGAGACACAGAAAATGCACCGTGCTTTCTGGGAAGGAAGGAAGAAGGCTGTGTTCCACAAGTTGGCCAGCTTCTGAGTCCCTGAAATACTCAGGGTTTAAGTTCAGCAGTGAGATGCATGGCTTGACTGCACCCCTCCTTAGAAACCTAGCAGCTCTCCCCCTCCCCCGCTGGCAGTGCTGGGCTCTGCTGCCTCCCACAGCTCCACCCAGCACCCTTGGACGGTTCCTGCAGGACGGCTGTGAGCTTTCATCGCAGGTGCTAATGGCATTGGCCTTAGGAGCCTAAGCCTTTTCTTAGGACAGAATTGCTATCATTAAAACATAATTTACTATAAATGTCTCTGTATTTTAAAAAATTTGTTATGTGGATACATATACATATAAACATACATATGTAAAGGTTGAATATCCCTTATCTGAAATGGGTGAGATCAGAAGTGTTTTGGGTTTCACATTCTTTCAGATTTTGGAATATTTGCATATGTATAATGATGTCTCTTGGGGATAGGGACCCAAGTCTAAACATGAAACTCATTGATGTATCATAATCGCCTTGAACAATATCCTCAAGGTGATTTATGTCATTTAAACAACTGCGTGAAGCAGTTTCATGGATGAAATTTCCCACTTGTGCATCATGTTGGTGCCTAGAAAGCAGAAAGTTTTGAGTTTTGGAGCATTTTGAATTTGAGATTTCTCAATTAGGAATGTTCAGTGTATGTGTGTGTGTGGCTATGCTAATTTGAAATTTTTTTTAAATTTTTTTATTTTTTTTGCTTTAATAGAGGATAGTTACTGGTGTTAAATACATTTATTGTAAACTTTAGACACAAAAATAGGTTCTCTAGGCCATTCACATGCACATTAAAATCAAAAAGCTGCAAACTACAACAATTGCATATAATTATACAAACGATGCCACTCTGTGACGATTACAGGTTGCTGTCCATGCAAGATGATCATGGGCATTATCTATGAAGCCTTAAGATCCAGAAATGTTGTTACTACTGAACCTCTGAGTAACACTGTGCAGTAAGTGTTTTGGAAGACAGTTCCACGAGTTGGCTAACATTTCTTTAAAACAAATGACTGCTTCTAAGCTTAGCCGTACAAGAGATTTTGGTTGAACTGAGAATATAAGTATTTCATTGCTGTGTGCAGCTCTGTGATGAACAAGCAGGTTGTTGGCACAGCCACCAAAAACAATCACTTCTCCTTCATCGCTGGCACAGGCTGTATGCCATAACCTTGGTTTTTCAGTATAGGGATGATTAAATTGTATCCATTCAGTTTTACTGATGCAGTAAGTCCAGGCATCACTTAGTGGCTGTTTATCAGTGGTAAATCCTCCAAAGAGAAAAAGATGATCTGAAGAAACTGGTGTCAGTGAATGCCACGATCGACCAACTGGGCATATGCCTTGTGGAATTAATTCAGTCCACTCCCATGTATCCAGATTAAGGTAGTGAAGGTCATTCATTCTGGCATCTCGGTATCTGCCTCCGAACACAAAGCCTTTGTTCCCAACTGTTGCACAGGCGTGGGCAGCGCGAGGGGAAGGTGCTTTACCAGTAGTGATCGGCTGACTCCAGGTGAACGTTTCAGTGTCTAAAATGTGTACATTATCATTCCATCCTCTCCGATGACTTGAATTCCAAAAGTTTAGGAGCACAAGAAGCCCCTAAACACTAATCGTCAGGTGTAGTGAACTTTTGGAAAATACAAGGCAGCGTATGTATATCTCTAGACACTGATGGAGGACAAAGACACTCCCTTCTTTATCCAGGCACATGGTTAGGTTATCTTGCTGATCTGTTGGCTTCTGTGCTTCTGAAATCGGGCACTCACGTCAAGGGTAGAAGTAAATCCAGATTACAAATTGTCTTTGGAATTGAGGGTTGTGGGCTCCCCAAGATCTGGTTGGTTTATCTTGTGTTCCCCTCCCCACGTGGCTAGCAAAGAACTTGCAGGGAGCTGAGGTGGCAGCTCTGCCATTTCTTTTTCTAAGGGGCCTTGTGCTGTGTTGTTTATAACCCTGAACTTTCTTTACACCAGTCTTTTCAAACCTCTAATCCATTTAATGAGGGTGATGTTAGTTAAAAGGTTTTGTATTCGTAAAGAGGCCTTGCCCAGAGGTGCCACACCACTGCAGGGCGCCCCATGCTGGTGAGAGCTGGTGCTTATTGCCCTGGCGCTCCTCATTCTGCACTCTGGGGTCCCACTGGCCCTCAGGCTGCTCCCTGCACCTCAGTCTAAATGAAGGAGCCAAAGTCATTCTATACATGAAATAGTAGGGAAGTTGGATTTTTCTCTTTTTGAGATTAACATAAATCGAATGTGCATTCTCGTTTCATCTTCCATCACCTCAGCAGATTCCTGAAGTGGCTGCATCCCATGGCGGACCACGCAAGTGCAAAAAAGCAGCAGAATGTCCTTGCTGAGTTGTGGGTTCTGTAAGTGGGGACATGGGCATCCTCTAGTGTGAGGATTAAATGAGATACTACTGGGAGAAGTGTCTGGTGCCGGAGCAGTGGTTACAGTGCTCTCAGTTCCTGTGTCAGAATCCAGGTGGCCCGGGGAAAGCATTTCTCCCATCAGCCTGGTTCGCCCCACCTTCACTGTTAGGAAACAGTCGCGCTGAGGAAGGGCCGAGGCTTTGTGCCTGGCTGCTTTCAGACACCGGGGGAGAGAGGAAAGCTGGCCTTGTTTGTGCTCCCACACCTCCCTTCTGCTGAGCGGCGAGAGCGCCTCTCCACTGCATTCTGGGCAGACCTGGGACAGCCGCGTCAGTTGACTGATTTCAGAGTGAACAAAAGGATCTTGGGAAGGAAGTTCTGCTTGGAGTTGCTTGTGCAGCATCTGGGGCAGCTGGCGTTGTGAGTGCACAGCATGAGTGAACCGGAAGTATCTGGAGGCTTTGCCCCTAATGCGTATGCAAAGCCCATCTGGTGGGACCTGCTTACCCTGTTAGCCTCACTTTTCTGTAGATGTACACAAAATTATTAGAGCTGTGAAATTCAATTTCATACACTCTAATTTTAATTGAATTAAAAAATGAGTTGATATAATATTTGTACTTATTTATGGGATATAATATTATAATTCAATACATGCATATAATGTGTCATGATCAAATTAGAGTAATTAGCATTCCCGTTTCCTCAAATATTATCATTTGTATGTGTTAGGAACCTTCTCTGCTACTTATTTTTTTTTAAAAGATTTATTTATTTTACTTGAAGGGCAGAGTCACAGAGATCTTCCATCTGCTGGGCCACTCCCAAATGCAGAAGCAAAGCCTGGGGCCGGGAACTCCAGCCAGATCTCACATGTGGGGGGCAGGGGGCCCAAGCACTTAAGCGGTTACCTGTTGCCTCCCAGGAGCAGGAACTGCCAAGTAGCCAGGACTTGAACTGGCACTCTGATGTGGGATGTAGGCGTCCCAAACGGTGGCTTCGTCTCCTGCGCCACAACACCCGCCCCTCTAGTTAATTTGAATGCATAATTCATTATCATAGACTATGATCACCATACTTTGCTATAGAGCGTGTTACAGCTACGTTGTCTGCTATCCAAGAAATCTTTGCTAAAGCCAAGGTCACTGAGATTTTCCTCCTATGCTTTCCTATAAAAGTTTGACAGTTTTAGCTCTTCTGTTTGGATCTGTAATCCATTTGAGTTAATTTTAATAAGTGAATTCTTTATGGAGATCATTTAACTTTTCCTCTTCCATTATGTTGCTGTAATTTCTAAGTTGCTAATTTACCACTTGGGGTTTCATTTAATTTTTGCTATTCTTGTATTCATTTGTCACTCATTCATTATTCGTGTGGAGCTGCAAGTGGAAAAGGGAAAAGGTCATGAGATTGGTTTGTATTGAGGTGGGTGTGGGGAGGAGCCCAAAGTCTAAATGAATTGCACGGTCGATTAATGGATTAGTTAACTAATTGCTGGATGGGTTAGCGTGGCTAATTTGCATTGGCACTTTGTCAACAAGAAGACCTGTCTTCCTCCCCTGTGGCCTCCTTTTATTACCTAGTATGAGAGATCACCATCGATCAGGAAAGCCATTTACCTTGACATCGTCGCCTGGGACTCCTCCGAGGACAGCGCACTGCGGGCTCTGAGGAACGTGGCCGGAGACCCTGTTTGACCAGCTAGGCCCTCCGTGGCAGCCATCTTTCCACATGCTACTGTTGAGAGTAGGGTGGCTATTACCGCCCATGTTTTGCACAGCTGAGACCCAGAGAGGTTAGCAGCACAGTTAGCAGTGGTGCGCGAGGAGGAAACCCAAGAGCCAAACTCACGTGTGTTGTCTGCAGCCTCCGACTGTGGCAGCATGATGCTGGGCTCGCTTTGGGTGGAGCCAGTGTTCTTAGCTGGCTGTCGTTGTGCAGCTTCCCCTCTGAAGCCCCTGCTGGCCCTGACACGGGTTGGCCACCCTACCTATTTTCTGACCACAGACCAGCACTTCGTGGTTCCTGGGCTCTGGGCTTCAGGTTAACCAAAATCAGATTGCTCTATGTAGCCCTGTTACTTTGAATATTCATAGAAGGGAAGTCCCTTTAATACGATTTTATTGTCTTTCCAGGGGTGCTGGGCCCCAGACGTCTCTAACGCCTGAGCTAAGTTCTTTCTTCCCTGTCCCTTTCAGTGGAGGCCATAGTGGAGTTTGACTACCAGGCCCAGCACGACGATGAGCTGACGATCAGCGTGGGTGAGGTCATCACCAACATCAGGAAGGAGGATGGAGGCTGGTGGGAAGGACAGATCAACGGCAGGAGAGGTTTGTTCCCTGACAACTTTGTAAGAGTGAGTACAAAGCCAAACCCTTTTCCTGTCTCCTGTGTGGGCTCTGCTGAGCAAGGGCTGGGGGGGTGCTGCAGGATGAGTCCCTGGCACTCTCCTAAGGGATGTGTTGAAGGCTTGATCTTCCGTGTGAATTCAAGAGCGTGTGTAGCTTTGCTCTTGCTGTCTGGGGTTGCTGTTCTGAAATGGTTTTTTTAAGGCCCAGAGTGATCTCTGTACAAACTGTATCCCTTCTTAGAAAATGCTGGAAAAATCTACAACTGGTCAAATTGTTTGATTTATGCACTGGTCTACTTGTTTTTGAGTTCAAAAGAATTTTACCTTTTTCCATGCCATAGGAAATGGAGGTGGAACTCAGTTTTGATCACTTATGTGACGTGGCAGTCAAACTCCAGGCAGAATGGAAATTATACTTTTAACCACTTTCGTATTCATGTATCTTTCTGTTGGGAGCAGTGTTATTTTCCTTTGGCCTTCCGATGCCCATGAAACACTCACTGTGAGCCTTCAGGAGGACTTGGAAAATTACACCCTTTGCAGAAGTCATCTAGAGGTTGATTGCAGAAAGAGTTTCTCAGCTGTGTTAGTAAACGCTCCCTCCCACGGTTGTAAAGAATAGTTTGAATCGTTGGGTGAAGAAGAGATCACCTGGCGGCCGTTCCTCATGAGAAGTGCTAACTAGGTTTAAAAGTCTGTACCAGAGACACGCCCCAGCAGAGGCTAGATTTTCTGGTTAGGAAGAACTGTGTGGAGAAGTCTGCAGGCCGTCCGCTGTAGTCGCTCTGATACCAGATCCTACACAGAGGAGTATACCTTGGCTACAGGGGCAGATAGCATGGGGAGTCGTAGCTTCCCCAAAGAAGGTGGTCTTCCCAAAGGAGCCCCAAGGCCTGGGTGCGAGGGTTTGTTGACAAGGTACCATTGGTGAAAAACATGGGAAGCGCTGTGCGCGTTCAGCCTCTGGGCTGTCTGCTTCCTTCCGAGGAACCTGGTTGAATGTTTCCTCAGGATTTTGTCTCTGGGCGATTCTGCTAACATTTCCTTTTTCCTTTTCTCTTTGATGTACTGGAAACTGGGGAAGTTTTATTGGTAATGTCTGATAAACATTGCTTTCTGTATTTAGATAAACACCCCTGCCCCCACTGCACTTAAGTCCAGCAGCTGTGACCCATTTTAAGAGTAGGCAAGCATTACATTGGGACCCCCCCCCCCATTGCCTCTGTTGATGTGTAAGCAGGAGTTAGTTCTGTCGCCTCTCCAAAAAAAGCCCCCAGTTCTGGGAAAGGACTGTCCATAAAGTTGTACCAAATTCTAGTGTGGAAGGAGGTTTTTTGAGATTCAAGGGGCAGTGGTTGGAGTAGGGATGAAGGAAGAGTATGAGAAAGAGAGAAGGAGGACTCTGGAAAGCAGGGAGGATTGTGGGAGGGAGAGGAGGGTCATGGGAAGGAGAGGAGGATAGGGGGAAATTGAGCACTGTGGAAAGAAGAGAATTGTGGCAAGGAAAGTAAAGGACCATGGGGGAAGAAAAGAGAACTGTGGAGAGAAGAATCATGAGAAGGAGAGAAGGATATGGGAAGATAGAAGGACCTGGAAAGGAGAGAATGAGGGAAGGAGAAGAGGACTGTGGGCAAGAGACAAGGACAACAGGGAGAAGGGGAGAATCATGAGGAGGTGAGAAGTACTGTGGGAGTCAGTGGGTTGTGCAAGGTTGAAAAGGATTGTGGGAAGGCGCAGAGGATTTGAGAAGTTCAGAAAGACTGGTGTTGGGAGAGGAGGATTGTCGGGACTTGAGAAGGAGTGTGGGAAGGGAAGAAGAACCTTAGGAAGCAGAGGAGGATTTTGGGGAGGAGTAGAGAATGCTGGGAAGGAAAGGAGGATGAGTAGGGGAAGGAGAGGAGGACTACAGGAAAGAGACAAGGACAATGGGGAGGAGAGAACTGGGGAGAAGAGGAGAATCATGGAAAGGTGAGAAGTACTGTGAGAAGCAGTGGATTGTGCAAAGTTGAAAAGGATTGTGGGAAGGAGAGGAGGGTTGGGGAAGTTCAGAAGGACTGGGGTAAGGAGAGGATTGTGGGGACTTGAGAAGGACTGTGAGAATGAGAGAAGGACCTTGGGGAGAAGAGGAGGATTTGGGCTGGGAAGGAGAGGAGGTTTGTGGAACGGAGAGAATTGTGGGAAGTTGAAAAGGACTGGGGGACGGTGTGGAGGACCATGGGGAGAAGAGAAGAACTGTGGGTAGGAGAGTAGGACTATGGGAAGAAGAGGAGGATTGTGTAATTTGAGAAGGATTGTGGAAAAGAGGAGGACTGAGGGAAGTTGAGAGACTGGGAGGGAAAGAAGGATGAGGAGAACTGTGAGGAGAGTAGAATCATGGGAAGGAAAGAAGGACCATGGGATGGAGAAGTGAACTGTGGGAAGGATAGGGCCTTGGGCAAGAGAGAATTGTGGGAATGATAGAAGGACTTTGTCTAATAAAATAGGACTATGGGGGAGGATAGGAGAATGGTGGGAAATGGAGAGGGCTTTGAAAAGATGAAAAAGACTGTGGGAAGGGAGCAGAATTGTGGGTAGCTGGGAAGGATAACGGGAAGGAGAGGAGGATTGTGGGAAGGATAGAAAGAGCTTTATAAAGATAGGAAGACTGTGGAAAAGAGAGGAAAACCAAGGACAGGTTGTGGGAAGTTGAGAAGGAATGTAGGAGGGAGGTGAGGATCATGGGAAGGAAAAGAGGACTATGGGAAAGATAGGAGGAGCTTTAGGAGGAGAAGAGAATCATGGGGAAGGATATATTGGTAAGGAGAGGAGGACTGTGGGACAGAGAGGAGAATGATGGGAAGGAGAGGCAGACCAAGGAAAGGAGGATTGTGGGAAGTTGAGAAGTGTGGTAGGAAAGAGAGGATTGTGGGAAGGATAGAAAAACATTGGTAGGGGCTGGTGTGGTGGCATGGGTTAAGCTACCACCTGTGACACTTGTATCATACATGGGCACTGGTTCAAGTCTCGACTGCTCTACTTCAGATCCAGATTCCTACTAATGTGCTCGGAAAACAGTGAATGATGGCCCAGGTGCTTGGGCCTCTACAACCCACCTGAGAGACTTTGATGGAGTTCCAGGCTCATAGCTTTAGCCTGGAACCACTCCAGCCATTGCAGCCATTTGGAGAATGAGCCAGTGGATGGCATATTTCTGACTCACCTTTATCTCTGTAACTCTGCCTTTCAAATAAATAATATTTATTTTTCAAAACAAAAAAACAAAGACCTTGGTGAGGAGAGGAGGATTTTGGGAAGGAGAAGAGGACCAAGGAAAGGTGGATTGTGGGAAGTTGAGAAGGATAGTAGGAAGGAACAAAGGGCAGTGGAAAGGAGAAGAGGGCTGTGAGAAGGTTAGGAGCACCGTGGGGAGGAGAAGAAGATTGGGGAAGGAGGGGAAGAACAATAAGAGGAGCATTGTGGGAAGTTGAAATGGGTTGTAGGAAGAAGAGAGGACTGTGGGAAGTTTAGGAGGTCCTTGGGGAGGAGAAGAGAATTATGGGAAGGAGAGGAAAACATTGGTAAGGGGAAGGGGATTGTAGGAGGGAGAAGAGAATGCTGGGATGGAGAGAAGTACTGAGAGGAGGATTATGGGAATTAAGAAGGAGTATAGCGAGGAGAAAAGGAACAGGACAATGGGAAGAAAAAGAGGACTCTGGGAATGATAGGACCTTTGGGAGAGGAGAATTGTGGGAAGTTGGTCATAGTGGAAGGAGAGGAGGACCAAGGAGACATGAATTGTGGGAATCTGAGTCTGACTGTAGGAAGGAGAGAAGGAATGTGGGAATGTTAGGAGGACCTTGGTAAAGACAGGAGGGTTGTGGGAAGGAGAGGAGTATTGTGGGAAGAGGGGAGGACCAAGGAGATGAGGATTATGGGAAGTTGAGGAGGAGGTTGGAAGGGGGGATTGCAGAAAGGCTAGAAGGAGCTTGGTAAGGAGAGGAGAATGGTGGGAAAGAGAAGAGGACCGAGGTGTGGAGGATTGTGGGAAGCTGAGGACTGTACGAAGAGAAGGAGTAGTGGAAGAAGATGTGGCACAGATAGAAGGACCTTGGAGAGAAGAGGATAGTGGGAAGGAGAGGAGGACCAGAGAGGTGGGTTGTAGGAAATTGAGAAGGACTGTAGGAGGGAAAGAAGTACTAAGGGAAGGAGAAGAGGAGGATTATGGGAAGGAGAGAAAGACTTTGGTAAGGAGAAGGGGATTGTGGGAAGGAGAGGAGAATGGTGGGAAGGTGAGTGAGGACCAAGGAGAGGAGGATAGTGGGAAGGAAAGGAGTACTGTGGGAAGGATAGAAAGACCTGGGTAAGGAGAGAAGGATTGTGGGAAGTTGGGAAGGACTGAAGGAAGGAGAGAAGGATCATGGGAAGGAGAAGACAACTGTGGGAAGGATATAAGGAACTGGGGGAGAAGAGGACGACTGTGGGAAGTTGAGAAGGACTGTGGGCAGAGAGGACTGTGGGACAGAGAGGAGGGCTGTATGAATGAGAGAAGGACCTTGGAAAAGAGAATGGTGGGAAGTAGAGGAGGACTGTAGGAAAAAGATAAGGATTGTGGGAGGCTGAAAAGGCATGCGGGAAAGAGAGGAGGATCATAGGAAAGGAGAATCATGAGTAGGAAAGGACTGTGGGAAGAGGAGAATTGTGGGAAGTTGGGGAGGGAAGGGCCAGGGGAAGAAAAGGAGAATCTTGAGGAGAGGACTGCAGGAAGGAGAGGAGGACTGTGGGGAGGAGTCTGAAGCAGAAGGGAGGGCAGCGTTGGCTCCAGCTTTGAGTGTAAGCCTATTTTGAAAGTCTTTACTGTGTCCTGTGGGCCTAGTGCCCTCTTATTACAAACCACAAATGCATGGGATCAGAGTACCGCTGTGGAAGGTACTTAGAAAACCTATGGACTTGGCTCCGGGGCTTAAGACTGGCTGGGGTGCTGCATGCATGCGTGGAGGGCAGGAGTGAATCAGGGTACAGAATCCCAGGTGGGAATCTTCCCCAGGGCTGCCGAAGCTGACCCTCCCTCTCACTCAGAGCCACAAAGGACCCCTCTCCTGTGACCTGAGGGTGATGTGGTGCAGAACACCAGGAGGACTGCCCAGCCTAGGGCTAGGCCATTGCTGGCCACAGCGTGGGCTACTGCCTGGTGGCTTTCCATTGCTTTGACTCAAAGGGAGCCCTGGCAAGAGATGGGCTAGAGTGAGCTGGATGCAGGGCTAGGGGGTTGCCTGGGTCTGCCTGTGTGCCTTGGCAGACAATGGCTGTTTCTATCCAGTCCTTCTCCCTCCCCTCAGCCAGTCAGGCCTGGGGGTTTTCTGGTTTTCAGTCCTGGACTAGAACTACCTCGAGCTTTCTATATCCCTCGGCCACCTTTTGGAATTCTCTCTGAATCCTGTCTCGGATGCCCCTCCTTCAGCAGTGTGGTCTGCTTCCTTTGGAGAAGCCTGGACTCCCTCATCGGGCTGCCTGGAGAATTGAATGAGACGGCGCTGGTGCTGGCAGTCACTTAGCACAGCGGCCAGCCACCTGGTGCGGGTGCCACCGTTCTTGTTACTAGCGAGGGAATCCAGCCTCTCCCCTGGGCCCCACTTCCCTTGCTCTTAATCGGCTGCCATCTCACCCGGGTTGAGTACTTCCAGTGGGGGCTTGGGAGGTGCCTGTTCCACCGAGGGCAAGCGTGCTTGGGGCTGCACTGCTTGTGGCTGGCACATTTGGCAGAAAAAGAAATTTCAGTTCTGTCAGATGGCTGACTCTATTTTCAGGTCTTCCCTTACTGGAAATGTTGTAGCCTATTATGGAACGTTCAGTGGTAGGTGGATCCAGTGAAATTTAACAATAACCAAAGCTCATGTAGAGAATTCTAAAAGCCGAAAATGTGTCTTTAGGTAATAATAATTATTATTCCATAAGTTTGCAGTTTTGAAATGGCTTTTCACATATGTTCTATTTAGCTTAAGAATAATTTGTCCCCAGAATGAATTGGGTAACCTTGTGGAATCCCATATTTATTTGTGTGCCTTTATGTCGATATTACCATTGTCAGAGAGCCTACCTTAAGCAATTAAAAATATTTATTTTTGTCTACTTGAAAGGAAGCATGACAGAGGGAGAGAGAGCGAGAAACATGTCGTCTGCCCACTGGTTCACTCTCTAAAAGCCTGGAGTAGCCAGAGCTGGGCCAGTCTGAAGCCAAGAGCCTAGAACTCCATCCGGGTCTCCCATACAGGTAGCAGGTGCCAAGCACTTGAGCCATCATCTGTTGCCACCCAGGACGCATTAGCAGGAGACCGGATTGCAAACTGAGGTGCTGGGACTTGAACAGGCACCCTGATTTGGAATGTGAACATCCCAAGGGGTGGCTTAATCTGCTGTGCCACAATACCTACCTTAATACCTACCACAATACTTTAAGCATTTAAAAAAATTACTTAGAGACAAAGTGTGAGCAGGAGTGTGCGTGCATCTGTTGGTTCATTCCTCAAATGACTACAGTGACGAAGTGTGCTGGGCCAAAGCTGGGAGCCAGGAACTCAGGGAAGATCTCTCACATGCGTGGTGGGAACTCATCTATCTGGGCCATCACCTGCCACCTACCAGGGTCTATATTAGCAGAAAGCTGAAATCAGGAGCCAGATGCAGGTATCAGATTCAGGCACTCTGATGAGGGATGCAGGTATCCTAACTGGTGTCAACCACTGGACCGAACACCTGCCCCCTTAAGCGTTTTCTTGATTTATTTATCAGATCCTTGCTCAGTGTCCAGTTTGAGCGTGTTCACCCAAAGTGTTGGGAATTGGTATCCACCTTCAGCTCTGTACCTTCTCAGTGCCTCAAGATAAAATTCCTGGCTGTCCCCAAGTCTGCACACCAGGCCATGCCATTGGGAAGCGGAAACCTGTGCCTTGCCAGCCTTGGGGGCGAGAGGAGAGGAGAGAGGCAGAGAGACAGAGAGAGAGGTCCTCCATCTGCTAGTTCACTCCCCAATTGGCCGCAATGGCTGGAGCTGCGCCAATCCAAAGCCAGGAGCCAGGAGCTTTTTCCGGGTCTCCCACACATGCAGGGGCCCAAACACTCGGGACATCATTTGCTGCTTTCCCAAGGACATTTGCAGGGAGCTGGATTGGAAGAGGAGCTGCGGGGACGTGAACCTGCGCCCATATGGGATGCCAGTGCCACAGGCAGAGGCTAAACCCACTACGCCACAGTGCTGGCCCCATATGGCTTCTTTTTCTTCTTCTTCTATTTATTTTTTAAAAAGATTTATTTAGGCCGGCGCCGCGGCTCACTAGGCTAATCCTCCGCCTGCGGTGCCGGCACACCGGGTTCTAGTCCCGGTCGGGGCGCCGGATTCTGTCCCGGTTGCCCCTCTTCCAGGCCAGCTCTTTGCTGTGGCCCGGGAGTGCAGTGGAGGATGGCCCAAGTGCTTGGGCCCTGCACCCCATGGGAGAGCAGGAGAAGCACCTGGCTCCTGCCATCGGATGAGCGCGGTGCGCCGGTCGCAGCGCGCCGGCCGCAGCGCGCCGGCCACGGCGGCCATTGGAGGGTGAACCAACGGCAAAGGAAGACCTTTCTCTCTCTCTCTCTCTCACTCTCCACTCTGCCTGTCAAAAAAAAAAAAAAAGATTTATTTACTTATTTGAAAGGCAAGGTTATGGGGGAGGGGACAAGAGAGAGGTCCGCCATCCGCTGCTTCACTCCCCAAATGGCCACAATGGCCAGAGCTGGGCTAGGCTTGCAGCCAGGAGCCAGGAGCTTCTTCCAGGTCTCCTGTGTGGATGCAGGGCTCCAAGCACTTGGGCCATCTTTGAAGTGCTGCTTTTCCAGGCCATTAGCAGGGAGCTGGATCAGAAGTGGAGCAGCTGGGACTTGAACTGGCACCCATATGGGACACTGGCGCAGCAGGGGTGACTTAGCCGCTGCTCCACAGCAGGCTCTCTCTCTTTTTTTTTTAATTTGAAAGGCAGCGTTATAGGTAGAGAGAGAGAGAATGAGATCTTGCATCTGCTGGTTGACTCCCCAATGGTCAGGCCTGGAGCCAAGAATTCCACCCAGGTCTCCCATGTTGGTGGCATGGGCTCAAGTACTTGGACCATCATCTGATGCTCTGCCAAGTGTGTTAGCAGGGAGCTGGATTGGAAGCAGAGCAACTGGGAATTGAACTGGCACTCTGCTATGGGATGCCAGCATTGCAGGTGCTTTCTTAACCTGCTGTGCTACAACACCAGCCCCTATATATGGCTGTTCTGCACAGCAGGAGCGCTGTTCGTGTATCAGAACTTTGTTTTTGCTGTACAGTCTCCCGTTGTAATTGAGTATAATTTATTACTCATTCTGGATGGACATTTGGGTTGTTCCCAGTTTGGGGATTTTTGTGACTAAAGGCTCTGAGCTTTCTTGTGTGTCTTCTTATGAACACAAGCACTCATTTCTCTTGTATACATCACAGGTCTTCAGAAGTTCGTGGAAATTGTGTTTTCTGGAGAAACTATGCATGCATTTCAGAATTTTCACCTGAAAATAAATTCATTTTCATTCTGTTTTCCATGAATGTTGCGTATGTACCAGTAGTGGTGGAATTGCACCCTTCCTCCCATTCAGTGAGTAGGTTGTTCTCTGTTGAAAGCCTGGGCCTCTGCTGGAAGAGGGGAGGTATCCCACTCGTGCCTGGATCCTCCTTTGTGCCACTTTGGCCGAGCGAGCTAATCCCATACAGTTTGTCTTAGTGTAGCTGCCATAACAGTATAGCTGTTAAGTCCCACTGGTAAGGAGTCTTGAAACAGAACTTAGTATCCCAGTGGGGATTCCATTTGGGAATACAGAAATGAGCCAAGGCTAGTTCTCACATTGTTCAAAACGTGCAGAGAACATGGATCTAAGTTTTGTTGAACTCATTTAATGGGAGAACTAGCAGAATAACAAAACTGATTTGGTGAGGCTATGATAAATTGATGAAAAAGTCATTGAAAAAGGGAATGTTCAAATAGGATTGCTAAGCTAGAGCCAAAACTGGTTCATGTCTTAGTAGACAATAAAATCTTACTCTTTGGGTTTAGCATCTCTACCAGAAAAGAAAAAAAGGAAAGCAGCACTCCCTACCATTTCCCCATATGTTACCCTCAACTGTACAGGGTTGTGAAATGGCCTAATCAAGTGTTAGTAAAATCAAGTCACATTTCCAGAGAGGCAGATCACTTTTTTTAATGTTAGGTCAGTTACCTGACCATCTTTTTTTGCCTGATTTCCAAGTTTTGGATGTTTTTTCAGAACAGATCTTCATAAATCATAATGTGGGGGTACAGTAATACGAAACAGGATGAATATTCCTAGCCACTTATTAAAAAAATTGAGGTGGGCATTGTGGCACAGTGGGCTAAGGTGCCACTCGAGATGCCTACATCCCATATTGGAGCACCTGGTTCAAATCCTCACTGCTCTGCTTCTGATCCAGCTTCCTGCTAATGCCTCTGGGAAGGCAACGATGATGGTCCAAGTAGTGGAGTCCCTGCGCCCAGATAGACCCAGATAGAGTTCTTGGCTCTTGGCTTTGGCCTGGCGCAGCCCCAGCTGTTGTGGGCATCTGGGGAGTGAATCAGTGGATGGAAGGTCTGTCTCTTTCTCTGTCGCTCCCTCTCTTTCACTCTTTCAAATAAAGAAATAAATAAATCTTTAAAAATGGCTGCCCTCTGGGATCTCAGAATGCCACATAAACTAGAAAGCTGCCTGTAACAGGGAAATGCAGACTTTCTCATAGGATTTTATTTATTCTTTTGGATGTCATTATCACTGTCTTCCTTTTAAAACCTTACCTTCAGATCGAGTTCCCAGTGTGCTTTAGTGACGCACAAGGCTGATAAGCAGCCTTTTTCTAGGTTTTCCTGCCAGGAATGCGCACATACATAATTTTCTCATGGCCAGCCAAATGCATTTTAAAAAGAAAAAGCCTTGAGGCTGGCACTTGGGCCAGTGTGCCTGTGCCAGTCTGCTTTGGGAGAGGATGTCAGATAAGGTGCAGCAGAGCCCAGGACGTTTCGTAGCTCACAAAGAGACATGTAGAGAGCAGGAAGCTGCGGTAGGGGTTAAAAGAATATGCTGTTGATCTTGGAAATTTATCTGATGCTGTGTTGAGGAAGTGAGCTGTTTTCTTTGCCTGTTTTTGTATGTGTTTGGTAGAAACACACTTTGCACACTTTTACTGCAGGTCCCACTGTGGAAGGCTGAGCGTGTTTACTTGTAGCTTGTGTGCCACACGTATGCTGAGTGGAACGACTTTCAGCTTGCTTTCTTCCCTGGGCCTCAGCTTCCATTTGCTAGCTGTTTTCCATCTCTCTGGCCTAGTCAGAGCCTTGTTTTGTATCTATGTAAAGTGGCTGCGGAGTGCCTTTGTAAATGTTTGTTTGTTTTGTTTTAATCAGTGAGGCAGAAGGCCAGTGTTTTGCTTTTCGTGATTTATGATGGAATCAGCGATCTATCTGAACCAGGGACATAACATGGAGAATTGCAGTTTGTTGTTCTTTATTCAAAGACCCTGACATGGATCTCTTTCATTCAAGGGTCATTAATGTTGTGAATTATATGGATAATTGTTTTTGAGATGCTTGTCTCTCTTGAAAGGGTAGCAGGAATTTTCCAGGTCTTTTTTTTAAGTGTATTTGAGAAGCAGAGAGACAGAGACAAATCTCCCATTGCTAGTTCATTCCCAAACTCAATTCAAGTGTTCTATGTGAGTGGCAGGGATCCAACTATTTGAGCCATCACCTGCTGCCTCCCAGGGTGCTCATTAGTGAGAAGGTGGACTCAGGAGTCAAGCCAGGTCTGAAACCCAGGTACTCTTACATGGGATGCCAGTGTCCTAAATAGCATCTTTTTTTTTTTTTTAAAAAACATTTATTTATTTATTTGAAAGTCAGAGTTACACAGAGAGAGAAGGAGAGAGAGGGAGCGAGGGAGGGAGGGAGAGAGAGAGAGAGGTCTTCCATCCGCTGGTTTACTGCCCAACTGGCCACGATGGCCAGAGCTGCACTGATCTGAAGCCAGGAGCCAGGAGCTTCTTCCAAGTCTCTCATGTGGGTGCAGGGGCCCAAGGATTTGGGCCATCTTCTACTGCTTTCCCAGGTCATGGCAGAGAGCCAGATTGGAAGTGGAGGAGCCGGGACTTGAACCAGCTCCCATATGGGATGTCAGCACTGCAGATGGCGGCTTTACCCACTATGCCACAGTTCTGGCCCCCTTAGTAGCATCTTAACCACAGTGTCAAAAACCTGCCTCTCCAGATGTGTTTTATAATATGCAGAGCTGCTCCTTGCTCACAACCTTAGTTGTGATATCTTGAGTTTGTGAAGATCTATTGTACTTAGGGAGTAGACATCTATTGTTGTGTGTGCTATGTGCCAGGCCTCAGAGGATGTAAGCATAAATGAGAAACATATAATGGAACATTTTGTGGTCACAAATGTGACTTCTCCCACAGGATGACAGTTTTAGCTCTTGTGACCCGGCCTTGGGTCAATCTGTGCTCTGGAGAACATGTGTTAGACCTTTTTCTGCCAAGATGTTCTACAAAGATGTTCCTGATTAAAATGCCATGCGAGAAGTTTCTGCAGGGATACTAGCTGAATGATAGCCATTCTACCGGGGTGAGGTGAAACCTCATTGTGGTTTTTATTTGCATTTCCCTGATGCCTAGTGATCCTGAGCATTTTTTCACGTATCTGTTGGCCATTTTGTATTTCAGCCTTTGAAAAATGCCTGTTCATGTCCTTTGCCCATTTCTTAACTGGATTGTTTGTTTAGTTGTTGTTGAGTTTGTTGAGCTCTTTGTAGATCCTGTATATTAATCCCTTATCAGTTGTATAGTTTGCAGATATCTTCCCCTATTCTGTCAGTTGCCTTCTCACTTTCTTGAGTGTTTCCTTTGAAGTGTAGAAGCTTGTTAGCTTGATGTAATCCCATTTGTGTATTTTTGCTTTCATTGCCTGTGCTTCTAGGGTCTTTTCCAAGAAGTCTTTGCCAATGCCAATGTCTTACAGAGTTTCCCTGATGTTTTCTTCTAGTAATTTGATGATACCAGGTCATAGATGCAGATCATTTATCTATTGTGAATTGATTTTTGTATAAGGTGTAAGGTAGGGGTCTTGTTTCATACTTGTTTCATACTTGTTTCATGCATGTGGAGATCCCATTTTCCTAGCACCATTTGTTGAAGAGACTGTCCTTCCTCCAGGGGTTGATTTTAGCTCATTTTTTTTCTTTTTTTTCTTTTTTGACAGGCAGAGTGGACAGTGAGAGAGAGAGAGAGAGAGAGAGAGAGAGAGAGAGAGAGAGAGACAGAAAGGTCTTCCTTTTGCTGTTGGTTCACCCTCCAATGGCCTCTAGAGAGAGAGAGAGAGAGAGAGAGAGAGAGAGAGAGAGAGAGACAGAAAGGTCTTCCTTTTGCTGTTGGTTCACCCTCCAATGGCCTCTGTGGCCGGCGCACTGCGGCCGGCACACCGCGCTGATCTGATGGCAGGAGCCAGGTGCTTCTCCTGGTCTCCCATGCGGGTGCAGGGCCCAAGCACCTGGGCCATCCTCCACTGCCCTCCCTGGCCACAGCAGAGAGCTGGCCTGGAAGAGGGGCAACCAGGACAGAGGGATAGAGGAGTGACAGAGAGATCTTCGATCTGCTGGTTCACTCCTCAAGTGGCCACAATGCTGGGGCTGAGCCAGCCAAAGCCAAGAGTGAGGAGCTTCTTCTGGATCTCCCATGTGGGTACACTTGGGTTATCCTGTACTGCTTTCCCAGGTGTATTAGCAAGGAGCTAGATTGGAAGTGAAGCAGCTGGGACTTGAACCAGCACCCACATGGGATGCCCGCACTGCAGACCGTGGTTTAATGGTTTAACCCACTGCGGTAGCCCTTGGTTTTTTTTTTGTTTGTTTGTTTTGTTTTTTTAGTGGGAGGTAAAATAGCAAGGTTTATTAGGGAAGGGACATCCGTAAAACGGATGGGCACCTCTCTGGGCACCTCTCCAGACAGAGCCTGAGAGCCTGGGGTGGGGGTGGGGGAGATTGTGCTAACTGAACCTACAGTTGGCTTTTGAACCCTGATTGCTTGGTTACTTGATGGAATAATGCCATATTCTATTTAATGCTTGCCAGCTGCCTGGCATGTGTGTATAATCAGCCTGTGTTGTCTGTATACAATGAGCAAACTTGGAGGCAAGAATTTGGTACAGTGGTTAAGTAACCACTTGGACACCCGTATCCCATAGCAGAATACCTGGTTACAGGTCCGTGATTTGCTTCCAGTGTAGCTTCCTGTTGGTGCCCTCCCTGGGAGGCGGTGGTGATGGCTCACGAACTGGGATTCCTTCTATCCACGTGCAAAACCTGGATTGAATGCCTAGCTCCTGGCTTTGATCTGGCTGACCCTTAGTGTTTGCAGGCATTTGGGGAGTGAACTAGTAGATGAAAAATTTCTGTCTCTTTCTTTCTCGCTTTCTCTCTCAAATAAAATACATACATACATACATACATACATAATTAAAGCAAAAAAATTAAAAATGACCACAATTTGTTGAGCAGTCACTGTATGCCAGGTAGGAAGGCAGCAGTCCTGTTGCGTGTTTTATCGCATTCGGTCCTTGTAGAACTCAATGGCTTCTGCGCTGTTCTTAGCAGATCGGTTTTTCAGAAGGGGTCATGTTAAAAGGCACACAGGCTAGAGAGGAGCAGAGAGAGCATGGAGCACAGGCTGCTGGCTCTGGGACGTGAGCTCAGGCCAGCAGCACTTGTGCATGTCCGAATGATCCTGGTGGGATGTGGCCCCTCGCCATCACTGCCTGCCAAGCTGGGTCTTCCCTGACTCTGCCATCAGGTGCAATATGCCTAATGTAGTTTCTGAATTTTCAAGAATCATCTTTAGAAGTCAGTTATTTCAAGTCAAAAGAAGAACCTTTGCTTGGACTGTGCTGTTTTTCCTATGTTCTCTGAAGACAGACAATGAGGGGAAATACTTCATTTCTGCTAGTTTGTAAGCCAGCTTGTCATTGTGCGGTGTTCATTCAGCCTGACTTTCCTGTTGGTGGTAGATAATCCAGATGGGAGATAATCCAATTGTTCCCCATCCGTGGGATTTTTTCTCTCAGGAAAATAAAAATCCTAAAATTAACAACTGAAGCCTGTTGGACACTGTTGTGAGAAACGGCACTCCTTGCAGGTCTGGAGTAGTTAAGGACAAGTGTGTTTACCAGTAGGAGTTCACATCATTTCGCAGATTCCTCAGGCTTCGTAACTGTTGCAGTGCAGGATGTGGGGGTGGGGATGGGGGTGGGGTGGGTAAGGGTTGGGGCTCAGGGGGAGTTGTGACTTTAGTGAGTTTTGATCCCCTGACTGAGTTGATTGTGGTGATTATGCATAATGGGGTCTTATTTTCTTAATGACTCCTGTTTAGAAAGGGATTTTGTGGTTATATGTTTTAACTCCGGGCTTTCTGGTAGATCAAAAATCTAAGCCACCTACGATGTTTCTTGATATTTAAACTTGTAAAGTGTGGGGCTTCCCCAGGGGGACTTCAAGCCAGTGGTTCTCCAGCCTGCCTCTGCTCCAGGTGCTTTGCAGAATTTAGGGGTGGGGACAAGAGTTGGGATAAGAGCCACAGAACATTTTTTGAAGTTCAGGCAATGCTGCTGCCCGATAAAGTTTGGGTATCTGTTTTGTACAGTGGCGCTGGCAGGGCAGCATCCTCATTTACATCGAATAGCTTTTCTCAAGAACATGGATTGCTAGTCTGTGACCTAGATTTGAAAATGTTACTTCTAAAGTGGTTTTATAAATAAAGTAGCTATATAAGTAAATTATACCAGGAGTCTATCAAATGTTTGTGGAAAATGCATATTATGAAAAAATCTATGCATGAATCTCAATTTTCTGGCACCACGATAATTGTATCTCTTGGGGCCGGTGCTGCGGTACAGTAGGTTAAGCTTCCACCTGCGGTGCTGGCATCCCATATGGGCACCTGTTCAAGTCCCGGCTGCTCCACTTCTGATCCAGCTCTCTGCTGTGGCCTGGGAAAGCAGTGGAAGCTGGCTCAAGTGCTTGGGCCCCTGCACCCATGTGGGAGACCTGGAAGAAGCTCCTGGCTCCTGGCCTCTGGCTTCAGATTGGCCCAACTCTGGCCATTGTGGCCATTTGAAGAGTGAACCAGCGGATGGGAGACCCCTCGCTCTGTCTCTCCCTCTCTCTCTCCGTCTGTAACTCTTGCCTCTAAAATAAATAATTTTTCTTAAAAATAAATGTATCTGTTAATTCCGTTTTCCATGAACTGTTTTTTAAGATTTATTTATTTATTTGAAAGTCAGAGTTACACAGAGAGAGAAGGAGAGGCAGAGAGAGAAAGGTCTTCCAAATGCTGGTTCACTCCCCAGATGGCTGCAATGGCCGGAGCTGTGCCAATCTGAAGCCAGGAGCCAGGAGCTTCTAGGTCTTCCACATGGGTGCAGGGACCCAAATACTTGGGCCATCTTCTACTGCTTTCCTGGGCCATAGCAGAGAGCTAGACGGGAAGTGGAGCAGCCAGGTCTTGAACCAGCACCCATATGGGATGCTGGTGCTGCAGGCGGTGGCTTTACCCACTACGCCACAGCATCAGCCCCTTCCATGAACTTTTTAAAGTCACTTTGTGTAAAGAAGAACATTCATGCCAAAAATTATTAACAAATGGTTACTACAAGTACACAAAGAACATAGTAGTATGTAAACAGTGCTCAATTTGAGTCCATAAGAATTAATACATTCTAATTGCAGAACCTCTGAACTAAATAATTAACTCCACCTTGCCCCATACCAGTGGTAATGAGATGTGCCGAATTTCTAGGAACAGTCTTCAAAATTCTATTCCCAAATCGCCACAACCTGTGCGTGTGATGGGCCATCACTCCAGTGATTGTGTTACATGGTACAGCTGATATTAAAATGTGGAGGTTAACCTGGCGGGCCTGCTTTACTGCCGGAGCCGTTATGAGCAGAGGACTTTCTCTTTCAGAAGAGGAAGTCAGAGAGATCCAAAGCTTGCAAGTTACTTGCTGCTTTGAAGACGGAGGGTACGTGAGAAGGACTATGAAGCATCTATGGAAGCAGAGAGCCGACCTTGCTGGTAGACAGGCAAGAAATGGGGAGTGCAGACTTACAGCCACAAGGACCTGGATTCT
Source organism: Sylvilagus floridanus (assembly GCA_949820135.1). Classification (NCBI taxonomy): domain Eukaryota; kingdom Metazoa; phylum Chordata; class Mammalia; order Lagomorpha; family Leporidae; genus Sylvilagus; species Sylvilagus floridanus. Next base: position 124,975,181 of record OX463223.1, read on the forward strand.
CGCTTGGAAGTGGATTATTGTCCCTGACCTCCAGATCAAAGTCCAGCCTGGTTGAGATCTCTGTATTGGCCTTGTGAGGACCCGAGTGAGCAAAGAACCCAGATGAGCCTACCAGGACTTCTGACTTAGAAAACTGTGAAATACTAAATGGGTGTTGTTTCAATCATTAAGTGTAGGGCTCAAAATGGACATGGCAAATGGCTAGTGGTGGGGCTCCTTCCTGCCGGCAGGCTCTCCATGGAGATTGTGGGGGGCAGCTGGACTACGGTAGCCCACTCAGTGGTGCCCAGCAGCCCCAGGCAGTTGTCCTCGCGTCTGCTGCTGTGTTGTCAGTGGTGACTGAATGGGGGCTCTGGTGTTCCCCCCTCTGTCCCTGCTTGGCAGTGGTAGGCTGGTCCCTCTTACCCTCCTCATCAGACTGGGAGAGACCTTGGGAAGGAGGGAGCCAGAGAAAGGGATTCATTAAACCGCCTGGAAGTGCTGGTCAAACTCAGGACTCACCCACACATGAATCTGACTAGAATGAACATGCTAAAAGGTTTAAGAATAGAAACGTCCCTGTGGAATACTACCCAGGTTTTCAGAATGATCTCTGAGAAGCACAAGTGAGGCAGACCAGAATAGCACTGTAAGGGCTCTGGAAACTGAACTGTCATTGGGATCACAGCCCACAAAAGGAGCTCAGAACCAGCATGTTTCATTGGAATAAGGTGACTGCCTACTACAATTTAAGTGGAGTCCAGAATCTTGTAACACGGTAGCACAAATACCCGGGGTACAGAAAACAAAACAAAACAAAAAACCAGTTATCATAAGAAGAACCTATCACAACTTGAATGAGGAAAAGCAATCAACAGATACCAACACTGACAAAACTCAGATGTTGGAATTAATCTGATTTTAAAAATATCCATCATACAAATGCTTTATTAAGCAGTTACAGATACTCTTGAAACAAAAGAAAAATTAGAAAATTTCAGTAAGTAAATAGAAGATATTAATAACTGGAAGTTGTGCAACTGAAGAAAAATTTTGTTACTGTAGTGACCAAATCAAAAAGCTCACTGGATTAGCTCAGTAATATATTGGAGGTGACAAGGGAAAGAATCAGTGAACTTGAAAATAGATTGATAAAATGTATGCCATCTGAACAGAAAGTCGTCTGGGAGATAAAGTGCATAGATCCTCAGAGACTTATGGAACAGTAACGTAAGATCTAACCTTTGTGTTATTGGATTCCAGAAGGACAAGAGAAGAGTGTGGGAATAAAAAGTATTCATAAAAATAAGGGCTGCTCTCCCCCCCCCCCCAATTTGGTAAAAGGCATAATGCTTTAGAATCAAGAACCTGAGTAAAACCCAACTGGATGAATTTAAAGAAATCTGTATCAAGACCTATCATACACACTTCTAAAAACTGAAGACAAAGAAAAAACAGCAAGAGAGAAATGACACATTAGCTATGGGGGCAGAATGATTTGAATGACAGTAGAGTTCACATATGAAATCCTGGAGTCCAGACAGTCAACTCCAGATTCTACATCTGGTTAAAATATCCTTCAGGAATGAAGAGAAAATGAAAACATTCTCAAATGAAGTAAAATGGAGAGAATTTATCAGTAATAAACCTACCCTTAAGTAATGGCTCAACACAGTTCTCTGAATATCAAGAAAATAGTAACAGGAGATTTGGAACGTTAGAAAAGAAAGGACAGTAGATGGGATGAAAAAGGAGGGGGGTAGTATCTGCATTGTTGAGGAAGGGAGAAAACCGTAGCTGGCATCCACAGCAGCTTCTTCCGATGAGTGCTGCTGGACAGGTGTGTAGGACTCTGTGTCAGCCAGCCACAGGAGAAAAATAGGGCTATGTTTCACAGGCTCTGTTTCTCTTCATTTTTTTTTTTTTTAAAGATCCATTTTATTCATTTGAAAGGCGGAGGTAGAAAGAGAGAGGCCTTCCATCGGCTGGTTCTTTCCCCCAAATGGCCACAATGACTAGGACTGGGCCAGGCTGAAGCCAGGAGCCAGGAGCTTCTTCTGGGTTTCCCACAAGGGTGCAGGAGCCCAAAGACATGGATCTGCCTTTAGCAGGGAGCTGGATCGGAAGTGAAGCAGCCAGAACTCGAACTGGTACCCATATGGGAAGCCAGCATCACAGGCAGTGGTCTTACGTGCTACAACACAGAACGACCTCTATTATTTATTTTTGTTTTTGAAAAATTGTGTATTTATTTGAAATGCAGAGAGAGAGAGAGAGAGTGCACGCAAGAGAGATATTTTCCATCCACTGGTTCACTCCCCAGTGTCTGCAACAGCAGGGGCTAGGCAGGCCAAAGGCAGGAGCCTGAAACTCCACTCAGGTCTCCCACATGGGTGGCAGAGGTCCAGGTACTTGGTCCATCTTCTGCTGCTATCTTCCTGCTCCAAGTGCATCAGCAGGGAGCTGAGTCCACAGCGCTGGCCCCTTCCTCATTAGTTTTTTTTTTTTTTTATTTGACAGGTAGAGTTATAGACAGAGAGACAGAGAGAAAGGTCCTCCCTCCATTGGTTCACCCCCCAAAGGGCCGCCAAGGAAGCCAGGAGCCAGGCGCCCCCTCCCGGTCTCCCATGCAGGTGCAGGGCCCAAGTACCTGAGCCATCCTCCACTGCCTTCCTGGGCCACAGCAGAGAGCCGGACTGGAAGAGGAGCAACCGGGACCAGAACCCGGCACCCATGTGGGATGATGGTGCCGCAGGCGGAGGATGAACCAAGTGAGCCATGGCTCTGGCCCCACTCATTAGTTTTTAAAACCCTGTTTGATGGCTGAAGCAAAACTTATTCATCTAGTATAGTGTTCAATATATGTAGAGATAATATACATGAAAATTATATATAAGCAGTTTGGGGGGTTATAAAGGAAACTAAATGGAAGTAACACCTCCACATTTCATTTGAAATGGGAAAAATCATGATACCAGTAGTCTGTGATAACTTAAATATGTATACTGTAATAGCCAAAAAACTAAAACCACTACAACCCTATACAAAGAGATGTACTAAAAAGACTATAGATAAGTCAAAATGGAATTCTAAAAATGTACAAGTAGCCCACCGGAAGACAAGAAGAACAAACAGGAATAACAGTGAATGAACAGAAAACACCACCATGGCGAGCTTAAGCCTTAACATGCCAGGAATTACTTTCAGTGGCCTAAACTCACCTATTAAGATAAGTGAATAAATTAGAATTGTGACTAACTCTGTGTCGTCCATAGGAAACTCACTTCAAATATGTTGATATAGATACATTGAAAATGAAAGGGTTGAAAAAGCTGTGCCCTGTAAGCATTAACTTTAGACAAACAGGAATAACTGTATATAATAACAGAGGAGACAAGAGAGCAAAGAAAGTGCCAGGGACAAAGAAGGAGATTATGCAGTAATTGAAATGTTAGTCCACCAAGAAGACATAGCATTCTCAAATTTGTGTGCATCCAACAGCAGAGCATCAAAACCTAGAAGGTCCCATACTTAAGGTGTTTCAATTTAGGATTTTTTAAAAAACATTTTATCATGGAGGAAAAGCAGTGGGCATTCAGGAGCAACTATATTTCAAGTTTTGAATTTTGATCTTTTCCTGGGCTGGCAGTACATGGTCTAGAATTCTCCTGTGATGACAGCAAGCTGCAGCTCCTGTCAGCCTCATGATCACCAGGGTCGAAAACCAGTACCCGGAGGCCAGCGCTGTGGCATAGCAGGTAAAGCCACTGCCTGCAGCTCTGGCATCCCAGTTGGGTGCCAGTTTGAGTCCCAGCTGCTCCACTTCCAGTCCTGCTCCCTACTCATATACCTGGGAAAACAGCAGAAGATGGCCCAAGTCCTTGGGTCCCTGTACCCACCACCCACAAGAAGCTCCTGGCTTCAAACCAGCCAAGCTCTGGCCATTGTGGCTATTTGGGAAGTGAACCAGTGGATGGAAGATTTCCCTCTTGTCTCTCCACCCCTACCCCCAAGTTTCAAATAAATAAATAAATAAATATTTTTAAAAATGCAGATAAGAGATGCAGATATTTAAAAAGTAAAATTAAAAAAATTTTAAAAAATACCATACAGTAGACTATGTTGCTAAGCTATGATGTTTGTTAGATTAGGTGCATTTTTTACTTATTATATTTTCAACTATGTCCTTCAGGACATAACCTCATTATAATTTGAAGGACATCTGTACATGAACACAAATGCTAGACCTCAAAGATAGACAGACCCACAGTTATACTTGGAAGCTAGCATCCCTTTCTCAGCATCTGGCAGAAGTGCTAAGCAAAGACCAACAATGCTATGGAAGGACTGAAGAACATCATCAATCAAGAGGTTCTAACCGGTGTTTATAGAACAATTCACTCCAAAACAGCACAAGACACATTCTTTTAAAGTACCCATGAAGCATTCACCAACTTAGACCATATCCTGAGTCATAAAACTAACTTGGTATGTTTAAAGGAATTAAAATCATTCAGAGTATGGTCTCTGATCATAATGCAACCAAAATAGAATTCAGTAATAGAAAGATAATAGGAAAATTCCAAACACGTAGAAATCAACATACTTCTAAATAATCTATGGGTCAAAGAGGAAGTCTCTAAGGAAATATTAAAATAAATTGAAGTGAAAACAAGAATTAAACGTGTTAAAATTGGTGTGACACTGCTGAAGTAGTGCTGCAGGGGCAGAGTTACAGCGCTGAATGTTTGCATCATAGTGCAGAAGAGGTCTCAAATAGTACACTAAGCTCCCACCTCAAGAAACTAGTCAAAGAGAAGCAAAAGAAACACAAAGCAAGTAGCAGAAAGGAAATAATGAAGATAAGAGCAGTAATCATTGAAGTTGAAAACAGAAGAACAACAGTCAGTGAAAAAGCTGGTTCGTGAAAAGATAAATAAAATGGACACATCCTTAAGAAGATTCCAAAATCAAAAAGAAACCACAAATGATAATATTAGGAATAAAAAAGATCCTGCAGCTATTGAAAGGCCAGTAACAGAATACTACAATTCTGGGCATCTACATTTGACAACTTGGCTGAAATGGACCAGAGGTTCCACCAAACATTGAAAGCATTAACTCTGTATAATCTCCACGTTGGTTGCACATGAGTATCATACAAGGAACTTCAAATTTTCTTTTTCCATTTATGTGAAATGCAGAGAGAGAAAGAGATGTTCCATCTGTCGTTTCACTTCCCAGATGGCCACAACAGCCAGGGCTGGGCCAGCCCAACGCCAGGAGCTCCATCTGGGTCTCCACATGGGAGGCAGGGGCCCAAGGACTGGAGCATGTGCGTTAGCATCATGTGTATTAGCAGGAAGCTGGGATTGTAAGAGAGGCAGGAATAGAATCCCAGCACTCTGATGTGGCATGTGGGCATCCCAAGTGGTGGCTTAAGCTGCTGCATCACAACACCCATCCTCCAGAGAACTCCCTAAACTCCCAGTGCCCAGGCTGCCTCCCAGACTCCTATGTACGTCTGGTCATGAGTCTCAGCATTCGTATGTTTTAGAATTCCTGACTCTTGTTCTTTTCCATTAAATTAGAAACCTCAGTTTCCCATCCATTATGGTTCTCCAGCGCGTCATGGGTCATGGGTGTTGCAGTCATCTCTTAAGGGCAGTCAGATCCTATCATTGTGTTGTGATGGTCGTTGCTGGGACTTAGGGGAGCGCCACGTGCTGCTGAGTAGGCCCCAGGAGGATTGCCATTTGGCCTGTGGTTGGCTTGGAGACTTCACGAGGTCAATGATAGAAGCAGAGGTGAAAGGAAGAGTGGAGGAGAGGAGAAGGGAGTGGTAAATGGACATATGTGTTAACTAAAGGACCAAACAGGGTGCGAAGAGAGCCTTGTGGGCAGAGGGAACAGCTGTGCAGAGGCCCTGAGGAGGGAAAGGCCATGCGCATTGGAGAAGCAGCAAAAGGACAGGTGGGTCACTGGAGGGGAGAGACCCCAGGGAGAGCAGCAGGGCATGGGGTGAGAGGTCATGGAGCTCCAGGTAAGGGAGGGCCGCTGTGAGGACTTGGGACTCTGAGCCCGACGGGAAGTCACTGGATTGGGGGAGTGAAGTGATCAGAGGTGTGTTAACCTGTTCCCGCAGGTGGCCCTGTTGGGAACAGACCGCTGGGGCACAGGTGGAAGTGGTGAGAGCAGTCATTGTAGGAATGCAAGGGAGACCAGAGACGGCATGGGAGTGGGGAGCAGCGCTCAGATCGATGATATTTCCATAAGTAGAGCCAACGGAACTTGCTGCTGATTTGGGGTGTGTGTGTGTGTGTGTGTGTGTGTGTGTGTGTGTGTGTGGAGGGGGCGCAGGGGTCATGGCAGTAGGGGTCTTTGTGCTGAGTGCTGGAAAGAGTGTTCAGGCTGTTGGTCTGGAGTTTAGGGGCTGGGTGCAGGCTAGAGACAGGCATTTGCACGTTACTTGCTGCATCACACGCCCGTCAGCAGTGAGCTGGGACCAGGAGCACCCAGAACCAGCTCTGACACAGCAGCTCACAGCCGGAGCTGGGATAGCTGCTGTTACCCTGCGTGTGAGATCATGTGTGCAGAGCATCTTAGTGTTTGGTACGCATTCATCAGTCACCACATACTAGCTGTTAACATCGGTGTTGAGTGGCCGGTGTTGTAGTGTAGCAAGTAAAGCTGGCACCTGCAGTACGGGCATCCCATGTAAGTGCCTGTTCAACTCCCGGCTGCTCCACTCCCGATCCAGCTCCGTGCTAATGGCCTGGGAAAGCAGTAGAAGATGGCCCAAATCCTTGGACCCCTGCATCCACGTGGGAGACCTGGAAGACCCTTCTGGCTCCTGGTTCCTGGCTTCTGGCTTCAGACCTGGCCCAGCCCTGGCCATTGGCCATTTGGGGAGTGAAAGAGCAGATGGAAGATTCTCTCTCTCTTTTCCTCTCTCTCCGTAACTCTGCCTTTCAAATAAATAAATCTTTAAATAAATATTGGCATTAAATCCCTCAGAGCTACTGGTAAATGTGAGCATGTAGATGGTAGGGTACTGTGGGATGTGGATGCTGTGGTAGGATGAGGAGTACAGGAGGCTTATTTGTAACTGGGGAGATGACACCATGGAAGATGCAAGGGCAGGGCAGCAGGGCAGGCAGCGCCTCAGGCTGTGAGGCGGTCAGTGCCAGCCCGCCCACCTGCCAAGGAGCTCCTGCACAGAGGGGCTCCGCAGAAGCAAAGGGGAGATGGTGGTCAGAGGGTGCAGACTGCAGACCTCAGGCACAGCATGGTGAGCAGAGTAGTGACAGCGCATTTCTCTTCCTTCCTTCCTTCCTTCCTTCCTTCCTTCCTTCCTTCCTTCCTTCCTTCCTTCCTTTTTTTAAAAGATTATTTATTTGAAAGGCAGAGTTACAGAAAGAGAGAGAAGGGGAGGCAGAGAGAGGGGGGGGGGGGAGAGGTCAGTCTTCCATCCGCTGGTTCACTCCCCAGATGGCTCAATGGCCAGGGCTGTGCTGATCCAAAGCCAGGAGCCAGGATCCTCTTCTGGTTCTCCCATGTGGGTACAGCGGCCCAAGTACCTGGGCCATCTTCCATCGCTTTCCCAGCTGTATTGGGAGCAGAGCAGCTGGTACTTGAACCAGCTGTCTGATATGGATGCCAGCTTGGCAAGTGGTGGCCTCACCCACTGCACGGAACACTGCCCCCCTTGAATGTCTTTTTGATATGTAGTCATAATAGGCGCTAAATATGCAACACACACACACATTTTGTGAGAATGAGATGCAGGAAGTCAGCCTGCGTTTGCTCTTAGCTGCCTGCTTTGCTTGTCACAAGGAATGAGTGGTTCATTTATTGCCATACTTCCTCTGGGACCACCAGGTTTTTCTCACGAAGAGCAACCAAAATGATATCATGTGTCTGGGCATCTGGGTGAATAACAAAGAAGTTTGTAAGCCAAGAAGTTTTCCAAATGCAACCACATCCTGCCCTGGGTTTCTAGAGGCAGGTGGTCCCAGATGGAGGCGAGGGAGGAGCAGCGGAGTGGTTGGGGCGGCCTTGTGAGCTGCGCCCTCTTACCACTGCTTTTACTTGTAAGGAGGCTGCATAACTCACTGGTTACTAACAAAGGCTGCGAAGTTCCTTCTAGTTCCTGTTGTGCCTATGCTGCAGTTCAGCTGTGTGGCCGGCAGCGTGGCTGAAGCCCTCAGGAGCACACTTGTCCTGGCTGTCCAATGAGGCCATGGTCGAGATCTGAAATGGCGAGTGCAGGTTGCTAGTATCAGAAAAACCAAAGAGGGACCTTTTTGGCATATCATGGAAGAAAATGTAAATTAAAATTGCATTTAAAATCTTCATTGGATGTACCTCCTAGTCCTGATTTTCCTGAATGCTGTTTGACTGGATGAGGTGTCCTTAGTAAGGCTGTGCAGGTTGGGCCAGGGTCTCCTTGTCTACAGTGTCTTGCCAGCTCCTGGAGGCTCAGTCCACAGAGGCTGTGCTTTCTGACCAGGTGCGATTCACAGTAAAGAAACAACATCCCAGATCAACAGATTGACAGATTATGAGCCAAGGATACATTACAGCTGTTTAAAACTGTCAGCGTCATCAAGTTACAACTGCTAAGCCTGGAGTCACATGCTAACGTTGGGACTTTCATGGGCACCAGTTGGAAGAGGATCAGGTTTGTTGCTGTGCCTCTGTGATTGAGGCTTTTCAGCCTGGTTTATAGTCGCAAGTCCATCTTTAGCGGTCTGTCTCTGCTGCAGACTTGTGAACAGCTCTCTCTGGCATTTTCCTCCCCCAGTCTTGAAAGTGGAATAATTGCCGACGTTCTATAAAAAAGCAGACTAGGTTGTGTTAACTGTGTGATTATGACATCAGGCTTTGGTGGCATGGAATATGAACTTTGACACAATTTGAATATGGAGCACATCACGTCTGTGTGATTTGAAACACTGAGAAATCACTTTGTGCTTATTGATATTTTTCCAGGGACTGCTCTGTTATTTGGTTGAAACTATCACACGACAGCTCATCTATTTGGTGCAAATAATCCATGCAATTAGAGTGTGAGCTTCTGTCAGTGGTGCTTAACAATCCATATACCTTACTCCTTTTAGCCTCTCATTTTTTTTTATTCAGCTGAACTCATCCTTTTATTTTAAAGCTTGAATTTGAATGCATTCCATTAACAGATATTTTAAAGTGACAATCAAGTCGAGAATGTCACCAACTTTAAGCAGCACACAAACCACAGCCTTCAAGCTGGATCTGAAACCTCATTTCAGGCCTGTGGCAATGCAGAGAGGTGGCTGCTTTGTAAGCAGCTCTTGTAAGGTTGCAGCACAGTTGACAAGCATGGTGCTCAGGCGGGGGAAGCGCCTAGCCAGCAGCTTTGTGGTCAGCCCGATTGTAATTCTACCTGGGGTGCATCTCACAGGGACACGCACAATAATTAAAGCCACAGACTCATCATTGATGGATTCAGCCTATTTTAGTCTCATTAGAGACAAATTTAGGCCTGTCTTCACTCATTATAATGAAGGCCAAGGGAGGATTCACTTTAGCAAAACACTTGATGCTTTTTCCCTTTTATTTGGAATGTGAAAGTGAATATTAAAGTATAAAAATAATTAAAAGTTACTCTCTTTGCTAGTGAAAATTCTTGCAAAGGTGGCACACGTTTGTGCTTCCTGGACTGCAGGCCACTTAGGTTTCTCCCAGTCCTGTAACCTGTGGCTGCGTCTGACGGCAGGGGTTAGGAAGGTGATTCATGCCCAGCCATCGCTTCCCATCGTGGCTGGGGAATGGTCTTATGGACAAAGAAGGAGCATGTTAAATATTTATCTGGTTTAACTGAATTTAGTAAGCTGAAATTGGAGTTATTAAGAGGCTCATTTTGGGAAAGTATATAATCTATTTGCTATTATCTAAGATACTGAATTATTTAAGTCAAAAAAGGGAAAGCTCTTTCCAGGACGTGGTTTTTCCCAAGCTGGTGCTGCCTTCATTTCTATACGATTACCCATTCTCTGAAGTCGGGCATGTGGGGAAGAGGAGGAGTGACAGGTTAGGTGTGTGGATGGGCTGCGGTCTGGTGCGTGCTGGCCGACCTGTGCTATGCAGGCATGCACATTAGTAGCTTTCTATTTCCATGGCCATCCATGATGAAGGATAGTGAGCAATTTTGTTTGAAGTAGTTTGAAGGACAGTGAGCACTTTGTGTGTAATATTTTCATATGCTTTGGTTTATAAACATGTACATGTGAAAATAAACGTTTAGGACATTCTCTTTTTCGGATGTTCTCTCTTAGGACATTCATCTTTCTCTTTCAGTTTCTTCCTTCTCTTTGACATTGAAATTCAATGGTTTATATTTTTTTCAAAACAGTTTTGGAAGTATTGCCAAAAATTCTGGTTGTTTTTAAAATTCAGGTGATGTCTGTAAATTCTTGAACAAGAACTAAGTGCTGTATACATACTTCAGTCTATTTATATTATAGTACTGTTTTCCACTATGGCCACCTCCGCCTTGGTTTAATAATTTGAAATGTCACTGAACTAATAGAGAAGAACGAGAGAATAAAACCACCATCTAGCTACCCACCACCTAGTTTTTCAAATGTTACCTTTTAGTCATACTTACTTCTGATCCTTCAGAAAGAATTCAGTAGACTTCTGGTTTCAGCTCAGAGATGTAGAGAGCTGCAACGCTGTGCCTCCCACGCACACAAGAAAAAATCTGGACAGACTGGAAATTAACAAAGAACCAAATATGAAGAACAAGTGGCCATTTTAAAATCTGGGAAAAAAATAGGCAACTTCTCAGACACAGGACAAGACTGGAGCATTTGCTTACAGGTGCAGAAGCCACTAGGCACTAGGTAGGCAGATTAGGTTTGAAAAGCTTACACATTGCTGGAGTGTTGATTGGCAGAAGAGTGTGATGCTCTTCTGGGGTTGCACCTGTGCATGTTGGCACTGCGGGACCAGTCCTACCCTTTTGCAGGCTTTTATGCCCAGAGCTCCACCTGGCTCTCACAGGGAGGATCCCGAATAATTCAGAGAAAACTCATAGTGCTGCCTCAGGAGCCACTGAGAAACCTACTCAGACCCTTGTTTAAGGAGCACAAGGCTTATTCTGCAGGGGAAGGCCGTAGTCTAAGGGCATAGGTGAGGAAGTAGTGCAGCAGGGTGAAGCGGACTGCTTCCAGCTCCAGCCTCTCAGCTCACCTAAAAAAAAATCCTAATCTTCAGGGAGCAGAGCTTCACGTCTGTAGACTAAGAACACTAGTCATGCCCACTGCCCACTGCCGCTGGGGAAGGGGTGCTGGGAGCACTAGCACTGGAGGAGGGGCAGAAATACCTGTGAAAGCTGTACCCCTGAGAGGAGCCCACTGTGCACTGCAGAGACTGAGGCTTAGAATCTTAGAGCACCATCCTCCCTAACCCCAGTGTGCCGACAAGCCTCCAGGAATAACAGCAGTGGACTGTACCTTTGGGGACCAGCACAGAGCAAAGTGTCAAAGCCCAAAGAGGGGACCAAGAAAGGTCACTAGAGAACTTGAAGTTTCTGAGGTGCATAGGAGCAACAAACCTCAACATAGTGCAATTCCTGACTAGAGTGATATAAATCTCTACACTAGGGCTCATTTACCTAACCTATACAAAATGTCTGCCTTTCAACCAAAAATTACAAGGCATGCCAAAAGATGAGTACTTAATAAAACAATCTGAAGAGACAAAGCAGTCATCGGAACAAGACCCAGCTACGGTGTAGCTGTTGGGGCTGTCAGACCACACATGCATAGATTACAGAGCTCTGTCTGCTGAGTGCCCTTTATGTGCAAGCTGCCATTTTAGGTGCCATTTTTGGAATGGGCTTAACAAGATCTGAGCTCCTGCAGAGCTTCCATTCTAACAGAGGACTGAGAACATAACTACAGACAAGCAAAAAGTTAATTATAGATGGAGGAACATACAATGAAGACCTGCACGAGAGGAAAAGGATGGCGTGACTGGTGGAGTGTGTGGGCTGTCTCAGCTGGAGTCGTCCGGGAAGACCTCTCAGTGGAGGTGAGGTTGGGCTCATGTGTGAGTGATGAAGAGGCTCCTGCCGTTACTGCGGGCCAGCGAAACCGAGAACGGCAATTGCAAAGGCCCTGCTGGACGAGCAAGATTGCGTCCTCTCGGTTTCTTAGTGCTTTGGAAGGTGAAAGCGCCAGTGGCACAGTGCTGACAAGAGCAACTTTCCGCAGCTGTGTCACTGTTGTGGCTAACCTAGGGAGGATGTGGTGGGTGGGCTTTCTCCTACTTACATAATTCTCCTCCTTTAAACACATGTAGGAATTATTCCTCTCACCCCCCATTTTGGGGGGCAAACGGAGTCTATTATACCTTCTTTGTAGCCACTTCAGGACCTTACAGCTGTAAACAGGCCATCTGTGTTGGTCCTCTTCATGACTGTAAGCGACAAACGCTGACTCAGCTATCTGTCCCCCACGCCCCTGCCCAAGTCCTGATTATCCCTCCATTAGACATGGGAAAACTGAAGCCCTGGGATGTTGGCTTCCTTGGTGGAGACCACGGATCTCTTAAGGCTTCACCTGGGGCAGGCATTGTGGCACAGGGGGTTAAGCTGCAGCTTGGGATGCCACCTGCCATCTCAGATTGCCTGTTCATCTCCTGACTGCTCTGTTTCCAGTCTACCTTTCTGCTAAAGCACCCTAGGAAGCAGCAGGTGATGGCTCATGTGCTTGGGCCCCTGCACCCATGTGGGAGAGCAGAAGGAGCTCCTGACTCCTGGTTCTGGCCTGGCCCAGCCCTGGCTGTTTTGGACATTTGGGGAGTGAACCAGTGGATGGAAGATCTCTCTCTAGCTCTGCCTTTCAAGTAGATGAAAAATAAATGACCAAACCTTGTTTTTAAAACAAGAGTCAACCTGATACTTGAACTCTAACAGCCTCACTTCCCATGATCATGCTGTAAACACTACCTGGAAGGATGGGTATTATTATTTTTAAAATATTCATTTATTTAATATATGTGAAAGGCAGAAATACACACACACACACACACAGAGAGAGAGAGAGAGAGAGAGAGAGAGAGAGAGAGATCTTACATCCACTGGTTCACTCCCCAAATACCCACAACAGCCAGGGCTGGGCCTGGACGAAGCCAGGAGCCAGGAACTCCATCTGGGTCTCCCACACCAGTGGCAGGACCCAAGTACTTGAACCACCACCTGCTGTTTCCAAGGGTGTGCATTACCAACAAGCTGGAATCAGAAGTGGAGGAGTCGGTAGTTGAACTGAGCATTCCACAATATGGAATGCAGGCATCCTAAGCAGCATATTAACTGCTATATCAAGGACCTGCCCCAAAGATGGAGATTCTTAAGTAGGAGCCTCTGATAGAAAAAAAAAAAAACCTGTAAACCAAATATAGTTATTGAATTATTTTGTAAAAAGATTTATTTATTAATTTGAAAGTTACAGAGAGCTAAAGACAGAGAGAGAATGAGAGAGAGAGAGAAGATATGTATATATATATCTTCACTCCCACATGGCCACAAGGGCTAGGGCTGGGCTGGGCTAAAGCCAGGAGCTTCTTCTGGGTCTCCACATGGGTGGCAGAGGCCTAGGAATTTGGGCCATCTTTCCCTGCTTTCCCAGGCCATTAGCAGGGAGCTGGATTGAAAGTCGAGTGGCTAGGACATGAACTGGTGCCCGTATGGGATGCTGGTGTTACAGGTGGCAGCTTGACCTGGTATGCCACAAGCTGACCCATTATTGAATTCTTATGGTAATTGTTTATGTTGAATCATTAGCTGGTAAAACTGCCTAGGGAAATGGAGTCAATAAATAAAGTTGAACAATCTTTCACTTGTTCATTTGTCATGGGTGTTTAAAAACAGATGAAAATGGGTAGTTTAAAATTCCCTCTGCTGTCTTACTAGAAATGTTACTGTATAGTATTTTTTTTAAGACTACCAAGGACATTCCATGATTTTCTTGAAATAGTTCTGTTTTTTTTTTAAAGATTTATTTATTTATTTGAAAGAGTTACACAGAGGAGAGGCAAAGAGAGACAGAGAGAGAGGGGTCCTCCAATCCGCTGGTTCACTCCCCAGTTGGCCACAATGACTGGAGCTGGGCCGATCCGAAGCCAGGAGCCAGAAGCTTCTTCTGGGTCTCCCCTTTCCTAGGTCACAGCAGGGAGCTGGATCGAGAGTGGAGCAGCCGGGTCTTGACCTGGCGCCCATATGGGATGCCGGCACTTCAGGCCAGGGCGTTAACCCGCTGCGCCACAACGCCGGCCCCATACTATATAGTATTAATACTGTGATGGCAATGTTGTCTGGCATTTCGCTACTCAGAACCTTCTGGAAACCAGTTTTTGCGCTCTTAGTAACTGTTGAGTAACTGGCACCAGTCTATTGTTTAGCAGAATGAATTTCTTCACCTACTTAAATGTTTTTCATACTTTGCCTATAATAATGCTTATTCTTTGACAACAAATGAGGCATAATATAAACAGACCACATAAAGTACACAACTGGAAAGGGCAAACGTTACACTGGATGAAGAGGACAATATTTGCACTGATTTTTGCTTTGCCCACTGGGAAAGAAAAAACTTTTCATGCAGGCACCTTTCTTGGCACACCAAAAGGTTGCTGGTATTTGGTAATGATATATTTATTGAAGGAAATATGAGAGTACTTGAAAGAGTTTGTGGAAAATGGAATTAAAAAATAATTTTGGTACAAAAATCCATGCTTATGAGGGATCAACAACCTTATGAAAAGTGTGTGTTATGAAAAACTATCAAAGCAAACATCTTTTAGTTCGATTTTCATGAACTTTTTGAAATACCCATGTACAATCTGCGCAGAGTGTTCTTCAACAGAAATACTAATTGAACACTTACTGTGTGCATAGTTGTGTTCTCTGTACCATTTGTGGAACTGTACACTAGGTGAGTAAAACAGCCAGCTTTCACACACTGCTTCCCATAGCCCAGAGAAGTAACTTGCTCCAGGGAGCACAGACCGTACACGCCAGATCTAGACTAGAGCCTGTGGCTTAACTCCAGAGCCTGTGCCCCTTTGTCCCCTGTTTGTACTGTGGGACAGCATTGTCTGGGTGGTCTTGGCTGTGTTAAAACCCCCAAGCCAGGTAGTGATTGGCATGAGGGGGTATCCCAATCTGTCAGGTTTTGAGCACCTGTTGGGATGGGAATCTTGGCTGAACTCTGTGGTCTGGTCTGGTGCTGTGAGCTTCTTTCTTTCTTTTTTTTTTAAAATATGCAGCCACGTCTCAATTGAAACCACGACTTCCTGTGAATGCCTTGTGATGTTATTTGAAGAAGGGAAATCAGCATATGAATTTTTAAAACGTTTCTTCAAGTATATTGATTTTTACGAATGGATGCAATTAGTAGGTCTCATTAGTTCCAAGGATTATTTATCCTGGCAGTACTAAAAGATCGTGCAGGTTCTGCCACCTTGACCAGTGAGGGGCTGCACGTGACCGGTAGCTTTAAACATGCGCAGTAATGCACGTGTTGATGCTGCCAGCACAAATGGAAAAATGTATTGCTTTAATTTAAAAAACAGGCTGTGTCTAGTTTTTGACTCCCTTTACGTTTTCTCTGAAGACTCATATTTTCTGGGAGCGTGGTGAGGGAGAGAGCAGGATTTAAGCCTGTTGTTCGTCAAAGATCCCCAAAACAATTTTGGAATGTGAACTTCGGTGCTAACTTTTTCACCCCTCCTCCTCCCATTTGTGAAGGGGAGATAAGCAGACAGACAGGAAACCTGGAAGATTCTGAAGCCGATGAAGAGTGTAGCCCAGGCTTCTCCTGTGGAAACGCAAGTTCTGCTTGGGGCGGGGTCTGGCTTGGCGCAGGTGGGTCTGGGGAAGCTGAGGCTCAGCAGTTCTAGAAGCTCCCAGGTGACTGTGCTTTGAGTAGCATGGCTCTCTCACCGGCAGACCCAGCCGTGTCTTGAGGCTGTGTGGATCCCTGAAACCAGCTGGGGGAGTTTAAGCAACACAGATTCCCAGGGATACACCAGGCTTATTGAATTGGAGTCTCGGGGGGTGAGGCCGGCAGGTATGTGAGAAAGATTAAAAAAAAAAAAAGCTACCGAGTGATTTAGTGGTAACTCTGGCCAGCTTTGTTTACTCGAAGGTGGAGGTGGGGGTGAGGGGGCCTAAGGACAGCTTTGAAGACTTCACTGGAAGAATCAGACCGAGCCAAGCTTTCTGACATGCTCAGAGCTGCTGCTTCGGCCCAAACTAAAGGAGCAATTGTAACAGCCACCCCTCCTTGGGAGGGTATCGACCGGTTTCTTAAGATTGCACCCAGACCAGCTTAACTCCAAGAGCGTGGAGGAAGAAGTGCTTGATGGTTAGCTTGCTGACCTGCCTAGCATTAGATAATGTCTGTGAAGGCTCCGCCGAGTGTGTCCGGGGAAGCCGGGCCCCAAATCTGGAAAAGAGAAGTCATGATTAGGAGGCAGGAGTTGAAGTTCCTGTCCTGAGTATTGCAAGTGTAACGTCAGCCCTCCCCTCGGCTCCCAGGTTTGGGGGCGGGGGGAGAGGCTGGAGAAGCTGGCAGAAGGGGGTCGGTGATGGTCTTGTTGGGAGAAAGTCCAGACGGGGCGGCCGCTGCCTCTCCTTCCACAGTAGGACTTGTTCTTTCTCGGTCACGAACTCCCCAGCAAGTGGCTGGTTAAGGCTCTTCACCCCGAGGTGCAGCGGCCCCGTCGGGCCCCTGGCTGGGGGACACTGACCGTGGCGACCCTCATCTCCTCTTTCAATCTACAGTCTCTCTTCAGAGTCACGTGTCGCCTGGTGTCGCCTCTGTGGCTCTTCCTATCCCCCCCCACCTTGTCAGAGGTGGAAAAATTAGGGAAACCCCTCAAAAACCGAAAGTTGGAACACTCACTCCCTCTCCTTTTCTGAAGGCTAGCCAGTGAGAACACATTGTGTATTGGCCTCGGGAACTTCGACACCAGGGAGGGTTCCAGCAGAGCCCAGCGCAGCACGAACATGTTCCGGATGACGGATTTCTTGCAGGCGCCACTTGCACATTGTGGGCCCCTGAGGCAGGCTGTGTCCCTCGATGCATCTGAAGTCACTGGGAAAGTGGGTGCGGGTGAGCGACGGCACTTGGAACTTGCCCTTGGCTCTCACACTTCCCACCTCAATGACACAATTTCTTCAACTAAGACTGGCTGGGATGAGCGCCTACTCCCACGCAGCTTTGAAAACAGTTGTAAAACTTGTCAGGGGCCCCCCTCACTGGTTTTTCGTATATTTCCAGAATGGTGTAGCCATCACCACGATCTGATTCGCAGACATTTTCCTCACTCCCAAAGAAACCCCGTGCCATCCTCGGCAGCTAGGTCCAGGCAACCGCACATCTTTGTAATTCCTCCTTTCTCTGTAACAGTAAGGGGTTTTCTGTGAGTGTATTATTTACTTGGAGGAGTCTCTTTGCCAAATTACAAAGTCTTGCTCTTGGCTCCTCAGTCTCTGCTCGGCCCATCCCCGATGGCAGGCTTTACCTGTCTGGGACCGTCTCAGACACAGGTGTTTGTTATCTGACGTAAGTGGGAGGCTAGAGGCAGGGTGAACCCCAGGGCCACTGTCATCAGCTGCCTGATGTGACCTCAGAAACTCGTGTTCTCCCCGTCTCTCATCCCTGTTGGAGGCAACCGCCAGTGCTTCCCGTAGGATATTAACCAGCCTCGCCTTTCGCTTGTGAGTCTTTCCTGTGTTAAACATAGGCAGTGATCCACTGCCTCTGAACCAGTTGCCCAATCCCAGCTGCAGCTGGCTGAGTGGTAATGGATGGATCAGCGGTCTCACCAGGCTGGGGAGCGACTTTTGAAGCTGACCGTAGATTTCTGTCTTTGAAAAGCATTATCGATTCAGATCTTGCCACATTAGGAGTTTCTCATAATTGCGTCAGGAGTACTTCAAAGTTTATCTTTGGAAAGGTTAAAACTGGGGGCAGTATTGGCGATGGTGGTAACGCTAACATGGGTGGAAAATAAATTCTTTAAGTCATATTAGAAAAACCTGGGGGCTGGTGTCGTGGTGCAGTGGGTTAAGCTGCTGCCTGGGATGTTGGCATCGTGTATCGAGTACCAGTTCGCGTCCCAGCTGCTCTGCTTCTGATCCAGCTCCCTGCTAATGTATTTGGGAAGGCAGCAGCTGCCACCCACAAGACCCTCAAGGAGTTCCAGGCCCCTGCCTGGCCCAGCCCCGACCATGGCGGCCATCTGGAAGATTCTCTGTCGGCCTTTCAAATAAAAATAAAAATAAAAACCTGTTTGCATTAGGATAAAAATGTTTAAACATATGGACTAGTAGCAAGTCGAAAATCATTCTTACCTAGATGTTAAGGTAGCCCCTGGAATCTCTGTTTGGGACAGAGTAAAATCCTCTTCTGAATGTCAGTATTCAGGTTACTGTATGAACTTGAAATGACCAGAAATCGACTGTTTCAAATATAATTCACGCTTCACCTAAGCCAAATAGGCACTCTGCCAGTTGTTTGGACTTGACTAAATCCTGCGTTATATGTAATAAAAAAAATCAAGGTAGGCCTCTGCTTTGCGAAGGAATCTGCTCGATTCGAGCTGTGTGTGAGCGGCTATTTCAGGGCGCAGTCTGGCCACATGTCAGTAGTGGGCCTTTGCTGGGGCAGCCCTTCGTGGCGAGAGAACGGATGTCGAAGCAGGCAGACACCATATGCCCTTTGTCTGGCGTGCGCGTCCCCTTCGGGAGGCTGGCTGGAGGGTTTCAGCTGTCTCAAATAATCCCCATTTTGCTGTTGCTGCAACTGTGATTCTCCAGCTCTGCTCTCTCGGATGTTAATTGTAACTCTTTCCTAGTTAGGTGGCTCTTCCTCCTCCGTGGTCATAGAGGTTCCACACTCTGAAGTGCTAGGGGTTGGATGAATCTTGAAGAATGAGTTTCGGTTGATTGGTGACAGAAAGCAGTGCAAAGAATTCAGAGTAAGACACCACCCCAGCAGTGTGAGTGTGCAGTGGGAGGGGCGGCGGGGTGGGTATGGGACAGGATGCTTAGAATAATTCTGCCAAGTGAATCAGAGCGGCTTGCAGCTCTCGGCGAGCACGGAGCTCACTTCTGCCCAGAGTTCGGACGCGGCCAGGAATCACCATTTCGCACTCGGCAGAATGGAACTTGCAGCAGCCCCAGCCCCGAGTGCTGTAGACGTGTCCGAGATCGTAAGCAGGCCCTCCATGTGTTTGGGTGGTTTCTCTGTCTGCACCGGTGGTGGCCTGTCGCCTGCCTACTTCACAGGCCAGGAGGGAGACGTGACGGGGAGTTTGTTTCCAGCTCCATTCTTCCCAGCTGGTCGCCAGCACCAGTTCCCCCTTGGACCTGGGTCTCAGTTTTCTTGTTGGTGGCAGCAGGAAATGGCCTTCCCCAAGTCCTCCTGTGCGACAGAAGCGGCTTCTTTGGGCTGAGTTCCTTTTGCCGTGGTGTCTATGAGGAGTTGGAACAGCCCGCCGTCCTCTGGTTTGGTCTGTTTCCTTCTCAAACTGCCTGAGTCAGCTGCTGAGTTTTCTCCAGGGGATGTTGCTCGGGGACAGCCCCGTGCAGCCGGGAGAGATCCCTGTGGGGGCTGAGGACAGGTAATGGATGCTTCCGAGGCCGCTGGCATCTTTGGCAGGCTGGGCTGAAGCCAGGTGTGGGATCCAGCTTTGCTGTGGGCGGAAGGAAGAAAGGGAGGGGGAGATGAGAAGGAGCCCCCGGGAGGCAGCTTGGGATCTGTCTGTCCTGTCGCTAGGCGCCAATGCCAGTGCGGGGGGAGGCCCCAGTCCCCACTCCCCACTTGGCTAACTGGACTGTCGGGCCATGGAGAGAACCATCTCGGCACGTCTGTTTTCCCCATCTCAACAGTCTCGATCCTAGCCCTACACAGCACTGCTGGCTTGTTTGAAGTAGTGGCTGTGAAAGCGCTTGGCGTTTGGTCACTCTCCCTACCTCCTCCTCCCAGGGTGCACTCTTCCTGCAAATGCGGGCAGGGTGCTGGGCTCTCTGAGACGCTTCCTTTGTTGCTGTCCCGGCTTGTTTCAGGGCTTGTTGGTGACCTAACTTTGATTTTGAGGTCGACCTGTTAGCCTTGCTGAAGTCCGTGCACACGGTACCCCTCTTAGTCCTGGCCAGGTGACCCCCCCCCCAAAAAAAAAAAAAAACAAACCAAAAACCCGTAGGGTCCTGGAGAGAGGGTGTGAGTGGCTCAAGTTGATGTCTCCCAAAGTTGAAGATGGTGGGGCCCAGGGACCTGAGTCAAGGGCCGTGTTGTGGGTTCTTAAGCGAGAGTGCGAATGCAGAAGAGCCGTCTCTGGTTCAATCTTGAACTTCTGAGTTAGGAAGCGCTGCACTCAGGTGGTGTGAGCGAGAGGGAGAAGAAAAGACCAAGCTTGATGAAATCTGCTCTCCAGCTCAGCAGATTCTGACTCAGAAGCAGTCGTGGAAGTGGGCGCTCTCATTAACCCATTCATGAGTGGAGCACACTATCGGTGTCTGTGTGTGCATTGTGTGTTTAGCGCCTGCCTTGTTAATTAACTTTACTCTCTGCTTTATGTTTGCTGGCTGTGAGTTAATTGCTAATGATAGTGTTCCCTTGCCAGTCACAACTTGTACCACTCATTTCCCCCGCTGAATTCCTTGTATTTCATCTCATATTTAGGCTAACATCATTTGCCTTTAGCTAGCAAAACTCCTTGATAATCGTGTATTGGCAAGCTCTTACACAATGTTACTTTTAGTCCTTGGTTCCAGAGACGTCATATAATCGGATCGCTTTGGCAGATGATGGTCTAAGTGTACCTTTTATCTTAACCAAGATGAAAGTAACGCATTGCAGTGTACAGTGAACCAAGCTTCAGAAGTTCTCCGTTAGTCTTCACTGAAATCCACTTTTTTTCCCATGGCTGGCCGGGCCTTCTAAGGTCTGGCTTTTCCCTCTCCCGTCAGGGTCACCTTCTCACTGAGCTCATACTCTGACACTGCAGACTGCTCCCCCCACCTGCTCTCTGCCAGGTGCTTTCCTGCCTCCGGACCAGGCACTTGGAGTTGTGGCTGTAGGGAACGGCCTTTCCTTTTCTCCTTGCTTGGCTGGATCTTTGCCATCGTTCAGGTGCTGCTCTGGCCACTGTCCTAGGCCGTGTTACTTTAGGACACTCCTCCATCTTAAGTCGCCTTGGCGCCTTCGCATCGCCGCGTCCTGTTTCTTTCTTTCAGAGCACTGTGACGGTTTTGTTGCTCGTAGACTGACTTGCCACTTACTGTCTCCCCCATTAGGATGTCAGCTCTGGGAGGGCAGCGCTGTTGTCTGATTCTCACTGTATCCCCAGCCCCTGACCCAGTCCTGGATGTGTAGTAGTTGCTCAACAAATACTTCTGGACTCCACAGTCACTTTGGATGATGGATACAGCAAACAACTTTTAAGTAGCTTGGGACCACAAGCTGATAAAGACAGCTCCGTCTCCTCCGGGTCAGCCCCTCTGCCCCATCTGCGTGTGTCCCTGCTTGGTCACTCTGGGAGCACTCCACACCCCAGGGTTCTGTTTCTCTGTCTTGGCAAGCCCCTGGCTGCAGGCCGGAGTCACCATCTAACTGTTTTAAGCATCATTTTTGTTCTCAAAATGAAAACCACCTGTCTTCAAAGTGATCCCTTTAAAACAAATGCTTTATTTCTTTACCGAGCCCTTCTTCCCCCTCTCCCTTTTTCCACAGCCTGCCAAGAATAATGGGAAAAACCCTATTATCTTGGAAAGTGGTTTTCCCTCTGGTCGGAATCCAAAGCTGGATGATTTATCACCAAGTGTGCGGGGGCAGCAGCTTCGCCCTGCCCTGCCAGCAGCTCACAGCCTTAGAGGTGTGTCCTGGCGCCTCAGCAGGCGCACGCGGCCGCTCCCCCAGGCACTGCCCTTCTCTGTGCATTTCTGTGGAAGTCCCTTCCTGCAGGTAAAGAAGCTAGGCCAGGGTGCCTTGGCAGTGGCAGTGGGGCTGCAGACAGTGTTTAAATGGCACTCCCTGCAGGACCGCTCCAGCTCACCGACTCCCCCGCTTCTGGGGAGTGGATGATATATGAGACTCCCATTTTACGGATTGCAAAATGAAGGCTCATGGAAGATAGGGGACTTGTTCATAAGCTCATGGGTTGTAACCTGCAAAGATCAGAATCCACATCTGTCTGACTCTCAAATTACTTCCTGGTGTGATAAGTGTTTCTGAGACTTTTTTTTTTTTTGACAGGCAGAGTTAGTGAGAAAGAGAGAGACAGAGAGAAAGGTCTTCTCTCCGTTGGTTCACCCCCCGAATGGCCACTACGGCCAGTGCGCTGCACCAATCTGAAGCCAGGAGCTTCCTCCTGGTCTCCCATGGGGTGCAGGGCCCAAGCACTTGGGCCATCCTCCACTGCACTCCCTGGCCACAGCAGAGAGCTGGACTGGAAGAGGGGCAACCGGGACAGAATCCGGCGCCCCGACCGGGACTAGAACCCGGGGTGCTGGCGCCGCAGGCGGAGGATTAGCCTAGTGAGCCGCAGCGCCGCCTCTGAGACTTTTTTAAAAACAAAACAAAACAAAATACCACACTCTGTCCTCTATTTAAAAACAGATCTGGCAGCCTGATCCACATGCATACACGTATGCACATACATTTGACTAAAATAAGTTTCCTGAAATGGTAGTTGTCTTTACGTTTTTGCGATGCCCTCTCATAAGGTCAGAACCTTCTAGATGGATTATGTGGCCCGCTGAGTGGTGGCAACCCAATCTAAAACAATTTCAACAGCACTAGTATAGGTAATGTGTACCATCACGCTTACTTTTTATAGATGTTAACGTGGTGTAAGTGACCCTAAAATATTTTTTTCCTAAAAAAATGTAGTAAAAGTACAGCTTCTTGGATTTTTTTTTTTATTTTTTTATTTTTTTTTTATTTATTTATTTATTTATTTATTTATTTTTTATTTTTTTGACAGGCAGAGTGGACAGTGAGAGAGAGAGACAGAGAGAAAGGTCTTCCTTTTGCCGTTGGTTCACCCTCCAATGGCTGCCGCGGACGGCGCGCTGCGGCCGGCGCACCGCACTCGTCCGATGGCAGGAGCCAGGTGCCAGGTGCTTTTCCTGGTCTCCCCATGGGGTGCAGGGCCCAAGCACCTGGGCCATCCTCCACTGCACTCCCGGGCCACAGCAGAGGGCTGGCCTGGAAGAGGGGCAACCGGGACAGAATCCGGCGCCCCAACCGGGACTAGAACCCGGTGTGCCGGCGCCGCAAGGCGGAGGATTAGCCTGTTGAGCCACGGCGCCGGCCAGCTTCTTGGATTTTTACAAACTGACCATGTGCACGTAACCAGCAGCAGCTCAACCTCGTGCTGTCGACCCCTGCTTGTCTGAGTCCAGACAGTGGCATGGAGTACAGCAGAAGCTGGGAGCCCGCCTGTGTGTTCTCAGTGCTGCACGTTCATCTTGCTGGCTAGGCTCTCTGGTTGTGCAGGTCCGTCTTTGGCATTTGCAGTGTTGGCGCCTGGCTGGAGTTTTAGGCAGAACAACTGCTGAAGGAGTGGAATGCAGCCTCCCTCATGGTTGTCAGAAATTGGCACAAACAGAGGCCTGACTGAGGATGTGCCTGGTACAGTGCGAACGAGGAGGAGGCAGAAAGGGCAAGGCCCCACCAGTTTGCTATGGAAACGTCTGGGTGTGAGGATTTATGATCCTAGTCATTGAGACCAGCGTTCCTGGAATGAGAGGGAGGGAGGATGAGGGGGAGAGAGGAATGTGTGATAGAGTCCCAAGCTCCTAGAGGTTAATGAACATCTGTGTAAAATAAGGAACATCTACCTCTCACGGTGAGTATTGATTCTTAGAGAAAATTGTTGAAGCATGCTGGATTCAACTGCCTTCTTGGCAAAGATCCCCTGCATCTCAGTAGAAGAGCAGGCTGGATTGTCGTGCGTTCATAATGTATGGGTTCTGTAAGTCTGTCTCGAGGGACACAGTGCATATAATTTGTTGTAATGAGATGTGTGTAGAAATGAGGAGGAGCTAATACCGTAATGTGCCTATCATAGAGTGCTGTTATGTTTTATTACTTAGTGTCCTCTTGAGATTCCTTTATTTCTTTTTTAAGATTTTATGTATTTGAAAGGCAAAGTTACAGAGAGGTGGGGAGAAACAGAGTGAGATCTTCCATCGTCTGGTTCACTCCCCAAATGGCCTCAACAGCCAGGGCTGGGACAGGTCGAAGCCAGGAGCTTCTTCTGAGTCTCCCATGTGGGTGGCAAGAGCGCAAGTACTTGGGCCATCCTCCAGTACTTTCCCAGGTGCATTAGCAGGGAGCTGGATCAGAGGTGGAGCAGCCGGGACACGAATTGGTGCTCACATGGGGTGCTGGCATTGCAGGCAGAGGCTTTACCAGCTGTGCCTCGGCACCGGCGCCTTGAGATTCCTTTATAAGTAGCATTTAGTCAGGCTGCAGTGGCTGTCGTGAATCTGGGACTTTGGGAAAATAATAAATCCCTTTGTGTTTGTTGATTAGATAAGCTTGTATTCATTGTTCATTTTTGTAAAGGAGACCTCGGTGTGAGTTTCCTGAGCACTCCTGACCTGTGATCCTGATTGGGGGTTTGTGTGTAATCCTGCATGTGTCAGGTGTGAAAAAAGTCTTGGGAACTGAGCAGACACACTGTGTGGAGCAAGAGGCGCAGCAGGGCTGCAGAGAGGGGGGTGCTGTACCTGAATTACTCTTACTCTCTCAGCACCTGCGCCCTGCCTGAGTGCTGAGGACCTGCTGGGTGAACGGAAGGAGAAAAGACAAAAATACAGGTGGCATCTAATGAGTTTGTACTGTGTGCTTTGCCTCATTTATCTGATTGAGTAGTGACAAGAGGCCTGTGAAGATGGGTGTCGCCATTCTTGAGAGTGATCTAGGTCCTGTTTGCCTGGGCACAGTTCTGCGTATGCCTGTTCTACCATCCATCCTGACAGCGCTGGGGCAGGTGTTCGCTGCAGTGCTTCACATGCTGCTTGGAATGTGTGAATCCCATATCCCAATTTTTAGGTTCAAGTCCTGGCTCTTCCCGATTCCAGCTTCCTGCTAATGCACACCTTGGCAGACAGCAGGTGATGACTCAAGTATTGGGGTCCCTGCTCCCCATGTGAGAGATCTGGATTGAGTTCCTGACTCCTGACTTCGTCCTGGCCCAGCCCTGGCTGTGGTGGGCATTTGGGGAGTGAACTAGTGGATATGAGATCTCTGTGTCTCAAACATTGTGGCCCACAAGAAAAAATATTTCACTCTGAAACCTTCTGGTTGGGATAGACAGATGGAGAAACCGAGACACAGAGAAGCCATGTCACTTTCCACCATCAGCCAGCTAGTAAGTGGCAGAGCTGGGATTCTTTCCTATGAGTTTTGGTTCCAGGTCTTGTCATTTGATCACCGAGTTCTGCTGCCTCACAGTGTAGGCCAAGGGAGATGTATGAAAGAAGTGCTCTTCTGTTTTTTCAGTTTCAGTATTTAGTAAAAAAAAAAATTCACTGCCAAGTTGGCATCTGAAGTAGGTAGCGTGTGACTCAGGGCAGTGGGAATGTGCTAAGCACAGACCTGTTGAAACTCTAAATGTGTTTCCATTGGTAAACCTGGCCAATTAGTATTTTAGAATGGTGAGACCAATTACATATGCATGATGATTGATAGTTGACAAAACTACATGATTGTCTTGAAGCTCTCTGTACACCTTGGGAGGTGAGCCCTGGGATTTCCAGTTTGTGGAGGAGGATGAGCAGTCACCTGCCTGAGGTCGCACAGCTTTTCTAAGGGGTAGATCCGGGCTAGACTCACCCTCTGCCTGAAGTGCCTCTGGGCCGAGTGTTCTTATATGGCCATGAGAGGGCGCTGTTCATGGAGTATTAGCGAGCCACCTGGAGACTCATTAGTCCGACACTGAGCTTTTCAGCCTTGACACCGTCAGCCAGTTATGTCTGTTGTGGGGCTGTCCTGTACCTGGTGAAATAGTTCGTGGCATCCCTGGTCTCTACCCGCTAGATACCAGCAACGCAAGTTCTGATGATGAACAGTGTCTCCAGACATTGCCGGAAGTCCTCTGAGGGCATATTTGCCCTATGTTCAGAGCCACTGGTTTCACATAATCGCCACATTTAAAAGCAGCAAAGTCAGTCTCGACAATGTTAGACATGTCACCTTCCCGCCCTCTAGCATCCAGAGTATCAGGAAAACCATTAAAAGACCAGCAAACGGGCAGAAGAGAGAGAGAGCAAGCAGCATGTTTCATGTTGAATTCTCTTCTGTAGAAGAGCACTGGATCTGCCAAGCAAAGAGAAGGCAGCCAGCACTTTAAGTTAAAAATCACACAATTAAAAATGTTTTTGTGGAAAAGTTAAAATATAGATCAGCTAAAATACACACACGCACACACACAGAATTTCCTGTAATGCTATTACCCAGAGATTTTGCATTTTACTTTATCTCCTTCTAACCTTTTCCAACACTCATGTATAAGTATATACTTATTTATATAATTTTCCAAGTAGGTCCATGCCAAAAAGCTATTATAACTTGCTTTCTAAAAATTATGTTTATTTAATTGAAAGGTGGAGAGACAAGAGACAGAGATCTTCCACCTGCTGGCTCACTCTTCAAATGTCTGCAATAGCCAGGCTGAAGCCAGGAGCCTGAAACTCCCATCAGGGTCTCCCTTACGGGTAACAGGGAGCCAAGTACTTGAGCGAGTACCTCCTGCCTCCCAGAGTGTGCATTAGCAGGAAGCTGCATTGGAAGCAGAGCCAGGACTCAAACCCAGGCCCTATGGTTTGGGATGCAGGCTTCCCAAGCAGTGTTTCCACTGCTGTGTCAAATGTGCACACCATACTTCACTGTTTTAAGTTTAAATGTGCTGCAGATACCTTTCCATATCCATGATATAGAACTACAAAGATTTCTTTAAAATTTTTTAAAATACTGTTTTTTTTTTTAAGATTTATTTATTTATTTGAAAGTCAGAGTTACACAGAGGAGAGGCAGAGAGAGAGAGAGAGAGGTCCTCCATCTGATGGTTCTCTCCCTAGTTGGCCACAATGGCCAGAGCTGCACTGATCTGAAGCCAGGAGCCAGGAGCTTCTTCTGTGTCTCCCACATGGGCGCAGGGGCCCAAGGACTTGGGCCATGTTCTATTGCTTTCCCAGGCCATAGTAAAGGGCTGGATTGGAAGTGGAGCAGCTGGGTCTCAAACTGGCACCCATATGAGATGCCTGTGCTTCAGGCCAGGGTGTGAACCCGCTGTGACACAGCGCTGGCCCCGGTTTATTTGTTTTGAAAGTCATAGGTGCTGGGGCCAGCATTGTGGCGTAGTGGGTAAAACTACCGTCTGCAGTGCTGGCATCCCATGTGGGCGCCAGTTCCAATCCCGGCTGCTCTACTTCCTATCCAGCTCTCTGCTATGGCCTGGGGAGACAGTGAAGGATGGCCCAGGTTCTTGGGCCCCTGCACCCATGTGGGAGACCTGGAAGAAACTCCCAGCTTCTGGCTTCAGATCATTGCAGCTCTGGCCATTGTGGCCAATTGGGGAGTGAATCAGCGGATGGAAGACCATCCCCTCCCCTCGCCTCTCCTTCTCTTTCTGTATAACTCTAACTTTCAAATAAATAAATCTTAACAAAAAATAGATGCAGAGCAGAGAGGCAGGGAGATAGAGAGAGAGCAGTATCTTGCATCTGCTCCCCAGATGGCCACAGTGGCCAGTGCTGAGCCAGGAGCCAGGAGCTTCATCTAGGTCTCCCATATGGGCAGTAGCTGCCCAGGCACTTGGACCCTCTTTTGCTGCTTTCTGAGGTGCATTAGCAGGGAACTGGATCAGAAGTGGAGCAGCTGGGACACGAACTGGGGCTCATATGGGATGCCGGTGTCTCAGGCTGCGGCTTTACCCTCTATGCCACAACGCTGGCTTGAACTTCAAAGATTTTAATGGCTACATGTTACTTCATTGTATGATTGCTGGATAACTTAGTCTCCTGTTTGTATATGTTTAGTTTGTGTATTTCCAATTCTGTTTTTGCTATTACATATAAAATTATGAGTATGTGTATGTATCTAAGCCCTTCACGGCTTTTTATTTCCCTGATGGAAATTATAATCAGTATAATTTTAGCATGCACCGAGCAGATATCTAATTCATAATGTCTTGGATTGTATTTTGATTATGTTAACGTACTTTTGCCCCTTAAAATTATGGAAAATGCATTGATATAAATATGATTATGCACAAGGCTTGCGGAATGGAGTGTGGAAAGTTCTTTGGTTTTCTGATTAAATGATGACTAACCAGAAACCATGCAGGTTTCGTGCCTTGTTTGTGAAGCCCTCTCTCAGCCGAAGCAGGCTGTTTCCTGAGTAGGGGTCAGCCCTGTGAGGACTGCAAACTTCCTTGAAGATTTTGTGTGCTACTGGGAGAAATTTAAGGCTGTGTTCTCATGAATTCTCTTTGCTCATGGATTTTTTTCAGACATGTTTCAAATGATAAAATTACAAACCGGTGATAAGAAACATTCAGATGGCACAGAAGAGCCTAAAACTCTTTACTGTGCCTCCCGCTTTTTTCTTTCCTTCTGTAAAACTTTTAAATGCATATACAGGTATTAAAATTAAAAATTAAACTCACAAACTGAGCAACAATATGCAAGGTGTGAGCCAGTTAACTTTCTTCATGTGTTGTTCAAAGGGTCTTAAAAAGGTCATGGAAATGTATATTATGGAAAAACAAGGCATGGATTTCAAAAAAATTTGCAACCAAATGAACTTATCTTTAAATTGCATTTTCCATGGACTTTTTGGAGTCTCCATGCGCCCTGACTTTCTGTATCTGCACCTTATTCTGTTTAATGGTGCCCTATTTAGGAGTGTTATAAGCATTTTCTTCTGTAACCAATCACCCTCTTTTATGTGAATCTCCCCATAAAATACATGTCTGCCAGTGGAGTTGTTGAGTTAAAGTCTGTGCCCTTATAATTTTGATAGATATTTGCTGCTAAATTGTCCTCCACCAACAATATATAGCTTGGCTTGTTTCTATTAGGCATTTTTATTTCCTACCTGACATAAACTGTTAAATAATCAATTAGCAACACAAAGATAGAACCTCATCCACCATAACCGATTAGGAAGAGACTGTGTTCTCTTTACTTTGGGTTGTAGCAGTTGGTTGTTGGCCTTGGGGGTGCTCAGGGCATATCTATTTATTGGTTTTCTTCTCAGATTGGCCTGAAACTGGTTTTTACTTTGTTTAACCATGGAGTAAGAAGTACGTATATGAAGTTGGGACAGTACTCAGAGACATTAGGTCATAGATTATTTTTAAGTTTTACATTTGGAACAGTTTTTATTTGAGAGGTGGACAGTGTGAGAGCAAGAGAGAGAGCAAATGCCTGTAATGACCCTTGGTTGAAGATGAGGTCAGGAGGGAGAAGGAAACTCAGACCAGGTCTTCACGTGGGTGCAGGAGCTCAATCACTTGAGCTATAACCTTTTGGCTCTCAGGGCGTGCATTAGTAGGAAGCTGATGTAAGTAGTGGAGCCAAGCATTAAAACCAGATACTGTGATGTGGGCACAGGAATCTTAACCAGCGACTTGACAGCTAGGCCGAATGCCTGCCCTGACTTTCTGGTAATATTTGATGATCTGTCTCCATTAGAATTGAGGTGGTTAGACATGGGCCCTGATTGCTAAAGGACTTGCAGTATTTACCTTCATTGGGTCTCTGAGTTAGAAGAGTGTGCCTGCAATATTTACCTTCATTGGGTCTCTGAGTTAGAAGAGTGTGCCGTTTGGTATTTGGTACAATGTACCGAATGTAGGATGTAAATGTAATATATTAAATATAATGTGATAATCATGCTGTAACCATTTCCTCCTCTTCGATAAAATCTTTTTTGATGTTTTTCCATTACCCATCTTTTTCCACCCCATGTTCACATTTTTTACACTGTTACTTGTGTGTGTGTGTGTATGTATGTATGTATTTAAATTAAAGTCAGAGTGTCAGGGAGAGAGAGGAAGAGATATTCCATCAGTCATTCACTCCCCAAATGGCTGCAATAGCCGGGGCAGGGTCAGGCCAAAGGTGAAAGTCAGGAACTGCATCCGGGTCTCCCCACATGGATGCCAGGAGCCCAAGTACTTGGGCCATCATGCACCATTTTCCCAGGCTCATTTGCAGGAAGCGGGAGCACTCCAGTAAGGGATACGTATAACCTGCTGTGCTACAACAGTCGCCCCTATCTACACTGCCCTTAAGAAAATAGTTATAATTGGTAATGAATTCGAGATTTTTTTTAAAAGATTTATTTAGTTATTTGAAAGTCAGAGTTATACAGAGAGAGGAGAGGCAGAGAGAGAGGGAGGTCTTCCATCTGATGGTTGACTCCCTAGTTGGCCACAATGGCCGGAGCTGTGCTCATCAGGAGCCAGGAGCTTCTTCTGTGTCTCCCACATGGGCGCAGGGTCCCAAGGACTTGGGCCATCATCTACTGCTTTCCCAGCCCATAGCAGAGAGCTAAATTGGAAGTGGAGCAGCCGGGTCTTGAACCAGTGCCCATATGGGATGCCAGCATTTCAGGCCAGGGCATTAACCCACTGCACCACAGTGCTGGCCCCTCGAGATTTTTAAAATTGTTTTATTTTTGGTCAGGTTTGTCTTCCTGATTAAATTTTAACGAACACTCCATTTCTAGTCCTTATCATCCTGGAATGCTGTTGGGCACATAAAGTGTTTGGATTGGCTTCTCGCTTCCGGATTCACCATATTTTTCGAAGTCCGTGTGTTTGGTAACAAGTGGCTAACCCTGGGCATCGCCCCTTGGTTGGCCACTGTGCAGGCAACTCTTCAGAATGTTGCTGTGCTCCCTGGGGAAGGACACGGCCAGGTGCGTCTGAATGATTTGGCATTTGAAGCTGTGGCGATGGCAGATGTTTGAAGATGGGTCCGTGAACCCCGGGGGTGTGCAGCAGCTGTCAGAACCTGGGTAGCAGCGTGAGAGGCCTGTGTTTGCTGAGAACCCAGGGGGCTTTCTGATGGCCACTAGAAATGTCTGCGGTGTTTGTGGCCAGGATTTTTTTTTGAGCCGGCCCAGGGTGAGCCCCTGAGGCTGAGATACGGAGAGGAAAGATCTCGGGGCATCTCTCGTGTGTCAGTGAGCCATATGCTCACTCTTGGGGCAGCGCCTTTTCCAGTGTTCTAGATAGTTCTATCAGACGCACTAGGGAGCCCACCTTGCAGGGTGGAAGCTGGAGTGTGTCTAGGTTTGGCCACGGGCTGAACTCCTGTCCCCTCACATCTGAACCCTGCTGACACCACTGTCTGGGGAAGTTTTACAAAGCTTTTATGTATGTTTCTTACTGCTCATGTAATGTATTGTCTTTTGTCTTTTGAGGGCTTTATAGAGCTGGGTGGAGGATCCCAAGGAAATGGCCTTTGGAGTGCAGTGGTCTTGCAGTGGACTGTGGCCTCTGTGGCTTTTTCCTTAAGGTGCTGTTACGGGCCACATTGGGTCCCCTCAGAATTTATATAGGTGCCTCAGAATGTGACTTTCAAGTGACAGTTTAGCTACGATTCCACCATTAGGATAGGCCCTGATCAGTCTGATCGGTGTCCTCAGAAGAAGAGATTGGGACATACAGAGGGACATTGCAGTGGGACACCCAGTCTCTGAGCAGGCAGCCATCTGCTAGCCAAGGTGAGAGGCCTCAAAAGCAAGCAAGTCTACCAACACCTTGACCTTGGCCTTCTGTCCTCCAGAACTGTGAGGTCATGACTTTCTGTTTGAGTCAGGGCAGCCTGACTGACTAATACAGGGGCTGTTAGCCAGACGATCCCTCAGATTTTGCTTCCCTAAAGAGGACTACAACATGTGCCTCTCATTGTTGAAGTGGGGAGTGGACGTACTGCCTGGCGTGTCTCAGGTAGTGGTGGTAGTCGCCAAGATCACTGACTAGTGTAGTGATAGAAAACACTGCTCCCCTCCTTCAAGCAGGTTTTCTGGCCCCAGCTTGATGGAGTCTCCCTCCTCGCTCCCCTTTTTCTAAAATTTATTTACTGGAGAGGCAGAGAGAGGTCTTCCATCCAGTGGTTCACTCCCCAAATGACCACAATGGCTGGAGCTGTGCTGATCCGAAGCCAGGAGCCAGGAGCTTCTTCCAGGTCTTGCATGTGGGTGCAGGGGCCCAAGGACTCTGGCCTTGTTCCACTGCTTTCCCAGGCCACAGCAGAGAGCTGGATCAGAAGAAGAGGAGCAGCTGGGACACGAACCGGCGCCCATATGGATGCTGGCACTGCAGGTGGAGACTCAGCCTACTGTGCCACAGCTCCGGCCCTCCCCTCTCCCCTTTGTAAGTCCTTTTCAGATAGACTTGCACAACATTTACAGGTTTAGCAAGAAAGTGAAATATTTTCTTTTGAGGAACCTTTTTTATTCTTTTAATCTATTAACATACTGGGGTTCTGGGTACCATTTTATCTAGGACAAGGATTCTGCTGCCAACATCAATTGCTGGTGGCTCTTTTGTGGTGTCATTTCTTCCCTACCTGATACCCATTGCATTCGTTTGCTCGAGGTGCTGTAACAGGAGTAGCATAGACTGGGCCGCTTAAATGCTGGAAATTTATTGTCTCTGTTCCACGCTTCTTCTAGCCTCCAGTATTTCTCTGGCATCCTTTCCCTTGTAGATACTTGTTCCCCCATCTCTTTGTCTTCACGTGGCGTTCTCCACGTGTGTGTGTGTGTGTGTGTGTGTGTGTGCGCGCACCCAGATTTCCTCGCCAGTCACGCTGGATATAGGGCCGCCTCAAACGACCTCATTTTAACTCGATCATCTGCAAAGGCCCTACTTGTCCTGAAAGGTCACAGTCAGCAGCACTTGGGACGAGGCCTGAAGAGCTCTTGGCAGGGTACACGTCAACCCCGAGCAGCAGTTGCAGTGAGACGTCGGCACGCCCATCTGCACGCCCCTGCCTGTGGCCAGCAGCTCCCCAGGAGGAGTTCCCCGCTTGGTCTGCTCTTGCTGCTTGTGGGGCAGGTTTCCGCTCAGAAGTCACTTCCCCCAGAGGCCTTCCCTGGCCACCTTCAATGTAGATCGATTGAATGAATGAAGTAGACTGCGGAGTAAAATTAAAATGTGATTGAGAATTATGCAGAGCGTAATTTAGCCTTAAAAGTGTGACAGAGCGCCTCTCTGTGCCTCAGCAGTGTTCTTTGGAACTTTCTTGTCGATGTTGGCTGTGTCCCCACCACAGATGCTATTTAAATATCATCTTGTGCCTGTGAATTGCGATGTCGGGCACCTTCCGAATGCCACGATGCTTCCCGTTCTGTGTGTGGAGCGTGCCAGGAGGATTCAGTTTGTTGGATTTGGATTTTTCTTTGCAGGGAATCACAATTTGATTGTGATTTTATGGTAATTCACAGAGCGAAACTGGCTCGAGCCCTTCTCTGAGCGACCTCTTAGCCACTGAACACCCAGAGTCCCGAGGAAGGGAGCATCTGCCATTGCTCATTGATGGGTTGGTGTTTTTTAAGCACGGATCCTGGCGGAAACTGCAAGGTGCTGTGCAGAATACAGGAGTGCTACCGTAGTTGTTGCCTCCAGGACCAGATAATTTCCATCAAGCAGTTGAAAGCTATGCAGCAATGCATGTGAAGCTATAGGAGAATGGATAGTATAGAAATTAACAAGTGGGCCGTGATGACCAAGACGAACTCTGTGGAAGAGCTTAGTTTAGATTGGGCTGTGCTATTAAGAGTTAAGAGCTCCTGGAAGAGGAGGGAAAATACCAGCTCAAGATAATATGAACTTAATAGTTTCTTAAAAAGCATTTCTTTATTGATTTGAAAGGTAGAGCAACGAAGAAAACAGGGAGAGACAGAGAGGATCTTCCATCTAGTGGCTCATTCCCCAAATGGCTGCAGCAGCCAGGACTGGGCCAGGTTGAAGACAGGAGCTGGATTGGAAGCAGAGTAGCCGGGACATAAACTCGCACTCTTCTATATAATGCCAGCTTTGTAAACAGTGACGTGGCCCACTGAAGCACAGTGCTGCCCTCCTGAACATAATGTTGTTAAGTTGTGTAATAGTCCCAGTATATATTGAGCAATCTTATTT
Organism: Sylvilagus floridanus; assembly: GCA_949820135.1. Classification (NCBI taxonomy): domain Eukaryota; kingdom Metazoa; phylum Chordata; class Mammalia; order Lagomorpha; family Leporidae; genus Sylvilagus; species Sylvilagus floridanus. The sequence goes on from OX463223.1 coordinate 125,009,390, forward strand.
TAATAAAGTTGAATTTGGTAATAAGGTAGGTATGATGTGATCTGCAGTAGGATAATATTGGAAACATTGCAAACATCCATCACCTTGAGTATCTAAGTTTTAGTACTTCCATACAATGAAGTACTCTATAGCCAGAAAAAAGAATGACAAGACTTCCCAAACATATTGTTAAGTGAGAAAAGCCAGGTGCAGGAACAGTGTGCTTAAAGAAATTAGAAGATGTCCAAGAAACTAGTAACCCAGGGGTGGTAGTGATAATTACTTGGGAATGAGAGAGAGAGAGAGAGAGAGAGAGAGAGAGAGAATATATGAATGAATATGAGTGAGATTTGAATGATATAAATGCATCCTATTGAAAACTTTAAAAAGAAAGGTGTAGTGACGGTGGTATTTGGCCACACTGCTGCTGCCCTTAAATCGATTGATGTGTCGTAGGGGCTTTGCCTTGCTAGGGCACAATGAAGGAAGATCCCATCAGCTTCTCTGGCTGTCTCCAATTCGCTTGAGTGGCTTTGTCACTAACAGAAATGTCTGAAGCATATGCTAACTGGAGGGAGTGGTCTAAGGACCCCCTTTGTACCCATTGTCATCTGCTACCCAGCTGGTCTCATGGGTGCTCCCTGCTCCTTGCTGTCCCCCTGCGCCTGGTTATTCTGAAGGCAGTGCCTTTGTGCTTATGTTACTTAGAATTGTTAGTGCGACCTCCTGGACCCCACCATGGTCTCGGACATGCAGAGTAAGCTGGGTGCTCGAGGCAGGAAACGCTTTCTTGAAAGGACTTTGGCTCATTTCATTAAACTCGTTTGACTTTATTTAAAATTGTAAAACCTGTGGTAAAATACACCTAACAAAGTTTACCGTCTTAAGCACTGTTGTGTGTGCAGTTCAGTAGCATTAAGTAGTTCACGGTGTCCTCCCATCCATCTGTGGAACTTTGTCATCTTGCAAAACGGAAACTCTGTAGCCAATTAAACAAACCCCACTGCCAGCTCCTGGCAACCACCCTCGGACTTCCTGTCTCTATGAATTTGACTACTTTAGGTGTGTCATGTAAGTGAAATGAGCCAGTATTGTCTTTTTGTGCGTGGCTCATTTCACATAGCATAATCTCCAAGGTTCATCTGTATTGTAGCATGGGACAGATTACCTTCCGTGTTTAAGCCCAGTATTCCACAGTAAGGATATACTCCTTTTGTTTATCCATTCTACTGTCAGTGGACACTTGTCCTAGTTTTATTTTTGCCCCCCCCCTACTTGGTGACTCAGTAATTTCATGCCATAGTATATCAGAAAGCACCAGTACACTTTGATCCTCTGGTTAAGAGAATAATTGTAAGAACCACCTGAGAATTTTGATACTGAATACACTGATTTGCAAAGATCAGCAAACCTTCCTTTCTGTTCTCATGACCAAGGAGTTTTTTTTAAAGATGTATTTACTTGAAAGTCAGAGTTACACAGAGAGAGAAGGAGAGGCAAAAAGAGAGGTCTTCATCTGCTGGTTCACTCTCCAGTTTGCCACAAAGTCTGGAGCTGCGTTGATCCGAAGCCAGGGGCCAGGAGCTTCTTCCGGGTCTCCCATGTGGGTGCAGGGGCCCAAGGACTTGGGTCATCTTCCACTGCTTTCCCAGGCCACAGCAGAGAGCTGGATCAGAAGTGGGGAACAGTTGGGTCTCAAACTGGCGCCCATATGGGATGTTGGCACTGCAGGCAGTGGTTTTAACCACTACGCCATAGCGCCAGCCCTCATTTTTTTTTTTCCTCACAAAGCTCCCACATTAAATTTTGCTTCCCACCATACTAGATTATGAATTGACAGCACTAAGGACCAGGGGCTGAGTGCTTTCTTCCTTGGCTTAGTAGTCCCTGTCCCCATGCTTGGTGCTGGGTGAGTACTTGGTAGTGTTTGTTGAAGGAGTTTGACTTTGTGCAAGGCATATAACTGTATCTGTGTAATTAGGAAGCTGAACCAGATGGATTCTAAAGTTCATTTTGGTTGACATTGTTTGGGTCTGTTATTCAATCTCATGTTCAAAATGTCAGACTTCCTGGAAGACTGGGGAGTGATGGAGAGCTTTTTGGGTAGCTGTTTTCAGTGCCTGTCAAATGATACCACAGAGGTGGTCACCTCCATAGCGAAACATCTTAGGATATAGTGTTTGTTAAAAATAAAATTTTGGATTTGAGACTTCTTCTTTGTGAAGCAGTAGCATTCTTTGAATAACAAAAAAGCCACCATCTAAAAAGTTATTTTAAGTTCAGTGTAATTGTATCCCATATTTCCTATATAGACATGGATAGAAAATAAATCTCTTGACATCATCATCTTTACAAAGAATCATAGATGAAGTCTTCATGATCATCTTACCATGCAAAGGAATGAAAGCAGTAAACAACGGAAGAAGGTGAAGATTCTAGAATTCACACACACAAAAGTGCTGGAAAGAAAGTATGGAGGAAATGTGATCTGAGTAGTATATCTTGTTGATTTTTTTGAACTTTGTGCGAGTTTGCACATTTTTATTTTAAGCCTGGTTTCCAAAGTCTCTTGTTAGCAACCAGATGGCCATCAAATAATTGATATGGGTTCTTTGTAAGCCTGTTTGGGGAACATACTGGCCTGGATTTTCCAGTAGAAGGATTTAGTAATTCTATTGGTCTTTGAATGACAACAAGGATTTTTGTTTTCTTTTGGAAACTTGCATTCCCTGATGTCTTGGAAGTAACCCCTGGAAAATTGGAAGCAGTGAATTGATTGCATGATGTACTTGGAGCAGAAAGTTCCAGATTGGGATGCAGTTTATTTCAGTTACATATGTCCAGCCTTAGAAGTGGTTAAAATCTGTGAAATTAGGTGAAAACAATTTTTTTGATGTGGCTTTTTTTTCCCTGAGGCTTGAATTTAATGAACAAGAATAGACATTTGAAATATGCGGATCTGATTTCATCCTCCATTTGAGAGGGTTGTTCTAATCTCTGGGCTCTTCACTCTGCAGTCTTACTAAATGCTTTTCGAAGAAGAAAAAGAATCCTCTTAAAAAAGTGGCATCTTCAATGAGAAAAAGGCTCAGTGGGCCTTAGTGGTCGTTTGAACTGCAGAAATGTGCCGGCAGCTGTTGGACGGTGTTAGTAAGCTGCACGTTGTGTTGCTGAAAGTGATTACAAAGGGAGTCAAGAGCCGTCTGAAAAGAGCCTCAGGTAGTGGTGGAGGCTCCCTCGACATCGCGAGCTGTCAGAGTGGTGACAAGATAATGGCAGACAGCAGCTGTTCTGGGAAAGGCATTCTTGCAGAGGCTCTTTCGATTGGTTGGTAGTCCTTGGGATGTTGTGAGGTGTTTCCAGAAGGATCCAGTCTTGACAAACATGCTACGTGCTCTCTTTCCCATGTGTGCGTGTAAGAGGCCTCTGTTCCTCTCCTTTGCTGCCACCATGCTGGCTAACCTGTCAGTTTGTCCTGTGTGGTGGCCAGGGATTTGAGTGGGGCTCCTGTTGGGTTCATCCCTGGAGACGTCACTGGTAAACAGATTCGTTTCTTGGGGCTACTGTGGCAAAGCACGACATACTGAGTGGCTAAAGATGACATAAATGTATTCTCAAAGTTCTGGAGATGGAAGTCTGAAACCAAGGTGTCCTTTGGTGGATCCTGTGGGAATCGTTAAACTTGCTGCCCCAGGCTTCGGGAGACTCCTGGCTTCTCTTGGCTTCCTTGACTTCTGGCCACATCACTGTAGTCCCTGCCTCCGCCTTCACATTGGCTTCTCCTACTCCTTCTCTGTATGTCCTTGGATTTAGGGACTGCCCAGATAATCTAGAATGATCCCTTCATCTCAAAATGTGTCTCTTTAAAAGATGTATTTATTTATTTGAAAGGCAGAATGAGAGTGAGAGAAAGAGAAATGGATGTTCCATATGCTGGTTTACTCCCCAAGTGGCTGCAATGGCTGGGACTGGGCCAGGCCAAAGCCAGGAGCCTTGAACTCCATCCGGGGCCTAAGCGCTTGGGCTGTCCTCTGCTGCTTTTTCTGATGCATTTACAGGAAGCAGCATTGGAAGTGGAGCAGCTGGGACTCCAACTGATGCTCATGTGGGATGCCAATGTCACAGGTGGTGGCTTAACTGCTGCAGCGCAAGGCTGGCCCATTTCAAAATTCTTAGTTATATCTACAAAGATCTCTTTTCCAATTAAGATCACATTCACAGATTTTGGGAGTTAGGATGTTGACGTATCTTTTTGGGGTCTCCATTCAACCCACACTACTGTGGGAGTGCCAAACTGGGGTGGGGCCTTGAAAAGGAAGCAGCAGGAATGAAATACCTCATTGCTAATACTTTAAAACACCAAATGTTTGTATTTTATTATTTAATTCTTAGCATTTTTTGTGGTGAAATATACAGAAGGTGAAAACAAGTAATGAAAGTCTACAGTTCTGTTACTAATATATTCATATTGATATGCTACCTTCATCACCATCCTTCTCCAAAGCTTTTTCGTTTACTCATGTTGAATCTAAGTATTAATTAAATACTAACTTCCAGGGCTGGTATTGTGGCACAGTGGGTAAAGCCACCGCCTGTGGGGCTGGCATCCCATATGAGTGCTGATTTGTGTCCTAGCTGCTCCTCTTCCAATCCAGCCCCCTGCTAATGGCCTGGGAAAAGCAGCAGAACATGGGCCAAGTGTTTGGGGCTCTGCCACCCATGTGGGAGACCCAGGTGAAGCTCCTGCCTTCCGCTTGGCCCAGCCCCGCCATTGCAGCCATCTGGGGGAGTGAACCAGTGGATGGAAGATCATTCATTTCGAATATATTGCTCAATGACTTTTAATAAAATCACCCAGTTACGTAACCATCACCGTAAGATGCTTCAGAACATTTTTATCTCCCAATAAGATCCTTTCTGCCCATTTATAGTTAGTTCTCATTCCCACTCACAGCCCCACTGCCTACTGTCTGTCTCTCTAAATCTGCCTTTTCTGGATGTTTCATATAAAGCTTTATTTAGAGCTTAAACATACATTTCTAATTGTAGAATACAGACAAATATAATTCCATCTCCTGGGACTTGCTAGAAATGCGGACTCTCAGGGCCTGCCCTCTGCCTCATAAGTCAGAATCTGCATTCTAACAAGATTCCCAGTGGATTCTTAAGCATAGTAGACTTACAGATACACTGGTACATTATATCTGCTGTATTGACCCTTTGTCCACTTAATATATTATGAGCATTTCCCAAAAATCATTAAATCTCTTCTGAGAGCATTTTAAATCCCATTGCAAGAATATACCACAATCTATCAACCAGTCACTTCATGGCAGGCATTGGGTTTCCCATCTTTTTTACCCTTGAAAATAAAACTGTGATCATCACATAGCTGTGCACATAGATGGGCATAGTTTTGTATCCACTGTGCCAGTAAAATTCCATTTCTAGGAATGTAGTCTAAGGCAATAATTATAGATATACTGTTAAATTTTCAAAAGGGCGTATGAATAGTGGTCAGTGTAGTAGTCACTTGGAGCATTGGCTTCCTGGAAGTAGATCCATAGCCGGGCAGATAATGGGAAATCCTGGCCCCAACGTGTGATGTTAGAGCATCTTGCTACCTTTCACCTCTGTCTTCTGGAGCACTGGTTTCATTTTGAGCTCCATGAATGAACTCATGAATGAATGGAAATGGTGTCCCAAAGTGCATTATGAGTTGTACTAACCGGCAGTGAAGTACAAAGGGGCCTTAGCCATCTGTTGTAATCCTGTCCTCGCTAAACTCCAGACTCCACTCGCTGGTCAGTTCTGTCCTTGCAAGCAGCCCGGCATGCCACTCCCGGGTGCCCCTGCTGCTGACACAGTCTGTAGCTCACTCTTTCAGAGGTGGGAGTTCACAGTTGTGGAAGTAGGGTGCAGTTCTCAGACCACCCTAACTAGGCTTCTCATTCAGTTTTCCCACTTTCCCCAAAGACTGTAGTCTGTCTGTCTCTCAGCTATTTTTCATAAGATTTATTTTATTTTACTTGAAAGAGTTAGAGAGGCAGAGAAGAGAGAGGTCCTCCATCCACTGATTCGCTCCCCAAATGGCTGCAACAGCGATTTGAAGTCAGGAGCTTCCTCTGGGACTCCCTTGTGGGTGCCGGTGCCCAAGGACTTGGGCCATCTTCTGTTTTCCCAGGCCATAGCAGAGAGCTGGATTGGAAGTGGAGCAGCCAGGACTCGAACCGGCGCCCATGGGGATGCTGGCATTGCAGGCTGCAGCTTTACTGGCTACACCACAGCACCGGCCCCAAGACTGTAGTCTCTAGGTGTTGACTGGCCTCTTTAGTTCCTAGGGCCTTGGGAAGGACATGAGGTGACCGGGACTTGCCTGTCCTCCTTGGATCTGCCCCATTGCCGGACTCATGAGATTGGCAAGGGAGAAACTGAGTGTGTCCTAGAGGACAAGCCTGGATTTTCCTGGTCCACTTTGTACACTGCCCTGTTCCCTGAGCTTTGCACGGCAGCAATATTTCCAGAAAAGAATCTTTGTTCCTGGGGAGGAGTAGGGGAGGGAGAAGCAGATTCTGCGACAATTGCTGGCTCTGCTTACCGACTCATCCGCCCAGGGTTCAGATGCAGCCAGCTGCTTGGGGGTGTATCGGGACCTCCTGGAAGCCACTGGGCGGGCAGCCTTCCTCCCTCCCGTGCACAGCGACGACGCCAGAGGGGGCATGACAGCCTGTGGGAGGGCTCTTCGCAGTGCGCACCGCTGGGCCCCACTGCACAGCCTCCCGGTTGGGGTCAGAGCCTCTTCATTTCTGACGGGTTCCTCAGTGATGCTGCTGTCGGTTTGGAAGCTCACTTTGGAAACTACTACTCTGGCATCCCTCAATGCCCTTGACCTGCAGTCACTTCCAAGTAGGTGTCAACTGAAATAATCAGAGTCTGGTTGGAAAATCCAAGTTGAAGTTTATTCATCTAATCAGACTGAAGATTTAAACCTGGAAACAACTGGTCATTTGCCTAAGTTTGCTGACCTGCAAGCCAGAGTTTGGTTACAGGTTTTATCCATTTCTCATAGGGTCAGTATTTAACTTGTCTCAAGTTTGAACAGTTGGAGGCTGGCACCGTGATGTCTCCTATAGTACCAGCATTCCATATGGACTCTTGTTGGAGTCCTGGCTGATCCACTTCTGATGAAGCTCCTTGCTAATGTGCCTGGGAAAGCAGCGATAGATGACCCAAGTCCTTGGGTCCCTGCCACTCATGTGGGAGAACCAAAAGAAGCTCCTGGCTCCGAGCTTCAGCCTGGCCCAGCCCTGGGTGTTACAGCCATTTGGGGAGTGAGCCAGTGGATGGAAGATCTCTCTATTTCTCTCCTCTTGCACCTCTCTCTCTGTAACTTTACCTTTCAAATAAATAAAATTAAAAACAGTGGAAATAGAAGAAAACCTGGTGATAACTTACAGATTTGATTGTTGATTAAAGGGGAGGGGGTGTGGGTTACATTCCATACAGAATGTTATCTAGATGCAGGGAGAGGCAACCACTGCCCCAAGACTTAAAGCTCACTCCTTTGTAAAGTATACGTTTTCTTGGTCACACCTAGAGTTTGTTGAAAGGCTATGTTAGCTGAGAACAGCTGCGGGCCATCTTCGCAGCTAGGACAATGTTCCCACTGACTTAGGCCTCTGCAGTCACCATCCTGCTCGAGGCCACATGAGCGAGGCACAGTGCCGGATGCCTGATGTGTTTGAGACCCTTGGAGCCAAGAGTGTTGGGCAGAGCTGCAGGTGCAGCGCCTGACTGTGCTGTGTGCTTGCTGTGTCATTGCTGGCTGAACTAATGGAGGAGGCTTCAGATGGGCCCTTCAGGGTATGAGAGCGCTTCAGAAAGTTTGGGGGAAAATGAGATTGAAAGATTAATTTTGGTACACAAATTCATGTTTGAAATCCACGCACAGGGCTTTTTTTTTTAAAAAATTTATTTATTTGAGAAGTAGAGTTACAGACAGTGAGAGGGAGAAGCAGAGAGAGAAGTCTTCCATCAGATGGTTCATTCCCCAATGGCCATAATGGCCGGAGCTGAGCTGATCCAAAGCCAGGAGCCAGGAGCTTCTTCTGGGTCTCCCACCATGCACAGTTTGTTTGGTTTTTCTCCCCATCATAAGCATGTTGATGGACTGTTGGAAGACCCTTCATATAAAGAGCATTAAGGAAATTGGGAACTCGAGGAGTAAGAACTGAGCCCCAGGTCCTTCGGGCTTATGAGAAGTCATCCCGAAAAGCAGCAGGCGTGCCCACTCTGGGGCCTTGGCCTGCTGTGTGCACATGGCTGCACCGAGTGTTATTATAACCTTCCAGCCCCTTATCTTTCTATTGACTGCCTCTTCTCTGTGGGACAGGGCAGCTTTTTCTGGAAGGGCCTCAGTGGCCCCTGGCTCTGCCCCTGCCTGACCTGCCTGACTGCACAGTTGCTGGTGGAAACTGTAGTCCATCCGTAGTGAAATGGAGAGTGGGCCATGTTTCTTGAAGTTGTATTGTCTTCTGGATGCTCAACGACTTAGCTTTCTCTTTTATCCCCCAAGGCTTTAGGACAACTGGTGGTAGCTGGAGGGAGTCAGGGGAGGTCAAGGCAATCTTGATTCCACTTCTTCCCGTTCACTCATCTCTCAGTGGCTCTGTCTAGTCTTGGTGGTGGCCGTGTGCGGTTTCAGTCCAGATTTGGTGTCAGGCAGTTGATGGTTTGGTACAAATCAGAGGGACATGAACACATTCAGGCTGACAACGATGCCTGTGAACACTAAGAGAGGAAGTGGCTTACAGAGCCAAGCTGTCGAGCTCGATTTAGACTCAATTCTCCCGTCTGTCAGCCCAGGGCCACCCTTGTCTCGTGGAGCCCTCATCAACCACCCTAGCTCTTTGGAAGAGTGTGCTACATAGAGTTGCATCCGTGATGCAGTGTTTTCCTCCCATTTTTATCGCCCCCTCCCTGAAGCATCTTCTCATAGGCTCTACTGGGCTGCTTGAGCAAGAATCTATAGGCCCAGACCATAAACTATTTCTGTAGCAGACTGCCTTCAAACGGCACTGCGTGGTGATGGCTCAGTGCGTGGACGCCTGTAAGTGTAGGTGCTGTTCGGAGTTGTGGCCTTCGATCATTTTGAGGAAAGTTTCCTCTGAGGTCTTCACTTCCTGTGAGCTAACAGAAGCACAGGAACTCTTTTTTGGGGGGAATGGATTCTCGGCACCTTGCTTGTGTCACCTTGTGGGCTATCACATTTGTGCTGGATACCGTTCGTGTGCCCTGTCGACAGCGTGGCATAAGGACACCGTCTCATGCTTGCCGGCTTGCAGAGGGTCAATCGCGCAGCAGCGATTGCAAGTGGAATTAGGACATATCACTGAGGGCTGGTGATAGAGCCCAGTGAGGTGGCCTGCAAGTCGTTGCATGTTTCGGTGGATGCACGGGTGCCGAGGTGCTTCCCTGGCCATCACTGAGGAGGTAGCTTTCTTCAAGGCCATTCAGGCCAGCTCTTGAGGGCCTGTGGGTCATTCAGAGGCGTGAGTGGGGGCGAGTCTCTGAGACAGCTGAGTAGACACGCAGCAGAGAAAGCGTGGTGTCTGATACTGAATGGCGACATCCGGGGCCCAGGTTTTCTGAACAGACCAAGGACTGATTTGTTGTGGTTTATCAATGGACTAGAGTTGACACTGGACTAATATGGCTAATCCTTCCGTTTCGAGATAATGTTGGTCTTCGGTAATGCACGATTCGTTTCGAAGCTAAGTAATGGTGAGAGAAAAGGAACACTTCTCTAGTTGTGTGATGGCCTCAGCTTTGTTGGCGTGTTTGAGAGCTGTTGACGGCGGCGTGAGGCTGACGGGAAGGCAGGGGCGGTGGTGTTGAGCGTGATTTCAGAATGTTTGTGGCGTGTTCGTGGAGACGTTTGCCTCACGTCGGGTTGGGCAGCCTCTGCCCTCGAGTCTGATGAAATCCCCTAGTGTCAGACCACAGATGCGATTTCCACAGCCTGTGCGCCGGGGACTGGTGACGGATGCTTTGTGAAAATTCTGTGTGACACTGGGAGCCCCTCGGAGGCTTTCGGCGAGAGCGAAGGGGGAGCTGCTGTTGGGCCGCAGCTTTTTCTTCCCACGCGTGCCCCTCGGAAGCCTCGCTGCGGCCGTGCGTGCGGGTGACCTCGTAGCAGGTCTGGCAGGTCTGGCCTGGTGTTGGGGGCAGCTCCTGGTCAAGTAGGATGGCTGCAGTTACTGCTTCCTTTTCTCGTTCAACCTTTTTGGACTTCTCTATCATTTGAGAACTTAGTCTTTACAATGCGAAAGGTGAGGGTTCATTTCTCCCTCTCTCTCTCTCTCTCTCTCTCTCTCTTTTGGACAGGCAGAGTGGACAGTGAGAGAGAGAGACAGAGAGAAAGGTCTTCCTTTACTGTTGGTTCACTCTCCAATGGCTGCTGTGGCTGGCGCGCTGCAGCCGGTGCACCGCGCTGATCCGATGGCAGGAGCCAGGAGCCAGGTGCTTTTCCTGGTCTCCCATGGGGTGCAGGGCCCAAGCACCTGGGCCATCCTCCACTGCACTCCCGGGCCACAGCAGAGAGCTGGCCTGGAAGAGGGGCAACCAGGACAGAATCTGGCGCCCCGACCAGGACTAGAACCCGGTGTGCCGGCGCCGCAAGGCGGAGGATTAGCCTAGTGAGCTGCGGCGCCGGCCTCAAGGTTCTTAAAGGAGAAGCAAGTTAGCATTGCTGAAGATTATTGAATGTGTATACACAAAGATTGATTTTTACTCTGCTCTGATGATTGTTTATAAAAAGTAAGAAAGACACTACAGAGTAGGACATCACAAACTTTTATTCGGACTAGAAATTTTTTTTGAAGGTAAAACCAGCATCAAGACCCTGGTGGGATGATGATGAGGGTTTTGGAGCTGGCGGGACCGGACTGACTTTGGTGAGCTCTTTGTCAAGTCCTGGAACACGGGTGGAGGCTGCTGAGCAGCTGTGACTTCCCATTTCTGTGGAAGCCTAGCGCTGTGTGGCAGGATGGTTCCCCAGAGCCACATGCCCTACACACGGAGGGGCCATCATCCCGGACCTGGCGAGGACGTGCCGGTCCACGGCCTGGCTGCTCAGAGTTCTCCAGGAAATGAGCTTTGTCATTTTTACAGGAGAGCTAGAGACTGAGACGGAATTGCTTGATAAAATTTGCATTTGAGTTCAAATATAGACCTGCCATTGTGAAAGCAGCTGGTAAAAGACAAGCGAATGCAGATGACTGGGATATGCACACGAGGCCTTTGGCTTTGCAGTCATAGAAAATAAAAAAAAAATACCTTTCTGCTCAGTTTGAATAATTTGAAATGAGGTACAATTCCTAAGAGCAGGTTGTGATCTAGGACAAAGGAGCCACGGGATGAGTGACGGCCTGCAGAGCTGGAGGGAGGAAGACCCTGAAACACAGCTGTTACGGCTGCCCGCGCCTCTGGGGCCCTTGGCAACTTGAGGCTCCCTGCTTAGGCGTGTCTCTGCTGTCCACGTGTCTGCGCCCACCTGTATTTCTGTCCGCGTGTCCGTCTGTGTGTGAGGCTGCGACTGTCTCTGAACGGGCTGCCTCTGGAGTGTCTGGCAGACAGGCAGAGTGGGCTGGGCTGGGCTGATGCCACATCTGTTTTCTGATGAGCTGTAAAAAGGTACACCAGCCAAGAACAGGTGTTCCTCAAGCCCCCACACAGAACAGGCTTCCTCATAAGCCACCTGCCATGAGGGTGGGGAAGATGTGGAGGACGAGATGGCTGGCAGTTTTTGGAACTGAGTTTAATTTGGGGCTTCCATCCTCCACCCCACCTTTTCCCTGATCCATCACCCACGTGCTTCTCATATTGCAAGGCTTCCCTCTCCCCCCATTTCCATGGGATAGTCCCAGAATTCTGAATGCTTCCTTGGACGTTCTCTTGTGCAGAACCCTGCCCCGTCCCGGCCCCGCCGGGAGATAGTATCACAGCTCCCATTTTCATGTTCACGTTCAGAGTTGTATAAGGGAGGAAACGGGAGCATGGGTGGTGACTCAGGAAGCTGGGGAAACAGTCGTCTTAGGTCTAGATTTTCCCCTTGAATTTTTAAAAACTAGCCCTGGGCTGTTGGGCCGTTATTTCGTGATTGCTAACTTTCCTCTGATCTCGGTCCTTCCTTTTTCACCTTGGTTCTACTGTGGGGGCTGCAAGGCTTCCCAAAGCTCTTTCAGGAGACTGTTAACTCCTTTTTTCTGCCATTGCACTCCCTGCTCACAATGGGCTTCTCCCAGCAGGAGTCCCGGAAGCTGCAGGGGACTCTTACTGCCAGCAATAACTGTTATTTTACTTTTGTAAAGATTTATTTATTTATTTGAAAGGCATAGTTAGAGTAGGTGAGATCTTCCATCCACTGGGTCACTCCTCAGATGGCTGCAGTGGCCAGGGCTGGGCCAGGCCGAAGCCAGGAGCCAGGAGCTTCATTCAGGTCTCCCGCGTGGGTGACAGGGGCCCATCGTCTGCCGCTTTCCCAGGCCATTAGCAGGGAGCTTGGCTGGAGATGGAGCAGCAGGGGCTCGAATTGGTGCCTATATGGGATGACGCATCACAGGTGGTGGCTTTACCCTCTCTATACCATAACGTCAGCCCCAGCAATAACTTTTTAAAAAAGGACCCTGTCATCAACAGTCATTTAAATGACTTTCCTAAGATATTTTTCCAATTTTCCCTGTTCCAATTTAACCAAAGTTATGAATTTCCTTAAATTTTTATTTATTAAATCATGTACATATTTAAAAAGTATAAAATGAAGACAAGAACTGAAACTGAAAATAATCTGTCAACCTACAGCTCCTAGAGGTGACCATGGTTGAGAATGTACTTTCTAGCCAGCCAATTATTTTAAGGATGGATATAGGATTGTTGTTTTACAAAAAATCGGAGCATACTCTAGGTGGTGTTTTGTAGGCAAATATTTGTGTAGTTTTAATTGGAGTTAAATACACATAAGATAAAATTGTAACCCATTTTTAAGCTTAACACAATGTGGCTTAATTTTCTACCACATTGGTAATCTTCAGGCTTTTGAAAGCTGCAGCCACCTTTCCTCATGGCAAAAGAGCTACAAGCTGAGCTGCACCATTGAAGGAGGAGTAGAGACTCTGCCTTGGGAATGCCACAGATCGAGGCCAGCAGCTCTGTATCCTCGGGGGCCCCTGACCATTGTGGCACTCCAGTCATGGGACATAGGCATCCCAACTGGTAGCTTAACCACTGGGCCAAGTCCGTGCCCCAGGCCCAGTTGCTAATATCTTAGATTGCTTGCGTTGCCTCGGAAAGACCAAATTGTGGCCATCCTTTAAGGCCTCCTTCCACCACAGCTGGGTACCTGGAAGTGGAGTCGCTGTGTTTTTCAGAGTGTGAGTGATGTTTCTTGTTTTTAACTTAAAATCCATATTGGCAATTGGTTTTCCCAAAGTGTGCTGGCTCAGACTCTTACAGGAACATAGGAGAAGGTTCAATCCCCCATTCTCTTGGTAGAATCAAGCTTACATATTCAGTATGTCCTGCAGTGTACCTCCTTGTTTGAGATTCACATCCCTGGGTACAAGTGAGTTTATTTTCATCCATTGGCCGTGTGTGGAGTTCTTCTTTGATGAATTACCTGTTCATAACCTTTGCCCATGTTTAGATTGAGGTATTGGCCCACGACTCCCAGCATGGTCTATACCGTGCTTGGTCTATACTGCGAGTATACCTTTTAGATGATGCTTTAAAGAATGTGCTAATGACACAAAGGGAGAGGAGGATTCTCATAGTCAGAGTTCAACATAAAAACCTGGAAAGAATAAAATTTGGACTTTGACCCAGATTGTATGATTATGTGATATTGGGTGGCTTGTCTGCCATTCGGAGGTACTCCATAATATTGATTAGAGAAAAAAACCATTGTTAAAATCAGTGGCTGCATTTATGTTGGAGAACTTTCTAAAGATTTTATTTATCTTGATTACCCTAGTACTCAAACTAGAATGTGTACGTTCAATTTTGTGGCTTATTACAATCACCCAGCATATTAAACATAATCTAGAGAAATGCATGAAGTACTCCATGAGCACTTGGGGCATTTTACGTCACAGATAAAGTCAGCTTTACATGGAGCACTGTAACTTTGGGGTATCTATGCTTAGAAAATGAGCGTTAGCAAAAAAAGTAGGCATGAATTTAAAAGTGTTTGCACCAAATTAAACTTTAAAAAATATTTTTATTGTATTTCTTTCAAAGGCAGTTACACAGAGAGAGACAGAAAGAGACAGAGAGACAGAGATCTTCCATCTCTGGTTCACTCCCCAAATGGCCAAGGCAGCCAGGGCTGGGCCAGACTGAAGCCAGGAGCCTGGAGCTTCTTCCCTGTCTCTGACATGGGTGGAGGGCCCCAAGGACTTGGGCCATCTTCTACTGCTTTCCCAGGCTACAGCAGAAAGCTGGATCAGATGTGGAGCAGCTGGGACTAGAACTAGCATCCATATGGGATGCTGGCACTGCAGGTGGAGGCTTAGCCAACTATGCCACAGTGCCGGCCCCAATACATAGATCTTCAAAAAAAAAAAGCCAACCTCAAAACCCCTTTTAATTTCGTGAATTGCCTTTAAAAATGTTTATTTATGTATTTGAAAGGTGGAGTGACAGAAGGAGGAGGGAGAGACAGAGACAGAGATACTCTATCTTCAGTTCACTCCCCAAATGACTGCAATAGCCAGGCCCGGGCCAGGCAGAAACCAGAAGTCGGATCTCCATCCTGGTCTCCAACATGGGTGGCAGGGCCCAAATACTTGGGTCATCTTGGGATGCCTTCCTAGGTGTGTTAGCAGGAAGCTGGGTCAGAAGTGGAGTAGCCAGGACTTGAACCAGTGCTCTGATATGGGATGCTTGCTTCGCAAGCAGCAGCTTAAACTCTGTGTACCACAGTGTTGGCCCCTCCGAGAACTCTTTGAAGTACCCTCTTATACACATGCTGAACCTGGGGAGACAGGAAAATAAGTTTTAAAATGTCAAGTTCTGTGTCTTTTCAACCTGGATGTCTCCAATAGCCACATCTAGGCTTTTGTAGATGTAATAAATGACTAACTAAATCATATGTTGACTCATAAACTAGAACATGGAATTACTGATATAAAAATGCAGATTTGGGGGTCATCATTATAAAAAATTTACTTCATTTTAATCTTCCTATTGGGAATACCTACTTCATGTTAAACTCAGCATATTCTGTTTCTTTTCAACCTAGACACCACAAATAAATACTTAATATTTTTTTTTTCATTTTATTTGAAAGGTAAAGAAAGAGCAAAAGAGAACTTTTGTATCTGCTGGTTCACTTTCCAAATGCCAGGGGCTGGGCCAGGCCGTAGTCATCAGCCTGGAACTCTATCTAGGTCTCCCATGTGGGTGTCAGGGAGCCAAGTACTTGAGCCATCACCTCTTCCTCCCAGGAGGCATGTTAGCAGGGAGCTTGGTCAGAAAGAGAGTAGCTGAGACTTGAGCCAAGCACCCTAAATTGGGATGTGGGCATCTCAGGCAGCAACTTAAGCCACTGTGCCAAATTGGCTGCCCCACCACAGATGAGTAGTTCATATCTACGTATTTTCTGTCAAGGAAAACACAGTTCTTTGCCCTTATTGTTTGACCATCAAGATAAATGTCAGGGGGGCTGGCACTGTGGCGTAGTGGGTAAAACCACTGCTTGCAGTGCTGGCATCCCATATGGGCACTAGTTCTAGTCCCGGCTACTCCGCTTCCGACCACGCTCTCTGCTATGGCCCGGGAAAGCAGTGGAGGATGGCCCAAGTGCTTGGGCCCCTACACCTGTGTGGGAGACCCAGCAGGAGCTCCTGGCTTTGGATCGGCACAGCTCTGGATATTATGGATGTCTGGGGAATGAACCAGTGGATGGAAGGACCCCCCCACCACCACCACCACCTCTCTGGGGCTCTGCCTTTCAAATAAATCACTCTTTAAAAGAAAAAAAAAGATGATAAATGCCAGCTGAGATTGTTTGGTGATTCCAGGAATGCCTATGGTACATACCATTGTAGGGCTGAGTCAGTTATGTTAGGTGGATTTTAGCCTTATCATAAGTGGATATTGAAGTTGTGGACAGCATGTACCAACATGTACTGAATTCAGCTGTTTCATTTACAAGGTGAGATGTGCTTATGCAATGATGCTATCAATTTTGGTTGAAGCCCAGATGTTGCGGTGTGCTTTCCTCCCTTCAACATGGCACGCAGCCTTCAAATTGTGACCCGCATGCTTTTTCTGTGTTTAACCTTTTGGAGGAGGCCTCTTACCGCTCAGCCAGGGTGGTTATAGCTGATTGGCCTAAATGGACATGGAACAAGCAGACAGCTGAGGAGGGTAACAAATCCTGTGATGCTGTTCATGTGTGGTTTTGGCTGGACAAATCCCTCACAAATTGCGGCCGGTGTGTGTTGTGTGTTTGATTGCAGTCGATGGGAAGATTGATACCGATAGGTTACATTATCATTGGCACGTCTCCTATGTGTGACCTAAAACCACTCTGCGTGGAGCATGTCAGGCTCCATAGTTGGTTCTGGATTCAGAGCAAATTAACTTCCAAGTCAAAAACGGAACAAACAAGCAGACAAAAAACATACAAGAAACCCAACCCCCCCATAGTTGTGCTGTGGGGGCAGGGAGAAGGCTGATCATTAGAGGACAAGGGCAAGTGGAGAAATTGCTCTGTATCTCAGCCAGTTAATTATTGCAGCTTCCCAGCATGTCTGGAAGTAGAAATGAGAATAGCATTGATAGCGTTGATTCCTTTTGCTGCTGTTTACTGTGAACATTACCGGGAGCAGAGATCAGCAGAGGCTAGCTTTAAAACACCCAGAGTCCCAGAAGCGTGCTGTGTCTTTCTGTCTGGTGCTGAGTGATGAGGGCGCGGCAGGGCTGCAGTAAACTTTTAGATCTATATTTAAGCTTTGAGGAAAAATTTTATAAATATGAACTGTTGCTTCTTCTCTTTTAAAAATCTCTTTCTACTCTAAAAATAGTTTGTGGGAAAGTTTGTGAATTGTTTATTAAAGGGATACTCAGAAATGCAGCTGAGCGTGTTTCCTTATAAATAAAGAAAAAAGTCACCCCGCAGCTCCTGTCTGAAAGCAGATGTGGCTTCTTGCGGAAGGAAATGAAATTTCTGAGATGTTCATGCCAGTGTCGGAATGTGGGAAAAATGGGAATTTTGCTTCTGGCCTTCTTCTCAGGCTCTCCAAATCTTCCTCATTTTCTAAAAAGACTATCTATTTGAAAGGCAGAGTGACGGAGAGAAAGAGAGAGAGAGAGAGAGAGAGAGAGAGAGAGAGAGAGAATCTTCCATCCACTGATTCATTCCCCAAATGGCTGCAGCAGCCAGAGCCTGAGACTCCATCCGAGTCTCCCATGTGGGTGGCAGGGGCTCAAGTACTTGGACCATCTTCCACTAGCAGGGAGCTGCATCAGAAGTGGACCAGCTGGGACTGTAACCTGTGCTGATAGGGGATGCCCATGGTGCAGGCAGTGGCTTAATTTGCTATACAACAGTGCCAACCCTCTACTCATTTCTTATGAGCAAGTTGCTCTGCTGTCCATTTTGGGAAGACGTTTGTAATTTACCCAAGGCAAAATGAATGGCCCCAGCTTCTGTTCTGTTCTTTAGTCACACTTGAACCTTCTTGTAAACTCCATGTTACATTATGATAATTGCTAACATTTATTGCAGGTAGTAGCCTAAGCTTAATTTCTATATTATTTTGTTGTCATGCCTCCTTGAGTTAGATACTACCATTCTTTTCATTTTCAAGGTGAAGACTGGTAGGCTGAAAAACAGTCTCCTGAAGATGTCCATGTCCGAATCCCTAGTACGTTTGTGAATGTTACATATAGGACAAAAGCAAATTTGCACATGTGGTTAAGGATCTTTTTTGTTTAAAAAAAGATTTGTTTATTAATTTGAAAGGCAGAGTTAGAGGCAGAGAGAGAGAGAGAGACAGACAGACAGACAGATGGGGGAGGGGGCAGGTCTTCAATCTGCTGGTTCACTACTCAGATGACCGCAATGGCCAGAGCTTCACTGATCCGAAACCGGGAGCCAGAAGCTTCTTCCAGGTCTCCCACACGGGTGCAGGGGCCCAAGGACTTGGGCCATCTTCTACTGCTTTCCCAGGCCACAGCAGAGAGCTAGATCGGAAGTGGAGCAGCTGGAACTCGAACCAGCACCATATGGGATGCTGGCACTGCAGGCGGCGGCTTTACCCACTACACCACCGCTCTGGCCCCAAGTTAAAGATCTTAAGACAGGGAGATTATAAGCACAAGGGTCCTTATAGGAGCGAGGCACACATGCAATAAAAGTAAAAACAGGTAGATTGAACTACATCAAAGGTAAAAACATCAAGGGACACAGTTGATAGTCAAAAGGCAGCCTATGAAATGGGAGAAAATCAGATGTGTGAAAGGAGTTGAAATTAACATATATAATAATTGGCAGAACTCAGCAGCAGCAAAAAGAAACCTGATTACAGATGGGCAAAAGACTTGAATAGCCATTTCTTGTACAAAAGATATACAGATGGACAACAAGATATGAAAAGATGCTCAACAGTACTAACCACTAGGGAAAAGCGAATCAAAACCATGGTGAGATATGTATCCACACCCATTAAGATGGATACTAGTTTTAAAAAAAAAAGGAAAGTAAATGTTGGTGTGGATGGGGAAAAACTGAAACTGTTGTGTGCTGTTGGTGGGGTGCAGCCACCACAGACAACAGTGTGGCGCTTCATCAAAAAATTAAAAATAATATTGTCATATGATCCACCAGCAGCACTTCTGGGTATACAGCCAAGAGAACTGAAAGCAGGGCCTCAAAACCAAATTATGCACTCACAGGTATGGCAGAGTTATTCATGATGGCCCAAACGTGGCAGCAACTCAAATTACTATGCCTTAAAAAAGAAGGAAATTCTGAAATCTGTGATGTGCATGAACCTTTAAGATGTTATGCAGGGGCTGGTGCTGTGGTGTAGCAGGTAAAGCCACCGCCTGCAATGTCAGCATCCCATATGGGCGCTGGTTCAAGCCTTGGCTGCTCCACTTCCCATCCAGCTCTCTGCAGTGGCCTGAAAAAGCAGCAGAAGATGGCCCAAGTCCTTGGGCTCCTGTGTAGGAGACTGGAAGAAGCTCCTGGCTTCGGATCGGCCCAGCTCTGGCCATGATGGCCATCTGGGGAGTGAGCCAGTGTATGGAAGACCTGTCTCTCTCTCTGTGCCTCTGCCTCAATAACTCTACCTTTCAAATAAATAAATCGTAAAAAAAAAAAGACTTCATGAAAAGTGAAATAAGCCCATCACAAAAGGGTAAATAGTGTATGATTTCACTTCCATGAGGTTTCTAGAACAGTCAAATTCACAGCAACAGGAAGTAGAACGATGATTTCCCTGGACTGGGTGGAGGGGCAAGTGGGGAGTTGTTTGGGTTTGTGAGTTGCAGTTACGGAGCGCAGCTGCAGGGCAGTGTGAATGTACTCACTTCCACTGCCGCGTACTCTTAAAGTGATCAAGATGGTACGTTGAGCTGTGTGTGTTTGTCAGGAATAAACATTTGGGGAGATCACAGTTCGTGACGATGGGCGCACATGAGCCTGGGAGAGCGAGCTCTGAGGACGCGGTGATGCTGGCTTGAAGATGCAGCAAGGGGCAGGAGACTCCTCCGAGGCGGGAAACAGCAAGCGGGCCTTCTTCCCTGAGCCCCTAGCACCTCTGTGTCAGCTCCTCGAGGCAAGTCTTGGACTTGGACCTCCAAAACCATGACATACTATCTTTGTGATGTTTTATGTCACTGGGGTTTGGAAGTTGGTGACAGCAGTGCTAAGGAACTACTTCCAGGACTACTCATCGCGGAGAGGTCAGTACCTTCTGGGAGGTGACCAGGTGATCAGAGCTGCCGCCAGAGCTGGCCCGTGTGCCCGCTCCCCTTTGCCCGTTCAACTTTGCTAGTGGGTGAGCCCCTGCGGGGCGGGGCCGAGAGAGCGTCCTCGAGGTGTCAGTGTCACATAGGAGGCCTCCGGCTCTTGGTTGCTAAGTCCCACGGGAAGGTGAGGGCAGGTGTGCTTACGTGCCTCAGCGTGGGGGCAAATGTGAGTCCTGTTTGTAGTAGAAGGCAGGCAGTCTATTTTGAGAAGAAATGACCAAAGTCAATTGTGACCTGTTAACCTGTTTATTCCCATTGTTTCCATTTAATTGGGTAAGCTAAATAAAGGTGTATATTTCTAAGCACAAATGAAGAGATTGCTGTTTTGGCTGTTGTCACTGGGCAATTTCCCACTCTGAAATAGTTCCTCATTGCCAAACCTAAGCTGTGGAAACCAGGCGCCTAAAATGAAGGCTTCGTAATTCACACGATGAGTTACTCTAAATTGGGCTTCTACATGTTTCTTTCTTCTCTGGGGAAGGGGCAGGGGACGGTCACAGATTCAGAGGCCTTCCAATAACATTTAGGACATTTGCCATAAAATTCGCAGGGGAAAGAGGATATTTCGTTCTGTTCCAATTAGCTTTGAGTGGAGAAGCCCTTTGTATGCATGTCACAAATCCAAGAAGACCTAAGGTGAGAGCCCAATGGATTCCACTATGTAAAGATTAGAAACTTCTGTGTGGAAAAATATAATTGATAGACAAAATAGATGACAAACAGGAAGGGAGTTTGTGACATAGAAGACAGACTAAGGGATAATTGTTTTCTATACAGAGAGCTCTTAGGACATGAAAGGGAGAAAGGTGGCATGTTAGGTAGCAGATGAGGAAAGACGTGGATGGTGGCAGGCGTGGGAAAAAGCGACTGGCCCTATTTTTGCCAGTTAGAAAAATGTCAGTAACATTTTCTGTTATCTGATCGGCAGAGGTGAAAATGCTTAAAGATACCCAATACAGAGACATCAGCACTCTTTCATGCTGTTGGTGAGCGTGTGACTGGGACCAGTTTTTGGAGGCCAGATCTTCATTCTCTGTTAAAAGTAAGGGCACACCAAGTGGTTCATCCAGAAAGTTTGCTTTCAGAAATTTGTCTCTCAATTACACTGTGTAAATGTGTGAAGTTACAGGCACAGAGAGACTAGGAATAGTGTTTGTGATTACACAAGACCTGAGACAACTGGCTCATTTCACTTAGATTGTGGTTTGGTGGGGCGAGAACTGCGTCCATCACAAGATTGAAGTAAGTTATCCATTTAACCAGTCAAGGGTACGGAAACTTGGAAAGGGGAAGGCCTCAGGGCCACGGTAGATGGGATGCGTGTGGTATATGGGGTAGACGGGGCCGCAGTAGATGGGGGGGGGGCGAGTGTGAGTGTGAGGTCTAGCTCATAAACCAGTCCTTGTGCCTGGGGGGGAGGGGCAGAGATTTTGACAGCCACATGTCTTCTCCCATCAGCCTTTTTGAAGAGCCAGCAACAATAATGCCACGTTTCCCTTTATGATACAGTGACACACATGCAAGCTCCCCCCATCCTAAACCAGACTGCCCTTCAATAAGACCACATCTTCACCTGGGGGAGTGGAGGGCAGAGACAGTGGCCATGCGTTGCTGCAGCGGGTATTTCTGCGCTGATTTTCCATTTTCCCCTTTCCACATGTCCCCTTGCCCTCAGTTTGGCTTAGCACCCTTGAATTTGGTGGTTCCGATTGGTCAGGCGTACGTGCTCTGAAGCCCGCTTTCCTGTACAGCTGATGTCTGTGCTGACCCCGGTCCATCTCCCGGTGAGAGTCTGTGCAGCAGTGAGCAAGGAGGGCGGAGCTCTGAGCACCGGAGAAGATGTCCAAGGTCCATCTCCAAAGGGAAGGAAGCAGGATGGACAGCGCCACACACTCTATGGCTCCATTTGTGTTAGAAACGAGCGGGGATGCACACACTTCACCAGTGGTTGCCACGGGAGCAGGAATGGAGTTTCACCGTTCCCCTTTGCTGTATGCCCTCTTTCACTATGAGCTGTTTTGAGTGAGCGTGCATACCTTAACAATTAATTTGTTGACTGATCTGATATCTGTAGCGCACACATGCATGATTTTGAAAGTTACTCAGTGCTAAGATGCTGGACACTCAGCAGTCCCTTGTCTACTTCCCCGAGCCCTTGTCTGTCTGCTGGAAGGACTCGCTCTTTTCCGGCGGTTGCCTGGTAGTATTTGCTGCTGTGCTTCTCGGAGTACTCAGCCGCTGCTCTCTTGCTTTGCCATTTCTAGACATTGTCTGTTAGTGTGACAGGAATCACGTTCAGCTTACCTTCGCCCATACTCATCTTGTCAGTGTGCTCGTATCTCAAGTTTTGGTTTTGTCTATACTTGATATTTTCATTAGTATCGCAGTATTGATATTTGCTACTAAGGGAAGAATATACTAAATTTCCTCCTGTGAGTTTTTGTTTTCACTAGAGCTAACACTGGCAGTTCTCTCTCGTGTGTTGAGTTATTCTAGGACATCCAAATCTTCTCGTACTGTGCACTAAGCAGTGCTGTGAAATACCTCTTAATATTCTCTCCCCTCCCTTCATCCTCCCTCTTCTCCAATCTTCCCCCCAACTCCCCTCAAGCGTACCAGAGCCTAGCGACCTCCTGTTCTATTCTGAACTGCTTGCTCTCCCATCACCTGTCTCATATTCATTACCCTGGGTCCTGGATCCCATGTCCTTCTCTTTTTTGCTTTGTTCCCTTCTTTTGGGGCAATACACCCTGCAGTAGTATTCTCAGAGAGAGTGCTTGGAAGTAAATTTGTTGGGAAACTTCTACAAGAACGCACTAGGAGCTGTGTACTGAGAAGTGTTTGTTTTGACGCTGAGCCGCCTCTCAGTACCTGGCCCATGGCTGCTGCCAGGTGAAGTTTCCCTTGTGCCAGTGGAGCCTGAGAATTCTGGGACTCAGATGCTGTGCCTTCAGTCACAAGATCTCATTGGATCTTCCAAATATCTTAAGTATCCCATTTTACAGCTAACAAAACTGAGATACCAAGAGTTATTCCCTCAGCAGTATCAGCCAGAACATGAACTGAAGCAGCAGCCACTTGGGCCAGGCTGTTGCCTTTGCAAACCTGGCTGTGTGTTACTGGAATGAGAAATAACAGTAGCAGGTGCAGAGTGGTAACTGCCAAGTGCATGGTCATGGCTGACAGAGAGAAAGGTCTTCCTTCTGCTGGTTCACTCCCCAAAAGGCCACAATGGCTGGAGCTGAGCTGATCTGAAACCAGGAGCCAGGAGCTGCTTCTGGGTCTCCCATGTGGGTGCAGGGGCCCAAGGACTTGGGCCATCTTCCACTGCTTTCCCAGGCACATTAGCAGGGAGCTGGATTGGAAGAGGAGCAGCTGGGACTAGAACTGGCGCCCATATGGCACGCTGGCACCGCAGGCCAAGGCTTAGTGTACTACTCTGTAGTGCTGGCTGCGACACCTTCAGTTCTAGTTAGCCATCTTTTGCTAGACATGTCTTCCCATTTTCTTGACTGAGAACATCCGTGTGTGTGTGTGTGTGTGTGTGTGTGTGTGTGTGTGTGTGTAAGGAGAGGGAGAGACAGATTGATTTACAGTTCTGCTCTGAGCTCCTTGTGATCGTTACAATGCACTGCCTATCATTTCTTAAGCTCAGTATGATTATTTTTATTGCTACAGTATTTGGTTTCAAGCAATGTACGAATTCCCCCTTCCCACTCGTTTTGTGATGTGAAATGCCTCATTACAGAATGAGTTTGCTGCTGATTGTACAGTTTAGTGTTTGATCCTTTTTGTTAACTGCAGTCAGGTGACTCCACACAGGGTAATTAGATTAACCTGCCCCTCCTCTGCTCTACTGAAACAATATAAAACCCAGGATTCTGTTGGCACATGATTTCCTTAGATTAATGATCTTGGAGTCGCTGTGTGGAAATTTGCATTGCTCCCTACAGCTCTGAGAAATGAAAATGCCCAGCTGTCTAAAAGCTTTAATCAGGAAATGAGCATGCAATGGCATTGTTTTGTCATGGGCTTGGAATAGTTTCTTTGTGACAATGGCTTAGAAATGAATGTAAACATTCTTTCCGCAGCCAGTAAACAGGTGCTTTCTTGTTGGTAAAATTTCAAGAATTTCTTTACTGGGGAGTGGCTTTCAAATCATTGGCTCTCACGTTGGTGACTACTGAAAGTTGATGCTAGAATCGTTTTCCTCGTCGTCCCTCTTTGCAATAAAAGTTTGTGGAGCAAGAGCGGAGCAGCCTTAGTGAGCACACCGATTGTGTGGACAGTGTAGGGCAGCTGCTAGGAATGGAGATTCTGTGCAGCACTGCCTGCGCCAGCCCTTAGCCAGCCACTTCTTGCCTGTGTGCTTGTCCCCTCTTAAGGCCCACTTTCCCCATCTTTCAAAGACAGTGACGACCCCATCTTAGCGTGGCTGTGAGCACTCAGTGTGTTATTCCATGTGAACCATTACAGCAGGACCATGCTCCTGGTACACTCTTCATAGTTACAGTTGGAGCCTATATTTGTTGGAAGACTTAGGGGAATGGAGATCATATCCAATTTGTTCTGGTTTGGAAGATCCTAGTGCATTGCACTTTTTTTCCCATTAGATTCTTGGTCTTAGAAGCAAATGTGACTGGAGGCAGACACCGAGTTAGATGTGCATGGTGCTTTTGCCTATGTCTGCTGTGCAGTAGGTACCCAGGTATCTGTTAAGAGAATGCTTGCACCAGTGGTAAGGACTCCCGTTCATTGAGGGCCTGGGGATGGACGAAGGATGAAGGAGACTTCCTGCTTACCTGGAGAGCCTCGCTGAGTGCCTGCGGGCACACTCCCAGTGCAGCTCAGTGAGGGTGCTGTGACAGGGAGTCCCAGAAAGGGCCACAGGTGCATGCTCCCAAGCATCAGCACAAGTGGCTGTTGGGCCTCGGCTGTCACTTCCTCCTCTAAAAAAAATGTCCCCCAAGAACAGGCTTTACTTCACATGCAATCCAGCAGTTCCTGTGTTGGGAGGCACAGCTTTGTGGAGTAGGTATGATGTTAGCAGAAGAACTTTACAGTTTGTCCAGAAGAGGCTGGGGAAAGTATCCATCCCTTAGGGAACTCAATTTGCCATTGTGTAATTCATCTTTGGGAGCATAATTAACCAAATCCAAACTACTTAGCTCTTATTATTTTCACTCTGGGCATCAAAGCAAACTGGATTTTACCTACAACACAACCGTAAATAACGTTTAAGACTACGTTTTTGTATGCATTAAATTTTTCTTGATATCATGCCATTAGTTATATTCACATCTCAAGAATCTGAGTTTTAGATCATAGAATTAGAAAGGACAATTGCTGACTGTGTGCTGTGAACGCTTGCTTTCCTGTCTTCCCTGCTGGATGAAGTGTGTAGACTGGAGGGAGCGCTTTCTGTAGAACTCCGTGTATGTCCCTGGGCATCGTGGTCAGTGTGAGCACTACTGCATTGGACAAGCAGTGGACAAGATCTAGGCAAACTCTTATTTTGGGGGCAGTGTGTAGTCAGTAGTTGATGATTGTGAAATAGTGAATGTTTTCATTATGACATCAGTTAAAAGGGACAAAACATATGCTGCCCCTGCCCATCAGCCCCGTGGTTCCCTTCTCCCAGGCAGCCTCAGTTACCATTTTGTTGTGACTTCTGACAGCTGGTGATCCAGTGACTCTTCACTGTATCTTTGTAGGAATGACACAAATCTCCATGTTGTCGCTGTTTTGGACTGAATTGAAAATACTCCTCCTCCATCTGTAGCTAGTCACCTTGCCTCTATTAAATTGGTCACTCACTTGATAAATATTTATCAAGGGCCCACTAAAGGCATGTCCAAACAACTGGTTATGAATGACCCTCTCTGATCCAATGGTAATCACCTAGATGTGTATGGGGCGTGGACAAACATAAGGGCACAGTCTATCCCACAGGTAATGGCGTTGTATGTCAAGCAGGCAAGCTTATCTCTTACAGGTGCATGGCCAGCTGCTCCCATCTCCGTCCAGTATCTAGCATTGGCTGTACTCCTGGCAGTGTTCGTTCCCATCCTGTAGATCGAGAGCTCCTTGCTCTTGTTTTCATGCTCTTGTTATTTTCCTGCTCATGTTATCAGAGGTTCTTGCGAGATACTCCTGCAAATAAGTGATATTTCCAATATGTACTGGATGATTGACACAGAAGCATCGCAACAGGTGTCCTGTTACATTTTTTAAAATGTCCTTATTAGCACTGGGCTGAAAATGTTATTGGTGTCTTTATGATTATACTTCAGAGTACTTTTCTATGTGGCAGCGTGTTTTGTAAAATATAAGAAAGCCTGTGTGGTGTCAGACACCAACATGGTTTAACAATGTAATTTTAAGGGGAACTTGTAGATATTTCAAGCATATAACAAGTTCTGTGGTCCCACCAATCTGCTTTTTCAACTCTCCTTATATTTTGCCATCTTTACTGTGTGTGTGTGTGTGTACATAAAAAATCGACTTTTACAATTCTTGTTCATGAAGTTGGTGTGTTTTCTGGTTTGACAGCATGAATATTTTCTTTTAGACATATATATATATATTTCTGAAATATATATCAGAACCTTCCAGATGCAACTGAAGTTCCCCTTATACTTTGCCGTTGCCCTCAGAATACTTTATGTCTCCTCAGCTGTTCTGAGACAGACTGGCCTTTTGTGAAGGGAGCCAAATGTTGGGAAAGAACAGTCTGCCCCCAGAGACTGCCCCTCAGGCTTGCTTTCTGCCTGTTGGGGTGGACGTAAGGAGGTATCATGTGGGTCGGAGAGCCATGTGCTCCTTCTACGATTCTGTGTCTATTCGTGACTCTCTTGATCAGGAGATTTGGTATAGGGGTTTGTTTTTAGTGATTTCCTTTTTCCTGCCAGCGGTCATTTTGCAAAAATGGTTTTCCAAGAAGACACAACTGGGATCCCAAAGCCATGTGTGACTCAAAAGGA
This sequence comes from Sylvilagus floridanus, assembly GCA_949820135.1. NCBI lineage: Eukaryota > Metazoa > Chordata > Mammalia > Lagomorpha > Leporidae > Sylvilagus > Sylvilagus floridanus. The sequence goes on from OX463223.1 coordinate 125,036,392, forward strand.
AGCCTTCCCTCCAGAAACATTTAGACCAGGGTTTAGGGGAGGCTTATGAATGATGTCTGCTTGGCCTGCCTGCTTCTACCCTGTGCCGAGGGGACCCTGGGCAGCCTCATTCAACGCCCTTAATGCAGAGAGATGTGCCAGGACCAATATTCCTGGCTGATCAAGGTGGCACTGAGCTCCCCCTGGTGTCTGTGGCACTAGTCTGCCCTTTGTCCTGTATTCCTGGTGGCAAGAGGGAAGAACAGGAAGAGAGCAGTGGAGGGGAAGAGCAAGGATGCCGAGGCAGGAGTTGGTCCATTTAGCTTGTATAAATGAGATGAGGTGCTCCTTGGCTCACCAACTTCATAGCCTGCATCCTGCACGTTGTGACTGCCCATCCCCTACATGTTCATCCCAGGAAGGTTTTCACTACCTGAGATGAACATTAAAATACTCAAGTACTGGTTTTTCATGCTTTTGACCTTCTAGGACAAAATATAACACATTGTTACTGAAAAGTATCAGTCTTCTGGCTTAAATACATGTGTTGTTCATTTCCGTTAAATTAGTATACAGTAAAGTACAGAGTTCTTAGAAGTACAGTTCACGGAAGTTTTTGGTAGGTGTACACCTGTGTAACCAACACCCAAACCAAGTTACAGAATATTGTGATCCTCGCAGCAGGCTCTCTCTTATCACTCTCCATCAGTACTTGCCCAAGGGTAACTGTTATTCTGAGGTCTCTCATCAGAGATTAGCTCTGCCTGTTATTGAACTTCACACAAAGGAAATCACACAGTAAGTAATCTTTTGTGTCTGGCTTCTTTCACCTAACATTATGATGGTGAGGTTCATCTATGTCATTATGTGTGGTTCTCTTTGTGTGGCATATGCTCTTTAATAATGACGGTAAATAGTCAGTTGCTATCCAGTTTGCTGTTTGATCATGAAGACACCTCTGTGATGGCACATTTGGCATTAGGCATCTTTTACAGTTGAGAAAAGGACTGTTAGAGACTTTAAGTATTACCCAAAGAGCGTACACCTAATAGTGATGTCAGGACTACGTCTTTTTTTTAAAGCTGACTCACAGCATCTTTCTCTCCATTTATTGCAAAGCCCGTGCCTTCTACCATCATGGTTGGTAGAAGACATAAAGGATGAAAAGATGGAGGATGCCCCTCCACCTTCAAGTGGACTTTAGTTGGTGTTTTACTGTATGGTGGTTTGGTTTGAGATGGACCAGGTGATTTGTGGAAGTTCAGAGTCAGCCCAACACCAGCACCTGTATGTGTAGTATATAATGGATGGAGAGTGAGAGCAGAAAAGACTTGGGTGACTTGGGTCAGCAGCCAGCTGCATCCAGACAGTTCAGCTGTCAGAAAGCAAACTCTGTTGGGTTAGTTCCCAGCTGCGTGTACATCAAGTGATTGCCCAGCAATGCTGCTATTTGCAGGCCACTAAGTGTATCATGGAGAAGTTTGCTAGACTGGCATTATTGAGGCTTTTGAGTCTCTGGATGTGGGTGAACCATCTTGGGCTTTGCTCAGTGCAGTACCTTTTAGAATGAGCAATGGTGTGAGAAGTTCTCTTCTGAGGAAGTCCTTGTGACATGGCTCAAGTCATTGAAGCATCGATTCTTATTGATGGCCTCAGTTTGATTGTACATGCCGAGTTTGCATTGTTAAGGCATCAGATTTGATATAATGAGAAGCTAAATTTCCGTTGTCTTCTAGAGAGGTTTGCTGATAGCTTGTCGAGTGCGTCCTGTCCTTAGGCAACTAAAATCATTCCTGATTGATATGTGTACATGTGGGCATCCATGTGCATTTCCATGGTCCACAATTCTGGTCCACGGTGTGCCATCTACCACTGCGATAGCAGGGCCCAGGTTCTTAGTATGTGGTTCAAAACCTGGGCCAGGTGCTCAGGAAGCTGAGATTGAGGATGGGGCCTAGAATACCTTGGGCCTAGCCCCAAGACCTTTATCAGAACTGCGGAGAGCTCCAGGTGCATGTTTCATGGCAGCTGTAGACAGGTAGGAGTGGCTCTGGTGCCATGTACACCTTCCTGTGTGGAAGGAGCTCTTTTGTGTGGACTTCACAGATCTGGGATTCAGTACTCTTGGGCTTATGGGTAAAGCACATTGCATTCTCTAGGCTAACATTCCCACTGGAGGTACAGACAGAATGGGTCTGCATCTTCCTCCCATCTATAACCATGACACTGGTGCTTGGGAGGTGAGGTACCAGAGAATGCTATCGAGAAGGCCCAGAATTTCTGCTCTTGGCCAACTCTGCCTCTTACCAGCTTTGTGGCCTCTGTCTGGTCTTATGTCCTCTCTGTGTCTACTCTAACTATGTGTAGAACTATGTCTGGCATGATCATTTTTTTTTTCTGACAGTGTTATTGTAAGGACCTAGTGAAAGACTGTCTACTGAAGCATACTAATTTGTATAAGCCACTGAAACTTGTATCATTGTTAGCATCATCACCTATCTGTAGAGCTTACTGATAAGAGTCCATGACATCAGAATTCTCTGTTCTCCAAGAAGTGTATCCTCAACAGCTTAGATTTGCATGATAATTGGCAACATGGGGTCAGATATGTTTAGCCAGAAGCAAGTACCAGGGATCTGTGGCTTGCTGTGCAACTTGAAAAGTTTTTGAATGAAAGAGGTTGGCCTGTGGTCTTTTGGAAGCAATTGGAGATTTCAGTAGGGGAGTGCAAGAGCAGGCATTTGCTTTAGGAGAGTCTCTTGAGACAATGTGGAGGTTGAACTGGAATCAGAGACACCGAAGGCCAGGGAGACATTATTATAATGCAGGCATGACTCGGGAAGAGTGGTTAAGAGATGGGTGAGCTGCGAGCGTAGGTTGGGTTCCAGTTCTAGTTCCTGGTTATTTCCTTATCTCTCTGTGTCTTGGCTTGTGTACCTGTGAACAGGACTGTTGTGCAGGTTAGAAGTTGCAGGCCAGGTGACGCTGTTAGAGCAGAGTGTGGCCCGTGGTAAGTACTCGGATATTAGCTGCTATTCATGTAATTCCTCCCCTTTTTATTGTGGTGAAAATATATCACATAAAATTCATCCTTTAAAAAAAAGGATTTACTTATCTAAGAGGCAGCGTTACAGACAGAGAGGGAGAGACAGTGAGAGAGGTCTTCCATCCGCTGATTCACTCCCCAAATGGCCGCAATGACTGTAGCTACGCCAATCTGAAGCCAGGAGCCAGGAGCTTCTTCCCGGTCTCCCACGTGGATGCAGGGACCCAAGGACTTGGGCCATCTTCTGCTGCTTTCCCAGGCCATTAATTAGCAGGGAGCTGGATCAGAGGTGGAGCAGCCGGGACTCGAACAGGCATCCTGTGTGGTGCTTCAGGTGGTGGTTTAACCTGCCGTGCCACAGTGACAACCCCCAAAATTCGTCATTTTAACTGTTCACAGTATTGTATAACTGTCACCAGTATTTTTCCAAAATTTTTCATCACCCCAAACAAAAACCTTGGAATCGTTAAACAGTAGCTCTCTATTCCTTCTCTCTCTGCTCACAGGTAACCTCTAGTCCGCTTTCTGTATCTATGAATTTGCCTATATCAGACAATTCATATAATTGAAACCATATATTTTTCCTTTTTTGTTGGGCTTATTTCACTTAGTATAATATTTTTCTTTGTTCAACCATATTTTAGCATGGATTGGAACTTTCTTCTTTTTTAAGGTTGAATAATATTCCTCGGTGCGGGTTTACCACGTCTTGTTTATCCGTTTATAGGTTGGTAGACACTTGGGCTACTTCCAGCTTTGGGTTATTGTGAGTAATGCTGCAGTAAACCACGTACCTGTTTGTGTCCTTGCTTTCAGCTCTTTTGGGTTTATCCCTAGGAGTGAAATTTCTGGCTTATATGGTAATTCTAAGTTTAGTATTTTGAGAAACTTCTAGACTGGTTTCCGTAGTCATAGCACCAGTTTACACTTCCATGAGCAATATATAAGGGTTCCAGTTTCTCCACATCTTTGTCAATACTTGTTTTCTTTTTTTTGAAGATTGATTTGAAAGGCAGAGTTACAGAGAGGCAGAGAGAGAGAGAAAGAGAGAGGTCTTCAATCCACTGGTTCACTCCCCACATGGCCGCAACTGCTAGAGCTGGGCTGATCCAAAGCCAGGAGCCAGGAGCTTCTTCTGGGTCTCCCACGTGGGTACAGGGATCCAAGGACTTGGGCCATCTTCCACTGCTTTCCCAGGCCACAGCAGAGAGCTGGATCAGAAGTGGAGCAGCCAGGACTTGAACTGGCACCCATATGGGATGCTGACACTGCAGGTAGTGGCTGTACCAGCTACACCACCACGCCAGCCCCAGCACTTGTTGTTTTCCATCTTTTTACTCTGGACACCTAGTGGATGTGAGGGATATATCATTGTAGTTTTGATTTGCATTTCCTTTCATGGTTAATGATGCTGAGCATCATCTCGACCATTTGTATATTTTCTTTGGAGAAATGTGTATTTAAGTCTGTTGCTTGGTGTTCGTTTTCAAGCCTATATAGGAGAAATAGAGAAAAAACAGAGAGATTGAGGAAGTAGATATAGCGAGACTTGGTGACTCATTTGTAGGGGAGTTGATGCTGAATTTTCCAGTGTGGGTAAGTGGGTGAATGACGGGGTGTCAAACAAGATGGCCCCTCCCCTGGGAGAGGTTCAGGTGGGTGGAAAGGTGTTGCTTTTGGGTGGAACTGTGTTCAGCCTGGGTATTGCCCAGCTAGGGAGCCTGCAGAATTCATTGCCACATCCATGTGTCTGAGTCATGTCTCTGAAAAAAGAATACAGGACATGTTTTAAGTTGTGTCTCCTCCTTGCTTCCACCTTGGAGACAACTTAAGAAAATGGCATTTTATTCTACCTCTGTAACTGGCAAATGTGAGCAGCTCTTGGATGTGAGGTCTGTGTTGTGGCAGAGAGTGAGGCTGCCACTTGTGATGCCACCACTTGCAAAGCCAGTCCCGTATCAGAACGCTGCTTCGAGTCTTGGCTGCTCTGCTTCCGGTCCAGCCTCCTGCTGATGGACTCGGGAAGGCAGCTGAAGATGACCCAAGTACACGGGCCTTGCCACCCATGCAGAGGGCCCAAATCGAGTTCCATGCTTCTGGTTTCAGCCTAGCCCATCCCAAACCATTGTGGCCATTTGGGGAGTGAACCAGTAGATAGAAGATTTCTATCACTCTTTCAAATAAATAAATTTAAAATGATAACAGTCATTGGGGGAACCACGGAATATGGGGTATATGGACCAGCTTTTTTCTGGTGCTGGGGTCTCAGCCCTTCAGCACCTGCTCCTGATTGGATGGATCCTTCCCAGCCAGCCACGGCGCTTTGCAGCTCTGAAGCCTCCAGGGTGGGGTGGGGGGAAGGGGAGGACTGCTCTTGAGAAAGGTGCCTTTGGAGGCTTTTGCCAGTGGCCACCCCAGCCTTAGAATGTTTGCCCCACCTCCCTCACCTGTCCCAACCTGTGCCATTAGCAGTTAGTGCTAAACAAATGCTGGCCCTGTCACTCCTAGCCCACTGCCTTCTCTGAATCCTTCCGTGGCAGAGTTGGATGTTGTACGTGTGCACAGTCACATGTGCACTGCAACGGAAAATGAGGTTTCGGCAGTGGTTTTTCCCCCAAAGGAGCAGCCGTTGGGGAAATGATGTGCTTGGTGGCGTATTGTCTTTGCTTGTAGAACCATAGCAGGCTGACAGCCATCACCAAGAAAGCACCGTGTCATGTGGCTCAGGCGGGTGGTGTTTGCAGATTGTCCCCTGATGCCATCTGCCTGTGAGGTTATAGGAACCCCCAGCGCCTGCTGGGGCTGCTGACGCGGGTGTCCGTGTTCACACATGCACTTGGCCTTGTGTGGCGTGCGGAGGTACTGCTGTTGGCTTGGGGCTGAGATGCCAGCTGCAACTCTTCACGCAGCAAAGCTCCAGTGTCTGGTTTCCGGTGGGGCCCTGGTGAGGGGGGAGGCGGAGGAGTGGGTGAGGCTGCCGAAGCGAGCAGAGTAGCAGTTGGGGAACCTGCGCTGGTAAACCAGCCCGCCCTTGGTGGCGAGGGGGGGGGGGCAGTGGCAGCGGAAGCTTTTGCTGTTCCCTTGCTCTCTGCCCAGGCCTAATCGTGGCTCCCTATCAGACTTACCACCTTCACGCTTATCCCAGAGAGAGCCCGTTCCCATTTCTCACCCTTCATTCTCTCTATAGAACACATCCCTCATTCCCGGGTCCTCCCTGCATCCAGCCATGCTTCAGGTCTGCTGCCTAAGCTTTCACTTTTCCCTGAGTGGGTGTTGATCATGGGTTCAGACAAGCTAGAAACCACCTTGCTGCTTTGCAAAGATTTCCTGTGGATAGGTCTGTACTTGGTGAGTTAACTATCACTCTTTGGCTGTAAATGCTTGGGAAAAGCGCTATGAAAATTACTAAGGTAATCTGAAGACATTATACCATCAGGCTTTAAAAAGCCAAATCTTAATGAAACTTTGGTAAGAGTCCACCTAGAGCAGAGCTCAGCGAACTTTCTCTGAAGGGCCAGATATTTTAGGCTTTGGTCTCCATCGCAGCGGCTCAGCCCTGCCTCTGTAGTATCAGAGCAGCTGCCTAAAATACCTTAACACACAGTCTCGGGGTTCTAATGGAAATTTATTTACAAAAACGACTGTGGGCTGTAGTTTACTGAGCCCTAACCTAGAATGAGAGACTTTTAGCCTGTCAAAGAGTTCAAAAACCAGAGGAACTTGAGGACTAACTGAATTTAAATCCTCTTGTTTTGCATTTAGTATAATGGTGAGTTTGGGGATTGAGGAATATACTTTCCTAGATCCCTGTTGAAGAATAGAAATCAGAAGGCTTTTTAAGAGGTGAATCTGCTTGACCAAAGCTTATCATTGTTAGGAAAGTAGGACGGGGGCTGGCGCTGTGGTGTAGATGCAGCTGCTACCTGCAGTGCCAGCCTCCCATACGGGCTGCTCCACTTTCGATGCAGCTCCCTGCTAATGTGCCTGGGAAAGTGGTAGAAGATGGCCCAAGTCCCTGGGCCCCTGCCAGCCATGTGGGAGGCCTGGAAGAAGCTCCTGGCTTTGGCCTGGCCCACCCTCAACCATTGCAGCCATTTGGGAAGTGAACCAGTGGATGGAAGACCTCTCTCTCCTTCTCTATCTGTGGCTTTCAAATATATAACTGAATATATTTTTTAAAAAAGAAAAAAATAAAGTGTGACAGGCTGTGTCTTAGAGCTGCATGGTGGCTTTTCTGTGTCACTAATTGACTTTATGGTCATGTGTGATGGCCATGGTCAGATAAGGTGGTCTCACCATCCTGAACATCATTCTTTTAACTAGTATCAAGTGCTTCTTTTATAAATGTAAGGAAAAAAACCTACAGAAATATAGGAAATGGTGCTTTTAAGACCTCCTGTTCTAATAAGTTAACGTTATGGTTCATTTCTAGAAAACTGAAACTTAAGACAGTCAAGGAACCATCCTGAAATTTCAAACTACAATCGGTTTTCCTTTTATCTGTCCTCACAGGAAATAAAGAAAGACATGAAGAAAGACCCTCTCTCCAGCAAAGCTCCGGAAAAGCCCATGCACGAAGTGTCCAGTGGAAACTCTTTGCTGTCTTCTGAAACCATCTTAAGAACTAATAAGAGAGGTATGGAAAACAAGAAAGGGATCCCTTTGTCAGACGCAAACAAAACCTGGAAACTTCTAGGTGAACTCTGTTGAATTTTGCATTGCTGAAAAATTGAATATGGTTTGCACTTTCGGTTTTTGGTATACATTTTGGACACACACACAGAGCAAGTGACTGTATGCGTCTAGTAACTACAATAAAACTTTTTTTGATGCCAGGAAAGTGTACTAAATTTCTAAATGATGGTTTCTCTAGGACTTTAGCGTTTGCTTTCTTTTGATGGATGAGAGGTGAATTTAGAGAGTGCTGCACAGCAGGCCTGAGCTGTGTGCGCCTGCGTGCACTCTATTTTTAATTGAAGGGAATTTGATCAGAGTCTTTGTCCTTAGCACAGCCCCGCCCTCAGTGGTTTACAAGACAGAGCGTGTGGACACATCTGGCTAGCCAGGAGACCTTTAATGGCCTTGTTTTCCCTCTGCGGAGACCTCAAGGCAAATTTTTAGGTTGTCAGGTTGGGGGAGTTTGTGTTTTCCCTCCAGCCCTCCCTTGGGTGATTACTGTGGGTTGAAGTGATGTGTCAGAGTTGGTGAGACTGCAGAGAGACCCTTGCTCAGCTTTTCCTGCCCTGGAATCGCATCCTGCCCAGCCTCGGTTAGTGTCCCACTGCTGTTGGCTTTTCAGAGGCTTATGTCTTCCTTAAAGAGAAATCCGGGCCTGTGGAAAGCAGGAGCAGGAAGTGTTAGTAGCAAAGGGTTCTGTTAACAGGAGGAGAGGAGGCAATTTGCATAACCATGGGGAAGAACAGCTTATCTTTCATAAAGTTTAGACAGCATAAGAATTTGTCCAATAAACTGCCCATTGATCATCACTGGAAGCATTAGCTTTGCGTCTGCCTGCCTTCCTGTCTCGCCCTTTCCCCCTCCAGCTGTCCCGCTTGCATTTCCTTTTTCAAATTATTCAGATGCAGTGTTGGCTGGAGGCCCATATTGGTTAGCAGCGATCGGATTTTCTTTCCGTCCCACCAAAGCAGGGGCCTTCCCATTTTAAGAATTCAGCATACTTGGCTGTAAAGCTACACTTTCCCCCAAAAGTGCCTCCTGCATTTTTGCAAATGAAGTCGCGGACTCCTGAGGCCTGCAGGCATTGGACGTGGGAGCTTTCTGTGTTTCCCAGCCATGGGTGCTTGGAGCCCTCCGTCCTCTGCAGTCCTCTGCAGCTTGCCGGGGTCCGGCGGCGAGGCACGTGGTGACCTCTCCCGCCAGCCCCCTTTTTGGAAAGTCAGGAAGAGATTTCAGATAATTCATTGATTGAATGGGAGAAGGAATTAATTAAGGTAAGGAATGAAGGTAATTATCGGGATGAGTTCAGGACAATTCCCTGAGAACTTTGCATCAGCAAAGGAGGAGAGCTTCTCAGGTCATTGTGGCTTTACCACTGAACACTTGGCCTTTTGAGTGCCCCCATGGATTTGCTCATTCACCAAAGAAATGGAATGAAAACGGATGGCTTACTGCCTCGCATTCCTTTTTTAAGCCTTTCTCCTTGGCCCATCCACCTGATCTCTACCCGCCATTTAAGGCTAGGAGTCTGGTATTCTGAATGTACCAGTAGTTGTGAGGGCTGAGTGCATGGAGGCGGTCGGTAAATAGGAAGCATGCGACAAACCATCTTCATTCTGTCCCAGGCTTCACATTGACCTCCTGCGTCACCTGGGCCAAACAGAAACTTCCAGCTCAAGGGGAGCATTGTATACCAGGACTAGGGGCTGCCTTGGGCCCTCCCCCGCCTGCTGAGACTAACGGTATTCTGCTATGCCTTACAATAAACAGCGGGTGGGGACAGATTGATTGGCCTTGTCAGGCCAGATAAATAGTTCATTGTACTGAGCTCAAAAGCTACATTTTTTTCCCACCCAAAATCAATGAAAAAACAGTGTTTTCCCTCTGAAACAAGGATCAGAGGCTAAATCTGTGGGATGATTCTGCTTACTTGTAAACACTTCCGTCCAACTCAGTTTTAGTCTCATGGGTTATGATGAACGACCCAAGTCTCCCACTCGCGTTAGTTTGCATGCAGCTTTATCCCTAGAAACCTTCCGGATGTTTTGGCTTTTAGTGTTGTTATGGCTGCTGGGGAGGGCAGTTGCTTTCAGGATTTATTAAGAGGCTGTTTTAATTTGCTAACGTGGGATCTTCCTTAGAGTATATGAGTCCACCTTGTGGTACAGCCTTGGGCCCTGGGAGAATTTAATAGACTTAACCTCTGTTGTTTTCCTTCAACTTGATCAAAGATGAGATGCCTATTTTCTGTATTCGGGCTTTATAATGTGATACAGGCTTGGAACTGGTTTAATAAAGAAGCATTGAAGTCGGTTTCTGAGTCTGAAATTGAACCACTTCATTGGGTCCTGAACTTGAGATAGACCTAGCTGAAGAAGTTTATCCAGTTGTGTCCAGCTGTTTTTTTTTTTTTTTTTTCATTTTGTGACATGCCTCACTTTGCAGCTAGGCAGAAAGATTGTAGTCCCTCCCAGTGTGGGATAACCTCACCCTTTCCAGGCACCTGCATGAAGTCAGAAGATCCCTCAGATTTGAAACAAGCTGTTTATAGACTAAACGGAAGGCTGGAACTGCGGAAACATTAGTTTGAGGACTGATTAGTTTGAGTTTTCAGCCTTAACCGTTGGAAATGACTCCAGAATTGATTTAGGAATAGTGGCATGACTTCATGGGCTTTTCATTTGAGAAAAGTATGTGAGAGAGAGAGAGAGAGAGAGAGCGCGCGCGCGCAAACGAGCACAGATCCAGATCCAGATCCAGATCCTATCCTCCCAGCTGGCCTGGTAGCCATCAGCTGCATTTTCCAGCCATATGAACTTTAGGGTCTTAACTCTGGTCACAGTGAAGGAGCTTCCTGTTTGAAACAAACGTTTCCTGAGGGCTGAGAAATCATTTTTCATTTAAATTTGTAGCATGGATGTTAGATATCCTAAAGTTATCCAAGACTCCAAAATATTGATGAATTGCCATCCGAAAATGTGAAAACTTTCCTTGGAAATGTCATTCTCATAAACTGGACAGAAAAGAATTAGCTGTTTTATTCTGAGAATGATTTATTCTTTTGTGTCTTCTCTCATTAAAACCATATAGGAGAATGATAGACATGCCTAAATTGGGAAGTTGATATATTCAGGAATTTTTTGGAAAAGTATTCAAACCCTGCACTTGGAAGCAAAATTGAATAAAATAGAATTTTAAATAGTTAATAGGAAAGACCATAATATGTATTTGAAAGTGAGGAGTGGATTTTGCCCATTTTAATATTTAAATTAATATCATTTAATAATATTTTCTGGGCTGGTGCTGTGGCATAGCTTGTAGGAGCCAGCATCCCATATGGGCACCCGTTCAAATCACAGCTGCTCCACTTCTGGTCCAGCTCCCTGCTAATGTGCCTGGGAAAGCCGTGGAGGATGGCCCAAGTACTTGGGCCCTGCACCCACATGGGAGATCTGAAAGAAGCTCCTGGCTCCTGGCTGCAGCTCTGGCTGTTGCAGCCATTTGGGGTGCGAGCGAGCAGATAGAAAAACCTCTCTCTGTCTCTGCCTCTCCTTCTCTGTAACTCTGACTTTCAAATAAAGAAATAAACTTTTTTTAAAAAAAGAAAAAAAACCAAACATTTAAAAGAAATATTAGTTTCTATTTGAGTTAGAATAAAAAATTACTTGATTTAGTCTTTAGGAAGATTTCCCAACTAACTTTATCCATGGGATTGGTTAAGTATCCAGGCTGTAATTGGTCCCTTACTGGCCTGCCTGAGGACTGGGTTCTGTTTCAGGGCTCTAGTTTCCATGGTTAGCAGAACACTTGGGGAGGATGTGGCTCTGCCTCTCTCTGAACCCCTCCCGATGCCTGTAACTTAGGATGTTGCTCCTACTTACTTGGTGGTGGAAACAAACGAACATTCAGTAGCACCTGTTCACTGCATGCCTACTGCATGCCTGGTTCTGCTGATGCTGGGAAAGATGGAAAGACTAGGAAGACACCAGCCAGTCCTGCCTACAAGCAGTTCTGTCTGTTGTATCACATGGGGACTGTTGAAAAAGTGCTGTACATTTCTTTTTAATGGCAAAATTGGGGTATGTCTCTTATTTACTTCTGTCATTCTGAATGTGAAGCCACTCCTTGGGTTTCTGGTTGGCTTTATATGTCCTTGTTTCTATTTCCAGTTTATCATGAATTCAGTGTTTGGTAAGTCTCTATTGTATTTTGCACACTTATTCTTTGCTATTATTATTATTATTATGCTCTCCTGATATAAAATGTGTTTTATAATCATCTTTTTAAGTCGCTCTGCTACTTTGGCATCTGCCTCCTGACAGATAAACTGCTTTTACCATCATAATTTAAGGTTTGTTATGCATTTGCATTTTACTGCCCTTTCCAGAGATTAATGCGGAAGATCCTATGTTTCAAACAATGTTTTTTGTAACAGGGCTAGCTCTGATGCTATGAGGTGAGATCTTCTGTCTAACATGAGAGTTCAGTGGAGCTGGGGGGTGGGGGCTGCCCTTTGAATTGATGTGTGGGTATGACTTTGTGAATTTTGCTCTGTGGGTTCGTTTCTGGTGTGTTTGGTCCTTCGGGCTGGTTTGATTCAAAATGTTTCCTTAACAGAGGGACCAACGGCTGCTCTGCCCCTGGTGACACACTGTTGCTTTAAAAGTTAGCACAGAAGTTCTTCGGAATTCATTGGTATACAGATGGGGGAGACACCCATGCCCTTCCCATTAATCCGGGCCTCATGCTTGCCACGCAGAAGGGCTCTCCATTTTGGTCTGCTGCCTGTAGCTGTCAGAAGTTTACTGATTGTCGATCTTTATCCTGTTTGATCACTTCTCACTCCAGTCTCCAAACACCTGTGACCCAGGGACCTCCCTCCCTTGCCCCCTTTCCTGGAAAGGGAATCATTTTTGCCCAGCTTTCGTTTTTTTTTTTTAGCTTTTATGTGGCCACCTGGAGTAGTATTCCCAAGGTATCTGTTAGACTGGTTCATGAGGATGTGAGTGTGTACTCGCACGTGCAAACATGGGTGTGAAATATGCACCTGTTGGCAGGAAATGCTCATCATGCTTCCAAGGCCATGGATCTGGAGAGTCTGTGGGCTCTTTGTTGGAAATGAAACTGACAATAAAGGATGGGAGAAAAGTGTCATTACTACAGAAAATGCCAACGGCTTCAGTTTTCCAGTGGGTTGGCATTGAAGGGGGATGTGAGATCTGGGGATTTGTTTGAAATAGGTTTTTTTCCTTAAAGATGGCCTATTGGAGTAGCAAATGTGACTCTCTCCTTCCCCCACCCCAAACCTGGAAATGTGGCATGTTGGGTCAGACTTTTCTTTGGGTTTCCAAACCACCTGTCGATGTGACCTAAGGAACTGACTCTTTGGACTGGTGGAAGGGTTGAGCTTACAGAAGGCATGGGTGCCGTGTGGAAGCTCTTGGCTCTCATCTGAGCTGATCTCTCCCAGGGAAAGTAAAAACAAAGTGAAAGGGGATGGATGTGATCTATAGTCGTTCAGTAATAGCAGAAATATGTGTGTGAGTGTATCTGAACGTGCATCTGGAGTTTTTTCGCCCAGTGGGTAGCCCTTCATTCTCAAAAGCTTGACGGTAAAGAGCCATTGAAGAGATCTTTTAAGCTAGCTGATCCCTGGCTGCAGCTTTAGTGAGTGCACCTGGAAGCCTGTGTTAGAACCAGTGATAGGGTTAGAGTAGGTGTTGCCCTTGCTCTTGTTCTGATTTGACTACTACTTCCTGTTGAGCCTAGGAGTGGCTGTGGTGAAATGGGTAGAAAGAAGCTCTGTGGAACGATGTTGCTATCGTACATTCTTCATCCTTTCTTTTGTATGCGTCGTTGACAAAATGGCTTTTCAGAATATTTCTTCTGTTACTTTCATTACCTTTTTAGTCTCTGTGTCCTGGTTCCAGGACATCAACACTGGAGTCTTGGATTTAGGCTCCCGCCTCCCTGCTGCTGGTTGTCAATCCAAGTCTACCCAGAGGACCATCAATGAAGTGGGTTTGTGGTGGTGGCTCCACCTAGTGGCTCTCCTAGGAAACTCCTCCTTCTGCCTACCTCCTTTGTCCTTGGGAGAATCGTATTCCAAGATGCCTTTGGTTCCTCTGACTGCACAATTCATGCAATGCCATCTCGGATGCACAGTTTGTCACACCACACACATATTGTCCTTAGCCTCTTTCCTTTCTGGCCTAAGATTTGCTTATTGAACTCCTAGATCCTTGTTATATCTTGACACTACACTGAGCAGGATTATTGTTGATAAGCATTTAAAGAGAAGAGCTTCTGTAGCCATGACTGTAGGTTAGGTATGAATTTGGACACAGAACAGATTTACACTGAAATCCTTGTACATAAGCCAAAGCGTCCTCCGTGATAGCTTCAAGTACCCTTAGTATGTTCTTCACTTCGTATTCAACGTGTGTTTCTTCAGTGGAACACTATTTTATTAGTGATGTTGTCTTCAGTTGCCAGCAGGTGGGGAAAGGACAAAGCCAGCCAACTTTCTTGGCTTTATTATTGTTCGCAAATTCTGCGAGGCAGGCAGCCCCTTCTTGCCTGGGCCTGGGCTGTTCCTCACTTGCTGTGCCACTGAGCATAAGTGTTTTTGATAAATAAATGTGTCTTGTCTTGAATCTCAGCATTTTTCAGTTCTTGTTAGTTGATGAGATTGCACATACACCTTATATTAGCTATATTCTGTGCCTTAATCTGGGGACTTAGTCACCATTTATAACTTTATTTGCAAGAAAATGCTTGGGTCCTAGGTGCTCTGCAGAGAGCGCATGGCACTTGTGGGTTTGACGGCCTATTTTGTTTTCTGTGTAGCTGGCATGAAGCTGTAAGAGGCTGTGTGATCAGGGTAGACCGAAGTCTGCTTCTGTTGCAGAGGGGCTGACAGTGCACATGGTGCAGGCTGCTGGAGTTGTGTGCTCCACACCACGCCAGGCTCTGAGGCTAACTCTGGTCCGCATGTGAGGCACCATTCTATGCAGTGCTTAGTTTCACAAGGCCTGAGTTTGACCGCAGTGTGCCCGGCTTTGTCTGTATAAGGTATGTTATACAAGGGAGTGCTAATGTGCACTTCTGTCTACTAGAGAGGAGACTTCACAACAAATGTGGCCTGTCCTCATAGAAACCGGGCCAGCATTGCCGTACGTGCACTGTGTGGAATTATAGCCCTGTCAAGTGTTTGGCACAAGAGAAGGAGACAGAGGAGGAGAGCAGTTGCATCTCTGGTAGAATTCCAGCCTCGTGGACATGGACAGGCACATGTTGGCATCTTGCAGGCTCTCAGTGCCATGGAAGGTGACCTGCTTCTCTTTGATCATGGAGCCCCATTTTATGGACTGCTTGTTTGGACTCCGCTTTGGGACATGCTGGGCTATCAGTTGCAGAACAGGGAGCTCTCTAAGCAACTCTCAGATAATCTTGAGATTCTATCTCGCATGGGGAATCTTGAGCTGAGTGAGTGGAGATGGTGGTGTAGGCACTAAGAAAAATGATAGCACTTCATGCGCGTGCTAAGAGATCAGTGCCTGAGCCTGAAACTTGAAAGCTGGTCATCTTGGTAGTTTTTTGTTTTTCAAAAAAAAAATCATTTATTTGAAAGGCAGAGCCTGACAGAGTGAGCAAGCTCCTTTCATAAGCTGGGTCACTCCCCAAATGACTGCAGCAGCCAGTGTGGGCTGAGGGGCTGATAAAGTGACTGGTGAGGCCAGACTGTTCTGGCCTCCCTTGGACTTGGATCAGGGTTGAACTTGCGATTGCACTGGTGGGTTTTAGAATGATAAAATAGCCCCATTGCCTCCCTGATGCTGTTTAGTCTCTCTCCCTTTACTGTTGAGAGGCTGCTGTTTTGAGTTCAGGTAATGCATCCACGTGTGGGACCGTGAGCACAAACTGCACAGCCTGCCTCTTCGGCGAATTCTCGCCACAGCTAAGAGTCCATGAGGCAGGGACCAGCTCGCCGACAGACCAGTCGAGAGGACTTGCATGCAGCCTTTCCCCCAGGGCACCTGGGTTAGTCAGTTTTTCACAACTATAATGAAATACCCGAGATGGGCTACTTTGTAAAGAAAAGAAATTTCTTTTGGCTGACACTGAAGGCTTTGATGAGGGCCGCTTGGCTACCTTGGATAGATTGGGAGTGCGTGTGTACCTCTGTCTATGGGGTTGATTTCCCTTCCTTATAAAGCTACCCAGATTCAGTCACGGGGTCTCCACCTTAATGCCTTCATCTAATCACTTGTCACGGGGAGCCCTGCTTCGAAAAAGCTAAGTCCGATTAAGTTTCCACCTCTTAACACCGGTAACGTGCAGCTTTGAGGACTAAACCCCTACATGCGTTCAGGGGGACACGCCATATTCCAACCATAGCAGGACCCCAAATGGCATTCCTGGAATCTGGAGGAGTGCCCTTTTCATAGGGAACTGGCAGATGAATGAAAGCCAATTCATTCGAGGTAGTTGCTGTTGAGGTGCCAGTTGGTGTGGTGCATTGTACGGGCACAGCAGCTGTAGTCGCTTGCAGTAAGCTCTCGAGAAGAGAGCGTGTTCCTCCAGTTGTATCTGTTGCGCTCTCATCACGGCCTGGTCCCCCTGATGCCACGTGCAGCCTCAGCTTAGTCTTTGGACTCTTGGCATTTTGCGATTTTGGAGCCTTGGGACTAGAGTTGGCAAACCGTGAGGATGTTTCATGGCCCACCTGCCCAACCCCAGGGCAGGCCAGCAGTGGGCCCAGCTGCAGTGCCAGGCGCGTGGCCCTCACCATTCCCGCCGGGAACTTGCCCTGGCTCTGCCTGTGCCTGGGGAGGAGAGTTGGAGGAGGACTAGACTGCTTGTTCCATCGCTGTTGCTCTGGAGAGTGAGTAAGCTCAGTGGCAGCCTGTTTGGTGGGGGCTGGGTGCTGGGGAGGCTGCAGGCAGCACTCTTGCTGGTGCTGGACGGTCACGGTTTCTGTGGGCTTTACGCAGTCTGCATCCTCTCTCTGCTTTCCAATTTGCCCGTCCCTTTGTCTGTCCGTGAGACAAGGAGACTACTCTTGTTAATTCCCTCAGGGCACTTGGGGGACAAAATTGAGTAGAGTGGTGGTGGTGGGGGGGGGAGTGGCAATGGAGGGAAATAGAGAAGTCACTCCCCGGCTAGCATAGTAGTTGGTTTTAAAAGTGGCAAGCTGCTAGTGAAGAGCCCGGAACTGGAGGAAGAAAGGAGAGGTCTATGCAAAATAATGAAATGTTGTTTCTGTGAAGCAACCAGTGACCAGATGCACACGGGGCATTTTCCGGGGTGGCTCATATGCTAGGCCATCGAAGTCCTCTGTAAACCTGAAAGGATTAAAATCCTGCAAAGGTCCTCTCTAACTACAGTGGAATTAAATGAGAAATTCACAACAAAAGGAAATGGTGGGGGGGATTCACAAATATGGAAATTAAATGACATCTTCTTAGATCCAGGGTGGGGATGGCTGGCCCACAACATTGTGTGGTCTGGCCCCGCCAAGGCAACCTCAGGCAGGACTCGAATTTCAGTAAATCTGCAGCACGCTAATTTTTAAGTTGATCATTTTGTATGACCCATGAATGATGTTAGCAATATCCAATTGGTCCTTGGCAGAATAAAGATTCCCCACCCCTGTATAAATGGCCAATGGATCAAAGAAAAATTCACAGAGGAAATTATGAAATACTTGGAAATGAATGAAAATGGAAACATGACATACAAAAATGTACTGCAGGCAGCTAAAGCAGTGCTTAGAGTGAAATTACAGCTGCAAATGCCTATATTCAAAAGTAGAGAAATCTCAAAATAATAACCCCATTTTCTACCTTGAGAAAGTAGAAAAGAGCAAAGTAAACTCAAAGCATGCAGAAAGAAAAAAGTGGAAATACATGAAACCAATAGTAGAAAAAAATGCACAAAATCAACGGTGGGTGTTTGGCCCGGCAGTGAGGATGCTGGTTAGGACACCCACATCCTGTAAGAGGGTGCCTGGGGTTGGTATCCTACTCCAGATTCCGCCTTCCTGTGAATGCATGCCCTAGGAGGTGGCGCTGCTGGCTCAAGTAGTTAAGTTCTTGCCACCCATGTGAGGCAGCTCCTGGCTTCAGCCTGGCCCAGCTCTGGCTACTGCGGGCATCTGGGGAGTGAACTGGCAGATGTGAATTCTGTCTCTGCCTCTCTGCTTCAGGAATAATCAAAATTTTTTAGAAAACCAACGAAACCGTATGTTGGTTCTTTGAGGTGATCAACAGCATTGATGAACTTTAGCTACAGTGATCAAGAACAAAAGAAGAGACAATTGCAATTCCTGTGTGAGGAATTAATGAAGGGGACATCACTGTTGATCTTAAATTAAAGGCTTATAAGGGAACACTATGAACAACTCATCCGCTGCTGATGGGAATGTAAAATGGTGCAGCCACTTTGGAAAACAGGCTGGCAGTTT
Source organism: Sylvilagus floridanus (assembly GCA_949820135.1). Classification (NCBI taxonomy): domain Eukaryota; kingdom Metazoa; phylum Chordata; class Mammalia; order Lagomorpha; family Leporidae; genus Sylvilagus; species Sylvilagus floridanus. The sequence goes on from OX463223.1 coordinate 125,054,562, forward strand.
CTCAGATGTTTTAAGTATACAATCTCCATGTGACCCAGCATTGTGCACCTAAGAGAAATGAGAACACACGGCCACGCGTGAATTATACACGAATGTTCACAAGAGCATTATTTGTAATAGCCAGAAGTAGAAACAACCCAAATGTCTTCAGCTGGTGAATGGGTGGGCAGAACATAGTCTGTGCACACGTTGGAGTGAATCTTGAAAAAATTACCGTAAGTGGAAGAAGCCAAACACAAAAGAGCACAGATCATATAATTCCATTCACATGAATGTCCAGAATAAGCAGATCCCTAGAGAGAGAGAGAAAGTAGTTTAGTGTCTGCCTAGAGCTGGGGGTGGGAATGGGGAGTCACTGCTAATGGGCATGAGGTTTCATTTTGGGGTGATGGAAATGTTCCCAAATTAGATTGTTGTGATGGTTGTACAATTCTGTGAATATATAATAACTGTTTAGTTATACACTTAAAATGAATTAATTTTATGGTATGCAAATTATATAGCAATAAAGTCATGTGGAAAAAAAAAGAATGCCACAAAAATTGGTATTAAAATGTAGTTCCTGGCTGTGCCTGTCTTAGGCTTTCTTGTTGATGTCCCCTGCTGCTAACTCCCCCCCCCCCCCGCCGCCACCCATAGCTGAGGGACAAGATGTGCCATTCCATTTATTGAAGTCTTCAAAATTATATATTTCTCAGTGCAGCTTTATATTTTACTTTATTCAATCAGTTGCCTAGGAGATAGTGAGTTGGAGGGATCAAAATGACACTATTTTGCTAGGGCTGACCTAAATATTAGATAATCGATTTGAGAAGGGTAGAGAACTGACTGTGGCATCCTATTGTTCATTTCTTGAGGGAAAAATGCGATTTCCTGTAAATCAAAAGCCCAGCCTCTTGCATTCTAAATTCCGTGCTTCATAGAGAGAGCCTCTGTGGGGAAGGAAAGAATCCATTTATGCTTCCAATTTTTCTTGCCATTGTCAGTAGCTCTGCTTTGGCTATTTTTGTTCATAAACTTTTGTCTGCAGCTCTGATGATTTCTTTAGGAAAGATTCTTAGATGTGGAATTACTGGACGAAAACATGTATGTATTTTATGGGACTTTGATTCATCATTATCAAATTGATTTTCTGAAAGCCTGCACCATTTCACACTACCAGCAGATAGGGGAAGAGTGCTTCTTAGTGTTTGAAGCTCGAATTTCTCTGATTAATAGAGTGCTTGAACATTTTTGTCTTTATCTTTGCTTTTTATATTGAGATATTTATTTTTTTTTACTGATTAGGGTATTATTCCTTTGTTCATGGCCAATTTTACTTGCCAGTTTGATCGGTTTTCATTTTGTTTCTGATTGGTTTTAATGAACAGAAATAGTGCCTTTTTATGTTGATTAGTATATTGATACATTTTATAATTTGTCTAAATAAATTCTCAATTTAATTTGCTTTTATAGTGATTTCTTTTTTTTTTTTTTTTTGCCTCAAAGCTCTAATCTATGTGGAATTTTGATGTGTAGGATGAGGTTAGTATGCAATTCATGTTCATTTTGTTATTTTAATTTATTTTGTTTATTTGAAAGACAGCTACAGAGAGGTAGAGACAGAGAGAGAAGTCTTCCATCTGTTGGTTCACTCCCCAGATGGCTGCAACAGCATGAGCTGCACCGATCTGAATCCAGGAGCCTCTTCCAGGTCTCCCACGTGGGTACAGGGGCCCAAGGACTTGGGCCATCTTCTACTGCTATCCCAGGCCATAGCAGTGAGCTGGATCGGAAGAGGAACTAGAACCAGTGCCCATGTGGGATGCTGGCGCTTCAGGCCAGGGCTTTAACCTGCTGTGCCACAGTGCCAGCCCAATTCATGTTTATTTTGAAGTAGTCACTTTCCCAGAGCCATTTATTGAATAAGTCAGTATAAACACACACACACACACACACACACACACACACACGAAGAGAGGGCGAGAGACACTCTTTTCTGGACTTTGAACTTTGCACCCTTAACTTGCCTCACCATTCTTGCATCAGTATAGTTAACTGACTGGCTTTATAACGTATGTTATTACATAGGTAGGGCTTTCGTCCTTCCTGTTAGCCTTGATTTTACTAAGTGTTTTGGCAAGGTGGCCGTGTGCTTGAGTCACTGCTTGGGACACTCACATTACATGTCGGAGTGCCTGCTTCAGGTTTTGGCTACTCTCCTTCCAGTCCAGCTTCCTGGGAGACAGCAGATGATGCCTCATGTACTTGGGCCCCTGCTACCTGCAAGGAGACCTGGGTTGAACTCCAGGCTCCTGGCTTTGGCATTGTCCAGCCCTGGCTTTTGTGGGTTATGGGATGTTGCTGTTGCTAATACATAGACAACTTAAACTTTTAAATACTTCCTCTTTTAATAGCCTTTTGTGGAATACTCTTGTTAATTAAAAAGTTCCCCTTTGATATTAAGAGAATTGTTAGTACTTATCTGTTAGCTTTTAGAAGGAAGATGAGTGGAAATTATAAAATGCTATATTTGAACAAATGACATTTTATTTTTTTAAAAGACTTCTTTATTTGAAAGGCAGAGTTAGAGCGAGAGAAAGGGGAGACAGAGAGAGACATCTTCCATCCCCTGGTTCACTCCCCAAATGGCCGCAACAGCCAAGGCTGGGCCAGGTCAGAGCCAGGAGCTTCCTGCAGGTCTTCTGCATGGGTGCACGAGCCCGAGGACTTTGGCCACTTTCCTCTGCTTTCCCAGGCGCATTAGCAGGGAGCTGGGTCGGAAGTGGAGCAGCCGGGACTCAAACCGGCGCCCATATGGGATGCCGATACTGCAGATGGCAGCTTTACCCACTCTGCCACAGCGCCAGCCCTGGATTTTGATTTTCTTTACTTGGGTATAAGCTCTTTAAAGGAAGAAGCCACATCTTAACTGTCCTGGAGCCAACTTTCATTGTTGAATGGAAATATGTGCTTGTACTCACACATCGGAATTCGTTTGACAAACAGTTACCAAAAGGAAAACTACCAAGGGGAGGAGAAGCTTGTTAAATCAGATGTTTAAAGAGAAGCTGTTGGAATCCCGTGATGTAGAGGAATTGTCTTTGGTTGTTGAGTGCTGAGGGCGACAAGAGGCCGAGTCAGTGTTTGGTTTTGAAGGTGGAACATGAGAATAAGTACTGAATCTAGCTCTGGGCCTGCAAATGGGCATTTAGTAGGGAGCAAGAAGGTACATTGCAGTTCCAAAGGAAGAAACTTGAACTTGGTCTTGAGTAGTGAAATGGGAGGTGAAGTTCAGTTAGAAGGGTAACTCTGGCTGGAAGAGGAGGCCACTACTTTTTTTTTTTTTTAAGTTGTGTAGCATGAGATCAAAGTAAGAGAATGTGTCCAGGGCAGGGAATGCTTCTATTTAATGAGATAATTTTAATCTGTATTTGATTTTATAACTCTTCCCTGGGGTTGCCTAATGAAAGTATATAGAGTTCAGTTTATTTTATATACAACAGTGTGTGTACTCTTCCTTTTTTGTTGGAGTCTGTGAGCCAGGCTTAGCTTTTTCTTCCTTTTTGGGTGTCTGCCTCTCTGATTTATATATTCAGTTTTATTTATTTATTATGTATATATATCACTTTTATTTATTGATTTTCATTTTATTTGAAAAGCAGAGTGACGGGGGAGGTGGGGAGACAGAAAGAAAAATCTTCCATCTGCTGGTTCACTCCCCAAATGGCTGCAACAACCAGGGATGGGCCAGTCTGAAGCCAGGAGCCAGGAACTCCATCTGGGTCTCCCACACGGGTGGCAAGGATGCAAGTACTTGAGACATTATCTGTTGCCTCCCAAGGTGCACATTAGCAGGAAGCTGGATCAGAAGTGGAGGAGTTGGGTCTTGAACCAGGCACTCAGAGATGGGATGTAGGCATCCTAAGCAGCAATTTAGCTGCTCTGCCAAACATCTGCTCTAGCCTGTCTGGTACTTGGTTACTTATGCCTTCTCCAGGGCTGGAGAGGGCAAACTAAAATAGTCGTCAAACAGGACAGTTGGATTACGGGATGTGTGTCAGTTTTTTCTGTCAGGAACCCAGTATCATGAATTTGCAGTGGTTAGTATTGATTTAAGGTTTCTGTGGAAGTCAAACCCAGCTGCATAGCCGTATGCAGTTGGCTTGTAGAAGATTCTGGGAGGTGACAGCCCTGTGGGGAATGGCCCCAAGACTCTGTTTGCCCCTCCCCACTTAGTCTCTTCTTGCTGCTTTTCCTTCTTTGGCCCTTTCCTTCCTCCCTAGGGCCCCCATAGGCCAGCATTCCTTACAGAGGACAATCAGATTTCCAGAACGTTAAGCCATTAAGTTTCCCCTTCATTCTTGTACCTCTTTTCTGGGCCGCGTTATTTGACAGATTAAAGCAAACAAATGAGCACAGCATGCTGTTATTAGTTATTTTTAAAAACTGTTCTTTAGGAAAAAAAGGATACCAGTTGTTTTATGTTTGACTTTTAAACGGCTTTAAAGCAACTCTTTGATAATATCACTAGGAGTAGTTTATGAGTTTCTTTTGAAGAAATTAGCTTCCTTTGTAATTTACTTTTGATGAAAGCATTACAAGATGCTTGAAGTTATGTACAAAGAAAAAAAAAAAAAAACCACGACCCAGTTACTAATGTTTCTGACCCTGGGTGGATGGGATAGGAAAACCAAGCTAAGCTAGGAATGGAAATTCTGTGTCTGTCCCATACATACACCTGGACTTAAAACAACCTCTTTCTCTCCCTCCTGAGCTCGGGCCCTGTTGTTCTGCCTTTTTTTTTACAGAACCGTGTGTGATTCACATTCATGTTTGAGACCCTTTTCTACCTCCCTCTCCTCTCCCTATTCTCCCTCCCTATTCTTTCTGTTCCTTCTCTCTTCCTCTGGCTCTCTCTCCATCCTCTATCCCTTAAACCCTACTCTCTCAGCTCCATGCATCCTGGAGTGAGTCCCTGGGGTGTGTGTCTATGTGCCAATGTGTGTGTGTCACAAGCTCTTATTTACATTTGCCAGACTTGGTGGGACTAACAAGGACCACTGAAATCCACAGAAACACTTGTGTACTGTAGCTATAAGCCTTCTCTGAGAAAGGCTTGTGTAGCATGCTGTTTCACTCTTCCCACTGCCTGCTGATCCTTTCCAGTGGAGGTGTTAATTTAAAAATGACCAAACCTAGTGGCAAGAAGGAAGAGAGGCAGTTGGGTGGTTCCGTAGGATCAATCTCTTGGTCCCTCCACATCTTCATAAATTATGAACTGTATTGATCTATTCACATTGATGTATGAACTGATTCTACCAAAAGCCCAGGTTGAAGTGGCAAATGGAAAGGGATCATTTATTAGAGCCGATGAGTGTCAGATTTGTACTGAAACCAAACCAAACAAAGAAAACCACATAGATGTAATCCAGCCCTACGATTGCGTGGCTGCAAGCAAATGGGCCTAGGGGTGGCCAGCGAGCCTTGATGGTTTTCAGTGACTTAGAACTAGACTGTAAGTTTCTTGAGGCCGGAAACCGAGTTGCATTCCTTTTCTCCCTCATTCTTCTGTCCGGAATGATTTAGAGACCGTTTGAGGACATGTGAGGCCTCCTCTAATTCTCAGCTCTCTCAGCTGTTGGCGATCTTGGGAGGGTCGTCTAACCTTTTTAAGCATTGGTTTCTTCATCTGCAATTTGAAAGGTTGGTTGAGAAGTTTCCAGTATCTTTTAACATGTGGCCCCATTTCGAAAGATTTTGTTCCTGGCTTCGTTCGACTATAACTAGTTCTTCGGATCAGGGTACTGTGTGTCTGTCGTTGGCCAAGCACTTTAACCTGTGTACCCTCGTTTTGGAGCTTAAGCTTTTCAAGATCTTGACAAGCATAAGGATGTCCTCTCTGAAAGTCCTTCCCATGGTGCCCAGGAAGGGATACTGAGGTCCACTCTGCGTACTGTCTGCAGTCCATTCTGACTCCAACAGCTGACAAACATTTGTTGAGCGAACCGGGTTCCCACGTGACCTGGCAGAAGCTTCTGGAGAGCTTTAGAGGATTCTGATTCTTTGCTGAGAAAGCCCCCGGGTGATTTTGTTGAATAATGAAGTGGAAACAGTGTTTCTGTCTTTGGTAAGCCACCCATTCTCGCCCACTCCACAGCAGCAATGTTTCTGGCAGTCTTTCCTCCGCCGGTTGCATGGGTTGGGCGGGTGATGAGATGTGTGTTCCTTTTGCATTCAGCACAACGTGCTTCAGAATACTACCTCCTCCGAAGGCTTTCCCCTTACCATTGCCATGTTTATTTCAGTGGTGTGGGATACCATCATTCATGGTGAGTTGGGTTGAATTGCAAACTCTGGGTACCAGTCCCTTTCCCCTACCCTCGTTAAATGATGGCGGAAGATGGCTAGCTAAGTGATGTGTTTCTTTGAGTATGTTTAATATTTCAAAGCGAGTTCTTTATTGAAAGCACACAAGAAAGGATCATGAAGGGACTTGAACAGATGCTTGCATACCCATGTTTAGAGCGGTATGAGCCAAAAGATGGAAGCAACTCAGGTAGCCATCAAGAGTGAATGGCTAAACAAAATGAGATATATATGAGGGATTTTCAACAAGTTCATAGAAAATGTATATTGGAGGGAAAAAAATGTGCAAGATTCAGATTGTTTTGGCACCAAAATACTTTTGGTTAATTTTACAAAAACTTTTTGAAGTCTTCTTTTACACAGAGTAGAATATTATTCAGCCTTAAAGAAAGAAATTCTGACACATGCTATATCATGGGTGAATCTTGTGGCCAGTAGGCTAAGTGAAATAAGCCAGTCACAAAAAGAACAAACGCTGTCTGATTTCACTTACACTTGAGGTACCAGAATAGCCAAACCCATGGAGATAGAAAGTGGAATGGTGATTCCCACCTTAAGGGGAAGTTACTGCTTAATGAATACAGAATTTCTGTTTGGGAAGATGAAGCAGCTTGTGGAGATGGACAATAGTGATGGTTATACAGTAATGTAAATGATTGCACTGCCCATGAATTGTACATTCAAATTTCATTAAAATGGTAGATTGTATGTTTTATGCATTGTATCACAAAAAAGATCAAGAATAATATGACTATTACCAAACACCCTTCTATCTACTGCTAAGAAATGTTTAAGAATTTTTTTAAAACAATTTATTTTATTTGAAAGGCAGAGTTACAGAGAGGGAGGGAGATCTTCCATCTGCTGGTTCACTCTGCAAATGGCCACAACAGCCAGGGCCGGGCCAGGCTGAAGCTGGGAGTCATGAGTTTGCTCTGGGTCTCCCACATGGGTGCAGGGGCCCAGGCACTTGGGCCATCTTCTGCTGCTTTCCAAGGTACATTAGAAGGGAGCTGGACTGGAAATGGAGCAGTTGGCACCTAAAATGGCACCCTTATGGGACGCCAACATCATAGGCGGTGGCTTTACCCACTACACCACAATGCCGGCCCTCTGTAAACTAATCGTTACAATTGGCATGTCATGTCTGTTACCCTTTGGCAGTTTGTGTTGCCTATGATGTTTTGAGGAGTGAACAGTGACCTGAGGAGGACTGTTCTGTGTCAGCAGTTTTTCCCTCTCCTGCTTTGTTTTTCATTTATATTTATTAAAGATAAACAGACTACAACAAGTAGGCATTTAATAACCTTTTCCTATTCTTTAAAATTAGCCTTTGTCATTTGTAAAAGAAGTACTAATAGAGGAAATCTTTTTAGACCCCTCTCTGTACCTTTTGGGCCCTGGTAACTCTGGAGAAAAAGTTAAAGGAAATAGCACTGAACTTGCCAGCATAAGAGGATGATGTAATTTGTTTCAGCGTTCATCTTCCTTGAGTGTTAGTTTTAAACATTTTTCGAGGTCCTGCTCTGTGGCAAGCATTGTTTTTATCAGATATCTATTGTCCCAATAGTGGTACATGGCAAATGACCACAGGACCTCAGTGGCTTCCAGCACGAAGCTGTGTCTTATACTGTCAGCAAGCCAACTCGGGTGGGTTCGCTTGGTGACGGCAGCGGTGCAACAGAGCAAGTAGAAACATACGAGCTCTTGAGAGGCTGAGTTGAGATTTGTACCTGGCCATTTCCATTTCACTTTGTTTCTCAGAACAAGCCATACAGACTGGGGAAATCTACTCTGCCTTTAACATAGGTACTTTTTTTTTTAAAAAAAAAGAAAAGATTTTTATTTATTTTATTTGAGAGTTAGAGTTACGGACAGTGAGAGAGAGAGACAAATGTCTTCCCTCCATTGGTTCACTCCCCAAATGGCTGCAACGGCTGCAGCTGCGCCGATCCGAAGCCAGGAGCTTCTTCCGGGTCTCCCACATGGGTGCAGGGGCCCAAGGACTTGGGCCATCTTCCACTGCTTTCCTAGACCATAGCAGAGAGCTGGATTGGAAGTGGAGCAGCCAGGACTAGAACTGGTGCCCATATGGGATATGGGTACTGCAGGCAGAGGATTAACCTACTGCGCCACAGCGCTGGCCCCATAGATACTTTTGTTAATTTAAAGACTTGATTTTTTTAAAGACAGAGTCTCTCTCTCTCTCACACATGCATACATGCACACACACACAGAGTGGCTGGCATGGGAACCAGGATGCCAGCATTGCAGGCAGTGGCTTATCCTGCTGTACCATGATGCCAACCCTGCCCACTCCCCCCCCCCAGCTGTCTTTTAGTACTGATCTCAAAAACTAAGGGAAGAACAGCAAACACAATAAGGAGAAAGGGGATGATGGAAAAGGAGTTAAAACTGACCCTGAAGTGTGGGTGGAAGGCAGTGAAGTGAAGGGTGCTGATACTCTCAACTTGACTGCTGAAGATTGAAGCAGCAGGGGGCAGAATCTGCTGCTCAGCCATGTGAGGACAGTTGAAGACCAAGCGCTTGCCTCCCATCAGCTGCTCTGCCACAGACCACTACACCTATGACAAGTCCCACCAGGAACTGACTCAGGAATGGGCAGCAGTTCTAAGCCTGGGTGGAGCAGTGAGGGCCAAGGTGGTATCAAAATCAAGAGAACTTCCTACCATTTCCCACGGGCTATAAACTGGGCAGGCCGTTGTTACTGCACCTGCTGGCCATGGCATGCAGGGTGAGGCAGGACAGGAGAAGAAACCAGCGGAGGCGGGGAGGGGATGGTGTGCGGTGCAGCAGGTTAAGCCCCGGCTCGTGACCCCAGCTTACAACACTGGGGTGCTGGTTCAAGTGCTGGCTGCTGCCCTTGTGACCTGCTTCCTGTGAAAGCAATGGAAGGTGGCCCAAGCACTTGGGCCTCTGCTACCACATGGCAGATGGAGTTCTGATTCCTGGCCTTGGCCTGGCCCAGCCGTAGCTGTTGCGGCCATTTGGGGAGTGAACAAGCAGATGGAAAATCAACCAACCAACCTGTCTCTGTCTTCTCCAAGTAAATAAATCTTTAAAAAGAAGAAATCTGGGGCCCGAGGAGCCCGCCCTGTCTGGACTTCTTGTTGTATCACATAGGTATTTCCTCACGACTGAAGCCAGGCTGAACCAGGTGTCTGAGCCTTGCAGCTGAGAGACCAGGAACCAGGCACCGAGTGTCTGGGTGTGGAAGCGAGAGGTGAGGGAAGCATAGGCGGTGGCCAGCCTAGAGACTGGGTGTAGGGGTGGGGACCTCATGGCATTGACTGAGCCCAGGATCAAGTGGACAATAGCAATAGCTGGAGAAGAGGAGTCAACACAATACGACAGAGTGGTAGAGCAGAGTTGGTGGGGGCAAAGATAGTGAGAGGCACAAAAAGGAAATCAGAATGTTTCCAGAAAGAGGCAGTAACCCAAAGTGCTGCGAGGGGTCAGGCAAGGCAATATGGAGGAAGGGGCCTGACAGACCCAGGTTCAAATCTCAGCTACACCACCCACTAATACATCACCTCTCTGAGCCCTGGTGATTCCAGCTGCAGAGTGAGGATGCTGCTACCCACTTCTCAGGGTTGCTTAGAGGACTGCATAGCTGTCTCTCTGCCGCACTCTGCTTGAAGAGCTGCGGTGTACTAGTGTACTGACTGCAGAAGGCCATAAACCTTTATCTCTCACCATCTCCATGTCCTTTGGCACATGACTTTCGGATGCCTCCCTTTGGAGCAGGCCTTGCAGCATAGTGGCTTCTACTGCCACCTGGAATGCCTGCAACGCATATTGGAATGTGTGGGATGGGATTCCGCCTCCACTTCCAATCCAGCTCCCTGCTAATGCACCTAGTAAAGCAGCAGAAGATGGCCCAAGTGCTTGGACCCCTCACCCATGTGGGAGAGTAGGATGGAGTTCTAGGCTCTGGACTTTGGCATGGCCCAGCCTTGGCCATTTGTGGAGTGAACCAGTGGGTGGGTTCTCTGCCTCCCTCTCTCGCCCTCCTCACCCTTCCCCTCTCTGTTCCCTCACCCTTCCCCTAGCCCTCTCGCCCTCGCCCTCTCTTTCTCTTGTCTCTTTGTTACTCTGCCTTTCAAATAAATCTTTTCTTTTTTTTGACAAGCAGAGTTAGTGAGAGAGAGACAGAGAGCGCGTTATAGACATTGAGAGAGAGACAGAGAGAAAGGTCTTCCTTTTCCGTTGGTTCACTCCCCCAGTGGCCGCCACGGCTGGCGCTGCGCCGATCTGAAGCCAGGAGCTGGGTGCCTCCTCCCAGTCTCCCATGCGGGTGCAGGGACCCAAGCACCTGGGCCATCCTCCGCTGCCCTCTCGGGCCACAGCAGAGAGCTGGACTGGAAGAGGGGCAACCGGGACAGAATCCAGTGCCCCAACCAGCGCTGCAGGCAGAGGATTAGCCAAGTGAGCCACGGCGCCGGCCTCAAATAAATACATCTTAAAAATAAAGCCAGCTTTGGGCTGGCCTTTGACCTAGGCTGCTGTAATCTACAAGGGGGCCAGCTGAGTTTCTGCTCTAAAGAGTCTAGGATTTGAGAATTTTCCTGGACAGTGTGGGCAGGGTGAAAATGTTATTCACTGGGTGCCGTGCCATCTCACAGTAGTGGTGGTGCTAAAGGTACCTAATCGTGCCTCGAAAGCATCTGAGAGAAGGTTGTTTCCAAACGGGCGATTCAGCCTTAGCAACGTCTCTTGTTCTTTCTTGTTTAAAACAGTTGTTATGGCAGGTGTTTGTCTTAGCATTTAAGACACAGGTGAAGATGCCCGTGTCCCACATCAGCATGCCTGGGTTCACTTCCTGGCTCTGCCCCTGATCCCACTCTCCTGCCAAGATAGGCAGGAGCGATGGCTCAAGTACATGGGTTTCTGCCAGCCACGTGGGAGACCTGGATGGAGTCTCGGGTCCTGATCCTGACTGTGGCTGTTGTGGGCATTTTGGGGGAGTAAACCAGTATGTGGAGGGGAGCACATGCCTGTTCTCTCACTCTCTCTGCCTCTGAAATTAAAGCAGATTTAAAAAATCATCCCTGATCTCTGACTTGGACCATTAGTACTTCCTTTAGAGATCTACAAACCATGGCCTGTCTCCTGCTTTTTTTTTTTTTTTTTTTTTTTTTTGACAGGCAGAGTTAGACAGAGAGAGAGACAGAGAGAAAGGTCTTACTTTGCCATTGGTTCACCCTCCAATGGCCGCTGCGGCCGGTGCACTGCAGCCGGCGCACCATGCTGATCCGATGGCAGGAGCCAGGAGCCAGGTGCTTTTCCTGGTCTCCCATGGGGTGCAGGGCCCAAGCACTTGGGCCATCGTCCACTGCCCTCCCGGGCCACAGCAAAGAGCTGGCCTGGAAGAGGGGCAACTGGGACAGAATCCGGTGCCCCGACCGGGACTAGAACCCGGTGTACCGGTGCCACAAGGTGGAGGATTAGCCTACTGAGCAGCGGCGCCGGCCGCATGGCCTGCTTTTGTAAATAAGTGTTCACGGGCACACAGCCACACCCACTTGTTTTTGTGTTGACGGTGGCTGCTTTGGCACTGTAGCAGCAGTGTTGAGGGCTGCCACAGAGACCAAGTGGTCTTCAGAGCCTCAAATATTTAGTCTCTGGTCCTTTACAGAGACAGTTTGCTGACCCCTGCTGTAGACCAGTAGAAAAACTCAATTTCTGCCCTCCAGGAAGGTTCAGCTTGTGCAAGGAGACTAATGCATGTGTAATATAGATGCGACTTTATAATCAAGCCCATCAAGGTAGAGACATTTAAGTGCTGAAAAAATTATTGAAGTGCTGGTGGAAATCAGTATTGTTGGGGATATTAGTGTGAATTTACTCTTTTCTACTTTCTCTATTTTTATCTGCTATTTTCCCTATTCCACAGATGAATGAATCTACATTCATTTTTTCCCTCAAGTCTTCTAGATGTATAATTTCTAAATTTACACTTCTCATGACACGTGGTTCTCTCTCTCTGAGGGGAGGACTAAAGGCACCGATCAGTGAGGAAGATGAATAATGAGATACCATTTTATTTTCATTTTATTGGAAAGACAGAAAGATGAATGGAGAGATTTCCATCCACTGGCTCAGTCTCCACTATGTGCTCACTGTAGCCAGTGCTGGGTCAGGCCGAAGCTGGAGCTGGCCGCTCAGTCCGAGTCCCCCATGTGGGTAGTATGAACTCTGCTATTTGGGCCATCACTGCTGTGCAGGGTGCACAGTAATGGGAGTTGGATCCAAAGTGGAGCATGCGTCCCAAGTGCTGACTTAACCACTGCGTCGAACCCCTGTCCTCATTGGGTTGCTTTCCAAAGTTTATTTTTATTTATTTGAAATGCAGAGAGATATTGGTCTTCCATCTGCTGACTGACTCCACAAGGTGCCTTCTACAACCAGGGCTGAGCCAGGCCGAAGCTGGGAATCAGGAGCTCCATCCGGGTCTCCTGTGAGGGTGGCACAGAACCGAGGACGTGAGCCGTCGTCTGCTGGCTGCAGTGGTGCTCAGTAGCAGGAAGCTGTGCTGGAAGCCAAGGCAGGACTTGCTCCCAGGCACTCGGACAAGGCACTCGGGCATCCCAAGCAGCGGCTTCACCCCGCCCCCCGGCAATTTAATGTTTTAATGTACTTTTGGACCTTTCTAGTACTTAAAAGGAAAGTAGGATTTGTTTACATAAATGAGAAAAATATTTGCTTGAGACAAATAGATAATATGTACCTTCTTAATCTGCTTGTAAAAAAAAAAAGTCTGCTTGAAGACCTTCACTTGGAGAGAACCCGGTCCTTTTATCTGCACAGCTTATTTGCTTGGAAAGCTGTCCTGAGCGCGGAGACTCTCCTCCGGAGGGACCTTGGCAACAAAACCATTTGCAGTCTCTCTGGGAGGCCCACGGTTCTAGTTGGTTTTGTTGTTCTGATTACTGCAGAATCACCTGCTCAGTAAGGCAGCTCTTTGCTATTGTAGTTAGACCTCATGGCTCTTACTTTTTGATTTGTACGTTTTCTTTGAAACTCAACCTACGTTTTTCTTAGTTAGACTCATTATATGTGTTTAGTGTAAAAAAAATTGATAAAGGCAAGTTACAGTATAAAGAGCATCATCAAATCCCTTCCCCCAGTCAGATGCTTCAGACAGCCCTTAGTTCTTGGTTATTGTGTGTGTGTGTGTGTGTGTGTGTGTGTGTGTATTTTAGGAGTTGTAGATATAAACAGTTGTAGATATTCCACTCCTAAAATGCCATTTTCACATGTACGACCTAATCCAAGCACATAGTGATACATGCATATGGGTATTTTAGAAACACAGATGGGATCGGTCTGTTTATGCTATTTTGCAATTTTTTAAGGAGATTGAAGAGATTCTTAGAAATATTGCTGTCTCAGTTTCCTCCTCTGAGTTACACTAGTCTTTAGTACCTTGTATGTACATATACATATCTGCGTATCGCTGGCTTAACTGGCCAGTCCCACAGTTGAAGGACACTTAGCTTTTTCATATTCTGGATACTGCAGCAGTGACGATGGTGCAGTGTCTCTCTTTGTATGTTTCATGTGAGTTTTCTGGAGTCTGACTTCCTGAAAGTGGGATTGCTGTTTTCTTGGGTTTTAGATTTTTACTGGGGAGGGTGGTAGTGTTACGGAAACCTGGTGAGATGAATCTGAGTTCGTGTCCTGGTGTTGATGAGAGTTTACGAGACTGGACACAGTGCTGAGAGTGAAAGAAGTGCAGTTTTTTTTTTTTTAAAGATTTATTTTATTTATTTGAAAGAGTTACAGAGAGAGGTAGAGACAGAGAGGTATTCCTTCCATTGGTTCACTTCCCAGATGGCCGCAACGGCCGGAGCTGTGCTGATCCGAAGCCAGGATCGTCACCCGGCTCTCCCACACGGGTGCAGGGGCCCAAGGACTTGGGCCATCCTCTACTGCTTTCCCAGCCATAGCAGAGAGCTGGATTGGAAAAGGAGAGCTGGGACCTATATGGGATGCTGGCACTTCAGGCCAGGGCTTTAACCTGCTGCGCCACAGCGCCGGCCCTGAAGTGCAGTTTTAATTATGTAAGAAAAAGAGAAGCTCCGAGCAGTATGATTGGAGGGGCTGGTAGAGACGGAGAGAGAAACAGAGCCAGAGCCAGAGCCAGAGCCAGAGACACCAACCCAAGGAGGTCTTGCAGTCTAGGGGTATTTGTATGTCTTTATCATGTTATCGCCAAGGAACAAAGGTGGTAGTTACACATCGGTTACTGTGAATGCTGGGGACAGTCTTAATGGAGCCTTTTCTGGCTTCTTTTTGTTGAGACCTAGATCTTGTCCTGGAAACCTAGATCTTGTCATCGTTGATAAATATTTCTTACAAGGGCCTTCCATCCAGATTTGTTTAGTGTGTGTGTGCTGGGAGGGAGGTACAGGATGGAGCCCGTTTGGCCTGCTTCTAGTCCCAGGCTCCCTCATTGGTCAGATGCCTCTGGTCTCAGTGGGCTGACATTAGGGTCTTTCCTCCTGTAGTGGTACTACAAAGATGGGACCTCAGCTGAAGCCAGACAGGCTCACCAGGCACATCTGGCACAGTTAGAACCACTGGCGGAAACTTCTGTCTCCTGGTGGAACAGGGTACTGGGACTACACACACAAGTGACAGTGCCCATGAGCAGAGCGGGGAGCAAGTGGTGTGTATGGAGCCTTGGGAGTACATGAATGCCCTGCTGACCTCTGTATTGCAGTGTTTTCGAGAATCTTGGTAGCTAGAAAAGGAAGAGAAAGGTAGAGTTAAGTTGGAAGAGGTGGTGATGAGTCCCTGTCAGGTGTCAGCGTGCAGATGAGCTGGGCTGGCCTCCCTGGAGGGAGAGCGAGCGGGAGCACTGAGCTGAGCTTGGGCACAGCTGAGCCAAGGCTGCAGCTGCCAGAGCCAGGCTCTCGCCAGCCACTGACCCGAATAATAAGAGGGCACCTGGCGAGCAGCCTCCTGAACACTGTGCCACGCGGCCGTCAGGGCTGTGAGTTGCCTGGCGTGGCTCTCTTGTTGGGGTGGGTGGCTCCGCCGTCTAGGAAAGACTCCAGTGACCAGAATGCGGATGTCTGTTCACTGTTTTATTCTTTACCAGGGGCTTCACAAAGTTTATGAAAAATGGAATTAAAAGCTCAGTTTATTTTTGTGCAAAGAAAATTAAAATCCATTCATAGTTTTTCTCATATATACATAGTTGTGAACTTTTAAACAAATTTTATCTAAGTTACACAAGTTTCGTATATTTCACGTATACAGATTTAGGAACATAGTTGTAAACTTTTTGAAGACCCTTTTATCATCAATTTCCACTGGTTTTGCACCCAAACAAATGTACCTAAATTCCTTTTTCCACAAACTTTCCAAAGTGTGTGTGTGTGTGTGTGTGTGTGTGCGCGCGCGCTTTCCTCTGGCACCTTTGGGTTTCCTTGGAAACCGTAGTCTTGAAAGCAGAGACTAGGGGTTCTTAACTGTTTTTAAATTGCTATGGAACCCGTTTCCCAGTCTGGTGAAGCCTGCAGACCCTTTTTCAGAGTCATGTTCATAAGTGAATAAAATAGAATTCACTGGATTACAAAGGAGACCAATTACACTGAAATACAGTTATCAAAGTGTTGCAAAAACACAAGTCGCACGTATTCTTTATGCATTAAATAGCTGGGTCTGGAAGGGATCAGCATTTTGAAGTAAGTATGAGTAAATAATATTTCAAGATAGCTGCAACTGTGAAATGAAAATATCTAGCCATATAATGAGCAATAAATGATATTCACAGGTGCAGCTAATGTGCTGCCAGTGTGGTTTGCTGCCTATATTCATAGTGCAAATAAAGGCCTTTAGATAAAGGATTGTAAAAATAACGATGTATTTTTTCTTCCCAGCTCATTTGAAAACATTTCTTAAATTCTATACACAGACCACAGTTAAGGACCTGTGCTTAAGAGGTTTAGCCTTTTAGATCTTGAAGAATGGATTCTGGGGATATAAATTCCTATTTCTATCAGGAAAGTTTATAAATACCTATGCTTCCTCCCTATCTATTCTGATGCAGATAAAAAGGGAAACCATGTTAGAAATGAGTCAAAATTAAAAACTATTTTGAGTGACTGTAACTGAGATTTCTCTTTCCCCCAAAAGAGGAAATGAGGAATTGTCTGTCATTCTGTGATCTCCTAGTGCAGTGGCCATTTTTTGGAACTGATGTTAAAAACTGGGAAACTCTAGATTTCTTTATGGTCGGTGTATTTTCCCAAGAGTTCTTTAAGAGTAGGCAAGAGAGATGGACTCCAAATGATGGTGTTTAGGATTTTCTAGGTCCCTGTAACAGTCCCTAAAATGTCTGTGTTCCTTTCTTTACCCTCTCTCCTTCCTTCTTCCCTCCCCACCTGCCTTTCCCTACTCCCTCTCATTCTCTCCTCTTCTCTCCTTTTCCTCACCCCCTCATCCTGTTCCCTCCCTTCTCACTTCCCCCTTAACTCTTAAAGTTAGGGGTCTGATATATCCATTTGTCAGCAGCAAAGTTTGAGGATGCCTTTAAAAATAGCTGTCTTAGAGGGAGTATGTTGGCTAGAAGGGAGAAATCTTGTTTATGCTCAACAAATAACTTATATTTAGGATCTTCAATTTTTCCTTTGAAATTCTGTATTCTTATTTCACTTGAATGACTCTGCATGGAGCATGTAAAAGTAGATCAAACAAAACTCTATAAATATGTTGTGTTTTTTTGGGCATTTCGCCACTCAGCCTTGCGAAAGCAGGGAAGAGCAATGTGCTTTATGTATTGGATTTTCTCCTCGGAAAACCCAGACTCTGTCCCCTAGAGAGCTAGCTGGGGAAGTCAGGCCAGGGACACCTTGGCAACATGTCACCTCGTATCACCTGCTGTGGGTTAGATCGTGTGGATCTAGGGGCTTGCCACAAGGCCCAAACCAATGGATGGGACCAACCCAAGCAAAGGGAAGGGCAGAGGATGCTTGGCAGCGTCACTGATGGTGTTTTTCAGTGTGATTCCTTTATCTCACTCTGAGAAGGGAAGGCCCGGCAAATAGAAAATTGGGTGAGCTAGTATAAATAATTAACAGTGCTGCTTTTTAACAGATTCAGGAATGTGAAGCCAACTGGAAGAAAGGGAGGAAATCCGGTGGAAGTCAGTCTCCTGTAAAGTAGGCCTGTCCCAAGCGTTCTGACTTTATCCCTTGGGAAACCAAGGCAAAGAGCTGCACAGTGGTTGGGCTGCCGGGCTCACTGGGTGCTGTGTCTCTTCAGTATTATGAGATTAAGGTTCCCTTAATGTGTTTCAATGTTTTCAGTGTGGAGCAAGTATCCACGATTAGTGGAATCAGGGCTCATGCGTCCCTTCAGGTGGCTAATTCACGTGCCATTTTTGTAAGGTGGTCAGGGGGTAGGATGTTGAGCTCTTTCTGCATATGGCACCAAAGTTACAGATGTGGCTTGTACAGAAATAGCAGACGACAGTGTTAATGTTAAAAATATCCACATGCTGCTGCTCTTTACAGGAATTCGTCATACTAAATGAGAAAGGACGACCCCTTTCTGTGCTGTGCTGGCAGTAGAAACTTGGTGTTTTGGTTAGATGTTAATTGACCAACTTGCAGACTGTTTCCAGTGGCTTCTTTAAACAGCAAGAATTAGATCTAGAAGTTTCTAGGTCTGAGGAAGGATGGGCTCAGGGACTTGTGTCTTTTTGTTGATTTTTTTTTTTGACAGGCAGAGTGGACAGTGAGAGAGAGAGAGACAGAGAGAAAGGTCTTCCTTTGCCGTTGGTTCACCCTCCAATGGCCGCCGCGGCCAGCACCCCACGCTGATCCGAAGGCAGGAGCCAGGTGCTTCTCCTGGTCTCCCATGGGGTGCAGGGCCCAAGCACTTGGGCCATCCTCCACTGCACTCCCTGGCCACAGCAGAGAGCTGGCTTGGAAGAGGGGCAACTGGGACAGAATCCGGCGCCCCGACTGGGACTAGAACCTGGTGTGCCGGTGCTGCAAGGCAGAGGATTAGCCTAGTGAACCGTGGCGCCAGCTATCACTGCAAATCTTTTGGTAGATTTCTGGCACTTGGCCCCACCTGTTGATTGAGTGTGTTTATAAAGCAATGGCTTCATTATAACTGTGCTGAGGCCCGTGTGGGTGTTGATAAATGAGCTAGGTTTGTTGAAAAAGTTGTGCATGGAACAGCTGATAGGTGCCAGGTTTGAAGGTGCAGAGATGAACACAAGTGGGCATCCAGAAATAATGGAAATACAGTGGAGCAAGAGAAGTGCTAGACAAGGGGCCCCTGTGGCTCTGTGTGTGTGGGGGTGTGACTGTGGGGGGGTGTGTGACTGTGCGGGTGTGTTCCTATGAGTGACATGGGGCTGCTCCCTCTGAAAAGAGATGCCCGCCTGGGCTGCGTGGGCTCGGGAATTCGGGCCGGGGAGAATAAACTCAGATTGCCGCTGGTGGGATGTTGTGGCTTCCTCGGGGTTCTGGAACAGTGTCTGATCAGGAAAACGACTATCCTGGGCCACAGGTGTGCAGCCCTTTCTCTGGGCTCAGATTTCTGCTGTTGACATGGACTGACCCCAGCCACTTGTCATCAGGAGGTTAGAGCCCCCGTGGCATTCAGCCTGTGAAAAGCACCTTCTTCGCTGATTGAACTGGTGTTACTTGTGGAATAGAATTAGCTTTACCAGTACTATCATCCAGGCATAATCATGAGGACTTGTTTCATAATGTAAGATAATTAGTTTAATAGGCAGCTGTGAAGTTTTAAAAAAACGATTACAGTGTGTTACGTGTTCTTTGTAAAAACAAATTGATGTGCAGAAGCATTTAAATGAGTCTCTTTGTGCTTCCCCCAGTCCACCTCCCCATAAGCACCTTGGTGACTTTGGAATATAGGTGTCTGTACCATTCTCCGTGCTTACACAGTGTGTTTGTGTGCACACTCATTCTTTCTCTGGTTCATTTAATTGTGTTAGGCTCTCATATATTAGTTGAATATTGAATGGGTTCATTTATTAATAAACATTTGTTGAGTGCATACTCTGTGCTAAGTTCTTGGTGATTAGGAGTAAGTAAAATAGTCAATGGTATTTCCAGTTATGGAATGTGTGTGCATATATAAAATTGGGATCATGTTACCCATATTAGGTGATTTGATCTTTTAATGTATTATGGACATCTTTTCACATCACTATAGCTGGACTGCTTGATGTATTCAATGGTTACTTGGATATAATGCCATTCATGTACCCCTTACCTTCTTAGTGAGCATTCAGGGTGTTTCATATATAGATTTCTGTGCATATATGCATTTTCTATCAGAAGCTATCAGAAGCAATGCTTCCCTGAACCTTCTTATTTTTAAAAGATTTATTTATTTGAAAGGGAAGGAGGGAGGGAGGGAGAGACATCAATATCGATGTCTTCCATCCACAGGTTCACTCCCCAAATGGCCACAATGACCAGAGCTGGGCTGATCTGAAGGCAGGAGACAGGAGCTTCTTCCAGGTCTCCCGCCTGGGTGCAGGGGCCCAAGCACTTGGACCGTATTCCACTGCTTTCTCAGGTGCATTAGCAGGGAGCTGGATTGGAAGTGGAGCAAGCCAGGATGTGAACTTGTGCCCATATGGGATTCCAGCACTGCAGGTGGTAGCTTTACCTGCTACACCACAGTGCCAGCCCACTCCCTGAACCTTATTATACATATGTCTGCCTGTTGAAAACAAAGCTTTTCTGTCTTTTAAGAAGACCAAACATAGAATCCAATATACACTAATACTCCGCCTGCGGCGCTGGCACCCTGGGTACTAGTCCCTGTTGCTCCTCTTCCTGTCCAGCTCTCTGCTATGGCCCAGGAGTGCAGTGGAGATGGCCCAAGTGCTTGGGCCCTGCACCCGCATGGGAGACCAGGAGGAAGCACTTGGCTCCTGGCTTCGGATCAGCACAGTGCTGGCCATAGTGGCCATTAAGGGAGTGAACCAACGGAAGAAAGACCTTTCTCTCTGTCTCTGTCTCACTGTCTGTAACTCTCTCTGTCTCTCTCTCTCTCACTGTCTAACTCTGCCTGTCAAAAAAAAATCCATTATACATAATGTTTTGTTCATATATAGGCCTGCTCTACCATTTAGTATGTGTAATTGCCAGTGAACTGACTAAGTCTGCAAGAGGAAAGCATTTAGGAATTTGTCAGTGTGGTTTAAAGTTACAGATATCGCAGCATATATTACAGATGGAAAATGAAACGCCTTCATCACATGGACAACCCTACAGGGTTCACTGTCTTTCCATCCCTATAGCATCAGCAATTCCATATGGCATTGACTTTTAATCAGTAGAGTAGGAGCACTGTTAACACCAGGTTGAGGCATTACCTCTGATTTCCCTCCAGCCTTCCTTTCCTTTTCCAGTGCCCTTCTGAGGGGAATTGATATTCCTGAAACCATGACCTACAGACAGGATGTGTGATAGGTATTCATTAGTTCTCATCCATACATTTGTCAAAAATGCATTGAGTGTCTACTTGAACAGACACTGAGCTAGATAGAGGATCCAAGGACAAGGAAGAGGAGCCATTGGCTCCAAAAGAGGCAACAGGCACATCAACATGGTACTGAGTGTGTCTGGGTTCCTGTCTGTGTATCGGTCTCTCTTTCACTGACTGTGTGATTCTTCCTGCTGTGTTTTTTCAGGCTTTTGCTGTCTTTCGTTATCTGTCTTGGGCAGAAGAAGCTTCCAGGCACCTCCTACCACATCATTCTGTGTACCCTGACACCTGGTATTTTTCCCTAGGTCATCTTCATATCTGGTTCCATAGTTGCCTATTCAGAAACCTCTGGTTTCTCGCTGCCCATTAAATAAAGTCCTCATGCTTTGTTCGCATCTGGAGTCCCCTGGATACTCATTCCCAGTCTGCCTTTCTGGTACTGTCTTGTGTCAGTAGAAGACGCAGACTGAAGATCACAGCTAGTTTAATCCATGTGCCTTGGACAGGTTGCCCAAGCACTCTGTGCTCATCCATGAAGGTGGGGCCAGTGCTCTAAAACCCACAGAGTTGACGTGAGGTTTTGAGGGAAGGCCCAGAATGAGCCAAGCTCAGGTCCTGGCATGTGTCATGCCCTTGATATTCCTTTCTTGCATCCTCAACAAGACAAAGTTGATTTTCCTTATGTGACTTTTGAGTTTACTTCTCTCCTTGACGATCCCTCTTGGCTCAGAAGCCCCAATAAATGGTTCCTTCCTGATTCTACATTATTCCACTGTATTCTGGTGAGACTTGGGAGAAAATGAGTCCTGATATAGCTATGAGTGTAACAGCTTTTCAGATGACCTCTGCCTTTGAAGTAGCAGGCAAATGGATTTCCTGTCTTCTTTCTGCTATGCGAAGTTGTTGATTATGCACATCCCTGTGAGAATCAAGGAAGCTCATCTCCAGGGACTACACCGCGCTGTTAAATATTGTGCATTTCCACCACAGCAGTCGAGCAACTGTCAAGAGGGATTTGGAAGGAAAAACCCAAGTGGTCTGGCCTAGTGTTATTTGTTTTGTTTGTTTGTTTTTAAATACCATTGGCTTCTGAAGTGTTTTCCTCTTCCTTAAAGTTACATTGGTTTGAAACAAGATGCTGAGAGGAACGTTTCCAGGGAAGGGTACAGTACAAGGTCACTCCTTCTCTTCCCTTAGGCCTAGTCGACTGGGTAGTCCCAGGGAAAATGTGCTGCTTTTCTCCACTTGTAAGTTCAGTTTGTGTTGTGTTTCCATCCTGAGGTAGGAAGCCTGGCCTCTTGCATACACTGAGGTTTCCAGCTCAAGAATAACAACTTGAACCAGCTCAGCAACACGGGAAGTTGCTGCACCCCTTCCTCCCCAGCGGCATTTGCTTGTGAATCATAGCAGAGACTTCCGTCTTCTCCGCTCTCTTGCCCCCTCTCCGGAACACATTGTCAGAGCTCAGAACTACTTGGTGCAGCTGTTCCCAGGGCTGTGAAATAAAACCCCAGCACAGCAGCAGTCACCTGGCTTATATATTACGATCATAATTGCCAACTATTTAGAAGTCTGACTTCTCTCCCTTGTGGGAAAAGGTACTAAATGTAGGACCTAAAATTATATGGTCTTGGAACAGACCCATTTATTTTTGGCCCCATGCTGTTCTTGGGAAAACAGATCTGTCTAGATGTCTCTTGACCGTCACCGCTTGTTAGGATCACTCGAGGAGCTTTTCACATCCAGGTGCCCAGGCTGCACCCTCGATCAGTGATGTCAGAATCTCTAGTGGTGGGGCCCAGGCATTGATAGTTCCTCCTTCATCCCCTTACATTTTTTTTCAGAAAATTTTCAAATGTGCAGAAAAATTGTACTGCTACTGCAATGAACACTAAGTGTAGCATTTTGCCGCATTTGCTTTCTGTCTCTACACACAGTCTTTTTTTTTTTTTTTAAAGTGACAGTAGGTTACAAATGTCAGGACACATCATCTCTACATACTTCAATTGTGGCTCCTAATAAGGAGGACATTGTGCTGCGTAACTGCAATAGAGTTAACATACTCAGGAAATGTAACATTAATACAATGTTGTTAGTATTAGTCCATATTTATATTTCTCACTGATGTTCTTTAGAGCCTTTAAAAATTCCAGAGTCCAATTAAAGATTATGTATTGCATTTGATTGTTATATATCTTACTCTTAAATGCTACAACAGTTCTCTAGCTTTTTAAAAAAAATTTTTGTGGGGCCGGCATTGTGGTGTACTAGGTTAAACTGCAGTCTGCAGTGCTAGCATCCCACGTGGGTGCTGGTTCGAGTCTCAGCTGCTCCACTTCTGATCGAGCTCCCTGCTGGTATGCCTGGGAAAGCAGCAGAAGGCGGCTCAGGTCCTTGGGCCCCTGTCCACATATGGAGACGAGAATGAGGCTCCTGACTCCTGGCTTCTACCTGGCCCAGCCCCAGCTGTTGTGATCATTTGGGGAGTAAACCAACAGATGGAAGACCTCTCTCTCTTTCTCTCCTTCTGTCTCTCCCTCTCTCTGTGTAACTCTGCCTTTCAAATAAATGTCTTTAAAAATATTTCTGATACTGACAAAAAAAAAAAAAACAGGTCAAGTCCCTCATTTTGGATTTGCATGATTGTTTCCTCATGCTTAGATTTAGGTACATGGTTGTGGCAGGTGTAAAGGGATAAAAAATTCATGGAAAATGGAATTAAAACATGTTTACTTTGCTGCAAAAAATTTGAGAATCCCTATGTAGTTTTCCTAATAGTCGTTTTGCATGAATTTTCTGGAGACCTCTTGCATTCTGGAGGTGATGTTCAGTCCTTTTCTGTCCCATGACTGACAGTATGAACTCTGATCACTTGGGTCAAGCTGTGGTCTGAAAGTTTTGTCCATTCTAAGGGAACCATTTTCCATTTTTAAAAAAACTTTAATAAATATAAATTTCTAAAGTACAACTTTTGAATTATAGCGGCTTTTTCCCCCAAAACCTCCCTCCCACCCAGAACCATCCCATCTCCCACTCCCTCTCCCATCCCATTCTTCATCACGATTCATTTTCAATTATCTTTATATACAGAAGATCAACTTAGTATATACTAAGTAAAGATTTCAAGAGACTGCACCCACAAAGACACAGAAAGTATAGAGTATTGTTTGGGTAGTACTTTTACCATTAATTTGCATAGTATAACACATTAAGAACAGACTAAAAGGAATAAAAAAGTAAGTTGTTCCTCTATAGTCAGGCCATGGGCTGATCAAGACATTGTTTCTCATAATGTCCATTTCACTTCAACAGGTTTCCTTTTAGGTACTCAGTTGTCACTGATCAGGGAGAACATATGATATTTGTCCTTTTGGGACTGGCTCATTTCACTCAGCATGATGTTTTCCAGATTCCTCCATTTGGTGGCAAATGACCGGATTTCACTTTTTTTTTTCTTTTCTTACTGCTGTATAGTATTCTATAGAGTACATATCCCATAGTTTCTTTATCCAGTCTTCTTTTGATGGGCATTTAGGTTGATTCCATGTCTTAGTGTTGTGAAGTGAGCTGCAATAAACATTGAGGTGCAGACAGCTCTTTTATTTGCCAATTTAATTTCCTTTGGATAAATTCCAGGGGGTGGGATGGCTGGGTTGTAGGGTAGGGTTATATTCAGGGTTCTGAGGAATCTCCAGACTGACTTCCATAGTGGCTTAACCAGTTTGCATTCCTACCAACAGTGGGTTAGTGTCCCTTTTTTCCCTCATCCTCTCCAGCATCTATTGTTGGTAGATTTCTGCATGTGAGCCATTCTCACCAGGGTGAGGTGAAACCTCATTGTGGTTTTGATTTGCATTTCCCTGATTGCTAGTGATCTTGAACATTTTTTCATGTGTCTGGTGGCCATTTGGATTTCCTCTTTTGAAAAATGTCTATCGAGGTCCTTGGCCCATCTCTTAAGTGGGTTGTTTGTTTTGTTGTTGTGGAGTTTCTTGATCTCTTTGTAGATTCTGGTTATTAATCCTTTATCTGTTGCATAGTTTGCAAATATTTTTTTTCCCATTCTGTCGGTTGCCTCTTCACTTTCCTGACTGTTTCTTTTGCAGTACAGAAACTTCTCAATTTGATGTAATCCCGATAGTTCATTTTGGCTTTGACTCCCTGTGTCTCTGGGGTCTTTTCCAAGAAGTCTTTGCCTGTACCTATAACTTGCAGGGTTTCTCCAGTGTTCTTTAATAATTTGATGGTGTCGGGTCATAGATTTAGATCCTTAATCCATGTTGAGTGGATTTTTGTGTAAGGTGTAAGGTAGGGGTCTTGCTTCATGCTTCTGCACGTGGAAATCCAGTTTTCCCAGCACCATTTGTTGAATAGACTGTCCTTACTCCAGGGATTGGTTTTAGATCCTTGATCAAATATAAGTTGACTGTAGATGTTTGGATTGATTTCTGGTGTTTCTGTTCTGTTCCACTGATCTATCCATCTGTTTCTGTACCAGTACCATGCTGTTCTGATTATAACTGCCCTGTAGTATGTCCTGTAATTAATCATCATCTGTGGGAATGTGCATTGAGATTCTGCAAGTACCCTAGTCCCCATTAAGCTTTCACCTTGTAATTTTAGCAACAATTGATGTTTGCTGGAATCAGCTATCCCTATGATGGTTCTAAAATGGTAATTGTGTATTTCCATCATTTCTGTATTTATTCCTTACAATTCTTTTTTAAAAGAAAGCGTTCACTTCTCATTGCTTAACTGTCTATCTAATGTCATCTATTTCCTTCTTGAACATATCAGAAGGAATCATGAATTTTTTTGGAATGAATATACATTATAATGCAGTGTGTGCTATTAGTGTCCCAAATTTGGCCAAACTGGTTCTTGTGTCCTTTTGACATTACCCTGGGAAGGGTTAGTGTACTTAATGAATTTTGGCACAACCAGGTATTTTACTCTCACCGTATTTGCCCCAGCCCTGGAAGGAGCCATTTTTCTATTCGGACCGAGTTCCTTGGGGACTGCCATTGCAGAAGGCATCAATTGTTTTATAAACGTTCGCCAGGAGATTTCATTCTGCTGCCAGGAATGTGACCTGCTCTCTCCAAAACAAGACCTCTCACTCCCACAAGACATTCTATCACCTGGAATTGGTGGTGCTGATCCGTCCTTGAGGTGAAGACTTTTCATGAGCATTGCCCTGTGGGGAGACAGGTTTCAGTGTAGGGTCCCCACTCAGCCCCACAGAGCGCATTCAGAGCATTGGGCCAGTGCTTCAGTATTCTGGCATAGTTGCTCTCCAGGTTATCCCAGGAGAAAATGCCAGAAGTAATACTGGACACTGGGAATTCTGACTTTCCTCTTTGGTTTTTATCAGTGGCTTTTCTCTTGAAATATGATTTCAGGATAATGCCATTACAGTTTCTTTCTTTCTTTTTTTTTTGGAATGGGGATGCTGTTTTATTGTTTTTCTTCCCCAGAAATCTTTTATTTCAGGAATACAAGCTTTGTACATTTCATAATTATAACTGTAGGAACACAGTGATTCTTCTCACCCTACCCGCCCTCCCACCCACTCTTTCATTCCTCTTCCTCCTCCCTCTCCTATTCCCATTCTTATTTTTTTTTACTAAGATCTGTTTTCAATTAATTTTATACACATATGATTAACTCTATGTTAAGTAGAGTTCAACTAACAGTTTACTTAAAAAGAACTATGTTCCTCAATAGTCGAGACAAGGGCTGAGGGCTATTCACAGTCGTTGCTTCTCAAAGTGTCAATTTCACTTCTACAGATTTCCTTTTGGTTGCTCTATTAGTGATCACAGATCAGCAAGAACATATGGTATTTGTCCCTTTGGGACTGGCTTATTTCACTAAGTATGATGGTTTCCAGTTTCATCTATTTTGCTGCAAATGACTGGATTTCATTTTTTTTAAACCACTGTAGTAGTCCACGGTGTACATGTCCCATACTATCTTTATCCAGTCTTCAGCTGATGGACATTGGAGTTGATTCCACATCTTAGCTATTGTGAATTGAGCTGCAATAAACATGGAGGTGCAGATAATTCTTTTATTTGCTGATTTCATTACCCTTGGATAAATTCTCAGGAGTGGATGGCTGGGTCGTATGGTAGGTCTATATTCAGATTTCTGAGGTATCTCCATACTGTCCATATACTTTCACAGTGGCTGTACCAGTTTACATTCCTACCAACAGTGGATTAGGGTACCGTTTCCCTCACATCCTCTCCAGCATCTGTTGTTAGTTGATTTCTCTATGAAAGGCAATCTAACGGGAGTGAGGTGAAACCTCTTTGTGGTTTTGATTTGCATTTCCATGACAGCTAGTGATCCTGAGCATTTTTTTTAAAGATTTATTTATTTGAAAGTCAGGGTTACACAGAGAGAGGAGAGGCAGAGAGAGAGAGAGAGAGAGAGAGAGAGAGAGAGAGAGAGGAGAGGCGAGGCAGAGAGAGAGAGAGGAGAGGCAAAGAGAGAGAGGGAGAGACAGAGAGAGAGACAGAGAGAAAGGTCTTCTATCAGTTGGTTCACTCCCCAATTGGCTGCAATGGCCGGAGCTGTGCCAATCTGAAGCCAGGAGCCAGGAGCTTCTTCCAGGTCTCCCACATGGGTGCAGGGGATCAAGGACCTGGGCCATATTCTACTTTCCCAGGCCATAGCAGAGAGCTGGATTGGAAGTGGAACAGCTGGGTCTTGAACCGGTGCCTATATGGGATGCTAGCGCTTCAGGCTAGAACATTAACCTACTGTGCCACAGTGCTGGCCCCTGATCCTGAGCATTTTTTCATGAGTGTGTTGGCCATTTGGATTTCTTCTTTTGAAAAATGCCTGGTTAAGTCCTTTGCCCATTTCTTTACTGGGTTGTTTGTTTTGTTGTTGTTAAGTTTCTTGAGCTCTTATATTCTGGTTATTCATCATTTATCAGTTACATAGTTTGTAAATAATTTCTCCCATTCTGTCAGTTGCCTCTTCACTTTGCTGAGTGTTTCTTTTGCAATATGGAAAATGTATGATGTAATCTCATTTGTCAATTTTGGTTTTGATTGCCTATGCCTCTGGGGTCTTTCCCAAGAACTCTTTACCTATGCAAATGTCTTGCAGGATTTCCCCAATATTCTCTAATAATTTGATGTATCAGGTTGTAGATTTTGCTCTTTAATCCATGTTGAGTGGATTTTTGTGTAAGGTGTAAGGTAGGGGGTCTCGTTTCATACTTCTGCATATGGAGATCCAGTTTCCCCAGTGCCATTTATTGAAGAGACTGTCCTTGCTCCAGGGATTGGTTTTAGCTCCTTTGTCAAAAAAGAAGTTTCTTGTAGTTGCTTGGATTGATTTCTGGCGTTTCTATTCTGTTCCATTGGTCTGCCCATCTATTTTCATACCAGTACCAAGCTGTTTTGATTGTAGCTGCCTTGTAGTATATCTTGAAATATGGTATTGTAATGCCTCTGGCTTTGTTTCTGTTGTATAAGATTGCTTTAGCTATTCGGGGTCTCCTGTGTTTCCATATGAATTTCAAAATCATGTTTTCTATATCTGAGAAGAATATCCTTGTTATTTTGATAGATATCACATTGAAGCTGAAAATTGCTTTCATTAGTATGGACATTTTGATGATATTGATTCTTCCAGTCCAGGGACATGAAGATTTTTTTCCTTTTTTTATCTTCTATTTCTTTCTTTAATGTTTTGTAATTTTCATCATAGAGATCTTTCACATCCTTGGTTAAATTTATTCCAAGGTATTTGCTTTTGTTGTAGCCATTGTGAATGGGATTGATCCTAGAAGTTCTTTCTCAGCCATGGCGTGTCTGTGCATACAAAGGCTGTTGATTTTTGTGTGTTGATTTTATACCCTGCTACTTTACCAAACTCTTCTATGAGTTCCAGTAGTCTATTAGTGGAGTCTTTTGGATGCCCTATATATAGAATTATGTCATCTGAAAACAGGAATAGTTTGACTTCTTCCTTCCCAATTTGTATCCCTTTGATTTCTTTTTCTTGCCTAATGGCTCTGGCTAAAACTTTCAGGACTGTATTGAATAGCAAGGGTACAAGTGGGCATCCTTGTCTGGTTCCAGATCTCAGTGGAAATGCTTCCAACTTATCCCCATTCAATAGGATGCTGGTCATGAGTCTGTCCTAAATTGCCTTGATTGTGTTGAGGAATGTTCCTTCTATAACCCAATTTGCTTAACATGTTTATCATGAAAGGATGCTGTACGCAGTATGATTTCGGGATAATGCCGTGTTCCCTAGGGATGTGGTAAGGATTCATTTGATTAATTTGTTCCTTGAAAGTATCACAAGATTTAAACCCTTATAGTTTTAAATTCTCATAGAGGATGTGGAATATAAAGAAAAGCAAACAGACTGTGAGTGTTCCGTGTTTTCAGTTGACCCAAAGACTTTTTTCATCCTCTATACTACCTGTTGTATTTTTTGTGGTGATTGAAGAAATTGGCCAGTTTAGGTTTCTCACGCTGTAAGAGCCAAGGCTGAAGGCTCTGAAATATCTCTGTGTCTTGTTGCTAGGACTGGTTCATGACATCCCTTTCAGTTTCCGCTGTTTCCTTTTCAGAGGAGGTACATGTGTCACATTGCCTCCCCAATCTAGCCAGCTTTCTTTCCTTAAAACTGAGGCTTAAAACAGGCTTGATTTGTGGTTTCTCGTTTCCTGGTTTCACCTTTGAACCATGTGCTGTGTTAGCCCATTGAGTCCTTTCTACAGTCTCCAGACCTCAACCTGAGAATGCTTCCTAGGAAGAACCAGATGTGGGAGGCAGCATCTCTAGTGCTGGGCCTGGGCTTACTAGTTATCAGATCTCTGGCAAAACCCTTGATCTCTGTGTGCCTCCTTCATCTGCTTGTCTATAAAAAGGGGGATCGTTGATTTTTCCTGGATGCTCAAGGTGAGCATTAAATGGGGGCGATACATGTGAAGTGCAGAGTAGTTTTTGGTACATAGTAAGTACTCAGTAAATGTTAGCTGCTGCTTCCTTAGGCAGAGCGGGTCATAAGTGGGAGGCGGCTGTGAGAGTTGAGGGTGTAGTGCCTTGCTTTATGTGCGTGCCTGTGTATCCACAATGAACATGTGCTTAAGCATGTGTAGTTCATGGTCGGCATACAATGTGGCTGTACAGTAGAGGCACATCAAGCATGCCTTGTGAAGTCTACTTTAGTCCTAATTTTTCGGTAAGCTATGTGTACATACACATTTTTTATGTGGCTAAAACTGGTGCCTCATCCTTTTTTCAATTACGTGTTAGGAATTAAGTGATCCTGCCTGGAACACACACACAATGACACAGGACAGGGGCATTCACATTGTCATGAATGAAGAAAAACATGTATCTCTCCTGTTTCGATGTTCTAGCATAGACTCATGTACCAGCAAATGTATTTAATTTTGTAAAGAAAAATTTTCAAGATTCAATTTATTCCATATAAAAAGAATCCCAACAAAATGCATTAAAACTGGAATTCACATCAAGAGCTCCATGCCCAGTTCATCTGGGCATATAAAGGTAGTAGCGCCAAGGCATTCTAAACCCCAGGTGTAGGCAATTCGTATTTTTTTCCTTCCAGTTTATGCCTGCCATTGAAAGAGATGGAATTGTCATCCACCTGCCTCTTTGAGGAAGCTGCAAAGCTCACTAGTAAACATCAGTAAAATACCAAGAGAGGACAAATATCACAAATGCCATCTAAACTTCTTTCAGTTTAAGATGGATGTATGTAACTGAAAAGCAGTTTCTCCTAGCTTCCAGCATCCCCCCAACCTTTTTTTTTTTTTTTTTTTGACAGGCAGAATTAGAGAGACAGAGAGAAAGATCTTCCTTCCGTTGGTTCACCCACCCAAATGGCCGCTACAGCCGGCACACTGCACCAATCCAAAGCCAGGAGCCAGGTGCTTCTCCTGGTCTCCCATGCAGGTGCAGGGCCCAAGGATATGGGCCATCCTCCACTGCCTTCCCAGGCCACGGCAGAGAGCTGGACTGGAGGAGGAGCAACTGGGACAGAACCAACGCCCCAACCAGGACTAGAACCCAGAGGGCCGGCGCCGCAGGCGGAGGATTAGCCTAGTGAGCCGCGGCGCCGGCCCCAGCATACCCCTTGAACTGGATGGTACATCAGATAGAAGAGGCAACCAAGTTCAAGTCAGTGATAAGCCAGAGGTGAGGCCTAGAGAAGCTGCAGTGCCAGAGGCTGGGAGCTGTTTGTAACGAGAGAGCCATGGCACAGACCTAACTTGATGGTACGTGGTGTTGCACGAACTAGTTAAGCACACATTGTGAAGAATTGGGAACAAGAGGCAAACTGACTTGTTTCATCCCACACTGGAGAGTGAGCCCAAGGGAATACTGAGACCAAGGAGATACTGCCACTTACTAGTCACAGAGCTTGGGTTTCCTCATTGGCGAAATGCTTGCTTGTTCTGGCTCTTCTGGCTGAAGTTTTATTTATTTGAAGTCATTGCTAAAAAGGGAGAAAGAGAGCTCTTCCATCTATTGGTTTACTCCACAAATCCCTACAGCAGCCAAGCCTGGGGCAGGCTGAAGCCAGGATCCAGGAACTCTATCTGGTCTCCCGTACGGGTGGCATGACTCCAACCACTTGGGCATCATCTGCTGCCTTCCAGGGCCTTTAGCAGGAAGCTGGAATCGGAAGCAGAACTGAAACTTGAACCCAGGCGTCCCTGGAATGAGAGCATCCCAAGTGGCCTCTGAACGCGTTGCACCACAATGCGTGCCCCTTGCGAAGTCATCTTGGAGGCGTTTCAAAAGTACTCCCTAGCCTGGCAAAGAGAGCAGTGGATGGATTGCTCTTTCTGACACCAGGAAGGCTTTTATGGAAGACCAGGGCAGAGATTTGGTTAGAGAGGAGCGATTATTCTGTTCCAGGTCCCCAATCTATTGGGTTTATCTTATCTAAGAATATCACTTACACAGTGTCGGGTTCCCTACTCCTTTTTGAAGATATGAACCTACATATAACTAAGTCTTACAGCGTCGGTTAACTCCAAACCTTCAGATTGTGGTTTAAGTTAGTTGGGTCAGGACTTGGGTGACTTCGTTGGTTGTTGGTCTCGGTCTTCAGACATCTGTCATTTTACTTGTTTCATGTTCACATTTGTGTCTGCGGAGCTTACTTTTAGCCTAACACCTGGAAAATGAGAGCTCCTCAAGATTTATAGAACTTCATCACAGCAGGGATGGAGAACCTTCTTTTCTGCCAAGGACTGTATGGATATTTATAACATCATTTGTGGGCCATGCAAAATGATCAACTTAAAAACTAGCCTGCTGTAGATTTATTGAACTTGGAGTCTCGTCTGTGGTTGCCTGGCAGTGCCTGGCGGAATGATTTGCAGGCCTTATATGGCCCGTGGGCCCGACGTTCCACAGCCCTGCTAACGGGGTATATGTAGGGTCAGCGGAATCACAAGGGAGAGAAGACAGGTGCTAAGATCACCTTGTCATCTAGACTTTCTTTGCTAGAAGGAGAAATCTGTGTCGTTGACGGCACCGGGTGCGTGGTTTGCTTTCTGTCGTGTCAGAAGCCATGAACGTGATGGTGTTCTTCACACTGGCATTCTCTCTCCTCCTGACCGCTGCCTTCTGGAAGCGAGTCGCAGTGGGCCCTCTTTCCAGGGAGAGCCAGGCTCTCCTGGGGGAGGCGGGGTCGGGTCATACTCCTGAGCCTGCCGTCAGTGCCTTGGTGTTTACTTGGTGGTGGCCTGAGAGCTCTGCAGTTGTTCTTGTCCGGAGCTGGTGGCTTGTGACTGCACACAGGAGTGGAGAGTGTTTGTCGCCAAAGGTGTGATGAGAAGGCATGTTGATTCTGAACTGCCCTCTTCCCTGTGTTTACCCTTGTTCTTCCTTAGTGAGACAGAGGCGAAGCAAAACGGAACAGGGGAACCAGGCCATTGGCTTTGAAATAGATCGATCTGGGGGTACAGCAGATGCAGCATGGAGACCTTCCCCTTTGTGCCATGTCACCTGCGCCACAGGCACTTCTTTCTCAGGGAAAAGATTAGAAAAGAGAAAGAATCCCCAGAGGCAGGATCCAGAAATAAACCTAACATTTGCAAATGGGTTTCTTTGAAGTCCTCCATGCCTCTGGTTTTTGGGCTATGTGGTGGTGTGAAGGAGTGGTGTGAGGCAGTCAGCCATGGGCAGCAGGCTTCTGAGCAGTATGGCTTTACGTCCTGGATTCTGTCCCCTTCTTCCCGGCTTGGGCCAGCGTCGCTGCAGGTCTCTGTCTCTCTGATACACGTACCTTCTGCTGTCTCCATCCCGCAGAATGCTTATCCTCCCCACAGTGCACAACTGTGGTGTGAATGTCCCGTGAACAGTTGCATCTGAACTTGAATCAGCTGTCAGCCAGGGGTTTCCATGTGGCCCACACTGGGTGAGTGAGATGCTATAGCTTTTGAGTGTCCTCTGGTCGAATGAAGTGTGATCCTGGCTGCCATGTTGATTTGCCTGGCTTGGCTGTGTGTAAGCAGCCAGGGATCCTATTCATGGATCCCCTGTGACAAGGAAGAGGACAGAAGTAGATTTGTTGAACCCCTTGGGGGCATTTGAAATGTTATCAAGAGCAGGCTGAAATTGAATTGGCCTTTGCTTATCAGGCCAGAGTTTGAGCACGTTGAAAGGGTGATGATTAGTAAGAAAAAGGCCAGGATACTTTATCTTTTCCTTTGCACACTTGGAAAGAATTCCCCAGTGCCTTGCTAGCATTAGAAGCAGACCATTCTTTATTCTCTACCACATCACATCAGCTTTCATTAAAAAATCAGCAGCAGCAAATCTAAAGCCCCATCCATGGAAAACCGTTTAAGGCAACACTGTGCTCCAGTGCTTCAGGGTGGGGTTTCTGCCTTCTGCGCCAGTGGATCGGTTTCTCATGTCCATGCCTTTCTGACCCAGCAGCTTTTAAAAGACCAAGAAGCATTGCTCTGCTTTCTACTGCCTTTCCTAAGAGACCAGGGCTGCCGTGCCTCTAGCCATGTCCCAGAGAGCACCTTTGAGACCAGTCAGCTTAATTTGCCTGCATGCCTAGGACGCCTCTCTTATAAAATCTAATTTTGGGAGAAGAGCTGTATCTAAATATTTTTGCTTTCCCCATCCAGGCGAGCGACGGAGACGCCGGTGCCAGGTAGCATTCAGCTACCTGCCGCAGAATGATGATGAGCTTGAGCTGAAAGTCGGAGACATCATAGAGGTGGTAGGAGAGGTAAGCGTGCTGCTGGGTGCTACACTGTGGCCTCCTGTGGGCTGCCAGAGCCCCCCACCCACCTCCACCGCCCAGGAGCCCTCCCTGCGCATGCGCAGGCTGTTTGAACTCTAGGAGACCTTATGGATCATCTAGTTGAGTCTCCTTTCTGAGGAAATGAGTTCCCACAGAGGAATGTCTCCAAGCCGGTTGGGGTCAGATGTGAGGCCGTCATTTGGAACCCTTGTCTTTCTAACATGGCCTGCTGAGTACCTCTGGCATTCCCGCCCAGTGCTGCCAATTGTCTCTTCTTGAATTACTGAAAGACTCTGGGTGTCCAGGCTGATCCGGATCCATCTCTCGAGTATGGATTCCATATTTATTGTGGGGGACACTGTGGATGTAGATGGAAGGAAAAGAAGTGACATGTATTAAAAGAGCAAGTCTAAGTATGTGACAGACATGACAAGGTCTGTACACACTAGCCCACTGACTCATCTTCAGCACCTTGTCATGGCGATGAGGAGAGAGGCTCAAGAGACTCTAGCAAGGGCTGGCACTGTAGTGTAGTAGGTTAAGCATCCGCCTGCAGTGCCGGCATCCCATATGGGTACCAGTTTGTGTCCCGGCTGCTCCACTTCCGATCCAGCTCTCTGTTAATGGCCTGGGAAAGCAGCAGAGGATGGCCCAAGTGTTTGGGCCCCTGCACCTACGTGGGAGACCAAGAAAAAGCTCCTGGCTCCTGGCTCTGGATAGGCCCAGCTCTAGCATTTGTGGCCATTTGGGGAGTGAACCAGCAGATGGAAAACCTTTCTCTCTGTCTCTCCCTCTCTATATCTGTAACTGCCTCTCAAGTAAGTAAATAATACATCTTTAAAAAAAAAAGAGAAAATATTAAAGACCGTAACAAAGGCAGGCCGAGGGGTAAAGAGAGGTGCATCTCTTTCCTCTGCACCACACTGCCTCACCGTCTTTGGTCCTGGCTGTGCAGAGCCAGACCTGCTGGAGAAATGTCCCTTCAGATACTGGGGTGGGCTTTTCATGTTCCACTCCCTAAAAGGCCTGGGGGATCCCAGACCTTAGATTCAAGAACCTCATCATTCACTCATTTAAAAAAAAAAAAAGATTTATTTATTTACTTGAAAGGCAGAGTGACGGAGAGAGAGAGGGAGAGACAGAGACGGAGAGGCAGACCTTCTATGGACTGGTGCATTCCTCAAATGGCTGCAACAGCTGAGGCTGGGCCAGGCTCAACCAGGAGCCCGGAACTCCATCCGGATCTTACACGTGGGTGCAGAGGCCCAAGCAGTCAGGCCATCTTCCTTTGCTTTCCCAGGCGTGTTAGCAGGGAGCTGCATCAGAAGTGGAGCAGCCGGGACTTGAACTGGCACTGCTATGTAATGCTGGCATCAGAGGCAGCGGCTTTACCTGCTGTGCCCCAAGGCCAGCACCTCCCCATTCGTTCTGTTGCAGCACTTGGACAGGTTGAATGTCCCTTATCTGGAATGCTTGGGACCAGAAGCATTACAGATTTCAGAGTGTGTCAGATGTCGAAATGTTTCGCTAGACTTTACTGGTTGAATCTCCCTAATCTGAAATCTGAAAAAATGCTCCAAAGTCCAAAACTTTGAGAGTGTGACGTCAGTGCTCAAAGGCTGTTAGGTTCTGGAGGGTTTACGAATAGGGATGCTCAGCTTGTGTCGGTACACAGAAATACAGTTTCCTGAGTGTGTTCATTTCCTGAATACCATTTGACCTTACAGAAAGGCAGGATTTGCAGGAAACGAACCTAGAAGCTGAGGAGGATTTAAGTGAGCTGTTGTCGGGGTGGAGTTGGCAGGGCCGCTGCTAGAAGCTGGATTTCCTGGCTCTTACACACACTTACCAGGAGCATGTGCCAGAGTTTTGTTTAACCCATTAATGAGGGAATCTGGAAAATGGTCAGGCTGACTCAGAGAGCTGTGAAAGAGCGAAAGAAAATACACCCGATCCAGGTTGCTAAGTTACATGCTGACCTCTGTAGTGGCTGCAGGACAATAGAATGGTAACCCTTGAGTTATCTTTCCTAGGAGGCAAGTCATTTGCATCTCCGCAGGTTGAGATGTGTTTTTCATTGCGGCTGACAGACATTTGCATTGCTTTGTATTTCCTACCGGTTAACATCCTCACTAATGGAGATGTTAACTTGCCTTAAAAGTAGTAGTGTGCCAAACAAAGGCACCTGTCCCTAGGGAAGCAGTTAATGGGCTTCCCAGTGTGGTGCTGGGAGGATATGCCTAACCTATTTCCAAGTTTGGGATAATTTGTATTAATATGTCAGTCATACTTTTTTATCCCTGCTGTGAAGCAAGGTGCAAAGGAGACATAAATTTAAGGCTGAATGAATGCTAAATCTATGGCTGGCAGAGTGGTTTCTTAAGATTTTAACTATGGGGGGCCAGTGCTGTAGTGCAGCAAGTTAAAGCCCATCCCATATGGGTGCCTGTTTGAGTCCCAGCTGCTCCACTTCCCATCCAGCTCTCTGCTACCTCTCTGCTATCTCTTACCACTATGTTTCTTTCCCAACCTGGAAAAGCAGTAGAAGATGGCCCAAGTCCTTGGGACCCTGCACCCATGTGGGAGACCCGGAAGAAGCTCCTGGCTCCTGGCTTCGGATCAGCCTAGTTCCAGCCATTGCGACCAATGGGGGAGTGAACCAGCAAATTCCCTCTCTCTCCCTGCCTCTTCCTCTCTGTAACTCTGCCTTTCAAATAAATAAATAAATTTTTAAAAACAAACAAACAAAAAAAGATCGTAACTATGGGAGAAATTCCAGAGGAAAAATATAAAAAGATGTGACTAATTTAAAAAAATTGAAACTTTCAGTAATTTAACTCTCTAACTAAAGAAAGAGGTTGACAACTAGGGAAATTTGTAATCAATTATGACAAAAAGTATGTAATGTAAAAATATTAAGAAGCTGCTATAATAATGATAAATGATAAACACAAATCCCACAAGATGAAAGATATCTTAACAATGATAAAATGTTCCATCCTGCTATTAATTAAAGACATACAAATCAAGACTTATGAAAAAACCTGAGAAAATACTTAGTGGTAAGACTGTTCATAACTCTTGGAAGTGCTGATGAAATCATACATGCGGATGATCCTTACATGAAGCTATTTAACCAGGTTTATCAAGAGCTCTAAAGATCTGAACAATACTCTGATGCAGTGACCTCATTCCTAAAGAATTTATCCACAGAAAATGATTAACAAAAGAAAAACTGTGAACCATATCAGTGGTAGCAGTGTTTATTATAATGAAAAATAATCAAGGAAGGGTATTAAATTGTTCGGATGTTACCCAGCTAGACCATTATGAAGCTATTAAGATGGTAAATACAGGGGCCTTTAAATATGGATTTATTATGATACCTCGCATTGTAATTATCTGTTATATTCCACTAAGCTGAGAGCTTTTCAATGGCTGGGACCTCGTTTTTATCTATCTTTATATTCACTCTACCTGGAATAGTGCCTGAAACCCAATGTGAGCATTTTATAAATGTTTGCTGAATAAGTAAATGAACAAAGGGAAATATGAAAACAATGCTTTGCAAAATAAATGAACAGATCAGAACACAAAATTGCACACACTAGGATACAATCATGTAAAATATATTTATATGCATGTCATAAAAGAATGAGAGGGAACAAGAATTGGAAATGATTCTATTGTAGAAGATGCATTTTCCATATACTAATGCTTTAAGAAGAAATACAAGTCAATAAAAGGAAGATGGTTGATACATCTCCGAGAGAGATTGTTCACTTTCACCTGCCTGTCAGCTGCAGAGACACCAGCATAGCTTAGTAAAGAAGGACAGTGATGGCAGCATGTGCCTGTCGTCACCTTGGTGACAGGACAGGTAGCCTTAGCTACCACCTACATCATCAGTATTCTTTTCATTTTTCCTTTTTTTTTTTTTTAAATCACTGGAAAGGGCTTCTTTTTCTTTCCATACATATATATTTTTTCTTTTTTAAAAGATTTTTATTTTATTTTTATTTGAAAGTCAGAGTTACAGAGAAGGAGAGGCAGAGAGAGAGGTCTTCCATCCGCTGGTTCACTCCCCAGATGGCTGCAACTGCCAGAGCTGCGCTGAGCTGAAGCCAAGAGCCAGAAACTTCCTTTGGGTCTCCCACATGGGTGCAGGGGCCCAAGGACTTGGGCCATCTTGCACTGCTTTCCCAGGCCATAGCAGAGAGCTGGATGGGATGTGGAGCAGCTGAGATTAGAACCGGCGCCCATATGGGATGCCTGTGCTTCAGGCCAGGGCGGTAACCTACTGCGCCACAGCACTGGCCCCCACTTTGTGTTTTCAAGTTGGAATGATAGTAAGGGCTTAGCATAGAGTCCTTTAAGCAAATGGGACCTGTAGACTAGCCTGTGGCTGTTCTGATGGACAGGACTCTGAAGCAGTGCTGAGGGATGTCTCTAGAAGCCCTACCACGAACCCTGTCAGCCTTGATGGAAGTCATGAGGGTTGGACTATATCCACGGGCAGAGCTTCCCCAAGTCCTGAACACAGATTGTATATGCTTTCTTAAAGCATTATCCTTTCCGTTACTCTACATCTCTTGTGAGAGTCCCCTCTCGTACACAATGGTGGTGTTCTCAGCATATTGAAGGGGAGGGAATCAAAATCAGCTTCAGTGTGTATGGAGTATTCTGGCCCAGCCAGAAAGAGGTAATTATACAGTTAATTACACCAGAATTGGGAGAAACTACTGGCTCAGGCGTTGAGGATTTAAATAATGCTTCTTGATGTTTGGCATAGCCAGCTTTCCATATCCTTAAGTCAACAGAAATAGTTATTTAAAACAGCCAGGATGGAAAATAATATAAGTGTTTGTGCCTTCAGGAAGTGGCCGCCTTAAAATACATTTTTTTCCACTAACTCTACTGACAGAAAAAGATATTTGCCAGAAACAATGTATATTTTTACAGCAGTAGTCAAAAAGTTAAACCATGTCTTAGCATATTTATATGATGTTCTAGAAAAGGCAAAAGTGATTGAAGGTGCTTGGGGTGGGGTTGAATGGAACGGGGCACAAAGGAACTTTCTAGAGTGATGGAAATACTCTGTGTGCAGACAGATGTGTGGGTCACGATGGGCATTTGTTAAAACTGATCTGTGCATTTATGTGAATTATACCTCAGCTTATAAAGCACTTTTTACAAACTCAGTATTTTTCTAGAGTTGTAAATTTCAAAATCTCTTTCCCTACCTTTCACACATAGGAAAGGTATGTTTCTCAGTATTGAAATTCTTATTTAATTGTTTCTGGGGAATAAAGAAAAGAGGAACATTTTGGGGTGGTCAGGTGTAGGCCTTTCCTCCTCATCTGACCTGTTGATTTTCTTCGATGCGAAGAGCGGTACCACTGCTCTTGAAATGGATGCTGGCTCTGTGTGCCCGTGTACCTCGCCTTCCCACTGGCTTCCTTCACACCCTGCCCTCCCGTGTGCTGTTAACTGGGGTTTGGCTAACAAAAGGTTCATTGGATGAGAAGGCTGTAGCGGGTGTGGTCCCTCTCTGCCACCCTTCAGGGGGGTAATCTTTTCATTCCTGCCATTTGCCTTCATGCTTTACAAATGCAGGTAATGTTTGCAAGATTCTGTGGGGGTGGGAGTGGGAGTGTTGAGTCACCTGTTCTCTCTGACCTCCCACAGGGCTAAAATTTAGAAGCTGCCTCCTTGGGTTCTGACCCCGCTTCGATGCTGTTGATTGTAAAGACATGAAAATTGCAGGGCACTCGGAGGCAAGCTGTTTACATGGTTTACTCTTTCTCAGACACTTGCAAGTGTAAGTGCCCACCTCTGGCTCTGGGTCACAGGTGGCTTTGGAGCACAGCAGTGGGTTCCAGAACTGGTGGGTTGGTTATGATGGGACACAGGCAGAATTTGGTCTCAACCTAGAGCCAAAGCCTGCAGAAGATTGTTAGAGAGAGAGAGTGTGTGTGTGTGTGTGTGTGTGAGAGAGAGTGTGGGCGCACATGTGTGTGCAGGTGATGAGGGGAGCTGGGAGAAGGTGAGCAGATGCCCCCTTAAAATACTTTATTTCGAGGGGCCGGCACTGTGGCTCACTTGGTTAATCCTCTGCCTGCAGCGCTGGCATCCCATATGGGCACCGGGTTCTAGTCCCGGTTGCTCCTCTTCCAGTCCAGCTGTCTGCTGTGGCCCGGGAGTGCAGTGGAGGATGGCCCAGGTCCTTGGGCCCTGCACCCGCATGGGAGACCAGGAGAAGCACCTGGCTCCTGGCTTCGTATCGGCATAGCTCCGGCCGTGGTAGCCATTTGGGGGATGAACCAGCGGGAGAAAGACCTCTCTCTCTGTCACTGTCTAACTCTATCTGTCAAATAAATTAAAAAAAAAAAAAAAACTTTACTTGGAGCAGAAGTGATAAACCCTTGGTGTTAACCTTAATCCCTACTTTATTACGGAGGGCCACGTTTCCTTGTCTAAGCACAGATGCACCAGCAAGCGTGGTTTCCAAGCAGGGGGCTGCGCAGGCTCCATGTATTCCTCTTGTGTTGTGGAAGCAGCTTGAGGGTGGAATCTCTGTGTGTTTTGCTCGCCAGGGAATGTGAGCTGAGGTCCTGGCCTGGTACAGGGTAGGCACTCACTCAGTATTGGTGGAACTGGAGGGATGCACAGGCCTGGCTGTGGGAAAACCAGATCGAGAATGGCGGCCAACATCCGCAGCGTCTCTTGGTCCCCCATTTTGTTTCTCACAGAGAAAAAGTCCTTCTGTGAGGCTTTGCTCCGGTGATTGCCCCATTCAGTCAGTGTGAGGCATGGGATTTGACTCTTGAATGAGTCAATGTCATGACCCAGGGCTTTAGTGTCCTCCTCTTTATGCAGGAAGCTAGCTGATCTAGAAATTGTTGGAGAGAGAGTGAGGGTTATTTTTCTTGTATCTCCAGCCTGGGCCATGAGACCACAGCGGCAGACTGTAGGAAGAAATAGTGCTGCACAGCTCTCAGCAGTCCTGGGGCTGAGGGCTGACCCCTCGCCCCACAAAGGGCTCCTGCTCTCAGAGGAAAGAGCCTGATGCCCGTGGTGCCCGGCGTGGGAAATGGGACCCCCAGGCACTGAGCGGTAGCTTGTCTGTATGTCTCAGCACCACCCACACGGCTAATGACAGACCTTTGCTCTTTTCCCATAGGCCACTCCTCGCACACTGTGCTGTGACAGAAATCCAGGCAGCTGCGGGTGTGGCGTGGCAAAGATAGTCCTGTTTTCCCAGCAGGCAGCCTGCTGATCCTACACATCAGGAGCGCATCCCTCAGGGATCTTGGGCTGGAGCCACTTATTACCGAGCCCAGGAACAGTTCAGAGGTCTTCCAACTGAATGCAATGGAGCTGGCCCAGCTGCCCCGCTCGTTTGTGGTTTAAGCCCTTGGATTTGCGCTCCTGCCCTGGGATTCCTGGGAGGAAGAGGGTCATTTACTGCTTCCTTATTCAGAGCTGGCACAAAAGACCCGACGCTACAAAGTCTGTGACTGTTGATATTCAGGCTCATGGCACACTCTTCCTAACCATCTTAATACTATAAAAAGCCCCTGGAAAGGGTAATGCCTATCAGTTGAGTTGGCATAGAAACATGGAATGATTTCAACGGAAATGCTGTTAAATGCCAGGAGTTGGGATTGGATGCCTGTTCGGACAGTCATACACGGATGCTGTTGTCTGAATTCTTTCCTGAAGATTTTGTGACCACGCAAATGTCGTCACTCTGCAAGTCTCTATCTGATGAGTTCCCTTACAAAGGCTGGGAGCATCATTCTGGGGGTCCCCATTATGGGATGTCTCTCTCCTAATGATAGCTGTCATCTCTAATTTTAAAGACCTACCCTAAATTTTGATTTTTTTTCCTCTCAAAGCCTTCCTCTAGCATCCAAGATACTGACTGGATTTTGTGTAAGAGGCTTGATGTGTGCTAAGCCGAGGCATTTTCTCATCTGTTTACCTGCCATTGCTAGTTTTGAGTCATTCCTTCCTGCCTTGATTGGAATGTCACCTTCTTGAGGGACCTGTAAGTCTCACATATCCTGTGCACTTCTGTATCCCCAGGTCACAGTGTGGAACCATAGTGTTTAGACTTCTAACATGAATTGAGGGCCTGCCTAAACTCATGACAGCTGTGAAGTGTGTTAGCTATGCTCCTTACAAAGCATAGTTTATCTTGTGAGTGTGTGGGGGGAGGATTTGAATACGGTCACACAACTGCCAAGTCTCAGGATGAGATTTCAGCTGGATCCTTGATCAGTTTTCTGTTTTCTTTGAATCCTTTTAGCCTTTAAGTTGTGTTTATTGATTTGGATTGGTGCTACATGCATATGGCCAAAAGTTGCAAAGGTTCCAGGTCTCTCTGTAGCATACCACAGTGTTCTGGTAACTTAATACTTGGTCATTCTCAAAATGCTCTTATTTTCCTCAAAGATGCCAGCTGACTGTTGTGACTTGAGCTGTTTTGCAATGACTCTATCACAAAATCTAATTGCTCACTCAAGGCCAGCTCATACGTCACAGGGCCTCCAATCGGAAGCTGCCTTGTCCATGCTCACTGTCCACCTGGATCCAACCTTCACTCTACCCAGATGACTACAGTCTCATTGCCTTCCCCAATGCATCCACTCCTTTCCGGATCATCCTAGGGTAATCTAGAAACCTGCAGGCGGTCCTTCCTCCTGATTGAGTTCTGAGCCCAGGGAATCCTTTTTTTTTTTTTTTTTTGACAGGCAGAGTTAGACAGTGAGAAAGAGAGAGAGACAGAGAGAAAGGTCTTCCTTCTGTTGGTTCACCTCCCAAGTGGCCACTACAGCTGGCACATTGCGGCCAGTGTGCTGCGCCGATCCAAAGCCAGGAGCCAGGTGCTTCTCCTGGTCTCCCATGTGGGTGCAGGGCCCAAGGACCTGGGCCATCCTCCACTGCACAGCAGAGAGGGCCACAGCAGAGAGCTAGACTGGAAGAGGAGC
Organism: Sylvilagus floridanus; assembly: GCA_949820135.1. Lineage (NCBI taxonomy): Eukaryota > Metazoa > Chordata > Mammalia > Lagomorpha > Leporidae > Sylvilagus > Sylvilagus floridanus. The sequence continues at coordinate 125,097,704 of OX463223.1, forward strand.
AGCCGGGACAGAATCCGGCGCCCCAACTGGGACTAGAACCCGGGGTGCTGGTACCACAGGCAGAGGATTAGCCAAGTGAGCTGTGGCGCTGGCCATCCCGGGGATTCTTAACTCTTTTTGTTAGGCTGTCCTGTTCTTTTCGGTAGTCTGAGGAAACTCTTTTCAGTTTTTAAATATAGGTTTCAAATACCTAAAAGAAAACAAACAGGATTACAAAGAGAACCATTTGTATTTGAAGTAGCTATCAAACTATTTCAAAAGCAAATTTTTCTTACTAACCTTTGTATTTACTTATTAATACATTAAAAATAACAAAGGTCTCCCAGTAGGTATAGTAACTATCACCATTTCAAAGAAGTGACAAGCACAAATGATAGTTTCAGATACCCGTATTGTTTATGCTGTGAAATGACAATATCCGTGATTTGTTCAATGATGAATCACAGGTCTTTCTAACATTGGTGTGTTATCTACATTCATAAGCAAAGAAAATGCCAAATTTTACTTGAGTTTGTAATACAAATAAAGTGTTAATTTTTTTCTCATTTGTATCCATGGACCCCATATTAGCCTCCTTCCTTCACTCCATATTCTGAATCTCGAGACTATGTGAACTCTTTTGTTTTTCCATGTTGGCTTTTTGAAGAGTGTGTGTGTGTATTTACCTGAGAGAGAACATACTCTCATCTTCTGATTCATTCCACCAAATGTCTGCAGAGAATGGTGCTGGCCCAAATCCAGGAGCAGTGAACTCAATGCAGGTCTCCCACATGGGTGATAGGAACCCAGTTACTTGAGCCATCACCTGCTGCCTCCCATGGTATGCAGCAGCGGGAAGCTGGAATCAGGTTTCAAACGCAGGCACTCCAGTGTTTTCCATAGACATCATAACTTAGTGTCTTAACCATTAGGGCAAATGCCCACCCTCACCCCCCAATCCTGGTTAACTTTTAAGCTTTTAGGTCTGTCTGCTCTCCCTCTGTGGACTCTGCACACTGTACCAAAGCTAAGGGAGACAAATCAGTCTTGTGTCTAACCTGAACCCTGCCTCTCTGTTACTCTCTTTACCTCTGTGCAGGTGGAAGAAGGATGGTGGGAAGGTGTTCTCAATGGGAAGACTGGAATGTTTCCTTCCAACTTCATCAAGGAGCTGTCGGGCGAGTCGGATGAACTTGGCATCTCCCAGGATGAGCAACTGTCCAAGTCAAGTAAGGAAGTCCATCCCACTGAGCAGGGGAGGAACCGGGGCTTGGGCGGGCTCTGCGGCAGCTGCCCTTCTACTCTGTATCCCATGCTGAGACAGAGGTGGTGACCGAAACTCGCGAGTGTTTTCTTGGTGGTACTGCCTTACTCCACTGCAGTTCAGTAAGTTTATCACTATAACGTGTGTACTTTCTGTATGTGACTGGATAGGTGACTGCCGGCCTCCATGCTGTGCTAATACTGTCTCATGGGTGGCCCACGTTGCTGTATCTCCATATACTTCTAAAGTGTTGCCTCCTCGAAGTTCATAATTAATTTTAAAAATGAACCAAATCAGATTGTCAACATTTGTCAGCATTCCTTGAAGAACTTGGAGAAAAATGACCAAAAAAGAAATGTGGTGGCAAGAGGTGCTGTGAAGATGAGTGCATGCCACTTTCCTGACGAGTATGACAAGACAGCTGGGAGCCAGGCCCCACCTTGGGTGAGCATGTGTCTCCTTCTGCAGTGGTGAGAACGAACTCCAGGTCTTTCTTTCTCCAGGGCCTGAAGGTCTCCCTCCAGCTTCTCTGCTGCCCTTTCCAGCTCACGGAGCAAAAGGTCAGGACCGGGAAGCTTTGTTCTCCCAGTCGCTAACCCAACTTCCCACGTGGGCGTCTGTGTATCTCTTGTGCCGTCTTGAGCCAGGGTCATGGGCGTGAGTGTTACAAGAGGCTCGACTGTGGCTTAATGGTGCAGCATTGCCTGGGCTTGCAGACTTTTCTTTCTAAAGAGGGGAAGACAGCTTTGTCCTGGCAAAAATCATTCTTAAACGTCTTCCTGTTCCATTTGGAAAAATTTGACTCTGGTAATGGTCTCATGTTAGCTTGTGTCTCTCTTCTGAGAGTACTTTGAAAAGTTCTTGGCAGAACTGAATGAAAAGGTACACTTCTTTGGTGGAAAAAAATATTATAATCCATGCATGTGAGGGGTCTTTCAAAAGCTCATGGAAAAAGTTATGCATGGATTTCACAATACTTTTTGCATCAAATAAACTTAACTTTTAATTCGGCTTTGCCAGAGACTTTTTCATGTCCCTTTGTATTTGACCTGTAGCTATCCTCAAATACCCGATTGGTAGGTAAAGCCATTTCCAGGGAAGTGCGCAGGCACCTGCTTTCATGTGATGGTCTCAGCAGCCCAGGGTCATTATGACCTGCTGTAAAAATAGTAGCGCTGGTTGATTGGCTCAGTGGCTTCAACAGTACCCCTTCCTTTCGCTGCCAAAGCCTGAGGCTCTCCTACCCTTGAATCCCGTTCTATCCTAAAGTGTATGGTAGGCAGGACTAGAGGGTATTTTGGAGCAATTGAGCTCTTGCTACTTTCCCTGGCCTGAAGCCTGGGGATTCTCTGCTGACAAAGACCAGCTAATGAGTGTGACCTGGAGGCCAGAAGGTATTGTTGATCCCAGAATGGCAGGAGTTACTATCCCCAAATCCATATTAGAATTGCACTGCTCTGGTGTCTTCTTCTGTACACTAGAATAGTATTGTGTCTGGTGACTAGCTCCTGTGGTAACAACACTGTACCTCAGGGATGCTATGGATTAAATAGGCTTATTTGGAAGGAGGGCCAAATTGGGCCATTACAACTTTATTTCCATGAGGAAATGCATTACAAAGTTCTAATAGCAATAAGATATATAAACCGCTTTGCCCATAGAAGACCCTGGATAAATGATAGTTCTCCTTTTTTCCCCTTAAACAAAAAAAGATTTCTTTATTTATTTCAGAAGTCAGAGTTACAGAGAGTGCTGTCTGTCTGCTGGTTCACTCCCCAGATGGCTGCAACAATCGAGGCTGGCCAGGAGCTTCATTCAGGTCTCCCACATGGGTGCAGGGGCCCAAGTACTCAGGCCATTCTCCGCTGCTTTCCTGGGCCATTACCAGGGAGCTGGGTCAGAAGTAGTGCTGCCAGAACTCAAATTGGTGCCCACATGGGATGCCAGCATTGCTGGTGGCGACTTTACCCACTATGCCACAAATGCCTATCCCAATAACTCTCCTTAATCAAGATAAACTGTCGGGACATAAATAGTATCAGTAGCTTTGGGGCTGTTTTCTCAGTGGTTAACAATGTGTTCAAGGGGCCGGCACCGCAGCTCACTAGGCTAATCCTCCACCTGTGGTGCAGGTACCCCAGGTTCTAGTCCTGGTCAGGGTGCCGGGTTCTGTCCCGGTTGCTCCTCTTCCAGTCCAGCTTTCTGCTGTGGCCCTCTCTGCTGTGCAGTGGAGGATAGCCCAAGTGCTTGGGCCCTACACCAGCATAGGAGACCAGGAGGAAGCACCTGGCTTCTGGCTTTGGATTGGCACAGCGCGCCGGCAGTAGCAGCCATTTGAGGGGTGAACCAATGAAGGGAAGATCTTTCTCTCTGTCTCTCTCTCTTTCTCACTGTCTAACTCTGCCTGTCAAAAAAAAAAAATAATAATAATGTGTTCAAGGAAGCGTCACTTCTGCCCTTGGAAATGACTTTGGAATCTGTCTGCTGATGTACACAGCGAGATCTGGGGAGGTATTGGGCCATCTCTTTGGGAGAGCCTTGACTTCTTGATGTCCTTCGATCTTAGCTGTGCTCCCAGGGCTGGATGGTCAGAGAAGTCATACCTTTTGTTTTTAGACCTACTGAAATGAACTGTGTCCTCTTATGCCTGGCTGGTAGTGGTGCCAGTTGCTCCTGCCTGACCCATCAGCTCAGAGCGTATGGTGCTGGAATTGCTAGTGCAGGGAGATGGGGAGGCTCAGTGGAACAATCTTCCCAACCATTAGCCTTCCTTCCCCTGCATGCAAATTTCTCTTCTAGAGCCACCGCACTGCCCCAGCACCCATTCGCTTAAAAACCTTCCATTTCAGGACCAGGAGAGCCCAGTAGTGTCCCCAGCAGCCAGGGGGAAAAGATATCCTTGATCCCAGCATGGCAGAAGTTACTGTTACTCCCCAAATCCTCATTAGAATTGTAGCTGCCCTAGTGTCGTCTTCTGCACATTGGAATAGTATTGTACCTGGTAACTAGGATAACAGCACTGTACTGGGGATTTTCCATTATTGCAGGGGTTTTGAGGTCCCCAGAGAGGCATGGTCTCCTAACAAGGATGTTAGGATGTGTGTACAGCTAAGGGAAAGTGGGCACTTCTCTGTCTATGTGCACCCACCCACCCTTCTTTGTTCCCTCCTTCTAGTCACCCGTGGTTCCGTAGCTGTCGAGCCCTGCTGTTCCTAGGACACTGTCCAAGGCACTGAAGATGCACAGAGACAAATCAGACAGGGCCTCTAGCCCCAGGAAGCTCCCCGTTTACGTTCCGGATTTGCCTCTGCGTGCATGTGGCTGCGTTAGAATTTGCTTAAGCAGATCAGGTCACACGTAGAAATCATGTAGATTGGTAGGATTTGTCACTGTAAAATCTTTAGTTTTAGCATGAATGAGCTTATTCTCTACCTCCACAGAGTGCTGTTAGCAATTTCAATGTGCTTTACTTAAAAAAAAAGTTTTGTTTTGAAATAATTACAAATGCACAGGAAATTGCAAAAGTGAACAATCAGAACTGTGTTCCCTTCCTTCAGTTTCCTCCAGTGATAATACCGTGTGCACTTTACAGTAAATACGTGTTTACTTTTTTCATCAAACTGACAAAAAATCAGTACACAAAAAGACATCTAGTTTGTTACTGTTATGAGCTCAAATATACTTTGTCAAGGTCTTCTTGCCCACTTAATACTCTTCATACATTATATTTTTCCACAAAAATTGCTTAATTAATATGACTCTGGGATTAAGATAAATTTCTAATGTTATGTCATATTTTAAACTTTTAGAGACAATAATGGTATCATAAAAGTCTTCATAAATGCTATCAGATGTTATGGTGAGGTTTTTTTTCAGTACTGATAAAATCTGTATCCTGGTACGTATGAGGAGAGCCTTTTGTACCATGAGTCTTTGATATGTCTTTGCTTCTGTAGAGACACACACACACACACACACAAACACATCTCTCTGTATGTGTACATGTTTATTTGATATGGTGCTCTTCACATTTCTACTTTCAGAAAGTATGTAAGGTAGTTATTGAGTTTTCTGTACCAGTGGACAGCCGTGATAGAAATACCATTGGCTTTATACTTATAAAGAAGTGTGCCATGACTGCTTGGCAAATGGGAGGATTTTAATAAATGCTTGATGAGTTCTCTATTACTCCAAGGAAGCATTTTTATCTTTGAATGGCAGGTGAAAATTGCTTGGACTTGGTTTCTTCATAATCTGGTATGTTTCTACATATGATGTTTGCTTATGAAAATCTCTAAACCTTAGGTATCTGTTCAGAGCAATCTAGTCTATCAAGGAAAGAGTTACAACAATTGTATTGGCTGATATTTTATTTAAATGTTTTATTACAGAGAAGAAAATTCATAGTTACGGGGTAGCAGAAGCATTTAGCAACATATTGAAATTTTAAAGCGTGTTTACTATTTATAGAACTTATGAAACTTTATCGTTTTTTAAAACATATTTTTATGAACATTCTGTTAAAGAACATTTTTAACACAAACAAAAAGTCACACTGATATAATGAACCCCCATACACTCATTACCCAGTTTCAGCAATTATCAATCTATGGACAGTTTGATTAAAATTATAGCCCCATATGCTCCTCTGATGTATTGAAGCAAACCCTAGATTTATATAATTTCACCCATAAATATTATCTATCCATAAAAGAATGACCTAAAAATGTCATTAACTCATGCACACAAAATTAAATAATTCCTTAAAATAGTTAAGCATATGGTCAGCGTTCACTTTGCCCTAATAGTAATCTTTTTTTTAATGTAATTTGTTAATTTGAATATGGATCCAGATAAGGTGCAGACATTCTGATTGGTTGATACGTCTCAAGTCCCTCTAGATGTCCTCTTCATATTTCCTTTTTGTATTGCAGTGTTTTGCTGAAGAAGCTGAGCCTCTTTATCCGTTAGTATCCCACAGTCTGGCTTTGGCTGATTGCGTCCCTGCCCTGTCATGCAGGAGCTTGATTAGGTTCAGCGTGGCCATGTCTGTGCCCTTTGTGCAGGCGTGCTTCCTGGGTGGTGACGGCTGCTCCATCTGGAGGCTCGTCTGTCTGGCCATCTTTCATTTTGAGTGTTAACAGCCATTGATGATCACCCAGATCTAATCACTCATTAGGATATGTAAAGTGGTGCCAACCAGAAATTTTTTTCAAAGAATGAAATGAATTCTGGTGTAGCAGATCAAAAGTAAAAAAACAAAAAAATAGGCAAAACAAAATGTGTTTAGTAAATTAGCTTTTTAAAAAACAAAATGTCCAAGTGGTTATGTTAATAGTGTATTCAGAATCTCAGCTGTTGGGAATGGAAAGGAATTTAGCGATCCTTTATTCTGGTATCAGATGAGAAGACTACAGCCCAGTGCGATGTAGTCCCAGGTGTGACCTGGCTCAAGAGTGCTAAGGCCAGGATGACATATAGTCCTTCCTGGCACACTCTGTTGTTAGCCTCAGTTATGCAAACAAGTCACCTTTTCGTAGAGCTGCTGACAAACTTCAAATCTGAGTCCATTTGAGCTTAATTACAGAATGTCCTAACTCCATGAAATTTGTTTGCACTTAGTGGCAAAGAAATCCAGATATGACTATTGTTCAGTTTCATAATATTTTGCCACACGTTGAAGACAGAAATGTATCTTTTATATTTTTACATGTTTCTGATATTCAGCTTGAATAACTGCTGTAAAACCAGAAATATTCTTTCTTAAAAAAAATCCTGTAGCTCCAGAAACATTTTCAACTATTTCCTCTGGTCTTAAGAAGGAAAAAGTTTGCATTTTCTTTCTGTAACTCTGGGTTTTCAGTTTGAATTGAATTTCTCATTTTCCCAATTCCTTATTTTAAAAGTTTAGGTTCTGATACTTTCAGTGACTTGTGAAGCTTAGGCAGAGAAGAAGGTGGCTTTTGAAAACACATGACAAAGCTGTCATGTGGTGCAGAAATAGTGTTTCATGAACTGTAAGCATCACGTGACTCAGTGCTCATCACACATAGAAAGAGAAACCAGGCTAATTCTCCTCTGTGGCCTCACCAGACCTTTTCTTTCGTGAAATTCGATGATGTTTGTGCTTGATGTTCTATTAGCAGCCAAGAGCAGTTAGCAGATTCATGAAACAGACTTTCAGGCAAATCGAGATGCTTTCCTAAATATGGGATTTTGTGTTCGGATCTCAAAGTTCTTCCTTGAAGAGTGTTTGCTGCCTTCCAATGCTGCTGACGGTGACAGTAGGCTCCCTCTTCCTGTCAGCTCAGCATCAGTCACACTGTGACCCTTCCAGTAGCTCATCTCTCGGGCTCTGCAGTCAGAATGCCTGGGGGTCCTCATGCGCCCCAGAATGCGCTGCATCTGATTGCCATGCAACCCGCGGATGGGGACACTACAGAAGGCCTGACCATTCAGGCTTCAGGATCACGGTCTACCTCAGTGATTCTTACACTGGACTCTAGGGAAGAACACATAAAGTTCTGTTGTATTTGGAAGAACATTATTGAAAGAATTACGTTTTTCCCCATCCCCTTATTTTTTTCTAACACTCGCATGAGTACTGTTATTCCCACTTACAAAATGGCTGCGTAGCTCAGGAGTGATATTTACTTAATGATTAAGATGAAGCAGAGTAAAAATTTGTTCAAATAAAAACTGGTTGCTGGTACTTGCTCTGCTTTTGATATCGAAGTCCTCAAGAGCTGCAAATTTAACAAGAACATTTGATATACTTTGATATTTCTCTGGGTTGTTCTGATATAGCTAGCCAGTGATTTGAGTGCCTCAGGTTTTGCTTTAATTGGATGGAGCATACCTGTTGAAGAGGCCAGATTTTACAATAAAGGTATACCGCCATCATGTTACAGAAATTGGAAATAGCTGATGCTGCTCCAGTTTTTGGTCTGATCGTTCCCCATTTCCTTCATCTATTAGGAGTGATAAGGCCCAGAAGCTATCATTATGGTTCCTGCTGAGTTTCCCATTTTCACGTGGAGTGTTTCTAAAAAGTGAGACAAGCTGCTCTCTCCCCTCACTTTCCCTCTCTGCTTCTCTATAAATATAGACCACCTGTTTTCATCTCTCAGCCCTATTATGAAGCTCTATTACTGGCCTTCAGTTTGAGTATTGAATTCGCAAGCCATAATTGAACTGATTTCTTAGATAATTTCAAGTATGCATGTATTAATTGAGTTTGCCTTTAACAGATCAGTTCACCCCCTGTTGATACTCTCTGTACAGCCTTTGTATGTATGTGTGTGAGTGTCTACTGGTGGGTGGGTGGGTGGGTGTGAGCACACTGAAACTGGGCAATATGTGTGTATTCTGTATACTTATGGTTCCAGAGACGTTTGGGCTTTAGCCATGTGTTCAGTCTCCTGTTATTGATAACCTCTACTTGTAACAAGAATAAAAAAGATAATTTGACATTTCCTACTGGGATGAGTCCTATGTCCTCATGCTCAGAAGCAGTCTCATGACTGATAAGGCAAAACCTCAATTAAGATGTTTTAGTAAACAGGATTTTCTGGTGCCCTTAGTACTAAGCCGAAAACCCTTTCCATTGATGGGGATGCCACTTTTGGTAAACTTCCCCTATAATATACCAGTACATTTCCTTGCATAAATATGCTGAGGCTGATCAATTTGTGGCAGAGAATTCTGTGTCTTATTTAGAATCTTGAAGGCATGAATATCAATTTTCATCATATAGAGCACTAGGGATAGAAGATAAAGGACAATGGGCCTGAATCTGTATCATGCTCAGGTCAGCTCCTCCAAAGAGAAGATTGTCTAGTAGAGTTGAGTTAATTAAGGAATCCAGCATATTGGATTCCCCTTAGTTAATTGAGGTTTTCACTTTCTTGAGTTACAACATTGAAATGCTTTCCAGGTTTGAACTGGGCATAACCTACATGCCCATCAGTTGCAGAGGCCGGCCCCTCTTCTGGGTGCTCAGTGCCATCTTGTCTGCATGGGGACTTCGGGCTCATTCTGTGACGGTCTTAAATCCTGCCTAATGGTGTCTGATGAATTTTGTGGGTAAAGCTCTTGCAGTGGACTCACTGAAGGCAAGTCCAGTTAAAGACTCTTCCTCTTCCTTCTTTTGCCATCATTTGCTCCCCTTCCCCTTCTGTTTTTCTCTCCCCTTCTCTTCTCTCATTCACTGTCAGGAAAGACTACCTTTGAAGGGACAATTCTGTACCGAGCTGCGCCGGGAAAGACGGAGGGCCACAGACGCTATTACAGTGAGTGACCTTAACAGCAGGAGGCAATTGTCAAGATAAGATCTGGGGACTTGTGTTTTTTGATGCAGCTGTCCTATCCTGAGCTGCTCGCGCTTATGCCAAGTGTCTTTGTGAATTTCTGATCCAAGGACATGGACTTATTTTGCCCAAGATAAGAGCCATCTCCTTGGTGTGTGCTATAGGAGCCTTCCCACCATTGGCCCCTTGTGCTTTCTTGTTTGCTTTGTGCCTCTATCATGTGTGACATGCGTGCATGACCATGCGTGCAGAGAAGGGAGCAGTGGCATTTGTCATGGCATATGTATTTGTGCCAGTATCTCTGGGCTTCTGGGGTGGTATGAGATGGCTTCCCATAGAAACATCAACCTCTCACGGTTATTGCTTTTTTGGAGTGGTCATTGGAAATCAGTAAACCATTTTGTCATTGTGTGATTCAACAAAATAAGATTTTGGCATGAAGGTCCATGCCAGAAATGGAGTTTTGCTTTGCTTGTGCAGCTAATCACCACACAACAGACTTCTCTGGACAGGACCAGTGTGTAGCCAGCCTATTGTGTTTGTGAAATTAGGCTGCCAAAAGTTGAGGGGAAGGAAATGAATGAGATGAATGCATTGATCTCATAATGGCCTTAGACAGTTCTGGCCACATGGAACATTCTATATGTGTATGTGAAATTATAGAGAGAAAAAGACGCCTCATGGATCTGAAGAGATCTGTGCAAGCAGATTAGGGTAAATTACATGAAAACGGACAGTTATGGGGCTGGTGGAAACAAATTCAAGGAGGCTTTGTTTTGCTCAGCTAGAAGGAAAACATCCGCCTTAGAGTGCATATGCACGTCGCACGTGCACGTATGTGCTGCAGTGGATGTGATGAAGGAGAAGGTTCTGACACGAACAGCAGAGCTGTGCTTCTCCTACGGTCCCTTTTCACGTTTATTTTTCTTTCTTTTCTGCCGTAGACAGATACATGGTCCTCCTGCATAGGACGTGACTTCACATGTGGTGTTCTGGCTGCCCACGCCTCACCGCGGGAGTTTGCCAGCTCCTGGATGGCTCTTGTGCCCTGTTAACCTAGGCAGGTCCCCTGGTCACACGTCCAGAGGTCAGGCCAGTGCACGCTGCTAAAATGCTAGAGGTGTTTCCAAATCTGCGCACTTTTTGCACTTAGCTCACTGCACACTGGTAATCAGCCCTCGGTGAACTGACCCCAGGCCGCAGTTCACAGGCAGGGTTGCACTGCCTGAGAGTGTCACCTGGCATTGTGAACAGGATGTGGGTATGTTTTATAGCATAATGTGCATAATGGGTGCCGATAACTAAAATATACGACACCACAGAGACATGAAAATGAAGGCCCCTTTCTTTCCCTCCAAAAAACAGGAACTATATTTTGAGTTATAATATAAAAACTATATTTTGAGCTATTTCACCAATGCAAGTATTTAAATATTTAACTGACATACTTACAAGTGCTAGAACCAGACTACAGAATTTCTGGACGAAAAAGCTGCCGTGTGTTTTCTTCCCAGGCCATGCTTGTATGGTTGGATGACTATGCAGCCTCTCCCTGCCTAATGTGGGGTACTTTCCTCACGGCGATTAACACATTATTAAGATAAGTCCAGAAGGCAGCAAATCCCTAGAACCAGAAGCTCCGGGAAATGAGGATGGCAGTGGTGGAAAATCCTGTGGTTCTGGCTCATGTTAATGATAGAAGAACCCCCAGATTCCTCCTTGGAGAGCTAATCCATTTGCCCTGCTGCTTTCTGGTGGTGATGGTGCTGCGGGTGGGGTGGGGGTGGGGGGAGGGAGAGCTGCTGGTTTCTTTCCACTAACCTTTTCTTTCTTTCACCCTCAAATGACTCTTCCCAAACCAGAAAAAGAATATACAGGCCATTTATTACATAGAAAGAATCCACACAGCAAAACGAACTTGTTAAAGGAGAAATGACACAATATTTAGACTCCAAAATGGTATCTTCAGCAGAGATATCACCAGAAACAGTGAACAGATAAACCCACGGATGGCTAGCTATTCCTGGGGGAGCTCTCCGTGTTTGCACACTCAAATCCTGACCTGTGAATTGCAGCCAATCCCCTTGTTGTGGGCTGTTCCTCATTGTGCTGTCCTCTGTTCTTGCTCACGAATGCTGCTCTTTAGTTAATGAAAATGTGTACTAAGAGTCTTCCTCCTCCCCCACTCTTTTGGCTCAAAAATACCATTTTATGAAAAACAGCAACAACAACAAGCAAAACCATTGTTTTTCAGGATTTGACTTTGAAATTTGTAATGACCTTTTCTGTATTTTGTGTTTCCATTGAACAGTCTCTTCCTGCGCTGAGACTTCCTATTTGTTTGACTCCAACACTTGTGATGTGTTTGATATATCGTTCTTTGAGAGTAGGAATATAATACCTGATTGCCTAATAGAGAACAGAAGTTGATGGCCCATGTTCATCCCAAGGGCATCTGTATGATCAGGAGACATCATACAGGAGCTATCCTGTCATCTAGAGGCTTTTAGCGACAGGTTTAGGGACACAGTTTGATATTCCATAAGCTCTCCTTTGAATCATACCCTTTGATGGCCTAATTAATACACTGACCACCAAAGGCTGAGTGTAGCCCCAGGCATTAACTCGGTACTAATAGGCTCTTCTTTGAGGATCCTGATTGTGGGCAGAGCCTGGGCGAGAAAAGAATCTGGGGAAGTGATGTGTCCCTGTTGTCTTGCTGATAACTGTTTTGTGCCTTCCCACATATGTCACAAGCAGTCAGAGGAAGAGTGTCATGTCTCCAGCGTTCTGCGGAATGGGATCCAGCTTGGGGAAGGCCGTGGTGTTAAAGGAGAGACAAAGAGCATGGGGCGTTCTGGCCTCTGGGAGGGCAGCTGCCTTTCCCTCTTTATCAGACACCATCACCTTGCTGGTGAAATCGGCTTCATGTCAAGTGTGGTTTAATGCTTTCCTAGAAACACGTGTCTGCATGCAGTTATTTCTTGTGAAGCCATCCAAAGAGATTTAATTCCTTGGCAGTCAAAATTTTGTGTGGTTTCTTTAATTGCTAATTTGTTTCAATGGCTTTTAGCTTTACAGTTTCCCTTTAGGAAATGCTCCTTTCATTGCTAATTGCTAATTGACATGAGTCAGAGAGATTGGAGGTACAGTATATGGTACCTACTGGGTGGGGAGGCGGGGATGGGGTGCTAGGGTGGCTGTTGCCCAGGCTACAACAAAACAAGTTTGCATCGCAAGCAGGCCCGGCTGAAGAGGGCTGAAATTTCACGTGTAGGAAGAGGTCTGCTTTGGAATTAATTATCTGGAAAGTTGTGTTTGATTCTCTACTGAAAATTAAAGGCTGAGGGTAGGGGAATCGAAAAAAAAATCTCAGGACAAGCCATCCTCAGCGTACTCAAGACGACGAATACACATGTCCAGCACGAGCTATCCTGTGTGCGGGGACACTTTTACAGGTGACCCCTGCCTGTAATGGAGTCGTTTAGGGCTCTGGCTGATTTCTGAGCTCTTTCTCCCCCTCCCCCCTCTTGACAGGTTTAAGGGAAACGACAGGCTCCGAGAGTGATGGGGGTGACTCGAGCAGTACCAAATCGGAAGGTGCCAATGGGACGGTAGCAACGGCAGCCATCCAACCCAAGAAGGTTAAGGGAGTGGGCTTTGGAGATATTTTCAAAGACAAGCCCATCAAACTAAGACCAAGGTCAATTGAAGTAGAAAATGACTTCCTGCCAGTGGAAAAGGTATGTTCGACAGTTCCTGTTTTATTTCACCCTAATGTGGAATATCTGAAAGAACACGGTGGGTCTTGGTGTGAGAAGCCGGTGATGCCTCTCGAGGGTTTTGGCGTCCTCATGTGCCAGCTGCGGGTCCTCTCCCCGCCTTTGAGGCCTTCCCTCTGCGCGGCAACAGCTTTCCTAGAAAGGCTCTTGCTCCAGTCGCCCGGTCCCTGATGCCCGATCTCTTCCCCGGGGACTGTTTCTCTGCTGGCTTTCAAATGGACCAGTGCTGCTCCATCCTTTGGAGCCAGCTAAACACGTGACCCTGGCACCCTTCAGACAGTCACCAGTCTCCCTCTCCTCCTTGTACGTTTCTCTCGTGCTTTGTGCTCGGGTGCATTGACTTGGCTGCTGCAGCAGAGTTTTCCCTCCTGCTGCGAGGCAGTCTCCCGCCTGTGTGACTGATGGAGAGGCCTGTGTTGTGGCTCCCTGGGTTGCTCCCATCAGGAGGCTGGCTGTTTCCTTCTGCCTCTGGCAAGAGGCAGCCAGCTTGTTGCTGCTGAGTACGCGGTTGCCACGGCAACACACTCAGGGCCCTGGTACCTGTGGCTGCCAGTGACGTCTACTGTGGTACACTTCTAAGCATCATAGCCTTGCTTAGGAGTTGATAAGTACTGTGGAATTTTCCAAATTACAGTAAGGTAACACTCGTGCTGTGCTTCAGGAATGTTCATTAATTGGATTTGCTGGTGTCATTTTTGCTTGGACTTCTGTGCCAGCAGGTTTGGGGGGGATGGCATATTGGCAACATTTCTGATGTAGGTTATCGGTGGGTTTTAAGTGCTTGCATTGTTGGGCGAGATGAAATTCTAGAGCTGGCATCATCTTCTGCCGCTGCAGACCTTCCACCCCCACCCCAGCAGCGTGGCCCAGTGTTAGCACACAGCAGAAACAAATCCTGCAAGGGCAGCTTTTTGAATGCTTAATCCCCGTAGAGATGAATAAGGCAGAAAAGGGCAGAGAACTAGAAATTAGACACTGAGTCACTTAAACACTGCTTTTGTTGAGACTTCTCTGAGCCAGCATTGTTCCTTTCAGTAATCAATGTATGCTATTTCTCGGGATTGGAAGATTATCTGGTTACTGGACTAGCTTGTGAGCTCACTTCTATTTCACGTGGCTACATTCAGATTCCTGGAAATGTTTAGAGATCAGCCCCAGTTTGGGAAGGAACTGTGGATATGGTTTTCCTTCATTTTATTCCAGCGGTGGCAATGAACATGACCGTTGACTCAATAAGCAAATAATTTATTTCTTTCTTTGTTTTCTGATTCTTCATCTTTTTCCTCTTTGTGTAGATGAACATTTTCTGTGTTCATTTGTTTTAGCTGCGAATAATAATCCAGTTTGTAAAGATTTGTTTGAAAAGGGAGAGAGACAGATGCAGACACAGACACTGATCTTCCATCTGCTTCCGTCCCCAAAGGCTGCAACACCCTGGTCTGGGTCAGGCTGAAGCAGGAGCCAGGAAACTCCATCCCGGTCTCCCCCATGGGTGCAGGGGCCCAAGCACCCGTGCCATCTTCTGCTGCCTCCCCAGGTGTGTTACCAGGGAGCTGGATCAGAAGCAGAGCAGCTTGCTGTGGAACTAGTACTCTGGTGTGGGATACCAGTGTAGTAGGCAGCGACTTCACCCACTGTGCCACAATGCCAGTCCCAGTAATTGAGTTATTATTAATAGGAATGTCAGCATCAAATATAATACTCCCAAATGTCTGTCTGAGCACACTTCTTCCTTGAATCCCAGAGGCATGTCTCCAAATGCCTACTTCAGTATCTCTTCTTGGAGATCTTAAGTGCAAATCACTTTGTCCAAACCCCGAACCATCATCGTCCCCCTCCGTCCCCCTAGCTTTCCTCATCTCAGTTGAAGGTGGTGCTACCCTTTTCCCTTTGCTCAGGACAGAGCCCCTTGGGAAACCCCTTGAGTGCTGCCTCCCAAGTGTGTCTAGCATGCACCTGCCTCTCGTCAGCTCCATTGCTTCCTGATAGAGCTTCCTGCCTCTTTCCTTCTCCCTACACGCTAGTCTCAGCAAAGCCAGCGTGAGCCTCTGGAAACTGAAGTCACATCATGCCGCTCTGCCGAGGCTCCCCTCAAACACGCCACCCATATGACCACTGGAGATGTTTGCCACAGGGACTCCCTTGCCAGGGCCACTCTGCTTCTACCTGCCCACTTGGCTGACCCCCTCGCCCCGCTCCAGCGTTGGCTCCAACCTCACTCTGTTCTACTTCCGGGCACTATGTATTTGGTTTCCCGTAGCACGTCTTGCATTCTAATCTAGTATTGATTTCTTTTTTTTTTTTTTTAGTTTGAAGATTAGTTTTACTGTTAACTCGCATAGTACAACACATTAAGGACAGAGGTCCTACATGAGGAGCAAGTACACAGTGACTCCTGTTGTTGATTTAACAGTTGACACTCTTATTTTGTTTAATATGTATTTTGTTCACTGATGTACACTATGTGCTTAGAGCAAAGTATGGCTCAGAAAATATTTGTCGCATGACTTTTGAAACCCATATTAACACAGCCTTTTAGAGATTGCACACATCTGCAGAATGAGGAGGCTAGGTTGGCTCATGTGACCATGTGTAGTTGGAAATAGAGTTCAGCACGTCTGTTTATATTTTTATTTTATTTTATTTTATTTTTTGGACAGACAGAGTTAGACAGTGAGAGAGAGAGACAGAGAGAAAGGTCTTCCTTTTCTCTTGGTTCACCCCCCCAAATGGCTGTTAGAGCTGGCGCGCTGCGCCAATCCAAAGCCAGAAGCCAGGTGCTTCCTCCTGGTCTCCCATGTGGGTACAGGGCCCAAGGACCTGGGCCATCCTCCACTGCACTTCCGGGCCACAGCAGAGAGCTAGACTGAAAGAGGAGCAACTGGGACAGAATCCGGTGCCCCAACTGGGACTAGAACCCGGTGTGCCGGCACTGCAGGCAGAGGATTAGCCTGGTGAGCTGCGGCGCTGGCCCTATTTTATTTTTTTTAAAAAAAGATTTATTTATTTATTTGAAAGGCAGAGTTACAGAGAGGAGAGGCAGAGAGAGAGAGAGGTCTTCCATCTGCTGATTCACTCCCCCACATGGCCGCAATGGCTGGAGCTGTGCTGATCTGAAGCCAGGAGCCAGGAGTTTCTTCCAAGTCTCCCACGTGGGTGCAGGGGCCCAAGGATTTGGGCCATCTTGTACTCAGCATGCCTTTGTAAAACAGAAGGTTTATCGCACAGGCCTTAGTGTCAGGAAATGGTAACTTCATCAAGTGCATGACGCATGCATATTTGCATGTGCGTCCTGATTCCTGGTTTCCTTGCAGAATAAAACCATGTGCTGGGAGCTGCCCTAACCTACTTTTCACGGTGAAGCCTCTAGGGACAGCATAAACTTCCCAGCCTGCTTTATTGTCCGCAGACAATTTTTACAACGTCTCAGACGGTTTGGAACTACCCCGTCCCCTGTTGTTGGCGCCATGGATAGCTGCATAGATTTATGGATCCATTACAGTATTGTGCAACCTGGCAACAAGAGCTGATACGTGTGATATTATTTTGTTAGTGTACAACCTGGATCTCATCACTTTTGAGACAGTTTTGTGTCCAAGATTTATGTGTAAGGAAGAAAGCTTCCTTTGGGAGTGGAGCTTGCTGTTTTGGTTTTGCAGAAACACCACTTGGATCTTATGTGACATCATATGTGACAGCATCTGGCAGTTGAGGCCACAGCTGGCCTCCTGCTCAGGCGGGGACAGTTGGCTGCCTGACATGCCTGGTTTAGTAACTTTGATAAGAGGAAAAAAGGAATCTGACAATCATTAGCAGCCGCATGCATCACATTAGGGTCTCTGTTCAAGGTTGTGAGGTATTGAGATCCCTTTTTCTCATTCAGTAGAAAATTCTGTGCTAATCTTACCTGTTTCAATCCATATCCCCCTATCCAGAGACTACGGTTAGATTAGATACCAGAAGGGAACGTATATAACATTCCTCTACCACTGTGGATAAAGAAATAGAGATAAGCATTCTTGCTTCTCTTGCTGAGCTAGAAGGAAGGACCCCACTTTTAAATCTTTGTAATACTACCAAATGGCTGTGCTGTGCTGTGGCATAGTAGGCTAAGCCTCCGCCCGCAGTGCCGGCGTCTCGTATGGATGCCATTTCGTGTCCTGGCTGCCCCTCTTCTGATCCGGCTCTCAGCTGATAGTCTGGGAAAGCAGTGGAAGATAGCCCAAGTGCTTGGGCCACTGCATCCACATGGGAGACCCAGGAGAAGCTCCTGTCTTCGAATTGGCCCAGCTCTGGCTGTTGCGGCCATGTGGGAGTAAACCAGCGGATGGAAGACCTTTCTCTCTGTCTCTACCTCTTTCTGTATGTAACTCTCCCTTTCAAATAAATAAATAAATCTTTAATAAAGGGGGGAGGGTGCTGGCATTGCGGTATAGTAGCTTAAACCTCCGCCCGCAGTGCTGGCATCCCATATGGACACCAGTTTGAGTCCTGGCTGCTCCACTTCTGATCCAGCTCCCTGCTGATTGCCTGGGACAGTAGTAACTCTGCCTCTCAGATAAGTAAATAGATCTTAAAAAAAATACTACCAAATGGATACTCCTCTGAATGATTTATGTAAGTAGCATTTAATTGACATATTTATGGAGGACATGATATAATGTCTTGAATTTGCTTCAAATAGCCCTGAAGATAGAAAAAGTGGGTGGGACATTAGGGAGACAGGATTGGTCAGGAGTTGACAGCTGTTGAAACGGAGTGATGTATGAAGCTGGCGCTGCGGTGCAGCATGTTAAGCTGCTCTCTGCAGTGCCAGCATCCCATATGGGCGCCAGTTGGAGTCCCAGCTGCTCTGCTCTGATCCAGCTCTCTGCTAATGCTCCTGGCAAAGCACCCATGGGGAAGACCCGGAAGAAGATCCTGGCTCCTGGCTTAGCTTTGGCCATTGTGGCCATTTGGGGAGTGAACCAGCAGATAGAACATCTCTCTCTTTGTCTCTCTTCTCTCTCTAACTCTGCCTTTCAAATAAATAAATACATCTTTATAAAAATGAAACTGAGTGATGTATGTGTGCAGGTTCATTATACTCCCATTTTTGCATATGTTGCAAATTTCTCTTGATAAATCATTAAAGAAAAAGGAAACTTAGAGAAGAATATATCATTTAAACTAAGTTTGGGTGTAAGTATATGTTACTGGAAAATATGAGGGATTTTTAAAAAGCTCATGGAAAATACATGTTATAAAAAATAACTGCATGAATTTCAAAAAAATTCATGCTAAAATAAACTTACCTTTTAATTCCATTTCTCCATGAACATTTTGGAATGTATTCCTACTCTGTGCCTGAAGATGAACCGAGTTAGAGAGCAGAATATTGAAGGGGTGTGGTACCACTGTCCTGGCTGAGAGAGCTGGGCAGAGTTGGCCTGAGTCGGGCCATCTGCTAAGTGACAGTCTTCTTTCCCTATCTTACCTCATGGGTCACTGAGGATGCCTCAGAAACTGGGAATGGGACTCCGTTCAGCCAGTGCTTCTCGAGAGCTCACTCTATGCTTGGCTGTGGGGATACAATGGCAAGGAAGATCAGATCCCCGCCCTCCGGGAAATGCAGAAAAGTGAATGGGAAGTGACATGATCCCTCGGCAATGACAGCGCCTGCTGAAGGAGCCCTCAGATATGTCAGGAAATGATGACTTGTCAGGGAGGCGGGAGTGTGTAGGTTCGTGTGTGCTGTTCAGGCTCTGAATCGGGGGTCCAGGAAGCGTCTGTCAAGCACAGGAACACAGTCACCAAAGTGGGAAAAGCAACATGAGTCAGTGCCCCAAGTCCGAAAGAAGCCCGGAGGGTGTTTAGAGGCTCCTGCTGGACGTGGGGAAAGAGGCAGGAACCAGGTCACTCGAGACCTGTTCAGCAGTCCACACTTGATCCTGAGGGCAGTGGGGAAGAGGCACAGGGTTTTAAGCCAGAGAGTGACATGATCAGATAGGCTGTTTAGAGAAAGCGTTTTAAGGGCAGTGTGAGGAAGGTATTACAGAAGATAGTGGAATAAGATTCGGAAGAGAAGTGACAATGACATGGATTACTTCTGATAAATAACTCCCCCTTCCGAAACCTAGGTTCTAAATCAGCTAATGAGATGGCTTTGCGAATGGAAAATCAGAATATTATTTTTATATAAGATTTATTTATTTATTTGAAAGAGAGAAGGAGAAACAGAGAAGTCTTTCATCTGCTGGTTCACTCCCCAACTTGGTTGCAATGGCCAGAGCTGCACTGATCTGAAGGCAGGAGCCTCCTCCGGGTCCCCCATGCAGGTGCAGGGGCCCAAAGACTTGGGCCATCCTCCACTGCTTTCCCAGGCCAAGCAGAGAGCTGGATCAGAAGTGGAGCAGCTGGGTCTCGAAACTGGCCCCCATATGGGATGCCGGCACTGCAGGCTGTGGCTTTACCTGCTATGCCACAGCGCCGGCCCCTAGAATATTATTTTTGCCAATTTTTTTCAGTATAGCTACTCAGTTGGCCCAGCACTGTTATTCAAAGGATTATCCTTGCTGCACTGCACAGCCCTATCACCTTTGTTTTCTTTAAATATTTATTTACTTAATTGAAAGGTAGAGTTACAGAGGGGAGAGGCAGAAAGAGAGAAAGACCTTCATCCACCAGTTCACTCCCCAAATGGCTGCAACAGCCGGAGCTGTGCCAATCTGAAGTCAGGAGCCAGGAGCTTCTTCCGAGTCGCCCACATGGGTGCAGGGGACCAAGGACTGGGGCCATCTTCCACTGCCTCCCAGGCTATAACAGAGAGCTGGATGAGAAGTGGAGCAGCTGGTACTTGAACCGGCACCAATATGGGATGCCAGCACCGCAGGCTGTCGCTTTTCATCTGCTACGCTACAACGCCAGCCCCCAGCTGTATCACCTTTGTCATAACTTACGAGGCTCTGTGTGTGTGGATCTCTTTCTGGACTCCAGTTCTGATGATCTTTTTGTCCTTGTGCCCATTCTGTATTGCCTTGATCTTTACTTCTCTTCGAGAACTCTGGAATAAAACAACAAAGCAAATTCCAAAAGCAAAAATCTCTTGGGATTTTGTTTGAGATTGCATTGACTACATGGATCTGGTAAGAATTGATCCTTTCCCATGAACGTGTTACATACCTCTACTTATGTAGCTCTTATTTCACTTTGTGAAAAGTCATCATTTGTGTATCTTTCTGTACACATATTATGTTGCAGTGTTATTACTGAAGAAGGCCAAGTTGGAGGCTATAGATGAGTGTGAAAGCCAGATGGGCCTTTCAGCTGACTCCCAAACTTAGATTTATCTACCCAGTCTCAGCAACAATGGACTAGCTTAGGCCTGTGTTCCCTTGAGGAACAGCAAGGGAGGCAGCTGTAAGAAAGGGAAAAAAGCCTGAGTGGAGCAAGTCCCAAGTTCACCAATCAGATAAGTCATTTCACCATCCAAGGGGAGAGTGAAGAAAGGGCAGAGAGTGCCAAGAGTGTCCAGTTGAGTTTGGAGGGTGAACAATGGAACTGCCTTTACACGGAGGGAAGCATGAAGGCAAGAGATGCTCTGTCTAAAGGACTGAAATATCACAGAGAGGAAGGCATGGGCTTGAGGAAACGTTTTGAAGGTGGGATCAGGAAGTTTGATAGTATGTGGAGGATAGAGGAGATTTCAAGATGGTGCCTCGGGCAGCTGACTTGAGCAGCAGGAGGAGGGGCAACTGCCCCTGCTCCTCAGCCAGTGGTTCGAGGGGACGCCGTCCTCTTGGAGCAAGGAGAGAACCTGCGGCAGCTCGTGACACTGGTGATACTACCTGAGGGGGGACCCCATGAACCCCGCTACTTCGAGTCTGGCTGCCTGGATGCTAACGGGGGGCAGGGTGCCCACCTAAACCCATGAAGGGAGAGCACATTGCTTTCCTCTGCAACCCCCACCAAAGTGCCCAACAAAGAGTGGGTGGGAAGTGCCATTTTTTAATTTAATTTAATTTTATTTTACAGGCAGAGTTAGACAGTGAGAGAGAAGGAGACAGAGAGAAAGGTCTTCCTTCGTTGGTTCACCCCCCAGATGGCCGCCACGGCTGGCGTGCTGTGGCCGGCACTGTGCCCAACCAAAGCCAGGAGCTCAGGGGCTTCCTCCTGGTCTCCCATGCGGATGCAGGGCCCAAGCACTTGGGCCATCCTCCACTGCCTTCCCGGTCCACAGCAGAGAGCTGAACTGGAAAAGGAGCAACCAGGACAGAATCTGGCACCCCAACTGGGACTAGAACCCGGGGTGCCAGCACCGCAGGTGGAGGATTAGCCTAGTGAGTCGTGGTGCTGGCCGGACGTGCCATCTTAATAAGGTGAGTGGAGGCTGCTGCAGCCCTCAGGCGAATCAGGGGTTTTACTGGAGAGAAAAATCCGTGATCCCCACTGACTGTGAGTTTGTCCTGGTGGATCGGTTGGGGGCAGGGTGCTCACTTAGACCTGTGAAGCTCTCCCCTCCCTTCACTCTATCAAGGTATCCAGACTTGACTTGTTAAGGTGGAGGACCAGCCAACTTGTATCAGGCAGGCAACTGGCTCTGGAAATGCTATGGTGCTCACTGTGGATGTGGGGGGCTCACAGTGCCGAGAGTGGATCCCCTGCTCCCTGGACTGTAGGAGCCCTGCACATTATGACTGGGAATGCTATGGCTGTGCGACAGGGCATGGGGTATAGCCGAGTCTTTGGGCAATCACTGTGTCTGGCTTCAGAGGCTCGTAGAGTTCCCTGAGTGCCTGCAGTGGGTCATTGCAGAGGGTTTTGCGCTCACACTGAGGAGCACACAGATCCTTTGGGCAGTTCATGTGCCTGCGGGGGTGGGGTGTGTAGCCACTGTGGGCTCTCCCCAGGCAGTTGGTTCACCTTGACAGAGAAGGGGTGAGGATGTGATCATACTCTCCTCCCTCCTGTGGGTGGAGAGATCGAGGATAGGGGTTTACCATGCCCAACTTGGGTGTCACTCTGGGCTCTTGCTCTACTCTCAAGCACTGGCTGGAGCTTCCTGGCCCCACCTAGAACACCCCTCTAGATACCCACTAAAGGAGCAGGTACTCCACTAAGCCGTGGAGGCATATTGTAAAGATAAATGTCCCCAGAGAAAACCAGCAAGTGTTTCGATGAATGCCTAAAAATAAACATAGAAATATAAGAAACATGAGCAGGGAGGACAGTATGTCTCCCCAACAGGAACACAACACTTCAGTATTAGAATGTGAAGATGAAGATATTGATGAAATCCTGAAAAAAAGAATTCAAAAGAATGCTCATAAGATTACTCAGAAACATAGAGAAGGAAATACATGAGTTCAAGAAATCCTTGCATGCCATAGATGAGAAAATTTGCTAGGAGAACTCAAATATTAGAAATGAAGAATTCAGTATGTCAAATAAAAAAATACAGTGGAAAGCCTTAATGACAAACTTGGTGAGGCAGAAGAAAGAATATCCGAGCTAGAAATCCTTGGAAATATCTCATTCTAACAACAACAACAACAACAAAAGATGGAGGAGAAAGAAGAAATTAGAAAAACTGAAAATAGTGTTCAAGATTTATGGGATACTCTGAAACAACCAAATAGACGTTTCTTGGGAGTTCCTGAAGGTGTTGCAAGAGAGAATGGATTAGAAGACCTGTTCAGTGACATAATAGCAGGAAACCTCCCTAGTTTGGAGAAAGATAGGGGCATCCAAGTACAGGATGCACATAGAACTCCTATTAGACGTGATCAGAAAAGATCTTCACCACAACACCTAGAAAGATCCTAAAATGTGCACGAGAGAAATGTCAAATTATCTTCAAAGGATCTCCAATTAGATTGACAGTTGAATTATCATAAGAAACCCTACAGGTTGTGAGGGAATGGAGAGACATAGACCAAGTTCTAAAAGCAAAAAAGTGTCCAACCCAGAATACTGTACCCAGCAAAGCTCAAATTTATAAATGAAGGAGTGATAAAGACCTTCCAAAACAAACAAATGGAAAGAATTTTTCACCACTCATCCAGCCTTACAAATGATACTTAAGGATGTTCTATACAGAGAAACAGAGAAAGATAGTCATCATCATGAAAGAATGTGAATGCAGAAAATCTCTGAGTAAAAGTACAGAAGAAATCCAAAACAAACAATAGGAATATTTGTTAAAAAACAGCAGGACCAAGTCATTCCTTATCAATAATAACCTTGAATGTAGTTAATGGATATGCACCCAGTGCCAGGGCACCTGGCTATTTAAAACAAATGTTAAAGGATCTGAAGTGAGACATAGGTTCAAGTACAATAAAAATGCGGGACTTCTACACCCCACTTTCATCAATGGGCAGATCAACTAGACAAAAAAATCAGCAAAGAAACAGAGCTATCTACATGATGGACCAAATGGACCTAATTGATATCTACAGAACATTTCATCCCATAGTTGCAAAACACACATTTTCATCACTGCATGGGACTTTCTTTAGGATAGACTATATGCTAGTCCATAAAGCACATATCAACAAATTTTTAAAAATTGAATTCACACCATGTATCATTTATGACAATAGAATAAAGCTGGAAGTGAACAACTTAAGAAATTCTAAACAATATACAAACACATGGAGATGGAGCAGCATCCTGCTTAATGAACAATTGGTCATAGAATAAGTCAAAAGAGAAATAAAAAAATTTCTCAAACAAAGTGAAGATGACAACAGAAAATAGCAAAACTTTTGGTATACAGTGATAGCAGTGTTATGAGGGAAGTTTATAGCAATATATGCCAGCATCAAGAAATTAGAAAGGTATCACATGAATTATCTAACAGTGCATCTCAAGGATCTAGAAAACAAGAATAATCAAAGCCCAAATTAGTAGAAGGAATGAAATAAAAATTAGAGAAGAAATAAAATAGAAACAAAAAATGATGCAAAAGAGAGATGAAATGGAAGGCTGGGGTTTTGTTTGTTGAAAAAATAAAATTGATACACTATTGGCCCAGTTCACCAAAAAAGGGGGTGGGGAGAAGACCCAAGTTAATAAAACCAGAGATGAAAAGGGAGATGTTCAATGAATACAACAGAAATAAAAAGGAATTATTACAGAAAGCTATATGCCAACACATTGGAGAATCTAAAAGAAATGAATAGATTTCTGGACATATATAATCTACCAAAATTGAGTCATGAAGACAGAAAACCTAAGCATACCAATAATCAAAATGAAGATTGAATCATTAATGAACACCCTCCCAACAAAGAAAAGCAAGCAGTGGTACAGACTACAGACGCCAGAAATTAATCCATACATCTGCAAGCAACTCATCCTTGACGAAGGAGCTAAAATCACTCCCTGAAGAAAGGAGATTGTCTTCAACAATTGATTTTGGGAAAAGTGGATCTTTGCATGCAGAAGTATAAAACAAGTATGAAACCTTCCGTCTTATACAAAAATCAATTCACAGTGGATCAGGGATCTAAAGGTAAGACCCTGAAACTATCAGATTACTTGAATAAAACATAAGGAAGATACTGCAAGGCTTTAGCATAGGCAAAAATGTCTTGGATAAGACCCTAGCAGTGCTGGCAATAAAGGCAAAACTAGGCGTATGGGATTACATCAAGCTAGGAAGCTTCTGCACAGCAAAGGAAACACTCAACAAAATCAAGAGGGAGAAAATATTTGCAAATTATGCATCTGATAAAGGATTAATATCCAGGATATAAAAGGAACTTATGAAACTCAACAACCAAACAAGCAATCCAGTTAAGAAATGGCCTAAGGATATGAACAGACATTTTTCAAGGGATGAAATGGCCAACAGATACATGAAAAGATCCTCAAGATCACTGGCCGTCAGGGAAATGCAAATAAAAGCCACAATGGGGTTTTATCTCACCCCACGTTGAATGGCTATCATCCAAGAATCAAAAAAATAACAAATGCTGGTGAGAATGTGGGAGGAAAAGATAATCTTAATACACTGTTGGTGGGAATGTAAACTAGTGCAATTATTATGGAAGATGGTATGGAGAGTCCTCAGAAATCTCAAAATAGATCTACCATATGACTCTGCCATTCTATTCATGGGAATTTACCCAAAGGAAATGAAATCAGCATATGAAAGTGTTACCTGTTCCCTAATGTTTATAACAGTTCAACTCACAATAGCTAAGATATGGAATCTACCCAGACATGTATCAGCTGATACTTGGATAAAAAAATTATAACAATGGATGGACTACTACTCAGCCATAAAAAGAACAGAATCCTCTCTTTTGCCACAGAATGGATGCAACTGGAGACCAGTATGCTTAGTCAAATTAGCCAGTCACAAGAGACAAATATCCTATTTTGTCCTTGATTGTGATAACTAATATACAAAGTACCAAAAATGTAATGTATATGAGCAAAATTGACATTTTAAAGTTTCACAATTGTTCATAGCCCTTGTCTATACTCTTACAGAACAGTGGTTTTTCTACTTACTACTTGCTGAAATCTATTTGGTGGACGGTTAAGCTTGTGTTTATAAAGAAATTGAGAAATATGTCATCATTAAAATTATAAGGAAAATACTAAAGAAGGAGAAGGAATGTGAAGTACTTTTATACTTTATATAAAGTTTAAAAAGAGAAAGAAAACACTGGAGGAGGAAGATACTTAGGGAGGAAGGTCATTGGTTAGACTACCTGGATTTTGGGGTACTAGTATGAATATCAAGTGGAGGGGCCAGGGCCATGGCACAGTGGGTTGATCCACTGCTTGCGGCACCAGCATCCCATATGGGCACCGGTTCTAGTCCTGGCTGCTCCTCTTCCATTCCAGCTCTCTACTGTGGCCTGGGAAAGCAGTGGAGGATGGCCCAAGTCCTTGGGCCCCTGCACCCACTTGGGAGACTGAAAGAATCACCTGGCTCCTGGCTTTGGATCAACGCAGTTCCCGCCACTGCAGCCATTTGGGGAGTGAAGCAACGGAGGAAGGACCTTTCTCTCTGTCTCTCTCACTGTCTGTGATTCTCTCAAATAAAAAAAATATTAAAGTAATATCAAGTGGAGGTATCAACAGACAGGTGGATAAAGAAGTCTAGTGATGGGCAGAGAGTTGTAGCATTAGTGTTGGGAGTCATTAGTCTGGAGTCTGAAGATAGATAAGCAACAAGGCAGCACAGGATGGGGCATATTCTCATGAATACAACTGGTACCTGTGTCTCTCACCTGGAACTGAAGGAAATTTCCTTATCAGGCCACTTTTCGGAGACTCCAGCCTGGCCCTCTTGTTTCCAGGCTCCTTCCCTTCTTATGAGTCACTTGGATGGTCACGCTGAACCAATAATTTAGGGAAAGGTGTGTCGGATGTTACACACAGGTAGGTAAATTATAATACTCAGTTCAGTTCTGAGCCCTAACCTAACTCAACATTATACAGAATAATGCTAGCTTTTCGGTGCCAGCCTATTCCAGACCCAGGCTCTCTAGGCACTAACAGTCTTGATTCCGTTAATTATTGGGAAAAGCAGTCTTCTTTGCCTGATCAAAAAGGATATCTTGAAACTTCATGGTTTGCCAAGTTTGTTGCTTACTGGATTTCCTAAAAAGAAATCCTTCAAGAAGCTCCTTTGCCATGGTCTTGTCTTGGCTGATTTCTGTTAGTGACTTTTTCTCTTTGGCTTGAAAGGTCTCTTTAAACTCTCATCATCTTGGCCGGCGCCGTGGCTTAACAGGCTAATCCTCCGCCTTGCGGCACCGGCACCCCGGGTTCTAGTCCCGGTTGGGGTGCCGGATTCTGTCCCAGTTGCCCCTCTTCCAGGCCAGCCCTCTGCTGTAGCCCAGGAGTGCAGTGGAGGATGGCCCAAGTGTTTGGGCCCTGTACCCCATGGGAGACCAGGAAAAAGCACCCAGCACCTGGCTCCTGCCATCAGATCAGCGCGGTGCACCGGCTGCAGCGCGCCGACCACAGCAGCCATTGGAGGGTGAACCAACGGCAAAGGAAGACCTTTCTCTCTGTCTCTCTCTCTCACTGTCCACTCTGCCTGTCAAAAATAAAAATAAAAAAATAAACTCTCATCATCTTGATTCTATTTATAGAATGACAGTCACCCATCTTAATGCCTATATTATGGTAGCAGTAGTATTGCTTTTATTTCTTAGAGAATTAGAATTAAAATTGTATATAAATGAGATAGTAATCATTTTTAAGCCAAATTTCAGTAAGAGAATGTTAATACTTTGATACATATCTCAGGTAGTCTTATTCATTCTAGTGAAAAATCATCAGGTTATGTAATTATGTAACATTAAAATGTGACACCTGCACTTAGTCTTAGCCAAAATCCGAGAATCAATAAATCCATAAATGTACAAAATTTTCTTTGTTCCTTAGAACCCAGACAGCTATGTTACCCATCCTTTGAAGAGTGGAAATAAACTGGGGATTTCCAGAAGCGAATCATATATACTTGGGCCAGTGATGCACAACTGGGTCAAAACCCTATTGTGATTATCTGACTCTCCTACAATAATGGATGTACCTCACTTTGGGTAAAAGGTAGAACTATGTGCACCTTTTGAGCAGTTGGTAAATCTGTTCTTTTTCATGAGCAGATAGTGAAAGATGCCCACTGTGGGCTGGTGCTGTGGTATAGCGGGTAAAGGACCACCTGCAGTGCCGGTATCCCATATGGGCGCAGGTTCAAGTCCCGGCTGCTCCACTTCCGATTCAGCTCTCTGCTATGGCCTGGGAAAGCAGTGGAAGATGGCCCAAGTCCTTAGGCCCCTGCACCTGCATGGGAGACCGGAAGAAGCTCCTGGCTCCCGGCTTTGGATTGGCCCAGCTCCGGCCATTGCGGCCAAATGGAGAGTGAACTAGTGGATGGAACACCTCTCTCTCTCTCCCCCTCTCTCTCTCCCTCTCCCCCCTTCTCTATCTTTCTCTCTCTCTCTCCTTCTCTCTCTCCTTCTCTCTCTGTGTAACTCTGACTTTCAAATAAATAAATCTTTAAAAACAAAAGATGCCCACTGGTTGCCTGTGCTAAATGAAATGTTTGGAGTTTTTATTTTTTTTTTAGATTTATTTATTTATTTGCAAGGCAGAGTTACAGAGAAGCAGGGAGAGAGAGAGAGAGAGAGAGAGAGAGAGCGAGCGCACGAGCGAGCATGCATGCTTCAATCCTCTGCTTCACTCTCCAAATGGCCACAGTGGTCAGAGCTGGACAATCAAAGCCAGGAGCCAGGAGCTTCCTCCAGGTCTTCTACACGGATGCAGGGACCCAACAACTTGGGCCATCTTCTGCTTTCCCAGGCCATAGCAGAGAGCTAGATGGGAAGTGGAGCAGCTGGGAGTCGAGCCTGAACCCATGTGGGATGCTGGCATGCAGTCATCAGCCCAACCCGGTACAGCAGAGCGCCGGCCCCCAGATTTTCATTTGTTTCACTCCAGAGAATATTCTAATAAAAGTCAGAGGTTGTTAGGAAAGGTAAACATAGTGACAATATTATAGGATTGCTCATTGACACAATGGGTGCTGTTTACTATTCTATATGTATTTTCTATGTGTTTAATATGTACAAAGGCATTTCAGAATTCTTAGAAAATTTGATTAAAAGGTAAGTTTATTATGCAGAAATTTTGAAATCCATGCATTCCAGAGAGTCTTTGAAAAGTTCATGGAAAACATGTATTAGGAAAAATACAATGCATAAATTTCAAAAACTTTTCCACTGAAATGAACTTAAAATTATATTTCTGTAAACTTAATCATTTGCAATGTAGAAAGAGTGAGTCGGGGGAAAGATGGAGAGAGAGTGCAAGCTCCCATTTGGTGGTCTACTCCCCAAATGTCTGCATTGGCCAGGATGTGCAGAGCTGAAGCCGAGAGGAGGGAACTCAGTCTGGGACTTCCATGTGGGTAGCAGGGACCCAACCACTGGAGACATCACCTGCTACTTCCTACGGTAGCATGTGAGCAGAAAGCTAGTATCAGGAGCAGAACCGGCTCAAACCCAGGTATTCCAACTTGGGATACAGGTATCCCAAGTGAGCTCTTAACCACTAGGCCAAATACCTGCTCCCACAAAGATTTAGAAGTATCCTCATACTTTCTAAAATGCTCACCCTAGTGTATTTTCTTGTTGTCAGTCCTTTTAGTTCATGTTTTTATGATTCCACAAGAGGTTCCCATACTTTTTGTATTACCGGGCAGTAGTTATACATATTTATGGGGTACACTGTGATATTTCAAGATATTTATACAGTTTGTAGCAATCACAGTGATTAACATTTCCATCTTATTTTTTTAAAAAGATTTACTTATTTGGAAGTCAGACTTGGAGAGAAGGAGAGGCAGAGAGAGAGAGAGAGAGAGGTCTTCCATCTGCTGGTTTACTCCCCAGTTGGCCGCAATGGCCAGAGCTGCGCCAATCCGAAGCCAGGAGCGTCCTCCAGGTCTCCCACATGGGTACAGGGGCCAAGGACTTGGACCATCTTCCACTACTTTGCCAGGCCATAGCAGAGAGCTGGATTGGAAGTGGAGCACCAAGGACTCAAACTGATGTCGAAATGGGATGCTGGCACTTCAGGCCACGGCTTTACCCACTATGCCACAGCGTCGACCCCCATCTTCTTATTTTGTATTTGGAACCTTCAACCTCCTATCTTCCTCTGGTTCCCCATAAAATATATAATAGCCTTGGGGTCAGCATTGTGGTGTAGTGAGTTTAGCTGCTGCCTGTGATTCCTGGCTGCTCCACTTCCTATCTGGCTCCCTGCTAATGTGCGAATTTAGGTAGCAGAAGCTGTCCCAAGTACTTGGGTCCCTGCCCCTATGTGGGAGACCAGTATAGACTCCGTGGCTCCTAGCTTCAGCCTGGCCCAGACCTGGTTTTGCGGTCCTTTGTGGAGTGAACCAGTGGGTGGAAAATCTCTCACTGTGTCTCCCTCCCTGTTGCCTGAGACAAGGTGAGGGGAGGAGGAAGGAAGATGCTCCATCCGCTGGCTCAGTCCCCAGATGGCTATGGGAACCAGAAACTCCATCTTAGTCTCGCACATGGGCCATCTTCTGCCTTCCTAAACACACTGGCAAGGAGCTATATTAGAAGCAGAGCAGCCAGGACTCGAATTATCACTCCAGTGTGCAATGCCAATCTTGTTTTCCAAACTGTGGCTGAAAACCTCATATACCATTACACCAACCTATATATAAATCCTTAAATGTATATAGATCTTTAAATGTATATGTAAAATAACCCAGTATATTTTTTAAGGAATACTTAATTGCAACTAGATTGCTGCCAAGAATCATGTTACTGGAAGTTGTTAAAATTGTGTTTTTACTAGTATAGGGTTATCAAGAAATGCAGGCCAGACATCCCAGGTTCAAATCCCAGTGTTACCTCTCGGTGGGATAAGTTACTTCACTATGTTTTAAATTCCTAATCGATAAAGTTAGAATAATAATAAAGTCTGCTGCACTGGGTTATTGTGAGGATAAAATAACATGTAAGAGATGGAAAAGTGCCTGGCATATGATCATCACTTGGTTAATGCTAGTGTATCTGGCAGTTAATTACTTAAATGAAATAGCTGATGCACTTACCTTTATAAGGAGACAGTTTTATTTCAGCTCACTGTTCTGAAGGTTCACCATCCAAGATTCTGTGTCCCCATTGGTTTGGTTTCTAGTGGTGGAGTTATTGCTAGTATTGTCCCAAGGTGGTGCAGAGCTTCCCATAGGCAAAGGCAGGGATGCTTTTCTCTTATAAAGCCATTGGGTTTAATCATGGGGCCTCCACCCTAATGTCTTAATCCCATCCAATCACTTCTCAAAGGCCCTACTTCTGAACCCCATTTTAGAACCATTAACTAAGGCTTTGAGGCGAAACCCCTGACTTCCAGGGGCACGTGTTCACACCATAGCAGGTAGTCGTTTTTATTGCTGTCCTTGTCATTGGAACAGAAAGAGGACCTAAATATGCACTTCTATTTTCAGAATCAGTTCAATATTTCATTATGGAAAATTTCCCATTCTGAGGAGTACAATTGCATTTTGCTATTGTAGTAGTAGCTGTTTGTTTCCCATTACTGAATCTTAAATGTCAGCCACTAGAAAGAAGTGCCATAATTTGAGATCTTGTCTGTGTTAGTCACCATTGTATTTATAATAGTTGTTAAGCTGTAGTTGGCCTTCAATAAATATTTGTGAACTGGATGAATGAAGATAGTGTTTTGTCCTGATCTCAGTAGAATTGTAAAGGAAGACTCATCAGTTTGGGATGTGTTTGTGGTCTACAGATTCACTCTTCCATTTGTTCCTTAATTAGCTCATTCATTCATTCACTGAGGCTTTATTGAATGTCATAGATCAGCAGTGATAGCTCTGGGATTTCTGTATAAATGACATAAAGGTGATTACCTATTTGGAAAGGAATTGACGAGATGGCATGTCTGCATCCTATATTTGTATAATGAAAACAAATTTTTACTTGGAAATTTATTTGGGATAGGATGGGTCTGGTGTAGTTAATTGGAAGAATTAACATCTCCTCCAACTCATACCTTGCAGCAACTATCAGGCCTCTCATTTAATACTTTGGATTGTTTCTACAGCAGAGAGAAATGGGTATGTAGAAAAGTCATTATAATGCAAGAGACAAGTAATGGCAAAGCAGCAGTGTGTATAGAGAGGAAGCTACTGACCTTTCTGGAGGTTGAGAAGGCAAGGCTGGGGTATCCTGGAGATCTTTTCAAGAAAAGCTGTATTGGGGCATTATTAATGGACGGTGGGGCTTCCTGGTCCGGGTAGTGTTGTGTGCGGAAGTGGGGGAGAGTGTGTTGGCAGTGGTGAAGGTGGGCAGGACTCGGCGGACTACTTACAAGCCGTGCTTCTTGGTGGGCTAGTGAACTGCTGAAGAAGTTCAAATGGGCAGCAACTCAAGCAGATTTGCACTTGAGGGAGGTAACTGAGGCGATTCCAAGGAACATGGAATGGAGATAGGAGAGGAAGTGGCTGGGAGAGATGCCAGCCCCAGGGCTTTGTGGTTGATGACTAATTGGTGAGGCACCAGGAACTTCTAGTAGCTCTTGGAAAGGGGCAGATGGGCCCACCTCATGCATACTCTTGAAGCGGGGCCTCCGCTGTTGCCTTTGTTGGCAGCAGAAATGAAAGAATAGCCAAGTTTCCTTTCCAAGAAAATGTGTGTGTTTGGGGAATCAAAAACCTAGGAGTCAGCATTCTATTATCTTTGTTGTTAGGTGGGCTAAAGATATAGAGACAGTTCCTTTTCTTTTTAAGATTTTATGTATTTATTTGAGAGGTTGAGTAACAGAGGGAGAGACAGAGACAGAGGTCTTCCATCCACTGGTTCACTCCCCAAATAGCCACAGCGGCCAGAGCTGGGCTGATCTGAAGCCAGGAGCCAGGAGATTTTTCCGGGTCTCCCACATGGGTGCAGGGGCCAAATCACTTGGGCCTTCTTCCATTGCTTTCCCAGGCCATAGCAGATAGCTGGATCGGAACTGGAGCAGCCAGGACTCGAGCTGTCATCCATATGGGATGCCAGCATCGCAGGCGGAGACTTGGCCTACTATGCCATAGTGCCAGCCTCCGAGACAATTCTTTTTTTTTTTTTAAAGATTTATTTGAAAGCCAGAGTTACACAGAGAGTGAAGGAGAGGCAGAGATAGAGAGAGGTCTTCCATCCACTGGTTCACTCCCCACTCCCCAGATGGTCGCAACGGCCAGAGCTGCGCCGAAGCCAGGTGCTTCCTCCCGGTCTCCCACATGGGTGCAGGGGCCCAAGGACTTGGGTCATCTTCTACTGTTTTCCCAGGCCATAGCAGAGAGCTGGATTGGAAGTGGAGCAGCCGGAACTTGAACCGGTGCCCATATGGGATTCCAGGGCTTTAACATGCTGCGCCACAGCACTGGCCCCCCGAGACAATTCTTAAAAATTAATTTGAGAGGGCACTGTTAGATACATTTGCATATAGACAAACCTGGACATAATCACATATACCTATAAATCACACATTCACATTTGTTTACATATACATTCTGCAGTTTTTATCTTTCTAGTTTGTAATTAGACTTTTGTTTTAGAGTAGTTCTAGATTTATAGAAAAGTAACGATGATAGAATTTCTACATACCTCATGCCTGGTTTCCTCTATTGTTGACATCGTATATTAATATGATAAAGTCGTCAAAATTAATGAACCAATATCAACATATTATTAAATAACATCCACACTTTACTCACATTTCCTTGGTTTTTCGCCAGTGTCCGTTTTCTGGTCCAGGATCCCATCTAAGATCCTTCACAGCATTTAGTTTCCTGCCTCCTTTTGCCCTTCTTGGATCTCAGACTTTTCAATTTAAAATTTTATTTATTTTTGCTTTATTTGGGACCCAGAGCAGCTAAGACAGACAGAAGGACACACACACGGAGGGAAGGAGAGAGGGAGGGAGGGGAAGAGAGAGACAGAGATACCTGGAACAAGCAGGGCGATGCCAAGCAAAATCCAAGAACTTTGAACTCCATCATGGTCTCCTAGTTGGGTGGCAGGGAACCAAGTACTTGGGCCGTCATCTGCTGCCTCCCTGGGTGTGGATTAGCAGGAAGCTGGATCAGAGGTAGTGCTGGGCCTGGAACCCAGGCTCTCCAAATGGGATGTGAACATCCCAAGTGGTGTCTTAACTGCTGTGCCAAATGCCCACCCCAACTTGTTTTTGATGGCCTTGGCCATGTTGAGTTTTGTAGAATGCCCATAAACAGGCATTTGTCTGAAGTCATTCTCATGATTAGACTTCAGTGCTAAATTTCTAGCAAGAAAACCAGAGCTGACATGCTGTTCTCATCACATGTCAAGGTAAATACTGTGAAGAAGGCCTGTCATTGTTGGTGTCCCCCTAGCTGAGGTAGTCTGAGGTGTCTTCACTGCACAGCTGTTGTGTGTTTTCTCTTCACTCTGGAAAGAGGTCATTCTATGCACTCCACCCTGATGGAGTAAGAAGTTGCATTTGACCTCCTTGAGGAAGCAGTAGCCAAATAAATCATTTGGCATCACTCTGCATAGATTTGTCTATTCTCCCAAAATCTAATTATGTTTTTACAAGGTGGTGGTTCTGAAAAAGCGTTGTCTGAATTCAGAATACTAATTCTATAGCATCGATGGCACGTTTTTCTTCACCATCTTGTGACAGCTTCCACATTTGTTTTTTGTGTGTGATCATATCAACAGATGTATTTTATTTACCCTAGCAGATTGTAAATATCTTGAAGACTGAGACAACATCATCTTCAAAGCTCCCTCCAGAGTTGGACCCCGTGCTGAATAAGTGATTTTTAAGTTACCTTAATTAAAAAATTTAAATATTAACCATAGTAATTAACTGAAACAGGTTATCACAGTCTCAGTATATGAGAAATGTGGTAAGATGAGGATATTGTTCCCTTGGCATCCTGATTTTCAAATCCTGTCCTTTTTTTTAAGATTTATTTTATTTATTTAAAAGAGTTGCAGTAAGAGGCAGAGGCAGAAAGAGAAGTCTTTGATGCACTGGTTCACTCCCCAAATGGCCAAAACGGCCAGAGCTGAACTGGTCAGGAGCCATGAGCTTCTTCCAGGTCTCCTACGTGGGTGCAGGGGCCAAGGACTTGGGTCATCTTCTACTGCTTTCCCAGGCCACAGCACAGAGCTGGCTCGGAAGTGGAGCAGCTGGGAATCGAACCAGTGCCCATATGGGGTGCCAACACTGCAGGCTGTGGCTTTACCCTTTATGCCATGACACTGGCCCCAAGTCCTGACTTTAAATAGTGTAATAGTGGCTAATATGATACCTACTTCACAGATGTTATTTAATCTTCTCAACAGCATTGTGGGTTGGTGCCATTACCTTCATTTTTGTTTCTTCTGATTAAGAAACTGAGGTGGACAAAGGTTAAATAAGTTGCTCTAGATCCCACAGCTGGAAATGGCCCAACTAGGATACTGATCTCAGATCCTCTGGCTTTAGCCTTTTGAACTCTTAAGCACTGGGCTCTGAATTCATTGAAGTAATAATTAAAGGGATATCTCATTTGGGGGGAAAAGCGAAATCCCTGTGTAAGCACTTCATTGCAGTCTGTGAGGACAGCAGCGATGGCGGGGCTGCAGTCTTTCTGTAATTTTCCTAGGGGAAGCATTCCCATGAAGCCACGGCTGTTTTTCCTTATTTGTGTGTTTGGTTTTTTTTTATGAGTAATTTTTGTGCCGTACAGCTAATTTTATTTCTTTAAAATGCAAGCGTTTTCACAGTTGCTATTTCATATAGGGACCGTCTTCTGAGTAGCCCTCCCTCCCCAGTCATATGATCTGTTGAAAGATAGTGGGCTTTTTCTTTGCTCTCTGGTGTTTTGGAACAGAAGTGCTCACTGGGCGCTGCCTGCTAACCATTTCCTCAGTGTGCTGCTTGTCCGAGTGGGCACACCTGTGTGCCCAGGGGGCCGCCTGGATTCCGGCAGCCGCAACCACGTAGGCGAGGGAGGACTTCTCGCGAAGCCACCCAAGGCATGAACCGGCCTCGGCTTCCTGAGCCATAAACAAATGCGAGCTTTGTTCTCTCCGTTCCTCATTTGGTCCCAAGTATGACTCAGGGTTAGGCTGGGTCCTCAGGCTCTGTGCCTTTGGCTGTTGAAGGAAGTGGGAGGATTCCCGGGTAGTTTTGGGACCTTTTCAAACTGAAGAGAGGAGACTGCATGATGGGAGAAGAGGTACTTCTTTTCTTGCTTTTCAAGATTTAATCAGTCCCCTTCACTTGTGTCTTCTCTGTGCCATTTGCTAGTAGGACTTGTACTGAGTTTGCACGGGTGGGTTAAGATGACGTGTGTGCCAGCTAAGGGTCACACGTAGAGGGGAGCTCTGGCTACGCGAAGGAGGAACCATCAAGTGTAAGGATGATTTTCTAAAGTGAAATGTTGCACTGCTCTACTGAGCTGTTGGAATCCCCCACCCCCAGCTTTGGTCAAGTTGGCCATTAATCTTTACAGATGTTTCCAATTTCTCTGTGTCGTGGGTTTTCATGTGTTCATAGTGCAGAGAGCAGTTTAGATGGGCAGTGTGCACAAGCAGTAACTGTGACACCGTGTCATGGAGCTGTTTAGCAATTACAGATGTTTGTGACAAAAACAAATCCAGCTTGCTTTTCAGGTTAGTTTAGGAGAGAGGACTGTGTCCAGGCAGAACAAGCCAGCTGTGGGACATTTCCCTCCTAGGGGACACAGACATCCGGAGTGCTCCTTGGGAGTGGAAAAGCTGTGAGGGCTGACTGCTGACTGCTGGGTGCCGGGGAACTTTTTTGGTTATAGAGGTAAATATATTTGGCTGATTTTGTAATACTGAGCATTTATATTGATGTTTTCATATGTAGAATAAAATAAAGACATGAAATGATTTGATTTTCTGGAAGTTTGCTAGTAGTAGGTGGTCTTGTTTCTCTCTGTGAGTTGTTCCTACTTGTCTATTTAAAAGCAGAAGTCTGTCATTTTCCAAACACAAAAGAAAATTCCCTCAATGAAGCCCAGGATAAGTATGGCTTACAATGTGTCATGTGTTTTCCATACCCCTCTCTGTTGTGGAAAACAACTTTTAAGGGGAGAGTTGATGAGATTTGTAAAATATATCCTTTTATGTCTTTTTCAGTTGGCTTTAACTTACAATATTTTCAAAATTATAGAAAGGAATTATAGCATTTTACTTCTTTTACAAATACAAGAATTACTTGAAAGGTTTTTAAACAGCATTTGTTACTTGTCTAGAAGGTTGACCGAGGCAGATGTATGAAGAGACTTTAAAACATTTATGGAAAATGGGATTAAAGGATAACTTAATTTTGGTCCAAAAAATAATTGGAATCCATGTACACTGAAGTTCGCATAAAACGCATATTATGGGAAAAAAATCTACATGGATTTCAAAAAAATTGTGTAACAGAATAAGCTCTTTTCATTTTTTTCCATAAACATTTTGAAGACCTCTGCCAGGAGAGGAATACAGACACACATAGGCTAGAATAGAAATATGTTGATCTGTAGTGGCTTGAGAGGGTTTTCCTAGGGAACCACATATGAAATACGCAGTTCTTATTATTGGATGTCACCATTTGGAGTTCTAATGAGCAGAAATCAAAATTAGGTATTTGCATGCAGAATCAAGATGCTGACTCCTCCCTGGGGAAGTGAGTGAAAGCGGGTGCAGTGTGGTCTCAGCAGCTTCTCAGACCTCTCAGCTGGGGGCCTAGACAGGGAGAGGGAGGTAGCCCCTGGGGCCTTTTGTTAGGCTGGTGAGTGCTCCTGAATCCTGCTGAATCCTGCCTTTGTTTTGTCATGGGGAAATAGCACTGTTACTTGTCTCATGCCAGAAAGAAAAAAAAATGTGCAATAATTATTAACAATAAAAACTCATAAAGAATATGAAGAGAGAAATAGAAATTGTCTCAATCTCATTATCCAGGAACAGTTACAATAATATTTTCTACGAATTCTTCCAGGTGTTTTTTTTCTGAGCCTGAAAATGCATGTAGCACACCCTGTTCTACAGTAATGGAATCCTGTTAAATGTTGCCTGTTTTTAAATTGTAGCATGTTATGGGCCCCTTTTTCTGTCTTGTAGCCACATGGTGTCTTTAGTCTCCAGCTATCACAGGTGCAACACCAGTTGCTACCTGATAAGTATTTAGGGTGTGTCCACATTTTTAATATTAAAAAACAGTGTTCTTGTATGTTAATCATTGTGTCTTTTCTGATTATATTCTTAGGCTGAATTTTTAAAAGAGGAATTTCCAGGCTACAGGCTGACTTAATTCTGATTGGTTTTGTTTTGAATGAAAATAATTGAAGTATATGGTAAAAGAAAAAATTCCAACAGAACAAAAGACTTTTTTTTAATCCTATATACTTGGCTTTACTTCCTAGTGGAAATCCCCCAGAAATACCATCTATGTACTCTTGTAGAAATGTAGCCTTGTTTTTTTTTTCTAATTGTAGTAAAATATCCATAACATCAAATTTACCATCTTAGCAATTTTTAAATGTACAGTTCAGTAGCATTAAGTACAGTCACATAATTGTGTAACCATCATCACTGTCCATATCTGGAATGTTTTGATCTCGCAAAACAAACTCCAAACCCATCAAATAGTGACTCCCCTTAAAATCCTTCCCCAAGGCCCTGGCTACTGCCATTGTCTATTCTACCTCTGAATTTGACGAGGTACTTCATATATGAGGAACCTTATACTGTTTGGGCTTTTGTGAGTGGCTTACTGTGCTTAGCATAATGTCCTCAAAGTTCTTTCATATTGTAGCATGGGTCTTACTTTCCTCTCTTTCTGAACCTGAATAACATTCCTGCATATGTACCACATTTTGTCTATTCATCTGTTGATAGATACTTGTTGTTTCCACCGTCTAGCTCTTGTGAATAATGCTGCAATGAACACTGACATAGCAATACCTGATTGAGCCCTTGCTTTTCACGATTGTGTATATATCCCCAGAAGTGGAATTGCTAGATCCTATGGTGATTCTAATTCTCCTTTTTTTCAACACTATACTGGTTTCTACCAGGTCTGAGCCATTTTGTATTCCCAGCCGCAGTGCACAAGGGTTCTAATTTTGATGCATCCTCACCAACCCTTGCTGTTTTCTGTTTTTTTGGGTAATAGCTATCCTGATGTGTGTTATGTGGTAACTCACTGCGGTTGGAATTAGTGTGTTCATGTTGCTTATCACTTGGGGAAGGGATATTTTTCTTCTCATCTTAAAATTGTGGGAAAGGTCTTTGGGCATCCCCATTAACTAGCGGATCAATTGCACAATCCCAAGTGATTATGATTTGCTAGGAGGAGCTCAATCCCGATGTTACCACAGCCCCAGATAGGAAATGAGTAGAGGCTCCAGGTGGTTGGTTGACTTCGGACGCTTAATAGTGAGGATGACTGCTGCTTTTCACATAGCCCCACCCAGTGATTTAAATTTGTAGTCAGAGGTTTTATGAAGGGTGGACTCAAAAGGGTTCTCTTGAGAAAAGATGAATTTCTGCTTTGGGCTATTATGAATTCTAAGTGATAGCACTTCATTTGTCTTACATAGTGGGGGAAGCTAGTTTTATGATTGATTTTCTCCTGTCTTCTATTCTGGAATTCCTTGAGGGTAGGAAATGAAGTCCTTCCCTTGATAAATTCTTTGCTGAGTCATCTATTGGATTTAATTGCTACTTTTCAGTGGGACAGACTGAAGTGTGTCTAAGTATTATGGCCATCTTTTCTTCTTTACTGATATTAATAATTATTGCATAATCTTATATCCTGGAGTATTTAGATGCACTTGGTTCATGAAATTAAATGTTTTGAAGTTTTCTGAGTGGCCATTAAAGTTACCATGCTTTTGTACTTTTTTTTCTCTCTAATCTTATTACTAGTTATAAAATAATATTCTAGCCCATTGAGTTTCAGTGGAGTGGAATGAGTTTTAATGTTGTATGAAAAGTGGCAACTTTAAAATAAACTATCCAGCTTCCCAGCATGGTTATGTCTTTTCTTACACTTAAAGTATAGATCACAGAGGTCAGTCAGCAATTTGTTTTGTAGTGATCTGTGACATTGGAGGCCATTTCAGAGTACTTGAGGGGCCGACACTGTGGTGTAGCAGGTAAAGCTGCCACTTGCTGTGCCAGCATCCCATATGGGCACTGGTTTGAATCCTAGCTGCTCCACTTCCAATCCAGCTCTCTGCTATGGCCTGGGAAAGCAGTGCACGATGGCTGAAGCCCTGCACCCACGTGGGAGACCCGGAAGAAGCTCCTGGCTTCAGATGGGTGCCACTCCAGCCATTGTGGCCAATTGGGGAGTGAACTATCAGATGGAAGACGTCTTTCTCTCTCTCTCTCTCTCTCTCTCTCTCTCTCTCTCTCTCTGCCTCGCTGTAACTCTGCCTTTCAAATAAATAAATAAATCTTTAAAAAAAAAAAACAAAAAGAGTGCTCAGGGGCAATCTTACTCCCAACTCAGACCCGGAATGTTGGAGGCCAACAATGTATATGCTATAAATGATCTAGAAACTAGTGAAAGCAGAAATACAACAAGTTCCACTTATGCTTCTAATAGGGATTTTTCTCTCTCTTATCTTAAGCTGTAAAGTGAACAGTTCAGAAATTAAGAGTTTGCTGGAATTACCCTGAAAGGAACTTTTTCATCAAAAGGCCATTACACAGTATCACATATAGCCTATGACTTGGAAATGGCCCCTCAATTAAACCTATCCTTGAACTCTTAAGAATCAGGTAGGCAGGGTTTGGAAAAGTGAAGGCAGAAAATTGAGGTCTGTATTTTTCTCTCTCTTTTTTAAAGATTTATTTATTTATTTGAAAGAGTTACACAGAGAAGGAGAGGCAGAGAAAGAGAGAGATCTTCCATCCGCTGATTCACTCCCCAGTTGGCCGCAATGGCCGGAGCTGCACCAATCTGAAGCCAAGAGACAGGAGCTTCTTCTGGATCTGCCATGGAGGTGCAGGGGCCCAAGGACTTGGGCCATCTTCCACTGATTTCCCAGGCCATAGCATAGAGCTGGATTGGAAGAGGAGCAGCCGGGACTAGAACTGGTGCCCTTATGGGATGCCAGCAATGCAGGTGGCAGCTTTATCTGCTATGCCACAGTGCTGGGCCCAAGGTCTGTGGCTCTTAGAAGTTGTATTTCTTTTACTCTTTTAAGATGAGGAAGCTAGAAGTGGTAAAGGTGAATTTACGGCTTCATTTTCCTTTTTTTTTTTTTTTTGACAGGCAGAGTGGACAGTGAGAGAGAGAGACAGAGAGAAAGGTCTTCCTTTGCCGTTGGTTCACCCTCCAATGGCCGCCGTGGCTGGCGCGCTGCGACTGGCGCACCGCACTGATCCAAAGCCAGGAGCCAGGTGCTTCTCCTGGTCTCCCATGGGGTGCAGGGCCCAAGCACTTGGGCCATCCTCCCCTGCACTACCTGGCCACAGCAGAGAGCTGGCCTGGAAGAGGGGCAACCGGGACAGAATCTGGTGCCCTGACTAGGACTAGAACCCGGTGTGCCGGTGCCACAAGGCGGAGGATTAGCCTAGTGAGCCGCGGCGCCGGCCTCATTTTCCTTTTTCTTCTTTCATTGCTAAGCATTTTTACCCACCAGTGATTTTAATATGTTTGCTCCGTTTGTTTGGGTCGCATCTGCTCAGTGTGCTCTTTTTATTGTGACTTCTTAGTTGGGTCGCTCATTTTCTCTCTCCACCAGAAGCAGCTTCTCTGAAACGTCTTGGGTACCTGCCCTAGACTATTAACAAAGCTGCTAAGAAGTGAAGTGGTAATGTGAGCAGTACCCATGTGTCCTCTTGGTACTGTGTCTAGTACTGAATGGGGGAGGGATAGACGCCTGGGTCCTGTATGTCTGATTGTCTATTT
This sequence comes from Sylvilagus floridanus, assembly GCA_949820135.1. Classification (NCBI taxonomy): domain Eukaryota; kingdom Metazoa; phylum Chordata; class Mammalia; order Lagomorpha; family Leporidae; genus Sylvilagus; species Sylvilagus floridanus. The sequence continues at coordinate 125,139,502 of OX463223.1, forward strand.
GATTGTTTTTGCTTCCAGTCCCAAAGTCCCCTTCACATTCAGACATTGTAAGCAACAGGGACAGTAGACTGATTCGTGATTTAGGATTTGTTCTCAAGCAATAGGAATACAAATATTGCTGGTTTGGGTTTAGAAGAGGCTGAAGCAGTGGGCACCTGGAACGTCCATGCCCACACATGGAAGTCCTCTGCCTGAGCAGTACATATCCTATTCCCCTTGTGCAACAAAGAGAGGAGCAGAACGCAGCGAGTGGGCAATCGTACCATGTCTTCCAATGAAGGTTTATGTTTCGGTATGATGTTTGTGGATAGTGCCCAGGAGTTCAAACATCTCCAGATCTCTCTGACCTTCTGTCATAGGTGACTAGGTAGGAAAGCGGACACGTGGTCTCGGATCAGAGATGAAGATGGGCCTTCAGAAAGTGAGTGAAAGGCCAGAAGAGGTATGGGTGGGTCAGGGAGGGACCTCTGAATTTCCAAGTAATAGAACTCGCTGTGTGGGCCACAGAGCAGTGTTTGTGTGTAGTCTTACTCTAGAGGAAATGTGGATTCTGTTGTGAGTTGCACATCTTGTCATGAAATTGAATGGCTAGAAAGAGACGGGAATATCCTAAGAGACATATGAATGATGATGGTCAAGATACTAGAAATCAGGAGTTGTATAAAAATGATGGTCATCACAGTACACAGAGACAGCTGGACAGAGTCCATGAGGAAGTGAAGAATTATGGGAGGTTTAACCGTTGACTTTTCTCTGGCCTCACTGACAGTTGAAGAAAGGGAGGCCTGTTTAACTTGAGATGTGGTTGTAAGATTGGGAATAAAGGAAAAGTAGTCAGTACCAAGGGCTGATTGATTCTTTGACCTGTGGGTGAGAGGATGTGGAAATCTTTCACTGATAGTTCCTGTAAACTTGAGTAGATAACCATCTAAAACCCATCTGTCAGCAACAGATGAAATATAATAACTCAGGAGTAGAGAATGGGTTATCAATTTCAGAAGTACCATTCCTGGTCTTTGTCTTCCCCTGTCACCATCTTCTGTGATTCTGTATTGTTCTCCCTATGCAGAGCCTGTAGCAAGTCTTTGTGGGAAGCACAAAGAAGAATCGCTACTCTCTTCGGGCATTTACAAGTGGAGAGCATTGAAATGAACGTTCTCTATTGTGATAGGAACGGGACAAGGAATTTCTCAGGACTGAAAATGTATCAATTGGAGATTTTAAAAAACTGTGCACACTGTCTTCCCTACTCGGTCTAAAACACCAAACTATACCTTTCAAAAGCTAACATATAACCATAAACAATGGCGTTTAAGAATGCACATGATTAACGCAGGTGATTTCATGTTTTGTTTTGTTTTTAAAATGAGGGTTTTTATGCTCTATATTTTGTGTGGTTTGATGTCTTTGTATATGTTACAGAGAAAGGAGAGGAGAATGGGAAAATATTTTAGTACAGGAAAATTAGAGCAGGCAAAATGAGTAATGAAAGACTTGTCATTTGATCATATGGTAAGGATCTGAGATGCCTAAGATACAGGCATTGTAAAGACACTACACAGCCTTAAGAGGGCTTTCCTCCTCTTGAGACTTGCTATTAAACTGAAGTTAAAATGAATGAAAGAATGAGTGTAGATGAATGACAACTGAGCACAGACCGGAAATTACTCTACAAAAAGATTCCTCTTTAAAAGTGTATATACTCGGGTTGAGTATATATACTCAATCTGTCCTCACTTTGATCTTGAATCACTTTTTAAGAAGTCAGTCTTGATTTTTTTAAAAGTTAGCAAAATCAAAGTGTGTTCACACCAAGAGGAGATGTTTGCCAAATATCTGTGAAATGAAAATATTTGTGAAATCTGGATAATTTAAAAATTATGATTCACTTCAGTAAATAATTCTGAGTAGCAGGGTAAAAATGGAACCTGAAATTTGGGGAGCTTGGTTTTCATCACACTTGTTTTTATTCCCATTTGAGAAACTGTAATAGTTCAATCTGAGTTTTTGCTTGTGAAGAACTCAAGAACTTTTGGAAACCTGAGAACAGTTAAAGTAAGGACTCGGGGCCGGCTCCATGGTACAGTAGGGTAATCCTGTGGCTCTGGCATCCCATGTGAGCACTGGTTCTAGTCCCGGCTGCTCCACTTCCAATCCAGCTCTCTGCTATGGTCTGGGAAAGCCATAGAAGATAATCCAAGTCCTTGGGCCCCTGCACCCGCGTGGGTGAACCGGAAGAAGCTCCTGGCTCCTGGCTTTGGATCAGCGCAGCTCTGGCCATTGTGGCCATTTGTGGAGTGAACCAATGGAAGGAAGACCTTTCTCTCTGTCTCTCCCTCTCACAGTCTGTAACTCTACCTCTCAAATAAAATCTTTTAAAAAAATAAAGTAAGGACTCTATGCAAATGAATCTCACCTTTAAATTAATATTTTTAAAATACTGGAACTGAAAACGAGAAACCTGTATATATTGATCATACATGAAGAACGACAAAGTGAAGTTGTCAGTTTCTTCTCTCAAATGTATGAATGAGGAATTCATGCACTTAATTAGAAGAGCAATGAATATGCTTTTGACTTTGAAAACATTTGATAAAATGCCTTAATACTTTGTTGCAGCAATATTTATTGGAAATGACTTTACATCATCTACTTAGTCATTGGCAATATGAACTGATGATGAGTATAAGTAAAAGGTGGTAACAAATGGCAGAGAACGTTCTATATGGGTGGTGTCTTGCCAATTACCCTCATGATTCATTTTACATCTGATGTTCTTAATATTCTTACTAATGACTTGGAAAAGGAAATATAATGACACAGAGATGAAAGTTACATGTGATTTCTAGTTAGCAGGTGTTGCAAATAAAATCGGACCTTCTAGAAAGACATCAGTAATGTGAAGATGTAGATAGGCTATCATTTTTAGCTACATCAATGCGCCTTATTTTCTTAAAACTTAATTTTTCTGATTATAAAAATAGCTAGTTTGCTGAAACAGTGGAAGGTTTAAAAAAAGCATCAATAATTGAATCACCCTGGAGCAACCACTGTTAACATTTTGTTTTTAATGTTTACTTTCAGTCCTTTGGCCATACATTTTTAACTGGTTGAGATCATACTGCACATATAATTATTTTTCCACATGCATAATTCTGTATCTTTTTGACTTAACGTTATATAAGATTTCCCATGTCATTACAACCTTTCTGTAAACATGTCTTTCAAAGACTGTGCAATGTTCAGTTTTAAGGCCCTAGAAACAGAGAAGCTTGGGGAGAACTGGAATTTGGTGGTTGCATTGGTTTCCATCAACATTATGTTTAAAGCTTCCATGTCATAGCTGAGAGCACAACACTTTCTTGACAACATGAAAATAAAAATAATGTAGAAAAGCATTTTTGGCCTGTGGGCTGCTTCAATGGTCGGCATTCCACACGGCTTTTTTAATTTAGTGTACTCAGTATAGGAGCTGAACAGGATTCCAGTCCTCCCTTGCTCGCTGATCTTGAATGAAGCCTTTAAGAGCAGCCTTTGGCAGAAGGCCTGGACACTTTCAGGTAGAGGACTGTGAATTCAGCTTTTCACGTCGCCGCATCTGTCAGTGAATTCCACTAGTGGCTTGAGAAATCTGTGTCACAAGAGTTGATGGTCTCATTTGGCCCCTGTTTCTAAAATTGCCTTGGGAGGAGTATCTGGCCTCGCCGTTTGGGGTTTCTTCATCCGTTATTGAATGGATGCCAAGCTTTGTAAAAGATGGCTTGGGGTAATTTTCTATGGTGGTGTGTTTGCTCCTGAGTATCAAAATTCTCCATAAAAGGCTTTCTGTTCTCTGACAACAGGCTGTTTTCCCCGGACACATGCCTTGTTGTTTTTCCATCGTTAACAGTAGATAACGGTTTGGATGCAGCCAGAAGCAGTTGGCATAGGCCTTCGCTTGAGGGGCTCCTGGGATGGTCTTCTAGCCACTCACTGTCGGCGCCACCTTCACCAAAGCTCTGTTGACCTGGAAGCTCTGTGGGTGTTGGCTCCTGCCTTCCTCATTTCTTCTGTCGTCATTGTTCTGTCTGCTTTTCCTCCCTGGTGGCGACTGTCTGCTGGAGGCTGGTGCTTCTTCTTCGCTTCTCATTTCTCCTCCAGGCCCGATGTGACTGTCTTATAAGATGCTTGGTGCTCTGCAGTCCCCAGGCAGGGGGTGAAACAGTTAACCTGCTGTTTCAGGAAGTGGCTGTGGTTGAAACGCTCATTCTTTTAACTAGATTTCATAAAGAAACATGATGATGATCAATCTGTTATTCAGTAAAATTCAATAACATTAGCTAAGTACTTTATATATACTTTTTTTCCATTTCCTCCTAGAAAATTTATGAAGTACATATTATCATCCCCATTTCAAAAGAGTAAACTAAGGTATAGGTAGGTTACATAACTTGTCTAGGACCATATAGCTGGCAAGTCTGTGCTCTTAAAGAAGATTCCTGTTTATTTTTTTAAAGATGTATTTATTTGATAGAGTTAGAGAAGGAGAGGGAGGGAGGGAGGGAGGGAGGGAGGGAGGGAGGGAGGGAGAGAGAGAGAGAGAGAGAGAGAGAGGTCTTCCATCCACTGGTTCACTCCCCAATTGGCTGCAATAGCTGGAGCTGCACTGATCCAAAGCCAGGAGCCAGGAGCTTCTTCAGGGTCTCCCACGTGGGTGCAGGGGCCCAAGGACTTGGGCCATCTTGCACTGCTTTCCCAGGCCATAGCAGAGAGCTGGATGGAAAGTGGTGCAGTCAAGACTCAAACTGGCACCTATATGGGAGGTTGGTACTGCAGGCGGCGGCTTTACCCTCTATGCTACAGTACTGGCCCCGAAGATTCCTGTTTAATATTAACTCACCCTTACTGTTACATGCTAAAAGGCTGGATGGGTTTATTTGTTCCATTGTTACATCCCTAGCACCTAGACTGTGCATTGTCTGTAGTACTTCCTCCGTAAACCTCAATATTTTTGAATGGCTGTTGAGTTTATTTTTGACTGAAGTGAATTCCACATATTTAGCACTTCCAATATTTCAGGACTTGGAAGGATACAAAGATAACCAAGCACAGCCATTGCCTCCAGAGCTTCCATTCTAGTAGATATAATGGATACACAGGTCAGTAGCCAGAAATCCAAGGTAGAGAGCAGTGGGTGCTGTTCTAAAAATCCAAAGCAAGTTCAGTTGGAACATAAGGGTGATGAGAGAGAATTTTAGCCATTCGCATCAAGGATATTTTTGTGGAAGGCACACATTATGATTTTACCTCTTACTTATGAGTGTGTCTTACCATCCAGTAAGTGGAGTGTCCTGTGCTTAATCTCATCTCTCACTGGGGATCTCCATTCTTGAAATACCTTTGGGTCATCTAAGAATTCTGCTGTATGTCTAGAAGGTGTACCAAATGTCTCCCTGGCCTCCAGCTGTATTTTAGAAGCTCCTCTTTTAGAATCAGTATGTGGCCTGAACTCATTCTTTCTAATAAAAGCAGGTTATAAAAATAATATCATTGAGCCTTCCTAAGTAACTTGTGATACAGTTTTCCCCGCCCTTTTCCCATAAATCAGGCGTGTCCAGATGATTCAGAAAAGGATAACTGTTAATTTTTGTGAATCTGTGGAGCAGATGATGAAAGTAGAGTTCTGCAGTATTAAAGCCAAACCTATTTTGTGTCAGCCAGATACAGAGATCATCTTTATGGAATCAACTAGCTTTTTTTTTTCCCTAAAAAAGGGTATATTTATTTATTTGAGAGGCAGTGTTTACAGAGAGAGGGAGGGACAGAGATCTTTCACCTGCTGGTTCTCTCTCCAAACGGCTGCAATACGTAGAGCTGTGTCAATACCTAGAGCTGTGTCAATCTGAAGCCAGGAGCTTCTTCCAGGCCCCCCATGAGAGTAGCAGGGGGCCTAAAACTTGGGTCACCTTCTGCTGCTTTCCCAGATACGTTAACAGGGAACTGGATTCGAAATGGAGCAGCAGGGTCACAAACCAGCACCCATACGGGATGCCGGCTTTGCAGGCTGTGGCTTTACGCATTACACCACAGCACCAACCCCAATAGATTATCTTTTGTGGCATTAGAAGGAGTAGAGCAGGTAGCTCTGAGATGGGAAGCTTCTGGGGAAAGGTGGGATTCTTTGACTCGCCTCGTTAGATATTCTCCACCTCTCTGATTCTGTGGTTGAATGTCAAGTATTGGGATATCAGAACTTCATGAGCAGGTTTTTTCCATGTTAGTCAACATTCCTAGTCAGAAAGAGGGACGTAGCGAAGGAGTAACATGCTCTAACGTAGCATAAAATCTACCATCATACCCATTCTTGAGTATGTTCACATTGTTATGCGGCCATCACCACTATACACTTCTAGAATTCTTCATATTTGCAAATCTGAAACTCTGGACCCACTAAACACTGACTTCCAGTTCCTTCCTAGCGCCCAACCCCTGATGACTGTGCTGCTCTCATCTGTTGATGTGAATGTGACTACTCTAGGTACTGCGTGTAAATGAAATCTTTTAGTATTTGCGTTTCTGTGACTGGCTTGTCTCACTCACCATAATGTCTTCCAGGTTCAGCCATGTGGTAGCCTGTGTCAGAGTTTTTCCTTTTTAAGGCTGAATAATATTTCATTGTGTCCTATGCCTTGTAAGTAGCAGTTTTATTTGAAAAAGAAGCATTGTTCTGGCCGGCGCCGTGGCTCAACAGGCTAATCCTCCGCCTTGCGGCGCCGGCACACCGGGTTCTAGTCCCGGTCGGGGCGCCGGATTCTGTCCCGGTTGCCCCTCTTCCAGGCCAGCCCTCTGCTGTGGCCCAGGAGTGCAGTGGAGGATGGCCCAGGTGCTTGGGCCCTGCACCCCATGGGAGACCAGGAAAAAGCACCTAGCACCTGGCTCCTGCCATCGGATGAGCGCGGTGTGCCGGCCGCAGCGCGCCATCCGCGGCAGCCATTGGAGGGTGAACCAACGGCAACGGAAGACCTTTCTCTCTGTCTCTCTCTCTCACTGTCCACTCTGCCTGTCAAAAAAAAATAAAAATAAAAATAAATAAAAAAAAAAGCATTGTTCTAAGTGAGTATTACCTCTTTCCTGATTGAAACACTTTGATTTCCCTTCCCTACTCTGAGGACAGAAAAGTGTCCCTGGCCATTTCTTCTCATTTTTGTCTTTAGTTCACACAGTGTTTGGAGACATATGCAACTAAAGTGTTCACTTTACATTTGTCAGGTTAGAAAGATGCTTTCTCCCATGTGTCAGGAGCTTCTCATGTGTCTGTTATGAAAACACATTGTGCTTTTCAAATCATAGTCTGGTTGGTGTGTTAGCAGGAAGCTAGCTGTTTAAAATGATCACAGGTCTGCAAATCTTCCGCCAAATGATTCCACACCAGCACCAGGGTGCTGAGACACTTGATCACTCTGATTCTTTCCATTAAGTTAGAGTCTCCATAGTATTTCCTTGAATCCCTGTATCTTTGATTTTCTAATCAGAGTCTGAACTTATTATTGTTGTTGGCACTTGCTTGACACTCAGTAATTATGTGGCAGGCATAAGAGAGTGGGAACTTTGCAATCGTATTCAGAGCACTTGACCATCACCAATCTATCCTTGTGGTGATTATGAACTTTGGGTGCATTGGCAGTTAAATATTTCCTCAAACCTCTTTCTTCATCCTTAGTTTCAGATTAGATTATTGTGTCAACCTTCTTCTCACTCCGTTTTCTGTTACTGTAACAGAATACGCAAGAGCAGGTGATTTATAGAGAATAGAAACTTATTTTGGCTCATGATTCTGGAGGCTGGGGAATCTGTGAGTGTGGTGCCAGCAACTGTTTGGCTCCTGATGCGAGTCTCATCCTATGACATAACATGGCACAAGCAAGCCTATGCAAAGGAGAGTGGACTTGGACTTGCCTTATAACAACCATTCTCACCAAAATTAATTCAGTCCTGCAGGAGTGAGCACTCTCTCCTGTGAGAACTGACCCAGTCCCCTGAGAATGACATTAATCTCTCTTAACTACCCACCCCCTAAAGGCGCCACCACCCAACAAGGTCACAGTGGCCGTCAGATTTCAGCTAGAGGCTTAGAGGGGGCAAGCCCTATTCAAACCGTAGCACTCTCCTGTCCTTTCTTCTTCATTCCTCCCGACACCACCAGGTCCTTGGTCTTAAAGTCACAAGTTTGATCATGCTGCACCTATGTTTACATCGCATGGCAGCCATGTGCCTTTAAGGTAAAACACAAACTATAACATTGCCCTTAACTTACTTTACTGGCTTCCTTCCCCACCCCCATCTGCCACCCAGCCACTGCAAACCCTTCGCTGTCTGTGAATCCCTGTCCTGTGCGGGGAGGGTGCCCTTCCCATTCCCCGCACACATCTTGCCTTGCTCCCCGCTCTTCTTGAACTGGAGGTCCCTTTCTACCGTTCTCCACTTGGCAGACGGCTACTCATCCTTCCGACTGATTCAAGCCTCATGACTGCCGTGAGGTTTATTTCCTCATGTTGCTGGCTCAGGGCTCCTTTTTCCCTCTTCTGTGCACGCCTTTATTGTAGTGTGTATTCCTTTGCCCTGTGATGTTTTGTTAATGAGCCTGCCTTTGCTGCTACGTTTTGAGCTCACTAACGATCCAGGACTCTGCCTCGTTCATCTTTGTGCGTGCAGCATCCAGCCTCGACTGAGGTTCATGCTGGTTCCAGAAAAGAATGCCGAATGGATGAGTGAGCCAACTTTCATTGTAGGGTTACACAGGATAACAAGTGCCTGTGCAATATGAAAAGTGTGGGATGTTGTCAATTAAAAACACCACTGCAAGGTGCCATCTTCAGCCAGCTGGACTGCTGTGGAGTCTTAAAGCTGAGATGGGACTCAGAAATATTTGTGGAGGAGGTGCCATCCCCAGGTAAGGGGAGTAACCTTTATTGTGTCATGATTGAGTAAATAAAAATATTTTAGATCTGGGAAGGATCTTCGTATGTCTATTGTGTTCATAGAACTCCTCATAGGAAAATTAGCACTCGGGCCGTGTGTGTACGGCAGGCTCCGTGGTTGAAGCAGCCGATGACCAAACCCCAGCCAGCTTCACAGTACTCAGTGCTGCTGCACCATCTTGGTAAATGCTTCATATACATGTAAAGAAAGGCATTGTTAATTAGAACATAGGAAAGGAATCCTCTGGTAGAAGGAATGTTTGTGCTTCCCTTTTATCATCTGTCACAACAGTGAAAAATGGTCTCAAAATATAATGGCAAGTTGTGTTTTGCCCAAGTAATATATGATATGGGGATTTACTGTGGCCTGTTTACCCTCTATGAATCAGATGATCCTACAGCGGAACTGCATGTAGTCTCTTCTCTCAGAAATGGGGTAGAATATATACAATATGTTTATATGCTCTCCGGCATTTGGAAGACTCCCATCTATGAGTTGTTTTTTTTTTTTTTTGACAGGCGGAGTTTGACAGTGAGAGAGAGGGACAGAGAGAAAGGTCTTCCTTCCTTTGGTTTACTCCCCTAATGGCCACCAAGGCCGGCGCTGTGCTGATCCGAAGCCAGGAGCCGGGTGCTTCCTCCCGGTCTCCCGTGCAGGTGCAGCGCCCAAGCACTTGAGCCATCCTCCAGTGCCCTCCCAGGCCACAGCAGAGAGCTGGACTGGAAGAGGAGCAACCAGGACTAGTACCCAGCATCCCAACCGGGACTAGAACCCAGGGTGCTGGCGCCGCAGGCGGAGGATGAGCCTAGTGAGCCGCAGCGCCGGCTGGCCATCTGTGAGTTTTAATATCATCTGCATGTACACTGTCCACACCTTGAGCACTTAAGTAGATTTTGATTCTGTCTTCAACACTGAATTTCCCTGGCACGAATGGAAGCTCTTATTTAATGTTGAAAAATTTTCTTTTGCTTTAACAAAGAGCCCATCTTGTCCCTCCTGTGACTGTGTGGCATGGTTCTCTCCAGTTTTTTAGGACATGATCTCTTGTGTTCACAAAGCCAACAAATGAAACAGATGATCAGATCTTGGCAGAAGTTAAAGTGCACAGTAGATGATGGAATTTGGCTCAAATTCTACCAATACACACAAGTGTTCCTGTGTGTGTGTTGTGTGCGTGTGTGTGTGTGTTACCCAGACATAAGACAGATTTTGTATTATATGGTCAGTGAAATGAGAGTTGTACAGACTGAAAGAGTAAACCGTGGAAGGACTTGATGGAAGAATCTTAGATGAGTCATGCATTTTGTATTCAGAGAAAGTTTGCTAATTAGTCTGAGGAGCTCAAGTGGAAGATGTGGGTAGTTAGGAGATAGAGAAAGTTGTAGCAATTAGAAGTGAACTGTCAGATAGCTTCCGGACTTTGGAAATTTACATGAACAAGAAGCAGTATATATTCTGAGTGCTTTGGCATGGGTACGATATTGGGTGTTGATGGAGAGTGATTGAAAGTTGAGCTTTAGAGGAGATCAAATGAGACAGGTGAAATCTGAGGATAGAAAACTGCTGAAATAATCCCTGTGACGGTAACGAGGCTCCAGAGTGAGGGCAAAGAGAAAGAGATGAGTCTGAGAGCGGGGCCTTGACGATGGCTTAGATGGGAAGATGCAGAGGGTGACCAGCGGTGAATTCCAAGTGGTGAACCTATGAGATGGAGAGGAAGGGAGGTGGTGATGAGCACCCAGCTGTTTCACTGACTACTCATGCTTGTGATGTGTTAATGGGTGTCGCAAGAAGTAGAAATTCTGTGGTCACCTAAGCTTGGAATACATTGAGATTAAGTTCTGGAAAGAGTTAAACTAATTACAGGACTTCTCAGAGCCACAATGCATTGATTAGACCAAGTAGTCATTGTTTCTCGAATTTACCAAATTATGGAATTAGATGTTTTGGTGATTGGTTGGTTAGTAGGTAGAACATTGTAGAAGTGCGTACTTTGGAAATTGATTTCAGGACACAGAGAGAGAGAGTGTGTGTGTGTGTGTATATACACATCTAGGTGATAATGACCTATCTAAGTGAGGATCTTTTGATCATAATAGGCAGGAACTTGAGAGACTGTGAGGGAGTAAGCTGGTAAGACTATTTGGAGGTCATAGGCAAAGAGGTTTCCAGCAGAAACCTGCTAGGATTAGATTCTTCTTCGATGGGGGCTGTGTGTGAGAACAAGAGGAGAAGAGACGAGGACAACAGTAGCTTGGAGGACATCCTGGACAGTGCCCTGTTACTAGCGAGCAGGCTGGAGAGAGCTGATGGGTGACAGTGACTGAGAGGCTAGGGGCTGCTAGATGCTAATACTGGGACTAAGGGCGAATGGTTGGAGTCCCCAGACTCCCTGCTCCGTGCAGCAGCCGCGTGCCGACCTCTGTGTACAGGCAAGAGAATAATGAACATCTGGGTTTTGTTCTCAAGGAGGGCTCTATTTCTGAAGAGAAGCAGCGAGAACGGTAGCTAAACTGCCAAGTGTGATAGACGTGAAAAACGCTTCAAAAGCAGCTGTGAATCTGGCAAGGTCTTGAACTGTGAAAAGGAAAAGGGAGTAATAGAATGTAAATTCTCTCAAGCTTTTCAGCACAACCAAGGAAATACGAGTATCACATGACTAACTCTTAAGACTTATACCAAATGTCATAATTAGAAAATTACTCTTTTAAGGATTCTTGTATTTATTTGAAAGTGTTGCAGAGCAAGAGGGAGAGACAGAGATGTTCTTTTCACTGATTCACTCCCTAGTTGGCCACACCAGCCAGGGCTGGGCCAAGCCGAAGGAAGACGTGAGCCAGAAACTTCTTTCAAGTGTCCTACATGGGTAGCAGGGTCCCCAGCACTTAGCAGGAAGCTGGCTCAGAAGTGGAACAGCCGAGACATGAACTGGCGCACCCATATGGGATGCCAGTGTTGCAGGCAGTGGCTTCAGCTGCTATGCCATAACGCTAGCCCCTAGAAAATGACTTTTTGAATGTTATTTTTCCTTGTAGCCAAGATTAAAAATGGGCTATGAATTTGATTTGCATTTCCCTAGTGACTAGTGATGAACATTTTTCCAAATAATGTTTAGCCATATGTATGTCTTCCTTTGAGAAGTATTTATTCTGGCCTTCTGCCCATTTTTAATCAAGGTTTTTTGGTTTTGTTTTTTCCTATTGAGTTTTCTTAGCTCTTTATATTTTCAAGATATATAAGCTCCTTCCCAGGTGTGTAGTTTGCAAATAATTTCTCACATTCTGTAGGTTGTCTCTTCGTTCTTTATCCCTTTGCCGTGCAGAACCTGCTGAGTTTGATCTAATGTTTGCTTTTGTTTCTGTGCCTTTGAGATCTTATCCAAAAAAAGTCTTGCCTGGTCGAATGTCATTAAAGGATTCTCTTAGATTTTCCGCTGGTAGTTTTATGGTTTTGAGATTTTAAATTTGCATGTTTATTTGGAAATGCAAATGGAAATCATATTTAGATGTCACCTCACCCTAGTTAGAGTTACTGTTATTAAAATGAACAAAAAAAAAAACAATAAATGTTGGCAAGGATGTGGAGAGAGGGGAATTTTTGTATACCATTTGTACATATGTAGATTAGTGCAGCCATTATGGGAAATACCATAATTCCTGAAAAAATTAAAACTAAAATTATCATATGATCCAGGAATCCCACTACTGGGTGTATATCCAAAAGAAAGACACTCAGTATGTCTAAGAAATACCTGCATGTCTGTTTATTTACAGAACTGTTCACAATAGCTAAGATATAGAATCAACCTTAGAGTCCATTGATGGATGCATAAAGAAAATGTAGTATATATACCCAGTGAAATACTATTCAGCCATGAAAAATGAAATCGTGTCATTTACAACAACATGCTAAACCAGAGAACATTATAAAGTAGGCCAGACACAGAAAGAGAAATACTGCATGATCTCAATCATATGTGAAATTCCTATGAGATTGACTTTGTTTAGATAAGATAGTGGAACAATGGGTACCAGAGGCTGGGGAGGGAATACAGGGAGGGGAGCAAGGAGAGTTTGGTCAATGGATATGAAGTTACACTTGGAGAAGAAAACCAAATTCTGATCTGTTCTGCAGTAGAGTGACTATACAAAATAATGTGTATTGCAAAGTAGCTAGAAGAGGATCTGTAATGTTATCACAAAGAAATGACATCTGTGTGAGGTTAAGAATATGCTGGTTATCCCAACTTGAATATTGTGCAATGTATTACATGTATTGAAATATGTTGGCCAGCGCCGTGGCTCATAGGCTAATCCTCCGCCTGGGCACACCAGGTTCTAGTCCCGGCCGGGGCGCCAGATTCTGTCCTGGTTGCCCCTCTTCCAGGCCAGCTCTCTGCTGTGGCCCAGGAGGGCAGTGGAGGATGGCCCAAGTGCTTGGGCCCTGCACCCCATGGAAAACCAGGAGAAGCTCCTGGCTTTGGATCGGCACAGTGCGCCGGCCGCAGTGCACCAGTCACGGCAGCCATTGGAGGGTAAACCAATGGCAAAGGAAGACCTTTCTCTCTGTCTCTCTCTCTCACTGTCCACTCTGCCTGTCAAAAAAAAAAATCATGCTGTACACCATAAATATATACAATTATTATATATAAATTAAGAATGAAAACTTAAAAAAAGTTAGGCTATGAGGTATGTCCCTTTGGAGAAGTGGGAACCACCATGGTGACCTGGGAGGTGTTGTCAAAGTCGACTCTGCTCCTGGAATGGAGCTACAAATCCAGTGGTTTATTTTATTGTGCCATATGTTTTGTTTTTAGAATTTAGGGTTGTCTTACTCTGGTACATCTTGTGTTGTTCTCAGAGTGTTTGAGCTGGGCCCACCAAATGCAGGCAAATTGATAGTTGCTAATGTAAATGTCTCCGTGAGTAGAAAAGCCTTCCAGTGCGTGCATACAAGGCGCTTCATTGTAAGGACACGTCTTTGTCCTCCTCCTGTGCTGACTCTGCTATGAGCTGGCCCACAGCCCTTCTGCTCTGCTCCTGCCACTCCCTGCTGAGAACCAAGAAGGCTTTTTCCATTGCCATCAGTCATAGGGATTCACGAAGGGGGCATGCAGCAATACATGTTTTTAAAGACTTATTTATTTGAAATGCAGAGTGGAGAGAGAGAGAGAGAGAGGGAACAAGGGAGGGAGGGGTAGGCTGACAGAGAGCTCTTGCATTTCCCAAATGGCTGTAACTGGTTGGCCCAGACTAAAGCCAGGAGCCAGAACTCCATCCTGGTCTCCAACATGGATGGTAAGGGCCCATGTCCTTAGGCCATCTCCCATTGCCTTCCAAGGTGAATTAGCAGGAAGCTAGACTGGAAGCAGAGCAGCCCAGTTGTCTAACTGGTACTTTGATATGTGATGCCCATGTCGCAAGCAGCAACTTAACCTTTGTGCCACAACTCTAGCTCCCAAATATAAAATGTTTCTACTGAGTCTTATAAACCATTTTTTTGGGAGGTGTGGGGGTGTTTCTAACTTAGGGTAGGAAATGAAAATGGCAGTTTCAGATCTGGCCATATGTAGGTCATGCTGCATCCCTCCTCTCATCTCTGTATCTTGTAGGTGTGTCTCTGTGTCCTATGAGCAGAGGCGGGACACCCATCAACACAACGCTCTTGGGAACTATTGCCACAATTTGCTGTTTCAGTGTTCACAGTGATCTTCAGCTTCCTCCTGCCTTTTTATCTGGTTTCCTACGTCATGTTGAATGGGCACTTAAGAAATCTGTGGTGAACTGACAGGGAAGGAGGACTGTCAGATATGAGGATTGTAAAAGGCATACCATCAAAAAGCCAGCCTTTTTCTTGGCTTTTGCCAGCTGTTTGAAGTCAGCTCTTGTGTGTGGCATCGTATGAGCACTTGAGTAATAGCTTATGTGTAGCTTTTCAGCCCATCATTCTGTCACAGAATAGCTGCTAGAGAGCCTGGTCCACAGACAGGGGGCTTTGCCCGCTGATAGAGTGCAGGGTTCTCTCTCCTCCTGCTACCCCCTGGCCCCGGTTGCCATTGTGATGCGAGAGTTGTGTGTGGTATTCTGGGAGAGGAGACTTTCAGAGATGGGCCTTAAGCTTCCTTCTCCTTAACGTTGTCCCATAATTAGGAACTGCTTTTTTGTTTTCTCTTTTCACGCTAAAGAGTTTGCATCTCCAGTAGAATAAGGTCAGAGGAATGCTTTTATGCAATTAATTTGTGCAGGATCCTGGTCTCACATTCTGTAGTCGCAAAGAGAGACAGCTATATTAGGAAACAGTCATTCAGAAACTGGATTCCCCTGGCCTTGAATACAGTGAGTGCAGGCATTAGTTCCTTCATTTGGGCACAAAAAAGGGAAAAAGTTACTTGCTCCTGATCTCTCTAAAATCGTATGGTGTCTATCTGTCCTGGGCTGTATTGCTGGGTATCGTAGAACTAGGAGTATCAGCAGTACTCTCACTGTACAAACCCCTTCCTCCAAAAGTTTATTTAGTACTTTTGGCAGGAAGGTAAAGGGAGAGTGACTTGTCATTACATGTTCAAACAAATGGGATTTTTGGATTAGTTATTTTGAAAAGCTGGATTTTAAGTTAGAGGGCGGGATATAAGAAAGACAGAAGTCGGCCCCAGCCCGGTGATTAGGGCATGCTGGGGAAGAGCCCCAGCAGTAGTCCTGCGGCGTAGCTTTCTGCTCCGGATGCCCCGCCGTGTGCACTTCCACTCCCAGACCCCGCCATCGTTTCCCAGTTCCGGTCAAGCAGACAAGGCGAGCATACACGTAGACTTCGATGCGTCTAGCTACCGCCAAGGAGGGGGGAGGAAACACGGAGCCGAGCCGAGCCGAGCCGAGCCGAGCCCAGCCGGGAGCAGAACCTGAGACTGCCTTCTCAGGGCGTGTGGTGCCAGGCGCTTGCTTGCAGGTCTCTCGGGGCAGATGGGCCGGCTCCTGAGCAGTGTCCACTCAGCCCGAATGCCGGGCTCGTACGTGTCCTGGATGAGCCACCTTCCTCACACACCTAGGAGGGCGAGAAAGTCAGTGTTGTGCTGAGGAAACAGCGCGTAGAGAGCCTGTATGCTCTTCCTTGGCCACTACAAGCCTCGCACCCTCCTTCCTCCCTTCTCACCCCCCCCTCCGTCTGTCCACCCCGCCCTCCGGCAAGTCTCCTTTGCTAAAGGGGCTCACCAGCTGTACTCTCCTGTTTTATTCTCAGTGATTTTGTCCCATTGTCTGCTCTACTAAACTTAAGATCCTCTCTTAAATGGCTTGATTAGTAGCAATGTCAAGTTCTTATGCCAGTGAGAGTAGAGACGGTAGGAGGCATTTGGTGGAAAAGGGGAGAGAAGAGAGGAAGAAGAGTGGACATAGTATTTTATACTTTGTGTAGATATGAGAATACACCCCTGAGTTTGAACCCAGGAAAAGCCATTTGACTAATACTAATGGAATCCCTCCTACATCGAAGTTGGTGGTTCCTAAACTTGAGCATGCATCAGAATTCCATGGAGGGTGTGTCCCCACCGAGACGACTGGGCACCATCCCCAGAGTTTCTGATTGAGACAGCCTGGGGCGGGGCCTGGGAATCTAGTTTACTAACAGGTTCCCAGGTGCCCCTGGTCTAGGCCCACACTTCTCTGGGCCTAGGTCCTATATATAGAGAGAGAACAGTTCCCATCCTTAGAACACCTGCAAGACCACTCTGAAAGGGGAAGGACCTGCCCTGCTCGAGAGTCTGAATCATGGCCTGTGAAGGAGAGGGGAGGATTTAAAGTCCAGTAACCCCAGCCAAAGATCAGCTTCACCATCACTCCTGTCACTGCGACCTTCAAAGGCGCCAGTGTGCGGTGTTTTCAGAAGTAGTGAGGAGAAAAAAGCAGAGTAAGCTTTGTGTTTTCATGTCTTTGTATACTGAAATAAGTGTACTGAGCTGCTTGTCCTTCTTGATGTCTGTTTGCTGGGGTGTTCTGGTAGCCCCGGACCTCAGAGGGGAAGAGCAGGACTTCCCCAAAGAAGGGGAAGTTGTAAGAAGACCCGGCCTGCGAAGGTTTCTATAAAGAATTTCAAGCCCAAACCACTGCAGGGCTCGTGGTTTTTTGTTTTTGTTTGTTTGTTTTTTGTTGTTTTTTCCTCCTCCAGGAAAGCAAGCAAAGTCAGGACTGGGAATAGTGTTTCCTGTCTCCTCCTTCCACTGGCAGGGATATCCCGGCTCCTGGTTGGTTGTTTTCTTCGTGCTAATGCGTTCTCACTGGTGATACTTTATTCTGGTCCCCAAAAGGGAAAGAGAGAGAGCTTGTCAGGGGTACTGCTGGAAGTGTGAGCAGACACGTGAGCGGAGCGATGTTCGGAGAGCTTCCATTGTTACTGGCGATGCCTCGCTTTTCAAGATTCTCCTAAGATGAGTTTTTCATCGTTTGACCTTATGGCAGAACGACAGTGTGCTTTTTCCCTCTGATGTTTCCCTGGAATCATAAAATATTATTAGTTTGAGTACTTGTAGCAGCAGCTGAGGGGTGGCATATTAATTGGGGTTTCATTTTTTATCCAATATAGAAAGCCCTACAGCACTAAATAAAACTGTCACTGTGTAAAATGTAAAGGCTTTCTGTCACAAATGTTTTTAAAGATTCATGATGGGCTGAAGATCTGATTTATCTGATCCTCCTTCTGTGATTTATTCCTATTTAATGTTAGTTTCAGCGTTTGAACCATGAAGAATTTTCTCAAATTAAAAACTGTGGACAATCCATTTTATTTAAACAAAACTAACACTTTGACTTTTTTTTCTTTAATCTGAGAGGCAGAGACACACACACACACACACACACACACACACAAACTAACCAAGGAAGAGTTCTCCCATCTGCCGGTTCGTTCCTCAGATGCCCATAAACGCTGGTTCTGGACCAGGGCCAGGCCAAAGCTGGAGCAGGCAGTTCAGTCCACGTCTCCCACGTGGCTGTCGGGGCCCGGCCACTTAGTCATCGCTGCTGCCTGCGCCGTAAGCTGGAATCGGGAGTGCAGCTGAGACTCAAACCTAGGCGTTCTGATGTGGGACACGGACAACTTAACTGCTAGGCCGAGCAGCGCCCCCGGCCACGCTGGTGTTGGAATCATGCAGTTCGTTCCTCTTCGTGTGCTCAAGAGGCAGCGATGCATGCTTTCCCAGTGGCTAACCCCTCGCTTGTCAGGGAAGTTAATTTACCTGGCTACTTGGTTGTGATGGATCTTGGCTTGGTGTTACTAGACATTTTCCTCCAGCGTCTATCACAGTCCCACAGGTGTGGTGGCAGAGGAGAGCGGTGGGGGCAGATGGAGCCTTTGGAACCATTGGGCTGGTTCATGTGTTTGTTTTGCTTTAGAGCTGCTGAGTTGCCTGTGTTTTCAGGAATACCTTGGGGCAGAGACAATATCCAGTCTGCTTTGTCGACGGTCCATAAATGATGGAAGATAGAATTCACTTCAAGTGAAGCAAATTAGTTAAAAATATTCATAATCTATTTTCAACCAGTCAATAGACATGTCGTGTCTTGGGCATTGGACTTTTTCAAAGCCCTGGAGGATTGGTTAAAAGACTCGTGGAAAGGGAACTGCATTCGTTTTCACAGGGGCAGGCAGACCTGTCCTGGGGGATATGAGGGCATTAGCTCATACCCCATGAGGTGGAATCTTAGATTTGGTGGTGCGGGGAGGAGGGGATCACAGGCCCAGTTACCATGGACACCTTAGCTTCTGTCTGCCTGTCCACCTGCCCATCCTTCTGACACTCCAACCTTTCGTCCCTTCCTGCCCTTGACCCTTCCCTGTTACTTCCATCTTCCACTCTGCAGTTACTTTTGAGTGGCTCCGTTGAGCCAGGTGTTGTACCATAGACTTATCAGCTTCTCATAAATTGAAGGAAATAAAATGGTTTTCTCATCTAAGAATAGCCTTTGAGTGAGCATCAACGAGGAATGAGAATGAAAGGTACTCAGTGCCTATAAGGAAAAAGCTCTTGTTATTGAGTGTCCCCTCGTTTGTCATTGAAGGCCACATCCATTAAAGGGCAGCATCCAATACCCAGAGCAGTAGGTGGCTTTTAGAACCAATTTTGAGCATTTTCATTGTTACGATCTTGATTTTAGTCCTTTGCTTCATGGAGAGAATCATCTTGATAAGTAAAATTATCTTTTCTCCTCACCAGACTATCGGGAAGAAGTTACCTCCAACTGCAGCAACTCCAGACTCATCGAAAACTGAAATGGACAGCAGGACAAAGAGTGAGTTTCGTGATTTATCCATTTTACAGAGGAAAAACAGTTGAGGGTTTTCCAGTCACTGAAATGCTTTTCTATCATCTTGACAGCTTTTTCAAACATATCATAAAAATGCACACAAATATTTCATTATATCCTTACCATTAGGATAGGCCCAACTTAGATATAGAATTCTCAATTTTTTAATGTAAAATGATTCTTTCCAATTATTTTTCCTATTTGCATGTATATACACACACATATATATACATATATACACATATATGTGTGTTTAAATATATATATATATATGGAAGGGATAAAAAGTTGGAGTGTCGGATAGAAAGATGAGCAGGTGGATAGGCAGACGGAAGCCAACGTGTCCTAGTAACTGAGCCTATATATATATATATATATATACACACACACACACATTGTATATATACATGTATTTGTGTATATATGTGTGTGTGTGTATGTATACACACACATACCATATATCCTGCCCATGTGATACAGAGCTAGGCCTTATCCATATTTAGAGAGTAACTTGGGGTAGTTTGGGTAGCAGAAAGATTCTGGAGAATCTAAGTTCTTTAGGGATCCATGGACCTTCAAGTCAGAGATACCTAAGCACTCAACCAGCACTAGCCACCCTTGACTTCTCACTGGCCTCCTCAACACATCTGTGCTTGAATCTCTATAATGTGTGCATGCAGGAGACTCAAGTCCTTTAGGAAGGATTGAGTGGATGGAGATGGTTATCAGGGTTTCAGAACAGGCTTGCCAACAGAAATGTCATTTGAGCAACATGAGTAGTGTTCCGTTTTCTAGAAACCACATTTAAAAAACAGTGGAACTTCATTTTAATGTATTTTAGCTCATTATATCCAGATATGATCATTCAGCATGTAATCTATATGAGATTATTAAATGCGATACTCCCTTGTGTTCTCATGAAAAGTCTTCACAGTCCTGTGTATATTTATACATATGGCATATGCAGTGCAGAGTAGCCACATTCCCAGTGCTCCATAGCCACGTGTGCCTGGTGATGACTTTATTGGACAACGTGGTTTTTGCATAATTCTGGGGGCTAAGATGGGCTTCCTGGGCCCAAGAAAGGGCACAGCTCTAAGCAAATCCTGGCTCTAGCCCACACCTTGTTCAGTCCTACAAGCATCATGGTGAGAGGATGGGTTCCTGACGAAAAGTGATTTGACCAGGGTTGGGTGGAGTGTTTAGTTGCAAGTCACGAGGACCAGTTCTGTTATTAGTTAGCCCTGTGACCTTGGGCAGACATTTGGATTTCTCTGGTCTCCCTCCTCGTTGTCTGGAAGTCAAGAGATTGTGCTAGAGAAAGCCCCTGCGGTTCCTCTCAGCAGCTTCATCTTCTGATTCAGTTCTTAGAGCTTTAGGACTCCTTGTGGAAGAATTTTGCAAACTACAGGGAAGCAGGCTAGGGAGACAAAAGGAAGGATGTGGACAACTCTGGGAATATGAGAAGCTGGCGTTGGTGTAGTTGTGAATTTGCCTGTAACTAGGTGGGTGGTCGAGAAGGGGAATTACTGTCAGGGAAGCCTTGAGGGCTATTTACCAACAGGCATTTTTCATAGACTCCAGGGCATCGATTTCTACTGTTCACTCTCACCTCACACATTTTCTGGCTGTCATCATCAGGAGCAGAGTCTGGGGTAATTGTTCACCCCCAATTTCCATGTAGTGACATCTCCATCCACCATAGCCCTGCTCCTGGACTGTGATGCACTCCCTGTGTTCAGGTGGAGGGCACAGAGGGCTGGCCAGGAGAAAAAGCCATGAGGCAAATGGCCCAACAGTAGAGGGCGGCTCCTTCTGCATGAGCATCCCCTTGGCTGTAACATCTAGCCACATCAGGAATAAGTCAGGATGACTGGAAGGCATGGGGGGTGAGGGTGGGCATTGGTTTTCCTGAGTGAAAGTGAAGCTCAGCTGATCAGACTTTATTAAAACAACCACATTCTCCAGCCCCCTCCAAAAAGACCGCTTTCATGTACTGAATTTCATTGGAAACTCATGCTGGGGAACAGATTGCCATAATTTTCATAACAAGGGGAAAGCTGTCTAAATATTCCTAATGAAGTGCCCTGAGGTGCTCCAGCTTACCACATCTGGAGTTCCCCTCTTTCTTACTACAATTGATGCAGATTTGTAGCTTGCTTGGGATAGAAAAATAGCCAGAAGAAAGCGCTGTTGAACATCTTTCTGAGGAGATGGCTTAGTTCTACAGATTCAGAAAGTCTGCTGAATAGGCAGGTTTGGGAAAGACAACACCTTGACAGAGTTTGTACAGGGACAGATGAGGCTTCTGAGTAAATTCTGACCACAGCCCAAAGGCTGTGTTCTCCTCACTGAGCTGCACCTGCCTTCTCAATGAGGCCCTTGCGCCACCTTCTCCATCACTCTGCGTTGACTCGCTTCTTGGGAGCTGTGCTCTGTGACGGTCGCACATGGAGCCTCATTGCTGTCATTGGGTTGTTGGATGCTCTGGGGCTAGGCTCTGTCTTCTATTTGAAATCCCCACCACACAGCCTAGAAAAGTGCCCTAGACTCATGATAAGTGATAGTGCAGCAAGCAGAACGCTGGAAATGACTTTTGATGTACTGGGCTTTAGCTTGGTCCGTCTTTTTTTTTTTTTTTTGACAGAGTGGACAGTGAGAGAGAGAGACAGAGAAAGGTCTTCCTTCCATTGGTTCAGCCCCCCAAATGGCTGCTACAGCCGGCGTGCTGTGCCGATCTGAAGCCAGGAGCCAGGTGCTTCCTCCTGGTCTCCCATGCAGGTCCAGGGACCTGGGCCATCCTCCACTGCACTCTCGGGCCACAGCAGAGAGCTGGACTGGAAGAGGAGCAACCGGGACAGAATCCAGCACTCCGACCGGGACTAGAACCCGGGGTGCCGGCGCCATAGGCAGAGGATTAGTCTAGTGAGCCACGGCGCCAGCCTTGGTCCGTCTTTTAAAAGCTCACGGCCTTGGATCCCTCGCTCCTAAGCAGTCAGCCAGCAGGAAGAAGAGGATGCATTTGTTCCCCTAATACCCCATTTCAGGGTCTTCAGGTTTCTGAGAGGCCAGCAGTGTTTGTCAGTGCTCCATGCGGTTGAACAGACATTTTATTCTCTGGAGTCACTACTGTAGGCCAGGCAGCCTAAGACCACCAGGGACAAATTTGTAGGCTGACAAAGTCAAGGTAATTGGCTTCTTGCAATAAGGGAGAGAGCACACCAAGTGAGCTGTGGATGTTACAGGAAACAGAAGAAAAACAAGGTAGTTAACAGATTTTGATGAGGGGTAGAATTTAGCAAAATGTAAATGATGTGGTGTTTTGATAGGCCCAAAGCTATGTGGCAAGGGCTCACTCAGTATTCGATCTGGGCTGCAAGATAACCAGTTCCTATTTCTTTGGTGGCTACCAAGTTAAGAAAGATGTACGATGCTGCAGTCTGGAAACCCCTTGTGTGAGGTTTGGGCTGGGAATCAAGGCTGCTGCCATGGTTCAGTGATGGAGTTCCTTCGGGCAAGGCTGGAACAGTCCATTTTTACTGACGTAACTTTCTAAGAGCAGAGTTTCGGATTGCCTGTGGTTTTAGAAGACAGATTTTCTCAGGGGACGCAAAGGCAATCTGGGACCAGTGTTGTGGTGCAATGGATGAAGTCACTGTTTGTAACACCAGCAGCCCATATCTGAGTGCTGATTCAAGTTCCAGCTGCTCTACTTTGAATCCAGCTCCCTGCCAACGTACCTGGGAAGGCAGCAGAGGATGGCCCCAGTATTTGGGCCCCTGCCACCCATGTGAGAGACCAGGATGGAGTTCCTGGATTCAGCTTTGCTCACACCTGCTGTTGAAGCCATCTAGGGGGTAAACCAGCAGATGGAAGATCGATCTCTCTCTCTCTGCTCCTCTCTGTGTGTTGTTCTGCCTTTCAAACTAAATGAGTAAATCTTTTTTTATAAACAAAAAGCGATAATCAAAGAGGCTGCCATGGCACTTCACAGCTGCAGTGTATGCTTGGGAGAACTTTTATATCTCTCTGTCCCTGTCTTTTTTTTAAGAATTTTATTTATTTTATTTGAAAGGCAGAGTTAGGGAGGGGAGGAGAGGGGAGGGGTGGGGAGGTTAGGGGGGAGAGAGAGAGAGAGAGAGAGAGAGAGAGATAGAGAGATCTTCTATCTGCTGTTTCACTCCTCATATGCCCACAACAACTGGACCTGGGCCGGGCCATTCATGAGGGGTGAGGTTCTCATGACCCAAATGCCTCTCATTAGGCTCCACCTCCTACACTGTTGCATTGAGGATTAAGTTTCAACACCCAACCTTGGGGGAACACATTCAAACCATGGAGGCCCAGTTTCAAACAGCTGGTGTAGCCTGTGGTAAGCTGCAGAAGGGCATGGCTGCATCCCACCTGCCTGGCGCTCAGTGGATATGCAATGACTACTTACTGAATAAATGATGAGCTTAGTATGTATTTCACCATCCCCGCTTGCCCTAGCTCCTCAGCATCTCAGCCAGAACTGGAGTTCTCATCTAATGCTAGCCTGTGGCAGACCCGTCCTGGCATCACTGCCATGTGGGTCTGCTCTTCCTAGCACTAAACCTTTCACAATCCCATCACTAGACCGGTGTGTTCACAGTGTTTCCAGAAACAACTACAGTGGGTACACCTGGGAACTTGTTACAACTGCAAATCCCCAGGCCAACGCCTCCCCTACAAAACCCTGGAGCTGGGCCCAGCCATCTGTTTTTGCATACCCTCCACCTGGGGCTGATACCCACTCAACCATGAGACCCACTGACCTAGACTGAGGCTTTGTAGCGTCCTTGATGGTGTGAATTAGTAGGTAGGACTCTGGGTCCCACCTCAGACTGGAGGTTCAGATCCACAGGGAAGGGGTCTGGGAAGATACACAAGGAACAGGTGCCCCACATAATTCCTGTCATCAGGAGTGATTCGGGAATACACCCCAGTCCTACACCTCAGAGCAGTGTCCTTGAACAAGGTACAAAGTTGTCATCCTTTAAGACAGGACAGTTTGTTTTCATACTGTTTGTTGAACTCCTTACTTAACATAGTTAACCATATGTGTATAAAGTCAGTTGAAAATAGAACTTAGTAAAAAATAAGAATGGGAATAGGAAAGGGAGGAAGAGGGGTGGGAGGGCTGGTATGGTGGGAAGAATCACCATGTTCCTAAAGTTGTACTTACGAAATGTATGATGTTTGTATTCCTTAAATAAAAGGTTTCTGAGAAAAAAAAAAAGACAGGATCTTGAGTCTCCTGTTCTGGAAGATATTCCCCCATTTCTTTTTTTAAGATTTATTTACTTACTTGAAAGAGTGACACAGAAAGAGGAGGAGAGGAAGAGAGAGAGAGAGGTCTTTTATCCGCTGGTTCACTCCCCAACTGCACCAATCTGAAGCCAGGAGCCAGGAGCTTCTTGAGGTTCTCCCACGCGGGTGCAGGGGCCCAAGGACTTGGGCCATCTCCCACTGCTTTCCCAGGCCATAGCAGAGAGCTGAATAGGAAGTGGAGCAGCCAGGACTGGAATCAGCGCCCATATGGGATGCCAGCACTATAGGCTACGACTTTACCCACTAGGCCACAGCGCCAGCCCCTCCCCCATTTCTAATACTCTCGTGCTTTAAATTGAATGCATCGGCCTCCTCCTGTTCTTGCTGTTGCTGGTAAAAAACTGCATATGCATGCTTTATTTCCTCTTCTTGATTATAAGCTCCTTGAGAATCAAATACTGGTCTTGGGGCTGGCGCTGTGGCACAGCGGGTTAAAGCCCTGGCCTGAAGTGCTGGCATCCCATATGGGCACCAGTTCTAGTCTCGCCTGCTCCTCTTCCAATCCAGCTCTCTGCTATGGCCTGGGAAAGCAGGAGAAGATGGCCCAAGTCCTTGGGTCCCTGTACCCGCATGGGAGACCTGGAGGAAGCTCCTGGCTCCTCGCTTCGGATCGGCGCAGCTCCAGCCGTTGCAGCCATCTGGGGAGTGAATCAGCGGATGGAAGACCTCTCTCTCTCTCTCTCTCTCTCTCTCTCTCTCTCTGCCTCTCTCTGCCTCTCTCTGTAACTCTGTCTTTCAAATAAATAAAATAAATCTTTTTTAAAAAATACTGGTCGTATTTACCTTATTCTTCTACCTAGAGCATGATAGAAGTCCACACCCTCATGCAATTCCACAATCCAAAACACTCTGACAACTAAAAGGTTTTTATCACTCCCTGAGTGATAAAACTCCCTCTGAACTAACGTGTGCCTGTTCATAGTCCTTATCCTTGTTGGGTGACTAGTCATCCATTGGCTGCAGAATTTTAGGGGTTGAGTGCAGCCCCAGACCTCAGCCGGGGATGTTGCATATTGTATGGTATGTGTAGTACATTTTCTTTCTCAAGCCTGAAAAATCCCCCACAGGTCCTGAGTAAGGGGTTATAAACCACTGAAGTCTCAGATGTCACTTTTTACTGGAATCAAAGAATTTCTGTTTAGGGTGTTGGTGAAAGTAAGTATATCTGAGCCTGAAACTTTTGTTATAGTGTCTCAAAGGAAAAGAAAATTCTAGGAGGCCAGCATTGTGGTACAGTGTGCTAAACCGCCTCCTGCGACGCTGGGATCCCATATGGATGCAGATTTGTGCCCTAACACATGGGAGACCCAGATGAATAATTTTTTTAATTATTTATTTATTTGAAAGGCAGAGTCAGAGAGAGAAGGAGAAATAGACAAAGAGAGATCTTCCATCGTCATTGCCCAAATGGCCACAACGGCTGGGACGGGGCTGGGCTGATAAAAGCCAGGAGCCTCTTCTAGGTCTCCCACATGGGTACAAGGGCCCAAGCACTTGGACCATCTTCTACTGCTTTCCCAGACACCTTACTAGGGAGCTGGATCAGAAGTTGAGCAACCGGGACTCGAACTGGCATTCATGTGGAAGGCTAGCAGTGCGGAAGGCAGCTGAACCCATGTGCCATGGTGCCGGCCCTAAGTAAATAAATAATTTTTTAGAAAAGAGAGCATTCTCGGTCTAGGTGTGATTTGACACTTTCCAGGACTGCTACAACTCGGGAAGGCTTCCTGCCACACTGTTGGGCTCCTGTGTTGAATGTTTTTTCCTTGCATGTATGTACTCAGCTTGCCGATAGGTTTATTCTTTTTGTTCTGCTATTATTTTTTTAAGCTGAAGATTTTTTTTTGCTTGTTTAAATTGTTCTGTTTTTTGTTGAATAGATTATAAAACCAGCTGAAGGGAGTCATGTGATGTAGGCATGTGAGTTCAATTCTTTAACAGTCTGCTTTTAATATCATGTGAATTTCTCAACGTGTAGAGATGAAAATAATGTTTTTTTGGGAATTTGAATCATAATTGAGCTACTTGGTGATTTTAGGAGAGTATGTTTCTTAAAATGCAAAAAGCAGTAAGTAATTAGCACAGGGGCTTCTGATTTTGGAACTAGGGAATGGCTTCAGTCTCCTAGGACCTGCGAGATGTTGTGCATATTTTCTCTGCACTGTTGAACGTGTGTGTGTGTGTTTCGTTTTCTAGAAAGTTACTGGTCTTTCTCATATTCTTAAGACAAGACTAAAAAAACTCTCAAGATTTAGGATTTTAGTTTTATGCTAATTCATTTGTATTTTTTGATCTTTTTAAAGAAAAAGTAGAATCACAATTAACTTAGTCACTGAATAAATTGTGCCTTTATTTATGTTTGTGCATATATTCATTCCTTTTTTATCTCAGACTAATTAAATCTGATGACTAGATGAAAAACGCCTTCCCTCAAACATTAATTTCATTCCCTTCCTCTCCATGTCTGTCAGCTATGCATTCAAAAATTATAATCTTCCCACACCCACAAAAAGTTTTGGAATTACACCCTTTTAAGACATATAAAGTGGTTCCTCTTTTGTGAAGTCTCTCCTGAATGTAATCTTGCCTTTCTTTCTAACAACCCAACATTTGGTTACCATCAGCTCTGCTTATGAGTGTGTGTGTCTTTTTCTTGCCGTTCTTCTTGCCTTTCCTTTATCCAGGCATTAGCTTGTCCCTGCACGGAAAGGAGGGGTGGTTGGCCTTCTTTGCATATCACAAGCACAAGAGCTGACAATATCTTTTTCATGATAGTGGTTCAAAAAATATTTTTAAAAGATTTATTTACTTTTTTAAAAGAATTACAGAGGGACAAACAGAGAGTTCGAGATCTTCCATCTACCGGTTCATTCCCCAGATGGCCACAGTGGCCAGGGCTGAGCCAGGCTGAAGCCAGGGGTTTCATCTGCCTCTCCCATGTGGGTAGCAGTGGCACAAACACCTGGACCATCTTCCGGTGCTTTCCCAGGCACATTAGCAGGGAGCTGGATTGGAAGTGGAGCAGCCGGGAGACAAACCGTTTCCCGTATGGGATGCTCGTGTCACAGGGAGCAGCTTCACCCGCCAAGCCACAAGCCTGGTACCCAGTTAATGCAGCTCTTACACCTGAGGGCGCTGAGGTTGTCCAGAGCCACAATGTGATTGCCCAGGTCCTGGGCTTGGAAAAGCCCAGCTGGGCCAAAGACAGGGTCTAGTGTCCTGACTTGCATCTCAGAATCCTCTCCTCCTCCTGTGGTCCCAGACATGGGCCTGCACTTTCCAGGAGTCGCCTGGGATCCTGAGGAGATGTGGCGTGGCAGCGTGTGCCAGGCCGTGGAGCTGCAGACAGGGCGAGATGCGCTGCCGCAGTGCCCAGTGCTCAGCGGCAGTAGCTCCCGGCGCTGGCTCCTCCTCCTCTTACCTGAAAGTGCTGCTTTCCACGTCGTGCTGTGTCTCACACCTCGCATGCATACAGTGTATGAGCTGCATGGTAGAATCTTTTTTTTTTTTAAGATTTCTTTATTTACTTGAAAGGCAGAGTTACAGAGAGACAGAGGCAGAGAGAGGGAGAAGTCTTCCATCTGCTGCTTCACTCCCCAAATGGTCACAATGGCTGGAGCTGGGCCAATCTGAAGCCAGGAGCCAGGAGCTTCTTCTGGGTCTCCCATGTGGGTGCAGAGGGCCAAGGACTTCAGCCATCTTCCACTGCTCTCCTAGGCCACAAGCAGGGAGCTGGATCAGAAGTGGAGAACCCAGGACCTGAATCAATGCCCATATGGGATGCCGGCATCACAGGCAATGGCTTGACCAACTAAGCCATAGCACCAGCCCCACATGGTAGAATCTAAAACCAGATTATGGCAGTGGTCACACAGCTGTATAAATTTATTAAAACTCATCAGTCTGCATTTTATGGTATATAAATTATACTCATTAACACTGTTTTGAGAAGGCAAGAGACACCTGCCCTCCTTAGCTTACAGGAAACTGTAAGCATAAAGCAACATAAGCCCATGGAATATTTGGAAGGCATACCGGACTTTCTCGGTGGTGTTTGCTCACTGTGTTGGTTGCAAGTTACATTGCATCCCATAGTCTTTTACTGACCCTCTTACTGTGAGCCAGGCCCTGAAGGAGCGAGGGGAGAATTCGGGGGAAAGGGAATGACAAAGTGACATAGGAAGAGTCTTTTCTAAGGTGGAGGGCACGTTGCAGCAAGGTTCCCCTTGGAGGGAACTGGACGTTTCCCCTCTCTTCTCCCGGATCCCTGCCTGTTGGGATGCCTTCTGCTTTGAGTGACAGATGCCTGCTTGACCACCAAGTAGTGGTCTGCAGTTGTTTTATTAAGTCACATGGTAAGAGGGTCAGAGAGAAGCCCCCGAAGCTGGGTCATTTGACACACATCTCAGCAGTGTCTCGGCTCAGGGTCAAATTCTCTGTGATTTTCTTCCAACAAAGATGAAACAATGGTAAGAGCAGAAAAGCCAGGTCAGGTATTTTTGTCAAG
This sequence comes from Sylvilagus floridanus, assembly GCA_949820135.1. Classification (NCBI taxonomy): domain Eukaryota; kingdom Metazoa; phylum Chordata; class Mammalia; order Lagomorpha; family Leporidae; genus Sylvilagus; species Sylvilagus floridanus. Next base: position 125,168,611 of record OX463223.1, read on the forward strand.
TCTGTCTGTCTGTCTCTTTTTTTTTTTTAAGATTTTATTTATTTTTTTGAGAGGTAGAGTTACAGAGAGAAACAGATGCAGAGAAGGCTTCCATCTGCTGGTTTACTCCCCAGATGGCCTCAACAGCCCAAGCTGGGCTGATCTGGAGCCAGGAGCTTCTTCCGGGTCTCCCATGTGGGTGCAGGGGCCCAAACACTTGAGCCATCTTCTACCACTTTCCCAGGTCTTAGCAGAGAGCTGGATGGGAAGTGGAGTAGCCAGGACTCCAACCAGTGCCAATTTGGGATTCCGGCACCGCAGGTGCATATTTAGCCCACTGCGCCACAGCGCTGGCCCCGTGTCTCTCTGGTTAAACCAGGGAACCTGCTAGAACAGTTCCCGCACAAGCAGATTTTTTGTCACATCTCTTTGGCTGATAATAGGTCACATCCTTATTCCCAAACCAGTCACCGACAGTGGGGAGTGAGATTAGTATTACGGGCCTGGATTTGTTGTGCTCATGCACAGGGCTGTGTGAGGACCTCCTGTTCCTGAACAACTTGGGATTCTGTGAAGTAGGACGGGGACAGGAAGTGGCTGCTGAGAAATTAGCCGACAACAGTTTACCATGCCTTATTAACGCGTTCAGACAGAAACTTCTTTCTTTGTTGCCCATGACCATCTGATACCTCCATGATTTCCATCCATAGAATTAGTTTTTAAAGCTTGGGTTGCCAGCCGTCGCCGCAGCTCACTAGGCTAATCCTCCACCTGTGGCGCCAGCATCCCGGGTTCTAGTCCCGGTCAGGGCACTGGATTCTGTCCCGGTTGCTCCTCTTCCAGTCCAGCTCTCTGCTGTGGCCCGGGAAGGCAGTGGAGGATGGCCCAAGTGCTTGGGCCCTGCACCAGCATGGGAGACCAGGAGGAAGCACCTGGCTCCTGGCTTCGGATCAGCCCAACACGCCAGCCGCAGCAGCCATTAGGGGGTGAACCAACAGAAAAGGAAGCCCTTTCTCTCTGTCTCTCTGTCTCTCTCACTGTGTACCTCTGCCTGTCAAGAAAAAAAAATGCTTTGGTTGTTTCTGCAGGATAATTCTTCCGTGACACTGTATTGGTTTAAGTTTTGAGTTTGAATAGCCATATTTCACTAGCACACTCAGTAGGAAAATTAGTCAGGAATTGTCATTATCCAATTAAAAGATGCTTAGCAATCCTCCACCACCCCGCCCCCCACCCCCCGCGCCCCCATCCCTTTAGAACATTTGACCAGATCTTGGGAGGTGTGCTATTATTAATTGAAAAGAGATGGGGGCCGGCGCTGTGGCACAGCAGGTTAACGCCCTGGCCTGAAGCGCCAGCATTCCATTTGGGCACAGGTTCTAGTCCCTGCTGCTCCTCTTCCCATCCAGCTCTCTGCTATGGCCTGGGATAGCAATAGAGGATGGCCCAAGTCCTTGGGCCCCTGCACCCTTGTGGGAGACCGGAGGAAGCTCCTGGCTCCTGGCTTTGGATCGGTGCAGCTCCAGCTATTGCAGCCATCTGGGGAGTGAACCAGCAGATGGAAGACCTCTCTCTGTCTCTACCTCTCTCTGTAACTCTTTCAAATAAATAAAATAAATTTTTTTTTTAAAAAGAGAGATGAAATGTTGATAACTATGAGTTTAGGAATATGATGTTGATGGGATTTAGAACTAGCGCCCCACAGAAGTTAAGGCGCAGAAGCCATCAGAGGCCCAGGGCGACCTGAGATGAAGGATTTCACACACTGGTTCGGGGGTTGTGGCTGATACCTTCAAGCCACGGGACACAAGAGCAGAGTGTTTGCACAGAGGCGAGTGAATCACCCTCTCCCCCTCTTCTCTCGCCCCACACCACACTTTATCTGTATTGAGAATTTTTAATTGCCTTTATTTTATATATCACTCCCTTTGATTGATGTGCTTTTCACCAAAGTAAACACATTTCAGTGACAAGAAATCTTCTAGGGACAATATAATTGATACTTGTGTATATAACTCTAGGCTATGATCTGTCTGTTGGAACCGGCCTAATCCTTGGGAAATATCTAAGGCCATTTAAAGCCATTAGGTTTGTCAACTTTGATGCAGAATAATAAATGCCTGTCCCAGTGCATGCTAATTTTCTTGAATTTTTCTTACCACCTTCTATCCTGAGTCACCAAAGCCCAGTTTTCTAAGTCGTCACTTCCCAAATATCTGACAAATGTTTCCACTGTCTCTTAACTGGTGCTCTTGGTTTAACAGAATTAATTAGACACCAGACTTTCAAAAGCATCTAATTCAGGACATCCTTGAATTGATTTCCAGTGGCTTGCATATTTTTCTTTTTTTGATGAGGACTGGTGTATCTCCTTGCTGGTAAATGGGTCCATCTCTGATTAGGCAGGTTCCCCTAGAGAGGCCATGGGACATAATTGAACAAGTCAACCCCTCACATACATGTGTGTGAAGAACATTCAGTCGATGCAGCTTGGCTATTTGGCTGACATATGTTCTCATAGAAATACGTTGATATCTGTCTCTTCAGATAGACTGTAATGGCATACCTTTTCATTATTTTATGTGCCATTTTCACTTTGTAACATGTATGAATACCCTGTTTCTAACTTAGTAACATGTGGAACAAGGCAGAGGTATAAAATTTAAGCTTTTTGGGGCCAGCGCTGTGGCGTAGCGGGTAAAGCCACCCCGTGCAGTGTCAGCATCCCATATGGGCACTGGTTTGAATCCTGGCTGCTCCTCTTCCAGTCCAGCTCTTTCTATGGCCCGAGAAAGTAGTGGAAGATGGCCCAAGTCTTGGGCCCCTGCACCCACATGGGAGACCCAGAGGAGGTCCCTGGCTTCTGGCTCCTGGATTCTGATTGGCGCAACTCTGGCCTTTGTGACCATTTGGGGACTGAACCAGCAGATGAAAGATACCTCTCTTCTCTGTCTCCTCTCTTCTCTTTCCTCTCTCTCCTCTCTCTCCTCTCCTCTTTCTCCTCTTTCTCCTCTCTCTCTCTTTCTCTCTCTCTTTCTGCCTATGCCTCTCTCCAACTCTGCCTTTCAAATAAATATTTTTAAAAAATTTAAGCTTTTTACTCTGTGTAGATTATGTCCGTTCATGTACCTGAAGTGTATATAAAACCATACATATCTATTTTTCCTGAGACCAAGGAAAACTTTTTGGTTTAAAAGTGAAAGGCAGCTAAGGCATTTCATGATGTCACATGGTTTGTGAGAGGAAAAAAAATGCAGAGAGGTAGATGTTTGGTGCAGCGGCCGAGTTGCTGCTTGGGACACTCACATCCCATGTTAGAGTGCTTGGTTCAGGTCCTGGTTCCTCTGCTTCTGATCCAGCTCCCTGCTAATTCACATTCTGAGAGGTAGCAGGTGCTGGTTCAAGGACTTGGGTCCCTGCCACCCACGTGGGAGACCTGGATTGTATTCCAGCTCTTGGCTCTTGCCTGGCCCAGCCTTGGGTGTTGTGGGCAACTGGGGGAATGAATCCATGGATGGAGGATCTCTTGGTCTGTTTCTCTGTCTCTGTCTTTCTGCCTTTCAAATAAGATGGGAAAAAATTTTAAGAGAATCAACACACATAAAAATGAGCAATCTGAAGATGGCCCTGTATTTATTCAGTAATAATATCCTGCCTCTTACGCATGCTGTTCCCTGAAGTGAATGCGATAGAGAACATCTTCTCCTGGGTCATCTCATTAGATAAAGTGTTTTCAAGGTTGTATTTTGTTTTCTTCTTACAGCCAAGGATTACTGCAAAGTAATATTTCCATATGAGGCGCAGAATGATGATGAATTGACAATCAAAGAAGGGGATATAGTCACGCTCATCAACAAGGTAATCAAAGGTTTTCTCCTGCCTTCTAAACTCTGCACGGCTACCAGCTTTTGCTTTAGTCCTTGACATGTGTGGTTTTCATGGTTCTGTACTAGTGAGGAAGAATCTTGACTTTCCTTTTTAGCACACCAAAGCCCCACGTGTGCAGGTGAAACCTAATGGATTTCTTTTTGCCATGGAGCCAGCTATAGATCTGCATGGCCCTGCAGTAAAGTCGGTTCTGGAAGGAATAACCCAGAAAGCAGCCTGGTTGGCTGGAGATCCTGCCCTCCACAGCACTGGGGCTGTAAAGCTGTGACATGTGGGACACAGGGAAGGGCTTTAAAAAGGCTGGTCGTGACTCACAGGCAGGAAACCCTTACAGAATGTTCACTGCGCAGATCGAAGGCAGGTAGAGTGCCTGAGAGAATTTTTCTTGTCTTGTTTGGGCCAAAAGGTTGGATGATTTTATTATCCTTATAGCCAGAGCCCTATAAACACCTCACAAGCTATAAAATCAGCGGGAAGTGATGCAGTCTCACAGGGTTTTGACCACGTACTGTTTCTGCTTTCATGCACTGGTACTCACCAAGTGAGGAGTAGAACGATTCCTGGGATTTATGGCCTTTTTGTTGAAGTATGGGAGTTTTATGCTGGTGGAGTAGCATAAGAAGCTGGACAGTCTCTAGGATGTGGCAGGTGGTTTTATTCTTGCATCTAGGTGTGTGGCAGGGCATGGGTGTGGCTTGGGAGACCATCATGGCTGCCTGAGCTGTTGCACTGCTGGAAAGCCTTGGCAGTATGGAAGATTCTGGAAAGGGAGAAAGAGAGTGTGGTCTTAGGATCAGGGATAGAGCCAGGCTGCCATTGCATTTGGCCATGACAGAGAGGGGGGAACCTTGTTGTTGCCTTTCCCTAATTCCACTCCCAGGTTGGTCTACTGAGTGATCAGGAGGATTGACCTTTATAACTGAGGTGGTTACTGCTAAGAAATGACTTTAGAGATTGTACATTTTAAGAGCCCAATCCAAAGATGCCAGAGAACCAGTGACCCAGAGGTCAAGTAGCTTGCCAAAGGTCAGGTTTTTTACGGGAAAGAGCTGATCCTCTTGTGCACTCTGTATGAAAGTGGTGCTAATTATGCCATTCTGCAAATCACCCGAGAACTTGTCCATCTTGTACCTGTGAAGTTCCTCCTGTCACGTCCATCAGTGTAGCTCTGTAGGTGTCATCAGTGTAGCTCTTGGATTCTGCAGGTGGCGGGGCCGAGCAGTTCCGCCCTCTTGCACCACCTCTCCTCTGGGCTTTCTGTGGACGGCTTTCGTATGACAGTGCTTTTCCTACTTGTAATCAGACCTGTAACCAAACTCACACAATAGGAAGTTGTTACATGGGTGTGAAGCACAATACAAATGCGTTAGTGATGAGTAAGCCACTAGATTTTAGTAACATTTTCCCTGTCATGACGGAGAGGCCAGAGAATGAAATAGCTTCCACGCTTCCTAGCGGGGGGACTTCCTGTCCTGCTTTTGTTCTGGTTCGGTGTTGGAGGAAGGACAGGATTTTTTAGTTGAAAATCTGACGTGTGGATAACATTTAACAAGGTTTGAGAAAAGAAAGGAAGCCGTGGATGGTCTCTTACGTGAACACATCTGTCTCTGTCAATAAGCGATGCCGCAGTCCTTGCCCTTCGAGTGCGTATTGAGATGGGAACACCTTCATCTGAGGATCTGGTGCCTAACCCAGCCTGACTTGTCCAATCTGATAACAAAGCCTAATTTATCTAAAGACCTTCAGAAAGGAATAGCTCCTGGTCTCATCCTCACAGTAGAAGGAAATGAACAGGAGGCTGTGGCAGGAACCCACCCACTTTTATGAGCGGCCTGGAGGGCTGCATCCCATTTCCCTGGCTTCACGGATTAATGTCTTTAGAAGCAGTTTGCAAACTGGGAAGCAGCTTACCAACATTTACATTTGCAGAATGTGATGTCATCATCTTCCCTGGGCACTTGATCTCTTCTGGCTCGAACACTCACCCTGCCTCCTGGACCTTGAATTCTTGCAGCGTTTTCACACTGCCCCCACCCTTAGCCTTAGGATTCTGTCCTTTTGTGTTCCTGTCACTTCCTGTCTACACGAGTGGAGCCCAGGTTTGAGTCCTCCTGTACCTGCCCGGGTAGACGAGCAGGGCCAGGCCCTCGCCATCGTCTTTTCTCCACCATCCATCACGGCGTCCGGTCTAGAGGAGAGTCCTAGACTGGTGAAGGCAGAGGGGACGTTTTCCCCTGCTCCAGTCTGCCTCCCACCCCTCTACCGGCTTCATCCCCAGCACCCCAGCCCCTTCTTTCTGTCATCCATAATAATGCTGTAGTCAGGTAACCCCCTTGTGCCAGCCAAAGCCTTTAGCATCTTGCCTTTCCTTTCTGTGACATCCAGATAGAGGCTCCTGGTACTCCTGGTACACCCAAGCGGTCTGGCCTCTGCCCGTGACCTTGGTCTTTGTGGCTGTTCTACAGGAACCTCCTGTGTGTCCCCTTCCTCCTTGTGCGTCCTCACTGATCTGGTCCTGACTGTGTTCCTACTGCCCAGCATCTCCTCTTGATTGTTTCTGAGAACTAATAAGACAGCCAGCTTTAGCCCATACTGTCTGGGCCCATTTTGAGCTTGTTGATTAAAACAATCTCCTGTGCTCTGTTGCCTTCCTTTTATTATTTTATATGATCTGCTGGGAAATCAGGCCTTTTGCTGTCCTGTACCTGTACACAGCATTACTTTTGTTCCCATAAAATACCTGTCAACCCTGCCTAGCATTCCAGTTTGTTGGAAGCAACATATTGAGATGACAAGTGCCATGCAGGCTACTAGCTCGGGGAAACCAGGGTTTGAGTCCCATCACCATTGCTCTTGGCTGTGTGTCTTTGGACATGTGTCTCAACCCCTCTGTGCTTCAGTTTCCTCAGCCAAAAATACCAGATGTTTCTGCTTGGTGAGGATTTACTAAGACTCCGTGGTTGTTGTAACACATCTCTCGCGAGGAGGGGTCTGCCAGTGGAACCCGCAGTCCTTGGAGCTGTCACCTCAGTTCGGCTGCTCTTCTGTGGACCTCACAAATGGGAATGGGAGGGCTCTTGTGTCTTGGCCCAGTTTTCTGCTATGGCTGCCGTGCCATGTCCTTAAGTAGGTAAAAATGGTGAAAAATGTCCCTAATTTGGTTACAGATACACAACGGGTGAGATTTTAGCAAGAACTTGGCAAGAAAGCATGCCATATGTAATTTCCCTGCTGAAAGGGGGAGAAGCAAAGTCAGAGCAGGGTTAGGGTAGGGTTGATATTATAGACAATTGCCACCTCTTTCTCTAAGTTAAGGATTCACCCAGAAGTTCCTTTAGATGACCATGTGCTATTGCTATTATAAAACAAATATTTCCGCCATGATTTGAATAATGTGCATTTTGTTACTGGATGTACGAGTTAGGGTGAGAGACCGGAAATGCTAGTGACTAAGTTCAATTGCATTTGCTGGGAGATTCTCATAGACCCCGAGTTCCGCCTACTCAGTCGGTTCGGTGGTTTCCCTCCGCCCTGCTCCTCTGTGCTGTGGCAGGAGTTACAGGGCAGGCGTTGCCCTCATTTTTAGCTCGAGATTGTCAGCTCGTGTGGCTTTCTAGAAAATGAGTCAGACACCTTTAGTGGGTGTCTGTAAGCCCTCTGCAGATACTGAAATAATGTGCCAAGACCTGAACTATTTATGCGTGTGTCCCTGGAAACTAGGATGAGATGTGGCAACCCGAGCGGTTTGTTTTTCGTTTATTTATAAGGAATTCTTGCAGATTTGGGAACATTTCCACTTGGTGCAGAACACACCTGTGTTTAGCTTTTATTTCCAGTCCCTCCGAAATAGCTCCTGCGCCTGTGTTCCTGCCGCCCCCAGCCCTACCTTCCTGACTTGTGCTCAGAGCGTGTTTGAGAAGCTGCCGAAGCCTCTGGGTCTGGTTTCCAAGTGGGGCAGCTCCCTGGAGAAGAACAGAGGGCAGCTGGGTGGCATCCAGGCACGGCCCAGCTGTGAGGGGAGCCGCCGTGAGAGGGTGCACCTGGCTGTGGCTGTCGGCACTTGGGGCAGAAGGGGCCCAGCTGGGGAGAAAGGCCCGCGCCTGCCCTTGGCCAGCAGCCTCCTGCCTCAGGGCAGCAGCACTCTTCTCACAGCCCCTCTAACCCGAAAGCTTTCCTACGTGGCCTTCTTATAGACAAGAATATTCGGCTGTTTCGTATTACAGGACTTGCCTGCCTAGCTGTGTCTTTGACCTGCAAAGCGAGCAAAACCCCCATTTCTTCATTGTTACAACATTAAGATAAACACCTAGTAGGTAGGTGACATTATTGGCTGAAATCATGGAGTGTAGAGGTGGAGGGCGGGGGATGACGAGGATACAAGATGCCATTGACGTTCGTGCCAGGAAACCAGTGGCACACCTAAGAAGGAGGGCCCCAGCGCCTCGCAGAAGGCTGTGTGCGGCGCCCTCGGCTGCAGTCACGTAGACACTCGTACTGACGATCATCGCGACGTGATCGGCAGCAGTTGTAGTTTGTACCCTGGCTCTCCCTCTCTCAGTGTTCATTGGATGACAGATATTTATGATGTGCCAGGAGCTATGCTAGGTGCTGGAGATAGCATGATGAATTAGAAACGGACAAAAACTCAACACCCCAGTCAAACAGACGAACCAGGAATTGAGCCTTTTCCTCGGGCGCCTGGGTATTGGGAGCTAGACCTGCCGCGAGGGTGGAGTTAGGATTGAACATGAACTTCCCCAGCTTCTTTTTCTCTCTGTCTCAACATGTTGTCTTCCCCCTTTCCCACAGGACTTGAACGTTCCGCCGACTTTGCAGCTCAGTGTCCCTGCGGGCCCATGGCTCGCCACTGCAGGGTCCTGGCCTGCTGGCAGCCAGAGTGCAGTGCCCCAGGCCCCTTGCCTTGTCCTCATGGGTCTCTGCGGAGCTCAGCCTCTTGCCTCGTGCTCGCGGGAGCTCTGGGAGTTTTCCTGGGACTGTGAGTGTTCTCTGCAGATCACAGAGGAGGAACAGAGGCCCAGAGGCCGACACGGTTTCCCAGGGGAGTCCTAGCGAGTAGGCAGCAGAGCCGTGGCAGAGGCATCTCTTGCCTCCTTGTTGAGTGCTCTCAGGACTTGAAGGCTGGGCAGCGTACTGACTGTGGGCGGAGCCTGTGTTTCCCACGGGTCTGTCAGCCTTGGGGCCGGCAGGGCTCCATCACCCCTAGAAGTGACTGTCGTCAGATTGTCGAGAGTCGCCTGTGTTTTCTGCGTACCTAGGGCAGGTGCCTGTGGAGCTCCCTTTCCAAGTCAGTGACGTGATCATTATTACTTGGCAGAACAACGCCGCATCCATTTGTTTTTGATGCAGTATGGAATCCATGTTTCGGATCTGCTAGAGTTAGGGCGTCATTGCTGTGGTGTCTACAGCATCCGTGACGTGCACATTTCGTTAGCACCTCTACAGAAATGAAATGATAGCAGAGGAAATAATGCGCTCAGCTGAGGCCTGGCACGAGTGCTTTTTGTACCCCGTGCCCTCTCCTGCTGCCGCTGCCGCTCCCTCTCTTCCCGAGCCCAGTGTATTTTGCTTTCCTCTTGTCTCCTGGGCCTTGGTGCCACTTGGCATTCGGCTCACTGTTAACTAGAAAAAAAAGGCCAGGAGTCATGAGCTCCTCCTTGAGTCATTTGATGATTGTATGTTCCTTTGTTTGTCCTAATGTTTATTTCCCCTTCCTGCCTCCCTGCCATTAATTCATTAATTTGTTGAAACACTTATTCATGAGAAAAAATGTCTTCAGGCTTCCTTGCTTCCCACCCCTGAGGAAGTAAGGTTGCCTCCGCAGGGAGAAATGGCTTTAGAAATCTCAAGAGAAAGATCCTTGCTTGGTGTAAGAAAGCCAATCAGCTAAATAGACGGCTGGCCTTGACCCTTCTCTTTGAACCGCCGAAGCTTTTAGCAGAGCTAAAATGCTGGGACTAAACATGGTTCCAGGGGTGAGGAGCAAATTAGCAGGTGTCACCCTGAAGATGATGACATGCTGACAGACCCATTGGAAGGACATGTTTTATGAGTGAATGAAGAAGTTAAGTATAGGTCTGGGATCATCTGGGTTTACACACATTTGAAAAATGTCCGTGTTCAGCAAATGAGTCATTTATGCCTTAGAATGTATTTCTTGCAGTGCGGCCTGTCTTCTTGGATTGCATGTGTCTTTATTCAAGGCAGAAGTCATGATATATCGCCTTCTCACGCATTAGAAACCCCAAAGAATACGGTATGCTGCTGTTTGCCTTCCTCTTAAAAGCAGCAAGAACATTGAGACGGATGAGATGAATCGTGACACCCTAAGTGCACTTGATCGAAACTCTTTCCTCCCCGATCTGGTTACCGTCACACACACAGCTTTAAGTTAGAATGGTGGAACTGGCGCTGTGGGGTCAAGCCCCGACCTGCAGCACCGGCATCCCACATGGGCGCTGCTTTGAGTCCCGGCTGCTCCATTTCCGATCCAGCTCTCTGCTGTGGCCTGGGAAAGCTGTAGAAGATGGTCCAACTCCTTGGGCCTCTGCACCCACATAGGGGACCAGGAAGAAGCTCCTGCCTTAGGCCTGCCCAGACCTGGCCAATGTGGCCATTTGGGTAGTGAACCAGTGGATGCAAGACCTCTCTCTCTCTCTCTGGCTCTACCTCTCTATGTGTAACTCTTTCTTTCAAATGAATAAAATAAATCTTATTACAAAAAAAGGTAGAATGGTAAACATTGAGCATGGGATGGCAGAAGTTTTTTGTAGTTTACCAGTGGATAGTCAAAACAAATGCACCTCTGAATCTTAATGGTCATCATTAAGGATTTCTTTTGCATCCTGGAGAGGCGACTTTGCATACAAATCCGCAGGTTCATGTGCCTCCACAGATTATGGCAGACTGCCTACATGGACCCCGTGTTTGTTCAGCCTAATTGTTGTATCTCTCCAGAGTGCTGTGCTTACGTGGCAGGATATCAGTAATCCTTGCAACGCCATCTTGGGAAGCTGTTTGTCTGCAACACACAGAGAAATCTGTAGACGTGTCGAGGAATTAGAGAAATCTCCTTTTTAATTTTCTGTTTCCAGCCTTTGTGTCGGTGTGATCCTGAGAGCGGTGGTGTGAGGAGTAAGTGAGATGCTGTGGCTGAAAGTGCTTTGGACGCGTAACAGTTCAATTATGGTATATGGTAGTGCTAGGGGAAGAACTAAAACCAGGGCCTGGTAGCTGAGTGTTCTTTTTGGTACATTGACCTATTCTGTATTTAAGGTCAGTACTTTCCCGGAAATTCCTCTTCATTACTTATGCTAATGTTTCTTAGGATGAAGGTGATTTATTGCAGTTGTAAGTAATATTCATAGAGGAAAGCAAATGAGAACAAATCAGGTAAATACAAAGAAAAGTAAAAAATTACCCATGGTGTCACTGCCTTCACATACCTCTCATTATTGTAGCAATTATTCTCCTGTACTTTCCTCATACATGCACATAATTACCCTTTTTTAAAAAAGATTTATTTATTGATTTGAAAGTCAGAGTTACACACAGAGAGAAGGAGAGGCAGAGAGACAGAGAGAGAGAGAGACAGAGAGACAGAGAGAGGTCTTCCGTCCACTGGTTCCCTCCCCAGATCGCTGCAATGGCCCGAGCTGTGCCAATTTGGAGCCAGGAGCTTCTTTCGGGTCTCCCATGTGGGTGCAGGGGTCCAAGCACTTGGGTCATCTTCCACTGCTTTCCCAGGCCACAGCAGAGAGCTGGATTGGAAGTGGATCAGCCGGGACTTGAACCGGCGCCCATATGGGATGCCCACAATGCAGGCGGCAGTTTTACCCACTATGCCACAGCACCGGCCCCATACCCTTTTTTTTTTAAAGTAGAATCATTTGCACTATTTTGTAACATTTGTCCAAAATATATTTATCTTTGACAATATAGTTCAATGATCCTTAGCATCCTAATGTGTAGAGGGAATATCACAATCCCCTTTGTATTTAGCTTGTTTCCAGTTTTTCTCTATTTCTAGGCCATGCTGCATATATTGACAGGACTTTAAAAAGTTCATGGAAAAATGTAACTAAAAGATAAGTTTATTTTTGTCCAAAAACCTGTGTCATTCTTGCATAGTTTTTCATAATACGCATTTTCCATTATTTTCTTATTTTAGCGGCAGAGAAAGAGAGACAGAAGAGAAGACAGAGAAAGCAGCTCCCATCTGCTTGTTCACTCCCTCAAATGCTCAAAACAGCCAGGGCTTGGTCAAGGCCCAAGTTAGGATCAGGAACACAGTTAAGGTTCCCCACATGGGAGGCCAGATCCCAGTTATTGCAGACATCACTACTGCCTCCCAGGATATGCACTGGCAGGAAACAAGGTGGGAGCCAGAGCAGGGAATGGAGCCCAGCCACGCTGATGTGGGACCATGGGTGTGCTCACTGCTAGGCTGCCTGCTCAGACAGGAACTTTTTGAAGACCCTTTGGAGTCTTCATTTTCTTCCTACATTCTTATGTATGTGATTGTCTCTGCTACATTTTAGTAGCTCCATAACCTTGGGCAGGTGGCTTGATCTTGGTGATAAAAGTAGCTACCTCTTGGTGTTGTGAAGATTCCATCAGTTAAGTAGGTGCTGTGGTTTGAATGTTTCCCTCTCAGTTCATATATTAGAAGCACAATCCCCATGCAACAGCGGTGAGAGGCTGGGCCTGTAAGGGGTGATTAGGTCCTGAGGACTCTGCTCCCACGAATGGATCAGTGTCATCAGTGAGACTGTTATTGTGAGAACAGGTTCCTGATAAAAGGGTGAGTTTGGCCACCTCCCCTCTCATGCTGCCTTGCCCTTCTGCCTTCTTCATGGAATTAATGACCCAGCAGTAAGACCCTCGGTAGATGCAAGTCCATCATCCAGGAGCTTCCCTGCCCCCAGAGCTGTAAGGAACAAACCTCTGTTCCATTTGAATTACCGAGTTGCAGGCATCCTGTGGCAGCAGCACAAAACAGACTAAGTGGCTAAGGCAGTTAGCAAGCCTGACTCCCAGTAAGTGCTATGGAAGTGCTAACGTTGTTACTATTTCCTGATGATTCTGACCAGCTGTAATGCTGCAGCAGGGCCCTATGAGGGTGTGTACCTGGTGTCGGGAAGATTGTACCTGTCTGGTCTCCCCACAGAGATGTGTGAGAATGTATTTCCCTATCCTTGCCCTCGCTGACGATCCCCATTCTTTTCAGTCTCTGCTGCTAGGATTTAATCTCTGCTAATAATGCCTTTTGAAAACAAGATTACCAAAGTTGAACATTTTATAACATTGTTTCCCAATTGATTTTGAGAAACGTGCCTTATCTTCATGACATTAACCTGTCATCTTTCAAGTTACGATATTTTTTTCTTAGTTTATGACTCATGGAGGCATTTAAGAGAGAAGTCATTAAAATAAATACCTTTTCGACTTAGAAGTTCTCCATTTTCTAGTGAGCTGGTATGGTGTGATAAAATTGATCCTTTTTAGAACGGTTTTTAGTGAAGACTTTCATATCTGCGTGCTGGTGGGAAAGGGGAGGCGGCTATTAGATGCATTCCTTTGCTGCTGTCCTCAGGGCTTTCCGTTCAGAGGTTCTATTTATAGCTCTGCCCTTCCCGTGTTTTTTATAGTGCCATTCAGAGAGGCCCTGAGGTTCTGCATGGACGTGTGTTAGGCTTCTCAGATCCTAGATCAGGGCTCAGCCACCTGCTTCTGGAAAGGCCCAGAGGATACATGTTTGGCTTCGGGGGCCATGCAGTTCTCCATTATAGCTACTCACCTCTGCCATTGTAGAGGCCAGGTGGCTACAGACATCCATGAGTAGGTGTGGCTGAGGGCCAGTCAGCCTTTCTTGATGGACTCTTAGGCTTAAATATGTGTGGGTCGTTTCCACATTCCTTGAAATATTCTTTTGATTTTTTGTAAAAAGTATTTGGAGCCTGTGGGCTGTCGAGAAGTAGGTAGCAGGCGAGATGAGGCCTGTGGGCTGCAGTTTGCTGGCCCCCGAAAATAGAAGATGGGTTATAGACTCATAGATATCCAACCAATTAATTTTCTTTTCTTTTTTTAAAGATATATTTATTTATTTATTTGAAAGGCAGAGTTACAGAGAGGCAGAGGCAGAGAGAGAAAGAGAGGTCTTCCATCCGCTGGTTCACTCTCCAAACGTCTGCAACGGCCGGAGCTGTGCCGTTTGTGCTCCTCCAAAGCCAGGAGTCAGGAGCTTCTTCCAGGTCTCCCATGTGCATGCAGGGGCCCAAGGACTTGGGCCATCTTCTGCTGCTTTCCCAGGCCATAGCAGAGAGCTGGATCAGAGTGGAGCAGCAGGACTCAAATTGGCGCCCGTATCGGATGCTGGCACTGCAGGCAGTGGCTTTACCTGCTGTGCCACAGAGCCGGCCCCAACCAGTTTTCTTTTCTAAAAGATTTATTTATTTATTGGAAAGGCAGGGTTGCAGAGAGGCAGAGAGAGAGAGAGAAATCTTCCATCTGCTGGTTCACTCCCCAGATGGGCCGCAGTGGTCAGAGCTGTGCTGATCCAAAGCCAGAGTCTGCAGCTTCTTCCAGGTCTCCCACATGGGTGTGGGGGCCCAAGGACTTGGGCATCTTCCACTGCTTTCCCAGGCCACAGCAGAGAGCTGGATCAGAAGTGGAGCAGCCGGGACTCCAGCTGGCACCCATATGGGATGCGGGCACTGCAGGCAGTGGCTTTACCTGCTTAGTGCACGGTGCTGCCCGCCCCCAACCAAGTAATTTTCAACCAGGGTACCAAGACAATTTAAGAGAGCAAGGGTTATTTTTTCTAGAAATACTATTAGCTTCATTGGGCATCCATGAGCAAAAGAAAAAAAAAAATCAAACCCAAATTAAACCTAACATATTATGCAAGAGTTAACTCAAAATGGACTAAAACTCTACATGTACAACATAAAATATGAAAAAGTTATTTATGAAAATAAAGACATGTTAGACATTGTTAGACATGATGCCAAAAGCGCATTTCATAAAAATGCTAAATTGGACTGTAGCCAAGTTGAAACCTCTTGTTCTACAAGGACACTGTGAAGAGAGCGCTGTTGACTCATGGGTTGTTCCCATCAGGCCGTCTGAGCCCCAGTGTTCCGATAATAGTTGCCTGATACATCATCAGTTTCAGGGACGTTCTTCGTAATGTAAGGCCATGGATCTCCTCTGTTGGATTCTGTCTCAGCCCCGATGCCCCTTTCCCCAAGGTGCAGAAGGGTGTAGCCATCTGACCTGGGCTCCGCTGAGCAGCCTGAAATCCTGGATTTGATAGCAGAATGGTTTTTTTCTTCTGTTTGCGAATTGCACAGGACTACAAGCTAAATTGATTGAGTAGATATTAAAAATAAAAAAGCTCCAGAAATTTTTGTGCTAAGAAATAAGTGTTTTAATGGAAAAACATCTTAAAGGAAATGTGTATTTGTCTGGTGAAGAATGGAGGTGGAAGCTAAGACTGGAGGAATTTACTGGTAGCTGCCGCAGCTGGCATGGATGTTGTTGACCTTCAGAATGGTCGTGGCAGTGCTGTTCGCCTCTTGTTCCTCACCAGTCCTTATCTGTGAAATGAAGACAACCACCTCCTACTCCTTTTTGGCCTTCTTTGTATCTCTTGGAGGTGGTGGAAGAGCTAACAAAGTCTCTTTCAACATAATGAAAGATGCTCTTTAAATGTCACTGTTTTTATCAATGAAGAAAAATGGTTTTCTATCATGTCTACTATCCTAATGGAAGAAAAAGCCTGTTTGTGGATACAGAGTCAATATAGTGCTGTAAACATAAATGAAAATCAAAACTTGGCGGTAGGATCCTTGTCCTTGAGAAGTAAGCTACCCCTTTAGCCATGTCCTCTGGATGAGCTGAAGCTCATAGAAGCAGCTTTTACGGTTCCGCGTTGGGTGGACCTTTGGCCTAGCCACAGTGCAGTGCCTGGGTTCCGTTTGTGGCACTGCCTCCTGGCTCGAGCTTCCTACTGATGGCGGGAGGCGGCAGTGATGGCTCAGGTCATTGGGTTCGTGCCACCCCTGTGGAAGACCTGGGGTGAGTTCCTAGCTTAGGCCTGGCGCAGTCCTGTCCCTTAGAAGGATGTGGAGGAGGAGTCAGTAGTTGGGAACTGAGTAACTAACGAACCTGCACTCATTCTGTCTCTCTCTATTTTTCTGTTTCTCCCCCTTCCTGCCACTCACCTCTCCCTTCTTCACTCTGCCTCTTGAATAGATCTCCACACAGCCTTCACCACAGAGGAAGGATAAATGTTTGAGGGGATAGATATGCATATCCTGATTTGAGCATTGCACAACATATACGTGTATGGAAAATCACATGGTACTCATAAATATGTGCAATTTTCATAAGTCAATTAAAAACATAAAAATATTTAACATTAAGTAATTATCTTAATGTAAATGATTGAGCAAATACAAAGGAGGAATTTGTGTGCAAATGTGTTTTATAAGTTCGCACACTTGATAATTCAAATGGGCAGAAAAAATGATTTGTATTTTGTGTGTAACTTGCTCATGTGTTCTCAAATGCACTGAATGTCTTTTGTCACGTTTACAGCCGGATTACAAGGACAGGCGAAGGGCCCTCGCTATCTAAGCATCTTGTTTTCACATGATTACTGATATTTGAAGTGCATTTGTGCAAGTGGAAAGTCTTTCATTCTGCTCTTAGAAAACAGGCTAAAACATACGTATTTTCTGAAAAAAGCTTAAGATTGCGTATGCTGCAAGTGCAATGCTGGAAGCCATAAGCGAATCTGGTGCGTGTGTTGTGTACAAAGCATGCAGCCACATCCCCCAGTCACCAGTATAAAAATGGTGAGTGACCCTGGAGGTGGGCCAGCGTGGCAGCATCTGCTGGCTGCTCCGCTCTGAAGAGGCTCCAGAGAGGAGCAGCTTTTTAAAAGAGAGAAACAGGCCGCGAGCACAGGGCCTTTAGGGCTTCTGCTCTTGGTTGTCTTCCATGAAAATCTCATGGAGCCCCCCGATGCCTGCCTGCGTGACTCCTACTGCCTGTGGAAGCTCTGCCCAGTTTCTGAGGACTGGGAATTGGTTTAAGGTTTTTTTCCCCTCATTTCTCAGTGACATCTGGACTCAAAGGTTGCTTCTGTAGTGTTTCTTAACTCCTGTGCTGCGAGTGGGCTTCAGGGGCGGGAGAGCGATTTCCCCCTCCACTCTCTAGGGAGGATAGAGAGGGCTTCCGTCTGTTGAAAGCCCCTTCTGGGCTCATGACCTCCAGGAACCTTTGGCCCCCAGCAGGCTGTCATGGAAATATTGTCATTTTCTACGTGTGCTGTTATGTGAAAAAAAATTGGATGGCAGTGAGTGCAATTATTTACCTTCCTATCTAAAGCTGTTTCACAGTAGCTCTCCTTTACCCTGGGGAATAGTTCACCTTCCTTGTTAGAGAAAGGTACATGTGACTAGCAAAGAAAATTCCAGGATAATTAAAAACCCTTGTATGTATCTTCATTTCAGACACTCTTTGTCTAGGAATTCATTTGGGAATTAGACCTTGAAATAGCTCAGACTTTTAAAGATAGACCCTCCAGTTCTGTGATACCTAAATAAATTGGTTGTATTTAAAGAAACAGTCTTTTTTAAAGGGCATGTGTAACTTCTGGTTGCAGCTGTAATGGAGTAAATGGTATTACACTTATCCTCCTGCCGTAGCCAAATGTAAAAATTGGACAAAATATATGAAGCAGCTGCTTTTAAAAATTTATTCATTTATTTATTTATTTGAAAAGCTGAGTTAGAGAGACAAAGAGGTAGAGACAGAGAGAGAGATCTTCCACCCAATGGTTCACTCCCCAGATGGCCGCAGAGGCCCGAGCTACGCCAATCTGAAGCCAGGACCTTCGTCCAATTCTCCCATGCAGGTGCAGGGGCCCAAGGGCTTGGTCCATCTTCTGTTGCTTTCCCAGGCCATAGCAGAGAGCTGGATCGGAAATGAAGCAGCCAGGTCTTGAACCGGCGCCCATATAGGATGCCGGCGCTGCAGGCAGTGGCTTCAGCTCCTAAGCCACAATGCTAATCCCCTGAAGCAGCTGCTTTAAAGCTAGATAATACCTGAAGCAGGGTGGGATCCTGGAGAGAAAGGCAGCACTAAAGTGGGTGTCACATCAACCTTGCCTGGCCTGGGGGGTGCTTTCTAAATTGCAGCACAGAGCATTTGAGCCCAGACAAAGAGCAGTGGACTCAGTGGATGGAGGAAGCAGAAATCGTCATCCAGGACTGCTGATGTGGCACGGGGCAGGCAACTGCAGAGGAGTCAGCTGCCTGGGCAAGGAGTTCCAGTCTTCTGTACAGGAATCCATTGAGTCTTTGGCCAAATACTAAACTGAACTTCCCAAGGCAATACTCCACTGGGTCTGACAGAAAATAAGGACTTGGGGTGGGGACTGTGAGCTGAGAGGATATCCCAGAGAACACCAGTGATGGGATATATTGGAGTGCTGGCTAAGCAGAATAGACAAACCAGGAGTGCTGAACACCCTGACGTCCAATTGAGAACCGAGAAATGCCAGCCATAGGAATAGTGCTACTTTGTAGTCACACTCAACAAAGTCTAAAACTTCAACAAACCTTGACAGGTCAAGCTGATCTGTAAGTGATTGCCCACCATAACAAAATTCAACACTCTTCTAAGGAAGATAGCAAAGTCTGGTGTCAACAACATAGCAGTCACAGTTGTTGAGAGCACATAATCACAGATGATTAAGAAGGAAGAAAATTTGAAGTGTAGTGTGGGTAGCTTATAAAAGATGGAGGAGCTTCCCCGAGTCTGATTGTCGGGCATCAACACGTGCTTCAGTTAATACGGGTGTGACCGAGAGGGACTGTGTGTTCATTGAATTGTTTGTTTGTATTTTGCATGTTACCATGGCATTTTTTATACTGGTCATACAATATATGAATGAAAGAAATCAGAACTCTGATAATATGGACTAGTCGCAGGGTCCTTGAGGGGTAATATGGGCAGGAAAGCTTCTTAATTAGGCCGTATGTTGTTGGCCAATAAGAAGCCAGAATTGTTTTTTACAAGGAAGTGAACTCTAAGTCATGACTTACCTAGTATCACAGAAGAGTGAGTGACTTGCTTAAGCCCCTGGGATGTTGGTGTTTGGAATATGACATTTTCTTGCATAGTCTTGTCTCCAGGACTTTTCCCCTTGGGCTTCCCACATTAACTGTGGTCTTGCCAGGCCTTTCTTCATACACTGAGTAGAGTTCTCTTTTTCTTCTCTTACCTCATCAGCTGTGATGTAGATGAGCCTGTTTAGTAACTGACTTACGGAGATGTTGGAAATTCTGAGCAGAAATCCCAGAATAATTGCATCTCTTGGGGAGGTGTTAACAAGCCCAGCCAGAGCTTGGTGCTCCTGGGGTTGATTCTGTGGAGCCTTTGCTCAGCACCCCCACACCCCCCTGAGGTTCCATGCAGAAGGCACTCATTAAGAGATGTTAAACGGAGCTTTCCATACTGCTGGTAGATGCTGAGGGTGTGAGGCCCCCTTGGGGGCACTTTGAGGCTCACTTGACAGCCACAAAGAAATTGCGCAACACTCACTTTCTCCCTAAGTGATATCTCAGTCATCAGAGGTGTTTATGAAAAGCAGCCACACTGGATAACTTCTTGGGAACTGGTACCAGGACACACGGAAACAGCTGACTGCCAGGAGATGTGACTGAACAGAATGCGCTTTTATTTCATTTGGACCCAGTGGTGGACTCAGGTTTTTCTTTTCATTTTTTTTTTGGCTTGAAATACCATTTCTAAGCTACATATTCGTGTTTGAACTTGGAGAGGACATGTGTAAATCTGGGAGAACATGGCCTACGTTTTGGGAATACTTCAAAAGTTTTTATCATAATTACTGGCAAATAATAAGTTCATTCCAGGTCATCAGGTAAGCCTGATCATGTAGAGGAAGCTCACTTTGTATAGCTCATCTAGACCTGCCGTCTCCTTGTTCAACTGGACCTCACTTCTTTAAAAAATTTATTTTCATTATGTTTGAAAGGCAAAAAGACAGAGAAAGAGAGATCTGCCATCTACTGGTTGACTCCCCAAATGCCTGCAATAGCCAGGGCTGGGCCAAGCCAAAGCCAGGAGCCAAGAACTCCATCCAGGTCTCCCACGTGGGTGACAGGGACCCAAGTTCTTGAGCGTCTCCTGCTTCCCAGCATGCATGTTATCAGGAAGCTAGAATTAGATGCAGGGCTGGGACTCAAACCAGACACTTGAATATGGGATGTGGGCATCCCAAGTGGTATCTTAACTTCTGTGCCAAATGCCTGCCTCTGGAGCACATTTGCGATACTTGAAAATTGAGAGAAGTAGAATAACAGCCTGTGGGAAGATTGAGCCATTCATCCGTTCAGCCATCATTTCAGAATTGATGTGTGTCAGGGTCTGTACTAGGTGTTGCATGGATACACAGGTCTGAAGGCAAGCTCCCCCTTTTCCAGGAGTTTACTATTTCCAAGACCCTTGCTACTCCAAAGTGTGGGCCTCACACAGAGTAGCAGCATTGGCACCACATGGGAAGCAGAAATGCTGAATTTCAGATCTGTCCCAGACCTATGGCACCTTTACAAGATTCCTGTGTGAGAAGAATGCACATTAAAATTAGATTGATGTATACGTATAAAGTTGTTTTTTTTTTTTTCCAAGAAGCACTGATCTAAATCACTTATTTATCAGCCTGCACCTTGGAGTGTCCTAGGGACTTTTTAAAAGCACTTCCTGTATGTACCCACCAACATTGTGATTTTGTTGGTGTGGGGGCTAGTCCAGGCATCAGATTTCTAAAAACTGTCCGGGGAATGCTCAAGATGCCGCTGGGAGTGAGGGCCACTCGCCTGACATACTGCTTCCCACTACTGACAGAACAGCCCGAGGGGAGATTGTGGCTCCTCCCTTTAACCAATGAACATGCCAGGTGGCAAGCTGGTCTCTAAGGAGCAGAAGTGTCCAGACTAGAGGTAGACACGCTAGGTCTCCCTGCTGACTCCTGGCTCACGTGGCACTCTCTGTGCCCACAGGCCGTCTGTCGGGGAGTTGCCCTCAGCTAGTGCCTGGCCTGATAGCTGTGCGGAGGGCCTGAGTGCTTGGGCCAGGTTACCCGGGGCCATGCTGGCAAGATTGAAGGCTGATGTTGACATCTGGGCAAGGCCTCCTGCTCCGACACACCCAGGGCCTTGGCCTCCCTTCCCTGGGCCCCCTCCAGGCATGAGAGCCACTGCCAGACGATTTCTCCTAAGGCAACAGGGACTGGGAGTGGCTCATCTGCACCCGGAAATGGAGCTGGGCCACGTGACACATGTGTGGGAGCCTAATTAAGATGCATTCCTGCCCATATTACCCCTCAAGGACCCTGCGACTAGTCCGTATTATCAGATGCTGACAGTCACAAGTGACGGTGTGCCATTCTATATCTTGCAGAGGTTTAGAGGTTTTTACGTGTTTTCAGGAAGCTGAGCTCCATCTAGCACCCCCTGGCACTCTGCTTTCTCTCCCTACACTCCTCTGAAGCATGGCCAACCAAATGAGCTGTGGCTACCCTGTGACCCAGAAGGTTCTCCTTTATTACTGGTGGCCTTTGCATTTGATAAGGAGAAGTAGCCTATTTCACTGTAATACCTGCCTGGTGATGAGACACAGGGAAGCCACTTGGGGCATTTGGAGGAGTTGATGATGGAGGAGTGGTCGGTCTGTGTCAGAAGTAAAATACCTTTCTGTGCCCTTAATAAGGGTCTAGGTCACCTATCCCCTGCTCTCATGCCAATAGAGCTTATTTCTAAGCATCGTTTTTCCAGAAGCTTCCATCTACAGAGTCTCTTTAATGAGTTGCCGCCTCCCATTGCATTCAGAGGTCCTCCCTTCACCTGCCCTTTCTCATGCTTATTGGAATCTGAAAATCCACTAGAGCGACTGGTGTCTCATGTCATGTCTATAGTAGTGTAATTATTAATACTGTCCAACCTTGAAATAAATTATAGTATTTTGTGCCAAATTATGTTTTTCAGCATCAGTCAATAATTACCTCATAGTCCTGCCTTCACTCAGCTCGTTCTGTTCTCCTTGGGGACATGTGCTTTTTCTCTGATGACATTCTGGCCTCGCCAATCATTGATCACTTGCCCCTCTGTTCTGCCCTGTCACGTACAGGTACCACCTTGCCTTCATGCTTCACAACATTGTTGGATAGACATTGCTTGAAGGCCTTTGTTCTAAGCTCCGATTCCTCTTTTTAACATTGATGTTTATGTGAGAGGGAAAGAGAAGGAGAAAGAGTGGAGGAAATCTCCCATCTTCTGGTTCACTCCCCAGATGCCCACAGCAGCTGGGGCTGGGCCAGGCCAAAGCCAGGAGCTGGGAAACTCAGTCTAGGTTGAGGGGCAGGGACAAAGAACTTGAGCTGTCACCTGCTTCCTCCCCCGGTACACATTAGCAGGACTCGAATCCAGATACTCCGATATGGGATGCGGGCGTCCCAAGCAGCATCTTAACAATTAAGCCAAATGCCTACTCCCAAACTCCAGTTCTTGAATGGTCTCTCTCTCTCTCTCTCTTTTTTTTTTTTTTTGACAGGCAGAGTGGGCAGTGAGAGAGAGAAACAGAGAGAAAGGTCTTCCTTTGCCATTGGTTTGCCCTCCAATGGCCGCTGCGGCCGGTGCACCGCGCTGATCCGAAGGCAGGAGCCAGGTGCTTCTCCTGGTCTCCCATGGGGTGCAGGGCCCAAGCACTTGGGCCATCCTCCACTGCACTCCCTGGCCACAGCAGAGAGCTGGCCTGGAAGAGGGTCAACTGGGACAGAGTCCGGCGCCCCGACTGGGACTAGAACCCAGTGTGCCGGCACTGCAGGCAGAGGATTAGCCTAGTGAGCCACGATGTTCTTTTTACAGCTTCCTCCTCCCCTTTTTCTCTCCCTTCACACTCTGCGCTGGCTCCTGCCCTTGACCTTTCTCTTTGCCTGGGTTCATGCTCTGATTCTCCCCTTCCAGGTTGTCCTGGTCCTCTTGGTCCCATTTGTTTCCAGTCCAGCCTCGCCCGCCTTCCTGTGTTCCTCTGCCATCTTGATTCACTGCCTCTGCCTCTCCCACTGGGCTCTGAGCTTGAGAGCCCCAGGAGGGCATGATGTTTTTCTTTTTCCCCCTGGATTGCTCTCCTCTCCTGTGCATTTTAGGTCCTCAATAAATAAATTGAATTTGCTATCATTTTACACTTCTGCAAGCAGAGCCCTTCTACAAATAATGTTCTCTCATCACTGCCATCAGAAGCCTAGCTCTTTTGTCTGCTTTGTTGAAGAGGACTTATTTTCACTTCACATTTTGCTGTCAAAATTATTCCAGTTTCCCTTAAATTAGCTTCTGTTGCTGGGGGAAAAAAATGCCTTGGTTCTCTGTAAATCTCTCTCCCACTGCTGCATGCTGACCTGTGCCCGTGTTTGGTCCTGCAGCAGGCTCCTTTTTAGCTTCTCTCATTAGTCTCATCACACTGGCAGTTTTCGTTTTTGACAGTGTGGATCTTGTCCATGGGCATTGTGTTTATTCTTTCACTGATGAGAACAATTAGATACGTTGTGTTCTCCCTTCGTGCTTCCCCTCACTTGCTTCGAATTACACAGTGATTAGCGCTGTTGGTGTTTTCCTTAGGAGCAGAGGGTAGATGAGCCATCCAAGCCATCACCAATGGGAGATATGATAAATTTAATGTCTTTATGCACTGTTTTCCTCTGTAGGCGTGCATAAGTTCTCAAGTTATTTTGGATAGGTTTTTGCTTATTAAAATTTTCTTTATTGTTTTTCTCACATATGAAGCAGAAAGGTTCTTGAGTTGGGTGTGTGTGTGTGTGTGTGTGTGTAGGTGAGATTGAGGAGGAGCATGGATTTGCACCATTTAGAAAGATACACAGCACTAAACATAGCTGAGTGTCTTTTATGGCTGTAGTTTTGTACCCCATGAACTGAAGTGCAGGTAGAGGGAAGCCCGGTCCTCACATAAGCAAACCCTGCATACATGAAAAGATTTATGATTATCTGAAAAGCTGTTAGTGCATCACTTCTCCTTGAGCACTTATATGATACCTGTTATCCAGAAGGACTTAGTATAACATTGTGTCTTTCATGTGCATCTTTAAGCTCCTGGAGGTAGGGACCATGTTCTCCACGCGTTTAATGCTTATAGAACTTCACATATATTCTGCATTTAATAGACTTTTGTTGGATTGACTATCTTAAAGTGCCAGTTAGCACAGTATCGAGTGTTAGAGAAAACATAAAGCATTCATTAGAGTCACTTTTCCTAAAGGTGAGTTTGAAGTTAGGTT
Source organism: Sylvilagus floridanus (assembly GCA_949820135.1). NCBI lineage: Eukaryota > Metazoa > Chordata > Mammalia > Lagomorpha > Leporidae > Sylvilagus > Sylvilagus floridanus. The sequence goes on from OX463223.1 coordinate 125,192,879, forward strand.
TTGAAGATAAGAAAGATACATCTAGAAACAAGAAGAGACAAAAAGGCGTCTGAGGGGCCAACGCTGTGGCGCAATGGGTTAAAGCCCCAGCCTGCAGTGCTAGCATCCCATATAGGCGCTGGTTCGAGTCTCAGCGGCTTCCCTTCCAATCCAGCTTCCTGCTAATGTGCCTGGGAAAGTAGCGGAGGATGGCCCAAGTCCTGGGGTCCCTGCACCCATGTGGGAGACCCAAAAGAAGCTCCTGGCTTTGGATCCACTCAATTCTGGCCGTTGCAGCTATATGGGAAATGAACCAGTGGATGACCATTCTGTTCTCTCCCTCTCTCCCTCTCTCTGTCATTCTGTCTTTCAAATAGATAGAATAAATCTTTAACAATAAAAATTTTAAAAGGTCCTAGAACTCTCTTTGGAAGCAGAACCTTCTGGATGGAAAGACTTTTTTTTCTTTAAATTTCTAAAGATGGAAGAGGTGAAAAAATTCTATCTTCTGCCTTCATATGAACTTTTTCTGGTGTTGTTAATGGAATTTATAACACCTTGTGGTCACAAGAACCTCAGAAGCCAGTAAATCCTGCCATTACCTTCCATGTTTGAAATTCCCTTCTTTGGGGACTAATGCTAGGTTGTCCAGGGGATGCTGAGACATGGGCAGGACCAGACTATTGACCTGAACTTCTCATTGGCATTTTCCCAGAAAAATAAGCATTCTCATGTTGGAGATCTTTTTTTTCCTGCGTAAATCTGAACTTGATTCTCCAAGTTTCTTTGTTTGCTTTTGGTTGACATTAGAATTTATAATCTACCACTAAGGAATAAAGTCCAAAAACTGCGTTTGCCTCTAAGGGGTCATTGTATCCTTGTAACAGATACAACTGGAGGAGTGGAAGGTGGTGATCATTTATTTCCCACCTGAGGTGGCCCCAATGCTGACTTATTTAAAATCCCCAGAAGTTCAGCTAGAGAGAAGCCATCTTGCCCCGTAGTAATCGAAGTATTGGACTGCAGGAGATGACAGAACTCAGGGTTCAGGAGTCTTCGTGGGGGTAACATTATGTGGCGCACTGTGCAAAGGGCTGGAAGTCTAGCGGCAAGCAAGTCTGATGCATTCCTCACCTCGCTAGAAAGTCTGGTGTAGCAAGGTCCAGTGAGCCACAATTCATGGCCCTTGAGGAGCCGTATCCAAGCCCTAGGCCAGCTCACGTGTGATGCTTGAGCTGTACTGAACATTTACTAACCCCATCAAATATTGTGGAGGACCATGAGATCTCTCCGTGCGCCCTCAGTGTCACCTCCTCTCTTTCTTGACCACCTCCTTGCTTCAGTTGTGATCTGAAAAGTGGGTGTCAGCTGAAGTTGCTGACTACAGTTCTGAAGATGGGGCTTTTCCTCAACATTCCATATTTGACAACAGTAGGTATACTGTACATGCATTGGGCAGGGAAGTGATACTCAAATGAGGAGGTTTCCAGCAGGCCAGAAAGTCCTGGATCAGGTGGTGGAAGTAGAATTGGACCTAGAGAAGAGATGTGAGATCTGTTGGAAGGAGCTGGACTTCCAGTCAACTGAAAATGGGAAAAATTAGAAGTGATTTTTTGGCTGGAGGTTGAGTGTCCACTAGAACATGGGGCCATGTAGGCTCAGGATGGAAGCTTGGAGCAGGCCAGGCTCCTGCTTGTTACCCTCTCCCTGGACAGGATTGACGAATGAATGAACAGAGTAGAAATTATTCAGAGGGAAGCAGGTTGCGTCTGGAAGAATGAATGGGCTTATCCATTGAATAAGCAAACGTGGAGCTCTGGCAGGTGGAGGAAGGGCTTTCCATGGGGATAGCTGGGCCCTCACCGTGGAAGGGAGAAGGGGAAGGAGAAGGGCGTGCTAGCAAGCTGGCTGCTGTGAAGTGGGCTTCCTCTTCCGCTTGGCTGCCTGTCGTAAAGCCTTTTTTCATGTTCACAAGCTTTGTGACAGACTGTCAAGCGATTTGCACATGTGATATTTTCTCAGCCACCGTTACAATTAATGAAATATTATTTCAGTAAAATAAAAATGAATAAAATAGGTAGTGTCTCATCTTTAAGGGGAGGGGGAGATGATGATCTGATTGCATCAGGGCCTCTGGAAGCACCATTGTTTTTATTTTTAAGATTTATTTTATTTATTTGAAAGACAAAGTTACAGAGAGAGGTAGAGCCAGACAGAGAGAGAGAGAGAGAGGGGTCTTCCATCCACTGGTTCACTCCCCAAATGATTGCAGTGGCCAGAGCTGAGTCAATCTGAAGCCAGGAGCCAGGAGCTTCTTCCAGGTCTCCCATGTGGGTGCAGGGGCCCAAGCACTTGGGCCATCTTCTACTGCTTTCCCAGGCCATAGCAGAGAGCTGGATCAGAAGAGGAGCAGCCGGGACTCGAATCGGCCCCCATATGGGATGCCAGCGCTTCGGCCTGGGGCTTTAACCCGCTGCGCCACAGTGCCGGCCCCACAGCACTAGGTTTCGAGTCCCTGTCGGAAGCTCTAGCACTTTCGGTCTCTCTGACTTCAGGGCCTGTGCTCACTGAGTAACCTTAGTCATATGGACATCAGCCTTGAGGGAGGGGCTCCGTTCCCTGGAAGGGTGATGGCAGACCCCGCTGGAGGTTGCTTGCCCCATTTCTCACTCTCTGCTCTCTGGTTCCCAGGACTGCATCGACGTAGGCTGGTGGGAAGGAGAGCTCAACGGCAGACGCGGAGTGTTCCCTGATAACTTTGTGAAGCTGCTTCCACCGGACTTTGACAAGGAAGGGAATGTAAGTCTCCAGGGCTTCCATCTCCGTGTCCCCCACCCCGCCCCACTCACGCTGTCATAATTATGGCTCCCATGATGGGACTAGGGATGGGGGATGGGGGAAATCTGGGGTCATGCTTAGCACGTTGGCACTTGTATATTCTGTGGGCCCAGTTCTGAGCACCGGCTGCCCTGTGCCCTACACAGGTTCATTGTAGGACTCATCTGTCAGTTGGCAACAGTGATCCTTACTCCAGGATTGTTGTGTGTGTGAACCAGGTGATGTGTGTGGGGTACTCTGTTTAGTATGTTGCAGCTTTGAGAGCTCAGATAAACTGTGAGAACCCGAAGTGCTCCATCTGGTAAGCGAACTGTCTGTGTCCCGCATAGCCCGGTCCTTGGGGGTGGAGACATAGCCAGGAATGTGCAAGAACTTTATGGTATGAGGGGGTAGTGATTTGGTCTCGCCCATCCTGTTATCCACCTCAGGGCTCTTGATTCAGCCCTTTGCATGACTTCTGCCTACTTTTCCATGCCTGGGCCCTCTTTTTTTTTTTTTTTTTTTTTTTTTTGACAAGCAGAGTGGACAGTGAGAGAGAGAAACAGAGAGAAAGGTCTTCCTTTGCCATTGGTTCACCCTCCAATGGCCACTGCGGCTGGCGCAGCACGCTGATCCGAAGGCAGGAGCCAGGTGCTTCTCCTGGTCTCCCATGGGGTGCAGGGCCCAAGCACTTGGGCCATCCTCCACTGCACTCCCGGGCCACAGCAGAGAGCTGGCCTGGAAGAGGGGCAACTGGGACAGAATCCAGCGCCCCAACCAGGACTAGAACCCAGTGTGCTGGCACTGCTAGGTGGAGGATTAGCCTAGTGAGCCGCAGCACTAGCCGCCTGGGCCCTCTTTATGCCCTTGTGGGCTCCGTTACTGGACCATGCTGAGCCCAGCCTTGCCACATCAGCAAGGATGTGTGGGATGGATAGCTACCCTGCTAGTGGATGGCTTGCCAAGGATGCTAACCTAGCATTTAATGGAGTGTGCACTATTTAGGTAAATGGTTGTTTAAGAAGCTTGATGATTCTGGCACCTGCTGAGGTTGTGCCCTGTAGACTTTTAGATTGGTTTGAAGCTCAAGACCACACTTTTTAGGCTTCTTAATAGCTTTCTTTTTTGTGTTGTTCAATTGAAGGATTCTCTCTTAGAATCTGAGTTTGGATTGTAAAGAATCTGGATTTTGCTTCTAAATGTTTTCTAGATCCTTGATGTATAGTATTAACATCGGCCAGGGGTTTGTTAGACCCCATCCCAGACCTGGTGCAGCTTAGTCTGCGTTTTCATGATTCTCCGGTGATCTGTTTGCATGTATACATTACGTATACAGTATGACTAAATCTAGCTAATTAACATCTGTATTGCCTCACATAGTTACGTAGTTTTGTGGTAAAGGCAGTATGGTTTTGAAGGCTAAAGCAAAATCGGGATCATTCATTTACGCTGTGGGTGAAGCCTGCGCTTGCCCCCTTGTGGCATCTTGCCTGCTAGTTCCCTGGACAGATTTTAGTGGGGCAATAAAGGCAAAAGAGACTCCATGGTATGCCCTTCTAGAAACTCCATGTTACGTAAGGTGTTCAGGGAAGCACCTCCACTGCTAGAGCGAGGTGGTCACTGATAAGCAGACTCGGCTTGGGTTGCTGTTGGGGCATGCGCGCTCCTTGGGGCCCCATGGACGTCCCTTCAGCCCCAGGCAGGCAGCCTCCATGTCTGATGGGTCTTTTGGCCCTGTCCCCAGGGAGCAGAAAACCCAACTTTGAGGGAAACAATAGTGTACCTGTCAGAAAAAGTAACACCTAGAGCTGCGGAGTGATTGTGTAACATGACATTCAGCTTTGAGCAAATACAAAGTGTAAGATCCCTTTGCATCCCCGTGGCCTAGAGTCCCAGCCAGCCCGCTTGGCCCTGGTTCTGCTTCACCAGGGTGCTGGAGAGCTGGTGACAAGGTGACTGGGCTTGCGGCTGCCATTTGCTGATGTCGTTTCAGCTTCAGCAGGTGTCGTCTTGTCTTGCCAGCGACAGGGCTACGCTCGCTCACCCGACGAGGGCAGCCTGCGCCGATTAGGGGAGACCGCGGCGAGCAGCGGTTACAGCAGCAAGGCCCTGACTCTAGGCAGCACGGGAGCGTCCTGATGAGGCTGCGTGTTTTCTATGGCGTGTGGATTTGGCTGCTTACCACCAGGCCTTTAGGAATTCCTGGTGGCCTTTCTTTCCCAGAGCGTCACCCAGGGGACAAATGCCTTGGAGCTCCAGCTCAAGGTATTCCAGGAGAGCACTCCTGGGCCCTTGGTGCGTCTCGTAGAGCAGTTGTGTAAGGGAGAGCCTCGATTGCAGGGCTGGCTGCTGATTTTGAGCCCTGATGGTAAAACGGAATAGCAGAATGAAGTAGAAATATTCCGAGGGCTCGAATGCAGCGTGGTGTCACCGTAGCACAGCAGGCAGCTTGGACTCCCAGGAGCAGCACCTGCAGCTTCTCGTTTCAAAAGGAGACCATGGAGGGTGGTTCTTCTGAAAAACCGTAGTTTAGGAAAGTCTCAGGCTCTGGTTCTTTTAGGAGAGAGTCTGGATGACCGCAGCGGTGCCCCTGCTCTGGCGTGTGTGGACTGGAGGGCTCCGTGCCTTGTCAAGGGTGAGGGTGTTGCCAGGGCGCCCCAGCACTCTCCCGGCCGTGCTCCACAGTGCAAGGTCCCTCCATGGCTGGAGGGACTCCGAGACCTGCCCGCAAGTGGCCCTGTGATGGGTTGCAGGCTCGCCTTGCCAACTTGCAGATTTGTGTGGGAAAGAGGCTGCCAGCTTAGAATCGCAGCAAGAACTGAGGTGTGAGCCAGACTGGGAGGCAGCACGTGCCTTCCCTGGGCCTTTGCCCCTGTCGGCCCGAGTCCCTAGAAGCCAGTTCCACCAGAAGCTCCGTTTATCCGGGAAGGCAAGGAGTCCAGATGAGAGGAGTCTGTCGTCCTGACCAAAGATCTGGCAGGTATCGCTGGCGGCCACGTCCCACACCGGAGAGAAAGCTTTGCCAGGAGAGCCATATGCTGAATGCAGCGAAGCCCGCATAATGCTTGCGAGAGCATCTCTGCTGGCCTCAGCTTGGTCTTTCTGCTCCATTTTCCTGACTGACCAGACCCTTCCTGTTCTCGCCCGTCTCCAGACGCATCGGGATAGTATCTGTTCAGTTTCCCGCGTTCTTGATTAGAGTTGTGTGCCAACCCAGCCCCTTGAGATTGTTCTAGATTACTCAGCAGGAGCTTTCCAGGTTCGAAACTTTCACAGAAGAGGAAGTCACTTGCTTCATTCCCACAGTGGCTGGCCCACCGTGGGTGAATTTTGCTGCTTTAACTCTATTTTCTCTTGACCAAGTTCTTAGGAGGTCCCTTACCTTAACTCACATAGCAACCTGGTTGATAAAGTCTGTTTTCCTTCCTTCCTTCTCTTCCTCTCCTGTGTGCTGCTGTCTCATACTGGTGTGAAAGAGGAAGAAGAATGCAGGGCAGAGGGAGAAGCTGGGATCTTGTCAGGGCCCCCTTTCCAGACAAAGGGGGCCTAGGTCCTTCCATCTGGACTTTGGGTTGGACATACAATTAAGTCATCATTTCCAGGGTAGGGTAGATGGAGTGAAGAAGCGAGCCGAGGAGCCGAATGCCAAAACCTGGCTGACCACCCAGTACACCATCATTCTGGATGGACCCAGCCAAGAAGGGGGCCCATGCATGTAGGCCACTGGCTGGAGGCTAGTGGAGGAAACTCGAGAGTCCCCCCCAAGAGGCAAGTTACACAGTGGCTCCCTGGGATCTCTTGTGCACGTGGCAGGGCAAGCAGTCGCTGTGCACTCTGGAGGGCTCCGAGGTGCAGTTACAGACATGGTTATCACCCAGAGCATAGCCCTGGCTACACACTGCACCAAGATGGATGTTCCTCCAGGGACTTATGGGAAAGTCAGAGCAACGGCCCCCTGATGTGCTTCTAGATCTGTTGAGGGGGTGTCCTGGTCAGGAACTGTGTACTTATATCCCCTCTTCAGCTTTACACGAGGACACTTCAGATACTTGCAGGAGCTTCCCAAGGTCCAAAGTGAGTCAGAATCCAGCTGCAGTTTGTTTCTAAGATCTTAACCATTCTCTTGCAACAAAGGCCCCCTGCCATGGTTTGAATATGGTCTGTCCCCACCAAAACCCATCTTGTAGCTGCATCCCTAGCCGAGCAGTGTGGAGAGGCAGTATGACTGTAAGAGGGATTCGGGTCATGGGGGCTCCGCCCTCCGGAGTGGATTACTGGACACACTGGGTGAGTTGTCTTGGGATTGCACCACAGGAGTGGATTCCTTGCTGGCCCCTCCCCTCAGTCTCTCACACACTGGTTCCTTTCGCGTGTACCCAGTTGTCTTTCCACTTCCCACATGAGTTGAGGCAGCAAGCAGCCTTCACCAGAAGCCAGGAAGATAGTAGCCCACTCTCTTGGGCTTCCAGAAGAAGGAAGAAGCAACCTTTTTCTTTATAAATGTCCCCATCTCGCGTGTCCGTTATAGCAAAAGAAAATGGACCAAGACAGCCCCTGAAGGGTGCTGAGCCCTCAGCGTACACTCCTCTGGCGGTTTGCAGCAGATCACATCTCTGGGGCCAGAACTCAGAAAGCGCAGACTGGCTTAAGAGGCAAAGTGGCACATCACGATTCCTGCCAGGGGCAACACGTAGGCCAGCTGATGAGCTCTTTGGCGTGGGACCGGCCAGTCCTGCCAAACGAAGGAGCCGAGGGAGTTCGGAAATCCCTCAGCAGGTGCATAGCTTACCTTGCAGCTGTCTCCTCTGGAGCCTTCAGATCTCTTTACTTTCTGGTAGCGTAATGCTAAAAATCCAATCTAGCTCATCTGTCCTTTGAAGCATGGGTTTTCATCTCGGTCTGAGCCAGCAAGTCAACAGACAGGCAGATGGATCTGGGTGCATTAAGGCCTGTGTGCCTGTACACTTGATGGCCACAGAAGGCATTCGACTCTCCCAGAGATCAGGAAACGTTGGATCACTGATTCTGCCATTGACATGGTCATGTCGGTGCTTTCAGAATGAATTCCTACAGTCTGGACGTCGAGAGACGCGAGGTGTGAGCCCCCTCTTGCTGCCAGATAGCTGTTGACACAGCCCCCGTGGACCTCGGTTTGCTCAGCTGTAAAGGGGGAGCCCTGTGACTCATCACTTGTAGCTTTAACACGCACCAATATTTTTTTTTAGCGTTTACCGAAAATGGAGCAGGCTGAAGTCACCTGAGTTTAGAGTGTTTTACTTTCACCAGGAAGGTGGCGATAACAGAATGAATCGAGCAAGTGCCTCTAAAAATTCAAAATTCAAAATTCAAAATACTTGCCTGAATTGAAAGAAAGAATGTTTCTACCTGTGCCAGGATAGGAGCTGGTTAGTGTCTCATTGCTGTTAAACCCCACAGGAAACCTTGAGCTACTGTTTAAACTGGCAGACGCCCAGTGCCATCTCCGTTAGCCAGCCACAACTGGGCATTTCAAAGACAAGCGACAGAATGTGCTCATGTGTTTTTATTTGAGAATAGTGAAGTCCCGTGATGAAATGTTTACAGTCCCATTTTGTAGAATTTTACCCAGCCTGCCTTCTCAGTTCTCAGTGTCCTGTCTTCTGTTGTGTTGAGAACAAAACAAAGCAAAACCAAGGCCCCTGTGCAGTGCCCTAGTGATCCTTTAGGGGGCAGTCTAGAACAGCCTGGAACTTTGACCATAATTTTTGTTTTCAGCTACCTGAAAAGATATCCTGTTTGGAGATGTGGCATCTCTCCTCATCCAAGGAGGCGGGAGGGCGAGGTCTGATGGAACCAGAGAGAAACAATGAGCCTGTAAACCTACTCTGCTAACAAGCAAAGGAGGCACCTGGCCAGCGCTGGTCAAGCCTGGTTAGATGCGAGACAGAAGCTCTCAAACTGTTCCTTCCTTTCAAAGTGAGGCCCCAACACAGACTCACACCTCTGCTTGCTGCGTTGCCACCTTCACACACACACTTGCTGTGACCACAATTCTCATACACTGTCTGTGAGCGCAACATGTCCCCTCCTCCCCTCCGCCCCGCCCCACCGCTCTGCCCTGTCACATGTCATGTGTCTGCTACATGCCAAGTGTGACACAACACTTAGATTATCTTTCTTTGCCCAGTCATCTTGGAAAATATGATGACTTTTAATTGTCTTTTTCCAATTTGGTTTGAGGCAAGGTCGCTGAGGGTAATGGCCTCATGTGAAATTGGTTACAGAAATTTTCAGAGCAGTAAGAGAGGGAGGAAGCTGTCCAGGGGTAGGTATCGTTGGGGCTTGGCTAAGAAGAATTGGGCCGCAGGGTGTTGGCAGTGTTGTGCTCCTGAGCTTAGAGGAAGGTTAATTGGCAGAGTTTCAATGGTAACTTCATTAGGTAAACATACATCTGTCCCCAGTCTAATTTACACAAAGAGAAGAGAGGACCAGAAAGGAAAATAGTCAAAGGGGTTGGCAGAAAGGGAAGGCATAGCGTAAGAACATAAGCCGGAAGCAGATCCACCCAGTGGAGAGCCTGTACCTAAGGAGAGGTGGCCCTTAGTTGGGCTGCTTGCTTTCTTTTCTATGATGAACTTTGTATTCATAGAAACAGTATAGAAAGACATTAAAAGGGAAACATGCATGCATTTTGCATCCTTAATCCTACTAGTCAGATATCATGACTTTAAATATTTTTCAGTGCAGTCTTTTTCTGTAAGTGTTGTAGCATAGTTGAGCTCATCCTGTTGTTGTAATTTGATCTCCATTTTTGTTTCTTTCCTTAAGATAGTTCAATTCTCTGTGCTTCTGCAAGCTCCTTGCGTGTGGTTTAATTTAATGGCCACATGCTGGTTTGTCTTGTGAACATTGTTTGGCAGAATGGACCCTTTATGGTGGTTGAGAGCATGTATGTGGGTCAGACAGCCCTGAGCTTGGCTCCTAGCCCACCCTCTTGTCTCACGTAATAGCTTGGAGATGTTGGGAAATGACTTCATCTTCTGAAGTCTCAATTATTTCGTCTGTAAAATGGGCTTACTAGTATCACTACCTCATAGATGTGTCATAGGGGTAAACAAGTCAGTGCTTACTGGCTCTTGCTTGTGAACCACCTCCTCCTAGGAGGGAGGGGCTACTGACGAGCGCTTGGAGATGAGGAGGTCCAGCTGGGCGAGGCTGCCTGCCAAGCGTCCGTGGCTAGTGTAGGAAGTGCCAGCATTAGTGGAGACAGTCAGATTCCAGACGCTCCCCTCCTGCCTGCCGTGCTGTGCTGCTAACCCACAGCAACTTGGTTGAGTCATGCAGCTCATGCAGAGCGGGACTAAAATATCAGTGAATCTGGAGCCCGCGTGCTCTGACGCTATCCGAGAAAGTTCCTCTGTGGGTCTCATAGTCTCTAGGTTTTTACTTAAAACCATTTCTGCCCAGGCCCCCAGTACTATATCTGGCATTGGCAGGTTAACCCATGACGGGCACTTTTTTTTATTGGTCCTTGTGGTAAAAAACAGGTTTTCGCTAACAAGTAGGTAACAGTAGGTTTCCAGAGAACAGAAGAAACCCTGTAGGGCCTTTGAGAATCACGAGACTGTGATGGCCAACATAGCTCATAGGCTGTAACCCACTCTGTTGCCATCTTTTCTTAACAGTCTTGACATTGAGAGAGTTCACCCCTTGCCTTTGCTCCCCCACCCCCACCCCGTGCCCTTAGCATGGCTGTCGAAGAACGGAGTCCTGGCTGCGTTCCCTGGCCACTGAATCATTGGCCAAGTGCAGCCTGACCATCTCCCTCCTGCAGTCCATCCTAGGTGACGTCCCTGGAACCAGTCCCGGGATGAATGCCATTGATCGCATTGCTGCTTCTGTCACCTACAGAGCGACAGTGTGAGAGAGAAAAATAGCAGCTGATGTGCAGGAAAACCTCCCTTCCAGTTGACAGAGTACAACATGGGGGGGGAAGGGAGTCGGGGGAGGGGGCTTGCCTATGACCCGGCACTCAGCGTTAGAAAGGGGCAGAAGACTTGACACCCGACCTGGACCTGGCCGGTGCGTGCCCTCTGCCTGCCTTTTGTTGGAGGCCCCTCCTCCAGAGCAGATCTGATTTTGAATCTTCACTGCGACTCTCTTCGAATCCCTTGGTTATTGAGCAGATTAAATCTTAATTGCAAATGCGGTTTCAGCGTGGGTGGACCATTGTGCTGGCTGGTTTCAGGCCATTTTTGCTGAGCCACACTTTGCCAGAAGGCTGTTGCAAATTTAGAAAGGGGGAAATGGCGTTGCATTTGTCGATCCGATTTTTGTTTTGCTGACTGAATTTATTTTAGGTTTGTCTGAAGGTACCAAAGGCTGACGTCCCTGGAGAGAGAGAATTGCTCAATTTGGGGGGGGGGGGGGGGGGCATCTCTGAATTGTCCAGAGTAGAAACGGTGTCTTTGCTCCTTTTGTAAGAGGCCAGGCTTGCCAACAATCTCATGTGGTATACTTTTGATTAATTTTTCAGAGACCCAAGAAGCCACCGCCTCCATCCGCTCCTGTCATCAAAGCAGGGGCAGGTAAGGTGCCTTTCTGTTCCATCAAGTCAGACGTGCGTATTTCTTTTCACTCGCATTCAGACTGTCCTTGGGAGAGCTCAACATTCATAGACTCGAACGCCACACATTGCCAAATTGGGAATTTGGTCTCAGTAGGCACCTTTTCAATATCCAGCTGTTTTTCCTGAAGAAATAGACCTGTCGTTCCGATCTGTCTCCGATCTGGAGCACACATCTAGGCCCCCAAAGAGAATGGTCGGAAAGAACTTTGCAGTCAAGCAGTTGGGTTTTGTTTCAGTGAAGTGCTTTTGAGGCTAGAAGGCTCTGCCTGTCCTGCTCTGCCTGTGCCTGGTCGAGGGTCTGCCTGGGCAGGATGGCTTCCCACGGAGCGTCGTGTCACAGTGCGTGTCCAGCGTTGCTCAGTTTTCCATGTCTCTCCCGTGTGGTTAACCAAAATTGGTGCCTGCTTCAGTTAACCCCAACAGAAAGCTGTTTTTCTAGTGATAAATTCAGGATGCCTTTTTTTTTTTTTTTGACAGGCAGAGTGGACAGTGAGAGAGAGAGAGAGAGAGACAGAGAGAAAGGTCTTCCTTCTGTTGGTTTACCCCCCAAATGGCCTCTATGGACGGCACTGCACCAATCTGAAGCCAGGAGCCAGGTGCTACCTCCTGGTCTCCCATGGGGTGCAGGGCCCAAGCACTTGTGCCATCCTCCACTGCACTCCCGGGCCACAGCAGAGAGCTGGACAGGAAGAGGAGCAACCAGGACAGAATCCGGCACCCCGACTGGGACTAGAACCCGGGGTGCTGGTGCTGCAAGGTGGAGGATTAGCCTAGTGAGCTGCGGCGCCGGCTGCATTCCTCTTTCTAATTGTTAAAATTAATTATGTGTAGGGGGGTGAAATTCCTCTGTGAATAGCTGGTTAAGTGGCATTTAAAAAAATTAAAACAGAGTAGGTATATTTTTAGTTCTACACATTCACAGTGATGATATTTCTATAGATTTGAAATGTGGATAAATTTCCAGATTGCTCTGTGCATAGATTTATTACGAAATTTAAAGTTCTGAGGTTGGCATTGTGGGCAGCTGCTGACGCTGCCACCTCATGTGGGCACTGGTTCCTGTCCTGGCTGCTGCACTTCCAATCGAGCTCCCTGCTAATTGCCTGGGAAAAGCAGCAGAAAATGGCCCAAGTGTCTGGGCCCCTGCACCCACGTGGGAGACCCAGATGAAGCTGTTGACTTCAGCCTGGCTCAGTGCTGGCCATTGCTACCATGTGGGAAGTGAACTAGCAGATGGAAGTCCTCTCTCTCTCTCTCTGTCTCTCTCTGTCTCTCTTTCTGTCTCTCTCTCTCTCTCCGTCCTTTCCCATTCCGTTTGGCATACTTGAGAAAGACAAAGATTGAGCCCTGAAATGGGATGTTAATTACATCTCCCACTCCGCCCCCAGCCTTGCTTGCCTTGAGCAGTTTCGCTTTGCCACCTAGTGGTTCTGGTCCTATAAATATTTCATTGTGCTGGAATTAAAGCAAGCTGTTGATTTGCTCTTTTGAAGACCGTTTGCCCTACAGAGCCTGCTAACAGATTAGTCCAAGGCTTGGGCAGCCTAGAACATATGTAGGCTCAGATTCTTGAGTAGGATTATCAGTTGCTGCTGTGTCTCTAGAAATGATACTGAACTTGCTCATTCTCATTAGGAGACCACATTGTATCATGTTAGGCACACTTTTATTCTTCTCAAACAGTTTTACTGAGATTGTGGATCCCTGTGGGGCAAAGCAAGGTGACATTTCATCTTCATAGATTACTGTTACTGCTCATTTACCCTGAAGAATGATCTTGGGAATGGCTTTGTGATAGGAAGGTAGGCTTTGATATTTTCCCCATCATCAGCTTTCCTTGTACTTGATTATTTGACCAGAAAATCAAATATGGACTTGGTAGATATCAGACACAGCATTTGGTTAGTAGTCAGTTGTTAAGGAGATTAAAGTAAATTTTGTGTTTAGTAGATCTTTGTTTAAGTTATTGTAGCCTCTGAGCTTGTGTAGTTGGGATTTTGGTAGCAGGCACCCACCCACCTTTGGGGCTGGCCATGTGAAGTTTGTCAAGCACTCAACCAGGTCCACCCGTAAGAGGAACACTTTGGCTTGGCTTGTGCTTTAATATTTCCCAAGCGCTCTTACATGCCTGAGGACACTGGCAGTGATGAGGACCCCAGGGAGGCAGCTGCTGCAGACCAGGTGGGTAAAGAGGAATTGCTAAGCGGAACCCTTGAAAAGATGTCATTCTGAAGGGATTCAGATGTCAACAGAAAGGATTTAGGGAGAACCCATCTACCTTCTCCGCACACCTGTCAACTGAAGGCCATGCTCCAGTACTGTTGCTACATTAGCAAACCACCCCAGAGTTCGTGGCGTAAAACAACAGTCTTCTTAAGCTCACAGATTCTGTCGTTCAAGGATATGAGCAGAGCATGGCCAGGATGCCTTGTCTGCGTTCCATCATGTCTGGGACTTTGGCTGGGAACACTGGATAGGCTGCAGGCTCCATTTCCAAGATAGCTGTTTGATCCACATGCCTGGCTTTCCTTGGCAAGGGTGGCCGGGAGGCTGGGCTCAGCTGGGGCTGTATACTAGGCTATCTACATGTGGCCTCCCCAAGCTGGTTGACTTCTTAAATGGAACTTGAGTGTTCCAGCAAATAAAGTCTAAGCTATGCAAGCCTTTTTTGACTTGACCTCAGAGATGCCATGCCATCACGCTGGCCACTGATCAAAGCAACCAAGGCCTGCCCACCTTCCAGATGAGGGAATCTTGACCTCGTCTCTTTTTTTATTTTTTGACAGGCAGAGTGGACAGTGAGAGAGAGAGAGAGACAGAGAGAAAGGTCTTCCTTTGCCGTTGGTTCACCTTCCAATGGCCGCTGCGGCTAGCGTGCTGTGGCTGGTGTGCTGTGGCCGGCGCACTGCACTGATCCGAAGGCAGGAGCCAGGTGCTTCTCCTGGTCTCCCATGGGGTGCAGGGGCCAAGCACTTGGGCCATCCTCCACTGCACTCCCTGGCCATAGCAGAGAGCTGGCCTGGAAGAGGGGCAACAGGGACAGAATCCAGCGCCCTGACCGGGACTAGAACCCGGTGTGCCGGTGCTGCAAGGCAGAGGATTGGCTATTGAGCCACAGCGCCGGCATACCTCATCTCTTAATAGGAGGATGTTAAGCCATTCCAGACCATGTTTTAAAACTGCTACAAGATGGGATCCAAGTCACCAAGTCATCTTTATTTGTAGAGCATGATATCTAGTGACCCCCTATTTATGTGTTTTGAGAATTGACTTATTTATTTATGCACATTCTCCATCCCCACCCAGTGATCCCTTGTGACTATTTTGATGCCAAAGCAAGTCAAGTTTAAAACCAGAAGTTATTAATAGTCTTATAAATTAGGATTACAGGCAGGCAAATGTAGTGACATAGGCCAGAAACTCCTCTCTGCTCAGTCTCTAAGCAATTCATGTTTGCCAAGTAACTCATGAAAAAACAAACGGTTGACTTTTCTATACCTGATAAATATTTAAATGCTGGTGTGTCTAATAAACGAATAGAGAAAACATTTTTGATACTGTTGTCCTTCTCCTTCTAGGTACCACCGAGAGGAAACATGAAATTAAAAAGATACCTCCTGAAAGACCAGAAACACTTCCAAACAGAACAGAAGAAAAAGGTATGAAATCAATTCTTCATTGGCACTTTTGGGACAGCAAGAGACGGAGCTGTGTGTCACAGGCCTAGTCCTGATTACTCGTAGAATTTGCCTTTTCTGTGGAACATGGTGATTCTGGTTTTGTTTTGATTGTTTCTAAATATCTCCTTTCCAAGGAAATCGGAGAGGGTTCCGTGGCCCTTTTTAGGGCTGGAATTTCTCATTAAATGAAAGGCAGCCAGCCCACTCGCCACATTAGGGCTTTCCACCGTCCATGCTCCCTGAAGTCGCAGGTGCCAACTGTGTGTTGCTTGAGACCCAGCGCCCCAGGCTGCCCCTTCACTCTTGGTGGACGGAGGTGGCTTAGTGAAATTCCCATCCCCACGGATCAGTTCTCTCCCTGGGTCACTGCATGACCTGCGCCTCTGGATAGCGATATTAGAGATACATGTCCTTGCTTAGGAGTGTTAGCGAGGCATGGGAGGTGAGGGTCGGCAGGGCAAACACGGGGGAAGCAACTCAGTGCCCAGAATCCCCCGCAGGTGATCACACATCTCAGGTCAGCAGGGAAGTAGCTTAAGAGGTCTCAGGCAGCCAGGTTTGCAGATGTGTGTGACTCCTGCCCTTCTGAGCGTCTCTCCAGAAGAAATCTGCTTGCTGGGGAGGTGCCTAAGAGTTGGTTGATGAGACATTTCTGTGGGGAAAGTGCTCTGCTATTATTATGAACAGGAGACTAAGGCAATTCCATTTTAAAAAGCAGTTATTATGAAGTCACAAGAGAGATGCTGAATTAATGAATGTAATTATTTGGAGCTGCTCCTTGGCGGCCTCATGAGGTTGTGTTGTAAAATTTAATATTTTTTATCAGCCAGCCAGACTTTTTGCCAACATTGTGAACTCTTTTTTTTTTTAGATTTATTGATTTATTTGAAAGGCAGAGTTACACAGAGGCAGAGAGAGAGAGAAAGAGAGAGAGAGATGGGGAGGGGGGTCTTCCATCTGCTGGTTCACTCCCCAGATGGCTGCAACAGCCAGAGTTGTGTGAATATGGAGCCAGGAGCCAGGAGCTTCCTCTGGGCCCCCAACGTGGGTGCAGGGGCCCAAGAACCTGGGCCATCTTCCACTGTTTTCTCAGGCCATAGCACAGAGCTGGATGAGAAGTGGAGCAGCCAGGACTCGAACCGGCGCCCATGTGGGATGCCGGCACTGCAGGTGGCAGCTTTATCTGCTACGCCGCAGCGCTGGCCCCGATTGTGAGCTCTTAAATTGTGCTTCTTTTATTCTTAGTGAGTAGTTGTAACTTGAGTTACAGGACTTCATTGTGAAGGCCAGGTCTACGCCACAGCTCAGTGAACAAAGTAGCCATCACATGTACACTGTGTGAATAACTCCTGGATGGATGTGTGATGTGAAGTAGCCATGCATCATCCCCTGTCCTCATGGAGGACACGTAGCTGGTTTCTGGCTGACAACGAGCTGTGTGAGGAAAACGCTTCCTGTACCGGTCCATACTGACTAACATGCACTTGGCTTATGCTGGGAAGTGGCCATACCCCTTTGGTTCTTCCTTCTCCATGGGCTGTTGTGCTTTGCCATGGTCGGCCAAGGAGGTAGAAGCCTGGGTCAGAAGCAACAGAGAAGCCAGGGAACCAGCCTTGCCCTGAGACTTTGCCTCCCTCTTAGATCAGTGTGCATGCAGTGCACATGCACGCACAGACACAGACACACACGCACACATACACATTCATTCTGCAGGCTCCAGGATGGAGTGTTCATCCCTGTCTTGCTGCCAGCATGACAAATCTCTTCTTCTTTGTATTTTAGCTCAGCCCTTCCTCCTCTGGGCCCTGGGTGCCAGAAAATGAATTCCCAGCATTCCTGGCTGGGGTGTGTTTCTCCCACAGAAGCATTGTGGGGCTGCACGCAGTGATACTTGCCGAACACCTGATGGATCTTTTTGAAAGTATTTAATTATTTAAATAGTATTTATTTTTATGCATCTGAAAGACCAAGAAATAGACACGGGGTAGGGGTGGGGGAGAAATACCGAGAGAGAGAGAGGGAGAGAGATGGATCATCCATCTGCTCGTTCACTCCCGAAATGCCTGCAACAACCAGAGCTGAGGCGGACTGAAGCCAGGAGCACAGAACTCGGTGCAGGTCTCCGGTGTGAGTGGCAGGGACCCAGGCACTTGAGCTGTCACCTGCTGCCCCCTGGGGTGTCCATTAGCAGGAATCTGGAACTGGAAGCAGAGCCAGAACTCAAACCCAGGCACTCCGATGGGAGGGGGTCTTCCAAGTCATGTCTTACCCACTCTGTCAACCTCTGCCCCTCTCATGGGCTTTTGAAGCTTGTGCCAATCAGCCTGAGCGTCCAAACAACAGGAGTTTGTGCTTGCAAGTAGTACAAGATGCTCTGAGTCTCGTCCTGCAGTAAGCAGAGAACCTGCTTGACTTCAGCGGGCAGCTCTCTGAAGTTCTCTCTTTACGAAGAAGAATGTGGATGTGTGCTTTCCATAGTATGTGTGGGACAGGGCCATTTGGGAACAGAACTTGAAGCTGTCGCTGAGCACTGCACAGTTTGGCCACGAGGCCTGGCTTCAGTTTCATTCTGAAAGCTCCGACTCCAAAAAGCCTTGAAACCTAAAATGAGGGGCTTCAAATGGATTGTGCAAAATGAGATGAGAAGATAATGGGAATTTTCCATGCGGGTTCCACATCCATGGGTTGAGCCAACTACAAATTGAAAATACTTGGGGAAAAATTGCACTTGTACTGAACATGGATAGACCTCTTTTTGTCATTATTCTCTATACAATAGAGCATAACTCCTGCCAGCATAGGACTTAAGCTGTGTTAGGTATTAGAGGCCGTCTAGAGATCAGGGAGCATGTGTGTAGGTTAGATGTAAATACTGTGCCATTTTTATACAAGGGACTCGGCTGCCCGTGGATGTGGGTGTCCTCAGGGAGTCCTGGACCCAGTCCCCTGAAGCTGCCAAGAGAGGACTGCACCTGTCAGTTCCCAGGTTGCCTCCGCAGTTCAGACTGCACGAGATTTCCGAACGAATTGCTCCCTGAGACACTCTTCCTCTGATTGGCTCGTGGCCCTTTTCAGAGACCATTCAGAGGTGTCAGCCCCTTTTCCTCCCCATACCCAGTGGGTCCCCTGGGCCATTTACTAAACCTGTCAGCCATCTACGGAGCACTTCTGTGCACCAGTACCACACAGGATCAGAGGGACATGACCAGGCTTGGAGCCTATCTGCCTTTGAGCTTGGTCCAGCTCTTGAGAAGAGAACGCCATGGTGTCATGTCTCTGCCAGGCTTTGATGGATGAATAGGAGTTTGCAGAGGTGTGCAGTGAGTGGAGGAGCACTGCACACAGAGGAACAAAGGGGGGAAAGGTGTGGAAAGAAGGAAACAGTGAGCCACTGCTCCATAGGGCTCTTTCTAACTTGACAAAGAGTAAGTAATACTCGTTACCTTCTAATTCACCTTCAGGAGTGACATCATGTTTTTTTCAAGCGATCCATATCTAAGCATGGTCACTTACACTAGATCTGTCTGTTTTCTTTATGCTTTGTTCAACAATGACTTAAAGACAGACCAGAGAGGGAGCAAAAACTGGACTTACAGAAGCCCTCCGTTCCTGCCATCCCACCAAAAAAGCCTCGGCCACCTAAGACCAATTCTCTGAGCAGACCTGGCGCACTGCCCCCGAGAAGGCCCGAGCGACCGGTGGGCCCACTGACACACACCAGGTACTGCCCGGCTCGTGGGACCGGGGGTGGGAATGCTGTGGTCAGGGGACACGGGACAGGATCCATTGCCCAGACCACAGGAGGAGGGTGGGGAGGGGCTCGTCCTCCAGCAAAGCTGTCTAGAGGTGCCAGCCACTTCTGTCCAGGGCAGAAGTGAGAACAGGGTTGGGGGTACAGATCGGCAGGTGAGGGTCCGAGTTGCAGCATCTAGGCCTGCTCACGCACAGGGCTTTTCTCTGGGCTGCTTTAGTGCGAGGCTGGCTGCTCTGCAGCCTGGAAATGCAGGTAGCACATCCGCCTTCGCTCCCTGGATCCCCCGCTGGCCTCGGGGTGGGCATCTCGCTTGCAGTTACCTTCCCAGAGCCTACTGCTGCTCTCCGAGTTCTCCTTCCACACCCCAAGCTCCTTGCTTTTCACGGTACAGTCTGCTCTGGAGCCCAGGAGCCCTCGTGGCGGAGATTTTCCCTGAGCTCACAGACCCTCAAAGCTGCTAGGGACAAGCTTTCAGTAGGCGCATGTTTGGAGGTGTGCCTGGCAAAGCAAAAATTTATTCTCTGGCTAGCTCCCTGCACATATGAGGGTGCTTCAGAAAGTTTGCAGGGCAATGAAATAAAAAAGATACATAGTGCAAATAACAAAACTTTTGGGTAGTTTTTTCATAATATGCATTTTCCATGAAATTTTTGAAGACCCCTCATATGCATTGATGATAATTTTTTTTTGCAATAAAGAAACTTGTTTTAGTCCCATTTCCATGAATTTTTTGAAGTATCCTTATAGTGTGCAGAGCGGGGAAGCATGGAGTTTTCTCCACAAATTCATTGCCAGAACTTTCTACCATTACATATTCGTGCTGTGCATGTTGGTATAATATGTTGGAGCAAGTCAGTGACCTGGAGATGTTCAGACATGTCCCTGCCCACACAGTCACTTGCTTTGTTGCTGTAAGCTGAGTTTCCACGCTGAGAGTCACATGGGGCTTCCAGGCTCTTGAATGGAGTCAGAGTGACCTGTGAGTTCCATTCTCAGCCCACCTCATAGGAGGAGGGCGAGCCTTGACAAGTCCTCATCCCTATCACCTCCCTTTCACCATTTGTAAATTGAGGACTGTAGTGGACAGTACCTAAGTGTTCCCAAAGATGAAGCCCCATCCTATAAATCCATGTTATTTTCATCATCTCTCTCATTGTTGCCTATTGAACTAGCTACATTGGAGTAAGATAGGTAGTCATTCACTTCAGAACAATTTTTTTCCTTGTGTTAGGATACATGCCACACAGTATTTGTCATCTTAACCATTGTAAGTGCCTTTGTTTGGTGGCATTAAGCATACCCTCACGCTGTTGTGCAAACATTGCCAGCACTCTGTTCATCTTGTAAAGCTGCAGCTCCATACCCAGTAAACTCCTCCCCATTCCCTCCTCCCGCCCCCATAGCGCCTGGCGGCCACCCTTCTGATTTCCATTTCTGTGCACTGGACTTCACTACACACCTCAGACACGTATAAGTGGAATCATGTAGGGTTTGTCCTTTTTGATTGGTTTATCATGGTGTTCTCAGTGTTCACCTATAGTCTAATGTGGCTCTTTGCCTTTTCTTGACAACAACAAAACAACCCCCCCACCCCCCCCCCCATCAAATAGAGAAGCGAGTCATGATGTGCATGGTTGAGGGCGATCAGGATCTCGGCAGGCAGTGCCCATATATGGGAGGCCAGCTGCCCAGAAGGACTCAGTTGTGGGCATCTCGGTGTGTGTAAGCCCATTTGAGTAGCAGCTCATGTCTTCCTACAGGTGCCTGCCAAGGTGCAATCCGACAGTTGCCTCCATACAGACAGAGGCACTGGGGGGATGAATGACTCCCTGTTGGGTTGCTCAGGCTCTTACGTGTCACACCCTCTTTAGTGACTGCTGGTAGGAGACTCTTAGCATGCATGCATGATGGGGCCCCTTGACAGCCTGAGGACCAGAGCGAGAGCTCCTCTCTTGGCGCAGTCAGCTGAGAAGCTAGCACATCAGAAGGAAAAGGATACGCAAACCTAAGTGCTTCCGCCCAGACTGCGCGTTACCGGGACACGGAGAAGACATGAAGCAGCAAAGGTTGCACCGCGCTTCATGCTGCAGGAGGAGCCGAAGCCACACTGCAGACTCCATGAGTGTCCTAGGGGCTGCCGACATTTCCACAAACTCAACAACAGTTTCCGAAATAGTCCTGCTCTTTCTTGGTCTCCTAGGAAGGCAGGTGGACTTCTGAACGCTCCTCGCCGCCTCTGGTGGCTCTCAGCCCTCTGGTGATGGGATAGGTGCCCTTTTGCCGGCCTGGGAGAAACTTGTCATCACGGTGGAACTCTAAACTCACAGAGGTCCTGTTTGCCTCCTGCCTCCGCCTGCCTCTTGTCTGCCTCTGTTCTGTCAATATCCAAATGTCAGTGAGAAGGTCAGGGCCAAGGAAGGTGCACAAGAGGGCTCTGTGCAGAACGCAGCGGGAAATGTAACTTCCTAACTGTGTGAGGATCCGCTGAGCAGCGTGGAGCGGGGAGCCAGCCCCTCAGGCACTGGTTTGCAGAAAGGAAGGGAGGGTCCCAGGATGGCTGTTCAGTTTAAGGGCAGGCTGTGCCTGCTCTACCTCAGTGCTTCTCCAGCTTGATTTCCCTGAGTCATCTGCAGACCTCATTCCAGACATCGCTAGCAGACCTGGTGCAGTGGCACCGTGGGTTCACCTGACCCTTGCAACACTGGTATCCCAACTGGGAGCACTGGTTCAGGTCCCAGCTGCTAAGCAATCCAGCTGCCTTCTGATGTGCCTGGGCAAGCAGCGGATGATGCCCAAGTGCTTGGGCCCCTGCCACCCATGTGGGAGACCTGGATGGAGTTCCTGGCTCCTGGCTTCAGCCTGGCCCAGCCCCAGCCATTTGCGGAGAATAGGAGATTCATATTCTCTCTCTCTCTCTGTGAAAGTACATGTCTCCCTTTCTGTCTGTCACTCTGCCTTTCAAATAAAGCTTTTTAAAAATCTGTAAAAGAAATCACTGGGCTCACGTGCGCAGTTGCTGGTGCAGTGGGTCTGGGTGGGCCTAGGAATCGGCATTTCTCACGCGCTCCAAGGTGCCGTCGCACTGCTGGTGTTGACGTCGTGAGACCCACTGCTCCAGATTCTCCCAAGGTGCTCACGAGGCCCAGCCCTGCTTCCCTGGCTGCGTCTCGGGAGCCTTTCCCATCCCCTCCTTGCGAGCCCCGTCAGCCTGGCCTCGCCTGGAAGCCTCCCCTCGTCGCTCTCCCCCAGTGCCTGACACCCCCTGTTTAGCCTAGTGCTGGGCCCCATGCTGTGCCACTTGGGATGCGCACACCCCCGGACTCCTTTACCAGATTTAAAGCAGATCAGGAATGTGTTTTGTCATCTCCACATGCCTTGCAGTGTTGAGCATATGGTAGTGGCTCATTTAACAAACACTTGTTGGATGCCATGGTTCCTTACGAGGGGGGGAGGTGCCAGTGCTCACATTTTGTTCAGTTTTGCCTCTCCCGTCCTCCCTCCCAGCCTCTGTACAAGCTCGCTGGCATGTGTGTCTTACATTCTGTCACCTAGTGTGCCATGGGTTTCCACGTGCAGCCCCTTCTAGAATGCCAGGAAAGGCTCATTGGTCCCCAATGCATAATGTGCTTTATGTATTTCTGCCAAGCAGTGACAGTGTGCAACCCACCCGTATACTGGATTATGAACTAATTTTCTTCCAGCGTTGTGTCAGTGATCCTCAGGAGGGACGGTTCTGTGTGCTGCGTGAACCCAAATCTTCACCTGTGTTTACCTGACTAGAGGGATGGACAGATGGACAGATGGTTGAAAAAGTGGACCCGTGGTCGTTGCTGGCAGCTCTTGCTGGGAACTCGGCCCTGGAGTGCAGCCGCAGTGGCCAGGCTCACACTGCCTCTCCCCAGCCAGACAGCGTGCTGCCAAATGTGCCTTTCAGAAGAGACTGCTTTCTTTCTCTTGAAAGAGGACTGGCATTGCTGTGGCTCAGCAGATGAGGACATAGCCTGCAGTGTGTGCATCCCATATGTGCGCCAGTTTGAGTCCCAGCTGCTCCACTTCCGATCCAGCTCTGTGCTAATGAACCTGCGAAAGCAGCAAAGGATAGCACGAGTGCTTGGGTCCCTGCACCCACAGGGGAGACCCAAGAGAAGCTCCTGGCTCCTGGGTTCTGCCTGGCACAACCCTGGCTGTTGAAGCCATTTGGGGAGTGAATCACTAAATAAAAGGTCTCATTCGTGCTCGCTCGCTCGCTCGCTCTCTCCCCTCTGTAACTCTACCTTTCAAATAAATTGAATCTTTTTTTAAAGATTTACTTTATTTATTTGAAAGAGTTACACAGAGGGAGAAGGAGATGCAGAGAGAGAGAGAGAGGTCTTCCATCTGCTGGTTCACTCCCCACTCTCCAGATGGCCACAATGGCCAGAGCTGCGCCGATCTGAAGCCAGGAGCTTCTTCTGGGTCTCCCACATGGGTGCAGGGGCCCAAGGACTTGGGCCATCTTCTGCTTTCCCAGGCCATAGCAGAGAGCTGGATGAGAAGTGGAGCAGCTGGGACTCGAACCGGCACCCTTAAGGGATGCCGGCACTGCAGGCGGCGGCTTTACCGGCTGTGCCACAGCGCTGGCCCCATAAATAAGTAAATCTTTAAAAAAGAAAGCAAGCATGAATATAACATTTAGTATATAGTATAAAGATGTAGTCTTTTTTAGATAGATTCACGTGGTGAAGATATATTGATGGACTACTGTGTGCAAAGTACTGTTCTGGATCTTAGTACTGGTGGGGCTCAGGTGTTCAGTCCACAGTTGTCCAAGGACAAAACTATAGCCATTTATGTTAATGATCTTTTTAAAATTTAAAATTCATTTATTTGAACACATACTCACACACACATATGGCATACTCCCATCCACTGGTTTTCTCCTTGAATGCTCAAAGTGGCCAGACCTTGGCTGAGCTGAACCTGGGAACTGGCAGCCTGAGTCTCCCGCACGGGTTACAGGGACCAAGCCCTGGCATCATCCCTGCTGCCCTTCAGGGTGTGCGTTATCAGGAAGCTGGACTCACGAGCCAGGCAAGGAGCCCATCCAGGTACTCTGACGTAGGCTCTAGGCATCTTCACTGCTAGCTTAAATGCCCGCCCCCTAGTTTAATTATTTTGTTTGGCTTTATTTTCTTCTTCTTTTTTAAAGATTTCTTTCTTTTATTCAAAAGGTAGAGTTGCAATCGCTTCCCCACCTTTTGGCTAAAATCAAGTGCGAAAGGTAGAGTTAGAGACGGAGAGAGAGACAGAGACTGAGATAGTCTCTCCACTGGTTCACTCCCCAGGTGGCCACAACGGCAGGAGCTGGGCTGAGCCAGGAGCTTCCTCTGGGTCTCCCACGAGGAAGCAGGGGCCCAAGGACTTGGGCCATCCTCTGCTGCTTTCCTGGGCCATCAGCAGGGAGCTGGATTGGAAGTGGAGCAGCCAGGGCTTGAACCTGTGCCCATTTGGCATGCCAGCACCACAGGCAGAGGCTTAACCTACTATGCCACGGTGCCAGCCCCTGGCTTTATTTTCAATTCTAGAAAAAGACAATATTTCGTTCTGTAAAATGTAATGAGTGCTTTGATGGGCTGAACAGAAGAGGTTGGTTTTATAGGCCCTGAAGGGCTGAAAAAAACAGAAACAAAGAACAAGACGCAGATTGGTCACTTCAAAGTTACTTGTGTTTTAAGTTGGAGACAGGGATACAGAATGATTGGAAAATAACTGGTTACTCTCAGGTTATTTTTACTGTCTCAGGATTAAAGCAGTTTGGATTCCATTATCATGCTGATTGAAACTCGCCAGGCTGTTAACTCTCCTGATTCCTGGAAGATCAGCTAATAACCGAGTTTGAGTTTGATGACACGGAACTTTAGCTTGGGTGACTCCATTTTGATTTTTTAATTGAGTCTCTTGGGGCCCAGTAGTCTAAAACAGTGGCTTCTATAATTTGTATTTGACGTTGTTTTTCAGGAAGTATATATAGGAAAACCAGAATGACACCAGCAAGTAGTCTGTTGCATCAGAGCGAGTGGAAGCATGCAGTAAGCACCTTACACTGATTGCTCCCCTCCTCAGACGTGAACACACATACTCTAGTATTGAGAAAAATGCTCTTCCAAGTTCTAGAAAGTTACTATGGAGTTTTAACAGGAAGAAATACTTTAAAAATTTGAATACCAGAATTGATTTAAAATTTAAAAATTCAGCGATGAGGGGTGGGTGTTTGGTGTAGTGATCAAGACACCATGTTGGAGTGCCTGGTCCAAGTCCCAGCTCCACTTCCAGTCCCAGCTTCCTGCTAATGTGCACCCTGGGAGGGCAGCGAGTGCGTTGGCTCCAGTACTTGTTTCCCTCCTGCCCACGTAGGAGACCCATTCTGAGTTCTGGGCTCCTGCCCTCGACCTGGATCAGCCTGGCTGTTGCAGGCATTTGGGGAGTGAACCAGTGGATGGAAAGTCTCTCTGTGTCTGTATCTCTCTCTTTCTCTCTCTCTCTTTTTCTTTCTCCCTCTGTTTTTGTGTCTCTGTATGTGTGCGTGCCTGCCTTTCAAATAAATTTTGAAATTTTATAAATAGCATTAGCTGTTTTACAAATTGGAAAATAAACTTGAGTGATGAAAGATTTACCTAGGCCACAGGTGTCGCCTCTGGTTCGGTCTGTGCTTTGGAGGTGCCTTGGTTATCGTTTCATGGTGTACAAAGACAGGATCTGCTCACCTTGTACAGTCTACCACGTAACTAAGGGAGTTTTGGTGCAGAGAACATTCTGTCCACTCTGATTTTTACACTTGAGCAGATAGAGGCTCAAAAGTATAACACGTACTCACTTGTCTTGATATTTTCACATGAAAATATGAGGGTACTTCTAAAAGTTCAAGGAAAATGGAGTTTAAAAATAAGTTTATTTTGGTGTAGAATAAAACTTGAATCCCATTCATAGTTCTTTTATAATATGCATTTTCCATGAACTTCTGAAAGTACCCTCATATTTCAAATGATTGCCTATACATAAACCCTTTGATATGTTTGTATATAGACATCCACAGACACAAGATTAAATGCTGTTGTATGTTTAATAATAATGTGCATTATCAGTTTGCTAAAAATGAATTCAGATACCTCTATGACAAGAGGTCCTATGACTGACTTGGGAGAAGGGTCCAAAAGGGGAAAAAAAAAATCCCAGGAAATTCGGGAGAGAAACAGGCTGCCCTCAACTCTGGTGATTTCATGCAGTGGGTGGCAGTAAGCCAGAAACCTGAGGGGCAGAGCAGGTGTGTGCCCTCAAAAGAAAAGAAATCCAACAGGGAGAGCAGTGGAAGCCAGCTGGCTAGACCTACACAGGCTGGTACTCCTCCCCACCTCCCTTGCCCTAAGGCATAGTTGCTTTTCTTTCTCTTCCCCAACAAACAAGGAAGCCAGAGCAGGACCCTTGCTTTCACCGTGTCTGTTCTAGCTCAGAAGCTCCTAGTTGGAGGGGCAGGTGACTAGCAGAGCAGGGGACAGGAGGGGCTGATGTCCAGGGCCAAGTGTGACAGACAGATGATCTGGGGTAGAGGGGAAAAGCACAGGAGGAAGTGGGGTGAGCCGGGACAGAGTGGGAGAAGTTGGCAGCTGGATGGAAGTCCAGGAGATGGCGATTAGAAGTGGAGGCTGGTGCCTACCACCGTAGAGATGGGCTGTTCTGAATATGAGCCTATTCAGGTGGGTAGGTGACTGATGAATGAATGAAGATCATAAGGGTTGAAAGGATCAGGCTGAAGGCGTGCTGTGAGTGAATCACCTATGTGGTTGTCATAGGCTTGGGAAGATGGCCAGAGCTAGGGTGGGGAAGATGGGTTCTACGAGCCACTGTTTTCCCAGATGCAACCCATGTGTTCTGGGAGTTGATGACAGCATGCTAAGAAGGGCTCAGCAGTGTGGTAGCAGGAGGTATGAGCCTCAAAGGAGAAGGGAGCTTTTGAAAGTTAGTGGGAGACATGACCTTGACATTGCAATGGTCAGATTCCAGACAGAACCTGCTGACTCCATCTTGTGTTGGGCAGAGCAGAATTAGCAGCCCTCAGTTTGGCTGGCTGTGTGTGGCTGACAGTGTGAGGGCCATTGCATGAGGAGGTTCCAGATATGAGGGAGTTGGGGACTGTCCCAGATTTCCCAGAGAGCACTTTCAGTTGGCTTTGGATGTGGGAACATGTTGGAGGAGTGATCCTAGAAGATGGGCAATTGGGTGGTAGCCACCAGGATGGGGGACACACAGTGACATCCCAGACCTGTGCCTCTGGAGGACGACCCCTTGTTTTAAATGTCGAACGCACTTGGAGCACTGGGGGTGGTGCAGAGAGAAGCAGAACGTGGGGTTAGGGTTAGGGTTAGCACTGGGGGCGGTGCAGAGAGAAGCAGAACGTGGGGTTAGGGTTAGGGATAGGGATAGGGTTAAGGTTAGGGTTAGGGTTAGGGATAGGGATAGGGATACGGTTAGGGATAGGGATAGGGATACGGTTAGGGTTAGGAATAGGGTTAGGGTTAGGGTTAGGGATAGGGTTAGGGTTAGGGTTAGGGTTAGGGTTAGCACTGGGGGCGGTGCAGAGAGAAGCGGAACGTGGGGTGAGCAGGAGTGTGTGCGGCAGTGGCCTTTTCTCTCGTGTGTCATGATGCTGAAACTGGGCTTCAGACCCACACCTGGAAGTAGGTGCATGGGGAGCTCTGAGGTGTTCTAGCCGGAGGCAAAGGTAATGTGAACATCTCCATGCCAACTGTCAGCTAAGTGCTTGGGGAGGGACAGACACCTCTCTGGAAAACAACGTACCAGCTGCAGTTAATTTTCTCTTTAGATTGACCAAGACATCTTGGCTGCTTTAAGCCCCTGGGGTTATAACTTAGCGTGAAAGAAGCTTCCAGCTACTCATCAGTCTGTGATGTATCCAGCACCCAAATCCACTAAAAGAAAGCATTTAAAGAGTCTTCTTTATTCTTACTAGGTATAAACTGCTTGGTCAGTTGATCAAAACGGAGGAAGAGAAAGCTAGTGGGCGCACCCAAGTGTTCCCCGAGTTGCCAGGTAAAGCGGCAGTTGTGTGGTTGGGCCACCATTTTGAGTTGAGATTACTCAGATGGTCTCAAGTTCTTTTCAAGATTCCTAGTGGTGGTGTGTGTGATTTCTGAACATTGCCCTTGGTTTCTGCAAGTCAGGGTGAGACATGTCTTTGCAGAATTGCTGCAAGAGGGCTTGGCTAGAAATGCCGGAGGTAGGCTCGTGGATGGTAGTTACAAGCAGGGGATGGCTATAGTCCCTCCTATAAATTAGAGGCGAGGAGGCGTAGAGACAAGTGTGGGGAAATTGCGGTTTCAAGGTGCAGAAAGCACTAGGGTGGGAGGAGTGTGACGGTGTGGAGGTTAGAAGAAGGGCGTTCTGGTCGGCGATTCTCACACCTGGTGTGCATCCCACTCCCTTGAGGGGCTTGGTGAAAGCCAAATGCTGCTCCCCCGAGTTTCTCGTTCAGTAGGTCCAGCTTGAGGCTGAGAGTTGCCACTTCTCACAGCTCCCCGTGCTGCTGCTCTTCCTGCTGGTGATCGGGCCCAGGCTCTGGTCACTAGTTGGCCCTTGGTATCCCAGTTGAGCAGTTTTTGTGGAATCATTAGAGGCAGGAGACAGGTTTGGGGTGAGTTGGAGACAGAATGAGCAGGTAGCCAAGCATCTTTTGCCATAGGTGAGGCAAAAGATGGGAAATGGATACGAGATACGGATTCAGTTAGGACAAAGGTTCTCCCTTCCCACCTCTTTCTTGCACATGTGTGCATGTGCGCATGCATGGTTCCTTTGCTGGAGATCCCAGGCCTGCTCCCTGCTTGCCTGGGCTGTGGGGCTGGGCTCACCAGACTGGACACTCCACCCCTCCCCTTACACAGTCCGTGGCCCTGGGCAAGGCGCTCACCTCTCCAGTCTCACTTTTCTCCTTTGCAGAAAGCACAGCAGGATTTCCTTGCTCTGGTATGGGGCATGTACCAGCTGCTACCTCTCCAGGTCCTGGCTCGTGCCTGGCCACTTTAGAGGCACTTGGCACATCTGTGCGAGCCTTTTCGCCTCTCTAGAAAAAGTCCAGTGAGTGACCGCAGTGTGATCCGGATCACTGAGGGAGTGGGCCTGTGGACATCCTCAGATGGCACGTGGAGCAGCCGCTAGGGGTGACAGCATGAGCAGCCCCCTGAAGCAGCCACAGAGTCAGGAGCACGGAGGGCGGGAAAGAGAGAGAGGGCAGTAGATTAAGGAGCAATCCCAGGACACACTGGAAGCACCTTGTCTTGTAAGGGTGTCTGTGCTCACCACCCTCATTGCATTTACAGGTATAGTTTTCTATCTGTTTCTTCCCACCTATGGAAGAATGAGTTTTGTTTGTGGTGGCAAGAACCAGTAGTAGTGATGGGATGTAGCCTTTGCCCAGACTGAGTCACATTGATCTTTCCTGCTGCTGATGGCCAGAGTCGGGCAGGGCAACCCCAGGAAGGATTAATGCCTCGCACAGCTGGCAGAGTACTAATCGGTTTTGATCCTGCTCTTTCCATGGGCTGTTTCTTTGAATACCTCTTTCTCCAAGTGGCTCTGCACAGACTTGTCACAGAGTCTCATGATGGCAAGTTCTCCCTCCTCGCTCCTACCGCCCAAGTGTTGGGCTCAGCATCTGTAAAGCCCCTTGCGCCTCTTTGAGATACCAAGCTGGGCCTTGCAGCTGAGGTCTGCGGAAGTCATCGTCCTTTTGCCTTAGGGGTCTGCGGCACTTGTCATGCCCTGGACGGGCTCTGGCGAGAGCGCGCTTGCAGGTGCACTTGCTGGTCTGCACAAAGAAGAGAAATTTGGAGGGGAAGTCAGTAGCACTGTCCTATCACCTTCCAGCGTGTCTTCACCATCTATAAATAGTGAAGCTTGTTTGTGTTCATCTGGACAAGGCCGCGCGACGCGGGAGGGGAGCTGCCGGGAAACCGCTCTCATCTGCCTGTTGTGCCCCTGGCCTCGCTTGGGTGGTGTTGCGTGTAAACAGGACCACTCTCGTGCTCCGAAAGTGCCTGTGATGCCTGGCACGGTTCTGGCCACCAGGTGGGTAGCTGGGGACTCCACAGATAGCAGTGAGGCCTTTGGGTAGTTTTCTGGGAGAAGGGAGAGAGGCTCCTCCTGCCCTCCATCTGAGGGGCGAAGGAGGCTGTGGGTTACTGCTGCTCCCACTTTGTCCTTTCCCGATGGGAGGATCCCAGCTGCAAGGGCAGCGACAGGCATCCTGGGGCAGCCACTAACTAGTTTGACATCTGCTGTCTTCACAGACAGGCTGAGTCCTCGGGTGGTAGTTGATTGGAAAGGAGTGCATGTGGCCGCTCACTGTGAGTATTGCGCCGCCCCTCTACCCCACCCACCCAGCGTGGTGGGAAGAGGTTGCATGGGACAGCAGGAACCTCCCATCTGGCTCCAGCTCTGCCACCAATCTGCTGCATGCTCTTGGGCACATCACTGTCACCTTTGGCGCACAGGCCCCCTTGTCTGTAATAGAACAAAAGCTGCAACTGTGCAGTCTCTGCCCGGCTTGACTAGTCAGAGATGAGCCCAGGAGAGCAGGAGGAGTGCTCGCTTGTGTTAGCCTCCAGGATGAGATGGCGCAGGCTCTGCGCAGGCGAGCAAGGAGACCTAGGGTTTTGCAGGGGGTGACAGAGTTGCGCGGTTGGAGACAGGAAGAAGCCAGGGCAATTCAGGTGGCTTCTGTGTGACCTGTACGTTTGACACCTGCCGTCCTCCTTATGAGCTGACAGCTCCCAAGGGCACTGAAAGGTGAAAAATGGGGGATGCAGAGCATGTGCCTGGGGCTTTCCCACACGCCAGCCATGGAGCTTTTCTGTTTCTTTGCCTTTCCTTTCATCCCCTCGGTTTTTCTTTGCCTCTGTAACAGTTTCCAGGCAGTTGGAGCCCAAGCATTTGTAGTACGATTGGTACATGCTTTTGAGAGAAGAGGGGGCACAGCCACAAAGTCACCACACAGCTCTGGAATCTTTGGTCCAGTAGGAATCAAGAGGTTCCCTTCCTTCGTGTCCACTCACGTCCGAGATTTGCGTGTGCTTTGTGGCCACGTTTTCGTTCCTGCCACTAGTGCTGCTTATTTATGTGCTTGTTTGCTCACTTGCCTTGGCTTCCTCTGTGCTTCCACACCTTTTCCATGCCACGCCTTGGCTTAACTGTCCCAACTTGGGCTAAATGGGGCCATGGCCCTGGCCAAGTTCATGTTCTCAAGGTGTGCACTTGGTGCCTATTCCATGTCCTCAACTGTGCATGAGCCCCGTCTTGTTAAATCCAAGCAAGCCCCTCCAGATAGGATGGTTTTGTGATGATTGCTTGTTAGTAAATACTTTTTGGCTTAGGGAGCAAAGGCGATTTGCCCATCTGGTGTGGAGCCAGAGCTGGCAAGGTGACACTGGCTACCTGGCATCCTGTATGACTTGCTGTCCCCATGGCCAGATCCCCAGCCTGCACGACCATAAGGCTGAATGAGCGGCTTTGAGAAGTAGTCAAGAACTTGGGTTCTGGAATTAGTAGGCTCCAATCTGGACCCTGCTACTTTACTACTCTTGCTGCCTTTTACTGGCAAGTGACTTAATCACACCGAGCCCCAATTTCCTCATCTGTAGAATCAAAATAAAGCTGTCATAGGTGGGATTCTCCAGGAAGGAGACTCTGAACCTGCATGTAGTATGAAGACCTGTTTTAGGGTTTGATGCCCATGGAAGGGAGAAGGAAGCTGGACTGTGTGGAGGGAGAAGTCAGGTTGTGATACAGGCTCAAGAAACCTTGACGAGATTCCTGGGGACCTTTGGAACCAAGATGGCCCATCCGAGTTGTCCATGTGGGCTGAGATGGCTGAGACCTTTATACCATGGCATGCGGGGGCAGCACCCCCAGCACCAGGGGCAACAGACCCTCCCTGAAGGTGCTCCGGCACAGCATACGCCTTGAAGGAGTGGTGTGAGGGTAGAAGACTTCCTGATGAGAGGTGTGTGTGCCAGTGCCTGAGCCCTAGCGGTTCCGTAGCAGTTAGCAACTGCTGTTGCTGCTATCGGAGCGTAAGTTCTGCTTCTGCCTGCTGGGGTGCTGGGTCGGCTTGGTCCCCTTTCTGCGATTTAGACCCCCTGGCCAGGAAAGCAAGCGGCTGCCTACGCAAGTCACACGTGGGGTCCATGATGAAAACTGTTCAGAAAAACACACGAGAATGGCGTGATTTTGATTTAAAAGTCGGAAATGAGCCAGGGCAAGGTTGCTCTGATGTCTTTGCGTATGCGGTGTTGTGTGTTGCCTGCCTACTCCTGTGTTCTTTTATGCAACAGCTGAGAGCAGAGAGACTCACCAGACAAAAACACGCACAAGAGCTGGTAAATTACAAAAGTGTGGGCCTTTGTCTCTTTCTTGGCGATCAATAGCATCTTTTCCGCTGAAATCAAACTCTCGTGTCGGGGAGAATGGGAAGCATGGGCAACTGCATCCTCATTGGGCATCAGCGACTTCAGACACATGCTTTGGAGAATTGCAGAAACTCAGGGATTTTTCAGAACTGAAATTCATTAGCATTGTTGGAAGAGACTATAAATACAGTGAAAGGCACTTACAAATAGACATTGTAAAATGCCTGCACACCCACAGTCTGAGCACTGTCAAAACACCAGCTGCAGCTTCCCTCCTTGGAAGGATTGGAACCTTTTTTAAACTACACCTACCTTGTTTTCAAAATAGACTGGCTTCTGGCCTTGGCTAGATCATTTCAGCTGAAGCCTCTATCTGGCTCTTGGCCTGAGGGATCAGGGCTCCTTCCCGCCAAAATGCGGCCGATGCTTTAGAATCTGGAGAGGAGGTACATGGCGGTTGCCCAGCCCCTGTCCCACAAACTCCCTCACATGCTCTTCCCTCTGGGTGTGCACATCCCTGGTGTTGCTGACTATCCAGATTTCTTCTTAGAAGGATACCAGATTGGGTAACGGTCCACCCAATGGCCTCATCAAGTATAGTCACATTCTAGAGTACTGGGGGCACTAGGGTTTCAACATAGAAATTCTGGGAGAGAGGACCCAATTCAGCCCATAACCGACACATGCTTAGGTCACACCCACATTCAGATGAGGAGACTCACAAATTCATGGAAAATGAAAATTTTGAAATCCCTGCATAGTTTTTTTTTTTTTTTGTAGCACACATTTTCCACGAATGTTTTAAAGACCCCTCGTGTTGTAGTCCTCACTCCCAAGGTGATGGATTAAGAGGCAGGGCCTTTGGGAGGTGAACAGTGTCCTTTCATAATAAGAGTGCCTTTATAAAAGAGACCAGCCCTTCCATCGTGGGGAAAGGCCGTGAGAAGGTCCATCTGTGGACCACAGAACAGACCCTCACCCCACACTGACCCTGCCAGTGCCTTGACCTTGTACTTCCGGCCTCCAGGACTGTTGTTTATGAACCGCTCGGTTTGTGGGATTTTGTTAAGGCAGCCCAGATGGACTAAAACAAGGGCTTAGACATGGGATTGAGAATGGACTGTACCAAGTGGCTATTTCCCAAGGTGTGTAAGACCCAGAAAAGTCTCAGTGTTTGCTGACCCACTGAGTTGAAGGAAAACTTTTTTTCTTTGGTAATTCTACATGTGTCAGGCATTGCACTGGAAGGGAAAACATGACAAAGCTCCCCTGAAGAGAGTGGAGAAGATCACTAGGTCCATGTGAGTGTGAAATGCTGTGATAAGCGTTGGCCACAGGCACCGAGAAGACAGGTGGCTCTTTGAGTGCTCAAGGGGGAGCCACGTTGGCTCAATTAGAGTGGGAAGGAATGGCATTTCAGATTCTAATAGTCAGGAAAATTGGGAAGCAAAGGAACATCTTAGAATTTGCCCACAGCCAGCGCCGCAGCTCACTAGGCTAATCCTCCAACTTGTGGCACTGGCACACCGGGTTCTAGTCCCGGTCGGGGCGCCGGATTCTGTTCCAGTTGCCCCTCTTCCAGGCCAGCCCTCTGCTGTGGCCTGGGAGTGCAGTGGAGGATGGCCCAAGTGCTTGGGCCCTGCACCCCATGGGAGACCAGGAGAAGCACCTGGCTCCTGCCATCAGATCAGCGTGGTGCGCTGGCCGCAGCACGCCAGTCACGGCGGCCATTAGAGGGTGAACCAATGGCAAAGGAAGACCTTTCTCTCTGTCTCTCTCTCACTGTCCACTCTGCCTGTAAGAAAAAAAAAGAATTTGCCCACATCTCAGTGGGCCTGCTGTACCCCAATGCCGTCCCAGACTTCACCATTTGTCAGCTGTTGAAATCACAGAATGCAAGCTGCGGAAGGCCCCCTGAGAGGTACTCCTATTCAAGCTAGCCTACCCAGCATCTTGCTGTTGAAGCACTCCAGTTCCACAGGGGTGAAGTGACTTGGCCAAGGTCACACAGGTGCGGAGCAGCCAGCTTAGATAGAGTACACCTCACTGGGACTTCAAAGTCTAGGATGCCTGACTCCCCCACCCAAGCTGACTGCCAAGCGAAATGATTGCACGAGCTACCCGTGGTCAGGGTGATTCTCGGGGGAGAGTTTGTGGGACAGGGGCTGGGCAATCGCCATGTACCTCCATGACAGACCACAATACTCCTGGAGAGAAAGTGTGAGCGTGAGCTGCCTGAATTGTGTGTCTCTAGTCATTTTTTTAATTTTTAAAGTTTAGGAAACAGATTTTATGTATTTCCTATATACAGTTTTTAAAAGATCTGTTGTTTATCTGAAAGAGTTACAGAACAGAAGAGATAGAAAGAGAGCGATCTGCCATCTGCTGGTTCACTCCCTAGATGGCTACAACAGTGGGGTCTGAGCCAGGCCGGAGCCAGGAGCCAGGAGCTTCATCTGGCTCTCCCACATGGGTACGGGGCCCAAGTACTTGGGCCATCTTCCGCTACTTTCCCAGGCCATCAGCAGGGAGCTGAATTGGAAGGGGAGCAGCCAGGACACAAACTGGCACCCACTGTGGGATACAGGCCTTGTAGGCAGCAGCTTTAGCTGCTCATATGTATAGTTATAAGAACATAGTGATACTTCCCTCCCTCCCTTCTCCTTCATTTCTTATTTTTCTTTTAATTTTTCTGATGACATATTTTGAATTTGTTTTATAATCACAGGCTTAATCCTCCACTAATAAAAGATTCAACCAGTAGTTAGAATGACCACTGTTCCTCAGGAGTATAGACAAGGGCTGCAAACAACAATCACATTTCAGGTGTCAGTTTCACGCAGATATGTTCCTTTTTTTTTAAGTACTCTATGTTAGTTACCACCAAGCAGAGAAAACATTTGTCATTTTGAGACTGGCTTAAAAGGCAGGAAAACCGCATCTGTGGTCTGTCGTGTTGTCCCGGAGACAACCACTATTAGCGTTTTGGGCCTCTTCCTTCCTCTCTCTTTCCCTGTGTACGCTATGGTTCGGTTTATGTCAGTTTTACAAGGTGTGAATGCGCTGACGCTCACACAGCTTTATGCAGAGAATGTGGCAAATGTTCTTGAATTCCACAGGTGTGTTTTGAAGCCCTGCCGTATACTGTGTGCTGAGCTGAGTGTCGGAGTCACATGTCAGACCACCCGGGAATTACCACTGGAAATACAGATCCTTCCAGTCTTTAAAAAACAAACAAACTGCGCCTGTGACATCAGGAGGTCACATGGACCTATGGCATTGCTGCAGGTGGTGTTTCAACCTGCCTTGTTCTGCTTAACTGCGTAACACAAGCACTCATTCTTGTTAGAGCATTCATAAACATCATTTTCATGGAGATATAAAAGTCCATCAGATAGTCGTCATTTTATCCCATGTTCACAAGAGATTGCAGTTGTTTTTAGCTTCTCTTCATTACTAATGCTACAAATAACACTGATAAGGGCATCAGGGCACACAAGCCTGCTGGGGCATCGCAGCCTGTTTCTAACACAGACTCCCAGGACTGGGTCACAGCAGACCAACAGTGTAAGTGCAGTTGACACACTCATACCCTGTTCTTCGAAAGATCTTCATTTTACCAGCATGTCCCACAAAGGAGTTGCAACTTTCAAAAATCTACGTCATGCTAAGTGAAATAAAGCCGTCAGAGGAGGACAAGTGCCGCATGGTGTCACGTGTGCAGTTGGAATGACTCAAGTCCTAGAAGTAGAGAGTAGACTGGTGCTTCCCAGAGGCTGGGATCTGGGATTGGGCTGCCTGGGCAAAGGGCCCAAAGTGTCAGGTGCACAGAATGGGTTCTGGTCCTGTGTTGCACGGCAGGTGGCTACAGTTAATAGCAGCATGTATTTTAAAACAACAGAGTAGGCCGGCGCCGTGGCTCAACAGGCTAATCCTCCGCCTTGCGGCGCCGGCACACCGGGTTCTAGTCCCGGTCGGGGCACCGGATTCTGTCCCGGTTGTCCCTCTTCCAGGCCAGCCCTCTGCTGTGGCCCAGGAGTGCAGTGGAGGATGGCCCAGGTGCTTGGGCCCTGCACCCCAGGGGGAGACCAGGAAAAGCACCTGGCTCCTGGCTCCTGCCATCGGACGAGCGCGATGCGCCGGCCGCAGCGCGCCGACCGCGGCAGCCATTGGAGGGTGAACCAACGGCAAAGGAAGACCTTTCTCTCTGTCTCTCTCTCACTGTCCACTCTGCCTGTAAAAAAAAAAAAAAAAATATTTAAAAAAAAAAAAAAACAACAGAGTAGATCTCTGAAGTATTCTTACCACAAAGAAGTGAAAAATCATTTGAGCTGACAGATAGGCCAATGAGCCTGGTTTAGTTATTTCCCGATGTGTACCTGTCTCAAAACACTACATAGTAACCCACAGATCTATGCAATTGTTTGTCAATTAGAAATCAAATAACTTTAAAAATTGAAAAAAGGAAACAAGCAAAGTATATATAAAAGAATATAAAGTAGTTGAGTGTGACAAAAAAGAAAAATAAGGGTAGAAAAGTAGTAGAAGCCAAGGGTAGATGATCACAGTAACACATGACAGAGTCCTCTGTAGGGCCTCCATGCAGGCTCGCGTTTGACTGGAAGCTTCCAGCTGTCAAATCAAAGAGGGAAACAAGAACCAAGGGGTTGGCAGTTAGTGAAATGCACAGCTAAACCACGTGTTCAGCCAGCTGGTTCTGACATATGCATGATTAGCTCGTGAGCAAAACCCCTCCCCCACCAACAGCCCTTCGGATTGACTCCCCAGCTGCATACTGGGGTATCAGCTCAAACCATCTTCCCCCGACCAAGAATTAAAAAACCAAAGGCTCTCAGAGTATAGCTCACTGCCTCCGTGGCCTCCCTCCCAGGAGAGGACACATGTTCTTGTAACTTCTGGTGTTTGGTGTGTCCCCAAAATGACAGGACTGTCTGGTGATGAGGCTGACTTGAGTCCGGTCTATTAGTCTGGAGAATGACAGCACCAAATCCTTCAGGCTCTGAGGCTACCAAATGGCAATCCACAAAGGTCTTCAAGAATTGACTGCTTTACCTCTGAGGAAAGGAAGACTTTTATTAAAAATGAAAATGCTTTCCTACTAATTCAGAATTTCTAGAATATTCCATTCAAGAGATTACACTTGCCAAAATCCAGATATGCTGGACAGAGTCCCTTATATTAAATGGTGCAGTATTTGCCTATAACCCATACACTTCTCATTCATTGTCACTCACACTCCATCCTGACCTCTAGGTTTGTTGGTCTGCTGCTGTAACTTTGCTACACCATCGCTGCCACCCTCATGGCATCCAGGACAAACTGAGCCCTGAGCCTGGCCCAGCATGGTCTAACCCACATCAACCTTGCCAGCCTTTCTCCTCCTGTCTCTTAGTGGAGTCGTTAGACCCTTTGCCGCATAGGCACCCTCATCCACACTTGAGTCCTTGTTCTGTCATGCCCTTACAGATGTGTCCTCTCTCCCTTTTCCTCCAAGACCTGCCTCTATGGTCACCTCCTCTGTGTGTCCCCTCCTTCCACCATGCAGATCGCCTGCACTGACCCTGTCTTTCTTCCCACAGGCCTCTGATACAGTATGTCTTACATAGCCTGTGCCATGTGGACTTGTGGTTGTCTGTCTTTCTCGTTTAGCCCAGAGTCGCTGCCTCCTCGCTTGGCCCTCTCAGTACCGCCAGCACAGTGCTTATTTGACAAGTGCTTGATGAGTGAATGTGTCACTCATGTAGTTCAGCTTGAAGCCACGGTGACCTTCAGGAGCTGCGAGATGGACTATTTCTGTTGCTTTGCTGGGAACAACTGCTCAGCTTCTCCCTCCCATTTTATGGGCAAGGATCCTTTCCCACTTTGCTGCCATCGCAGCCTTTGGAGTAGTTGGGAGGAAACAGTGGTCCGTGCACAGGAGGCCCGAGCCCTGCTCCCATCTCAGAGGGCTGCTCCTAGCCCGGATTCTGAGGGCGGTCACTCGTGTCCTGACGGGCACGGGGGCACCCACCCAGGAGCTGTCTAATTTTATAGGCCTGTGCCCCCGTGCCAGCTTTCAGGCTGCCAGATCTCAACTTGACACCTTGTGCCTGTCAACAGCCTGGCTGATGCCCCAGCTCCAGGCCAGAAAACCTTTTTCTCAAGGTTAAAAGTAGCTGACCTTTGACAGGCAGCATTGGCTAAATTCCTTGCACCTTAAAAGGGAAGCTCCCAGTCTGCCAGTGCTTATTTGGCCATGGGGCGGGAGCAAGCCCTACGTCGCACCCTGTGTACCCAGCGAGAGGCTTTGTGGCTAGAGGTGCATTGGTGAACAGTTGTTATTAAAATAGCCATCTTTGAAAATGTGTCTGGGAGAAAGGGCCCCTCCGGTCTCCTGGCCAGTTTATACCACGGCCTGTGTGGCTGGACAGTGCCCGATTCCCTCTGGCTCCTACACAGGCGACAGTGCCACCCCCACCACTTCCAGCACGCTCCTTAACGTGTGTGCAACCAGAAGGCTGACAGGATGGCAAGGACACACACCGATTCTTAAATGTTTGGATTTGTGTTTTCACGTAGGGGTGACGGTGCAAAGATTGATCTGGTGGGCAGTGCGCTCTCCGGCATCCTGGACAAGGAGCTCTCAGACCGCAGCAATGATATTGGTGAGTAAGGGTGGCGTTCGGGCTTCTCTTGGCAGGGCTAGAGGAGGACCGCAGAGCCCTGCTTCGCCCCTCCAGGGCGCGCCGCGCGAGCTCGTGCAAGCCCTACAGTGCCAGGCTGTTGGCCCCTGCTCGGCTGCAGGTGTTGCGCTTTTGTAAAGAGGGGAGGTGATGGTGGCACCCACGTTGCAATAGAATGCTGGAGATTTCCTCCCTTCGCTGGTCTCAGAAGAAGTTCCTTGCGCAGTCTAGTGAAAAGAAATGATGAGTACGTAAGCCTTTTGTGAAAGGAGGGCCTTCGCACTTAGGTTCTTTCTTTTTCCTCCAGTGATTTAATGTAGTTAGTGTAAAAAGGTGAATGGGTACAAATGCAGAATGGCAGGTTCATTGGAGATGCAGCACTGACTGTTTTGACTTGGAGGGTTTTGTTTTTTAAGGTTAATTAATTAATTAATTTTAAAGAGTTACTGAGTGAGAGAGACAGACAGACTTGGTATGATAGGTGTTCACAACATGAGTGAGATTTTCCAAGGTCAAGATACCCCCATGTGTTAACTGGGAGAGGGGCTGAAATCTCCCTGGGTAAGTAGAAGTCAGAGGTCCTTTTGAGGGTGTGCATGGGTGAGGGGGAGGCCACTGGCAGTCAGACCTGGGTGATGGCCCCTCTTGGAAGTTCACATTCAGGGACTAAATCTTGTTGAAGGTTTGCGTCTTTCCTTTGTACCTATCGGGGTTATAAGCTAGTGTTCTCTCATATTCCGTAAGTTGTAAAAGGCTCCATTTGCATTGGCCTGGTTGTAGTTAAGCGTGTTATTCTGAGGTCTTTGTAGAGTCACGTAAGTTGTAAAAAGTAATACAGAGTGGTCTGTGTACCCTTTCCCCCTTCCCCCTCAGTGGTAACATCGCACAGGACTCTGGTGTAGTGTCACAGCCGGGATACTGACACTGAGGTTCACCAGTCTTACTGAGATTTCTCCAGTTTTGTTCATACTTATGCACATGTCTGTTTAATTCTGAAATTGTATCTCACGTTTAGATTTGTGTCTCTACCACCACAGTCCGGATGCAGAACATTGCCTTCACCAACAGGATCCCTTGTGTTGCTCTTTTATAACCATCTCCACCTCCCTCCTGCTCACCCCTTTCCCTAACCTCTGGCAACTGCTACCAGGGATTGATTTGACATGGCAGATAGATTTCCAGCATCATCTGTGTTGGCCACTCAATTTAGAAGCAGATGTCTGACAGTTGGCAAGCTTTATAAGAGCACTGGAGCACCTGACATGAGCATTTTCCCCTCCTGGCGTTATTTGTCCGTTTGGGTGCTATTTTTTTTTTCCCAAACCCACTAATAGACTCGCATGTCTGCGACTGCTGAGCTGCAGTATCTGGTCTCATCTCACTGAGGCTAGGGGATAGGATGTGCTATTGAGACTGTCAATGCCAAAAGGACTTGCGCTGTTTCCAAGAAGCTGGTTCACATCCTCATCCAGCCTTTGAGCAGCCCAGTCAGGAAGCACAGCCTGATGGCTCGGGCTGATGCGATGCTAACAGATACTCTAGCTGCTGTAGCTTTTGATCAGGTTCAAGGGCAGGAAGAGCAGAGCAGTGATCAGCTGCGAATGAAAAGGGATCATGAGAATGAGCCTGATGAACTTCTCATTCTGCAGCCGTGGCTTAGAGGTTGAGCTCGCTCTCTCTCGCTCGCTCTCTCTTTTTTTCAAGCCAAGGTAATTGGATGACAAAATATTAGTGAAGGTCATGGTGGGGGAACTCACACAAGAAGGGAAGTGTTCTCCCACCTCCAGAACATATGTAAACACTGGCCTTTGACCTTGCTCTCCTTGAGTTTAAAGATGTGCAAATTGGCTATCACCAAAATACATGGTTCACACCCTGACAAGCTAATTTGGAAATGTTGGGTTGTTTGTGGGCGAGGAGGGGTTAGTGTACAGAAGCTTTTCATAGTGTGGAAACTCAACACCAGTTTGTATGTATTTGAAGGCCTAGAAAGATGATGCTGAGGCTTGGTGCGCGCTCATTTTGCTAAGAAGACATTCTTCCCAGGAGGCTGTAACTTCTCCAGTTAATATTTTAATGTATTTATCATTTGCATTGCAAGAGATAGTGATTGGTGGTCATATACTCAACTAAGTAGGCACTTGAAGAGCTACTACTCAAGTGCAAGGCTGCATGGATACCTAAGCTCTCGCACACAGGCTCTGCCTTGCAGAGGCTTTGGATCTGTTTGGGGCCCTGAGCCAGCACATGGAAAGTGAGATATCGCTGAAGGTCTGGGTCGGTGGCAGCTGAGTGGCAGAAAATGCTGTCATGCGGATCAGAGGTGAGGGTGTTCCCTGGGGCCCAGGGTGTTGGGACAGGCTCCATGAAGAGGGACAGACTTACAGGGGTACTTGCGAAAGTTCAAGAAAAAATAGAATTAACAGGTAAGTCTGAGTCCAAAACTTTTGTACATCCATGCAGTTTTTTTTTCATAATCCATGTTTTTCCATGGACTTTTTGAAGCCCTCTCATATGTGTCGCTGGAAGTTGGCTGAGGTGGCGGTGGCAGTGGGCAGGGAGATCTGCTGGGGAGTGCTGAGAACTGTGTGAGGAGCATCCTGGCTACAGCAAAGGGTGTGCTGGAAAGGGTGGGGGCAACCTGGAAAGGGACCCAGAGAGCAGATGGCTTGAGAGGGATGGATTTGTAAACTGACTCTGTAAGCCGTGGGAGCCATTGGTGGGGGACACTGATGTCACGTGATCGTATCTCAGAATGCAGATAACTGGTGAGATTCTGTGGGAGCGATCAGGTGAAGGAAAGCCGAGTGTCCGGGAATATTTGAGAGCTGCTCACCGAAGGAGTGTATAGGAGGGGCTGGCTGCGGCGGCAGCCCTACAGGAGACTGCTCGCTGGGCCTCAGGGACAGATTGGATTTGGGAGCAGCGAGGAGAACGGTCCGTTAGTCCTGAGGTTTTAGGCTCAGGTGACTTGGTGGGGAAATGACGTGGGTAGAAATGAGCATGTCGGAAGCAAGAGCTGGTTTTGGGGAAAAGGTCTCAAATTTAGCTGAGCATGTTCACTTTGAGGCTTGGCCAGACGTCGCCGAGTGAGTCGTGGGTGGAGGCTGAGGCGAGAGACGGCAGGGGTTGGCGGCAGAGACGAGGAGCTTCCTGGCCACGGGAGAGAGAAGGCAGGCCTGGGCTTGGGTGCTCACTGTGCTGCTTCCTGGCTGGGTGGCCTTCCGAATTTGACACAGACACTCTGAGCTGCAGCTTCCTTATCTGTCAAGAGTCTACCCTCTGTCAACGTTCTCCCTTTGTCTTCCAGAAGTACGTCAAAGTATTTGGTGGGGTGCCGAAAATACATACATACATACATACATACATACGTATGTGCATGCATGCATACATACATACATACATAGTGCTGCATATGAGTAATGCTGCTTGGCTAGATGCGGTGGTTGGGCCCAGAAGATCAAGTCCTTCCATGAGGAAAGGGAAAGAGCCCAGGGCTGAAGACCAAACCTCCACCAAGTCCACGTTTAAGGGCCAAGCAGCAGGATCTTGTCACATCCCAGGAGCCAAGAGAGAAGGGATTTGAAGTGGAACGTCTTTAGTTTCAAAGGCAGGCAGGAATGCCCTCTGGAGGTGGATTGGACGAGAAGAAAAGGACACTGCGGAGGGGGTTGTCTCTCGAGGGCTGCTTCTGTACCATTTCCTCATGGCTGTGAATGAAGGAGGAGGACTTTTTTTGTACCAGAACGTTTTGTTAGTGAGTCAAACAATTGCAGCTACCCGAACGTGGGCTGCAGTGGGAAGCGGAATGCAGCCCTGCAAGCCATTAGAAGCCATCCGTGTCTGCTATAAATAAATCTGTGTTTCCTCTTAATAAAGCTATAATTTAAAATTATTATAATATTAAAGTAGAGAACATGGCTTTTTCAGATCTCGTGTGGGCAGCTACCAGCATCTGTCAGCCAGAGATAATTTAGAATAAAATCAGTTGGTCCAAACCCAAATTGTTGATGTCAGTTTGAGATATTGTTTGTATCAAACTATGCAACCATATTTCAAGTAACATAATAGAAAATATGGAAGAGCTCCAGCACAGGCCTGTGTATGAATAGAAATGAAAATTAAATCGTCCAGTTTGCTCTTGGTGAGGGAAGAATCTCTGTTCCGATCGAATGGGAGATTATAGGCTGCAAAGTCAAGTGCCATAACATTTACTTTTATGATGCCATATATTGTAGTTCCCATCGTGTGGCAGGATTTATTGTTCCACTTCGTACTGCCGAGAGATGGTCAGCGCCTTTCTCACTGAGCAGCCAGTCCCTAGCTAGGAAGACACCTGTGAACCGAGCACCTGGCTTCACCTAACTGACTCAGAGAGAGCCCTTGTCATTCCTCCTCAGTTGCTTGGCATCTGTGTTTGAGCTGATGTTTATTCCATTCTCACCAGATCTCCTCAGACTTCCTGTCTGTGTATCTGTATGCAGACATGGCCCCTCTCCTCACTTGGCAGAGTGTCCTTTGAACTTGACCCACACAAGCTCAAAACTTGACAAAGCACACCTTCCACTGGAGTCAATTTGAGGGCCAGGTCACAGGCTTGGGACCCAGGAGGGTTTGGAAGCCTGACTTCTACCCATCCTCAATGTCTATGGGTACTCGGGGCCTGTGGCTCCTTTGGACCGGGAGATGCCTGTGGCCTCGGAATGCTGTTGATGGCCAGTCCATTAGGAGTTCTGCAGAAGTTCTGAGACTAGACTGGTGATGGTCGCACAACTCTGCACGTTTATCAAAAT
Organism: Sylvilagus floridanus; assembly: GCA_949820135.1. Classification (NCBI taxonomy): domain Eukaryota; kingdom Metazoa; phylum Chordata; class Mammalia; order Lagomorpha; family Leporidae; genus Sylvilagus; species Sylvilagus floridanus. The sequence goes on from OX463223.1 coordinate 125,236,647, forward strand.
GGCCAAGTTGTGCACGGAAACATCAGTGAAGTTTCTGATGTAGAATTTACACATCAGTGTTGCTGTTAAAAATGAGGAAATGTGCTATTTGTAATTTTCCTAACGTTCACTCTGAGTGCCAGTGTTAAAAACGATAAGCATTCACTATCCTCTGTGTGTCAGGTGAGACGTGCCCCTTGGCTCCACTTTGTAAAATAGTTGCTTTGGTTTAGAATAATAATCACTGTATTAGTGATCTTCAGTTGTGTGTAAACAACTTACAAATAGAATCACGTTTTCAATGTGTTCAAGCTCTCTAAAAGGGGAATCATTTTATAATGCAAATAAGTAACCCTTAGCGTTTGAAATATGTGGACTGTTTGATGCTGTTTTCTTAAATGGAGGCCTGCTTGGACATTGATGCTTAGCTGGTTACAGCAGTGGTAATAGAATAATCCCAAAGTATTTGAAAGGCTTGAATGTCTTCTAAGCATATTTGGGTTTGAAACATGCCTTTATAATTTTGATTCCTCTTTAAGGTACAATTTGCAGGTAGTTACTTCTGAGGAATGTAACTGCCTGTGTAATATCCTAGTATTTGAGTCATTCCTCTAATACAGTGGAGAACACTCTTTATCTCCCTTCTCCCAGCTTCCGAGGCTCTGGTGTCAAAATAATAGCTATCGGAACAAGAAGAAGAAGGAAAGAAGGAGCTAATGTTCACTGGGTGCCTACTCATCAACAGCCCTATGAGGAAGGTGGAATGGCTCATGTTTGTAAGAGAGGAACAGGGAATAAAGCAAGCTGGGTAATTCGGGCGAGGTCAGCTGGCTGGTAAGAACCCCAGGTGGCATTGCCTCCAGGTCTCTCCGACCCTTGAGCCCAGACTCGTCAGTGCATGAGGTTGTGCTACATCATTGGCGCTCAGCTGCTCTCCCTACTGATGTTTGGTGCTGTCTCGAGGTATTTTTGGCTGTCGCATCATGGGTGTGGGGGTGGAGGCCAGGGATGCCACTAACCACCCTGCAAGGCCAAGCACAGCCCTCACAGACAACAGAGTGACTCAGCCCCACATGTCAGCAGCACTGAGGGTCCAGAAAGCTGGTGTGTGTCGAGATGCCAGTGGGAAGTCGATTGGGAGCAGCTGGGCTGAGGATGGGCGTCCCCTCCAAGCGCAGCCTTGTGTCTCTGTAGTGGCCTCACTTCCTGCGAATCTGCAAAGCTGAACTGGAGAATCCTTTCAGAGCTTTGGGAAACCAGTAGCTTCGTATGTATAGCAAATAAATTCAAAGCAATTAATTTGAAACATCAACCAAGAACACGGCCATGACCTTTGAGAATAGAGATCATCCTCAGGCTTCATAGTAAGTTACTTGCCCTAGAGAAAAAACAATACAATCTGTCTGATTTTTCACAAAAGAAAAGTGTTGTACTGGGGATTAGAGAATTAAAACCTGGTGTTTAATTGAGTTAAATAAAAAGACAGCAAACACAAAATTTGATCAATGCTGAATCTGTGTTCTCTATACAGGACACTTATGAAGCAATACTGCCATTGACACAAAATTTTTGTTACTGTGACATCAAATCTCTATAGATAAGTGACTAAATTCTTGTTTTGTAACTTTTATCTTGAACTATCAGAAATCATTTCTAGGGGTTTCTTGGACAGATTTTGGAGGAAGACTTCAGTCCTTGGGCCCTCTGTGTATAGTTATGGTCAACAATATATATAATTTTTGTAAACATCCTCTTTTGGCGTGAGAAAGTCAGTTATTGGTGTTTGCAACTTTCAGGTCGTTAGGCAATTTCTCAGGTTCAATATGACAACAGATAGTGTGTCCCGCCTGCTGTAAGGAACTGCTTGAGTGACATTTGGAGTGTTCCAGATAGGCCGCTGGCTGAGCACCTCCCAGCCCCCTCAGGGTTAGTTGCTCGGACTTGACAACCTTCATCCGAGAGCCACGGCTCGCTCTCACGGACACTCTCTCCTTGCCTGTGACCTTCAGACAGGGCCTCTGGGATCAGGGACGTGGCTGCCATTGCCAAGGCTGAGGACCAGCAGAGCCATCGCCACTGTGTCAGTGTCAGTCCGTGTATGACAGCATGGGGTGCACGTGTCGGTGCGGCTGTGGTTCTGGCCCCTATTCAGGGACGCCGCTCGTGGTCGGACTTCAGTTTCTCTCTGGAGTACTTTCCCGCGTGAAGCCGGAAGGGAAGAGGGCCCAACACTTTATACAAGGGCACAGAAGCAAGTGGCACTTCTGGTTGATTCGTTGTGAACTTGGGGGCAGTTTCGGTTTCCTCCTCACGGTTTTGGAGACTGTTAACACAGAAGAGCTGCTCTGCCTGGCCCCCTCCCTGCAGCACGTTAGACCTCACCTGGTTCCCAGTCTCTCAGGGCTCACGGGATAGGTGCGCTGCGGAGACAGCCCAGTCAGGCTGGCTGCCTGCGCTCAATTCCGCAGGCGCCTCCCAGCCCCACACAGGACATCTCATCCTGAATGTAGACCTAGCCTCTCCACTTACACACCCTCACCCTAGAGACGGTGCTCCTCCTGGGACCCCCTGTCCGTGCGCCTCTGCAGACAATCCTGACCTGGGCAGCCCAGTGCGGTGGCTGAGTTTCTGCTCAGTGCTGAGGGATTCCGTGATGGCCTTACCCATCCTGCCCACGATAAACGGGGAAAGGCTGGTTTGAAGAGCCTCATGAAGACTGTAGAGACACGGGGGGAGATAGTGACAGATGTTGCATCCCTTCACTGCGGTGATGTAGTTGGTGGTATGTGTTATTCCAAAAGAGAGAGCAAATAGTGCTGGGTGGGATCGGTGTCATCCTACCCAAGCCACCTGTGCTCATTAGCCTGTAACAAGGAAAATGACTGGGGAGGGCTGCCTGGACACTTGGAGTGTGGAGAGCATTGGTTCAGGTGGCTCTTGGCCTGGAGAAGGTCACAGTGCTGGCAGCCATGGGGACCTGCAGTCAGCCGCAAATCCTCGCCTGTGTGCCGAGCTGCAGTATCCTCCCGTGGTGTTGTAGTCACCTGCCTCTCTATGGACAGTGCCCGTTCTTCATTCAGCCCAGTGGCTTCAGTGCCTCTAGTTTTACTACCGGCCAAGAATATTTTCAGCCTTGAGAATACGAATCTGGAGGTGTACCCACTGGATTCAAAGTAGTCTATGTTCAGCAGAGAGCTGTTTGGCACTGGGTTGGACACGTGGCCTGGTGGTTAACACTCTGATGAAGGTGTCTGCATCCCACATTAGCATACTTGGGTTTGAGTCCTGGCTCTGCTCCCAATTCCTGCTTCCTCCTAATGTGTATCCTGGGAAGCAACAGGTGATGACTCAAGTCGTTGGGTCCCTGCCACCCATGAGAAGACCTGGAATGAATTCCTGGCTCCCAGCTTCAGCCTGGTTCAGCCTTGGCTGTTACAGGGATTTGGGGAGTGAAGCAGCAGATGGGAGCTCTGTGTGTCTCCTGCTTGTTCTCTCCATCTCTCAAATAGAAAGTATTTTTGAAAAAGGGAGACCAATATAGTTACCTTTGCTGCATGCAGTGTACTCAACAGCTGCAAGTGAGTGTAGGGGCAAGAAGGAAGCAGGAGACCTTGAACTCTGAGAATGCACGTGGCGTTTAATTGGCTTGGGATGTCCTGCTCCCTCTGCCCACTGGCTGTGGCCTCACAGACTGCAGAGCCTTATACTAACTTCTGTTTTACTTGGGAACATCCAGAGGGATATGCCTACCATCTGCTGGAGAATCATGCTCACATAACCCCTTGTCCTGTTGAAAGCCCGATGCACAAATGGTGCTTTCTTATATTGTGCACTGTTTTATTTTTATCACTTTATTAAGTGGATTATCAAAATCCCTCTCCAGCCATGGACTCTTGTGGAGGCATGGCCTGGAAACCTTGGCCAAGGTTAGCAGCCTGCTAACTTTGGTTCATGAAATGAGAAAAGTGCTTAGCAGTTGGGGAGTGAGGGTAGTGGACCCCATTAAAGGTAACTGGATCTGGTGGTGACAAGCTAAGGATAAGGCAGTGGAGGTTAACAGCGTGTCCTGATTTAGAGCCACAAGAAGCCTCTTTACTGATCTTGGCAGTAACCTATAGTGACATTCCCTGCACCTCTCCAGGTCTGTATCGTCTCTCCCCCAAGTTCATATGAATACTCCTGGGAATGGCAGACTAATTTTTAAAAAAATTTTATTTATTTGAAAGGCAGATTTACAGAGAGGACAGACAGGCATACACACATACACACACACACACACACATACACACAGAGGTAGAGACAGAGATCTTCCATCTGCTGGTTCACTCACCAAATGGCTGCAATGTCTGGGCTTGGGCCAGACTGAAGCCAGGAGCCAGGAGCATCTTCCAGGTCTCCCACATGGGTGCAGGAACCTAAGGACTTGGGCCGTCTTCTACTGCTTTCCCAGGCACATTAGCAGAGAGTTAGATCAGAAGTAGAGTAGCCAGGTGTCAAACGGGCACCCATATGGGATGCAGACATCGTAGGCAGCAGCTATGCCACAGCACAGACTCTGCTTCTAATTCTTTTAAAATGAAGTTGGGGTAGGCATTTGGCATAATGGTTAAGACACCAGCTAGAACATCCCTATCTCTTATTGGCATGCCTGAGATAAAATCTTGATTCTATTTCCAATTCCAGCTTCCTGCTAATGGATACCCTGAGAAGCAGCCGTGATGGCCCAAGTATCTGGGTCACTGCCAACCATGTGGGAGTCCCAGACTGAGCTCTGGGCTCCTGGCTTTGGCCTGGCCCTGCTCCAGCTGTTGTGGGCATTTGGGGAGTGAACCAAAGGATGGAAGATCTCTCTCTCTCTCTCTCTCTCTCTCTCTCTCTCTCTCTGCCTCTCTGCCTCTCAAATAAATAAAAATAAAAGAATTTCTAATAAAACAGGTGCAGGTGTTGGGCACAGTGGTTACGACCCTGCTTGGGATGCTCCCATCTCATATCAGAGTTCAAGTCTCAGCTCCACTTCCAGTCCCAGCTTCCTGCTAATGTTCACTTTGGTAGATGGGAGCCTGCCAGCTCCTTCTAGCATTTGGGGGCCTTCCTGTTCCTCCTAATTGCTGAATCCTCTTGAAATTAATTAGCTTATCCTTTTATTTGTCTCTCTACCTCAGTTTTGTTACTTCTGCTCCTTTCACCTGGACTGGAAAATTTGGCTCTTTCTAAGGCATAATCAAGGATTTCTTTGACTTCTCTCCTTTCTGCTTATAAAAGATTTGCTAGCCATATCAAAGTTTTACTTATTGTTAAAGGGTTGTGAATATAATTTTTATACAGTTTTAAAAATTGTTTGTTTACCTTTTCTAATTGTTTTTATTCCCAGAAACCATGTCTTTCATAAATACAACTTTAGGAACATAGTAATTCTTCCCACCCTACCCATACTAAACATCCTTATTCCTCCTCCCTCTCCTATCTCCATTCCTATTTTTTACTAAGATCTGTTTTCAATTAACTTTATACATGTAAGATTAACTCTACACTAAGAGAAGAGTTCAACAAATAGTATGGGGAAAAAAAAACCTGTTCCTCAATAGTAGAGACAAGGGCTGCACAAAATCATCGGATCTCAAAGTACCAATTTCACTTCTATAGATTACTGTTTAGGTGCTCTATTAGTTACCACAGATCAGGGAGAACATATGGTATTTGTCCTATTGGGACTGGTTAATTTCACTAAGTATAATGTTTTCCCGTTGCATCCATTTTGTTGAAAATGACAAGATTTCGGGTTTTTTTTTTTTTTTACTGCTGTGTAGTATTCCACGGTGTACGTATCCCATAATTTCTTTATCCAGTCTTCAGTTGATGGACATTTGGGTTGATTCCATATCTTAGCTATTGTGAATTGAGCTTCAATAAATATGGGGGTACAAATAACTCTTTTATTTGCTGATTTCATTTCCCTTGGGTAAATTCTCAGGAGTGGGATGGCTGGGTCGTATGGTAGGTCTATATTCAGATTTTTGAGGTGTCTCCATAGTATTTTCCACAGTGGCTGCACTAGTTTACATTCCCACCAACAGTGGATTGGGGTACCTTTTTCCCTACATCCTGACCAGCATTTGTTGTTTGTTGATTTCTGTATGAAAACTACTCTAACCGGGGTGAGGTGCAACCTCATTGTAGTTTTGATTTGCCTTTCCCTGATGGCTAGTGATCCTGAGCATTTTTTCATGAGTCTGTTGGCCATTTGGATTTCCTTTTTTGAAAAATGCCCATTGTTTGTTTTTGCTGTTGTTTAGTTTCTTGAGCTCTTTATATATCCTAGATATTAATCCTTTATCAGTTTCATAGTTTGCAAATAATTTCTCCTGTTATGTCAGTTGCCTCTTCACTTTCCTGAATGTGTGGGGTTTTTTGTTTTTTGTTTTTTGTGTTTTTTTTTGCAAAACAGAAGCTTATCGATTTGATGGGATCCCATTTGTCAATTTTGTTTTTTTTAAAAATCATATATATATATATATATATATGATTTATTTATTTGAAAGAGTTACAGAGAGAAAGAAAGAGAGAGAGATCTTCCATCCATTGGTTCACTCCCCAAATGTCTGCAATGGCTGGAACTGGGCCCATAGAAACCAGGAGCCTGGAGCTTCCTCCAGGTCTTCCATATGGGTGCAGTGGCCCAAGGACTTGGGCCATCTTCTGCTACCTTCCCAGGTCATAGCAAAGAGCCGGATTGGAAGTGGAGCATCCAGGACGCAAACCAGCGCCCACATGAGACGCCAGCACCGCAGGCAGCGCTACCTGCCACGCCATAGCACCAGCCCCTCAATTTTGGCTTTGATTGCTTGTGCCTCTGGGGTTTATTCCAAAAACTCTTTCCTATGCCAATGTGTTGCAGGGTTTCTCTGCAGTGTTTTCTAATAATTTGCTGGTGTCGGGTCACAGATTTAGGTCTTTGATCCATTTTAAGTTGATTTTTTATAAGGTGTAAGGTAGGGGTAGGAGTTGCTTCATACTTCTACATGTGGAGATCCAGTTGTCCCAGCACCATTTGTTGAAGAGATTGTCCTTGCTCCAGGGATTGATTTTAGCTCCATTTTCAAGGATAAGTTGGTTGTAGATGCATGGATTGATTTCTGGCATTCCTATTCTGTTCCATTGGTCTATCCATCTGTTTTTGTACTAGTACCAGGCTTATTTGTTTATAACTGCCCTGTAGTATATCTTGAAATCTGGTATTGTGATGCCTCTAGTTTTGTATTTGTTGTATAAAATTATTTTAGCCATTTGGGGTATCCTGTGTTCCATATGAATTTCAGCATTGTTTTTCTATGCCTGAGAAGAAGGTCCTTGGTATTTTAATTGGGATCACGTTGAATATGTAAATTGCTTTTGGTAGTATGGACATGTTGATGATATTGATTCTTCCAATCCATGAACATGGAAGATTTTTCCACTTCTTAAATTTATTTATTTAATGTTTTGTAATTCTCATTGTAGAGATCTTTGATAATATTGGTTAAATCTGTTCCAAAGTATTTGAATTTTTTTGGAGCTATTGTGAATGGGATTGATCTTAGAACTTCTTTCTTAGCCATGGCATGTGTACACAGGTACACAAACGTTACTGATTTTTGTGTGTTGATTTTATATCCTGCCACTTTACCAAACTCTTTAATGAGTTCCAATAGCCTCTTAGAGGAATCTTTTGGATGCCCTATATATAGAATCATGTCATCTGCAAATAGGGATAGTCTGACTTCCTCCTTCCCAGTCTGTATTCCTTTGATTTCTTTTTCTTGCCCAATGGCTCTGGCTAAAACTTACAGGCCTCTATTGAATAGCAATGGTGAAAATGGGCATCTTTATCTGTGTTTCTGGATCTTAGTGGGAATGCTTCTGACTTTTCCTCATTCAATAAGATGCTGGCCGTGGGTGTGTCATAAATTGCCTTGATTGTGTTGAGGAATGTTCCTTCTATACCCAGTTTGCTTAACATGTTCATCATGAAAGGATGTTGTACTTTGGCCGGCTCCGTGGCTCAACAGGCTAATCCTCAGCCTTGCGGCACCGGCACACCAGGTTCTAGTCCCGGTTGGGGCGCCGGATTCTGTCCCGGTTGCCCCTCTTCCAGGCCAGCTTTGGAAGTGGCCCGGGAGTGCAGTGGAGGATGGCCCAAGTGCTTGGGCCCTGCACCCCATGGGAGACCAGGAGAAGCACCTGGCACCTGGCTCCTGCCATCGGATGAGCGCGGTGCTCCGGCCGCAGCGTGCCAGCCGCGGCGGCCATTGTGGGGTGAACCAACGGCAAAGGAAGACCTTTCTCTCTGTCTCTCTCTCTCACTGTCCACTCTGCCTGTCCAAAAAAAAAAAAAAAAAGAAAGGATGTTGTACTTTATCAATGCTTTCTATGCATCTGTTGAGGTAATCATATGGTTTTTTTTATCAATATGTTAATGTGATGTATTACATCAATTGATTTGCAAATCTTGAACCATCCCTGCAAACCAGGGATAAATCCCACTTGGTCTGGGTAGATGATCTTTCTAATGGGTTGTTGGATTCGATTGGCTAGTATTGAGAATTTTTGTGTCTATGTTTATCAGGGAAATTGGTCTGTAGTTCCCTTTTTGTGTTGTATCTTTTTCAGGTTTAGGGATTAAGGTGATAGAAGGAGTTTGGGAGGATCCCCTCCCTTTCAATTGTTTTGAATAGCTTGAGAAGAATTAGAGTTAGTTCTTCTTTAAATGTCTGGTAGGATTCAGCAGTGAAGCCGTCTGGTCCTGGGCTTTTCTTGTTAGGAAGGCCTTTATTACTGATTCTATTTCTGTCTTGGTTATGGGTCTGTTTCAGTTTTCTGTGTCTTCGTGGTTCAATTTAGGTAGGTTGCATGTGTCCAGGAATCTATCCATTTCTGATAGATTTCCCAGTTTGTTGGCATCAAATCTTTGTGGTAATTTCTGATGATTCTTTTTATTTCTATGGTAGCTATTGTTATATTTCCTTTTTAATTTTATTGATTGAGGGTTTTTCTCTTGTTTGTTGGTTAGTTGGGCCAATAGTGTGTCAGTTTTGCTTATTTTTTCAGAAAACCAGCTCTTCGTTTTGCTGATCTTTTGTTTTGTTGTTTTTTGGTTTCAATTTTATTTCTTCTCTAAATTTAATTATTTATTTTCTCCTACTAATTTTGGTTTGGTTTGCAATTGTTTTTCTATATCCTTGAGATTCATTGATAAATTATTTATTTGGTGCCTTTCCAATTTCTTGATGCAAGCGCCAATTGCTATAAACTTTCCTCTGAACATTGCTTTTGCTGTATCCTATAAATTTTGATATGTTGTATTGTCATCTTCATTTGTTTCCAAAAATGTTTTGATTTCTCCTGTGAGCCACTGTTCTTTCAGGAGCATGTTGTTCATTCTCTGTGGATTTGCATATGTTCTAGAGATTGAGTTGTTGATTTCCAGCTTCATTCCATTGTGGTCAGAGATGATGCATGGTATGATTTCATTTTTTTTGAATTTTCCTTGACTTGCATTATGGCCTACCATGTGGCCTATCCTAGAGAAAGTTCCATGCACTGGTGATAATTTGTATTCTGCATCTGTAGGATGAAAAGTTCTGTAGATATCTCTTAAGTCCATTTGGTCTGTACTGTCAGTTAACTCTGTTTTCTTGCTTGCTGATTTTCTGTCTGATCTGTCTATTGCTGAAAAGTGGGGTATTGGAGTCCCCCAGTACTACTGTATGGGAGTCTATGACTCCCTTTAGGTCCATTAACATTTCTTTAAAATAGCCAGGTTTTCTGTAATTAGGTGCATATACGATTACTATAGTCACATCTTCCTGTTGAATTGATCCCTTAATCATTACATAGTGCCCTTCTTTGTCTCTCTTAACAGTTTTTGTGTTGAACTCTATTTTGTCTGATATTAGGATGGCTACAGCAGCTCTCTTTTGGTTTCTGTTAGCATGGAATTTATTTTCCATCCTTCCACTTTCAATCTGTGTGTATCTTTGTTGGTGAAATATATTTCTTGTAGGCGGCAAATAGATGGGTTTTGCTTTTGAATCCATTCAGCCAGTCTGTATCTAACTGGAGAGTTGAGGCCATTTGCATTCAAAGTGATTATTGATAAGTAATGACCTGGCCCTGCCATTTTTCCATAAATATTGTTTACTTTGGATTTCCTTTGTACTTTTACTGGGAGATTTTCCATCTTCATGTTCTTTCATAGTGCTGACCATGTTTCTGTGTAGCACATCCTTAAGCATCTTTTGTAAGTCTGGACAAGTGGTGACAAATTCTTTCAATCTATCTTTGTTTTGGAAGGTGTTTATTTCACTTTCATTCATAAATGAGAGATTTGCAGGGTGCAGTATTCTAGGTTGACAGTTTTATCCTCCTAAGACTTGGAATATATCTTGCCATTCCCTCCTAGCCTGTAGGGATTCTAATGAGAAGCCTGCTGTGGGGTCTGGTGCTGTGGCATAGCAGGTAAAGCCACCACCTGCAGTGTTGGCATCCCATATGGTCGCTGGTTCGAGTCCCAGCTGCTCTGCTTCTGATCAGCTCTCTGCTATGGCCTGGGAAATCAGTCGAAGATAGCCAATTCCTTGGGCCCCTGTATCTGCGTGGGAGACCCAGAGGAGGCTCCAGGCTCCAGGCTCCTAGCTTTGGATTGGCCCAGCTCCAGCTGTTGTGGACACTTGGGGAGTAAATGTACCTCTCTACCTCTCTCTACCTCTCTGTCTCTCTCTCCCCCTCTCCCCTACCTCTCTGTAATTCTGCCTTTCAAATAAATAAATAAATCTTAAAAGAAAAGTCAGCTATTAGTCTAATTGGAAATCCTCTGAAAATAATCTGGCATTTCTCTTATGCACGTTTTAGAATCTTTTCTTTATATTTTACTGTGAAGAGTTTGACTACAATGTTTCATGATGAAGATCTTTTCTGGTCATGTCTGTTAGGAATAGGAATTCTATGTGCTTCCTGTACTTGGACATCCCTTTCTTTCTCCAAATTGGGGAAGTTTTCTCTAATTATGTCAGTAAAATTGCCTTCTATTCCATTCTTTCTTTCCACACTTTCAGAAACTGCTAAGACCCATATGTTGGGTCGCTTGATAGTATCCCATGAATCTCCAATACTGTTTTTTAGTTTTCTAATTTCTTCTTTTTTTTCCTTTGGTCTGACTGTAAAATTTCCAGAGATTTGTCTTCTAACTCAGATATTCTCCTTTCTGATTCACTGAGTCTGTTGTTAAGGCTTTCCACCACACTTTTTATTTGATCTATTTAATTCTTCATTTACAATATTTTATTTTGATTTTTTTAAAATTTCAGTTTAGGGCCGGCGCCGTGGCTCAACAGGTTAATCCTCCGCCTTGCGGCGCCGGCACACCGGGTTCTAGTCCCGGTCGGGGCACCGGATTCTGTCCCGGTTGCCCCTCTTCCAGGCCAGCCCTCTGCTGTGGCCCAGGAGTGCAGTGGAGGATGGCCCAGGTGCTTGGGCCCTGCACCCCATGGGGAGACCAGGAAAAGCACCTGGCTCCTGGCTCCTGCCATCAGACGAGCGCGGTGCGCCGGCCGCAGCGCGCCGACCGCGGCAGCCATTGGAGGGTGAACCAACGGCAAAGGAAGACCTTTCTCTCTGTCTCTCTCTCTCACTGTCCACTCTGCCTGTAAAAAAAAAAAAATAATAATAATAATAATAATAAAAGAAAATTTCAGTTTAGTGGGAAAATATTTTCATGTCATGTGTGGATTTATTTTATGAATTTGCTTCTGATTGCTTCTAAGTAATCCTATGATCAGTTTTTTGAATTCTATTTCCAGCATTTCTTCAATCTCTTCATCTTCTCATTCTAGTATTGAAGTGTAGTGCTCCTTTGGGGACGTCATGTTATCTTTCCTATTCTTGTTTTTTGTGTTTTTTTATTTTTATATTTTATTTATTTGAAAGAGTTACAGAGAGAGGTAGAGACAGAGAAAGAGGACTTCCATCCCCTGGTTCACTCCCCAGATGGCCACAATGGCTGGAGCTGGGCCAATCTGAAGCCAGGAGCCAGGAGCTTCCTCCGGGTCTTCCACATGGGTGCAGGGGCCCAAGGACTTGGGCCATCTTACACTGCTTTTCCAGGCCATAGCAGAGAGCTGGATTGGAAGAGTAGCAGCGGGGACTCAAACCAGCGCCCATATGCGGTGTCGGCACTTCAGGACAGGGCTTTAACCTGCTGAGCCACAGCGCCAACCCCTCTTATTCTTGTTTTTTGAATTTCTGCATTTACTTTTTGGCATTTGTAGAGGTACTTTTTTTTTTTCTCCTGTGATGGCTTTTATCTTTGGATTATACCTCTGTGACTTAGTTGAGTGTCTAATCTTTGGGTGAATACCCATAAGTGTATGCTGGGTGTGGCCTGGGAGCTCTGTTCAGTGCTCCAGGGCAAGGGGAGTGTCCAAGATGACACCCAAGGTGGGTGTGGTAAGTCTTTTTTTTTTCAGGGGAGGTTTGATCAGCCCTGTTGGTATAGTCTCATGCTCACCTCCTCTCCTCCAAGGAGACCACTGCCCGGGTACTAGCCCCAGTGGGTGCAGTATTCATTCCCACTGCCATAAGAACCACACAAAAGATTGTGTAGTGCTCATTGTAAGCATGGATTGTACAGTAATGACTCTCACCACGAAATCAGGGAGACCTGAGCATGTAGATCCATGCACAGTGACTGCTCAGAGGCCCAGGCACACCCCGTGCCCTCCCTCGGAGCCACAGTGTTTTCACAGTCCATCCCAGCACACAGGGCTCCTGCAGTCATGAGCGCCCAGCCCCCTGCAATTTTCTCCCTAACTCTTCTCTGAGATTGTACTCTCTCCACTTTTTAAAACTATCTTCCTCTAGACTAGAGCAGTCAGCTCCCTCCCTATTCTGCCATTTTGGAATCCCTCATTTACCTTTTAAAAAGTTATGTTATTTCAAAGCCCAAATTCTTTTTATTTTTTTAAATTGTTTTTCAATTTCAAATTTATTTTAATGATATGTACAGGAGTTAACAAATTACAATTAAAACAGAATCAGTTATGTTAATTCCACATAACTTAAAAGCATGCAGTACTGCCTGGTTAAAAACAACAGCTTCATTCATATACAAAATGTATTTTGAGATTCATCTTGAAATTTTTGATATATTCAAAGCCTAAATTCTTAAAGAGAAATGTTAGGGCACAGGATATTTGCCATCCTATTTTGAATTTCTAGAGCAAATCGTGTAGTGCCGAGGTAGTTCTCCAGCGTTCCCCAGGAAGGAGTGGAGTGTGTTAGAGAAATCATGGTACACTTGGATTTGAATCTTTGCTCTCCAAGTACCAGGTTGCAAATTCTATTTATAAATCTGTTTGTTTCTAATTCTTTGCTTCCAACAAAATTCAAAGAGGTATCTACCAAGTTGTTGATAGATTGTTAAAAGTAGTTCTTGATGATACCCAACCAGTCTGATTTTTGGTCTATAATTTGCAAAGAGTTCAGAGCATAGAGTGGCATCGTGATTAAAAAAAATTCTTTACATTCTCATCTAATAATATTTATGTGAACAGAGTTTCTTGGCATTTATATCTCTAAAATGAAAACTGGGAATAGAGTCAGTACCAAACATTTCTATTCTAGGAATGGTATTCTAATTAATTAACTAGTTACATTTCTCCAGAATGTTAATATATCATGCTTTTACATTTTGCAGTAGATATTACTAAATGGCATTATGAACCATCTCATTCTGAATTAAATAATTATCATCCACACCCACATGAAGTATTTGGGCAAAATACCTAATAAAATTCTACTCTTGGCTGGTGCTACGGCTCACTTGGCTAATCCTCCACCTGCAGCGCCAGCACCCCGGCTTCTAGTCCCAGTTGGGGCACCGGTTCTGTCCCGGTTACTCCTCTTCCAGTCCAGCTCTCTGCTGTGGCCCAGGGAGTGCAGTGGAGGATGGCCCAAGTGCTTGGGCCCTGCACCCACATGGGAGACCAGGAGGAATCACCTGGCTCCTGGCTTCAGATTGGCGCAGCCGGCCAAAGAAGCCATTTGTGGAGTGAACCAACAGAAGGAAGCCCTTTCTCTCTGTCTCTCTCTCTCACTGCCTAACTCTGCCTTTAAAAAAAAAGAAAAGATCTTATAATATTTTTCAATGAATGATGATTGTTAAATTGCTGTGATATCTACCTATATATAGAGTATGTATATAAATATATTTATGAAAATAATGTATATTTTACAGTATCAGTATTAAGAATCCAGCAGAAAATATGTCCTTTGTGACTAAAGTTACATAAAATTTTAGATGTTATCTTAAGAAGAGTGAGAGGATATATGTGGGTTTCCAACACTATTTTAGGAAGTACTCTGGCAAAACAATCTGAAGACCACTAGGCTCAGAAATAGATCATTTTACACTTAGGTGAATATTTCTGTTCTAGGAATGGTATTAATTCTTGTTGATTAGATTAATTTATACAAAGGGCATTGATACATTACACATTTACATTTTGTGATAGTGATCAGTGCCATTAAAAAAGGATGTATGCGTTTACTGTGAACAATAATGTAACTACTATTGATGGAGAAATGCATTAGTCATTACATCATCTTGCATAGCAAATTTGGACTTGAAGTGAACAAATTTTAAAGGAATGCGAATGTCGAAAGCCACTTTCCCACACTCGACATTACTTGTGCCTCCTCCCCTCTCCTCAAGGCTAGACTTCAGTGAGAACTGCCCCTTCCCTGACCGCTTAGATCTAAATGCAGCCCTATGCTGTCATTGCTATTTCATCTTTTACCTTTCTTGCACAGTAACTTACAGACTCTGTAATTATACATATAAGAGTGTGTCTCTCTCAGTGGCTTCTAAACTCTGCGTGAGCAGGGACCGTGGCTATTTTTTCACTCCTGTTGCCCCTGTGTTGAGCACAGGACATGACTCATACTGCATGCTCTGTACCTATGCACAGAAGGAATGGTCCGAGAGGAAATGAGAAGATGCAGGGTCGTGACATATGCGACTACATCAAAAAGTTAATAGAAAAATGGAATTGAGACAAATTTACTATGGTGCAAAAAATTTGAAATCCATGCATGCATAGTTCATAATATGCATTTTCCATGAACCTTTTGAAGACTTCTCATAGGCATGAGGTTTTTTTGGTTTTGTTTGTTTGTTTTTGACAAATAGAGCTAGACAGTGAGAGAAAGAAAGGTCTTCCTTCCATTGGTTCACCCCCAAATGGCTGCTAAGGCTGGCGCTGCACCTATCCGAAGCCAGGAGCCAGGTGCTTCTCCTGGTCTCCCATGCGGGTGCAGGGGCCCAAGCACTTGGGCCATCCTCCACTGCCTTCCCTGGCCACACAGAGAGCTAGACTGGTAGAGGAGCAGCTGGGACTAGAACCCGGTGCCCATATGGGATGCCAGCTCCACAGGTGGAGGATTAACCAAGTGAGCCATGGCGCCAGCCCCAGGCATGAGTTTTGACAGTCTTTTTCTCATTAAATTTTAATTTATCTGGAAGAGAGGAAAGAGGGAGAACAAAAGAATGAGAGAGAAGTTGCTCCCATTTGCTGGTTCATTCTCCAAATGCTGTCAATGGCCAGAGCTGGGCCCAGTGGAAGCTGGGAGCTAGGAACTAAATCCGGGTCTCCAATCACTTGGGCCATCGGTGCAGTCTTCCATGGTCCGCACTAGCAGGAAGCAGGAAGCAGGAGCCAGGGCTGTCTGTCAAACTCGGGCACTCTGACATGGGATGAAGCGCCTTTGCTGCTCGCCTGAATGCCTGTCCTAGATCTCAAAGTTCTTTTGCACCAAAATCAATATGTTTTCAATTCCATTTTTCCATGGACTATTTTTAAAGATTATTTATTTATTGGAAAAGCATAGAGAGAGAGAATGAATGAATGAATAAATGAATATGAGAGATATAGATCTTCATGCAAGTTCATGCCCAAAATGGCTGCGATGGCCAGTGTTGGGTCAGGCCAAAGCCAGGAGCCTGGAACTCCATCCAGGTCTCCCATGTGGGTAGCACAGTCCCAAATAATTGGGCCATCATCTGCTGCTTTCCCAGGAGCATTAGCAGAGAGCTGGAGTGGAAGTGGAGCAGCCAGGACTCAAACCAGAGCTCCTATGGGATGCCAACGTTGCAGGTGGTGGTTTAACATGCTGTGGCACAGCCTTAGTCCCGAAGTTCCCTCCTAGAGCGTCATTGCTACTAGCCATGTGTGACTATTTATATTTAATGTAAATAGTTGCACTTACCCTGATTTCGTGTGCTCAGTAGTCACATGAAGCTCAGACTTCAATCATCACAGCCAGTTCTATTGGACAGCACTGATATAGAGTGATTGTACTTTCCTTCTCAAAATTATGGCTAGACCTGGTATGCAGTAGATACTCAATAATTGTATGATTGACTAAATGAGTACATAAAGTATATTTCCCTCTTATTTTTGGTATTTTTTTTGCAAAATTTACTTTATACTCAATAACCAAACATTCTTTCTTAATTGCGTAACACCTTGCATTTCTTGCTGGAGACTTCCAGCACCTTTGAATAAAGTAGGGGGGAAAAAACCAATTTGTTATCTGCATACAGAGCGGTTCCTTCACAAAAGAAAATTACAGTCCGTGGTATCTTGTTCTTGTTGTGGAAACAGTTTTGGGAATTCCCTTGTCACAGTCAGGTGAATGAGGAGTGAGGCAAGTATCCCTCCTTTCTGTCTGCCACGGGCGGGAGTTGTTATGTGGGCCCTGTAACCTTAAGTAGTGGCCTTGAGCAGCCTTCTTAACCTCTGCCCCCCTCCACTCTCCTTTTGTGGAATAGTGTAGTGTTGTCTCAACATGAACATCAGTGAGGATGAAATAAGTGTGTGCGTGCATGGATGTGTGCATGCAACAGAGAGGGGGAGGGAGGGAGGGAGAGAGAAGGGAGAGGGGCAGTAGTGGGGTAGCTGGCCCCTGGAGCTGAAAATGGTCATTTAAAACCTGCTCACGCTCTGCAGCTGCACCCCTGCATTCTAACTGCAAACCCAGCCCCAGTCTGCGCCAGCCTTCCACGTTGTGACGGGCTCACTTCCCCGCAGCATCTGAACCTTGCTCGTTTGTCGCTTGGTGACTCGGCTAGCACGGGCGTTCCCTTGACCCTTGCTAATGGGCCCATCAGTGTGGTCTGCACACATTTTCCACGCTAGACAAATGACTGCTGTGAGGGTCCGATGTGCCCCTTCTGTCTGCCCGGACTTGTGCTTCTCCACCTACAGAGAAGGTGTTGAGCCCGAAGAGTTGGGCTGCTCTCATCTTAAACCTTAAAGAGAGGGGGATGCCTAGCTTTGCCTTTAGATCCCTGTTCCCAAGTCCCACAAATCCATTAAAAGTATCTGAAAACAAACTTGCGCGATCTGATAGGGTTTTCATACAAGATAACCCTTGGAAGCTCTTGGCTCAGATAATATTTCTCTCTCTCTGTTTCTGTCTCTCTGTCTCTCTCTGTCTGTCTGTCTCTGTCTTTCTCTCTCTCTATTCTGGTGGAAAAAGTAAAACCCAGAAAGATCATTCTTTTGTTTGATAATCATTTATTGAACACTCACTGCAAGGCAGGACTGATGTTAGGCCTGAGAAAAGAGAGAAAAGCCATAGACCTTCCACGGCTGGTGGATGGGACAGCTAAGTCAACAAGCGGTGTCAGCACAGGGTGCTGAATTCTGAGATCAGAGTGGCTGAGTGGAGTGGCACCCAACCCAGGCTTTAGGGTGCAGCTCAGTTCTTGGAAGGGGTCCAGGTGTGTACCAAGCCTCCATGGCTCCAAAGGAGCTAGTGTGGGGGCGGGGGGGAGACAGCCCTGAAGAGACTTACTGAGGTCAGCACTTTGCACATCTCTGGTGGCAGCATGGGAAGGAGGGGTGATTTGAGAAACCTAGCACAGTGGTTCTAGGCAAGCTGCCGTGAGCCTATCTCCCCTGCGCGGAGGAGGAGGGGTGGTTGCTGGCCTTCGCCTGTCACAGACTTCCATCCGAGGGTTCTGTCTGGGGTCTGCAGGGCCATCGTAGAGCTCCCCGACGGTTCCGTTGGTGACAGCTGGCCCGTCTCAGGCTGTTGACTGTCTCTCCCGTTTTCAGTGCATGTGTTTTAGGTCGCCCGTGGTCACTGGTACCATTCCTCTCATCCGTGGAAAATGAGGCTACATTTTCTAGTTGAAATAAATAGGGTGTGACTGAAGTGCATGGAAAATGGGAGACGCCATGTGCCACGAAGAGTCCAAGGCCCCTTCCAAGCCAGCTCCATCCGGTCGGTCCACGGGAGTTCTCCCCGTGTGTCCGTGGAGGCTTTGTCTTGCAGGTGTCACCACGCCAAGCACCTCTCATCCTGAGGAAACTAACTTTGTAAAAATACTCCAGCATTTGCCAGCCCAGTGATTTTTGGACTGGCTTGTGGGCAGCAAAACCTTTTTTCTATTAAGAGGAAAAAATCCCAGCCAGGCTGAGAAAGCACGTATCAAGTTTCAGCTTGATTCATTTCAAAACCACCGTGAAAATTGGGACATTTTCTTCGCACCACACCGGGTTAGTCACGGCAATTCTGCGTTCATCATGGCCACCATGGCCACAGTCATGAGGAGCACGCTCTGTGCCATGGAGAAGTGGTATGACAGCGCCGCCATGTGCCTTCCCTCCCCGGTCAGAGAGCAGAAGCGTGTTGCAGTTTGCTGTTGGGCGCAGGGACCTCCCGCCTCGTCCATCTGTTTCTTTATGGCAGTTTGGTTTGGTTGCCGTTCTCAATGAAAGTGCACTTTACAAGCGACAACTGCAGAAGGTCTGCTGACATGGGCAGGAACGGGGGAAGAGTGGCTCCTCGTGAGGCACTCCGCCCCTGCTGTTAGTCTTAAGTGACACAAGCTTTTGCCACGTGCTTCAACGTGCGTAGTTTGTTACAGCGTAAGCCTCGGCCCGTAAAACAAAGCAGGTCAGCCAGGCGTTTGATGCAGCCGCTGTGGACAACGCTGCCTTCTGCACCAAAGCTGTCTCCCACCAGCCTCTCCTCACCCCACACCCCACAGTCATGCGGGGAGCCACGTCTCTAAGCTGTGCTCCTGGAAGAAGAGGCTTTTTTACCTTGAGATTGTGTGTTCCTTGTTCGCTTGTCTCTTCACTGATAGACTATGCAGCGTGTTTTTCCTGGGCATGTGCTAGGCTTTGAAAATGCCCACGGCACTGTGGCGCAGTGGGTTAAAGCCCTAGCCTACATGCCGGCATCCCATGCGGGTGCCAGTTCAAGTCTCCGCTGCTCCACTTCCAATCCAGCTCTCTGCTGTGGCCTGGGAAAGCAGTAGAAGATGGTCCAAGTCCTTGGGCCCCTCACCCAAGTGGGAGACCCAGAAGAAACTCCTGGCTTTGGCGGATCGGCCCAGCTCTGGCTGTTGTGGCCATCTGGGGAGTGAACCAGCAGGTGGAAGGAAGATACCTCTCTGTCTGTCTGTCTCTGTCTCTCCTTCTCCATCTCCATCTCTTTCAACTCTGCCTTTCAAATAAGAATAAATATATCTTTTTTAAAATAAAAGAAAGAAAAAGAAAATGCCCAGATGAGCTCCTGGCCTCCTGGGACTCACAGCCTAGGAGAGGCCACCTGACAGTGGAGTACATCGCGGACCACCGCCTCATGCCTGGCCACCCCAGGTCTCCCTGGTGCACTTAATTAACTGTGTCGCTGGTCCCAGCAGGGCAGGTGAAGATGGAGTCCTCCCCGCAGCCTGGCGGCAGTTTCCTTACATGGAGTTGGCCATCCCTGCACACATCCCTGCACATGCCAAGCAGGCGACTGAGGCTGTGTCACCACTGCCCTTGCTCCCCGCACGCCCCTGCCACGCCACATTCCCCAGTCCACTGTATGTACCAGGTCACTTCTCGGGCCACCTTCCTCACTGCAGTGGCAGTGTCTGACCCACCGTCGATCATCAGAGCCTTTGGCCACCAGTTTCATCAGATGCTCCAAACCTGGGTTGTCCCCCAGCACTGGGAACACCCTGCCATTCACCTGGTGGCCGCTCCTCCACTTGGCCACGTCCCTGGTTATCTCTCTGCCTGACCTCTTTTGGAACATGCTTCCCAGACTTTGCTGCCACATTCATATCACCTGGGGAGACTGGTCCTACCCACGCACCCCAGGCCAAGCAAGCCAGTTCCTGGGCTGGGGTCCAGGGCTGCAATTTTGGCTTTGTGTTTTAATTGTCCAGCTGAGTGCACCATGCGGCCAAAGAAGAAAGGCAGAGGTCGTTAGCCTGTAGTTGTTCTTTAATGACTTCGCCCTGCTCAGCTTTTGCCTCCAGAGCTAGTTTCCATTTCCTGGACACAGCCATGACACAGATTGCCCTGCTCAGCCCCTGGTAGCTCCCCGCCAAGGCACTTGGCAGTGACCTGTTGCTTGGAACTTTGAACGGCTGCTCTTCTGTCTCGTCTCCTGGCTTCCTGCTCAGCTTCGGCTCCTCAGTTTCATGTCCTCTGTCCCCAGCCATCCCCACCCCCTCCAGGAGGCCTTCCTGCCCTCACCCTCATTCCCTTCTCCCAGAGGGGCCGGGGGTCTGTGTGGGTAGCTTGCTAAATGCATTGTCTAGAGAGGTGTGCACAAAGAGTGTAAGAGGAAAACCTAGGAGGGGGAACGATTTAGAAATGAGTTCTCCAACACTAGGGGGCTGATTAAATAAGTCACGGACTACATGGCTATAGAGGATTCTACAACAATCAAGATTTGTGAAGAGTTTTCAGAGACATGGCATCTAAAATTAAGTGAAATAAGCAAAGTGCACTATTGCATATAACATGAGTTATGCTGTCTATTGATAGAAAAAAAGCCGGCAGGAAAATATACTAAAACACCAATGCTGGTTGTCCGGATGTGGGAAGATGACAATTTACAGTTGAGTTTCTTTTGTTGTTAGAATTTCATGGACTTTTATTTTTTAAAGGATTTATTTATTAATTTGGAAGTCAGTGTTACAGAGAGAGAGAGAGGTCTGCCATCCACTGGTTCACTCCCCAAATGACTGCAACATCCAGAGCTTGGCTGGTCTGAAGCCAGGTACCTGGAGTTTCTTCCAGGTCTCCCACATGGGTGCAGGGGTGCAAGTAGTTGGGCCATCTGCTGCTTTCCCAGGCTGGTAGCAGGGAGCCAGATCAGAAGTGGATTAGCTGGGGCCGGCGCCGCGGCACAATAGGCTAATCTTCCACCTGCAGCGCCGGCACATCGGGTTCTAGTCCTGGTCGGGGCACCGGATTCTGTCCCAGTTGCCCCTCTTCCAGGCCAGCTCTCTGCTGTGGCCCGGGAGTGCAGTGGAGGATGGCCCAAGTGCTTGGGCCCTGCACCCACATGGGAGACCCGGAGAAGCATCTGGCTCCTGGCTTCGGATCAACGCGGTGCGCAGGCCGCATTGGCCATTGGAGGGTGAACCAACGGTAAAGGAAGACCTTTCTCTCTGTCTCTCTCTCTCTCACTGTCCACTCTGCCTGTCAAAAAAAAAAAAAAAAAAGAAGAAGAACAAGTGGATTAACTGGGACTCAAACCAGTGCCCATGTTGGACGTTGAAGTAGCAGGCGGTGGCTTTACCCATCACACCACATGTGGCGGCCCCAGTTTCATGGACTTTTAAAAAAAACATGCATTGAACATGTAGAGTTAACAGGGGAGGGGAGGATGCTAGATGATAGCATTTTGTCTCCGCCCAAGTGTGTCATGGGGAGTTAGCAAAGATTCTGAGAGGGGTCAGTCCAGTGAGGCAGCTCTGGAGAAGTGTGACCCAGCAGAGGACATCTCTGGGCTGCCTCGCCCAGGGCCTTCTCCGCGCCCTGCTGAGGTGCCTGGAGAGGTGGGGCCCTTAGGAGCCTCACGGAGGTGCTGGATGCTGCTCAGCTTCTTGTTGGCCGAACAGCACCACTGATATTTTTCTTGGCCATCTCTGCAGATGGTTAACCTTTGATTACACCCGCTTTGCCCTGAGAAGAGGAGCTAATTGAGTAATTATTCATTCACCAAGGGCTAGAATAATGTCACTTAATAGAATCCCAGGTGTAAGTGAATGGCTTCCCCGACCAGTGATTTGTGCTTGGTTTTGCATTTTCCACTAAAGGACATAGTTTGCTTGTCTGTGCATTCACAGAATAAAGCGTTCACACCACCAGCCCGCTTAGAACCGTCAGCAAAGGTGTTCGCCCCCATCGTAAGGGGAGGAAACCTCACATCATTTCGGCATTAACTTCTCCGGCCTGAGCCAGCATATTTGCACTTAGGACCGTTAGGGTGTTTTCATCTACAAATAATGAGTATCTGACTGAAACATGCTCAGATAAGAGGGGTTTGTCAATTTCCTGTGGCGCACCGCCTGAGCGCCAGGTCATCACGGGTTTGGGCAGGTGCCTCGCACAGTTGCCGGGCACTGAGGCACGTTTAATTTTTCTGCTCTGCTAGTCTCAGGGTCTCCAAAACGTTGGCCAGGCCTCCCCTCCTGGCCCTAAGTTGGCTGCCACAGCTCCCGGTATCCTAGCCTCACACAGTAGCACCCCAGGCAGGAAACGAGAGAGACAGTGACATGAAATACCTTCTCCTCTCCCCGCCTCTCTCCAGCCAGAGATGCAGTCTCTCTCCCAGAGGCTCTCAGTAGACTTCCCTTTATTTGTCAGCGACTCAAACTGGGTTCCACAGCCACCTTTAGACCAGTCCCAGGCAAACGTAGGTCAGCTCAGGGACTGAGCACTTTATCCTGAAACAAAACCGGGCCCCGGTTAGAAGAAAGAGCGGGGAATGGTTTGGGAAGGCAGTGGCTGCTGTGCTGTTGGGATCACCATCTACTTGTCTGGAGTAAATGGCATTGCCCCAGCCACGAGCAGGACCAGCCCCTTCGTGCTAGCCATTCCCTTCAGCGTGTCTCACGCACGCACACTTGGTTTGTCAGTCCTCTGATCTCGGAGCACTGGCTGGCCACCTAGGCTGACCGTTGAAGAAGATGGCAAGGTCACTGCAGAGGCCTTCCTCCCCACACACGGCAGGTGCAGTGACGAAGTGGCTGAGTGAGTCTGTGTGCATCTGAGTCTGTGTTGCACTGGGATGTGAGTGCTCTGAGGGCAGGGCCCGCGTCTGCTGCGCTTGCTGGTGTAGCCTCAGGACCTAGCACCCTGCGTGGCACCACATAGGCAGTAGCAGCTCAGGAAATGGATGGACAGACTGACAGCTGCAGAGGCCAATGTCTGCAGAGAGTAGCGCCTCTGAAGGCAGAGCGGGGCGGGCTCCGCGAGTTCTCTGCAGAAGTGCAGGCTTTGTCTCCTGGGGGAGTTCGCTGCCTGCCGTCAGGGTGAAGGCTGATGGCCAGGCTGTCGTGGCCCAGCCGGAGGAGCGCCTGCCCTCCCTCCTGTCTTCGGAAATCAAGGCGCAGCATGCACTTGCCCGAGGCTCTCGGACCTCATGATCACAGGGTTTGCTGTGGAGACCACAAGGATGTTTTATCTACTAGAATGGCCTTGGGTTTGTGGAAGAAAGAGGAGTCTTCCTTTAATCCTCTTTCTGTAGCTTTTTAAAGATTTATGGATGTAGCTATTGAAGGGAAAAAGAAAAGACATGATTCTCTTCCACGCTAGCTCCTTAAACTGAGGAGGAAGTGATTATGTCGTTCAGATCAAATACGTTTACTGAGTGACCTCTGAATGCAAACAGCCTTGTGAAAGGTGAGGCGCGAGCCACGAGTCACGTGGGAAGGACAGTTACTAAGGAAACGGGGGCCTTGTGCCCTACTCTGAGAACCTTTGCTCACTCTAGTTTTTGCCCTTAAAAGTCTCTGTTTTACTTTCGTTTTAGACCTAGAAGGTTTTGACTCCGTGGTGTCATCTACTGAGAAACTCAGCCACCCAACCACAAGCAGACCAAAAGCGACGGGGAGGCGGCCTCCATCCCAGTCTCTCACATCTGTAAGTGGCTCCTCCTCCTCTGCAGATGACAAGCAGGAAAGAAGATGGAGGACGCGGGCTGGCTGAGGATGCTTCCGCAAGTAGCTGACTGGAGGGCTCCCCAGGAGGGGAGGCCATGCACTACGTGCCAAGCACTAGTGATCTGAGAACCTGCTTGAGCCAAGCAGTGTTTATGTCTGTTTGCTCAGTGTGTTTCTGCCACCAGGGTAGCTACTCCCTACTCCTCTCTTCTTTTGCTCCCCTTCCAGAATGATTCTTGCTGGAACCTGAAATGAAACTCGTTGTGGGGGGCGGGGAGCATGTTTCATGGTGGGGAAAGGAGAACGAGGCTGGTTGGTTTCTAAACAAAACAAACCTTGACTGAAGACCAGCCACCAGTACGGCACCAGGCAGTGGCTGAGTCTTCATCTCCCCGAGCTCCATTGTCCACACCTCCACCCGACGGAACCCCACGCAGACCTTCTGGGAGGTCTATAGGGGACAGACCAAGCAGAACACTTGTCATAGGCCACAGAAGTTTCTTGTGCGGATCCTTTTGGATCACTTCTTATTGCAAACCTGTTACACATTGATCGTACCAGATTTGCACAACAAAACACATTGGCCTATACTGTTCCTCTCCAAAGCAAAGAACTCTTGACCTCTTGCTGTGTGTCTTTAACTTTAAAAACATTTTTGTATTCATAAAATAATTTCTTCAAAAATTGAGTTCACCTATAGAATACTTTGTTTTGCAAATTGCTCTTCCCACCCCTGCTCCCCATACTATGCTCCTTTCTCTAGTCATTACCAGCTCTTCCTTAATGCTGTATTTAATGGCCACCTACTGGTCTTAACCCCAGAGGATGGGAGTTTATCCAGCCAGTGGATGGTGTTGAGGTATTTATGTTGTTCCCAGTTCTTCATTATAATCAGCACTCAAGTGAGTGTCACTGTAGAAAAATCTTGGTACTGCTCCAAAATTATTCACTTAGGTGGAAAGTTTCTGAAAGTGGGTCAAAGAGCGATGGATGCTTTGGTCACAGGTTGTAAACTTCCCCTCAACAGAGGTCAAGTTTGTCTTCCACCAGGAGTGTGTGTGTATGTATGCTCACACACACGCAAGCACATACATGCCTTCACATGTGAGAGAATCTGTATGTCTGTGAGGGTACTTCAGAAAGTTCATAGACAAATGCAATTAAAAGAAATTAATTTTGGTCTAAAAACGATTTGAAATCCATGCATACAAGGGGTCTTCAAAAATTAGTGGAAAATTTGCATTATGAAAAATTATGCAGGAATTTCCAACATTTTTGCACCAAAATAAGTGAAACTTGATTTTCTATGAACTTTTTGAGTTATCTGTCTGTTTATCTATCTCTGTTTGCATTGCTTTGTCCTTCTCCTCTGAGGCCTTATAATCCCCAGCTAGATACACCAAGGAATTAATCTTTCTAGGTTTCCCAGGATACTTTCTATTTTCCCCTCATTGCTGATCCCACCTAAGTTATCATCATTTACAAGGAAGAGAATGGAATTCCATTTCAACCTCCTCTTTTGTAGCTACCGATTCTGGAACTATGATTGGAGTCATCCTATATGTCTCATTTGTATGAAATAAACCCATCTCTGTATTGGCACCTTTTTGGGACAAAGAGTTTAAGAAGTGACTTAACTTTTTCACTCTTAAATAGAGTTCTATGTCAATGCCCTCTTTTTTCTTTCCCCTCATACCTCTCCACATCCACCCCAATATGCCTCATGTACATACAACCTATCTGATTGCTTCTTCTTATCTGTTTATTTCAATTTTCAGTCTTACTTCATCTCTTTAAATCCTTCATTTGTTTTCCTTCCAAATTCTTCCCTTGTGGTTCCAGAATTAAATACAGAGAGAATCAGATGACAGTCTTCACCCCACCTTTGGTCCATGCATCCCCTGTCTGGGACTTGGTTTGTATTTTGGGGACCAGGTAAAGGCGTGTCTGTCATTTTCACTCGCCTTGTAGACTACTTTGTCATTCATTTGTTCAACAAATACAAGAGGACTTCAAAAGGTTCATGGAAAACACATATCATGAAAAAACTATGCAAAGTTCTCAGGAATGTTTTGCATCAAGGTAAATTTCTTTGAATTTTGTATTCCACGAACTTTGTGAAGTACCATCACATTTCTAGACATCTGTCTCCCATGGGCTCAGCGCTGAGCCAGATCTGAAGGCTACGACTGGGAAAAAGAAGTCACTCTTCGCAGTCACTGCCCACAGGAAGCTGATGGCACAGTGACTCGCAGCTTGGCAGTTTGCAGAAAGCAGTTTTATCTGCAGGTGGAAATCAACAGGACCCGTTTGTCTTCAAGAAGGATCATTCCTGTACTCTTTCCCTTCGTGCCCACCCCTCCCCACCTGGACGTGAGCAGTGAATTCCGATTTCCTCCTCTTCTAGCTGGCACCTTGGCTTTCTCTTAGCAAGCTGGGATTAGTGGGTGTGGCCACACTCCTCAAAGGCTGTGGCGGGGTGGGGGTGGGGGGTGATGATGAAGGAAATGGCACCAGCCAGGATCTCCCAACGGGGGACCTCTCACCCCAGTGGAAGCTATTTATGCTTACAAGTTTCAAAGAGCAAGCTTTGACTGGCAGCTCAGAACCATGGGTTGTAAGGAAGAAACTGGCTTTTCGAATACAATCTCGGAATGGTGAAAGGATCCAAGCATTACATGGTGGTTAAGCAGTTAATGCCTAGATCAATAACGCTTGCGGGTGGGAGTGGGGGACAGTTATTCTAGGTAAGTGGATTTTCAGATTAAATAAAGATTAACAAATAACTCCTCCTACATTGGGAATTTTGCTTAAAAATTCTCTGGAATGTGATAGGCTTCTATCTTAGTAGCTAAGCTGAAGTAAGTCATATTATGCCTGATTTTTCTCTAATGATGCCAGGTGGTGATTCTCAGTAGGACTAGTTTTCTACCACCGGGGTAAAAGGCATTGAGATGAGGATGCCTGAGCTCACCCCAAGATTTCTCTGGAACATTCTTTCATTTAAAAAGATTCCTTGCTACGGGGGCTCTTATGTTCATTAACATTGTTCTAAAATATGGAGAGTCCATCCAACGCAGTAATCATTTTGACCAAATGAATTCCAGTGCATTGGTCCCAGCCAGCCAGCTTTGTGACCTTCGTAGTGAGGAAGAAAGGGCAGACGTCTTGTACCCATAATTCACCCCCAAAGATTCCCCATTCTGCAAGCATGCTTCAGCAGATAGACTCCAAAATGAGTGTTGACTGTCAGCAGTAGTAACCCAAGTAGGTAAGAACGTGTTGTGCCGCAGAGTCAGTGACTGTGGGAAAGAGCCAAGGAAGAGCAGGGCTGGAGGAGAGGCAGCCTCCTGTTGACCTGTGTGTGCTTCCCATTCGCCGTCAGCCCCACGAGGACGAGGGACCGAGTGTGGCACGTCGCCATTAAGCCTGCGCACGCGGTAGAGGAGGGGGCGAGCAGGAAAGGGTGGATGGTGGACGCGTATGTGGATAGAGTGGTTTGGTGCCAGTGGAACGATGCCTGGTTCGGAAGGCTTGCTTCTCATCCGAGTGCTGCCACTGAGCGGCTGTGGGCCTTTCTCTCGCGCACACCGCTCCTAGCTCCTGCTGCCCTGCCTCACGGGCTTGTATCGAGGCAACAAGGCAGAAGCGCTCAGGCCTTGTAAGAGCGTACAGCACCATGTTAACGAACGCGGGGTCAGCTGAGGTGTAATTCTGACGACGTCGTTTTCTTTTGGCTTTATCCAGTCCTCCCTTTCAAGCCCTGATATCTTCGACTCCCCAAGTCCCGAAGAAGATAAAGAGGAACACATTTCACTTGCACACAGAGGAGTGGATGCGTCAAAGAAAACTTCAAAGACTGTTGCCATATCCCAAGTGAGTGACCAGCCAGGGCAAGGGGTCCCTGCCCTTCCGTGCTTGCACTAACAAGGGGTGATACGTCACACAGGGATGCACAGACAGCACGGGTGTCTACCATTCCTTAGTGGTGGTGATTCCTGTGGACCTCAGAACCCCTGAGGCTTCGCAGAGTACAAAGGGGGGCAGAATCCCAGAGGCGCACGTTCAGTGGGGTCTTTCCGTGTTTTCTCTTGTGGACGGATCTCCTCTTCATACCGTCTCTCTTCCTCTCTCTCTCTCTCTCACACACACACAGTGGCACAGATGTCCCCACACACAAACACCACCATGGTCAAAACCAGTTCGAAAGCCTCGAGGTGTCCGAGGGCAAAGGCGTTACATGCCGTGCCCTCTGCCCAGAGATCTTGTCTTTTACGTTCATAGCTGGTCACAGAGCAGCATTGGACCATTACACATATAAATAACGAATGTGGTCCCTGAAAGAAAAGCTGACTTGAGTTCCTATTTTAGAATTAATTTATAGTCTAAAGATATTTCACTTTGACCACGTGCCCAGGGGACAGGATAGCTATTTTAAGTTATTGATTTTGTGGAATACAAGACACTGTGAAGCTACTACATGTAACTTTCAAAGAGTACCCTGTACAGGTTCTATTCTTTCAATGCCTATGAACAAATGCAGAAACGTGTCATCACTTGAAGCAGGAAGTAGCCCAAAGACATCAATGGATACACGGGACTTTCCTCTTTGCAGATTTAAACATCTACATGTGTAGAATTTCTTCAAAATCTGACAAAATAAGCATAGCCTGATCCTATAAAACAGACGAATTGCAATTATCCATAAAACTGAAGCATTCTTCATTTACCCAAAGATTGCGTTTGCGGAATTGGATTTAGACCAGTTTTTTTCTGGTGATCATAGGTATCTGCAGTTTCTTGCTTGCTCACCTCCCTAGGGTGTCTCCACAGTGACATCTACTGGTGGACAGTGGCGTCTCGCATTTCTGATTTGCACAGTTCCATAGCATTAGCTGACTGCGGTTCTCGGGAGCTGTTATGTTGTGTTCTTCTCTGCTTCTAGAAATTACACTTGAACTAATTTGATCAGGAGTGTGGTGGCCTGTGCTCTGTAAGGGCTCAAAAAGTACTTGTTAGCTGAAATGGGCTGGGAGAAGCTTTAACGCAAGAGCGTCTGGCAGTGAGTCAGTGTAAGGGCGTAGGTGGGTCACAGGATGTGTGAAAGGCTGCAGGAAGGGGAAGGGAAGAGGCGTGAGCCCGGCAGTAGGTAAGGAGCCAAGGAAAGAAGCAGAGGAGAGCACAGATCTTCACACTCTGGCGGCCGAGCCGCGGTGCTGGGCGTGAGGGCGCCTGCCGGTAGTGAGAGGGCGCAGTCCAGCTCCGCAGGGATCGGCTGTGAGTCGCGGGGGTTACGCGGCCGCCTCCCAAAGCCTCACTCTCCTGCTCCGCGAACTGCTCCTGCCAGCCGATCTCCAGCATGCGATCCGTGCTCCAGGAATGTCAGCTCCTCTTGCCTCTTACTATAACTCCTGCTGACAAGAAAGCACGGGCTGGCGGATGGCTCTCCCTGGCAGCAGAGAGCACTTTTCCTCAATGGCAACTTGGCAGAGAAAAGGCGAGCAGGGAGGCAGGGAGTGAGGGCCCATCTGCTTCTGGCTCACTCTGCCCAGGCTCTAGCGCAGCCTGAATCCAGAGTCTACCTCCTCGTGGTGCCAGCCAAGCCCCTTCTTGGCGCCTGCCCTGGGGTGGCCGGCTGGGCGCCTGCTGCTGGAGGGAGTCCCGAGGCTGCGTTGCCAAGCTTCATCACCAGCCTCGACTGCTGCCCTGTCACTGAGCCCTCACCTCCTGACATCCTATGCTATCATGCATTACCTCCTCCTCACCTGCCCACCTGCCCACCAACTCACCTTCCCTTGCTGGTGCGCCCTCTCCTGGCCCAATGGGTGCCCTTCCTAGGATGCTTCTCCCCATCAGGCCGCCCCCGGCTGTCCCCTCTGTCTTCTACCTGGCCCTCCAGCGGCTCGTTCGCTCCAGATACTGTGCAGCTGCGGTTGTCACCCATCACTGGAAGCGTCCCAACCCCTTCTTTCGTGCTGTCTCCCCACTGAGGCTTCTGCACGAGCTTGCCACGATTTCCCTTCCTCGGTGTCTGCTGAGCGCGTCCTCAGCTTGCAGGTCGCGCCACCCCCCTCCTGTGCGGGCACTGACCTGCCACAGTCAGCTTCCTGTCTCCCGTGGGCCACCGAATGGGCTTCCCCAGCTTTCTTGTCAGCACGCTGGCCTCCTTGCCCAGCCATTTTTGTCCGTCTGGGACTTCCCTGATCCAAGGCCCTATCCCCTCTCTCATCAGTGTCTTCCAGTCACCAGAGGCTCTCCCTTCCTTCTCCCCCACAGGTCCTTGAGCCTCTTTTCCTTCTGTCTTGTCCACCTCATGGCTTCTGCTTCCTCTTTCGGTCGCCGGCTCTGTCCACTAAGCACGCCCCCTATGCCATCCTTTGGGCTCCTCAAGTTCAGCGCGTCTAAAACTGAAATCATCATCTGGGCCTTGCACCTGCTCTCACTCCCACAGAATGGGCAACCTCCACCCCTCGTTCCTCCAGCCCCACCCACAGCCCTTGAACTAGATTCCCCCCCCCCCCAAGCCTGCCCGGGAGCACGGACGTCCCTCTGGTCTGGGGAATGTCTGCTCCCCCAGGGCAGGGACTCCATCTGCTGTGCCCACTCCCCAACCCGGAGCCGGGAACAAACCCTGTCCCAGACTCTGTTGGATGCACCTGCCTCTGGCATGTCACCCAGGTCAAACCCTCCCCATTCCTAGCTTCCACTGCATGAGACTCTGGGGAGTTCTTTGCCAAGCCAGACCTGCCAGCCCTCAGGCCCTTCCACGGCCTGCGAGTGGTCTTTCTCAGCCTCCCACCGTCCCAGCCGTCCTCTCCCTCCCTAGCTTGCTCCTGTCCTCTCTGACCTTGTCGTCAAGCTGAATAGCTACCCCTTGTCCTACGACCTACGGCTTCTTCCTGCAGGGTGGGGCTTGGGCTCCTCCTTCCCGCTGCCTTCTGTCTGGCACGGTTGGCCCCTCTGATGTACTTCTGGGCCGCTCTGTGCTGCCCTCCTTCTTGGGCAACCTTCCCCCCAGCTGCAGTGTGCTGCTTTGTCTGTCTGTCTGTCTGTCTGTGGCTCACTGAGGGCCGGGCCAGTGTCTTGCTCGCTTCACAGTCTGCCAACTGGCCAGCAGTGGACATCTCAAGGTATCTGTGGAGCCAGTTAGACTCTCTCAAAACAAGGTCAGATTGACAGCCTGGAGAAGGCTACACCAAGTAAGCCCTTGGTGACCTGTGGATGAAGGACCGAGCAAGTGGACAGTGTGGGCTGAGGGGACGGGCTGCTGGCAGACGGCTGAACTGCCGAGGACCGGAGGCACAGCTCACCAGACCCTGGCCCTGAGTCCTCCCCACCTTCCGTCATCACAGGTGTCCGACAGCAAAGCGTCCCTGCCGCCCAAGCCAGGGACCATGGCAGCAGGAGGTGGAGGGCCAGCCCCTCTGTCCTCGGCGGCACCCTCTGCCCTGTCGTCCTCTTTGGGAACAGCTGGACACAGAGCCAACTCCCCATCTCTGTTCGGCATGGAAGGAAAACCAAAGATGGAGCCCGCGGGCAGCGGCCAGGCCGCCGTGGAGGAGCTGAGGACGCAGGTCCGCGAGCTGAGGAGCATCATTGAGACCATGAAGGACCAGCAGAAGTGAGTACCGGGGACCCCGGGAGCCACCTCCGCCGTGGCTCTCCCACCGACAAGGCCTGCTTCTGAAAGCCTGGCCGCCCTGCTGCTGGAGGCAGCGGTGGTGGGAGGGCGTGTGGACCCGGGGGCTGCATGTGTACTTGCATTATGCTGCGCGTTACTGTGGGCTACTACGTGCAGGAAGGTCACAGGCTGGCCACGGGACGTGCAGGGATGAGTCACTTGCAAGGACTGCCACTCTCAGCAGGCTGCTGGAAAAGACGATTCTTAAAATCCCCCCATTAAAAAGCAGCATGTGTGTGGGCTACTTTGTAAACAAGGCCAACAGCCAGCTTTGCCTCTGACGTCAGAAACACTAAGTTCTCCACTGGGTGCTCAGCATCACCGGGGATGCTGTTGGCAGTGACAGAGCTGGCAGAAGTAAGAGGCGCTTCCCCAGGGAACAGGCTCTGCGTTTAGGGGTCAGTTGGGCATCAGGGGAGGCATCTCCAGAAAGCATTGCCTGAGTAGGACGTGGGAAGATGATTGGGGTTTTCCCAGAGTGGACCGCCCACGGGCGGATTCATGGGTGCGTGGGGGAGAGCGTACCCCGGGCAGCTGGCCGTCTTGGCTCAGGAGGTGTCCAGCGCAGTGGTGGGAGATGTGCCAGGAAACCTGCAGTTACACCCTCAGGAGGGAGTCTGGGGCTGGCAGGAGCCCTGTCACCTGCCTCCCCATTCAGGACTGGAGGACCCCAAAGTGTTTTGTGGTCACACACCTTTGGGGATAATTGGGTTAAGCCAATTTCTTCCCTGAAGAGCTTCTCAGAACCCTCACTGTACACTGGGGGGATGGAGAAGCTAGCATATGTGGTGTTTCCCAGACATACTCTATCATAGAACAGCTCTTTCTAGAGCCTCCCAGGACAAATGTTCCATGGCACTCACTTTGAGCAACGTGGCTTCAAGCACGTTCTGTTCCACTGGGGCCAGGTGGTGTGTCAGATGAAACTGGGGCCTCTTAGACTTACACCTGCCTGAAAGAGACTCATCAGATGAATGTACAGAACTGACAGGAAGATTCTTGACAGGGTCTCCTGGATCCAGTCAGCCTGCCCCACCTCCTTAGGCTGTCCTGTCCCGTCTGATTCTGTAGGACACATGTCTGGGTGCCCAAAGGTCCACCCATGTCCACATGTGTCCTTGCGTAGGCAGTGACCCCGTGGCCCCAGGAGATCTCAGATCGCTGGTGCTCAGCCATCTACATAAACTTTGCTGAATCATCTCCGTAAACGTTGCTGAATCAGACTGGCCTAGGTCCAGGGCTTTGAGCCTTTGAAGCTGAGGGAGGGGTCTGGAACCTGCCTACACTTCCAGGACGGCCTGAGCCTGCCTCTGAGCGCAGAGCCCCCTGGGCTTGGGGGTTGCTGCACCCTGTGCTTCTCCGCCAGCTGTCAGTGGTTGTCCGGGGTTGTCCTTCCCCATCTCACACCCTGAATCAACATGGCATGGTGGGCCCTCTTCCTTCCTCAGCCTGGCCCTCCCTCATGCCCAGAGTCAGTGCCCTCCCCTGCCAGTGTCCTACGTCTACTCTTCGTGGCACCTTCCTTTCAGCCTTCAAGTCAAGTCTCTGACAACTCTGCTCACTTCCGAGTGGCTGATTGCCACTTCGCTGCTTCTGCCCTGGCTTTTCCCCATCACCCTTCCTTCTCGCAGTCTTACACTCATTTTTACAGACTTTCTTTGGCCATCCTTCCCCAACTACCTCTCCCTGCCTGGACTGCTCGAGACTTTACCTGCCATAGTCTTCCTAGGGTTGTGCCACTGGCTTGAGATCTCACCTTCATTTTGTTTTAAAGATTTGTTTATTCATTTGAAAGTCATAGTTTCTTTGAGAGGGGAGAGGGAGAGGTCTTCCATCCACTGGTTCACTCCCCAGATGGCTGCAACGGCAGGAGCTGAGCTGACTCGAAACCAGGAGCCTCGAGCTTCTTCCGGGTCTCCCACATGGGTGCAGAGTCCCAAGGACTTGGGCCATCTTCTACTGCTTTCCCGGGCCACATCAGAGACCTGGATTGGAGCAGCCGGGACTCGAACTGGCGCCCATATGGGATGCCGACACTGCAGGCAGTGGCCTTACCTGCTACGCCACAGCACTGGCTCTGAGATCTCACCGTCTACTTCTTTTCTAAGCCCTAAGCCCACTGAGATACGCCTGCATCATGTATGCTGGGATAAATACAGTAATGAATCAAAAACTGGTTAATGCCAGATAACCCAATGTGCTGACAGCAGTGCTGGGACAGTGTTCCAAGCACAGGGATATTCATGGTGCTCGTACAAAGTGAGCAAATGCAGCGTTGCTTCTGCCTCAGTCACGATGCAATTTCCACAGTCTTTTAAAAACAATTTGCACCCCAGTTTGAAAATGGAAAGGTAAAATGGAGTGTTGGAATACAGCTCTCTGCCCGGTATTGGATGGTTGTGGTGCCCTATCAGGCCCTGGCTCTGATGAGTTTTGTTCCACTTCATTATTGGATGTTGGAAGAGGCATGAGGCTGTGGATCCTAACTCATGTCTGCTCCCTCTCAGACATGATTGCCATATGGTTAGTTCAGTTACTGTACCTCCAAGTTTTCAGGTCTTACTATTCATAGGGTTTTGTGAGAACTGGCAAAAAAAAAAACAACCCTCCAATAATCATTTATTAATTTGCGATTCTGTTGAGGGACAGGAGTTTGGTACACTTGGGATACGGCATTGAAGTGCCTGGGTTCAAGTCCTAGCTCTGCTTCTGATTCCAGCTTCCTACTGATGTGCATCCTGGGAGGCAGCAGGTGTTGGCTCAAGTGCTTGGGCTCCTGCCACCCACGTGGGAGACCTGCATTGAGTTTCTGGCTTTGGCCCGACCCCATCCCAGCTGTTGGAGGCATCTGTGGAGTGAGCCAGTAAATGGAAGATATTCATTCATTTGTTCTCATATTCTCTCTCTCTCTCTCTCTCTCTGGTCAAATAAGTAACTATGTTAAAAGTCTGTTGAAAACAAAGGACGTACAGAGGGCATGATAAAAATGTCTGCAGTAAAAACTATTCCAAGTAGCCTTACAGACCAGTGATCTTGTCATAAAGGAATAGAGGGCAGTTGACAGACGGTTTGCCTGGTTACCTGGAATGCACTCCTTGGGCCGTAGTCCCCCCATCTTCTCCTTGATGGAGAGGTTTGGACCGAAGGATCTCAGAGTCATTTCCAGACCTACCGTGTGATGGCTTCACGTGGCGGGGGGCGGGGGGTTCCAAGTAGTGGCAGACCTGCCTGTCGGAAACAAGTGTGAAGTGTTCAAGGATGCAAACCGAATACAATGTTTTGTGCACACTTTCTTTGACAGAGGGTCCCATGGATTTTGTAGCACTGAGAAGTCTTTTATGTCTCATCGGAGAAGCCTGGGCTTTTGCTGACTTTCCTTCCCATTTGTGTTTCAGACGAGAGATTAAGCAGTTATTGTCGGAGCTGGACGAAGAGAAGAAAATCCGGCTTCGGTTGGAGGTGGGTCCTTCGGGGCGCTGCTGCCCGTGAGGCCGGGGCTCAGCTGAGGGCAGGGGCAGAGTCGGGCTTCGGTGTGAAAAGCAGAGGACGGTTGCCCCTGTGCAGGTCCAGGGAGACTTCCGGTGGCTCCTTGCTCACTAGCGTGTGGGCTTCACCACATGCCCTTCCCTGGGCTCCAGGAGGTCTTGGGGAAGGGAACAGCAGTCAGCGCTCCGCTTGTTGAGTTTCTCCTGTGGCATGTGTCTCAGACACCTCCTCAGTTTCCAGGAGGGCTCCTGAGTGGGAGCTGCCGGAGGGCGTGGCGCTGTGGTGCGGGCTCCATCCAGGGACCACAGCTGTCACCCTCGGCACTTGCTCTTCGTGTCTTTGTGTCTCCCTGCCGGCCGTGTGCCAGGGCATCTGAGCTCTGTCTGCCTCTGGCCTCTCTGACCCAAGTCTGCCATGGCCAGGCACAGCAGAGCGCAGAGGGGTGTTGCGCACGGGCACAGGAGGACCTGCCGCCTCGCTCCAGTCAGTGGCCGCCTTGCTGCTTCCTGAAAGGATGGCTGAGTGTCTGGCACCACTGCAGGGTGCGCACAGATGCGCCCCCAGGCCGCCCTCCCTGCCCTCCAGAACTAGCGAACAGTCCAGCATGTCAGACGCGCCCACGCCGCCCTCTGGCTAGGGAACTGCAGTTACTGCTGCTTCTGACAAACTTCCCATCTGGGCAGCCCGGGAATGGAAGCGCGCACCGTTCCCTGGGGCGCTGCGGTGGTGCACCTGTTGTCCGGGTTCATGTCATTTCTAGCGCTGTCGTGGACTCTTCATTCAGACGTCATTTCGCTCATTTCACGTTTCAGATCGTCAGGTTGATTACTTTCAGGCCTCTGTGAAACCAGCCAACTCATGAAGAATTGTTCGGTTCTTTCTTCCCCTTTATAGATGGAAGTGAATGACATAAAGAAAGCTCTTCAATCAAAATGAATACTTGATAAATGAGAGGTCACATTATTCATCCTGAGTCGAAGACTCAAATTTTCTGCCCCAGCCAAAATAATCTTGTGCCAAAAGATCAAAGGTTTGCCTCAACATGTCCCTGTTTGAAAGATGCGCACAGAAGTCTTGATAGCACAACACAAATCCCCCCAAGAGGAGGATCTTCCCGTGGCGTGGTCCTGGCTCTGGCACTGGTTGTGACTTAAGCAGAACAAGTTGTGCTA
This sequence comes from Sylvilagus floridanus, assembly GCA_949820135.1. Classification (NCBI taxonomy): domain Eukaryota; kingdom Metazoa; phylum Chordata; class Mammalia; order Lagomorpha; family Leporidae; genus Sylvilagus; species Sylvilagus floridanus. The sequence continues at coordinate 125,272,966 of OX463223.1, forward strand.
AAGGCTTTTCTACTTGGAGATCTCATGTGACACGAAAACTCAGGCAGTTTAGTCCATAGTGGTACTATTTTGATGATATTTTCCATTAATAAAATGTAATTTCAGATTATTCGTTTACAAGCTTTATAATTTTATGATTTTTTAAAATTGTGTTTTGTCACAGACCCCCTTAGTGTGTGTACCACACACAGGCAGGAGCGAGCGGCCTCGCTTTGTGTGCCCTTTTAGCATTCTATTACATATGCAATTGTAGACCAAGCAGTCCCCCTCCCCCTGCCAGCAAACCCCACCACCCTAAGAGAAATGGGAGCTTCTCTATGATGTGATATTGACAGAGAAAGAGAAAATCTGGTATTTGCAATGATCTGTGCCTTCTTTCTACCACCCTCTTGATTGGAGCTTTTGTGATGCAGCTACCATGATTTAAAAAGAAAAAAAAAAAAAGAAAAAAAAGAAATAAGTAAATAAAAATGGCCACTCACCCAAGTCCACTAGAGGCCGCTGTCTTCAGAGCTTCTCTCGCCCTGGCCAAAGGTGCGAAGAGACAGCTGTGAGGCTGGGAATGCTCTGTGGAGCCGGCCATGACTTTGCAGTTTCTCCTAGTTTTAGGTTGCTCATGAAACTAGAAATGTCCTCTCTGCTTGATTTTTTTTTTCATCAGCCAAGTTCAACCCTTGCTTCCTGTCCTTTGCACCTTTTGTGTGAACAGAATATGCATTATTAAAGCAAAAATAAATAAAAGCAAAATGCAAATGAAAACAAGGGGGGGAAAGTTGTATTTTTCCTGCACGGGGTTATCCGCGCGCGCGTGCGCACGTGTATGTGTGTGTGTGTGTGTGTGTGTGTGACTGTTTAAACCGTACTCACAGAAGTCACTTGCCTTGCTCACTTGTATCCCCTTCCTCGAGGCCAGGAGAATCGGAGGAGGGTCTTGTTGAAAGCATAGGCGTCGGCGCTCTCTTGCTTTTATGGAATTGCTTTTCCTTCCCCAGCAATCCGACGTTTGCTTGTCTGCGTTATCTCCGCTGCACAGGAACATTTCAGCCTTAGACTGTGCAGCTGTTTGCCCACCCTTAGCTGAAAATAAGGAGTGTATTACGTTGCAAGATTGTTCAGGGTGTGGGGTGGACTGGGTTGTCCCTTAGTGGCCCCTGAAGATGTTCCATTTGTTTCGAAACAAATGCTGCTTTATCTATTTGGTGAGTTTTTATAGTGAAATTACTAAACATGAATAGATGTGCACAACCTCAAAGAATGCAAGTTAATAACACTGAAGGAGTGATGCAAAAAAAAAAAATAGTCCCTCACATGTTATTGATCATTGGAAGGATTACAAATGCATGTCTTCCTCCTCCCGTCTCCTTCCCATGCCTTCCTCTTGCCTACATACTCATGGCTGCCCTTCGAGTATTTACAGAGCCCTCGGGCCCGAGTCTTCCCGGCTGGGCACAGTGTTAAGGGAAGAAAGACACCTCACACCCTTCACTCTTGTGTCTGCACATCTTGCCCTGGTCTCAGTGAGCCGAGGGCCGTGAGTGCCAAGTTCCCCAGGGCAGCGTCAGACATTCTGTACGCCCTGAGTGCTGGAAGCATTTCTGTGATTTCACAGGTTGCCTGCTGCCTAATATGAAAACGAGGATGAGATGCATCAGTGCTTGGATTTCTTATTTATTCACCATGAAAACCCCTAAGGATATAGTTTTATACAATGTGTATACAGAGTAGGTTGTTAATTAAAATGACAGGCTGGAATACCCTCATGGGGCACTGGCAACGTGGAATGTCAAGGGCTGAGGTCTCCCCCTCTTAGAGCGCCGGCTTCCTCAGTGTAAGGAGAGAGGGAGGAGCAGTTCTAGAAGAAGTTGGCACGCCCAGCTTCATTACTGCGCCGTGGGCTAACCAGCAAGAGGATTCTGCATCATGGAATTGGAAGAGCCACTGCCCAAATGGCCACCGTCTCTACTCTTTACAAAATGGACCCATGAAGAATATTGAAAAGCTTGGAAGTATCACTTTTGAAAAAAATAAAATCCTTTTGCATTCAGCATGGACTCGACCAGGCATCTATGGAGATTATTTTTTGCTTCACTTTCTAAAATTGTATTGAGAAAAGTCTCAAGTATTGTGCTTTGTAAAGAAGATGATTAAATTGAAATTTTGTGAAAATACTTTTGTTCAAAGTTGTCATGGTCCAAGAGGGATGATTTCTTGGAATATAAACCATTTTTTCCATTTTACACAATTTTGCACTCTTATAGAAATGTCTGTAGAAGACAATCCATTAAAGTCTGTGCCTGTGAATTCCATTTTTTAATTGTTCAATTTTACATTCATATCTAAGTAGAAAATTCTAGTTAGGAATAATGTATTTTTTAGTGGAAAAACTCATTAAATTATCATTATCTCAATAATTGTGTACAGCACAGTTATTCTTCCTCGAGGCAGCATGATTGTTCTCTCCTATGAGGAACAGCCTGTGTCTAGCATCACCTGTGTGCCTGTGCTGACTAACTGGGTTTTTCTTTTATTTCCTTTCATAAGCAGTTCCTTGGTAGGAAAACTGTAGGGTGTATGTTTTGCGCATAGTTGTGATGGTCCATATACAATAATAACAATAATCCCAGGCCCCCCAAAGGCTTTTGTATTTTATTAGCTGAGGTCATCACCGTCCCTTTTCTGGACTTAGATTAGATTTTAGTCCTCGAGTCATTTTAGCACAAATTAATGTCAAGACGTTTGCGTACCAGGAGGGCTTAGGGCACAGCTTTTGCTTTGGGATGTGTACAAATGAGAAACGCAACAAGGCACCGCACGCGTGGGTGATGGGTGTTCAGCACGGCTGACTGTGTGTCTGACAGAAGGAAGGCTGAGCACTTGGGACTGAAGCCCAGGGAAGAAGATGCTGTTCTCCAAACTAGCCATGATGTCTGTGGACTGACAAGGCAGGTGAGGACCCTTTGGGGGATGCACCTTTCCTGACATTCCTAGGGTCACTGATGCTTGGTTCCCAACATGTGGGACGGAAGTGGCCCCCGAAGTCCAGGAGAACCCGTGAAGAAGGTGCAGGTCCCCAAGAAGGGATTTCACTCCCTGCCTTCTGACTTCAGCCCAGATTGAAGTGGCTATGTGGGCAGCCGCTTCCTGCAAAAGGCAGCGTGGGCTCAGGCTTGTAAACTTGGACTTCACAGTAAAATGGACTACTCCTTTTTTCTTGTTGGAGCAATAGGTGATTAGCTTATTCAACCAAACAATAGAAAAGGATGATCTGGGAAGTTGTAGCTAGAATTTTCTGAAGAAAAGGAGAAAAACACTGAATGCAGGAAGAGCTGGACTCCTGGTGAACTAGCCTCGTGAGGCCGTTGTCTTAAAACACGGTTAATGAACTTGGGTAGGTAGAACAATGTCATGTGAGTCCTGAATGCTTCCCCGTGCCCACCCTTCCTTGTGCAGTACCACTGGTTCTTGAGAAATGTAAGATTTATTGGCAAGCTTTGAGCTCTTTGATGGGGAAGCTCCCTGGAAATGCAAAAATTCATTATAGTTTTTACCACAATTTTTCAAATGGTTTATATACCAATTTTTAAGTGAGCCCAGCTGAGAAAGCCATCCTGAAACCAAAAAAGAACCGTGAAGGAATGAATAATATTTCTAAGATGGTTCCCCCAAGAAAAACAGGTAGCTTATGAAAAATGGGGTGGGTTTCTTTTCCAGCCACTATTTCTTAGAGTCAATGCAAGAGACTGAAGAATCTGAGACTGAAGCCTGTGCCATCGAATGCTTAGGGATCAACCACATGGGTGAAATGCTCACCCATTTCCTGCCTGGGTTCCCAGGAGGTGCTAGGGAAATGTTTATTCTCAATCATGGTGGTCTCCCTGGAGGAAGTCGATGGACAGAAGAAGAAGTCTCAGAGGGAGCTCCGGGCTTGGGGATAGAAGCCACCTACTTTTGCAGCAACACATCTAGTGCTGAGAATCTTGCAGGAGGTGCTGAGGGTGACAACTTCCACGGCGATCGAAAACCCACACCTGAGGACACGTCTGAATCTTGCATCTTCTCAAAAGGTTTCCAGGATCAGAGTGGTAACTCTGTGCTCAAATATGGAATGCAATCCCTTTGAGTATTTTTAAATAACTCACTTTTACTGATTATGAAGCCAATCATGCCCAAAGTGGAATACAAAACTTATGAAGAGAAGGAGAAGGAAGAAATGATCCTAATCTCATTCAGAAACTGTCCTTTCCTTTGGTCTCCCATAGTGGTGGTTTTATGTATGGGTGTGTGATAGATAGATATTTTTTTTTGTCTATTTGAAAGAGTTACAGAGAGGTAGAGACAGAGAGGTCTCCCATCCACTGGTTCCTTCCCCAGTTGGCCACAACAGCTGGAGCTGCACTGATCTGAAGCAGGAGCCAGGAGCTGCTTCCAGGTTTCCCACATGGGTGCAGCACTTGGGCCCAAGCACTTGAACCAACTTCTACTGCTTTCCCAGGCCATAGCAGAGAGCTGGATCAGAAGTGGAGCAGCCAGGACCAGAACCAGCGCCCACATGGGATGCCGGCACTGTAGGCCGCAGCTTTAATCCTCTGTACCACAGCACCGGCTCTGCTGTCTATAGTTTTGTAATCTGTTGTATATGCTTAATATTATCATTTCTCTGTTAATTTTTTTAAAACCATGATTTGTAGTGGCTGCATAACTTTCCATCCATAGATATGCCAAAAAGCATGCAACCAATCTTTGATCAGACACATCTTGAGGGCTGCTAAAGTGCCAGATGTCCTGATAGGTGAGTGCCACGTAGGCCCTGCCCTCAGGGAGCTCAGAGTCAAGTGCAGGGAAGTAGACAAGTAAACAGGCCTTCCTCTGTCTGAGAAGTCCACAGGGCTTAGCAGTTACACAGCAGAGTTGCCCGATGCAGCCTTGAAGGTTAAGAAGGAAGTGTATTTTCTGCTACTTATCATGTTTGTCTGCTATACATAATGCTGTCATTAATATCTTTGGCCATAAGGGCTGGCACTGTGGCATAGTGGGTAAAGCCGATGCCTGCAGTGCCAGCATTCCTTATGTGCGCTGGTTGAGTCCTGGCTGCTCGACTTCCGATCCAGCTCTCTGCTATGGCCCAGGAAAGCAGTGGAAGATGGCCCAAGTCCTTGGGCCTCTGCTTGCATGTGGGAGACTGGAAGAAGCTCCAGGCTCCTGGCTTCAAATCAGCTCAGTTCCAGCCATTTTGGCCATCTGGGGAGTGAACCCGCGGATGGAAGACCTCTATCTCTCTGCCTCTGCCTCTCTCTAACTCTGCCTTTCAAATTAATAAGTAAATCTTAAAATAACTTCAGCCATAAACCTGTGCATAGTCCAGATTTGTCCTTAAGATAATTCCTAGAAGTGGAACATGAGTATAAATTACGTGAGATTTTTAGTGAAAACAGTTATAAGCAGAGTTGAATGAACACTAGCACACAAAAGGTGACCACCCATCTTTCCTTAAAGTTGTAGCACTGAAACCTCAGGGGATCAGGCCTGCATCTCTTCGTCCTGTCTGGTCACTGTGCAGATGTCACCTTGCCAGAGAGGCCTTCCTGAATCCCCTAAATAAAAGTAACTTTCATCCTAATCCTCCACCAGACACCCTGTATCAACACCCTGCTCCATTTATTCTCTCTCTCTCTCTCTCTCTCTCTCTCTCTCTCTCTCTCATGCTTATCTGTCTGGTTTCTGTCTCTCCTCCTTAGAATGAAACCACTATGAGGCTAGTGATTTTTCCCCCCCAAAATCAAAATATTGACAGATATATAGTCATCATTTGAGACATCTGATTGCATAGATTATTCACAGCTGTCACTGATGCCAAGTGGAATCTATTCTGTAACCTTGAGCGGTCTGGTTTTATCTTTAGTCAAACTCAAGCACAAAACTACAGTGTTAGGGCAGATCTATGGCAAAGGAAACAATAAAAGCCTTTGGAGGGGCTTGGCACATACTTAAGTCTCAGCCAACACCTGGCCCCCAGCAGAATGCTGCTTGTGTCACCATGGCCCTGAGGAGCAGGTTCACATGGTCTGCCACCAAGCTAACAGAGCAAGTGGCCATTTCCATGGCTGGTGAGAGCGAACCAGCGGATGGAAAACCTCCCTCCCTCCCTCTTTCTCTCTGCCTCTGCCTTTCAAATAAATCTTTTTTTAAGAGTTAATGTGTAGGAGAAGGTCATGGTCTGAGGGCAGTGGTAAAATAGCAACAGGGTGAAGTGAAGTACACTTAGTGCCAGGCCCCCATCCTACCTTCAAGAAAAAGATGAGTCTCCAGGGAGGAGAGTTTGAAGTCTGAAGGAAATGGGTGAGGGGAGCTCTATCCTTGGCGGAGAGACACCCGTGAAGGCTACACCCCTAAGACACAAGCCCACTGCACTCCAAAGACAGCTTAGAATACTGAAGAAGCCTCATCCACCCACCCACCACTCCTGCCCCCATTAACATGCCAGCAAACTTCCGGAAACTTCAAGAGACACACTCTATCTGGAAAGCAGCACAAACGGACACTCCAAAGCCCGAGGGCAAGGGGCAGAAACAAGAACTGATCACTAGAGGAATTTGAAGTTTTTGGTGTGCATGGGAAAAGAAACCTTAGCACAGCCTAGCTCTTGGCTAGATTAACATAAAAAGTCTCACCGTAAGGGCTTATTTATCTCAGTATCTGCTACCCTATGTAAAATATCTGGCTTGCAACAACAAAATTATACGACATGCCAAAGGCAAAAAAAAGCACTCTAAAAAAGATAAAGCAATGATCAGAATCAGATTTAGATATGGCACAGCTATGAAGTATTTGGTGGGAATTTTTTTTTAACATTAGTTAAGAAGGAGAGAGAGAGAGAGAGAAAACTCCTATCTGCTGGTTCACTCTCCAAATGCCTGCAACAGGTAGAGCTGGGCCAGGACTGAAGCCAGGAGCGGGGAACTCAGTCTCCCAGGCGGTGGCAGGAACCTAGTTTCTAGAGCCCTCACCTGCTGTCTCCCAGGGTGCACATGAGCAGGAATCTGGAGTCAGGAGTCAGAGCTAGGTATTGAAGCCAGGAACTCTGATGTGGGATGTGGGCATCTTAACCAGTGGTTTTCCATAGGTTAAAGGCCTGCCCCTCTCCAGGAGGGAACTCAAAATAATTATGATTATTATGTTAAAGGCTCTTACAGAAAAAGATATTATACAATATCAGATGGGTAATTTCAGCAGAAATGGAAACTCTGAGAAATGGTTAGAATAAAAGTAAAAGAAGTAAAAGAACTGAATATCAGTATACTTGAATATTTCTATTTACTTGGATAAATAGAAAAACTGACAGGGGGCCCTCACCATGGCTCATTTGGTTAATCCTCCATCTGCAGTGCCAGCATCCAGGTTCTAGTCCCGGTTGCTCCTCTTCCAGTCTAGCTCTCTGCTGTGGCCTGGGAAAGCAGAAGATGGCCCAAGTGCTTGGGCCCCTGCACCCACATGGGAGACCGGGAGGAAGCACCTGGCTCCTGGCTTTGGATCGGCACAGTGCGCCGGCCGTGGCGACCGTTTTGGGGGTGAGCCAACGGAAGGAAGACCTTTCTGTCTCTCTCTCACTGTCTATAACTCTACCTGTCAAATAAAAAAAAACTGACAAAAAGAAGGTACAAATCACCAAATCAAGAATGAAACAGGATATTACTGCTGTTCTTGCAACCATTAAAAGGTTAATAAATATGAACAACTTTATGATCACAAATTCAACATCTTTGAAGAAATGGACCAATTTCTTAAAGACCATAAACTATCCAAACTCAACCAGGATAAAATAGACAATCTGGAGAGTCCTATTACCATTTGAAAGAATTGAACTTGTCATTAAAAGGACCAGAAAAAGAAATTTCCAAGTTCAGTGGAGAGTTCCACCAAACATTTAAGAAGTAACATGATCATCTCTTCCAGAAAACAGAAGAGGAGAGAGCACTTGCAGGCCATTTTCTGAGTGCGGCATTACTCTGATATCCTAGCACGGCAAGCACAGTGCAACAACGAAAACAAAACTCCAGATCAGTAGTCCTCACGAACCAAGATGCACAAATCCTCAGTAGACTAGTAGCAGATTAAATTCAGCGGTGCAAAGAAAGGATTAAACAGCACAACTCAGTGGGACTTACTCCAAGTATGTAAAGCTGGTTCAACGTTTGAGAATCGGTGTAATCCACCATGTCAATCATATCGACTGATAAATCAGAAGCATTTGAAAAAAAGTCCAACATCCATGCACAATAAAAACTCTCAGCACGCTAGGAATAGAGGAAAACTTCATTAAATTGATCAGTAACACGTACAGGAAGCCAACTTCATGCTTATGGCAAAAGAGCTAAATGCTTTCCAAGATTGGGACTACGGCAAGAATGGCCACTCTTTCTGCTCTTTTTCAACACTATACTTCAAGTTCTAGTTCAAAAGGCATACACATTATCAAGAAGAAATAAAGCTGCCCCGTCCCTATTTGCATATCACATGATTTTTCTACATAGAAAATCCCAAGAAAACAAAAGCAAACCTCCTGAACTAAAAAGTGAGCTCAAGGGCCGGCGCTGTGGCATAGTGGGTAAGGCCACTGTCTGTGGTGCCGGCATCCCATATGGGCGCTGGTTTGAGTCCTGGCTGCTCCACTTCTGATCCAGCTCTCTGCTGTGGCCTGGGAAAGTGGTGGAAGATGGCCTAAGTGCTTGAGCTGCTGCACTGTGTGGGAGACCTGGAAGAAGCTCCCGGCTCCAGCCGTTGTGGCCATCTGGGGAGTGAACCAGCAGATGGAAGACCTCTCTTTCTGCCTCTGCCTCTCTGTAACTCTGCCTTTCAAATAAATAAATATATCAGTGAGCTCAGCGAGATTTCCTGTTACAAATTCAACACACAAGAAGTCGTATTTCTGTATACTGACACTAAACATGTGGAGGCTGAAATTAAAACACCGTACCATTTACAGTCACCTTAAAGAAAACTAAATAATCTGGTATAAACAAAACATGTACAGGATGTAGATGCTCAAAAAGAGAATATTCTAATGAAAGAAATCAAATAATAGTAAATGGAGAGGCATATCATGCACATAGTTTGGAAGTTTCAACATAATATTCCATAAATTGATCTACAGATTTTATATAATTCTTGTCAAAATCTTAGTGGGGTTTTTTATAGACATACACAAGCCTATTCCAAACTGTATATGTAGAATCACAGATCCTAACACAGCTAAAGCAATGTTTTTTTAAAAAAGTTTTATTATTTGAAAGGCATTGTTACAGAGAGAGGAAGAGACAGAGTTTCCATCTGCTGGTTCACTCCCCAATGGCCACAACAGTGGGGGCTGGGCCAGGCTGAAGCCAGGAGCTTAGGAGCTCCATCCTGCTCTCCCACGTTGGGTGGCAGGTGCCCAAGGGCCATCTTCTGCTGATTTCCCAGGTGCATTAGCAGGGAGCTGGATTGGAAGTGCAGCAGCCAGGACTTGAACTTGGTTTCTTATGGGATGCCAGCATCCCAGGCAGCTTAACCCGCTGCACCAGGACACCAGGCTCCTAAAGCAATCTCAGAAAAGAGAAACAAGGAATTATTCTACCTGATAGTAAGGGCTACTGTGTAGCTTCAGTAATGAAGACAATTGGTTTGGCAGAGGGACAGACAGAGCTCAGTGTAATGGGATACCGAACCTAGAAATAGACCCATAGATGTGCACAACTGATTTTTGACGAAGGGACAGAAGCAGTTCAACAAAGACTAGCCTTGTCATCAAACCGTACTGGAGCAAGTGAACATCTCTACATGGAGAACAGAATGAACCTCCACGTAAACCTCACGTCTTATACAAAAATTAAAATGGATCATGCATGTCAATGTAAAATGTGAAACTACAAAACTTTTTAGGAAAAAGAGAAAAAAAAATCTTCAGGTGAAGTAGAGTTCTTTCATTTGGAACCAAAAGTACAAACCAGCAATGGAAAAATTTATAAACTGTACCTCATCTAGATTAAAACATTTGGTTCTGTGTGCTTTGTTAAGAGGACGAAAAGACAAGCTACAGACTTTGATAAAAATGTAAACTGGGGCGGGCATTGCAGCCCCAGTTAACAGATGATTAAGCTGCCACCTGTGACACTGGCATCCCATATGGGCACTGGTTCATGTCCCAGCTGCTCCACTTCTGGTCCAGCTCCCTGCTAATCTGCCTGGGAAAAGCAGTGGAAGATGGCCCAAGTGCTTGGGCCCTTGCCACTCATGTAGGAGACCCAGGTGGAGTTCCAAGCTCTTGGCTTTAGCCCGGCCCTGTCCAGCCCAGCCCGGCCTGGGCTGTTGTGGCCATTTGGGCAGTGAACCAGCAGATGGGAGATTCATTCATTCTCTCTCTCACTCAGTCTGCCTTTCAAGTAAACAAATAAATCTCTCTTTTTTAAAGGTTTGTAAACTACACACCCACCAAAGGACTAGTGTCTAGAGTATAAAGAACACTCAAAACTCGACAGTGAAAAGAATTCAATTAGGAAAAGGGCACAAGATAGGAACAGACATTTACCAAAGAAGATATACAGAATGCAAATCAGCATGTGAAAAAGGCGTTCAACATCATTAGCCACTGGGAAAATGCACATCAAAACTGCCATGAAATATCATAACTCACCTATTAGAATGGCTAAAAGATAAAAGGTGACAACACCAAATGCTGGTGACTGTGTGTGAAAACTGGATCATGCCGATACTGCAGCTGAGGGTGTACAATGGTATAGGCATTTCGGAAAACGACTCAGCAGTTTCTTTACGCATGAAATATGTAAGTATCATATGACCCAGACTTCCTCCTGCTGGACATTTCTCCCAGAGAAATGAAAACTCATATTTACACATGAACATGCGCATGAAAGTCAACAGCAGCTTGATTCAGAACAATCCAGATGTCTGCAAATGGCAAGTGGTTAAAGGGGCCGTGGTACACCCAGATCATTGAATGGTACTCACTCGTACGTGGAGTGCACCTCCTGATACAGGCTATGGCTGGGGGATTGTGCTGAGTGAGTAAGGAATCCCCCAAAGCTGCGTACCGTATGATGGCATTTATATAACATTCTTGAAATGACGAAATTATAGAACAGGCTGGCGGTTGCCAGCAGTTAGCCATGGCGGACGAGGAGAGAGGCGAGTGTGGTGATGGGCGGGATCCCGCGGTGATGCAGCTGGGCAGTATCAAGGCTGTGTCAGTGTCCACAGCCTGGCGGTGATGGTGTGCTACGATCAGCCAGATGTTACCCCAGGGGGAACTGGGCCAGGGGTACACTAGATCTCTCCGTATGATTTCTCAGAACCACAGCCATCTCAAAACAAAAAAGTCAGCTCTAACGCAGCAACAACCAGGGGCTCCTGGAAAAGACAGTCACCAGCGTGGAGGTTGGGCTGGAAGTTAGGTCACGGGGAAAGAGAGGCGTGGCCTCACAGGGCAAGTGAAGCCACGGTGTGGAAGAGGAATTCAACCAGGAGCCACAGGTGCAAACACACAGATAAGCTCTCTCTTGAACACAGTCACTGCTCAGTACGCTGCCCCTCATCGCGCAGGCGGCGTACTGTTTGCACCTACGGAACCTACCCACTTCCTCCAGGACACGTTAACCATCTCGCCATCACTCACAATACCTGGTTATAATGTAAATGCTATCTATGTAGTTGTTATGCCATAATTTTTAGGGAATAATGATGAGGGAAAATGTCTACGTGTTTAGTAGAGACAAAATTGTTTTGCCCCCAAATAGTTCCCAGCTACGGTGAAGCCCACAGATGTGGAAGCTACAGATAGAGAGTGGGTCAACAGCCTGTGGCAGGACGTTCTATGCCACCTGTGCTTGAGGGCAGGTACACGTACTTAAGCAAGGGTCAGAGCGGAACAGTTGTTCCACTGAACTGAAAAGACTAATCTAGCATTTTGCAGTTTTCTCCTCAGCGCAGTAGGGGGTCGGTGTTGGGGCAGGCTTCCGTGTGCTAATTGCTGGAACAAGGAGAAGGTGAACTCTGTGTGCCAGCTTTGGCCCAGCAGTCAGGTGAACGCTGGCGTCTACTCCGCACGGCTCGTGTTCGGGGGAAAACATGGTCCAAGCCGGAAGGAGCAACCCCTGGCTGTCTCGCTCCAGCTGCAGGGCCCCACTGGGAGCCGAGAGGAATTCGGGACAACAGCAAGACACTGGTGAGACATTTTCCAGTGGGCATCTTTGCCCTTCTGAAGGCTGCACCAGTCACTGGAGTAGTTACAGATGACAGGTGCATTAGGAAAATGACTATTATGATGCATTGCAAGGTTACCAAGGACACAGGTCCTTATAGAGCATTATACGGGGAAAAAAAATAAAAATGTCTTAGACCAGAAGTGCTGAGTTTTCCTAAGCTTTCCTCTTCTCCAACTCTGGCCTGGGTGTTGAACTAGTTTCTAGGGGCGCGAACGGGCAGGCTGTGTCATTGCTGAGGTGTGGAGAGAAGTTGCCCATGTCCGAATGGCTCGTGCTGTGCTGCACGGGACAGCATCGGGAAGGGGGAAGGGCACCGTCCCACGTGGGAGGAAACATTAACAAATCACATCCCTGACAAGGGACTAGGAGCCACAAACTCCAGAGAACGCCCCCAGCTCGAGGAGAAAAAGACAAATGCCCAGTTCCAAGTAGCCAGACGATCCAAGCGGATCTGGCTCCAGAGAAGTTGAACACGTGGCAAGATGGTCAACATCAGTAGCCACTGGGAAAGGCAAGTCAAAAGCACAGTGGGCCACTGCTTCGTACCCACTGGGGTGGCTGACATCAGAAAGGCAAGCCTTGGCGAGTGCTGCCCAGAAAGTGAAGCAGCTGGAAGCCTCACACACTGCTGGGGGGGGGGGGGGGGGGGGGAGGGAGTTACAACGTGGCAGCCCCGTGGGAAACAGTGACGCTTTCTCCAAAGCTTAACCACAGGGTTGCCATGTGCCCCAGAACTCCTGCTCCCGCTGTGTTCCCGAGGCAAATGAAAAGTGGCGCACACGTGTTGTATGTTTCCATGTATATGAACTATCCAGAACAGGCAAACCGATAGAGACGGAAAGCAGACCGGTGGTTGTCTGGGGCTGGAGATGTATGGGGAGAGTGATTTATCATGGGGTACTGGTTTTCTTTTGGGGGGAATCATGAAAATATTTTAAAATTGGTTGTAGTGATGGCTGCACAAGTCTGTGACTATACTAAAGCTATACACTCTAAATAGGTGGGTTATGTGGATTCTATCTCCATAAAATTGTTACCAATAAAGGAAAATCCCCCAAGCCTGCCACGGGTCCAATTCATTCTCTGTTCAAGTGGACATTTGGCCTAGCAGTTCAGATGCCACCTGGGATGCTGGCATAGCATATCTGAGTGGCTGGGTTTGAGTCTGAGCTTTGCTCCTTTTAAACATTTTATTTATTTGAGAGGTAGAGTTACAGAGAGAGAGAGAGAGAGAGAGAGAGAAGGGAAAGGCCTTCCATCTACAAGGGGAGCTGAGCTGACCGAAAGCCAGGAGCTTCTTCCGGGTCTCCCACATGGATGCAGGGACCCAAGCAATTAGGCTATACACTGCTTTTCCAGGCCATAGCAGGGAGCTGGCTCGGAAGAGGAGCAGCTGGGACTCGAACCAGCATCCAAATGGGATGGCGGTGTGCTCCACAGAGGCTTAAAGTACTACGCCACAGCACAGATCCCCGAATTCCAGCTTTGCTCCTGCTTCTAGCTCTGCGATATGGCCCACCCTGGGAGGGAGGGAGAGCGTGCTCCTATCTGTTGGTTCGCTCCCTAAATCCCCAAAATGCCTGCAGCTGGGTCAGGCAGAAGTCAGGTGCTAAGAACCCACAGCCCAGGCCTCCCACATGAGAGGCAAGAACGCAGCGACTTGAGCCATCAGTGCTGCCTCTCGAGGTCTGCAGCACAGGAAGCTGGAGTCGGAGGCAGAGGCAGAGGCAGAGGCAGAGGCAGGTATGAGACAAGTGTGGTCAAGTGGTGGCCGAGGGCGTCTTAACTGCTACGCTAAACCCTTGCCCCTGAACACAATGACTGTTGCCTAGAAGAGCCAAAATGGCGAGGTGCGTTAGAGCCAGCGCCATGAACCCTTTGGCCTCGCGGTATTTCTCGCCGAGTAAACAAGGTTTGCTGCAGGTGCAACTGGGTGCTTCGTCAGGGTCACGGTGAAAGTCAAGAAAAGCAGGCCTCCCGGACGGACGGGGCTCCAGGGGGCAGTGCGCTTGGCAGCAAAAAATGAAGGGCGCGCTCATCCCCACGCTGGGTTCAAGTTAGGCATTTAGTTTGGGATTGCATATTTACATTCAATCCGGGCTTTGAAACGGTTTTGATCCTGCTGGAAAGCTTCAAATATTTTTAAGAAAAAAAGGGGGGGGGGCGTAATGACGGTTAGGCTGCAGAGGCGACAAAGAAACAAACAAGCGAAAAACAACGCCCCGAAAGCCGAAGCGGCGGCCCGAGGTGTGGGAGCTGCCCGGGGAGGCGGCAGGGGGCGCCGTCCGCGCTCCTGCCCCGCGCCCGCCCCTGCGGCGCTCGCGTCCCCGCCCTGACGTCCCCGCCTCCTTCTCGTGGGCCTTCAAAGGGCGCTCGAGGTAGCGGCGGCTGAACTTCCGTCGGCAGCCGAGGGGTTCGGCTCGCTCCCTGCACGCTTTGGGGCCCCCGAACTCCGTTCCCGCGTCCTGAAAACAGGCGTCGGGGTTGCACGGCACCCCAGCTTTGCAGCCGCCAGCCGCTGGCGCCCAGGTGCGCCTAAGGCAGGGTACGCCGGGCGGTAACATGGAGATCGGCGGCGCCGGCGTTGCCCCCGTCGGGGCGGTGGGTGAGACCCCACAGTGCGTGCCGGCGGCTTGGGGTGAGGGTGCCGTGGGGCCGGCGGCGCCCGGCGGGGCGGTGGACGGTGCTATGGCGGGTAGCGGCGGCGAGGGCGGGCCGCGGCGGGCTCTGCGGGCAGTATACGTGCGCAGTGAGGGCGCCCCGGGCGGCGCGGCCGCCAGCCCCGAAGTTGGGGCGCACCAGTGCCTGCTGCGAGCCTGCGAGGCCGAGGGCGCGCGCCTCACCTTCGTGCCCTTCGGAGGACTCGACTTTGGGGAGACCGCCTTGCTCGACGCCTTCTACGACGCAGGTGAGAGCAAGCGTTCCCTTGCCCTTCCACTCCCGCCCCCGCCTACGCTTCGCGCGTGCCACCTGCACCTCCCCCTCGTCTCTTCCCGCGTCTCTCCTGTAGCCCCCTCCCCACCCTCATACCCCCTGCATTTGGGGGCAGGTAGAGCATTGTAACCTTTTACGGATAATAGAGGTACGCTGGCTTTTAGACCCCGTTTGTTTTTCTCTTAGAGATTTTCGGGGAATCCAAGAAATATCCGCTAGCCCAGACGCCACCTAGCCCCGCTCTCCCCCCCAACCCCCAAGTTCTGCAACTTTCTGTCCCCTGGCGTGTCCCTTCTGATCGTGGGTCCCGAGGCAGCCTGCGGCAGCTTTTAAAACTGAGCGCGCTGACTGGCCCCCAGCCCTGTTAGCGGTCGCGGAGCGGGGGGCGCGCACGGAGCGAATTCTCTGGGTTCTTTGCCTCTGTAACTTATGGAAATAAACAGGCGGCGAACAATTGAACGGAGCCCGGCGGCCTCCAGCCCCAGGACCCCCAGCATCCCAGGCTGCGGGGTTGCTGCTTCGCGGGTGACTCCATTCCACAGCACGAGGTGGGAGGGCCCGTCTTAGGAGTGGGCGGACTTGCTGGCGCTTAGGAAAGCCTTGGCGTTCTTTTGTGCATACTGGAACCCCTGCCCCCCGCACACACTGCGGGTACGGTGGGCCCTCCCGCCACGTGGCAGATGCACGTGAGCCCCCCTCCCCACGCACTCTGGGCTAATGGCTGCCTTGCTGCGGGGGGCCTGGCTCTCCCAGCTCCCCGTAGCAACGGTACCTGCGGAGCCCAGCGTTCCCACCGCTGCTCGGGATTGCCAGGTTTTCTCTAGGGGTGGGATTCATGGGTGCTTGACTGTTTGCATGGCCGTGCCGCTGCTGAGGACGAGGGTTTGGTGCTAGGGTGACATTTATAAGCGCTAAGTGTTAGCCTGGGGTCCCTGGGGAAGCAGCAGTGCCTACCTGCACCCTAACAGCACGTGGGGAGGGAAGCGGCAAGTTAATTTCAGAGTCAGCCCGTGAGGTTTGTTCCCTGGGCAGCGTGGGTCGGGATTTTTTCCCCCAAAGCCAGTCCTCCCCAGCTGAAGGAGGAGGGGTTAACAGGCTTGTTTAAACAAGTGGCAGCTGGACCCGCTGCCAGCACTCCAGACACCCCGCTAGAGAAGTTGCTAGAACCACTCTGCTTTCTCAGCTTGCATTCCTTCTGCGCCTGCGCTGCACTCGGAACACACTCTTTCCTGAGCGGTGGAGTGTCCCTGTTGCTGTTAGGCACAGCTTGGTCCTCCTGCCAGCCAGTGCGAACTCTGGAAAAAGAGCCGCTTTGCTTTTCCAGGTGTGTGTGCGGCTGCACCTGTGTGGAGTGAGTCTGCCTCGGTCGTCAACTCTCGGGCTCTGGCTTCCAGAGCTACACAAACTGCCCATCGCCTTTGCTTGCTCTGGGTTCTGACTGCCTTGAAAGTTCAGCTGCCTTGTGCACCTTGGCCTGGTCTTGAATAAGTCACTTCTTTTCTACGATTTATTTATTTATTTGAAAGGCAGAGTTAGGTCTTTGAGCCACTGGTTCACTCCCCAAATGGCCGCAACGACCAGGGCTGTGCCAATCCAAAGCCAGGAGCTTCTTCTGGGTCTGCTATGCATGCAGGGGCCCAAGGACTTGGGCCATCCTCCACTGCCTTCGCAGGCCAGAGCAGAGAGCTGGATCAGAAGTGGAGCAGCCGGGACTCGAACCAGTGCCCATATGGGATGCTGGTACTGCACGACAGACTTTAACCTGCTGTGCCACAGTGCCCGCCCCAGTAAGTCATTTCTTCATACATCATTATAATTCCATGTTTCTGGAGCTGCCACTGTGGCATCATGGGTAAATCTGCCTGCAGTGCTGATGTCCAGTATGGGTGCCGGTTCGAGTCCCAGCTGTTCACGTCCAACCCAGCTCCCTGCTATAGCCTGGGGAAGCAGTAGAAGATGGCCCAAGTCCTTGGGCCCCTGCACCCACATGGGAGACCCAGAAGAAGCTCCTGGCTCCTGGCTTCAGATCAGTGCAGCTCCAACCGTTGAGGCCACCTGGAGAGTGAACCAGTGGATGGAAGACCTCTCTGTTTCTGCCTCTCTCTAACTCTGCCTTTCAAAACATTCTTAAAGAAAAAATTACATGTTTCTGCTAGGTTTGAAAAGAATACCTGTACCTCCAGTAACTGGGTCTATGGGGTACACAGCTGTGCACTCCCGTTCCTGGTTTCTGCCACTCACAGCTTTATGGTGTCTCCCCCGAAAAGATCCAGATCTGTCTGTTGGACTTGTTTGTCTACGTTCAGAAGCCATGCCGTCCAGTTTGGGAGCCACTAGGCACATGGGGCTGTTGACATTTAAATTAGTTTAAATGCAGTAAAATACAGTAGTTCCTTAGCTGTGCTAGCCATAGTTGCAGTGCTCAGTAGGCACAGTGACTTGTGTCTGGGACAGCAAAGACACGGAGCTTTTTCCCCGCTGGAGGAGGTCCTGTTAGACAGTGATGTTCTAGAAACGGGGAGGTGGGAAAGGCTTACTAGTGAACTCTCACAGGTGTGTTTTCCAGGGGCTCCTGGCTGTGAAACGTAAGTACTTCCTGTTCCTCTTCTCATAGCAAGTGAAGGCTGGATTTGATGGCATTTTCCCTTCTTCTTGTGCTGTTGTGTGTGGCCCTGAATCTGAGAGTCTGTGTCACCAGTAGGTCATGAGAGGTATGACACATACTATTGATTAAAAAAAAAATTGTAATATACAAAACAAATTAGACCATTTTGAGCATTTTAAAGTGTGCATTTCATGATGTTAAGTACATTCACACTGTTAGGCAGTCATCACCATTATCTATTTCAAGAACTTAAAAATATTTTAGGGGCCAGTGCTGTGGCATAGCGGGTAGAGCCGCCGCCTGCAGTGCCGGCATCCCTTATGGATGCTGGTTCCTGTCCTGGCTGCTCCACTTCTGATCCAGCGCTCTGCTGTGGCCTGGCAAAGCGGCAGAAGGTGGGACTTGCACCTGTGTGGGAGACCCGGAAGAAGCTCCTGGCTTCGTATCGGCGCAGCTCTGGCTGTTGCAGCCTTCTGGGGAGTGAACCTCTCTGCCTCCACCTCTCTGTAATTCTGCCTAATAAATAAATCTTTAAAAAAAATTTAGAGCA
The DNA here is from genome assembly GCA_949820135.1 of Sylvilagus floridanus. Classification (NCBI taxonomy): domain Eukaryota; kingdom Metazoa; phylum Chordata; class Mammalia; order Lagomorpha; family Leporidae; genus Sylvilagus; species Sylvilagus floridanus. Next base: position 125,291,309 of record OX463223.1, read on the forward strand.
GTTTTAGCTTTGCAGGAAAGTCGAGATTTCACACAGGCTCCCTGCCTCCACCTGCAACCTCTGGTGCTACCCACACTCCCCACCAGAGTGGTAGGTTCTTGCACTTGATGGCCTTGCACACACATCGACATGTCACACTCACCTGAAGCTCTGAGTTTACAAAGGGTTCGCCCTTGCTGTTGTATGTTGTGTATTCGGACAAATGTGTAGTAACTGGTACCCACCACTGCGGTATTATGCACAGTGTTTCCACTGACTTGAAAATCCTCTGGGCCTGACCTATTCATGCATTTGAGTTTTGTCATCTCAAACTCTGTACCCATTAATCGATAACCCCATTTTCTTTTTTCATACAGCGTTAGGTCATTACTGCCATTCTACCTTATATATGAATGTGCTTGTCATTCGTGTGTGTGTGTGTGTGTGGACACACAAAACACACCTACAATTTATTTATTTATATGAAAGTCAGAGTTAGGTCTTGCATCTGCTGGTTCACTCCGCAGCTGGCCACAACGGCCAGGGCTGGGCCAGACGGAAGCCAGCAGCTTCTTAGGTCTACCAAGTGGGTGGCAGGAGCCCAAGCGCTTTCTGCTTTCTCAGGCCATTAGCAGGGAGCTAGAACAGAAGTGGAGCAGCCAGGACGCTAACCAGTGCCCATATGGGATGCTGGTATCGTAGGCGGCGGCTTAGCCTACTATGCCACGACACCAGCCCCTATTATAGATATTTTATTTAAGTGGAATCATACGGTGTTTGTCTCTTTTGATTTCAATTTTTTGAAAGATTTATTTTTATTAATTTGAAAGTTCAGAGAGATAGAAGCTGATTCAGTCCTCAGATGGTCGCAATGGCCAGAGGTATGCTGATCCAAAGCCAGGAGCTTCTTCTGGGTCCCACGTGGGTGCAGGGGCCCAAGGACTTGGGCCATCTTGGACTGCTTTCCCAGGCCATAGAAGAGAGCTGGATCAGAAGTGGAGCAGCCGGGTCTTGAACCAGTAGCCATTTGAGATGCTGGCACTGCAGGCAGTGGCTTTACCCACTATGCTACAGTGCTGGCCCCCAGCGTTTGTCATTTTGTGTCTAGCTTATTTCACTTAGCTTCGTGTTTCTGCCATGTTGTAGCCTGTGTCAAACTTAGCCACTTTTTAGGGCTAAGTACTATTCCATCGCACATGTGTATATAGCACGTTTTGTTTGTCCATTCATGTGTGTGTGAGCACTTGTTTTGGGTGTGTGCCTAGAGGTAGAATTGCTGGGTCATTGATGATTGTGTTGAATTTTCGGAGAAGGATCTCGGTTGTTTCTGGCAGAGGCCAGTGGCTGCGTTTGTGTGCCCTTAATCCATAGCAAGATCGGATTGGATTTTCGGCTCTAAGCATCTGTCACCTGTCTGCAAAACCTGGAGGCAAGAAGTCCCCAGAGTTAGCAGCTCAGCAAGTGCGGCTCAGTCACCCAGTTACCTTCCACAGTGAGGCATCATCGGCGTGCTTGACAGGTGTGTGCTAGGAAATTAGAATGCATGAATTTCAAAGAAGTTTGCACCCAAATAAACTTTTAATTGTGTCTGCTGTGGGCTTCTTGAAGTTCCCTTGTCGTTGGAGAGCAGAGAAAATCCGCCGGGTGGATGAGCCTCTGCTCCTTTGGTTCCTTGCCTGTCTCTGTCCACCGAATTCCCACTCCGGACTTCAGCTGGTGGGCTGTGTGTGCGTGCCGCATTTACCTGAGCAGCCTTCTCTGCTCTTCGCAGCTGGGTGCTGTGTCTCCCTCCCGGAGGTCCTCAGGTTATGGTTCTGAAAACACATTCAAAACGAGACATCCTACAGCAAGGAGACCTGTGTAACTTCACTTTGTGCTTTCAAAAAACCTTTCAACGATGAGCTTGATTTTTCCCAGGGTATTATAACTGAATACACTTACTGTAGTAGCAGACTTCCTGGGGAGCTCTGGACTGGTAGAATACAGTGCATTTATCTCCTGGAAGTATGCTGCATTATGGATGCAGGTTTACTCACCAGTTAGTTTGGTGGTTAGTTAATCACCAATCTGAGTGAGTGCCTCCACCTCGATGCTAATTTGCAGCCTTCTTGAGTTAGCTATTAACTGCTCTAATGTCAAGAACAGCCCTTTTGATCAAGCCCTGTTCATAAATGCCGGAGGCCCAAGTGATCTTCCCGTACCTGTTAGGTCTGGCTTTGTCTGACCTCTCTCCTCTGAGCTTCACTTTAAATGTTACTTTTCTGGGCCCAGGAGCCCTGCATTTAATCTTTTTCTTCAGTTATGTTTCCAGTGCCTCTCACCCCAGAAAATCCTGTCATTTCCTGAATGCTGACGCAAAGACTGAGAATAGAACTTCTGTGTCCATAGTGGTCATTTCGCTTTGCTCTAGCCTGATGAACAGCTGTTCTCTGGTTGGCTCGTATACCCCTCAAATGCAGGAGAGAAGATTGTGTTGTAGTCATTATAATGCATTTGCTGGGACTCTGAGAAGCCAATGTATTAATAAATTCATTTAATAAAACTAAAATTAAAAAACAAAAAATGGTTCAGAGTTAGCTGGACGATGAGCCAAGACTTCTGCTCTCGTTGCTGGGAAGCAGGGACTACATTTCCCAGCACCCTTTGCATCGAGGTGACATGGACAACTACTGGCCACTGTGATGTGAGTAGAAGTGGTGTCTGTCACTTCCTGGGCCCAGGTGTTGGCATGTCTGATGGGCTTTCTCCTATTCTCTCATCTCTTTGGCCTCCAGGATGACCTTGAGGGTTCCGTGTAGGTGGTGGGGGCACAAGACGGAAGGTGTCTGAATGCTCAGGCCGTCCTTGGAGGATAGCTCTTGTAGCAGAAGCATCAGTTTGAATTTTGCCTGAGGAAGGAAGAAGCTTATATTTTATTACTGAGATTTGGGGGTTGCTTGTTAGGGTGAGAAGAAATTATAACTTATTTTATGAAAATTGATTCTGACTGCTAGAATATTCTTTCCTAAGTCATGCCAAACCAAGGGAGAGGGCATGCATGGTTCATGTGGGTCATCACTGTTCATCACATGTCCCACACTGTGCTGCTGTTGGCTAAGAAGATAGAAAGGAGATACTTGGGCCTCTGGGCTAATACCAGCAATGGAACAAGGGGACATTTTCTCTTCTTTCATGATTGACTGGTTTTAGAGGCTGGGTAATATTTTCTTTTTTTTTTTTAAGATTTATTTATTTATTTGAAATAGAGATCTTCCATCTGCTGGTTTACTCCCCAAATGGCCGCAAGGGCCAGGCCAAAGCTAGGAGTCGGGAGCTTCCTCTGGGTCTCCCACATGGATGGCATGTGGCCAAGTCCTTGGGCCATCCTCTGATATTTTCCCAGGTGCACTAGCAGGGAGCTGGATCAGAAGTGGAGCAGCTGGGACTCAAACTGAGGCCCATATAGGGTGATGGCATTGCAGGTGATGGCTTAACCTGCTGTACCACAATGCCAGTCCCAACATTTTCATTTTTTTAAAGATCAATTTATTTACTTGAGAGGCATAGTTACACAGAGAGATCTTCCATCAACTGCTTTGCTCTCCAAATGGCCACAGTGGCCAGAGCTGGGCCAATCCAGAGCCAGGAGCTTCTTCCGGGTCTCCCACATGGGTTCAGGGGGCCCAAGCACTTGGGCCATCTTCTGTTGCTTTTACAGGCCATAGCAGAGAGCTGGATAGGAAGAGGAGTGGTCAGGACTTGAACTGGCAGCCATATGGGATGCTATGCCATAGCGCCACCCCCAACATTTTCATTTTGTATTGAGTGATACTCTGTTGATTGTTAGCTTTCATCCAACAGTAATATTGGACTTATTGCAAAACTAGGATATGTGGGGTGGTGTGTGTCATAGTAGTTAAGATTCAACCTGTTCAGCCTTCACATCTGAGTTCTTCAAGGAGCCTTCCCGTGCTCTTGTCCTCTTCCCTGCTGGCTTTTGCATGCTGAGGTTTTCTTTCTAGCAGGTAGCACCATGGCAATTACATAATTATTGAGGTGACAATTGATTCTCTGCAGAACAGCAAGGTCTTCAATAGCAAGGAGCTAGAGACAGTTTTCTATGCTGCCGTGTCATTCCCAAGACTGTCTACCCAGCGCCTCTTCAAAACTGTCACTGGGCACACATGACACCTGGCTTGCTCTGTTGAGATGAAGCAATTGGTTTTGTGCCGTTGAGAGAAATCCAGGATGTTGTTTCCTGAGGTCGCCATATTAGAAATGGTGGCCAGGCCGAAGGCGCTTGTTAAGGCACAAGCCAGGGGGTTGGCGCTGCGGCGTAGCAGGTAAAGCCACTGCCTGCAGTGCCAGCATTCCATATGGGTGCTGGTTTGAGTCCCAGCTGCTCCACTTACAATCCAGTGCTTTGCTATGGCCTGGGAAAGCAGTAGAAGATGGCCCAAGTCCTTGGGCCCCTGCATCTGTGTGGGAGATCTGGAAGAAGCTCCTGGCTTCAGATCGGCCCAGCTCCAGCCATCTGGGGAGTAAAACAGTGGGTGGAAGACCTCTCCCTCTCTATGCCTCTGCCTTTCAGATAATCAGTCAATCTTAAAAAAAGACACAAGCCAGGCACTTCATGCCATATTTGTGGGTGTGCCCCTCTCTCCTCTGTGGTGCGTATCTAATGGAAGAAACTAGAAGTACTAGTGCTGGACATGCTGGAATGGAAACAGTGATTTCAGCTGTGCACTAGGAATGTTGTTTTTGTCCAAGTTTTCTGTAATGCATGTTTTCTGTAATACTAACAGAGTAGTCTCCCATTTCTGCAGATATACGTTCCAAGATGTTCTGGGATACCTGAAACCTCAGGTAATACCAAGCCCTATGTATACACTGTCTTTTCCTGTACTGTACCTACATATTTATGATAAAGCTTAATTTTTTAATTTTCTTTTTAAGATTTTATTTTTTTGAGAGGTAGAGTTTATGGGGGGGGAGGGGTCCTTCCATCCGCTGGTTCACTCCCCAGATGGCCGCAACTCCTGGAGCTGAACTGATCTGAAGCCAAGAACCAAGATCTTCTTCTGGGTCTCCCACGTGGGTGCAGGGCCCAAGGACTTGGGCCATCTTCTACTGCTTTCCCAGGCCACAGCAGAGAGCTGGATCAGAAGTAGAGCAGCCAGGTCTAGAACTGGCACACATACGGGATGCCGGCACTGCAGGTGGAGGATTAACCTGTGCTACAGCGCCGGCCCTTTAATTTATAAATTAGGTACAGTGAGATATTAACAGCAATAGTAAAACAGCACAATTAGAACATTGTAATGTAATGAAAGTGATTTAAAACATGAATTGCTTATTGCTAGAATTTTCTATGTCAGATTTTCAGGCGCTGGTTGGCTGCAGGTAACTGAACTTGGACAAGTGGGGACTACTGTATGATTTTATTGTAAACAAAATGGGGTCATAACTCAGAAGCCATCTCCTTGTCTCCCTGCCTGCCAGGAAGCATGGCTTAGTGTCCAAGCCCAGGCAGCAGTGAGCTCATTCCCAGGAACCAGACCATGTGAGCCCCTGGCCAGACTTCAGCTGGCCCTGCACCTGGCTGCTGGTTTGCCCGTGGGAGTGCCCTTTCTTGTGCCTACTACTTTCGATGCTGCTGCTACTGCCACTCGCTCAGCAGTGAGCCTGAAACTTTCCTCAATTCTTAGTCATGTGGTTTAGCTTTGGTAAAAAGGAGCATTGCACCTGTAGCATTCAACTGAGGTGTTGCTGTTTGCCTTGAGCGAGTTTTAGATAAGGTAGATAGTATGGGCTATTCTACCTTCCTGGCTGTGTATTACTTGTCTGTAAGGCAAAATGTTCATTTTCCAGACATCAACTTAAAAACATAATTTTGAAACATGAGCAATAAGCTTTAAAGAAAAAAATCTTCCATGAAGGAACTTAAAAGTTGTGCAAGTAAAATTTAAAGGTAAATATTTTGGTGCAAAAAATTTTGAAATACATGCATAGTTTTTTTCATAAAGTGCGTTTTTCATGAACTTCTTGAAGACCTCTTATATGCATGGATTTAAAAATTTTTGGCATTAAAATAGGCTTGTCTTTTGATTTGACACTTAACTGGGAAATCCATGTTTCCCAATATCTTGTGTAGGTTTTGAGCTATTGGGTGGGCTAAGGCTTGGACAGAAAAGCCTATTTGTGGCCGGCGCCATGGCTCACTAGGCTAATCCTCTGCCTGCGGCACCGGCACCCTGGGTTCTAGTCCCGGTTGGGGTGCTGGATTCTGCCCCGGCTGCTCCTCTTCCAGTCCAGCTCTCTGCTGTGGCCCGGGAAGGCAGTGGAGGATGGCCCAGGTCCTTGGGCCCTGTACCTGAAATGGGAGACCAGGAGGAAGCTCCTGGCTTCGGATCAGTGCAGCGCCAGCTGTAGCAGCCATTTGGGGGGTGAACCAATGGAAAGAAGACCTTTCTCTCTCTCTCTCCCTCTCTCTCTCTCTCTCTCTCTCTAATTGTGCCTGTCGAAGAAGAAGAAGAAGAAGAAAAGCCTATTGGTTACTGGGGCTGGGGGGCGGTGGTGCTTGCAGAACAGTGAGGGTGAGTGGTGGGCCTTGGCCAGAGGCAGAGCGCATTCAGGAATTAGGGTCTGCAGAATTGCACACAGAGTGGGAAGGGAGGGGAAGAACAGGTAGAAAGGAGAAGGAGCATTCCAAGTAGATGACTTTTTTTGCCTCTTAAGTTTTTTTATTATGGAAAATTTCAAGCTTGTACGTTACCCAGCTCCAGCAATTATTAACATTCTACTATTCTTATCTCCTCTTTACCATTACGGGTTCCCTACCCCATCCTTTACTATTAGTGTTGGTAGGCTTTTAAAATGTTTTTGTGTAAGATGTGTATGCATTGAAGTGCACAGATCTCAGCTGTACTGCCTTGAAAAATGCCTACATGTATGCAACCGGAAGGACTGCTTCGGTGTAGAAAGTTGCCCTCTTCCCGGAAAATTGCTTTATGCCCCCTCCTATTCATTCTACCCTTCACCCCGATGCTTGATCGTGGGCAGTGGCTGATAGGCTGTCACCACACTGTAGATTCGATCTGCCTGTTCTAGTGTTTCGTATATATGAACTCATGTAGTATGTACTGCTTAATGTCTGGCTTCATTTGCTCAGCGTGAAGTTTTGAGATTCATCCATACTGTTGCATGCCTCAGTCGTGCATTTTTTAATGCCCACTAGTATTGCAGTGTAAGAATACACCACAGTTGGATTAGCCACTCTCCTGTTGATGGATATTTGGGTTGTTTCCAGTTTGTGGCTATGACAGATTAGACTGCCGTGAACATTTGCTTCTAAGTCTTTGTAGGCCAGTGTTTTTCTCTTGGATAAATAACTAGGATTGGAATGGCTGGATCAAGGAGCTGTGTGTGTGTGTGTGTGTATACACACACATGTATATCGTTTATGTAAGAAACTTTGAGCCCTTTTTCTAAAAGTGGTTGTACCATTTTATATCCACAGCACCAGTACATGGAAGTTTTGGTGGCTTCACATCCTCTCCAACACTTTATATTATCTGTCTTTTCAATTTTGGCCTCTTGTACATGTTTGTTAATGATGGTGAGCACCTCTCCGTGTAATTTTTAGACGTGCGTGTATCTTCCTTTGTGAGGTGTTCATTCAAGCTATTTACCCATCTAATTGGGTCGTTTGCCATCTGGTTATTGAATTATGATGGTTCTTTACATCTTCTGGATTTAAGTGCTTTGTCAGAAGTATTTTTTGTGAACATTTGCTCCCAGACTGTGCCTTTCCTGGTGATCTGCTTAGTGGTGCCTTTTGATGAGCACAACTTTGTTTTGTTTTATTTTGTTGAAGTCTCATTTAGAGTGTTATTCTTCCTTGGTTGCCTGTTGTATCTTCCTTAAGGAATCCAGGTTGCAACCGTGCAGGTACTTACCTATGTGTTCTTCTAAAACAGGGCCGGGCAACATCTGGGCCCAGGCTAAATAAGGCCCGCTGAATCCTTTGGTCTGTCCTGCCAAAGCAACTGTAGGTGGGACTCAAAATTCGATAAATGTACAGCAGGCTAATTTTTGAGTTGCTAATTGTGTACGGGCTACAAATGATGCTGTAAACACCCAGAATGACCCTTGGCAGTAAAAAGGTTCCCCACCCCATTCTAAAAGCTTTATGATTTTAACTTTATGTTTATATGTGTGATTCATGGCAAATTGAGTTTGACAGAGGTGGCTCTTGGTAAACAGAAATTGTTTGCGGCGAACGTATAGGCTGACAGTCCCCGCCAAGGTTGAACCTTCCAGCCGTGGAGTCTGGACAGCAGGACCACAGCTGCCTCCTTCGCACCCCCTCAACCAGCAAAGTGCAGGAAGCATGGTTGCCCTTGAGGTGAAGAGCAGAAACTTCGGACACAAAGCTGTGACGCAGCCTTCCCGACAGGCTCCCTCTCACTGTGTCCTGGCCCTGGCAGTACTCCTACAAGTGGCACAGAAGAAAGGGCCCCGGCTTTCAGGATCCGAATTGGAATTGATACCACTGTGTTTACTGGTTCTGTGACCTGCATAACTTAATATCTTTGCACTTCATTAAAAAAATTTTGAGGGAGAGGGATGAAGGGAGGGAGGAAGGGGTATCATTATGTTCTTGGAATTGTATCTACAAAGCACATTGGATCTATTGAAAACTAATTAAAAATTAAAATTAAAAAAACTCGTAGAGATTAGGACTTGGAGCCTTGAATTTAATAGGTGCTCAAGAAATGTCAGTTTCCCTGTACCTTTCCCTTTTGCCCCCACGGATAACCTCAGCCTCCCAGTGCGTGATCACCCGCAGTTTCTAATTCCACCCATGGCTTAGAGTAAGAACTGCACATTTCTCATGGGCTTGTTTTGCCTATTTGTGTACTTTTATAAGTGCAATAATATGGTCTGTACGTTGTTGTGTCTGGCTCCTTCTCACCACTCTGTTTAAGATTCCTCTATGATGTGACTATAGTACATGGTCATTTCTATGTGGTATTTCACTGTAAGAATATACCACAGTTTTTTTTCTATTAATGAACATTTGAGCCACTTCTAGTCTGAGACCATCATGAATACTGCTTCTGCTGTGAATATTGTAATACTTGTATTTCTTCTTTAACAGCTATATTGAGATAGTTCACTCATTTTAAATAAATGTACAATTCATGGTTTCCAGTATATACAGAGTTGTGTAGCTGTCACCATTGGCTAATTTCAGGTCCTTTTTATTAGACCCCTGAAAGACCCTTGTACCTATTAGCATTCATTCCTCACTCCGGCCACCTGCCCAGGCAACCATTACTCTGCCTTCTGTCTCTGTAGATTGACTTCTTCGTGTGGGTGGTGGCCTTTGGGGTCAGGCTTCTTTCATTTACTATATCTTAAGGTTTATTCATATTATAACATGAATCTGTACTTCATTCCTTCTTTATTACTAGATAATATTCCACTGTGGACAGATCAGTTTTACTTAACCATTCACCTCTTGGGTTGTCTTCATTTTTAGACTATGGTGAATAATGCTTCAGGTGTCTGTGTGAATGTGTTTCTCCTGAGTATGTACCTTGAAGTGGAATTTCTGGGTCATGTGGCAACCCTGTTTAACCCTTATTAAAATATTTTTATTGTAAAAACAGTGCAGCATCATGGCATAGGAGGTAAAGCTACCACCTGCAATGTTGGCATCAGATATGGGTGCTGGTTTGGGTCCCATTCGTTCCATTTCCAATCTGGCTCCCCGTTAATGGACCTGGGAAAACAGTGGAAAATGGCCCAAGTGGTCAGGCCCCTGACTTGTGTGGCAGACCTGGAGGAAGCTCTTGGCTTTGGCCTGGCCTAGCTCTGGCTGTTGAGGCCATCTGGGGAGTGAACTAGCGGCTGGAAGACTTTCTCCTCCACCTCCGTCTGCCTCTTTCCAACTCTGACTTTCAAATAAATCAGTCTTTTAAAAAATAGTGCAACAGGAGCTGGCGCTGTGGCACAGTGGGTTAAGGCCCTGGCCTAGAGTGCTGACATCCCATATGGGCTCCGGTTCTAGTCCCGGCTGCTCCTCTTCTGATCCAGCTCTCTGCTGTGACCTGGGAAAGCAGTAGAACATGGCCCAAGTCCTTGGACCCCTGCACCTGTGTGGGAGGCCCGGAGGAGGCTCCTGGCTCCTAGATTTGGATCAACACAGCTCCGGCTGTTGTGGCCATCTGGGGAGTGAACCAGCAGATGGAAGACTTCTCTGTCTCTACCTCTCTGTAACTCTGTCTTTCAAATAAATAAAATAAATCTTTAAAAAAAAAAGTACAACATTAAATTTACCATCTTAACCATTTCTAAGTGTATAGTTCAGCAGTCTTAAGTACATTGACATTGTTGTGAATGTGAATACACTTAATTCTGTTCTCCAGAAATCTTTTTTAATTTTAAGATTTATTTTATTGCCGGTGCCGTGGCTCAACAGGCTAATCCTCCGCCTTGTGGCGCCAGCACCCCGGGTTCTAGTCCAGGTTGGGACGCTGGATTCTGACCCAGTTGCCCCTCTTCCAGGCCAGCTCTCTGCTGTGGCCCAGGAGTGCAGTGGAGGATGGCCCAAGTGCTTGGGCCCTGCACCCCATGGGAGACCAGGAGAAGCACCTGGCTCCTTCTATCGGATCAGCGCGGTGTGCCAGCCGCAGTGCGCCGGCCATAGCGGCCATTGGAGGGTGAACCAACGGCAAAGGAAGACCTTTCTCTCTGTCTCTCTCTCTCTCACTGTCCACTCTGCCTGTCAAAGAATAAAAAAAGATTTATTTATTTGAAAGAGTTAGAGAGAGGTAGACAGACAGGTCTTCCATTCACTAGCCCATTCCCCCGATGACCGTGATGGCTGGAGCTGCACCAATCCGAAGCCAGGAGCTTCTTCCTGGTCTCCCACATGGGTGCAGGGGCCCAAGCACTTGGGCCATCCCCCACTGCCTTCCGAGGCCATAGCAGAGAGCTGGATTGGAAGAGGAGCAACCAGGACTAGAACCGGTGCCCATATGGGATGCTGGCACCTCACGCCAGGGCTTTAACCTGCTGCACCACAGCGCCAGCCCCTTCAGAAGTCTTTGAACCTTTCAGTACCAAATCTCTGTGACCATTCAACAAAAACTTGCCCTTTCCTTCTCTTCCAGATCCATGGCAACCACCATTGCCACTTTCTGTCTCTATGGATCGGACCATGCTAGGTATCTCATACACGTGGAATCATACAGTTTGCCTCCTGTGACTTGGTTTTTCATCTGGCACGTTTTTAAGGTTCATCCATGTTCTAGCATGTGTCAGAATTTCCCTTTTAAGGCTGAGTGATACTCCATTGTGTGTATGTGCTCCATCTGGACTAGCCATTCAGCTCTGGACAGGCACTTGGGTTGTTTCCATCTTCTGTTAACCTTCTTGAGGGTTTCCAAACTGTCTTCAAAAGCAGCTGCCCTATTTTATATGCCTCCCCAGGAGTGTGTGAGAATTCAACTCTCTCCGTATCCTTGTCAGTAGTTGCTCTTGTTCATCTTTGTTTTATTATAGCCATCCATAGTGGCTTTCATTTCCGTTTCCCTGGTGACTAAGGGTGTTGATCTTGTCATGTGATTATTGGACATTTGTACATCTTTGGAGAAACACTTAATATCCCTGGACAGTTTTGTACGCTGGGTTATTGTCTTATTAGAACTTGTCAGATGGTGGTTTGCAGATATTCGCAGTCTGTGGGTTATTTTTTCACTTTGTTGATGCTGTCCTTCAAAACACAAAAGACTTTCTAAAATTTTTTAAAAGATTTTATTTGAGAGGCGGAGTCAGAAAGAGCAAGGTCTTCCATCTGCTGGTTCACTCCCCAGTTGGCTGCAGTGGCCCACGGAGCTGGGTCAGTCTGAAGTCAGGAGCTTCTTCTGGGTCTCCCACACAGGTGCACGTGCTCAAGCACTTGGGCCATCTTCCACTGCTTTGCCAGGCCACAGCAGAGAGCTGGATCAGAAGTGGAGCAGCTGGCAAGTTAACTGGTGCCCATGTGGGATGCCTGTGTTGCAGGCAAAGGCTTAACCTACTACGCCACAGTGCTGACCCCAGCACAAAAATTTAATTTTGGCAAAGTTCAGTTTGTATTTTTCTTTTACTCCATCCATACTGTTTCCTTTACGTTTTTCTTAGTTTCTTTTAAAAAATCATTTTAAATTGTTAAGATTTGTTTATTTTATTTGAAAGAGAGAGGTCCTCCATCCACTGGTTTACTCCCCAAATGGCTGCAATGACCAGGGCTGCAGCAATCCAAATCCCGGAGCTTCTTCCAGGTCTTCCACACAGTTGCAGGGGCCCAAGGACTTGGGCCATCTACCGCTGCTTTCTGAGATGCATCAGCAGCGAGCTCTGTTATGGGCTAGGTTTAGGACCTCAATTCATTTTCCAGGTTCTTGCCTTTTACATAGGGAATAATTCTAAATACAGACCAAAATATGGCATATAGCATGTTAAACTTTATTTGCAAAGTGAGAAAAATACACAAGCCCATTGGGCTTTATTTAAGGAGAATGGGGCCAAAGAAATGGAATTATCATAACGTGCTCTGCTTGTCCTGAGTCCACGTGGAGGGAAGACCAAGCTTCCGTTGTTCCTGCCTTTTTATGCACTTGGAAAAAACAGAAGTGTTTACATGGTACCGTCCCCACGTCCCAGGTAAGGGGAGGTCCTTCCTGGGGAGGAGTCCCCTGATTGACAGGTAGATGAACAGGACAAAACAGTGAAGGAGGTGCGGCTTCCAGCTCATCAACTGAAAATTATCTGTCTAGGCTTTACCGTATCAGTGGGTCAGAAGTGGAGCATCTGGAACTGGAACCTGCGCCTGTATGGGTTGCAGGCAGCAGCTTTACCACTATGCCACGGTGCTGGCTCCTAAAATTTTACTTATTTTGAATGACAGATTTTAAAGAATCACTCCTCAGCTTACCTGCGACGACCAGGGCAAAGCCAGGAGCCTAGAGTACAATCCAGGTCTGCCACGTGGGTGGCAGGCCTGAACCACTTGAGCCATCACCTGCTGCCTCACAGGGTGTGTTGGCAAGAAGCTGAGCTGGGAGAAAAGCCAGTACTTGAACCCCAGGCACTCTGATTTGGGATATGGGTGTCCCAAGCAGTGTCTTGGGTACTGAGCCAAATGCCTGTGCCGCCTTAATTTCTTATCCTTACGACGTTTCTTTATGCCAGGGGCCAGCAAGCTACAGTCTGTAGCCCAGCTGTCTGTATTTTATAAATAAAGTTTTATAAATGAAGTTCTATTAGAACAGATCCAAATCACAGTAGCTAAGATGTGGACTCAACCCAGATGTCCATCAATTGATGACTGAATAAAGACAACATGATGTATACACACTATGGAGGAGTACTCAGCCATAAAAAAGAATGAAATCCTATCTTTTGCAACAAACTGAATGCAATTAGAAATCCTTATTCTTAGTGAAATAAGCCAGTCCCCAAAAGATAAATATCATGTTTTCTGTGATACGTGGTAATTAATATAGACTGCCAAAAGAAGTATAGGATTGAAATGGACATCTTGTGATTTGATTATTGTTTTTAGCTCTTGTTCATTGTCCTGTGGAACTGTTGTCTTTCTACTTTTTACTTGTTGAGTATTATGGTTAGTGTTGCATTAAACCTGTGGTATAAAGTGGATTGAAATTGGTTTTGCAAAAATGTAAAAAGTGAAAAAGGAAGAAAGGGAGATGGAAGGAGGGAAGTATGGTTATCTTCTGGCTGTGAAATACCTGAAATCTGATTTCTTTATATTAGTAAAGATTTGAAAAAGAATTATACCTTATGAAACATTCGAAATTTATTCTTTTTCTACTAATAAAAATGAAAAGAACATGCCCATACTTGTTAATATATGGCTATTTTCAGGCTACATTGCCAGGAATTGTGTGGCCTGCAAAGGTGAAGATATTTATTATCTGGCCTTGCACAGAAAAGTGTACCTATTCTTGTTTTATTTAAATGTGTGAATATACATTTTTAGTCTCTTTATCTTAAAAGATTCCAGATCAGATACACTGTTCTGTACCTGGCCTTTCCCATTTACAGTTTGGCCTTGATGTCTTTCCTACTCAGTATATGAGAATCTTCAACATTTTTTTTCCTGGTTGGTTGGTGCTTCGTTGTGTGCATACTGGGTGTCTATTTTTGCTTTGCTGCTGCTGAGTTCTCTTGCAGTTGTGTTGGTGGTGGTTCTTTCAAAGCCTTTTGGTGGTATTGAGAACAGTCCTGCGAATGTCCCACCAGTGGCCAGTGTGGGCCCTGGGCTGCAGTTTCTGTCCTCAAAGTCTCTGGTCTGCTGTATTGTATCAGATCCATGGTCTCACAGCTTCAGGTAGGGCTAGGGGAGCTCAGGAGTTCATCAACAATTTGGGGGCATGGATTTCACAAGTTCTTCCCTCTCTACAATCTCCTTTGTACTTTTCTGGTTTCCTGGGGCTCTCATATTTGGTCTGGGACTTGTTTTAGTTCACTTTGCTTCACGTGTCCCACAACTGTGCCCATGGCTGAAGCCAAGAGATAAGAGAAAGGAAAGCAATGGAGGGCTGCGCCATCCTCCCGGCTCCTCCAGTTGGAGAAGGGGGTTCCCTTCTCTGAGTCCTCTGGACACCTGTGGTCCCTGCTGTCACTGACTATCTCTGGTCATCACTGTGGGATTGCAGAGGCCCTGGGGTATGAGAGAACAAAGAAAAGCAATCAGGAGACTTGCCCCCACTCGGCTTCAAGGAGAGGGCTTCTCCCGTGCTCTGTATCCATACCCAGTGCTTACGCTGCTTTTAGTTCAGGCTGGGAGACGCTGGAGCAAAAATGGGAAACTCAGTGCTGGCTTGGTGGCTCAGGCTCACCATCCCTAATCTGAAAATTCAAAATCTGAAATTCTCCCAAATCCGAAACTTTGAGCACCAACATGATGCAACAGATGGAAAATTTCATGCTGTAAAGCTGTGTTTCGTGCACAGAATTATTAAAATCATTATGTAACAGTACTTCTATGTATATAAGGTATATATGAAACATGAGTAATTTGCATGTTTAGACTTGGGTCTCAGCCCTAAGATGCCTCATTATGCATATGCAAATATTCCAAAATCTAAAATAATTTGAAGCCTGAGACTCTTCTAGTCCCAAGCGTTTTCTAAAAGGGCTCCTCAACCTGTACTTTGAAATCAGATCTTCTTTCCCCATCTGTTTGCTATCATTCCTACTACTTACATCCCTGCAATAGCTGTGCCTTCCATTCTGTCTGGGTTGTGTGGCTGCATTGAGGGAGAGACAAGGTAAAATGCTCCGTTTTACTTGGAACCAAAGCCCAAACTTGTGCCATGAAGTTGTGAGGTGTCTGTCATGTAGCAGTAGTGATCAGAATATCTTGAATGTGAGCCATATTGTACCAGACAGTTCGATCAGTAAAGATGCCCTATGTGACTGTCGAGGTGGAAGACAGAAGTAGCATAAATGGAACGAAAGGAAATAGATATCATTGATAATGTGAAGGTGCTTCACTAGCCTCCAACGTATCCTACGAAATATTTTGGTCAGAAAAGGCTTCGAAGAAATGTCTTGAAAGACCTTACTGGAGAGAATCACATTAGAGTGGTTCTTGTAAGACAGAGGACGCTCAAGAGGAATCTTCAGGTGATGGGAGTGAAAAGATGGAAGTGGTATGTTCAGAGGCTGCCAAGGAGCCCCAGGTTGGACCTGTGCCTTGGAGCAGCATCGATGATGACACGGATATTGATTCCACTGAAAGTGATGACTGCAGCCTGGCTTTCAGTGTAGCTCTGCACGTCTTTTTCTGCATTGTTAGCAGGAAGAGCAACGTGTGTTTACAGAAGATAAAGTGGCTGCAGTCATGCTATACTGGGTATTATAAACATTTCACTGTGAGTAGCCTAAAATTAAGCCAAGTGAATCCATTCACCTCAGTGGGTAAATACCATTTGCTTTTATATGACATGTTTGTTTTAGAAAAAACTGGAGGTAGACACATCTCAATCATCCTTCTGTAGTTATAAAAATGATTTAATTTTGATCATCCTTTAAAAAGGTACTGGTTAGCAAAGGATAGGAGAGCAGATAATTTCCCAATGTCTCTACCTTTTCTTTTCCTTCCTCCTAGTTAAAACGTGATACTCCAAGTAACTAGCTGCCATCCAGCTTGCTAGTTGGTGGCACTGAATTGGGAGGTTGGCTCCTTGGTTGACTAGATAGGAAAATAGGACTGAAATGATGCTTCACTATGTTGTTTCCACTGACCTGAGCTGAGTTGGGTTGGAAATGAGCAGCAGTGGAAGAAGCAAGATCTAAGTTAGGGTAGGAGTTAATAGATGTGCTTTCCCTGCAGTAGATCTGGGTTGTTGGCTATTTCCTGGTAGCTTTCAGATGGCCAGTGTTGTAAATCCAGCTGAATTTTTAAGAACTGTCATTGGCAGGAAATGTGTTCTAAAATCAGTTCTTCATTTAGATAAAACCAGTCTTGTTCATTCCTTTTTAAAATTTTTTTTTTTTTTTTACAGGCAGAGTGGACAGTGAGAGAGAGAGACAGAGAGAAAGGTCTTCCTTTTGCCGTTGGTTCACCCTCCAATGGCCGCCGCGGTCGGCGCGCTGCGTCCGGCGCAGCGCGCTCATCCGATGGCAGGAGCCAGGTGCTAGGTGCTTTTCCTGGTCTCCCCATGGGGTGCAGGGCCCAAGCACCTGGGCCATCCTCCACTGCACTCCTGGGCCACAGCAGAGGGCTGGCCTGGAAGAGGGGCAACCGGGATAGAATCCGGTGCCCCGACCGGGACTAGAACCCGGTGTGCCGGCGCCGCAAGGCAGAGGATTAGCCTGTTGAGCCACGGCGCCGGCCTCCTTTTTAAAATTTTAAAAATTTTATTTTTTTATTTGAAAGTCAGACAAAGAGATGTTTCATCTACTGGTTCGTTCTCCAGCCACAGCCAGGATTGGGCCATGCCCATCCAGGTCCCTCATATGGTGGCAGGAACCCAGGTGGTGGAGCTGTCATTTACTGCCTCTCAGGATGCCCATTAGCAGGAAGCTGATTGGAAGTGGAGGAACTGGGACTTGAACCAAGCACTGTGATATGGGATGTGGACATCCCAAGCAATGACAGTTCTTCTGTGCCAAACTCCTAATCCAAAAACAACCTTATTTGTTATGCTGCAAAGAAGGTGGGCTTACAAATAACCTTTAATATATTGAAAGACTGGCATGAGCTGCTATGATCACAGAATTACTGTGATAAATCATTCACCATCAAATAATTTCATTGACTAATGCTTTGCTTAAAAAAAACAGATGCTTATTTTAAACCACAGTTTTACTTATTACCTATAAAGTATTTAACAAAAATAATGTTTAAGATAGTGTTCAAAAGATTTAATTTTCATTTATTTTATGTATTTGGAAGGTGGAAATTCAGAGACAGCAAAGGAGAGACAGATATCTCTCATCTGCTAGTTCATTCCTTAAATGCCTGCGACATCCCAGGCTGGGCTAGATTCAAGTTAATTGGGGTCTTCCACGTGCGTAGCAGGGACCCAAGTACTCAGCCAGTACCTGCTGCCTCTTGGGGTCTGCATCAGCAGGAGGCTGGAATTGGGAGTGGAGCCGGATCTTACTTATTTTGTGTGTGTGCTCTTTTGTTTGTTTTTGATTTTTTTCTCAGAGCTGGGACTTGACCCCGGGCACTCTAATATGGGATGCAGGTATCCCGAGTAGCCTGTTGACCACTAGGCCGAGTGCCTGCCCCTCAAAAGTTTTTAATGTTTTGAACTCCTGTATATTCATCTGCTTTATTTCATCCTAGCCTGGTTTGAGGTCCCTGTGGTTCATTTTTGTTTGAGGGGTGTTGGGACATTTTGTTGCCAAGTGTCGATTTTAACTGGAGCAGCGGCTTGTTCAAACGAGATGGGTGGTACGGAGGTGTGTGCTTGCCTCGTGATCAAGCAAGACGGTTGACACTGTACAGAGGCTTTTCCCCTGAGGCTGCCTTGCATCAGAAGGAACGAGAAGGTCATGGTTGTTAGGAGCACAGGGTGCAATTGGGAGTGAAAATCTGACTTTTATCTCTCGTTATGTGAGATGCAGGCTGATACATAAATTGTTTTGCTCCCAAAGGGCTGAGTTTCAGAAAGTGAGTTATGAATGCAGTAATCCTCATCTGGGCAGTGGAGAATGCAGGACTTGGGGGTCACCAAAGCAGAGTTCAAACTGTGACCTTGGATGACTCTGTTACCATCTTGGGGCTTCATTTCCTCACCTGCCCGGGGAAGCCGGTACTTGGCCTGCCTGCCTCCCTGGATGGGTGTGAAATTCAACTGAGAGGTCTGGGGAGGTGTTGTGTACATGGCAGAGCATGTGACTCCGGTGGTGATCAAAGCTTTTAGGGACTTGGTGGTCTCTTCAGGAGAGAAAAAGACTTGATCTTCATATATAATAAAAATTCTAGTCTGAGGTTATATCACAATATTTATCTATAAACCTGATACTAAGTGTCTCAGCAGTTCTAAAAAAGTAAACCAATTGAATATTGTTGTCGTATAAATTCACAAGGTGAACCTAATCCACTGGCCTGAGTGATGAATGTTAGGCAAAAATTTCAACTATTGAACTATTGAACATGGCTTACTCAAATTTAAGATTTATTTTTGATTTATTTCAAAGAGTTACAGAAAGAGGTAGAGACAGAAAGAGGTCTTCCATCCGCTGGTTCACTCCCCAGATGGCCGCAATGGCCAGAGTTGCACCAATCCGAAGCCAGGAGCTTCTCCTGGGTCCCCCACATGGGCACAGGGGCCCAAGGACCTGGGCCATCCTCTACTGCTTTCCCAGATCATAGCAGAGAGCTGGATCAGAAGAGGAGCAGCCAGGACTAGAACCAGCGCCCATATGGGATGCTGGCACTTCAGGCCAGGGCTTTAACTCGCTGCACTGCAGTGCCGGCCCCCAGAAAAAAAATTTTTTTTTTTTTTTGAGTAGCAGTTTTAATCTGTCCTGTTGTAACTGACGTGGACGTGTCTCTGTTCCAGTCCTCAGTGGTGCCACAGCAGGGCTTGTTGCAGAGGTGTGAGGCCACTGTGCAGAACCCAGCACACAATGTAGAGGAGGCCTAGGAAGGAAGGCACTCGTGTCTCCAGGTTGAAAGTTCATCTACTTGGTAACAAGCTCCTCGACCAGATCCCAGGCTGCCGATGACAATGGTCTGACCATTTTCAGCTTCACCATTGCACATAAAGCTGCTCCCTGCAATGCTGACATCCCAGATAGGCACTGCTTCCTGTCCCGGCTGCTCCACTGCCAATCCAGTTCCCTGCTAATGCACCTGGGAAAACAATGAAAAGGGCCCAAGTGCTTGAGTCCCTGCAGCCACGTGGGAGACCTGGAAGAAGCTCCTGGCTCCTGGCTTTGGCCTGGCATAGCCCTGGCTGTGTAGTCATCTGGAGAGTAAACCAGCAGATGGAAGATAGCTCGCTCTGTCTCTGCCCCCTCTATCTGTGTCGCTGACTTTCAGATAAATAAATCCTTTAAAAATTGGGGGCTGTTGTCTGTCATTGCCTTGGAGTTAGTATTTCTGTTGTCACTTTCCAGTAGTGTCCTTATGAAGCATTTACTTTTTTAAAAAAATTTATTTGTTTGAAAGACAGAGTTGTAGAGAGAGGCAGAGAGAACTCGTATTGGTGTCTAATGGCTAGAGCTGGGTCCGGCTGAAGCTAGGAGTTTATCTGGGTATCCTTTGTGGGTGCAGGGGTCCAAGTACTTGGGTCATCCTCTGCTTTCCCAGGTGCTCTAGCAGAGAACTGGATTGGAAGTGGAGTACCTAAGACTCAAACTGGCTCCCATATGGGATTCCAGCACTGCAGGCCGGGGCTTTACCTGATATGCCACAGTGCTGTTCCCAAAGCATTTAATTTTTGAAAGTGTTTTTTTTTCCAACACTATTATTTTTTGAGATCATAATCTTTGAGTGAGTTAGAGTCCAGGGAACAACCATGTAGGCAGTGCCCAATCTCCTCAGCAGTACTTGTCCATGCGAGATCAGGTGACCAGGCTGTGCCGTGAAGGGTGTCTTGGGCATATGTGTTTGTCCTCTCATTAGCAGCAGTTCTCCAGGGTGAATATGAATATGACAGTCTTCGGTTTAAACCTCTCCTGATTCTTTAAGAATACTTTTAGATAATACCTTGATAATGTGGTTATTTTTCCCTTGGAGTTTTTACTTTTGAGAGATAGATCCTGAACTATTTGGGATAAAATGATATGGTGTCTGGGATTTACTTCAAAGTAATCTGGAACAGGTAGTGTAGGTGGCAGTAAAGATGAGACAAGGCAAGCCATGAGTTGATGATTGAGTTGAGGGAGGAGGAAGGTTTTGTTAGACTATTCTGTCTGCTTTTATGTACATGTATAGGTTTCTATAATAAAACGTTTAAGAAAATCTACCGTAGATTTCCCATTGGCCTTAACAGCTTTACCATGTACACCTACTAACACTCTAGATTCATCTCCTGGAACGTTCTGGTCCCCTGAAATTGTTTACAGTGGCCTAACATCCCTTGCTTAGGGCACTCTTTCCTGTCCTCCTGGCTCACTGCTTTGCCCTTGATGTGCCTGCCTAATTCTTAAAGATCCTCTGGTCACAGCAAACATGGGTTCCCCCTGGCCTCTGCCTGAGTGGGGTTAGGTCCCCTCTAGAAGCATGCCCCAGCTGCTGTGTTTCCTTCCCCTGAGCCCTCCTCACAGTCATTCTAACACTTTAAAATTTCCACTTATCTGCAGTGTGTTGTGTGTGCGTGTGTGTGTTCTTTTTTTTGAGGAAAGCAATGTTTAAACCACTGGTACTTATTTCCTGGTACCCAGAAAGATGCCTAGCATATAACAGGCAATCCACCCATAAGAGGGTAAAAGGCCCACCCCAGGGTTTGGTAACGCTTGGCCTCAGGTCTCCCGGAGCCAGCGGGACTCGGGGCTGCTTTGGCTTGTGCTGCCCTCTTGTTCATGCCCCTGTTTGGCTTGTGTCTCTTCTGGCGCATTAGGCTTTGCAGCAGTGGCTTCCTGCGAGTTGACAGTGCAAGCATGAGTTTGGGTACTACTTTCTTATATCGCTATTGCCTGTGGTAGGGCAGCTGCCATCACCCCGGAGCCAGTACCTCCTTGTTCAAATGTGCAAGTTTTCACATGTTGTCTGATACTACTAGGCAGATTTCAGCATGCTTGTTTTTGAAGCAGTGTGTTGCTCCTCTGTTTTGGTACCTCTACTGTGAGGTACCAGTCTAGGAACACTTTCTATCGAGTTGATGGTGGATTTGTGAACTGGGAGCTAAAAAGTTAAAAATAAAGTCTCCATAGGTGGGATGGATAAAGAAACTGTCTAGTCATCATATAATGGAATATAGAAGTGAAAATGTAGGAATTAGAACTAAATGTACAAATTGGTGAAATAAAAATGCAAGTCAAAGGATATTTAAATAGTGTGACACTGTGTATATAAAAGTTGAAAGACATAAAACTGAACAACATACTGTTTAGGAATTTACACATACAGCATTTACATAGGCATATAACATAAAATATGCCTATACAAGGGTACTTCAAAAAGTTTATGGCAATGGAATGAAAAGATAATATGCATTTTCCATGAACCTTTTGAAACCCCCTTGTGCAAGTCTGTAGATGTGTATACCTGTTGTCTTAGTCTGCTCAGGTTGTTAGAACAATACCATAGCTGAGGTAGCTTTTGAACACGGAAACTTGTTTCTCAGAGTTGTCGAAGCTGCAAGTCCAAGATCAAGGTGCCAGCAGTTCGTCTGGGGAGGCCCTGCTTTCTAGGTCATGCGCAGGGGCCTTCTCCCTGTGTGCTCCCATGGTAGAAGGAGTGAGCTAGCTCTCCAGGGTCTCTTGTATAAGAATGCTCATCCCATTCAAGAGGGCTGCATTCTCGTGACCTCATCACCACCCAAAGGCCACACCTCCCTAATACCGTCGTATCAGGTGTGAGGCTTCAACATACAGGTTTTTAGGGACACACGAACATTCAGTCCTTAGCATGCATGCCGGGGAGTGAAAGTGATAAACACACAGTAGGGGTTTTCTCTGGGCAGGCAGAAGGAGATGCAATGAGGGAGGGGCATGTGGAGCTCCAACCGTGCAGGTACTGCTGTGACTTGGCCTGCCTGATGGGTGCAGGGTTTGTTGTTGGATTACATTTTGTACTTTACGTATGGGCTAAATAAATTCTTTATGATAGATTTCATAATGAAAATAGCAAGAATAATAATCCCATCAGCAAGTTCTTTTTTTTTTAAAAAGATTTATTTATTTATTTATTTGAAAATCAGAGTTACACAGAGAGAAGAGAGGTCTTCCATCTGATGGTTCACTCCCCAGTTGACCACAACAGCTGGAGCTGCGCCGATCCAAAGCCAGGAGCCAGGAACTTCTTCCGGGTCTCCCACGTGGGTGCAGGGGACCAAGGATTTGAGCCATCTTCTACTGCTTTCCCAGGCTGTAGCAGAGAGCTAGATCAGAAGTGGAGCAGCTGGGTCTCAGACTGGTGCCCATATAGGATGCTGGCGCTTCAGGCCAGCCCTATCACCATCAGCAAGTTCTAAGTGAGGTTATATTCCTAGCACTTTAAAGAAAGAATAGGGATTTTTCACATTGTTTTTAAATTCTAACTGCTTTTCTTCTACTGTTCATGGGCTAATTTTAATCAAATCAGTTCTCTTTCCTGCTCAGTGTAAAAGGCCTGTGGTAGAGATAGAAATTGCTGTGGCTCCCCGCTGATTTGTGAGCAAGTCGATTAAGTAGACAGATGATCTCCAGCGCCCGCTCCTCTCCTTGTTCATTGCAGATGTAGCCTTCGTGGACATGAGTGATGTCACCAGACAGCCTTCCCTCTTCTACCACCTTGGAGTCCGCGAAAGCTTTGACATGGCCAATAACGTGATCCTGTACCATGACATTGACGCCGATACTTCTCTGTCGTTGAAGGTAAAGAGCGTTGTTGACCTTCTCCTGAATGCTTCACTTGGGGAAAGCACAGTTCTAGGAGGAGCTGAGTGTGACTCGCATAGGAAGTTGGAGAGGCAGACCTCCCACTCTGAGTCCCTTTGTGGACAATTGAATCCAAAGCCACACATTAGAAAGATCAGTTCTCAACATGGACTCCATAGGAGGAAGACTGTTGAGCAGTTTACAGTAAACAGTGTCCTGAGTAACAGTTACCAAGATGGGCAGGAAACTTTAATATCAACAAGATCAGCTCTTAACGTGTTGTTTTCCCTCAGTCTGAAGGCAAAGCCAAATGGAAAGCTTGTATTTCCTATGTAACTCAGTAATTACTGAGAATTTCTGAAATGTATTCTTGACAGTTGGTATAAGCAATTTTGCATACCATACTACTTTAAAATGCTTTTATTTGTAAAGTGTTAATGTCCAATGGGAGTTATTGTAAAATTCAACTGATCTTTTTTTTTTTTTTAAAAAAAGATTTATTTATTTATTCACTTTCAAAGAGTTACAGAAAGAGAAATCTTTGGTCTGCTGCTTTGCTCCCCAGATGGCCTCCAAGTCTGGGCCAGGCCCAAGCCAGGAGCTTCATCAGGGTCTCCAACGTGAGTGGCAGAGGCCCCAACACTTGGGCCATCCTCCGCTACTTTCCCCAGGTCATTTGCAGGGAGCTGGTTTGGAAGTAGAACAGCCCGGACATGAACCATCCCCATGTTGGATGCCAGCCTGCAGGTGGCAGCTTTACCAACCAGGCCACCATGCGGGCGCCTCAGCTCAGCTTTCTTAATATTGTTGGAGATCTTAGTGTTGCTCACAAGATCCTAGCCTATGTTAGATGATTTTAGGAATAAGAGATTAGTTTACAACTGTGCTTCTCAAACTTGACTGTGCATCTCTCAGTACCATGCCAAGTAGGTCACAATCTCTCTAGGGTTAAGGCCTGGACATGGACTTTTATTAATCTCCCAAATGTGCAACAAGGGGCAAGAGGAGTGACTGGGAGAGTTGGCCTTCACAGACATCACATCTAATTGTCCAACGTCCTCAGTTTTAAAAACCACTAGTATATAATGAGACAATTTTATGCCAAAGTTGGACATTTTTGCTTGCTTTTCAAGTTTAATATTAATCAGATTTTTGAGTTGTGTAATGATTTGAGATTATTTCCAGATAGAAATAATACCTGCCTCAGATGTATAGCCTGAACATCACATGCACTTTCCATAAATGTGTACTCTGTGATTATAGTAAAAACTGTATTTTAAGAAGTCATTCATACAGCAATGAAAGAAGGAACTGTTTTGTATACTTGTTAGAATAATTTCTATTATAATTAAAGGTTTCAAGCCACCATAAATTGCTTCAGATGTTTTATATCAATTTTTTTCTGATAGTTACTGATAGTTACTGATCAATTTTTTCCTGATAGTTATGTTTAGAGAGATTTAGAATTTAGAAAACATGACATTATAGATTTTTAGCCTGTATTTTGAGGAGAATATTAAGTTTTCCCAGTGTTTTTCCAAGTGAATGTACCTTTTTCCAATTGAATGTATTTTTCCTAACTGAGCACTTTTCCCCAATGAGTGGATTTTGCAGTCCAGTACCTTTCCTCCCATCCCCCAACGCTGCCTTGAAGTCCTCTGGAAGGGCCTACCAACCTCGATAAGTTAGAATTTCCAGTAATACGGGAAAATATTTCCTGAAATGGAAAGAGATAATTATATCTAGCACCAGAAGAAGCAGTCTGCCCCTGTTATCAGAAAATAGAAATCTCAGAATTATGGTGTATGTATGAGGGCTCTTCAAACAGTTTGTGCAGAATGTGTCTTATGAAAAAACTATGTATGGATTTCAGACTTTTTTGTACCAGATTATCATTTAATCCTGTTTTCCACAAACTTTTTTGTTTTTGGACAGGCAGAGTGGACAATGAGAGAGAGACAGAGAGAAAGGTCTTCCTTTGCCGTTGGTTCACCCTCCAATGGCCGCCGCGGCCGGCACACTGCTCTGATCCGAAGGCAGGAGCCAGGTGCTTCTCCTGGTTTCCCATGGGGTGCAGGGCCCAAGCACTTGGACCATCCTCCACTGTCCTCCCGGGCCATAGCAGAGAGCTGGCCTGGAAGAGGGGCAACTGGGACAGAATCCGGCGCCCCTAACGGGACTAGAACCCCATGTGCTGGCGCTGCAAGGCAGAAGATTAGCCTAGTGAGCCGCGGCACCAGTCCACAAACTTTTTGAAGCTTCTCTGTAGAAAACATGTTTGGTGGGGGAGAATGTTTGACTGTTTTCTTTTCTCCAGACATGTTGGTTTTCAATGCAGAAATGATATAGTCAAGGGCAGCAAAACCATCATGCTAAGTTAAATGGTTACAATTGTCATTGACTCTGACTTTAACAATAAATGACAGCCTCCTGCTGGTGCCGCGGCTCAACAGGCTAATCCTCCGCCTTGCGGCACAGGCACACCGGGTTCTAGTCCTGGTTGGGGCGCCGGATTCTGTCCCGGTTGCCCCTCTTCCAGGCCAGCTCTCTGCTGTGGCCCGGGAGTGCAGTGGAGGATGGCCCTGCACCTGCATGGAAGACTTGGGCCCTGCACCTGCATGGGAGACCAGGAAAAGCACCTGGCACCTGGCTCCTGCCATCGGATCAGCGTGGTGCACAGGCTGTGGCGGCCATTGGAGGGTGAACCAATGGCAAAAGGAAGACCTTTCTCTGTCTCTCTCTCACTGTCCACGCTGCCTGTCAAAAATAAATAAATAAATGAAAAAAAAATGGCAGCCTCCTAAAAATTGTCTTCGAACTTGAACTTTCCTAGATAGCTGTAACAGGGTTTCAGGAAACCTGCCAGCAACACGCTTTCTGTAGGAAGGCTGACAGTGGTGTGGCCCTCAGCCTTCGCGTTGATGAATTGAGGGAATGGATACAGATAAGGATAGCATAATTGTTCCTAGGCAGTTCCTTGCTGTCTGACATTCTTCTCTGGGAAGGTGAAAAACAGGGCATTTGACACCCTCCCCCCATTTGAAGTTCAGAATATCTTTCTGCAAAAAGCATGTCATAGCTATGGGAAAATGCTCATAAGCAGAAATGTCCGCGGCAGTTCCAAAGCTATTGAACGATAAGAGATTTCCTTGAAATATAAATTGGACGATTCTCAGGTTCATTCTATTGGAAACTTCTTTGAGGGGGATGGGGAGGCTTCATAGGATCAATTCTTGATCTAAGGTGAATACTGGGTGGCACAGGAAAGTTCTGGCTAATGTTTATGGAAATTTACTGTTCGGAAAAAGGCTATATTCCTCTTTTTTTTTTTTCAGGACATGGTAGCTCAAAAAAACACAGTAAGTATTACCTTTTCAAACTTTTAGCCTTGTCAATGTAAATTTGTAAGATGCTTGCCTGACAGTCACACAGGTGGCAAGGTGATTTGTGTTCCAAAGGAGGAGGAGCTGGAAACCCCCCTGCCCCACCTTGCCAGCTAGTACAGGCCCTTCTCAGCCAGGCAGGATGTGTGGGACAGAAAGCCAGGTCTGGCAAATGGATCTTCTTCAGTATTCACGAGGCCACTGAACCCAGAGCCATCTGGGTGTCCTTGAGTTTGCATCTGTATCTCCCATACTTCCCCTCCAGTGTTCCCAGCAGTGCAGACATGGGAACTTGCACTCCACATAATAGAGGTGTCTAATCTGAAGTCGCTGCTCCAAGCTGCAAGGACGTGAGACAGAATTCCACTTCCTTCTGTCAGGTTTATGTACTGAAGTCTCATGATTTGGCCTGAAAGTTCCTGTGGTTAAGTTTTATCGCCATGTTGCTTTGAATGGTATAATACAATTACCACCGTAAAAACATTCGGATAAGATCATGTCCTCCAAAATTGTGCTGAGGTTCACCTGTACCTTTGAATGCTCCCCAAGCTGCCCATCATCCTAGATCTATGGCATTCTGGTTTGAGAAACCAATACCTAACGCAAAAAGAAAGGAAAAAATAAAGAAACTAGGACCTAAACTCAGGACAGGCCCTTTCTTTGGACCACAGTCCCCTTCCTGCTGACTCTTCTGGAAAGAAAGGGCCTCTGGCCTCTTTTCCTATTCCAGCTAGAGTTTGTCGTGGGAGAGAGAGAAAGGGGCCTAACAGGGATGCTCACCCCAGAGCACTCTGTGTAGGGGCACAGGGGTTTTGCATGATTTTACCCCTTTACAAGAAAGCCCCACCCCAGAGCTGCCAGCCCAGGCTTTCCTGGGACCCCCACAGAGCTCTGTTCCCAGTGGAGGCAGAAGGCTTACCCTCTCGCTTCAGCCAGCGGATACAGTGCTGGCAACAAAGCAAGGGATGTGTGTGATTATCTCTAGGGTATGAATTTTACCCGCTGATCAGTAAAATAAGGCATGCGGGTAATTTGGGGTTCCTCTCGGAAAAGAAATGGGACAACATGACTATTTCTTCCCACTTATATGCTGATGCTGTCCACCATGGAAGTCTTCGCTGCGGTTTCTAAGTGTTTTTTGATGCCCTCTCTCATGGAGAAACGAGGTAGCGATGGAAGAAGACTGAGCCTGAGGCCCAGCAGGCACAGATCGTGGGTGCAGCTCCGTCTCCGAGTAACGCCACGCAGTTCCCTGTACAGGCCACAGCATTCTGGTCGCGTCAGCAAAAAGGGAAACGCTGCCCTCCGTTGTTAGGTTTATATACCTTTAGCACTCAGCATCTGCGAGTCCATATTTGTTGTGTAAGCAAAAAGAGATAACTTGGATTGAATGCAGCATATGCTATTCTTTACAATAATAGGAGTCATGTTAAGGCAAGGAACGGGGAGACAACTCGTTTTGTTTCCTGTCTGTTGGGTGGATTGGCGTTTGGAAATGTTCTTATCTTCCAGGAGACTCAGTGTCATTCTGTTACAATTCTGTAGATGCTCCCTTCTGGTACTTTCTTCCTCCTCCTAACCATCCTACAATTCCTTAACATTCTTGGTAATTCTAGGCATAGCTTGGAGCTTTTTTCTTTGTTTATTTTTCCAAAGGAATACATTTATTCTTGAGGGTTAGTGTCTCTGCTGTTTGTGACATTACGCTGGAATTTGAAGCCCAATATTGGTTGTCATGCCTAGCAAGGTGTGAAAATCTAGAACATTCAGAAGAATGAAAGGACCCAGAGCAACCTGAACGGTAGAAAATAACACCGGAGAGGAAAGACTGAAGCAAACCAGGCTTTGATGGTTAGTGGTCCACTTCAAATGTTGCCTTCTTTCTGAAGGTACGGAGACAGTTAGATTTTCCGCTCCAGATGGGACGGAAGTAGGGCAAATAGAAAAATGGTTTGGATCAGCAGAATGGACATATTGGAACTAATGGTGATTAAACATTAAAATGGAATGTCAGAGTACATTGGGTGACTTTTCAGGAGAATTTGCTCAATTGTCTCCTCTAAGTGGATGGGGTAATATTGGAATCAGGCCTGGACTGTATGACCCCCAGAGTTCTGAGGGCAAACCTGATGGAATTGTGGGTTTGTGATCGTTTTAGAAAGATAGTTCAAAAACACAAAATGCAATCTCCAGTCAATAAATCCTGAAGTCCTGTGACTCAGGGGTACACGTTACATCTCACACACGGAACATAGAACCAGATTATTTGAATTAATTGAATACCAAGATGCCTTTAGATTTTTTTAAAAGATTTATTTATTTGAATGACAGTTACAAAGACAGAGATGGGGAGAGACAGAGAGCTTCCATCTGCTGTTTCACTCTTCAAATGGCCGCAACGGCCGGAGCTGTGCCAATCTGAAGCCAGGAGCTTCTCGTGGGTCTCCCATGCAGGTGCAGGGACCCAAGGACTTGGGCCATCTTATACTGCTTTCCCAGGCCATAGCAGGGAGCTGGATCAGAAGAGGAGCAGCCGGGACTCAAACTGGTGGCCATATGGGATGTTGGCACTGCAGGTGGCGGCTTTACCCACTACACCACAGTGCCAGCCCCTTAATTTGTACTTTCCTAGTGGCTCAGGATTTTGAATGTCTTTTCATGTTCTTAACCATGTGTAATCTTTGGTGAAATGTCAGTATAAATGTTTTGCCCTTTTAAATTGGGTTGTGCTTTCATTGTGTGTTCTGAAAGTAAGGCCCTTATCAGAGGCTTTATCAACTATTTCTTTAATCAGTCATGTTTTTGGTAATGGAACCACGAACTCTTAGCCTAACCTAAGATTATAAAATATTAGCCCTTTTAAAAGTTTTATACTTAGAGCTCTTACATTTAGGTCCATGATCCACTTTTTTTTTTTGACAGGCAGTTAGAGAAACAAAGAGAGAAAGGTCTTCCTTCCATTGGTTCACCCCCCCAAAATGGCTGCCATGGCCAGCGTGCTGCGCAGATCCGAAGCCAGGAGCCAGGTGCCTCCTCCTGGTCTCCCATGGGGTGCAGGGCCCAAGGACTTGGGCCATCTTCTACTGCTTTCCCAGGCCACAGCAGAGAGCTGGACTGGAAGAGGAGCAACTGAGACAGAATCTGGTGCCCCAACTGGGACTAGAACCTGGGGTACGGGTGCCGCAGGTGGAGGATTAGCCTAGCTAGTGAGCCCGGCGGTGGCCCTAACTTTCAAATATATAAAATAAATCTTTTAAAAAAAAAGGTGAAAAGCACTAGTTTAGTGGGAATATAGACAATAGCTATAAATAATAATTGGATGGAAAAAACCATTTTACTCCTACACATTAAGTTTTAAAGTAATCACAGATCATTAAATCTATAGTAGTATAACATTCTTAACTGTTGGTTTCACAAATGTATAAAACAAAGTTTCACAAAACTATTTGCAACAATACTGATATACACAGACATTTCTTTTTTTTTAAGTTTTAGCTCTCACATACAAGGGAGAATATGTGGTATTTGTCTTTCTGGGTTTGGCTTATTTCACTCGACATGATGCCCTCCAGTTAAATCCATTTTGCTGCAAATATGACTGTACCGTTTTACGTCCTCACCAATGTTTGGTGTTGTCTTTTTATCATAACCATTCTAGTGAGTATGAAGTGAGGTATCTGTTTTTTTTGATATTGATTTGAAAGGCAGAGTTGCAGAGAGATTTTCCATGCACTGGTTCATTCCACAGATGGGCACAATGGCCAGGACTGGGCCAGGCTGAAGTCAGGAGCTTCTTCCACATGCTCTCACGTGGGTACTATTTTATTCTTTTTTATAGCTGAATAATATTCCATTGTGTATATATATATATATATATATATACCATATTTTCTTTATCCATTAGTCTGATGATGAGTACCTTAGTTGACTCCAAATTTTGCCTTTTTTATTCTTTCTCAACATTGTTGTGGCCATTTGGGGCCCCTTAAAGTCCATGTGACTTTGAGGATCACCTTTGCCATTTCTGCCAGAAAGTCCATTGGACTATTGATGGAGATTATGGAAGAGTCTGGAGATGACATTAGTGCTGTTGACATTTTAATAATACTAAACCTTCCAATCCATAAATATGGGATGTCTTTCGGCTTATTTAATGTCCATCTTTAAGTATTTCTTAGCAATGTTTTGTAGTTTTCAGTGGACAAGTCTTTTGCCTGTTGGTAAAATTTATCCCAAGGTATCTGATTCTTTTGGATAATTTATAAATAGATTTTTAAAATTTCCTTTTCAGAATTGATTTTTTAAAAATATCTCACAAAATCTCTATAAACAATTACATTGTATTTCATACTTTGAGGTAAAAGTATAATTGTTTTTATCAAAGTTTCGTAAAAACTTATTTTCATCCATTTTATTTCTTTTTTAGCCTTTATTTTTTTTGAAAGAGACAAAGACAGAGATCCTTCATCTGCTGGTTCTCTCCCCAAATGGTCATCAGGGCTGGGCCAGACTGAAGCCAAGAGCTTCATCTGGGTCTCCCAACATGGGTAGCAGGAGCCCAAATACCTGGGCCATCTGCTGCTTTGCCCTGGCCATTTGCATGGAGTTGGATCAGAAGTGGAGCAGCTGAACTAGCACCCATATGGAATGCCTGCATTGTAGGCAGCAGCTTTATGCACTATGCCACAGTGCCAGGCCCTATGTGTTTTACTTCTTATGCTATTTCCTGCTGCTTTAGAGATAAAGATAAGCAGCATTCTGTAACTTCAGAAACCATGCTTCTATGACAAACAAGGTTGAACCTTTTTGAAAGCATGAAGGGTGAAAATAAAACCAACCTGAAGGCTACTTTATCTACATATTAAAACTTGAAACTTCCTGATGGTTTGTCACTACTGTATATAGTCCATAGGTCTTCTTTGACTTAATTTTCCTTTGCAAGATTAACCATACTTTCAAACTTGGAGCCTGTCTTACAGGCCGATTTCCCTTGGAAGTGGACCATGAGGTTAGG
Source organism: Sylvilagus floridanus (assembly GCA_949820135.1). Classification (NCBI taxonomy): domain Eukaryota; kingdom Metazoa; phylum Chordata; class Mammalia; order Lagomorpha; family Leporidae; genus Sylvilagus; species Sylvilagus floridanus. Next base: position 125,322,731 of record OX463223.1, read on the forward strand.
CTACAGGAGGTTCATTAAGGAATACCCTTGGGATCAACACTGGGGGGAAAGGGATGAGATGAAGCAGGATTGGGAAAAGGAGGTGGGGGCAGCCTTGGCTTATGCACTGGGGAGGTTTGAAGCTGGAATGGCCTTTCAGAGTTGATGAGCTGGCCAGGCAGCAATCACATCCTTCCTGGAAGGGGGTAGCATACCTGAGTATCTTCCACATTATGACAGTTTGATTTCAGAAATACATATATATATCTCCAAACGGAAAAGTCTATCTGCAAGGCTGATAAGCACAAAAATAACCTTTTCCTGTTGAATTTGTGGCTGATCACTTGGAAGCTGTGTGTAGGCTTGCCAGAGAAGACACAGGGAGATAAGTACGTTCTCCGTCACCCAGGAGAATTACTGGAAGGAAATGAGGTGTTCCACACACAACTTGCAGGGGGGATCGTTACACTTACATCAGTGTTTATGTTCATTAGTTGTGCCCTGAAATCAGACTTCTCTCCTTACAGTAAAAGAAAGAGTTAAACTTCTAAGCTAGGGGCACTTAAAAAAAAAAAAGCTTACTAAAAATGTTAATAAAGTTAATTTTAGGGGCCAGTGGGTTAACACCTGGACTGAAGCTCCGGCATCCCATTTGGGCACCGGTTCTAGTCCCGGCTGCTCCTCTTCCAATCCAGCTCTCTGCTATGGCCTGGGAAAGCAGTGGAAGATGGCCCAAGTCCTTGGGCCCTGCACCCTCATGGGAGACCTGGAAGAAGCTCCTGGCTTCGGATCGGCACAGCTCCAGCCATTGTGGCCAATTGGGGAGTGAACCAGCGGATGGAAGACCCCCCCGTCTCTCTCTGCCTCTCCTCTAACTCTGACTTGCAAATAAATAAATAAACCCTTAAAAGAAGTTTATAGAAAAAAGTTAATCTTAGCTTCTTGACCTCTAAACTATATTTTTTTCATTAAAGTCAGTGAAACTTAAGAAACTCATTTCCATTAAAATGATTATAACTCAAATAATTTGGAAATCCTTTGAGAAACAGATATTGGCAATTTGGGGGGCATTGTTTGCAGTACTAGAAGTCTTCTCCCTGGCTTCTGAGCATATGTAGGCCTTGAGTGCAAGATAACAGAATTTTTCCCTGCCGCTGGCCTTTCTCGTGTCTTTAGTTTGCTAGGCTTAGGATCTAAAATTGTCAAACATGGTGTCGACTGTTTAGGGAATCTTGGGGTTAAAGGACAATTAGGTTGCCTTTCTCTTTTCCATTTCCTTTGGTTTTCTGAATTCAAACTCCAAATTTCCACCACCTTCATTAGCCAAGTCTCAATTTCAAACAAGGAGGCTATAGTAGATGGAGAGAATTCGATTTTACACACGAACTGTGGATTGTAGAAATCTGCACCCTTTAAGTATTTGGTTTTCTATTTCTACCTCAGATTTGAACTTGTCTTTTTTCCCTACATGCCTGTGGTCTTGCTCCTGTATTTTCTCCATAAACTGCAGTACTCTGGAGGTGTAAAGCACTAAACTTTTTGTTGTGTCTCTTGACTGTCACAGGAGTGATGCTATATGTTTCAGGATCAGTGTCAGAACCAAATGATCCATATTGAATTCTGCCTGCCAGTTGATAACGTCTTTTTGTATTTGACAATCTATTTTCTCTAAATTCAGACACAATTCACCCATCATGAAATTCACCATTCAGCCATATGTTTGTATTGGATACTTTGCTCTCCTTTATTTATTTAAGGATATTTCAGAATTAAGCTGAAATGAGTCAGCAGCAAGAACTCTAGGAAAGGCTTGAAATTTGTTGGGCTCTCTGGTCACCTGTGAGTCAGTGGGTTAGCCCTGCTGGTTCTCAGTTTCCTCCTCTAGAAAATGAGATGATTAATGAGGTGACTTGTGAGACTCATGCCAGCTCTGAAATGCTTCTGTGACTTTGTGATGGCCATTCAGTTGTTTAAACACAGTAGATCAACTCTCACGATAGCTTAGTCCGCTATTTTAACTACGTGGCATGTTTCCAGCAGAAGTATTTTTGTTTACCTTTCAGTGGCACATTTGCCTGATTATCCTGTTGAGATCATTGTACAGCTTCTATTTGTTCCTCTTGTGACAAGGTAAATACAGAAACATAGCAATGTAGAGTGCTATTTGCATTGATCTAACCACCTGCGTATTCCTGGACATGGCTTGTGTGCTGATTTAAAAAATTATGTCTACAAAAAAGATTACATTGATGAAACATCAGCCCAGCAATCATTTTTTTTTTTTACTTAAGTCAACTTGATTTTCTATCTTAATAAATTGAGTTTGTCATGGCCAATTAAATAATTTTTAACTTTTATTTAATAAATTTCCAAAGTACAACTTTTGAATTACAGCGGCTTTTTACTCCCATAACCTCTAGCCCACCCACAACCATCCCATCTCCCACTCCCTCTCCCATACCATTCACATCAAGATTCATTTTCAATTACCTTTATACACAGAAGATCAATTTAGTATATACTAAGTAAAGATTTCAACAGTTTGCACCCACACAAACAAAAAGTATAAAGTACTATTTGAGTACTAATTATGCTGTTAATTCACATAGTACAACACATTCAGGACAGAGATCCTACATGGGGAGTAAGTGCACAGCGACTCCTGTTGTTGATTTAACAATTGACTCTCCTGTTTATGATGTCAGTAATCATCCGAGGCTCTTGTCATGAGCTGCCAAGGTTATGGAAGCCTCTTGAGTTCTCCGACTCTGATCATATTTAGACAAGTCCATAGTCAAAGTGGAAGTTCTCTCCTCCTTCAAAGAAAGGTACCTCCTTCTTTGATGCCCTGTTCTTTCTCTTGGGATCTCACTTGCAGAGATCTTTCATTGAGGTCATTTTTTTTTCCCACTATGTTTTGGCTTTCCGTGCCTGAAATACTCTCATGGGCTTTTTAACCAGATCCGAATGCCTTAAGGGCTGATTCTGAGGCCAGAGTGCTGTTTAGGACATCTGCCTTTCTATGAGTGCTGTGTATCCCACTTCCCATATTGGATTGTTCTCTCCTTTTTAATTCTATCAGTTAGTATTAGCAGACACTAGTCTTGTTTATGTGATCCCTTTGACTCTTAATCCTATCATTATGATCAATTGTGAACTGAAACTGATCACTTTGACTAGTGAGATGGCATTGGTACATGCCACCTTATGGGATTGAATTGGAATCCCCTGGCACATTTCTAACTCTCCCATTAGGGGTAAGTCTGATTGAGCATGTGCCCAGTTAAATTATTAAAAATTATTGCTCCATGTTTATTTGCTCACTCAATTTGCTGGGGAAGAATTTGTGCTTTTTCAGGTTCTGTTTTATTAGGAATACATAACCCATTGGCATTACAAGACACAAGCTCTAAAAGTACCACATTCTGCCAGCAATCACAATGTGCGTTCTTCTGTGAGTGCTCAGAAATCAATTCATTTTGGGTGGGATTAAACTGCCTTCCATCTGCTTTTGATGCCTTTCTCCTTCTGACTTGGCCGTTTATTGACTGATTAAATGTTTGTATCATTAAAAATGAAATGTTCTCTGGAAGGAGGTCAAGCTGAAACTCTCATTCTGAAGTCAGCTGGGATGAACTCGTACATGCTATACCTGCTGCAAAGAATTTATTTACTCATGCTGCAATTGACCAGCTTTGCCACCTGCTAATCAAAAGAGCGCTGGTGCCATGAAGGGCCCTTGGCTTGGGTTTCTGTGCTGGTCACATTGGACCTTTGGCCTCTTTGCATGCAGTACTGGAGGAGGAGCAAGCTAAGGAGCAAATCTTAGGTGTCCTTGGTTAGTAGCCATGATCGAAACTGGTGGGCAGTCGAGTTGAGGTCCCAGTCTACTCTGCTGTCCTGGAGTGTCCAGGCGCCTGTTAGTGTCACACATGGAAAACTATGTTAAGTCTTTAGAAAGGTTGTGGAAAGTGAGTATGAATTTAAATAATGTATTGTGGATTTTGAAATCTTTTTGTACTAAAATGTTTTTAATTACATTTTCTAAAACTTTTGAAGTACCCTGTAGTGTGCAGCCCACTGAGGTTATGCTGACATTTTAGGGCTGCAGCTAAGATGGTATGTGTGACACATCTGTGAAGAGTCCTGAGCCTTTTACGGAGACCGCAGGATCCCTTTGTCAGTCTGCAGGAACCTACGGACCTCTGCTCCAAATATTTTAAAATTCTGAAATACAGGATTACAAAGAAGTTTAACTATATTAAAATACACTTATCAAAAATGCTTTTATAAGTCGTGTATAGTAACCTTTGTGCTTCTACACCAGCATCTGAAGTAGGATTAAACAGCAGGTCCAAAAACTGTCACAATTCTAGAGTAGTGATGGGTATAAAAGTTATTTTGAGTTATCTTCAGGGACTTGTATTGTGATATGAAAAATGCCGTGACTTCTAGTGACCGAGTCTCAAATCTTGCTAATATTGGTAGGGTGTGTTACCTACATTCCTAACTGAAGGAAGTGTATAGTTTCAGTTGAAGATAAATGATGACAAAGATGCAATTTTTTCCTCATTCAGGTTCACAGACCCACAGGAATGAATGGGCTCCAGGTTCGGAAGTCCCTACTCTAGTTGAGAACTATTGCACATAGCTGGTATTTATTGGATTCCCATTGTGTGCAAAGCACTTTAAAAAATGGCCATATTTAAGCCTCTGTCACTTGATGAGATTGGCACTAGTAATTGTCTCCATTTTGAATATGAGAAAACTGATGTTTGAATAGATAAATACATTTACCAGCATCATCCGTCTAGGGTGGGGTGGAACTAGGATTCAGTTCTCGGCCCTCTGTGAATTCTTTGCCACATTGCTACACTTGAGTTGGGGTGATACCGCCTTGGTGTTTCAATACTCATAAGGTATTTTCTTCTTCACCTAAACTTCACAAATGTGGAAAAGAAAACACTGTCCATTTCCACTGACTGGATGATGGAACTCGCATGCCCTCCCTGACTGCTGGGGAGACGGAAGGTGTTCTATCCTCTTAGGAAACAGCAGTTTGGAAAAACATAACAAGAACCTTAAGGTTGCTTTAGTCATTTCACTCCTGGGACGCTGTCCTTAGGGAAAAAGCACAGAGCAGAGGTGCCAGTGTGAAGATCATCTCGCTAGTGCTTGCCATATGGAAGAACTTCCGAACAAAGTCATTAAGAGAATAGTTAAGTATAGTATATATTTACCATGTGGTACATTAGGAAGGCATTTAAAATTATGGCGTTTAAGACTGTGAGATTAAACTTCTGTAAGGAGTGCTTGTAAGAACACCTGTTCTTACCTAGTGATGATATGCAGCAAGTGGTGCCATGTGTAGATGGTAGTAGTTTTGGTAAACTCGGGTTGTTAGTTTAGGAACTAGAAACTGTGGAAGATCTGTGACCTTCACATCCTGCCTCTACCGTGGCGGCTTGTCTGCTCCTTGACCTCACTTACTATCTCAGAATCACCTTTTTGGAAATATTTGGAGAGTGCTTAAGGGTTTACATATAAATGTGGCCAGCATACTGCTTCAGATGCCTCTTCATGTAGGAAACTAAGCTGTTTTTGTTAAATTTGTTTTAATGAGCTGGATTTTTGATGCGTTTCCATTTATAAATGTTGCACTTAGAAATACCTGATCTTAGTTCACTATTGAACATGTGTTATGCTAATCACTGTTGTTAATTGCTGGTCTCTCCACCAATGAAACTCTGAATGTGTTCCATCATTTGAAGATGTTTGGACCTATTCTACCTCTTTGTAAGGACAAAGTCCTCAAGAGCCTCTACTTTCATTTAAAAGTTGATGAATTGCTTTCTAAAACGTCATTAGTACCAATTTCTTTCTATCAGATTTCTTAAACTTTAATCTACTTTCTGAAAGGTTTGTGCAAAGAAAGTATTCTTACCTTCCCGAGTCCCCTGTTTCCTGCTGTGTGCTCAGGGCTGTTCGTTAAACTTACTCAGCAGTATGAGAGTCCGAGCGTCCGTGCGTGTTCTCTCCCTCTCCTCATTTCCCTCCTATAGTAGCTGAACATGGGCTCTGCAGGTCGGCTCTTCTGGCTGTAGGGGAGCCTTCACTCTGCTGCTACAGCTCTGCCTCCTTCACCAAGCGCTCGTGACGGCGTGTATCATATGCACGTCACAACCCCGCTTTTACCTCATTGTTTCGGGTTTGAGCAGGACTGGGGCAAAGATTGCTCTTAGGGAACTGTTGTTATTTGGGAAGATCAGATTTGCTAAGTTTTTTTTTTTTTTTTTTTGACACCCAGCTTTTTTATTTTATTTTATTTTTTTAATTTTTGACAGAGTAGACAGAGAGAGAGACAGACAGAAAGGTCTTCCTTTGCCGTTGGTTCACCCTCCAATGGCCGCCGCGGACGGTGCACCGTGCTGATCTGATGGCAGGAGCCAGGTGCTTCTCCTGGTCTCCCATGGGTGCAGGGCCCAAGCACTTGGGCCATCCTCCACTGCACTCCCGGGTCACAGCAGAGATCTGGCCTGGAAGAGGGGCAACCGGGACAGAATCAGGTGCCCCAACCTGGACTAGAACCTGGGGTGCCAGCGCCGCAAGGTGGAGGATTAGCCTGTTGAGCCACGGAGCTGGCAGATTTGCTCAGTCTTGTACACAAGGTTTGAACAGACCTTTTTTGGGAACCAATTCTCAGACATAAAGCAATGCTGCACAAATACATTTGCGTGCTTCTGATTTACGTTTTAGAGAACATCAGGATTATTGTGAGGTTTGAAACGTTTTTGTTAGAAGTGATTTTTGAAGAAATTGAAAAGAGTGCATGCATGTTAGTGTGCGGATAACTATAAATATATATAAAGTTATATTAACCTTTTTGTGCCTGTTGATTCCAGTTACCATGTGGTGTCATTTCCTTATTACAACACAGCTTTGTTCCCTCCTGTATCGTATCTTTTTTATTTTTATTTTTTTAAAGATTTATTTGACAGGCAGAGCTACAGAGAGAGGTAGAGAGAGAGAGGTCTTCCATCCGCTGCTCCCCAGATGGCCACAACAGCCGGAGCTGTGCTGATCCGAAGCCAGGAGCCTGGAGGCTCTTCCGGGTCTCCCATGTGGGTGCAGGGGCCCAAGGACTTGGGCCATCTTCTGCTGCTTTCCCAGGCCATAGCAGAGAGCTAGATCGGAAGAGGAGCAGCCAGGACTAGAACCGGTGCCCCTATGGGATGCCGGCACTTCAGGCCAGGGCATTAACCCACTGAGCCACAGCACTGGTCCTTGTGTCATGTCTTAACAACTGTTTTGAGAAGGAGAGAAAGAGAATGAGAATGAATGAATATGAGCAAGAGCGCAAGCACTCCCCCATCCACTGGCTCATGCCCCAAATGCCCACATCAGCGTGGCCAAAGCCAGCAACTGGGAACTGAGTCCAAGTGTCCCAACCGCTTGAGGCATTGCAGCTGCATACAAAAGTGCATATCTAACCCAGGTACTCTGATACAATATGTGGGCATCTTAGCCATTAGGCCAAATGCCCGCTCTCGACTTGGATCATTGTTAAATTGTCTAATATATTACCCCTCTGTTACAAGCCCCAAATATGGTTATATGCATCATTTTCTACAGTTGCTTTTTTTAAGTCAGGAGAAGAAATTTGTGATTATTTATGATTGCCTACATAGCCAACTTGATTATTGTTTTCATCGTGTATACATTAGAGTTCTTGTCTGGTATTACTTTCAACCTGAAGAAATCTTTAGTATTTTTGTTAAGATGAATCTGCAAGCACCACTTTATCTCATTTTTTGTTTATCTGAAAATGTCCATTTCACCATTTTTGTAAGATAGTTTGGGTGGATATTAGATTCTTGGTTAATTTTTTTTTTCTTTGAGCACTTTGATTATACCATTCCACATGGCTTTCATCGTTTCTGATGAAGAGTCTGCTGTTACCCTGACTGTAGTTCTCTTGGGGCATGACGTTTTCTTTTGCCACTTCCAAGATTTTCTTTTCTGTCTTTCAATATTTTGAGTAAGATGTGTCTGGCTGTAGAGCTGTTTGCCTCTTGCTTATGTGAAGTTCATTAGCTCCTTGATTATGTAGATTTAATGTTGGTCATTAATTTGGGAAGTTTTCAGCAAGTATTTCTTGGAGGATTTTTCTACTCCTTTATCTTTTCTCCTGGGATCCCTGTTAGATGTTGTATATGTTGACATACTTGATAATGTCCCATGTTTCTTTATGACCCTACTAATGTTTCTTTTTTTCTATTCTTGAGAGTACATAATCTCTTTTAATCTATTTTCAAGTCTGATGATTCTTTCTTCTGACACTCCAATCTCCTATTCAGCACCTTCAGTGGATTTTTCCTTTTGGTTATTGTACTTTTCAACATCAGCCCTCCCATTTGATTTCTTTTTTGGAAAAAAAATTCTCTTCAGTGATGTTGTCTGTTGTCTTATTTAAGTATGCTTTCCATCTATCCTCTGAATATATTTTAATAGCTGCCAGCTTCCATATCTGGGTCCCTTCAAAGGCAATTAATGTTACCTGATGGTTTGTTTTTTTAAACATGGATTTCTCTGTCCTGTTTCTTTGTTTTTTGTTGTTGTTAAAATTGGGCATTTTAGATAATATATTGTGCAACTCTGGATATTAATCTCCTTCTGCCTCTGGGTTATATTGTTTCTGTCACTTACTGATTTATTCCATGGCTTGACTGGAATAGTTCAGTGGAGTCTATTTCTCTGCAGTGCTACCTCTGACTGCACTCTTCAGACGGTATTACACTGGACACGTGCATAGCTATTTTGATCCCTCCATCTTCATCCAAATTTCATTGGCTACAGCTAGGTTCTCATTGACTGTCTCTTACCTGAACTCCACATTAAGCTTCTGACTGATCTTCCTGTTTTGGCATTCCACTTATATGTTAAGTTCACTTGTTACCTGACTGCTATATTTTTCATGATGCCTCGAGGCATAAATTGTTCCACAATTTGGTATAACTAAAGTTGGGCGCTTGGCACGAATAATTTTTAGGTCTAGTCATAGAGGCTGGCTCTGACCCCAGAAAGGCTGCTCTTCAGTGTCTCTTTGTTAAGCTTCAGGCTGGCCTACCTTTCACTTACTGCTATCATGGAGCTATGAGCCTTCCCTTAGTTGCTGCCACCAGAATCTCCGTGGGTTTTTTTTTTTTTAATGACATCCACAGGCTTGAACTTGGCTCTGCTGTGTTCCACGTGTCGTCAGTCCCCTTGCAGAGAGCCGTGGAGTGTCTGTTCTTACAGCCTGCCGCTCCCCTGAGCCAAGCTCTGCTCTACTGCTATGGAGCTGGTGCTGGAGACAACAGCCCACTTCTCTGGACGTGACATCCAGCTCCGTGAGTCCGGTGCTGGAGAGAAGAGACGGCCCCTGCTCTTCTCAGCTTACCTCTCTGGGCGGGGAACCTTCACCCTATGAGTGAGTAGGGGCGAGGACAGTCAGGACCCCATATTCTTGGCTTAGCTTCTGCTCTGTAAGTGGAGAAAGGAACCTTGCTTCTGTTGACCACATTTGCCTGGAGTATATTTTTAAAGATTTGTTTATTTGAAAGGCAGAGTTGGAGGCAGAAGCAGAGAGAGATCTTCCATCTGCTGGTTCACTCCCCAGATGGCCACAGTGGCTGGAGCTGTGCCAATCTGAAGCCAGGAGCCTAGAGGTTCTTCCATGTCTCTCACGTGGGTGCAGGGGCCAAAGGACTTGAGCCATCTTCTGCTTTCCCAGGCCATAGCAGAGAGCTGGATCAAAAGAGGAGCAGCCAGGACTTAAACCTGCACCCATATGGGATGCTGGCACTGCAGGCAGTGGCTTTTACCCACCATGTCACAGTGCTGGTCAACCTGGAGTATTTTCTGCAACACTGGGTTGGGCTGGACGAGAATGCCGCTGGCTTTGTGTTAGGGAGAAACTGCCACCCAGACTTAGGGCAAGAGAGAGCCTGTTGTCCTGGCCACAGTCACCCAGCAGAGAACTTCCGTCACTCTAGGCTGGTGGTGAGTGAGGAGCATGACATGGCTTAAATGCTATGAGATCGCACTGTTCTTACCAAGATTAAGTAGATGTTATCCGTTTGTTGTATGCCCTTAGGGTAATTTATAGAAACTGCAAATGGGTTTTTAAAAATAACTTCCACTCGTTACGGTTGTTTTACCAGGGCAGGATCTTAGGAGCGCCTTACACCTCTAGTCCCACTATAACTCTCAGAAACTAATAAACTACCCTTCTTCAAGGATGTTTTATCTTCTAAACCTCACTGAACGATATAGCTGTTTTCTCCTCAGGCTGACATTGGAAGACTTTTGCCATGGAGGATAACCAATTGCAGATTAAAGAAAAAGCAATTTAATGTCTGAATGTGTAAATGGCATTTAATTTGCTTTAGCAGCATGACTTTCTTGGCATAAGCCAGAAACAAATTGTCTTTAACTTACCAAGCCTTAGTTTTCTATGTAATTGGTTGAAAAAAAATTTGTTAGTAGAAAGGCAAAAAGGTAGTGACAGAGATCTTCCATCCATTGTTTGTCCCCCCAAATGGCTGCAACAGCCAGGGCCAGGAACTCATTCTGGGTCCCCCACGTGGGCAGCAGTAACTCAACCACCGGGGCTACCACCTAGTGCCTCCCAGGATATGTGTTATAGGAAGCTGGGATTAAGGCCAGAGTCAGGACTCAAACCCAGGCACCCTAATATGGAAGGTAGATGTCTCAAGCAATGTCCTAACTGCTCCATCGCATGCTAACCCGTCCATCCTCTTTGGAGAGTTTGATTACAGGGTAGAGAGAGTCTTCGGGAGTATAGGTAATTCCTAGTGATTTTGAAGAAGCAGATCGGAGTCATCTTCCCTACTTACCAGCTACCTCAATTTTGCCCTTCTTTTTGTAACCCTGATATTTGTGTTTTAAGGGGTTTGATGCCAATAGCTGGTGCCCACGAGTCTTTGTCTTTGCAGGAAACCTCAGCTTTAGGGATGACAAAGTCACAGGAAGCTTAGTCTAAGACAAGACTTGTTCTTGTGTAGGCTGTGAGCTAAGAATGCTTTTTACATTATTAAATGATTGGAAAATATCAAAAGAAGATGACTTAAGAATACCATGGCCGGCGCCGTGGCTCAACAGGCTAATCCTCCGCCTTGCGGCGCCGGCACACCGGGTTCTAGTCCCGGTCGGGGCGCCGGATTCTGTCCCGGTTGCCCCTCTTCCAGGCCAGCCCTCTGCTGTGGCCCGGGAGTGCAGTGGAGGATGGCCCAGGTGCTTGGGCCCTGCACCCCATGGGGAGACCAGGAAAAGCACCTGGCTCCTGGCTCCTGGCTCCTGCCATCAGACGAGTGCGGTGCGCCGGCCGCAGCGCGCCAGCCGTGGCGGCCATTGGAGGGTGAACCAACGGCAAAAGGAAGACCTTTCTCTCTGTCTCTCTCTCTCACTGTCCACTCTGCCTGTAAAAAAAAAAAAAAAAAAAAAAAAAAAAAAAAAAAGAATACCATGAAAATAGGAAATTCAAATTTGTGTCTATAAGTAAAGTTTTATTGGTCTACAGTTGTGCTCATGTGTTTACATGTTGTCTATGGCTGCTTTCCTGCTACAACAGCAACGTGGAGTAGCTGCAACAGAGACCATGTGACCTGCAAAGCTGAGATTATTGACCATCTGGCCCTTTATGGACCAAGTTTGCTGATCTGGTGTAAAATATGTTTTACGAGATGGACTTATCAACATATTGCAGGCTCCAAGACTTGTCCTGACAGGGCTGTAGATGCCCAACAAGATGTAAAATAGTTTGAGGACAGTTATTTATATTTTAAGATAGAATGCCGTGGCTCAACAGGCTAATCCTCCGCCTTGCGGCGCCGGCACACCGGGTTCTAGTCCCGGTCGGGGCACCGGATTCTGTCCCGGTTGCCCCTCTTCCAGGCCAGCCATCTGCTGTGGCCCAGGAGTGCAGTGGAGGATGGCCCAGGTGCTTGGGCCCTGCACCCCATGGGGAGACCAGGAAAAGCACCTGGCTCCTGGCTCCTGGCTCCTGCCATCAGACGAGTGCGGTGCGCCGGCCGCAGCGCGCCAGCCGTGGCGGCCATTGGAGGGTGAACCAACGGCAAAAGGAAGACCTTTCTCTCTGTCTCTCTCTCTCACTGTCCACTCTGCCTGTAAAAAAAAAAAAAAAAAAAAAAAAAAAAAAAAAAAAAAAGAATACCATGAAAATAGGAAATTCAAATTTGTGTCTATAAGTAAAGTTTTATTGGTCTACAGTTGTGCTCATGTGTTTACATGTTGTCTATGGCTGCTTTCCTGCTACAACAGCAACGTGGAGTAGCTGCAACAGAGACCATGTGACCTGCAAAGCTGAGATTATTGACCATCTGGCCCTTTATGGACCAAGTTTGCTGATCTGGTGTAAAATATGTTTTACGAGATGGACTTATCAACATATTGCAGGCTCCAAGACTTGTCCTGACAGGGCTGTAGATGCCCAACAAGATGTAAAATAGTTTGAGGACAGTTATTTATATTTTAAGATAGAATGCCGTGGCTCAACAGGCTAATCCTCCGCCTTGCGGCGCCGGCACACCGGGTTCTAGTCCCGGTCGGGGCACCGGATTCTGTCCCGGTTGCCCCTCTTCCAGGCCAGCCATCTGCTGTGGCCCAGGAGTGCAGTGGAGGATGGCCCAGGTGCTTGGGCCCTGCACCCCATGGGGAGACCAGGAAAAGCACCTGGCTCCTGGCTCCTGCCATCGGAGGAGCGCGGTGCGCCGGCCGCAGCGCGCCGACCGCGGCGGCCATTGGAGGGTGATCCAACGGCAAAGGAAGACCTTTCTCTGTCTGTCTCTCTCACTGTACACTCTGCCTGTAAAAAAAAAAAAAAAAAAAAAAAAAAGAATGCCACCTGTCTTTGTAAAGGAAAAATCTTAGTCAATAGGAAAATTTCTCTAAAAATGGATTATATGTTCATATGTGTATTTGAAACTAGTTCTACCATGTAAATTTTCCCAGGCCACCTTTCTGATCTGAGATTGTAGTATTCTGACAGTTTTCTCCCTAGTTAATTCATTTCATTATCCCCTTGTTTGACATCTCACTGTTGGAGAAAATGTGCTTTTCAAGGCTGTATCTGTGTTATGTCAGAATACCTAGATAACTGCATTTGCTCATTAAATGGAAGAAGTCAGATGAATTTTTTTTGGCATCATATAAGTTCTTTAAAACTTAATGCAGAGATAGGAATTTAGAAGTATGAATTTTGAAGCCAGTTGCTTTTTGTGACAATTTAGACAAAAGATTTTCTGTGATACACGAATGTCCATGTAAGAATATATTTTTAAAAAAAGATTTTAATACTCCACATGTGCTGAAAATTAAGCATTGATATAATGTTCTCAAAAGGAAATGTTTGTTTTACAAGGGTCGTAATTCAAGCTATAATTATCCCATAGAAGAAAAAACACTCTTACATAAGTATTATTTGATGATACAAAAAATTTCAACCAATTATTCTTCTGAAGATTTGAGACTTGTATTTATTAATGTTTCTTGCAACAGAATTTTTATCAAAGTTTACAGTAGTTAATAGTTAAATTTTCAAATGATATGCCCTCTTCAATTTTGCTGAAAGAAAAAGGATGTGCCATGTTGCAATCCTTGGTCATCGGTGAATGCCAGTTCCTTCTGGTTCGAGGGGTATATAGTACAATAATACGATTTCTGAGACTTAAAACTCTAATTTTTCTGCCAATGAAATTTGGAGATACAAACAGATCAGTTCATTTGAAACCAGTTGTTGTCATGTATCTGGGTGGTGTAGTTTTAAAATTGAGTGGTTTCTTGTTTGGGGCCTAATAAATCTGTAGTCATATTTCAGAAGTTGTTCATGTACAGCCATTTTTCTCCTTGCCCGAGCCACCTGCCCAGAGCCACGGCTGGGCTTCTGCATCAATTACCTTCTGAAATGGTCTTGTTTCTTTTTTCTAGGCATCTAGTGGAAATTACTACTTCATCCCGTACATCGTTACACCATGCGCTGAGTACTATTGCTGTGAGAGTGACGCCCAGCGGCGAGCTTCAGAGTTCATGGCTCCGAACTGGGATGCCATCCTGGGCCCACTGTGCGTGCCCCTGGTGGACAAGTTCATTGGCCTCCTCAGGGACATCCATGTGACCTCATGGTAATTCTCATCAGCCACCAACAACCCTAAGAGCCTTGCCAAAATGTCCCCTCAGTTTCAAGGAGGTGGTATGCTCTGACATGACCAGAGTGCTCAGAGAATGGGGCACTGCAGCCAATCACTCGAAAATCATCTTGCCATCCATTATTGCCCCTGACTGCCCTAGTAAGAAGGGCTGCTGAGTGAAGCCAACAGAGCAGAACTGGAGATAGGGAGTTCAGGATTGGGGCGGGCTGTCCTTTACCCACTGCGTGAACTTGACCTGTGACTCTCTGTAGCTGTTTTCTCATCTAGAAAATAAGGCGGTCAAGCCAGTGATTTATTTCTAATGCTCTCTTTCACCTCTGAGATTCTGTATTTCAGGACCATTTGTGAACATGACTTTGTACTTCCCCAGTTGTGTGGGTTTTTAAAATGCCACAGTGAGGTCATTCTGACTTTAAGTTCTTATGCTTTAAGAGCCTGTATGTGCTGAGTCAAGCCACTGCCCTCCTGACCTTAGGATGTCCTGTGACATGCTCCCTTGAGATGGACGCCAGAGATGCTGTGCAGTTCTCCCCCAGAGGTTTGCAGTTGAATCCTGGCTTAGGTGATTCCTAGCTCTCTGGCCTTGACCAAGTAGGCTCACCTATCAGCCTTCATTCTCAAGAGACCATACCTTCAATGGCCTTATTCTGAAAGTTAAAAGCAAAAAGCTATTCTTAACCAAAGGAGCCTGTTTCTTTGCTTGCAGCCAATTGAAAGGATTTATTCCTGTCAGTTGTGTCACAAGGAGAACAACGTGGCCTTCTAAAACAAATGAAAATCCAAAGCACTGGCAAAACTGACTTGTAATGCAACGTAAGGGACCTCACGTCACACTGTGGCTCAGCTCACAGCGCCCTGAACTGTGGGGGGTTACCAGTGCGGCATTGGCTATGGAGCGCACACTTGCTAGAAATCTGTTCTCCTTGTTTATCCCATCACCTACGCTCTGGATGCAGACTTTCCTCTCCAGACTTTAGTGGGCAAAGGCAGCTGCACAGATGACCACATGGCAACATAGAAAGCAAATGGGGGATATTTGTGGCACATTCCTGGAGTCTATTAACTATTGTCTTAGTGTGAAACAAATGTTCTAGTGAAATTTAGGCAGAGAGCTCTTCCAATGCCTAATTCCAGGTGTGGCGAGGAGGTCAGGTCGCTTGAGTCTGCCAAATGAGTCAGGTCTTTGCAAGAAATGGATTCTGGTTTCTTTCTCACTCAGTGCCCGTATGTATGTATCAGTTGGAAAGCATCTTTTTTGTTTAGGTTTAATTTTAGAGAGCTTGAAAGATATATTGGGTGATTCTACCCCATGAACTTGGCAGGTGGCTGGCATTGGTTAGTGACAGGGTAAATGGTGCTTTTGGTTTAAGTTATCTGTAACAGCGAAGGCTGGTAAGCTTCTTAGCTCAAGTGCAAAGTCAGATAGGTTTATAAAGTCTATTTTGAGTGCTGTGCTGAACCATTTCCAAGTTCACATTGATTAACAGCATCTACCCTGGTTATCAGAGGCTGTGTGTTCATTATATATCTGATGTCCCCAAGCCATACTCAAGTCAATGTTTTATTTATTGCAAAACCACTGTTCTTAGTAGGTTTCTTAGTTTATTAAAGCTATTTTTCAGAATTACCCTTTTTTAAAAAAAAGACTTATTTTATTTGAAAGAAAGTTACAGAGTGAGGTAAAGCCAGAGAGAGAGAGATCAATCTTCCATCCACTGTTTCACTCCCCAGATGACCACAATGGCCAGACAGAGCTGAGGTGATCCGAAGCCAGGAATCAGGAGTTTGTTCCAGATTCTCCCATGTGGGTACAGGGGCCCAAGGACCTGGGCCATCTTCTGCTGCTATCCTAGGCTATAAAAGAATCCTGGAATGCAAGTGGAGCAGCCAGGACTCGAACTGGTACCCATATCGGATGCTGGCGCTTCAGGCCAGGGCATTAACCCGCTATGCCACAGTGCTAGAACCCAGAATTACTCTTGAAAATGAGACTAAAGTATAACTTTTGAACTTGTCAGGATAAACTAATAACACTGTAATAGCTCTGATGCCTTTATACTCTACCAAAGAGGCAGTGGCTGTCACCTAATAACTAATTCAATCAAGACAGAATTTTTTAAAGAATTTATTTGAAAGGAAGAGTTAAAGAGAGGCAGAGGCAGAGACGTCTTCCATCTGTTGGTTCACTTCCCAAATGGCCGCAACAGGTGGAGCTAGGCCAGTCAGATGCCAGGAGCTTCTTCTGGGTCTTCCACGTGGGTTCAGGGACCCAAGGACTTGGGCCATCTTATTCTGCTTTCCCATACCATAGCAGAGAGCTCAGTCAGAAGTGGAGCAGCCAGGACGCGAACTGGCGCCCATATGGGTTGCCGGCACTGCAGGCTATGGGTTTACCCACCACACCACAGTGCCGGCCCCCAGAGACAGAATGTACTAATTCATGCATCATTGATGATGATAGCAGTTGACAACTAAGGAAACCAAAAAAAATTTAAAGAAATATGCAGCTATTTTTATATCAGGACATTTTCTTTGGGACATCATTTCATTCTTTAAATGTTAATTGAGTTCATATTATGAGAGTTGGACCATGAAGGTCATATTCATGAATGTCATTATGAATGTTGTCTACTGGATGTACATTAATTTGGCATAGTATTATTAAAAGTAAGTGCCATTTGTTATTCTATCCCATGTGTTTTTTTAATTCTCTGGAGACTATTACTTAATTTTGCTTACACTCTTTTTAAATGAATAGCCTAATTTTATTCCTACAGTTAGACTTGAGCTCTAATGAGTTGACAGTATTACTACTTGGCAATGTGCCATTTCTATTAAAAATGTATTTTGAAACCATTGTAAGTTGGCTTTTATGCTCCAAATTAGATCATTTTTCAAGATTTTAAACCAATTACCAGATAGTAGCACTGGCTCTTTGAGAGGCTATGGTGACATTCCACTGTGCATTTAAACTGCTTGAAGTGTTTTTATACATCCTTGTTATTCTCTAGATGCCCACGTGAAGGAGGTTTTATGTTAGGAAAATATCCTGGCAGTGGAATAGGACAAAGAGAGCAAAGGGGTGAAAGCGGAGGTGGTTGTGAGCTTTCCAGGCTTGGCCTCTCTGTCTCTTGCTGGTTGGCTCCGAGGCACTGCTTTCCAGCTCTCCCCTCACCGGTGGAAAGCTTCGTGACTGCTCACTGGGGACACCTGATAGAGAGATTCATTTTAAAGATGTTCTCATCTATGTTTCATGGCTTCTAGAGTTCTGTTTGTCTTTGTGATCATCTGCTCTTAGTGGAAAAAATGAATATGCAACTACTGTACCTTTTTGCCCTCTATATGTTTGGAAATCCTGGAGTAAGTGGGATTAGGTTGGGTGGCAAGTCCTGTGAGTTACCGGAATGTAAGTGTGGTCAACTTTGAGAATATTTTCAAAATAAATCAGTGTAAAGTATCGAAGCCCATTGATTGACAATAATCCATGAGCCCACATTGCTAGAAGTAAACACACTAATCACAGAAAGAAAATATCTTCTTTATTGTGGAAAGGCAGCTAATAAAGGTGAGAAAAATTATAGAATACAAAATCACTGTTTAGCAATCATAACAATTGGTAGAATAAAAACTCCTAAGTAGGTGTTAAAACTTGTGGATGAAAGTTTGATGAGTGATAAGATATTAGCAAAGTCTCAAAGTATCTCCCTACAAGATGTGCATCACTTAAAAAGTGAAAGTGATTAAAAAAAGAGAGACTATTTTCAAGGTGGTAATGAACTGATTTTCATTTGTTTTCCAGTTAGTTTCTGCGAACTGTGGATAGCAAGTTGAAGGTGTTTAGTGGTGCAAGAAGGCTTAGGTCGGGGTCTTGCCTACGTCATGTGTGTGCCTACGTCGTGTCAGTGAGGGCCGTGTTTGAGCATGTGAAGGAGAGTTCTAGATGTATGGAGATGTGACTGGAGGTTCTGTGTTTCCCTCTTAGTACATATTATAAAGAGGCCTTGCTAAATGACATCCGGAAAGCCCGAGAGAAGTATCAGGGTGAGGAGCTGGCGAAGGAGCTGACTCGGATCAAGCTCCGCATGGATAACGCCGAGGTGCTGACCTCAGACATCATCATGAATCTCCTCCTGTCCTACCGCGACATCCAGGTATGAAGCACGCCTCCCCGCAGCCCGCATGCGCCGAGCCCTTCCTTGGCACCAGGAGCTCCTCATAGGAAGCACTCTTAGGCTAGGTGTATGGTGAGGTGGCTGTGTTAGACAGATGGGCCAGCTTGTAGGTCAGCTGCCTTGTCTATTGCAATGGAAATCTTGGAGAAGATTTTTTCTTATCAGGGCTCACATGACCCCTGTAAGAGATCTGATCTGCAGGACTCCTTGGAATAAGGATCTGATAATTTAGTTTATATGTGTTTTACGCTAGGCTTGTTCAAAGCCCTTTGCCAATCCTGACTCACTCCTCTCAACAGTTCTAGGGGATATGTATACTTTGATTATCTCCTTTTTTACTAATGAGGAAACTGAGGCACATGCTAGCTCAGTAACTTGCCCAAGTTCACTCATAGTGACCAGGAGTATCAGAAGCACACCGACGACCCAAGCAATGCAGATGTTTATGACACAGATCTCAGAAGCTACTGGAGAGTTCTTGGACAAGAGTTCTTGTGGGATGTGGTCCCAATAAGGAAATCCAACATTTCCTCCCTCCAGTTTAATGCTGTTGCACCATTGCTAAGAATGCCTTTCCTCCCTTCCCTTTGGAGGAACACAGGATGACGTACCTTACTTGTAAAATTCTACAAAGTCATGTTGAAGGTTGTTGGCTATAGGTCTTTAAATCTGAATGGTGGAGGCATCCATTTGTGACCTGGACCAAGAGCAGAGTCGGCCACTCAGGAACTCAGGCCGCTAGTGACAAATGTATGTATCTTACTGACTTTAGTAGCAGATGTTGTTAAAGATGACAGTGGCTAAGTCATGTCTCTGGAACAAGAGGATAGAAATGGCCTTTCTTGAAGTCTTTCTTCCCTTGAGCTGCTGGCTTCCCTCTGTCTTTGCCTTCTTGCATTCCTTTTTTCATAACCTTCGATCAGTGGGACTCCTAGGTTCAAAGGTAAGCCTGGAGATTTCTGGAATATGCTGCTTCCCCTTGGCTGGGGCAGCAGCAGCAAGGGGCAGAGCCATCAGATAGGCACAGGCTTTGAGCAGGAAGCCCTCTTCTGTTGATGGTGGCTGCCTGGCAGCCAGTTGGCCAGCACCAATTATTCTAAGCTTGCTGAAAGGATCATGGGCAGTGCTGTTAAGAGGCGACCCAGCTAAGACAAGGACAGTAGCAGCTATTCCCGGGGTAATTATGCAAAGTTTAGAGTGGTGGTTCTCAATCCAGGGTCATTTGACAGTGTCCCAGTTGGCAAACTGGTTGTCCAAATTGAGTGAGGGGGCAGGGTACTAACTGGCTTCCACTGGATCAAGGCCAGGGATGCTGCTAACTATCCTGCACTGCACAGGACAACCCCACAACGAAGAATTATTTGGCTCACAAATGTGGTGTGGTGCTGCAGGTTAATCTGCTGCTTGGGGCACCTCTACCCCATCTCAGTGCCTGATTGAAGTCCCAGCTTTGTGCCTGAAGGCAGGACATGGTCACTCAAGGACTGGAGTCCCTGCCACCTGTGTAGGAGACCCAGCTGCAATTCCTGCCTTCTGGTTTCACTCGGGCTCTGCCCTGGATATTGGGGGCCTTTGGGGGCATCTGCCTTTCAACTAAACAAATTTTTTACAAATGTCAGTAGAGTCAGGGTTGAGAAATTCTAGTTGAGGTTAGTTTGATTCTGGCAAAATAAGGGCTGGGATGTTTCTTTGAGCGTAGACCTCCAGCGTATTTTCACAGAGCTCTGCCTGTGATGTTCATTCTCCTGCACTCAAAGTGTGGACCCTTTTTCCTGGGTGCTGGGCTCCTTTACTTTGTTTTGTTGCCTTTGGATTTAACTGTTCTCCCATGATCCTCTTGTGCCCTTGGATTCTTTCTCTGTCCTTGCTCTCCATCTTGTTTTCTGATCTTTGCTCTGTTCTTTTGAAGGCCACAAGTCACTTCACTAAGTGCCCTGTGTGAAGAAAGGCCTTTGTCTTTACATGCTGAGGCTGGCGTGCTCATAACTGTTCTGAAAACTTTGCGAAGAGCTGTGTTGCCTCTCCTTCTCACCTTGGAACCTCTTGCCAACAGGACTATGATGCAATGGTGAAGCTGGTAGAAACACTGGAGATGCTGCCTACGTGTGATCTCGCTGATCAGCATAATATTAAATTCCACTATGCATTTGCACTGAATAGGTAAGAATGATCATGGATGTATAGGGTTTTGAAACATGCCACCTGTTGCATTCTGGATCCTTCTGTTAATCAGTCAAGTGTAATCAGCTCTTGTGTTCAATGGTGAAGAAGAGCAAAACATGGTTTTTATCCTCACTTGTCTATGGGATGTGTATTGTAGCTGTGAGATCAGATGCTTAAGTAAATCCAAATATGATAAATTGCTTAATGAAGATTTGTCCAAAGTGCTATGAAAGTATAGTAAAGAGAGGGAATAATTTCTTTCAGAGGGTGTTTGCAGAAGCTTCTCTGGGATCTTGTCTGTTACGTTGTAAAAATTAGTAAAAAATTACCTCATGTGCAAGAGAGAGTGGAGAATGGTGAGTCACACCAGGGCCTGAGTGTAGAGTTGTGCATGTGTAAGGTGCATTCAGGGAACGTCCAGTTCTGCTAGAACACGGAACGTGATGAAGCAGATGCAGGTGATGAGGCGAAGCATGGCGGATGGGACCATGTATCAAAAGGACCCTGGTAGATGGAGTAAGGACTTGGTAGCATCTCGTAGATGGTGGGGCACTAGTATTAAGCAACAGGATGAGCATTGTGCGATTGGGAATGAGGGTGTTGTCATTATGTACTAGTAGCATACGAATTTGCAGTTTGAAATTTCTGGGCTGGATGGAATGTCTGAAACTTGGACAGTCCTGTCGGAGCCCACAGGTGTCAGAGCTGAAGTGCTGGAGATACTATAGCTAAGATGCTAAACAAAGAGACCCCAAATGCGATGGCTTATGTAGATTGGAACTTGTCTTTCACATAACAGTCTAGAGGTGAGTGGACCCACCTAGTGATACAGCACTGCTCCAGGAGTTAGTTGTGCAGCGGCTTAGGAAGCAGCCATTTTGTAGCTCTTTCATCCTCTAGAGTGTTGTCTTCATCTACATAGCTGAAGCTATGTGGCAAAGAGAACAGAGGAAGACCAAGACGAGTGTTTTCTTTTAAAGCAAGTAGAATTCACACATGCTTCATTACAAGATCTGTTTATTTATTTATTTGAAAGATTAAGAGTGAGAGAGATCAAGGTCAAGACAGATTGATCTTGGGTCTGCTGGTTCAACTCCCCTGATGGCTGCAATGGCCAGGGATGGGTCAAGCCGAAGCCAGGAGCTTCTTCAGGGTCTCCCATAAGGGTTGCAGGGGCCCAAACCCTTGGACCATCTTTGCTGCTTTCATAAAGCCTTTAGCAGGGAGCTGGATTCTGAGTAGAGCAGCCAGGACACGAACCGGTGCCCATATGGAATGTCAGCATTGCGGATGCTGGCTTCACCTGCTACACCACAATGCCAGCCACTACACTGCTTCCTCAACTCGCATTCCGCTGGTGAGAACTCAGTTACCTGACAAGGGGATCTGGGACATGCAGTCCATACAGTCCGTAGCTGGGTAGCCATGTGCCCGTTCAAGCTTGGCTACTATGGAAATGGAGGATAACTAGGAGTTTGCCACACTAAACCTTAGCAAATCCCAGTTGCCTCCCTGTTTCAGTGCTGCTGTCTCCTTTTGTCCATTGATAACGTGTAGGAAGAGGAGCAACGTGGGGTGAGACTCATGAGAACCAGGTCCAGAGACACTCCCTGTGGGGTCTGACGACTGCCTGATGCAGGCATTTGTCACGTTGGCTCATCCAGCAGGCCACTCTGGGAGCATATTCAAATGGCCCGAGAGCCAGAGAGTTCTGGCACTGCATGTCAAGCTTGTGTGGCCACCGTCTTCCTCAGGGGAATGAATAAAGTCGGAGTGCCCAGCTCCAGAGGCTCTGCTTTGCTTTAGCAGGTGTGTTAGGCCACAGAGGGTTGACCAGCCACCAGCAGCATCTGCAGAAAAGCGGCAAAACGGGAGCCCGTGGCTTTGGGGTCTCATATGACAAGACTGTCTTCTAAATTGAGGTCAGATTTGGAGTTGGTGAAATGAACCAGGTGATAAAGAAATGTACATCTGCAAACAGCACCTCCATCCAGAGAGAACCTTTCCGTCACCCCAGTAGTTCCCGTGTGTCCCTGTGCAGCCAGTCTTTACCCCTCCGTAGGCGACCACTGTCGCAACTTCCTCTGCAGGTTAGTTTTGCGTCTGGCTTCTTTCCTTCAGCATGGTGTTCATCATACTCATCTAGGCTGTTGTGTGTGTCAGTAGATCGTTCATTCTCACTGCTCTAGATCATTCCATCGCGTGGGCATGCCACCCTTTGTTTATTTAACTGACGATGGACCCAAACTAGAATAGTAGGAACAGTGATGCTACAAACATTCTTGTGCTTGTTTTTGTGCACACATATATATGGACACATTTCTTTAGGATATATGTCCTGTGTGTGTGGTAGACACTAGTAAATAATGAGATTTTGATTCCTTCTGGGAGGAGGCTTTAGGGTCTCTAGAAAAATCTGCCTACTGTCTCCCCAGTGCCCTTGAAACTGACCATCCTCAGGTGGAGAGCATGTTCATGGGTGTAGGGCAGTCCTCACTAAGCCTGAAAAAAGTCTTGGAACTCTGTCCACTAGCATGGTGGGCTCTGTTTTTAGTAAATTTGACCTATACTTGATGCTTGATTTGTGAAGATGGAGCACATCACTACTATAAGGCTCTTGGGAGAATGCCCACCAACACTGTAAGTGCTATAAAAAAAATGGTTTGCTAGATCAGAGGGCTATGTTAGTCACACATCACCATGACTTTTTTTCTGGGTAGAGGTGGTTGTGGTCAGAGAAGGAAACAGTGGGTTACCTCCTTTCTCAAAGGAACGACAGAGTCACACAGGGTTGGTGTGGAAATGTGGTATCGAAGAGCAGTGGGCATGGCGGGATGAGGTGATCCCGTTTGAAGCTGATGGGCTGAGATTGTATGACTTCTTAATAGCTCTTTGCCTCCAAGTCTGAGCGTCTCCTGAAAGACAGTGGCTCTGCATCACAGGCCGGACAGGGTCCCCAGTGCCAAAAACCTTGTCTGCAACACATAGGATGGCAGCCTTTGCTTTGTTTGTGTCCGCAATCTGATTTAGTTTCTTATTTTTGCTTTAGGTTCATCTTAGCCAGCTGTCAGCATCATTGCGGTTCAGGGGACTTCAGAAAGTTTCATGAAAATGGAATTAAAATATCAGTTTATTTTGGTACAAAAATTTTGAAAGCCATGTTTAAGTTTTTCATAATAACCATTTTCCATCATCTGTTAGAAGACCCTTTGTGTTCATGGATTTCAAAATTTTTTGCACCCTAATGAAGCTTTAATTCTGTTTTCCATGACCTTTTTTTTAAAGGTTTGCTTTATTTATTTGAAAAGTAGTTATGGGGACACAGGGAGGGAGATCTTTCATCTGGTAGTTCATTCCCCAAATGGCCACAGCAGCCAAGTCGGGGCCAGGCTGAAGCCAGGAGCTTCTTGCAGGTCTCCCATGTGAGTGCAGGGCCCAAGCACTTAGGCCATCCTCCACTGCTTTCCCAAGCACATCGGCAGGTGGTTGGACTGGAAGTGGAGCAGCTGGGGCTCTAGCCAGCACCCGGTGTATGGGATGCCGGCATCGCAAGAGGTGGCTTAACTTGCTACATCACAGCCCTGGCCCCTCCATGACCTTTTAAAAAAGCACTCTCATGGGATTTGTCATGATGTGTAACGTTGAGCAAGTTCATGGGGTTACCTTGTACCTATAAAGGGAAAATTAGTGATGGACAAACAATGAATTTTTCGTGCATTACAGTTGATGTTTCACTGTTAGGAAGTGGAGCAAATTATGACCTAAATTTGTTATTAAAGGTTGGCGATGATGAATGATATTTGACCTTCAATGGCAAGGGCTCCCTGTTTGTGCAAAAGTTTGGTTCAACCAGTGGGGCTTCTCCTGATGATCTTCCACTTCGCTGCATTTGGAAACCCGTTCAGAGCTACTTGGTTTCTGCTGAGTAGTTGAGTGCTTGCCTCTCGGGGGCCTTGGACTGCTTTATGAAAGATTTTTATTTGCTGCTGCTTTTACAGACAGGACTTTTTTCTACATACCCTGATGCCGTCAGGATATTTTCACCAGGCATCTAGCTAGTGAGCAGACATCTGGGTCAGAGGAAAACTATCAGAATCGAAGGCCTAGGTGAGAACCTGAACGTGTCCTGTCACAAAAGACAAGGCACTCACCTTCTGCTTCCTGTGTCTTTGGGTCAGGACCCATGTGCAGCAAAATTGACTTTATTGGATTTCTCAGCAGGTGAAGGGGAAACTGGACACGTGCCACATTTGTTGGAATGCCTGGTGTTGTCGTTCCATAAACAAGGGGAGCAATAGAGAGGGGAAGACACTCGGATCTTAGGAATGTGTATGGGGATATTAGATGGGTGTGACCGAACCCAGCTCATGCCGGTGGGGATGGAAGCCGGTTCCAGGACCCAAAGCAGTCACTTGAGCAAGGTCAGTGCTCAAGTCGAGGGAGGGCTACATGTCCCCAGGAGGGTGGTGTGGGCCCCCCCTGTGATGGTAGCCTGAAGCCTCCTCTTGGCTCTTCTGTTTGTGTCCACAGTTGAATTTTGCTGTCTTCATTACTATGCGAACCTAATATCCATTCCTTATTAACTGCTTGTCAGAATTAGAAAAATACTGACATCTTTCCGCTCTGATAGCACGCTGTCTCCAGGTACCTTTTTCAAAGCTTGTTGCATGAAGAAGGATAAATATTTGTTGCGGTTTTCCCAGTAGTGAAGAGAAGCCCAGATCAGCTTCAGTTTAGAGGTGGTGAAGGAAGGAAGGCGAGAGTGTAAAATACAGCAGCAGGTCAGCAAGAGACTTGGACCACAATGCCCACAGTTTGCTACAGGGTGAGACATACACTAGTCTTTAAAGCTGAAGTTAATAGTATCATGGAATAATCAAGGAAAGTCGACCTAGCAAGCTTTAGCTTACATTTTGTTTGCCTGAGGAACAACCGAAACAAGCCATGGGGCTTCGCTTGAAATTGTTGGGCCATCCCTTTGTCTGTCCTGATTTGCTGTATGTGAAGAGGGTGTTGGATGGTTGCTGAATATTGAGGTTACTTTCCTTGTACCCATTAACCAACCCTCTGTCGCCCATTCTAGCCCCTAGCAACCACCCTTCGACTTCCTGCCTCGGTGAGTTTGACTACTTTAGCTGTAATTATACAGTGGAATTATACAGCAGTTGTGTTTTTGTGACTGCCTTGTTTTGCTTAGCATAATGTCTTTAAAGCCCATCCATGTAGTATCATGATTTTCTTCCTTTTCAAGGCTGAATAATATTCCTGTATGTGTGTATTCTGCATTTTATTTATTCATCCTTGGATGGACATGTTGCTTCCCTCTCTTGGCTATGGTGAATAGTGCTGCTGTGAACATGGGTGTGCAAGTATTACTTCAAGGTCCTATTTAGAACTCTTTTGGGTATATACCCAGAAGTATAATCGCTAGGTCATGTGGTAGTTCTTGTTTTAGTCTTTCAGGAATTTTCTGGGGTTGGCGCTGTGGCTCACTTGGTTAATCCTCCACCTGCGATGCTGGCATCCTATATAGGCGCTGAGTTCTAGTCCCGGTTGCTCCTCTTCCATTCCAACTCTCTGCTGTGTTCCAGGAAGGCAGTGGAGGATGGCCCAAGTCCTTGGGTCCTGCACCCACATGGGAGACCAGGAGGAAGCTCCTGGATTTGGATCCTGGCCGTGGTGGACATTTAGGGGGTGAACCAACGGAAGGAAGACCTTTCTCTCTGTCTAACTCTCTGTCTAACTCTGTCAAATCAAACAAAAAAATTTCTGTATTTTCCATAGTGGCAGCACTGTTTTACATTCTTTTTTTTTTTTTAAGAATTATTTATTCATTTCAAAGGCAGAGTTACTGAGAGGCAGAGAGAGATGGCCCCAATGGCTGCAACGAAAGAGCTGAGCCGATCCAGAGCCAGGAGCTTCTTCTGGGTCTCCCACATGGGTGCAGGGGCCCAAGGACTTGGGCCATCTTCTACTACTTTCTGAGGCCATAGCAGAGAGCTGGATCAGAAGTGGACCAGCCAAGTCTTGAACCAGCACCCATAGGGGATACCAACACTGTGGGCGGCGGCTTTACCTGCTATGCCACAGCACCGACCCCACCATTTTACATTCTTACCAGTAGTGTATGATGTCTTAAATCCTCACCTACACTTTCTTCCTTTTTTTTTTTTTTGTTACAGCCAGCCTAATGAGCATGAGTTTGCATCTCATTGTAGTTTCCATCTTCCTGATGATTAGTGATGTGGAACATCTTTTCATTTGCTGATTGGCTATTTGTGTATCATCCTTGGAGAAAGATTTATGTCAGTCCTCTGCCATTTTGAAAAAAAGATTTATTTATTTGAAAGGCAGAGTTAGAGGGAGACATATTTTCCATCCACTGATTCACTCCCCAAATTACCACAATGGCCGGAGCTGTGCCGATCCAAAGCCAGGAGCCAAGAGCTTCCTCCAGGTCTCCCATGTGGGTGCAGGGGCCCAAGGACTTGGGCCATCTTCTGCTGCTTTCCCAGGCCATAGCAGGGATCTGGATTGGAAGTGGAGCAGCCGAGACTCGAATTGATGTCTTATGGGTAGTGGCGGCTTTACTTGCTATACCACAGTGCTGGCCCCCTCTGCCCATATTACAATACCATTATTTGATTTTCTCTTTTTGTCATTGAGTTTAAAAAATTCTTTATATATTTTAGGTATTAGTCCCTGATAAGATTCATGATTTATAAATATTTTCTCCTATTCCATAGGTTGTCTTTTCACCATGATTACATCCTTTGATGCACAGAAATGTCTGAGTTTGATGTAGTCCTATTTTCTGGTTTTGCTTTGTTGCCTGTCCTTTCAAAGTCATATCTATGATATCATTGCCATGATATGTATTTTTATAGCAACTCCAGTTGCATTTTTTCTGAGAAATGAACCATGTCCTTAGCTTCTGAGCAGTGGTTCTGCCAATAGTACCTGTTACCTTTTTGAAAAAATACTTACCAGAAGGTCTGACCACTTGTTTCTGTCCTCGTCGCTCCACACATTGTGTTTCTTTCCTGTCGCCTTCCGTCTTCAGTCCCCTCCTGCTTGTCCTCCTCTTCTTGCTCACTGGCTTATTTATGTGTGGATGGAAGGGCTGTATAGAAAGGAGAGAGCTCATGAGGGATAAATGAAGTTAATGGGTAATTAAACTATAATCACACGTGTGTATGTGTTACACACACTTGAACTTAGATAAGTGAACTTTCTTCAGACTCATTACACTGCAAGGCACTGCAGTTATTTTGATAGTGCTATCATTATGCAGAATATTACTGTGTCAGTGGGGAGAAGGGTTTTTTTTTCCCTTTGGAATTGCCTTAGGAGCCAGCTTATAAGACTCATAGGAAATCTAATATTATTCTCGTGGGTTTTGAAGACAGATTGGAGTTTGAATTCCAGCACTTGAATTTAAGTGTTATGGCTTTAGTCAAGCCATTTAACCTCCCAAAGCATTAGCTTTCTCATTTATAAAATGGGATGTGAACATCTACCATGTAGTGAGTACAGACTGAGTATGCCTTCTCCAAAATGCTTGGGGCCAGAGTTTCAGAATCCAGAGTTTTTGGATTTTGGAATATTTGTATAGACTTCCAATTGAACATTCCTAATCTGAAATCTAAAATGTTCCAGAATCTAAAACCTATTGAGCACAGATGTGATGCTCTAAAAATTTGGGATTTGGAAACATTTCAGATTTTTGGATTAGGGATGCTCAATCTGTATTACTAGGCATACTCCTAACATGAACTGGTCTGTCGATTGAGACCATTGCTTTATAGGGAAGCATTATGAGATGTGGAAAGAGCACATATTTTTGACATTTGATTCACGCATCAGATAAGCAATCCAATGTTGACATGATAATTAAACTTCACCCTGAGGTTTCCCATCTGTAAACAGGGATGGTGAGGATTAAATAGGGAAGCCATATGCAGATGGGACTGCACAGCCCTGGATGCTAGAAGGCAGTTCATAAAGGATGGGTCCCTTCTCCATTTAATCCCCGTTTACACTCCTTAATTAGAATCTGCAGGAATTGTGGTTGTTTAGGCAAGAGAAACCACTTGTAATTTAATCCAAAAGTTACCTGTAGCTCATAACTGACCATGAATTTTCCAAGGAGTGTTTAACTTTGCAATGGTTTGAGAAATGTTTCAAAACCACTCTGCTGTTTTATGTTTAAAAAAAATGGACCAGAATGCTATGAAGCAAATAAGGGTAGTGAGAATTAATGAGTGGTTTTAAGGATTTAATAAGAATATCGTAAATAAAAAAATTGCATAATGCCTGGCATGTATAAAATGCTGAATAAGTATTAAGGGCCCTTCCTTCCCCCCCCCAAAAAAAGAATCCCAGTTATTTTTAATGATAATGAACCAATACTATGCTATGGCCAACTTTTCTGTCAGCTTAAGAAAACAGACTACTGAAGGAGCTGACAAATAATAAAACTTAAATATAATTATGAAAGGAGTTTTGAGGAGAATTTTTTCCCTACATGACATCAAATTTACCATCAAAGAGGCCAGCCCCGTGGCATAGTGGGTAAAGCTTCTGCCTGTAGTGCTGGCATCCCATATGGGTGCTGTTTTCAGTACCAGCTGCTCCACTTCCGATCCAGCTCCCTGCTAATGTGCCTGGGAAAAGCAGTGGAAGATGGCCCCTGCAGCTGCGTAGGAGACCCGGAAGAAGCTCCTGGCTTCGGATTGGCCTGGTTGTGGCTGTTGCAGCCATTTTGGAAGTGAACCAGTGTATGGAAGATCTTTGCCTTCCTCTCTCTCCCCATAACTCTGCCTTTCAAATAAAATAATTTTTTTAAAAAAATTTCCATCACTGAGATTTAAGAATAGTTTGTTTTTATCATACATATTCCTTTTTTTGGAAAAAAAATGCTTTGTGGTGGTTTAAGTTATTTCTCCACATAACATTAAGTTGCGATCCAGTGTATCAGTTGAAGACAAAAGGGCCAGGAATTCATTTGTAACACCTTTTGTCACACAGAGTAAACCATTAGTTATTAACCATTCCTGTAGAAAGTCCTGATTAGTGTGGGTTGCTATCAAGGCCTCCAGTTGGCACTCTGAATAAATAGCATGTAGACATTCCGTTACATGAATTCTGAAGTCCCATTTGCCATATTGAATATAGAAGAACAAACTGGTAGTCCAGGAGACACAAAACCTGGGAGAGCTTTCTTCTCACCCTCTGCCTGAAGATGTTGAAAAAAATGAGAACAAGCCACAGTTCCATTTAGGAAACATTCCTGGGGAGTTTCTTGTAGATTTGGTCTCCTGTGCCTTAGACTGCATATTGAGAAACTTTACATGTGTTCATTCTTGTCACCGTTGCCCTTGAGATGGGGACATGGAGCAGGAGAAACAGGGAGAAAGCTTTTCCCATTTCCCTGGAAAAATTCCTGAAGACACACCAGGGCCACCAATTCAAAGTATGCTCTTCGCATTGTCCAGAGTACTTTGCTGGTGTTTCCCTTCAGATTTGGAATAGCTGTGTTTGAGTGTGTGTGACTAAATGGAGTGCACCGCGGCTCTGACGTAAGCAACGGGAAGTGCCCACTCTGAGACCAGCGCCTGGGAGTCGGGTCGGGGTGCCAGTGCTCCCCTGCTGTCCTCCCCTCCCGGGGCAGTGCTCTCTAGCTGCCCTCAGTCTGAAGAGCGGCTGGCTCTTCTCATCTCCTTCCTTACCCGACTGACTCTCTGATGCTCTCAGGTCTGCTTGGCATGGACCGTTCCGAGAGAGGTGGGTGTCGCCCAGAAGACCAAGTCGACAAACTGTGGCCCTGATTCTCCTCCTCCTTCCACCTGCTGTTTTCCTTCAGAGCTCACGTGTCTGTGTTGACTTGGTTAATACCCAGCGTCCCTCTCACTAGACTGTAAGCCTCAAGAGTCGGAGGCAGGCGCTGTGATGTTTATAGGCTGTTACATACCATAGGCCTACATGGTGGGTGCTCAGTAAGTACTTACTGAATGGGTTCACAAATGACTGGATAATCTGGCAGGTATGTTCCCGGTTGCAGGGGGCCTCAGTCTAGAGGTGGAAGAGATCCATATCATGAGCGTCTGGGTGCTGCCGGTTAAGGGCTTGGCAGTAGAAGGAGAATCTATTGTATTTTCCTATTGATAGGTAAGCCTATGCCTAACAGTATCTCAGTCATACATACTCATTCTATGTAGAAAGAAAAACCTAAGTGCTGGTATGCAAACGTAATGGTTGGAGTACGCCATGGCCCCAGGGGGGAGTTGCTAACAGTGGAGGGCTGCTTAGACTAGATCAGGGTCAGCCCTGAAGGTCCACAGAACACGGGATTCGACACAGACTAACTAAGCGGAGTGGGTCTCTCCGACTGAGGACAGGCATTCCTCTTAGTGCCGTTGACTTGGGCATGAGTCACGGGTGGGTGATGGTGTAACAGCCCCCACAGTGTCAGCTTCCCTCCCCGGAAGTTTCTTCACACTCAGGCAACAGTCCAATGTGAGTGTCTCCTGCTTGGGCAGTCTCTTCTCAGGTGTTTGCTTGTGACCCAGACTATTTCTGGCTTGGGTCTGTGCCCTCTCTTGAATCCTCTGATCCAAGATCTGAAGAGGGAGAGCGTGGTGAGAATCAATGGAAGCGTTGTGTGCTTTGTCACAGCTTTATCGAGATCTAATTCCTGTACCATACAGTTGACTCCAAAGTATACAAGTCAGGCCAGCACTTCGGCATGGTAGGTAAAACTGCCATCTATGATGCCAGCATCCCATATAGACCGTGGTTCAAGTCTTGGCCATTTCACTTCCAATCCAGCTTCCTGCTAATTGCTTGGGAAAGCAGCAGAAGATGGCCCAAGTGCTTGGGCTCCTGCTACCCATGTGGGAGACCCGGAAGAAGCTCCTGGCTTTGGCTTGGCCCAGCCCTGGCTGTTGCTGCCATCTGGGGAGTAAACCAGTGGGTGAGAGATCTCTGTCTCTCCTCTCTCTGTAATTCTGACTTTGAAATAAATAAAAGTTTTTTTAAAATGTACAATTCCATGGTCCTTAGTGTATTCATGATCATGAATACAATCAATTTTAGAACATTTCATCTCCCCTTCTCCCCCAAAAATGTACCTTACCAACCACCCCCTTCCCAGTTTGTAGTCCCCCTCTCCATCGGTAAGCAACTACCAATATGCTTGGACCATACATTTTCCCTCACCTCACTCTCTAGCCCTAGGAAGCCACGAGTCTTTTGTTTGTTTCTGTGGTGGTGCCCATTTGGGACATTCTGTATCAGGGGCTCCTGTGATGTGTGTTCTCTTGCATCTGGCTTTTTTCACTTGATGCAGTGTTGGAAACATTTCTCCATGTTGTAGCGTGCATCAGTGCTTCATCCCCTGTTGCTGCTGAGTGACACGCCACTGTATGGATAGAGTGCACGTTTGCTGATCCATCAATCGATGGAAACTTGGGTGTGCCAGAGCCCAAGTGACAAAGGCCTAAGTGACTAGCCCAGGATTGAGAGGAGTAGTAAATAGTGTGACAATAACCAGAACCTAGCTTGGTATGATTCTCAGTCCAGTGTTGTATTTAAAAAAAAAAAAAAGTATTTATTTGAAAGGCAGAAGTACAGAAAGAGAAGGAGAGGCAGAGAGAGAGTCTTCCATTTGCTGATTGTCTCCAATTGACCACAGTGGCTGGAGCTGAGCTGATCCAAAGCCAGGAGCCAGGAGCTTCTCCCAGGTCTCCCATGTGGGTTCAGGGGCCCAAGGACCTGGGCCATCTTCTGCTTTCCCAGGCCACAGCAGAGAGCTGGACTGAAAGTGGAGCAGTCGAAACTCAAACTGGCGCCCATTTGGGATGCCAGCACTGCAGGCAGTGGCTTTACCCACTATGCCACAGTGCCGGCCCCAGTGTTTTGTTTTTAAATAATGTTTACATTTTTGTTTGAAAAAAATGGAGACATTTAAAACAATTGTGCCTCTGAACTGTATTCTCTGATAGCACTCATATTCCACAAATGCCTTGTCAGGTCAGTTAGGTGTCTGTCCTGCGGTCCTGCTCAGTTGGGCATTCATTCACCACACAGCCATGGAGCACCCACCACGTGCCAGATCCAGTCCTGTGCCGTGGAACACCGCAGTAAATAGACTTGGCAAGAAAAACTCTGCCCTGTTGCAGCTTACATTCTGAAATGGAAGGGAGACCACATGAAATAAGCAAAGTGATTAGACTCGGTTGTGGTAATAGGACCAGTGGGGTGGGAAGGTTGTCATTTTAAGTTTGGTGCTCAGAGAAGACTTCACTTGACAGTGATGTG
Source organism: Sylvilagus floridanus (assembly GCA_949820135.1). Taxonomy (NCBI): domain Eukaryota; kingdom Metazoa; phylum Chordata; class Mammalia; order Lagomorpha; family Leporidae; genus Sylvilagus; species Sylvilagus floridanus. Next base: position 125,355,594 of record OX463223.1, read on the forward strand.
GGGAAAGTACCAGAAAGAGGCAAAGGAGCTGTGTCAGTGGATGGGATGACAATCCAGACCGGGAGATCAGCATGCGGAACGGCAAAGAGGCACCATCGCTGTGGTGTAGCAGGTTAAGCCATTGTCTACAGTGCCAGCATCCCATATGGGCGCCAGTTCAAGTCCTGACTGCTATACTTATGATCTAGCTCCCTGCTCGTGTGCCTGGGAAAGCAGCGGAGAGCAGCCCAGGTGCTTGGGCCCTTGTACCCGCATGGGAGATCCAGAAGAAGCTCCTGGCTTTGGCTCAGCCCTACCCTGGTTGTTGTAGGCATTTGGGGAGTGAACCAGTGGGTGGAAGATTCTCTCTCGCGCTCTCTCAAATAAATAAATGTTCTTTAAAATAGCTAAGAGGTTTGTATAGCTTGAGTAGAGGAGATAATGGGTTGAGGGTGTGGTAAATGGTTAGAGAACTAGAAGCCAGATCTTGCAGAGCCTTGTGGACCATTGAAACGATCAGTGTGTGTTCAAAGATGGGAGCCACTGGAGAATTTTGAGTAGAATGCCATGAACTGAGTTCCTTTGTAACAGCATCACTCTGACTTCTGAGTGGTGAATAGTTTCTAGGGGGCATTAAGGGTAGAAGCAATAAATGGTGCTGGTTTGGATCAGCATGGTAACAGTAGGAGTCATGGGGAAGAGGCCAGCTTTGGCAATGGTTTGAAATCCACCAGCATCTGCAGATTGAATAAGGGGTGTTAGAAGAATCAAGTGTGATTTCCAAGATTTTGGTCTGAATAACAGGGTTGGTTATGAAGCAAGAGGGGAAGACTATCTCTAAGAACAGATTTAATGGGAAGATCAGGAGTTTGATTTTGATTTTTTTGCTATGTTAAATTAGATGTGAAGTAGACAGCTGGAGAGGCCTGTACTGAAGATAAAGATGTGGGCGTCATCAGAATATAGATGATTTGAAAAATGATGGCGTTGGATGATATCACCAAAGGATCTAGCATAGTTACTTGCCTCGAGGAAAAGGTCCGAGGGTTGTGCTGAAGGACACTCTGGTGCTAAGAGGTCAGAGAGATGGCTAGGAACCAGAAAGACAGGTAGGAAGAAAATCGGGCAAGCATGATGTCCTGCAGATCAACTGAGGAAGATAGTCAGTCCCAGGAGGAGGGAGTGCACACACAGGTCAAATGCATGTGTGTAGGATCAGGGCTGAGAATGCACCAGTGGATTGAGCAAGTGATGCAGACCCACTGAATTGGAATGCACGGGATAAGAAGCACAGAGGTCTTGGTCTTACCTGCAGAGATTGGGATTTAACTGGTCTGGTGTGCAGCCTAGACCCCAGGGTTTTTAAAAACTCCCAGATGATCCTAATATACAGCCAGTGTTGAGACCTACTGTCACAGTTTTCCTTCTCTTTATTATGAAATAGTCTTATTGCCAGAAACAGATGTTACTGGCTGATTAAACATGGGGGTTTTATCTGTAGGCCTGTGGTTGGATGCCTTGGGATCTGAAAATGATAAGCAGATCAGAAAGCTGATTATTAACCACTGAAGGGATTAGCTATTTAACACCTGTCTTCATGAGGCTGCTAAGCTGAAAAGCTCTTTGCTTTTTCATTTTTTTCAAATGCTTGATTTTTGTTTGGTTTATACTCAAAAGGCCTTTTGTTTTGAGAAAAGAGGGTAAGTTTAAAGTTAATGAAACAATTTTAAGAGAAATCTTAAAGTGACTGGTCCCAAAAAAATGACCCACAGATAAGCCAATTTGAAATCACAGCAATAATTCAGCATTTAAGTACATTTTTTTCATACTCTTGAATATTTCACACCTCAGAGGTTGGCTAATAACAGGTATATAAATTTTGTACTTCATTAAAGTCTTAATCTTTTTTACTTCTTTCTGTAGACATTAGGAATTATTTAAATGCTTTAGTAAATTTGAGTTATATTGGTGTCTGTTGGCTTTTAAAAATTAAAAGGTATCCTGGGTGGGTTGTGGTATAAAAAAAAATCCAGTTTGTAAACTGGCTAAATTGCATTCTGTATGGAAGAGGAAAGATCAAAAATGCTGGAATAGCACAAAAGTAGAAAATGGAAAAAACTCCGAGTCAAATTAGAGGCTTAATTTTTGCAGGCTTGCAGAAGGTCACTAAGCATCTAGATGATCTCCTCTCAGCCCGGGCTGAGTTCGCTAACAGAGCGAGCCGGAATGCCTCACAACATCCACTGTATGAATGAATGAATCCCTGTCATCCCTCTAGGATGGGGTTATCCGTGGACCAGCCTTGGGAGAATTGAGAAAATCCTCACTGAAATAATCAAATAATGTTCTGGCAGGCTTAATTCCATCGTAGAACGCCAGTCAAGAAAGGCTGTTTTAGCAGGGCTGGCACTGTGATGCAGCGGGTTAAGCCTCCACCTGCAGTGCTGGCATCCCATATGGGTGCCAGTTCAAGTCCTGGCTGCTCCACTTCCAATCCAGCTCTCTGCTAATGCACCTGGGAAAGCAGTGGAAGATGGCCCAAGTCCTTGGGCCCCTGCACCCATGTGGGGGACTCACAAGAAGCTCTTGGTTTTGGTCTGGCCCTGCCCTGGCCATTCTGGCCGTTTGGGGAGTGAACCAGCAGATGGGAAATCTCCTTTCTCTCTGTCTCTCCCTTTTTTTCTGTAACTCAGACTTTCAAATTAATAAATAGATCTTTTTTAAAAAAAAAAAAAAAGGCTGTTTTAGGTACCAATCAGTCTTTTTTTTTTTTTTAAGATTTTGTTTATTTGAAAGACGGAGTTACAGAGAAAGGTAGAGACAGAGGTCTTCAATCTGCTGGTTCACTCCCCAGATGGCCACAACAGCCAGAGCTGCGCCAATCTGAAGCCAGGAGCCAGGAGCTTCTTCGGGGTTTCCCACGTGGGTATAGGGGCTCATGAACTTAGGCCATCCTCTACTGCTTTCCCGGGCCATAGCAGAGAGCTAGATTGGAAGAGGAGCAGCCGGGACTAGAACCGGTGCCCATATGGGATGCCGGTGCTTCAGGCCAGGACTTTAACCCACTGCACCACAGCACTGACCCCAGTACTAATCTGTCTTTTGAGATACATGAATGTGTCCCCAGGAAAGAAAGTGTAAAAGGGCACCTTGTAAAAATGATCCAGAAATTAAGAATAATCTCTCTATGTATTTATTAGAGTAGTTATCAATAAAATATACACGTGACTACCTTATACAAGAGTACTTCAAAAAGCTTGTGGAAATGTAATTAAAAATGTTTATTTTGGTGCAGAAAATTTTTGAAGTCCACGCACGCATAATTTTTTCATAACGTGAATTTTTTGAAGACTCCTCGTATAAATCCCAGTGTTGATTTTCAGGATGCTTGAATATTTGTCCTCCCAGGCTTTTGTCTATGTACATAATGCTCAAATCTTTGCAGTTGTTTGAAATTGTTTCCAGGGGCTTTGCTTGAGTCATAATCCAGACAAAGTATATACATTTGCATTTGGGTGACATGACTTTTTAAAGAAAATGTTTATTTTTTGAAGGGCAAAGTTACAGCGAGAGAGATGGTCCATCCACTGGTTCACTCCCCAAAGGCTGCACGCTGACACTGTGCCAGATTGAAGCCGGGAACCTGGAACTCTATCCAGTTCTCCCACGTGGGTTGGCAGGGGCCCAATCACTTGGGCTGTTCTCCACTGCTTTCCCGCTTTCCCAAGCACATCAGCAGTGAGCTGGATGGGAAGTGGAGCAGCCAGGACCGGAACCAGCGCTCATAGGATGCCAGCATCGCAGGTGGTGGCTTAACCTGCTGTGCCACAATGCCACTCTCTGGCTGACATGACTCTTAAAGCTTATTATTTTTTTTGCTCTTGTCTAATTATTTTCCTTATGACTTATTTGTCACAGGTGGGATCGTTTAGAGAGTGAGTGTAGTTGTATGAGACTGACTGGTGTGCAGCTTCAGCAGCTATTACATCGGAAGCTGGAAAATGAAATATCGAGAACAGTTTTTCTGCTGAAGGCCAGCATCCCTGGACTCGGTCATTCAGCAGAACGAACATGCACGCACTCCTCTGTGTGGACTCCGACGTTCACGCTATCCCGTTGTGTCTTCCGCAGGAGAAATGAGCCGGGTGACCGGGAGAGGGCTCTTCGGGTGATGCTGCAGGTTCTGCAGAGCTGTGACTGCCCAGCTCCGGACATGTTCTGCCTGTGTGGGAGGATCTACAAGGACATCTTCCTGGATTCGGACTGCAGGGACCTAAGCAGCCGAGACTGCGCCATTGAGTGGTAAACCTTCAGTCTGGCCAGAGTCACACCCCCTGCTAAAGGCCGGAATTACAAGGACCCAGACCTTTTCCTTGTGTGTATGTGTGTGCCTGTCTACTGGCAGTGCCAAGCGCATAGGCAGTAAGCGTGTTCTGGGAGCTTCCAGATTCCCTTTTCTGGGAGAAAATCAGTAGAAAAGCCCTCTCCTATGGATCACACTTTTCCCATTGAGTTCACTTGTTTATGGAGCAAGGAGGCGGCTCAGCGTGCTCCTTGCCAGCCCCCCTTCCAGACTCTTCTTGACTGCCAGCCGTGCGTGACGTTCGTTCATTCTTTGATTCCACACGTGTGTACTGAGGGCTTCCTGTGGTGGCATAGATACGACAGCCTGAATCCCTGCCCTCAGGTATCTAGCATTGCCGGCGAGGGAAGCCGGACCACTAAAGTAAGGGAGATGGGACGGCAGCAGCTGGTGAGGGCTAGGGCAGATGTTAAGCAGGGAGGGGGAAAAGGAAGGTGGGGAGGGCGGTCTCCAACTTTGAACAGGTGGACGGTGAAGGTCACTTATGACGTGAAGGTCATTGAGGGAGTGAGCCTCGCAGCTCACTGCTGAGAACGAGTTCAGGCAGAGGGATGGTAAGAGCAAGGGCCCTGTGGAAGAGAGAGGCTGGACGTGCTGGTGGAGAAGAGTAAGTAGAGGGGCAAGCACCATGAAGCCGGAGAAGGGGAAAAGACCCTTCTGCTCTGAGTGCCAGGAGTAGCCCTGGAAGGTTCTGAGCAGAGTGACGGGATATGAGAGGAATACGCTCACTGCTATGCGAAGAAGCGTAAGTAGGCATACCAGCTATCGCTTGCTGCATAGCAATGCCAAAAGGTAGTGCCTTCACACAGCGAGAGAGGATTGCGCACGCTCTGTGGGTTTGCCAGGCTTTCCCTCTGTTGCTTTATCTGGACTCGCTCTTTTTGTAAAAGAAAAAAAAACTTATTTACTTATTTGAAAGGCAGAGTTTTGCAGAGGCAGAAAGAGAGTGTGAGAGAGAGGTCTTCCATTGCTGGTTCACTCCCCAAGTGGGCTCCACAAATGGAGCTGGGTTGATCCGAAGCCAGGAGCTTCTTCTAGGTCTCCCACGTGGTAGCAGGGGCCCAAGCACTTAGGCCATCTTTCGCTGCTTTCCCAGGCACATTCGCAGGAAGCCAGATCAGAAGTGGAGCAGCTGGGACTCGAACCAGTGTCAACAGGGGATTCCGGCACTGCAGGCAGAAGCTTTACCCACTACACCACAGTGCCGGTCCCTCTCAGGCTCACTCTTAAAGCAGGCGAGGATCAGGCAGGGATGGAAGATCTACGATGGTCTCCCACATGTATGGCAGCTGCTTTGGCTGTTGGGGCACCCCTCAGTTTTCTACCATGTTCTAATCCTGGTAGACCAGCTCTCTGATTGGTAAGCGCCATTCTAAGTGAGCGCTTAGGCTCAGGCTCAGAAACTCCCACAAGGTTACTTCTGCCATATGCAGAGGTGGGAGTAATGGCAAAGTGCACTGCCCAGAGGCTTTTGTATTGGGATGGGTGGAATTCATGGTCATGAAACAATTACGTGAGGGGCAAGGGCAGTAGCAGTAGCCATTTGCAGTACAAGAGTTTTCCCTTGATACTCGTAGGGGATCGATTCCAGGACTCACTGTGAACACCCAAATCCATGGATGCTCAAATCCCTTATATAAAATGACACAGCATTTACATATAATGTATGCAGTCTTCCCATTAACTTTTTTTTTTTTTTAGATTTACTTATTTTACTTGAAAGAGTTAGAGAAGGAGAAGCAGAGAAAGAGGAGCCTCCTCTGGGTCTCCCACGTGGGTGCATGGGCCCCAGCACTTGGACCATCTTCTGCTTTCCCAGGCCATAGCAGAGAGCCTGGTTGGAAGTGGAGCAGCCGGGACTCAAACCAGCGCCCATATGGGATCCTAGAACTGCAGGCAGCAGCTTTACCCGCTATGCCACAGCGCTCTCCCATTTACTTTAAATCACCTTTAGATTATTTAAAATAACTAATACAATGTAAATTCTATGTGAATATATGTTATACTGTATTCTTTAGGAAATAATGATAAGAAAAAATCTGTACATGTTCAGTACAGATGCAATTATCTTTAAAAGTATTTTCAGCCCGCGGGGCCAGTGTTTGGTCCAATGGTTAAAATACAAGTTTTGTATGCCTGTATCTCACCTTGGAGTGCCTGGATTCGATTCCTGACTCTAACTTCCTGCTAATGCACACACTAATTGAGTTCCTGCGACCCTTGTAAGAGGCTTCAATTGAGTTGCTGGCTCCAGTCTTGAGCCTGACCCAGCCCCAGCCTTCATAGGCACTGGGGGAGTGACCCAACATACAGGAACTCACTCTCTGTCTCTCTGCTTGTCAAAAAATATATTTTCCATCCATGCTTGGTTGAATCTGAAGATGTGGAACTTATGGGCGTAGGCAGCCAGTATATTTCAGGGAGAGCTGATGATGGCTTGAACTAGGGTGGTAGTGATGAAAATGATGAATGGTTGTAGTCTGGATTTATTTTGAAGGTTGGGCCAACAGATCACGTCACCCATTTCCATCCTAAGAACCCTCGGCATTGCTGCTCTGCTCTCATTTAATTCCAGCTGCTTCCTTGCACCCTCTTCTCCTTCCATGCATGTGGAAGGCTCTGTCTTTGCCTTCTCTCCATTCTCACATACACGTCTCTGACAATCCTCCCAACCACAAAACCTTGGGACCCTTAGCTGGAGATCACCACCCCAACATCAAGCCTCAGCTAGGTCCACAGCGCCTCCTCTTTGCCCATCAATTCTACCTCAGGATGGAGATGACATTTAAGACTCAACATGTTTCTTCTTCCCAGGATGTAGCTTCTGATATTGCCATCTGACTATCTTTTTTTTTTTTTACCAAAAGGTTTAAACTTTTAGTTAAAGTTCGCTTCCCATCACTCTCTCTCTCCCCAGACGATCAGTTCCCGTTTCGTCCCTCACTCCTTGACAATCCTTTCCCATCACCAGCACCCCCGGTCATTGCCAAGTTTAATTTTTTTGGCCAGGTGGGCTCCCTGCTTGGTATCTCTTCAGTGCATCCTCCCCTAAAGCTCAGAAGCCCACCATGACTGCCTGTTCCACGTTAAACGAAACTTCACCTCTGAGATCACCGTTCTTGGTGCTTGAAAAGTTTTCTCGGGACCACCCACCTCTAGTCCCTTTTCTCACTGCCTGGTATGTGTCCAACTAAACTGAAGTTCCTGAGCCACTCCGCACATCCCATCTCTGCTCCTGCCATCTTCTGTGGCAGGGTCCCCATTCCAGATCACTGCACGCATGACACACAGGTCACATTTCTTAGTCTTCTGAGAAGGCTGTGTTGGCTCTGGGTAAGACTTTGGAGGTCATCTAACCCAAGCCCTTCAAGTGCAGAGGTGGAGAGTTTTGTCGAGGGAGGTGTGGTCCTCCGCGTAGTCCTCCTTAAGGAAGAAAAAGAAATGGAATTATTTTTGGAAAGAAAATGTATAAAAAAGAAAGAAGTAGGGAGTGAAAATGGCACTGTCAGCCTCTTGGTGTAAAATCGATGTTCCCGTTTTGTATCCTCCTCCTGGTCCTACTGGAGCAGTTCCCTGCCTCTTCCTCACTGTTCTTGCAGCTGTTCGCGATGCCGGGTTCTAGCTTTACTGCTTCAACCGTGAGAAAATGATTCTGAGTTGTGATGTCAGCAAACAAATGACTTGTAGAGAAATAGCCTACGGTTAATGCCACTTCTGTGTAATAGAAAACACTATAAAACTTGTCTAACTTTGAAGAATGAAGTTTGAACATCAAATTATGATTGCCTTTAGGGGATAAGATTATGATAGATTTTAAGTTTCTTTTCTGTGCTTGAATATATTTCCCTATTTTATGAGATCATTTTGGCTTTCTTAAGAAAAATATAAATTTTATGAAGAAAACTTAGAACTCACTTAGTGAAAATTACTCTGTTGCTATTATGAAATTTTAAGAAAGACGTTCAAGATGAGGGGAAGAATCCTGGAAAATAGAGTAGTAAGGGTTTTCATGAGTAGATTGGTTTGTGACACTATGTGCATACTTTGTATTTTTTTGTTTGTTTGTTTGACAGGCAGAGTTAGAGACAGAGAGAAAGGTCTTCCTTCCGTTGGGTCATCCCCCCAAATGGCTGCTAAGGCCAGCGCTAGGCCTATCCAAAGCCAGGAGCCAGTAGCTTCCTCCTGGTCTCCCATGCAGATGCAGGGCCCAAGGACTTAGGCCATCCTCCACTGCACTCCCGGGCCATAGCAGAGAGCTGGACTGGAAGAGGAGCAACCAGGACAGAATCTGGTGCCCCAACCAGGACTAGAACCCAGGGTGCCGGTGCCGCAGGTGGAGGATTAGCCTAGTGAGCCATGGTGCCAGCCTATTTTATTATTTTTTAAAGATTTATTTGGTAGAGAGAAAGAGAGAGAGGTCTTCCATCCACTGGTTCACTCCCCAAATGGCCGCAACGGCCAGAGCTGTGCTGATCTGAAGCCAGGAGCTAGGAGCTTCTTCCAGGTCTCCCATGTGGGTGCAGGGGGCCCAAGTACTTGGGCCATCCTCCACTGCCTTCCCGGGCCGCAGCAGAGAGCTGGATTGGAAGTGGAGCAGCCGGGACTTGAACCGGTGCCCGCATGGGATGCTGGCACTGCTAAGCTTCAACGCCGGCCCCCACATTTTTTATTCTAATATAAGGTGATATAATAGTAATTTGATGGTTCTGTAATTACAGGTATCGCAAAGGATTTGAACTCCAGTCATCTCTTTATTCTGGAATTAACCTTGCAGTTTTGCTGTTGGTTGCTGGCCAAAAGTTTGAAACTTCTGTGGAACTACGGAAAATAGGTAACCCTATTTATTATTATAGATGGTGATGCTTTGGTTATACAAGGTTAGCAGTAAAGATTATACTCAGATAACTAAGATTGTATTTCAAAAGGAATAATCAGTTTCTGAGATAGCAGCTGAAATAAATGCCTGCTTGTCCTCCCTAAAGGCTTGCATGATATGACAAAGTAGGAAGATTTTTCATGACTTTATCTAAAATTCGACTTCTTTAGGTGTCAGGCTGAACAGTTTGTTGGGAAGAAAAGGGAGTTTGGAGAAAATGAGCAATTACTGGGATGTGGGTCAGTTCTTCACTGTCAGCATGTTGGCCACTGATGTCAGCAAGGCCATCCAGGCAGCTGAGCGGTTGTTCCGAATGAAGCCTCCAGTCTGGTGAGTTGGATGTGTGTGTTTGTCATCACCCATCTCAGCTGACCTTGCTCTGAAATGCCTCCCCCAGAAGAAAAGTCAGAAATGCAAATGACAATAATTTCTCTGATTTCTTCATTAAGGCCAAGTTAGGGCAGACATAAGAGCTCTGAGGGCTCACTTGGTTTTAATTGAAGGGAAGGACAGATACTTGCACACACAGAATACACCTCTGCTTGCTAAATCCTTGAGGTTAGATTTGTAATCCTGTTTCTTCAGGTTGTCTAGGTCATCAAGAGAAAAACAGTCCTTGGTACCAGAACACGTTATACATTTGTGAAAAAACATACAGTAGAGCTAAAACATACACACACACACACACACACACACACACACACACACACACACCAGGAAAGGTGCATTTCTCACAAATGAAAACTGGAACTAAAAACCAATAATACAATATGGCAATGAAATGGTGGGACAGCTCCAGCCCTAGGTTAGCTCATTATACAACCATTTCAGTGTGCAAAGAACAGGAATTATTTGAAGACATGGAAGTGTGTCCATGGTTTGTGGACTAAGAAAAGCCAATTACAGGATCTGTTTTTCTGTATCAGTGTTTCTGAGGCTTTATCATGCATCAGAGTCAGCTGTGTTGATTACAATACAGATTGCAGAGCCTGCTCTTAGGAATTCTGGCTCCCTGAGTTTGGAGGAGACCCTGAGAATTTGCATTTACAAATGAATAACTGCTGCTGCTGTGCCACACTTTGAGAACCAGTATTCTATATGATCTCATTTTAACTAAGAATGTTTAGTATGTGACTCTCAGGGAACCGTCTGGGAGGGGTGGACAGGGTCTGACTTCCCCATAGACATGAAATGAAGCTCCATTAGAATTGTGATGGCTATAGTTTCATGATAGATACTTGTAGATAGATATTTGTATAATGAATCAATAATGAATGAGGAATTGTCTCCAAAATATTGATAATGGTTATCTCAGGAAGATAGTTGTATAAGAAGTTTTTATTCTGTGTTGTTCCTTATCTCTTTTTTATTTTTCACAAATGCACATGGATTACATGTAAGATTTTTTGAAAGTTACTTTTAATGATCTGTGCTCATCTGCCCCAGTTCAGTGGGCCAGTCTGGATTCTCAGGAGTAGGAATCTCTTCACCTACACCTAGTTTGACCTCATTTCTTCCTAGTGTGATGGAGCTTAAATTTGGCCCCCAACCCATATCATTCTTTTGAAAGTTCTCTGAGGCTGAGAGAACCCCGAGCCAGGTTGGGCCTCCAGTTCTCGTGGGGTGACTGTGAGTGGAGTGCTGATCTTAAAGTGCCACTGGTGCCTCTGAGCCAGATGGAGCTGCCTCCCGGGAGAGGAGACTTCAGGGTTGGATGTATTCGCATTGTATCAGCAACCAGGCTGACTTGGGGTATGTAATCTGTTGTGGAGGGTCCCTAAGACCACTCTTGAGTTCATGACTTGCTTGAAGAATCAGAGTTCATAAAAGCTATTATATCTGTTGTTATGGTTTATTACAATGAAAGCATAGAGATTAAAACCAACAAAAGCAAGAGGTGCATAGGGCAGAGTCTGGGGAATCCCCGAGCCTCCGGTTGGTCTCTCACAGTGGAGTCATATGGACAACGTGTAGCTCTCCCAGCAAGGATGTAGGACAGCATGCACGAAGTATTGGCAGCCAGGGAAGGTTACTGAGCCTTGCTGTTCAGGATTTTAACTGGGAGAGGATCTTGTAGGCCTGGAGTGCTCATATAGCTGGTCTTAGTGCCTCAGTTTCCAGCCTCTTCAGAAGTCAAAGTGACATAGCATCACCCAAAACCCCCATCATGTCTTACTAATAAAGTATATGTAGCCCAAGGCCCGAGGTAAACAAAGGCACTCCTAGTAGGCAGGGTATCCCAAGGGCTTAGAGGTGATCTCCCATTAGGCAGGCCCCAGCCAGACCTTTCTTTGAATGTGTAGAGTTTGGACAGCCCAGGCTTGAGTACCCAAGCATGGCAGTGCTTCCCAGACTCCAAGAGAATACTGTGATGCTTTCAGAGGAACCGTCCTCATTCGGTACCAGGGAGGACATGACCACTACTGCCTGGTGTCTGTGTTTCAAAAAGTTCAATTTACCTGCAGACAGCAAAGATGCACGTAGAGTGAAGAGTTCATCAAAATCTACCTGGCCATGTTCTGAGATTTTTACAAAATGAAAATGAGTTTCCGATGAGTGATTGCCATGGCTAAAGGGGAAGTGGAGATTGGAGAGAAGTAGGTGTGACTAGCAGGGTGGCATATGGGGTCCTTGTGGTGATGGAAATGGTCTCTGTCTTGACGGTGTGTATGTCAACAACATTGTTGTGATGTTGTACTCCAGTTTTGCAAGATGTTACCTTGGGGGGAAACAGGATGGAGACTATAGATGGATTCTGTGTATGTTATTTCTGATAATTCAACGTAAATATAAAATTACCTCAAAGTTTAATTTTAAAGATGAGTTATAAATGTTATGGTTTTTAATTGCTTGGAATGTCAAGCTACTTCCTCTTGTTATATGCTTTCCAGTCTCTTCTTTCAGCCCAATGTGGGTAAAAAGCTGGGCTGTACGATTTTGTTGGACTGAATTCTTTTGCTTACTATGTGGATTCTATTAATTGGTTATGTGACTGTGGAATTAGGTTTGTGAAGCACTTGTGACAGAATATACATTTTAGTAATTAAAGCCTCTAGGAAGTTTTTTATAGCAAGTAGGATTGCATTCAGTTTGTTTGGGAGTCTAATTTCTTGGTGTTTGTGACTTTGTCAGGTACCTACGATCATTGGTTCAGAACTTGTTCCTCATTCAGCGCTTCAGGAAACCCATTATTCAACATTCACCCCGATCTGAGCGGCTTAACTTCTGGTTAGAGATCATTTTTCAGGCAACAAACGACGTTTCTGTTGGACTCAGATTTCCAGTAAGATAACGCTAATTTCACTACTTTATGATCCAAAAGGTGTTGATGGTATCTGACCATCAAGTACCTTGAAAGGAAGAAAGCTGTGATATGATTTAAAATACAAGAGTAGCCGTCAATCCCGTGTGGAATTGGGAAGTGATAGATGGACTGACTGAAAGAAGTTGGCCATACCCCTCTGACTGCGTCCTCAAGGGACGCTGAGCAGTGTCTGGAGGTGTTTGGGGGCAAGACTGGCATCTGGTCGGCACTGACCAGAGATGCTGCTCAGCCACTTGGAGTGCACAGGACAGCCCCTACGTGTCCCTAGTGCCACAGTCACCGTGGACACTTGGAGTGCAGAGCTGTTTGCTGTGAAGGTTTGGCTGCCTGCAGTGCTGCTAGCTAACATGTCCAACTTCATTGAAAAAGCAAAAATGCTTTGAGTTTTTAGAGGTTTTTGTTTCAGTTGGATGCCCATTTGATAGAGTCCTAAGGGACATACCTCGGTGTCCTGGACATTGGGCTTCGACTGATTGTGTTTGATATCCATGCAGTGAGATTGTGTGAACGTGCAGTTCTCAAGAATTTCATTACACACCTGACAGAAGGTTGACTTGGTTTGTGGTGAACGTGATTACTGTTCTGTTCCTGGGTAATACATTTTAAAGTGTTCTTTCACTATTAAGTACTTGAAGCCTACTGCAAGGTACACACAAATAAGGGAATGGACGCAAGCATAATCTCCAGCCAGGTGTAGTCCTGGTAACCGGGCTGCTTTCCTTGTGGTGGAGGTTCATCCCCTTCTTTACCTCTACACCTCCCCCCTCCGCTCCCTCCCCTGCCTCCCCCTGCTCTCTCAACGAAATGACACTATTGATGAAATGTCGCTCGCTTGTCATCTCTTCCTTGTGTCTTTATAGACTTGTACCTGCCAACCCTCTGGTCTACTCGCTCATGGATCTCAATAGCTGTGACCTCTCCCTTTCTTCTCTGTCGCCTCCTCACGCAGGCCTTTGTGGGCCACCGTGTCCGGAGAAGTGCCCCATCCTGCTCTCGCAGCCCAGTTGTGCCTTATTTACTTCAGAGCACTGTGTGACGTTAGGTCGCACGGCCGTGCGTGTTGCTCTGTCTTCCCCATCAGAGCTCAGCCGTGCAGCCAGCAGGGAGCTGTGTGTGCTGCTGGAGCCGGCTCCTGGCGCAGCCCTTGGCACACACCAGGGGACTTCCAGGAGCTGCTGGAAAATGGAAAGATAAGCGTGTTTTGATGGAAGAAGTTTTGAGGTGCGTCCATGTGGAGGGTTTGAACGTTCATGGCAAATGTGTACTATGAAAGATGTATGCATAGATTTCAAAATGCTTGCGTCAAAGTCAACTTTCCTTGTCATTCCATCTTCAGGGACTTTTGGAGGGGTCATTGAGTGAGTGCTCACTGCAAACGCTTCCCGCTGCCTCCCCACGCAGGCTCCGGCTGTGTTTTGGATTCCAGTGGTCACACAGGAATCTGTTCTCGTTTTAGGTTCTGGTGATTGAGCCAACCAAAATCTACCAGCCCTCGTATGTTTCCATCAACAGTGAAGCTGAGGAGAGGACGCTTTCTCTGTGGCACGTGTCACCCACAGAGATGGTAAGGGAAGAGTGGCTTCGTCAACGATTTGATTGAATTTAAAAGAAAACAAAACCAGGCCAACATTCTCATTTAAGTTCTGTATGATGGGGTATACGAGAAAGTGTAGTGACAGGCCGGCGCCACAGCTCACTAGGCTAATCCTCCGCCTGCGGCACCGGCACCCTGGGTTCTAGTCCCGTTAGGGGCGCCGGATTCTGTCCCGGTTGCTCCTCTTCCAGTCCAGCTCTCTGCTGTGGCCCAAGAAGGCAGTGGAGGATGGCCCAAGTCCCTGGGCCCTGCACCCGCATGGGAGACCGGGGGAAGCACCTGGCTCCTGGCTTCAGATCGGCTCAGCGCACCGGCCGTAACAGCCATATGGGAGGTGAACCAACCGAAGGAAGACCTTTCTCTCTCTCTCCCTCTCTCGCTGTCTAACTCTGCCTGTCAAAAAAAAAGTGTAGTGACAGATGTATCAGGTGTCCCCATTTGTGGAGGGGAGGATCGGGGACACACTGGGAGGGTTGCATATAAAGACACAGAATTAGATGTCACTGAAAGACGGATTCTGAAGAATGCCAGGCTCAAAAACACGTCTGAGGTGACAGAAATGCTGGGTTGGACCTCATGGTTTGTGCAAACAGTGATCTTTTCAACTCTTTATCTCAAGCTCGTCATCAGCTTTTTCCTCCCCTAAACTTGGCAGCAATAGAGAAACAGAGCACCTTGGCCAAGTGCATCAGTTGGCTATGTATGTGTTTTCATGGAGTATGAGGAGAGGTCTGCTGTTAACTTGGCAAAGACAGACTGTTTTCCTTCTTACAAACGAGTGAGAATGACTATGTCTCAATCAGGTAAAGATAAGCAATATCTTAAAAACTAAAATGCAAAATTTTGTAATAAGCAGGGGCTCAAATTCATATTAGAAACCCCTTATAAGACATAGTCACGGTATCTTAAGTGTTGAATGGTGACCTTGTCCGATATTTAACATTAGGGCAACCGTCTTACCATTGACAATTGAGTCAACAGCGGTTAGTGCTGGGATGGGCTTGTGGTTTTGTTCCACTTGCACTGTGTACATTAAATATTTGAGTGCAAAAGATAATTCAAGCTATTACAAAGTGCATACATGGCATGCATACAGATCTATCTTTGAAAAATGCACACAGCTTTTCTTTAATTTGCTTATTTGGTTTGTAACCCTATCCCTGAAGTATATACATAGCGAATGCAGAAGGATAGCAAAGGGCAGGACGAGAAACAACAGTGGCAGACTTTGCTGGATGTCACCTTTGAGCCGCAGTCAGGTGTCAGTTCTGTGAATTGCCCTGTTGTTGTGGTAGACACCTTGCTTATTTGTGTCATGGCTGCCACTGTAATAGAAGAAGATTCTCAAAACCTTGATCTGTGGTTCTGCTATTGTATCGATGTAGGTACACAATATCTTATGTTGACAAGTAGTTGCAAAAAAAAAAAATCAAAGTGACTCTTTATACTGTTAATGCAAAATGGTTTTGATCTCATGGAATTCTACAAACTTTGCCTGCCTCATCTGAATTCTGAAGCGCTTGCTGGCCCTTGATGGAAATTTCCAGTGGAGTGGTACATGAAGGCACGTCAGAAGTTCGTGGAAAATGGAATTAAATGATTTTGGTGCAGACAGGTTTTGAAATCCTTGCCTACAAGGGCTCCTCAGAAAATCTGTGGCAGATGCATATTATGAAAATACTGCATGCCTTCTGAAAATTTTTGTACCTAAATGAACATACCTTCCCATTCCATTTTTCACGACCTTCTTGGAGTAACCACGTAGCTCACCAGGTGGAAATGTTTTACTTTGTGTATAGTCTATAATAAGAAATGGAAAGGAGCTGTGCCAGCAGCAAGTGTCACTTCCCCTGACCCATGAAATGTTTGTGCACAAGCACTTGTAGCTTTCAGAGGAGACATCTGCAAAAAATCTACATTACCTTTTGCTTTGAGGAGAATTCTTTGTATTTGCCTTCATCAACAATTTTGAAATTGGGCAGATTTGGGAAGCAAGCACATCAGCCTAGAATGGCATGCTGCATTCTTTCCTGGCGGGCTGCGGGTGGAGTGTGCAAAGAGAGCAGACAAGTACACATGCATACTTCCTGTGATGTCACCATACAGTAAGAGTGAGTTCCGGTTTACTAGCCAGAGGTTGAGGACCGTTGTAGAAGTGAAGAGCAGGGGGAATGCTGGCCATGCTGAGCACTTCTTGGGCAAAAGGGGAGGCCCATGTGTAGTGTGGGCCAATCCCTGTGGACAGATTTGTAGTATTCGCTTATCTTAATGGTGTGACTATTCCACGAGGCCAGTTTCAAGCAGCCTACATCAGGTCACCAAAAAAGGAATTAGGAAGAAAGGAGCAAACTCAGCGTTGCCGAGCCAGCGCAGGCTGTGTCTGGCACGCCGATCCAATTGCAGGAGGCTGCACGGAGCAGGAGGCCTGGGTCTCATGATGCGGATGCTGGCTGTAGGAAGGGTTTGTTTTGAGAAATCACTCACGTCTCACCTTTCTCTTGCCTGCGTTGTTCCTGACATTCCTCAGGCCAACCAAATAATCGGGCCAACCAAATGGATTTACCTGTGGATTTTCTTTAAGATTTATTTATTCATTTATATTCATTCATTCATTCATATATTTTATATATATATATATATATATATATATATAAAATTTGAAAGGCAGAGTTTTAGAGAGATGAGGAGAGACGGATATTCCATCCACTGGTTTACTCCCCAAATAGCCACAATGGCCAGGTCTGGGCCACACCAAAGCCAGGAGCTTCTTCCCAGTTTCCCATGTGGGTGCAGGGGGCCAAGGACTTCAGCCATCTTCCACTGCTCTCCTAGGCCACCAGCAGGGAGCTGGATCAGAAGTGGAGCAGCCAGGACTTGAATCAGTGCCCATATGGGATGCTGGTGTCGCAAATTTAGATCATCTGTTCTTAACTGGTTTAGAAATACAAAGGAATGGGGCCAGCACTGTGGTGTAGCCAGTAAAGCTGCTGCCTGTAGTGTCAGCATCCCATGTGGGCACGGGTTCAAGTCCTGGCTGCTCCTATTCTGATCCAACTCTCTGCTATGGCCTACGAAAGCACTGGAAGATGGTCCAAGTTCTTGGGCCCCTGCACCCATGTGGGAGACCCAGCAGAAGCTCCTGGCTCCTGGCTTTGAATTGGCCCAGCTACAGCCATTGTGGCCATTTGGGGAGTGAACCAGCAGATGGAAGACCTCCCCCCCTCTGCTTCTGCCTCTCTGTAACTCTGCCTTTCAAATAAGTCTTAAAAAAAAAAAAAACACAGCAGAATGTTTATAATACATTAGAAAATATTTCTGGTGTTGCGAGTTACGCAAAGTAGATCTCTCTGATCTCCAAATCAGTGCTGAAAGAAAAATAGCAGAAACAGTTGACCGTGGAATGAAATTGAAGTGTTCCTCTGCTTGGGAAAAATCAAGCTCCTTACTTCTGTCTTTGATACTTGCAGAAACAGATCCATGAATGGCATTTTACAGCCTCTTCCATTAAGGGAATAAGGTAAGAACGTAAAAGAAACCGCAATGATTGTTTTGATATAAATAATGATGACAATGTTGTATGCGTGTGAATGTTCCCATCTGCTCAGAATATGCACTGCGCTTACTTTGCATGGAATCCAGAATGGGTTGTTTTCTCCTTCGTTGTCCTACCTGAGCTGGTTCATCACGCGCAGCTAGTAAGAGCTTCTCAGCTTGTTACATAACAGCAGTAGCTTTTCTTGTATCCAGCAGGCAAAAACAAAACAAAACAAAAAACAACCTCTCTGGTCTTAAACTTTCAACAAACTAGGCTGCCTCTGCAGAAAGAGAACGCGTTCTCTTCTGTGAGCCAAAGATGTCCAAGTGCTAAGGGACCCTGATTGCCGAAGGCAGGAGTTATTTGGTAATGACACGTGGGTGGAGTCTTCTGGGCAGAGTGATGGAGCCAGGCTGTTATTAGGGAAGTAGGGAGGGAGGTGTGTACTCCCAGGGGAGGTGTGGCATTTGCTGTTCTTGGATCAGGCTGGTGTGCATTTGGGCCCAGGCCATGTTGCCTCCCATAGCTGGACTCACTCGCCTCAGCCGCTCTCATCACCCTGCCGGCACATCCAAGGATGGGTGCAAGGCTGTGGGGCACAATGTGAGTTCTAATCCTTCTTTGCTCTGTGACATTGGGAAAGTCACTCAGCTTCTCTGGGTCTCAGATTCTTCCCTGTTTTCATCAAATCAAGGGCTTGGACTGGAACTTTCTTCAGGCTACTGAATGAATAAATCCCCATTCACCTTCCAGAGTGTGATCCTGTCCTGGGCACAGTGTTTAAGTTAGAATAGTGTTTATATCACTTTAAAGGGAGGGAAACAATTTAAGTGCAGAGTAGTTCATTTAGATAGTATTGACCAGAAAATGCAAGCTAGTTCAAAGGAGTTGAACTATTCGCGAAGATTTATAAAGGGCCCGTTGGACTCAGACCCTGGGACTTAAGTGACCAGAAGAGCATCTTTAAACACTCCTGGGGCTCTGCAGCTGACTGACAGTTCCTTTACAGATTGATTCTGGAGACTTCCTTGTGTCTAACCAAGCTGCGATTCTTTTGACTCATGCTGCACTATTGCTGTGTCAACTCTGCGTTGGTCATGTAAGCCATAATGTGAAGAATGATCTCAGAAGGTTTTTGTCTCAGCAAGAGGTGGCTTAGGAGGGGCCAGGAAAAGGACCTTCATCTATTCACAGGGCTGGTTGTGCCTGATTCTCCAGACAATTCTTTACCCAGTGGGACGAGGGCCATTGCTGAGGCTTTAGCCCAGCGTCAGTCAAAAATTTTGTCACGGTGCAACCTGTTAGCAGATGGAGTGTGGTGATTTTCTGTCGCTGCATAGGTGCAAGCAAGCTAAATATTGCTCATTGGACGAGTTCCAGAGTCGGGTCCAGATATTGGGTGGAGGTGCACCAGATAGCATTTTGAGCCAAAAATACAGTATTCACTCCTGTTTCCCTTGTATGGGCACAAATACGGTGCCTTGATGTTTTCGAAGTCTGGAAGTTCCTCTGGTGCCATAATAAATTATTTTACAAATATCTGTTTGCCTTTTTGGTGAGATCCTAAAAACTCCTTGAAGGCAGAGAGCATATTTTATTCTCTCTCCTGTCACCCGTGTGTTTTCCATAGCATTGGATATGTATGGTAAGTTCTGGATGCATATTAAAGTCAGTTGAAAAATACAAACTCAAACAGAAGCAAGAAAAATGTCCCTGGCACTGAAATTTCATTGATAAATGAAAGGCAGGGTTTATGGGTATTTCTTATAATGAAGCTTTCTGAAGTTTGTAAAATTGCAGAGAATATATCAGCAGGTTTTCTCGAGTTTAAAATTGGCAGCATCACTTACATGTAAGCATTCTTCTGTTTTGTGACTTCGCAGCGTATCCAAGTTTGATGAACGCTGTTGTTTTCTTTACGTCTATGACAATTCTGATGACTTTCAAATCTACTTCTCCACTGAAGAGCAGTGTGGCAGGTGAGTCAGCTGGTTCAGGTATTTGCAGTCTGGTTGTGGTGAATCACTTTTAAAGGGCCTTTGTTGCGAAAAGTATGTATTTACTGTCTGGGAATGTTAACCTATGGAGAATGATTTCCATGGCTTTCTTGAGCTATAGTCCACTTGCCCTGCAATTCAAGCAGTTACAGTGTACAAGTCAGTGATTTGTGGTATATCCACCGGGTCTTGCAGCCATCACCACTCTGATCTTGGAATATTTTCATCACCCCCCCCCCCCCCCGTAGAACCAGTATCCATTAGCAGTCACTCTCAGTGAAATCTAGCCCTAGCAACTATAATCTACTTTGTCTCTCTGGATTTGCCTATTCTGAGCATTTCATGTAAAAGGAATCGTATAGTACATGG
Organism: Sylvilagus floridanus; assembly: GCA_949820135.1. Classification (NCBI taxonomy): domain Eukaryota; kingdom Metazoa; phylum Chordata; class Mammalia; order Lagomorpha; family Leporidae; genus Sylvilagus; species Sylvilagus floridanus. The sequence continues at coordinate 125,375,632 of OX463223.1, forward strand.
TCTGTAGTATCTGACTTCTACATAATGTGGTATTGTCAAGGTTCATCCGTGTTGTAGCATATATCAGCACTTCATTCCTTTTTTTTATTTTATTTTTTGACAGGCAGAGTGGACAGTGAGAGAGAGAGAGACAGAGAGAAAGGTCTTCCTTTGCCGTTGGTTCACCCTCCAATGGCCGCCGCGGGTGGCACACCACGCCGATCCGATGGCAGGAGCCAGGTACTTATCCTGGTCTCCCATGGGGTACAGGGAGGATTAGCCTATTGAGCCATGGTGCCGGCTAGTACTTCATTCCTTTTTATGGCTGAGTATGGATAAACCACATTTTATTTATGTGTTCATCAGTTGATCAGCATTGGGTTTTTTTCTACTTTTTAGCTATTAGGAATTTTGTTTCTATAAACATTGATGTGCAAGTTTTTGTGAGGTCACATGTTTCCACTTCTCCTGGAGACAAATTATTGGGTCTTATGATAACCGTCTGACCTTTTGATGAACTTCCGTACTGTTTTCTCATCTTAGGTTTCTGTTGGCAGTGCATAAGGATTCCAGTTTCCCCACGTCCTTGCTGACTGTACTATTACCTACTAGCTGAGAGACACTCTCACTGGGGCCCTGACTTACATTTCCCTAGCTGCTAATGATGCTGAGCCTCTTTTCATGTGCTTGTTGCCCGCTTATGTATTTTCTTGAGAGGAACATCTATTGAAATCCTTTGCCTAGTTAAAATGTTACACTTTTTATTTTGCAAAATATCCTGAGCTACAGGGAAGCTTTAAAAACAGCACTAAAATATCGATGTGTTTCACCCAGAATTCCCCAGCATTAACTCTACCTCATTTACGTTACGTTCTCTGCATATGTGGTTATTTTTCTGAACTGTTGAAGAGTCAGCTATAGGTATAATGCTCTGTCACCTCTAAATACTTCAGCATATTGCTTACAAACAGGGACCTTTACTTACACAATTACTGTAATCTATCCAGCAAATGAAAGTTGATATGATACTTTAACCCAGAAACTTTATCCAAATGTCACTTATTGTCTAACCAGTGCCCCTTATAGCAAAACAAAAGATTTTGTTTCCTCTGGTCCGTGATCCAGTCCAGAATTTCATGCTGCAGTTAATTGTGGTGTCTGTATAGGCTGCTGAAGTCTGGACGGGTTCACCTTCAGTCTTTCTTGACTTAATAGTTTTACAGTACAGGTTGTGCAGCCCTTCACTTGAGGTTTGTTTGCTGTTTCCTCATGATTACACTCGTGCTAGGTATTTGGGGCAGGAATGCCACAGAAGTGATATTGTGTCCTTTGCCATGCCTCGTATCCAGGGACACACAACACCATTGTGTCATTGCTGGTGATGTTAACTTGGGTCACTGGGTGAGAGTGGCATTTGTCAGCTCTGTGCAAAATTTGCCTGTTTGCAATTGGGTCATCTGTCTATTATTGAGCTTTAAGAGTTCTTTATGAAGTCTCTTGTCAGAGGTGATTTGGGAAGACCTTCTCCCATGTTGTGGGCTGTCTCTATTCTGCTGATGGTACCACCTGTGGTGCAAAAGTTCCTAATTTTCATGAAGTTCATTTTATGGTTTTTTTTATGTTATTTGTACTTTTGGCTGATATCCCTCTTAGCTGTTTGTTAGTGTGAGTAATTACTGAAGACGTGCTACTTTCGAAGGAAAGAGAGGTTGCTTTCAGCTTATGGTTTTGGAGGTTTGCAGTCCAGGATCAGGTGGACTCTCAGTTCAACCATCTGATAAAGCTGGACGATGACAGTGTTGGAGCACGTGAAAAGGGGGAGGACCACGTGGCAGGCCAGGAAGCAGAGAGAGAACAGCTGGGCCTGGCCCAGGCTGAAATAACCAGCCCTCTAGTGAGATTGCCCACTAAGGACTTGAGGACTTCCTGCTGGGGCCACCTCCCGTATACATAATTGGATCAAGCATCCACCCTGTTAGTACCATCAGTCCGTGACTTTGGAATGGAACTGCCTGCATGAGTTGGGGAGCCAAGTCATGTTTAAACTGTAGCACTGTCTAAGTAGGCTTTACCTAACACAGGATGCTCCATGGTTGTTTCTGTTTTCTTTAGTGGCCTTTATAGTTTTAGCACTTATATTTAGACCTCTGATGCACTGGGAACTAATTTTTCATGTGGTGTGATGTACGGGGTCTAGTTTCATTCTTTTCCATGTGGTTACATGGTTGTCCTGGCACCATTTGTTAAAAAAAACTGTTGTTGGCTCTTGCCGTGTGCTGGTGTTAGAGCACCCTCCCTCCTTCAGGGTACAGCTCACGGAAGGAAGAAGGTAGTGCATAGAACAGCTACAGCTGATGACAAAAAGCTGCAGAGTGCTCTCAAAAAACGGGCTGTGAATACTGTACCTGGGGTTGAAGAGGTGAACATGATTAAAGGTGATGGGACAGTTACTCATTTCAACAATCCCTAAGTCCAAGCTTCGCTCTCTGCTAACACCGTTACAATAACTGGTCTTGCAGAAGCCAGGCCGGTCACAGAAATGCTCGCCGGAATATTAAGTCAGCATGGTGCTGACAGCTTAACAAGCCTTAGGAAGTTGGCTGAGCAGTTCCCACAGCAAGTGTTGGACGGCAAAGCACCGACACCAGAAGACAGTGATGAGGAAGATGATGATGTTCCAGATCTTGTAGACAATGTTGATGAAGCATCAAAGAGTGAAGCTAACTAAATTCATTGTTTGGTTTTTGAAAGCTAGCATAGACTAGGTTTAACAGATCAGCTATGTGGTTCCAAAGTTTTACAGACCCAGAGAATGTCACCTGTTAGTAGGTCAGTAATATAAATATTTTGTATATCAATAATGTTCAGCATTGTTCGGTCATTGGATTTTGCATTTTGCATTTCCTCCCAGGATATTTTCTTTTGGTCAAAATATGAAGTACAGGTGGAGTTTAAGGGTGTTTGGGGTTTGATTTTGTTGTTGTTGGGATGTTTTTGGTGTATGTGTGCGTGTGGCTATGTTTGTGTAGAGTAGAGAGCAGGTTGGAAAATAGTTCTATTTATCTACCTTCTTCCCCTAGTAGAAATAAAACCAATCTATACATTTGTCCCCCCATTTTCCCCCCAATAATGAATGCACAGAATTAATGAAAGTATCTTGGATTTCAGATCTGAAGAGATTTGGGAGGTTTGGTTTTAACTTGTTTGTGTAACTGTCATATTTTTATATACGTCTTTGGGTTTACAATGTCTTGAGATGTTTTGCTACCAGCTTCATGCTAGAGTAACAGGGAGCATATCTTTGGTATGGTTGCCTTAGATTCACTTACCTACTCAAAAATTTCTTGTACTAGCTTTCTTCCTTAATGTCTTTTTTTCCTCTCCTTTTAACCTTCAAATGGCCTGATTAAATCTATGGTAGCGTCTTCCTCATCTTTCACCTAGCTTAAGGGTTAAGTGAGTGCCTAAGGCCTTCTGTAAGATTTTGTTCCCTCAACTTGAGAAACCGCGGCTCCATCTTGAACTTTTATTTCTCTTGGATTTTACAGTTTGGTAGTTTTCAAACCGGAATCACTAGCATGTGCTTGCTAAGTGATGTTATGCCAGCCTTATCTTGTATCCCAGCTGTTCCTAACAGCAAGTGTAAAAATGCCACCTTTTCAGCAAGGTTGAAATTGGGACTGTCCTTTTAAGTCAGGAGAAAACAGGCCATAGACGCATCCCCCAGCACCCAGTGGGCATTCCTATGACATGGTACTGGTCCCTGGAGGAATTCTTACCCACTCCCCTGCTCTTGGCCTTCAGCCTGCCTCTGAGTTGGGTCTTACTATTGTAGCTGCTCACAACACCAGCCTGCATGCTTAGAATAATGCCATGTGGGGAGCAGTGATAAAACACAGCGTTTATTTTTTTACCTCACCTCCTTGCAAAGGACTTAGAGGTAAGTAGCATTCACTTGCTCAAGTGTCCCTCTAGCTATCTGATAAAAGGTTGTATTTTACTATATCTGCATTTGTTAACGCCGGTATTTAAGGGTAACATTTAGAAAAATCTATCATTGCCTGGCCCACCAACAAACTACAGCATAACCTTTTAGCATGCCAACTTTCGTTTCAAGCTAGATATCTTGACATGATATCTGAAGTGCAAGATCAGTAACTTACTGAGAGGTCTGTAGACATGAAGGTCAAGTGCTGGGGTTTTTTCATCCAAACACCTCAGTTTATTTTATAAAATTGTTGATTTTTCCTATTATGATATACAGACTTAACAAAATAATGCTGATAAAATGACAGTACAAAAGAGGAGAATATTTCCTCTTATGCATCTCTTAAAAAAAAAAGACTACTCTTTCTCCATTGGCCAGTCTTGGCACTCTTTTAGAGAATCAGTTAACGATGAAGAGTTCATTTTTGGACTCTCGGTTCTGTTCCATTGATCTGTTTGTCTGCCATGCACATACCAGACTGTGGCGATTACCGTGGCTTTATAATGAGTTGTAGTATCGGGCAGTGTGGGTCCTCCTGGTGCCATAAGCTGCAGATGCGATCTAGGTAATGCTGCCATTACCACTGCCTCCCAGGGTCTGCGTTGGCCGGAAACTGAAGTCAAGAGCCCGAGGTGGCAGTCAGACCCAAGCACTGTGACGTGGAACACAAGCTGGTCTTGTTTTGCTTATCGTGGATGCTCACATCTCTGTGTGGATTTCCGTATCAGCAGGGCTGGCATCTCGGCCCCGCAGGTTAAGCTGCTGCCTGTGTTGCCAGCATCGCACATTGGAACTCTGATTTGAGTTCCAGCTGCTCTCCTCTGATCCTGATGCACATGGGAAGGCAGTGAGGATCCAGGCCCTTGCCATCCATGTGGGAGACCGTGCAGTGGATGGAAGATATCTTTCTGTCTCTTCCACTTCATCTGTCATTCTGTCTTGCAAATAAATTTTAAAAACTTTTTTAAAAATGTCAGTGTCAGCCTGTTAATTTCTGCAGATGAAGGCAACTAGGATTTTGGTCAGATGTATACTGGGTATGTAGATTAATTTGGAAAGCATAGCCATGTTAACCGTGTTGTCTCCCGTCCATAGACACAGTGTGCCTTTAGGTTTTCTCTTTCGTTGTTTCTTTCTGCCTTTGTCTTTCTGTCTTTCTCTCTCTTAGTTAGCTAGTTATTTGAAAGAATTAGATGAAAGATCTTCCGTCCGTTCATTCACTCCCCAAGTGGCCACAGGCTGAAGCCAAGAGCCTCATCTGGGTCTCCCACGTGGGTGGCAGAGGCCCAGGCACCTGGGCTTCCAGTGCTTTTCCCAAGCGCATTAGCAGGGAGCTGGATTGGAAGTGAAGCAGCCAGGACGCAAACTGGCGCTCACGTGGGATGCTGGTGGCATAGGCGGTGGCTTTACCGGCTTCACCACCGCGCCAGCCCCTTAGGTTGCCTTTTTAATTTCTTTCAACAGTGTTTTGTATTTTCAGTATGAGTCATGTGCTTCGTTTGTTAAATCTATACCCAGTTTATTCTCTTAAGGCTATTGTAAATGGAATTGTTTTCTTAATTTCCCTTTTGGATTATTCGTTGCTAAACTGTAGAAATACATCTCTTTCTGTATATTGATTTTGTAAGCTACAACCTCGCTGAACTCATTTATTAATTCCAACAGTTAAGAATTCATTCAGATTTTCTGTACATAAGATTTTGTCATTGTAGATAAAGTTTGAGTTCTTCCTGCTCAACCTAGATGTCTTTATTTCTTTTCTTTGCCTAATTATCCTGGCTAGTATAATCTGGAATATAAAAGGTGAGAGTCAACAGCCTTATTTCATTCCTAATCTTAAGAGGAAAGCAGCCGGCCGGCGCCGTGGCTCAACAGGCTAATCCTCCGCCTTGCGGCGCCGGCACACCAGGTTCTAGTCCCGGTCGGGGCGCCGGATTCTGTCCCGGTTGCCCCTCTTCCAGGCCAGCCCTCTGCTGTGGCCCAGGAGTGCAGTGGAGGATGGCCCAAGTGCTTGGGGCCTGCACCCCATGGGAGACCAGGAAAAAGCACCTGGCTCCTGCCATCGGATCAGCGCGATGCGCCAGCCGCAGCGCGCCGACTGCGGCAGCCATTGGAGGGTGAACCAACGGCAAAGGAAGACCTTTCTCTCTGTCTCTCTCTCTCACTGTCCACTCTGCCTGTCAAAAAAAAATCGCTTAAAAAAAATTAAAAAAAAGAGGAAAGCAGCCAGTCTGTTATCATTAAATGTGATATCAGCAGTAAGTTTTTCATAAATTCTTTTTCGAGTTACAAGTGTTCATCTTATTCCTACTTTTGAGTGTATCATGCAATTCACAGAAATTTAATTCCGTGTATTTCAGTCATCACAGTATTTGAGGGTACTTCCAAAAGTACATGGAAAATGGAATTAAAAGCTAAGCTTATTTTGGTGTAAATGTTTTGAAATCCATGCCTAGTTTTTTCATAATGTACGTTTCCATGAACCTTTTGAAAACCTCTCAAATCCTTGGCTTTCAGAAATTTTTGCTTCCAAAATTAACTTTTAAATCTATCTTCCATGAACTTTTTAATGTGCCCTTGTATCTGGAGCTCAGACTCGGTGTCGGATGAGGGAACTCTTTAACATTCTTCAACTTGGAGTCAGAAAAATGCTGCCAACTATTGGGCGAAACATCCTCTTACTACGAAGATTTTCTTTAGGACCTTCATTCAGTACACAGCGCCTTTTTGGGGATCTGTTTTAATATGTAGATTGAGGTACAGCATACCCGTGCACTTAATATACAGCTAGATAAATATGTACGTGTATGATCACCTGTGTTTGTGACCCCGAAAGTGGTCCTTTGGGACTCCTGCCGATAACTGTTGTGATTTCTGTCATTGACCTTAAAGGAAATAGAATCGTATGACTTGTGCTCCTTTGCTTCTCTTCTCTTCCTTTGAGATAATATCCATGAGATGAAGGCATGAGGTACATGTCGGTTCATCCTTTTTATTTCCATGTAGTGTTCCATTGAGTGAATGTAGTACAACTTTTCGTCTGAATCAATAGCATTTGCGTTGTTTCCAGTTTGGGGCTATGATAGATAAAACTGCTCTGAACATTCTCAGGCATGTCTTTCTGAACATATATATTGATTTCTGTTGAGTGTCTAGGTGGATTGCTGAGGCTATAGGGTAGATTTCAGCTTTAGTTGGTACTGCCAATAGTTTGCGGAAGTGATCACGTCAGTTTCCACTCCCACTAGTTGCTCTGTGTTCTTACCAACGCTTTACATCATCTTCGATACATTAGTTACTCTGGAGAGCATACATCATGTGTTTCCTAAGAAGCCTGACCATTTGGGCTTTGTAGCTCTCAAAGACGAGAAGCAGCAAAGGTGATATGAGTCAGAGAAAGCATTTGAATGGTTTTTGGAAACTATCCTGAAGAGTACAGTATTTCTTCCTGCTGTCTTTGCTTTTCAAGATTTATTTATTGAAAGTCGGAGTTGCAGAGAGAGAAAGGAGAGGTAGACAGGTAGAGAGGGAGAGGGAGAGAGAGAGAGAATCTTCCATCCACTGGTTTACAATTGGCTGCAACAGCCGGAGCTGTTCTGGTCCAAAGCCAGGAGCTTCTTCTGAGTCTCCCACGTGGGTGCAGGGCCCAAGCACTTGGGCCATCTTGTTCTGCTTTCCCAGGCCACAGCAGAGAGCTGGATTGGAAGTGGAGCAGCAGGAACTCGAACTGGTGTCCATGTGGGATGCCGGTACTATGGGCGGCAGCTTTACCTGCTATGCCACAACGCCAGCCCCCTTCCTGCTGTCTTAAGAGAGAATTCTGAATACAAGTTTTCTAGTGAGTCTTGATCACTTGGATGCAAATATATGACTACACAAGTCTAGAAAGTGGCCTGTGTAGCTTAGCAGATTTATGGGTCACAAAGATTTATGGGTAATAGGTGATATTAAGCTTGATCTGTGTGAGAAAGATGTGGCCACCTTACTTATTTCCCTGAAGCCTCCACCTTCCTCTCTCGCCCCACATATACAAGAGCTTAAATCTCAGTAAGAACTAAACTGTCCAGCTTAAGAGGTGATGGTCCCACTATCCTTAGCACTAATATTACCAACCCTGGAATACTGGTCTCAGGGCCAGACTTGAAGTGTAATCTGGAGACATATTTGAAGAATCACCTGCTAGTAGAGTAATTCACAAATGAGTTCCAGGAAAACAGGAAACATGAACTGAAGATGCTTACAGGGATGGGATAAAACTGTGTGCATTTCTAATAGCTGGTATGTAGACAAGTTCATTCTAAGCAACATGTGGATGGAGAAGCAGTCTTTAATTGAAGAAAAAAGGAAACATTTTTCATTGAGTTCTCTAAAGAATTGCTGCCTTTGTGCGGTGCTTAGTTCTTTGTTGCTTTGGGTGCTCGAGCAGGCGGGGTGGATTCAAGCATCCTGAGTATTTGGGCTGGATTGGGGAACCATTAAAGGACCAAGTCCCATCAAGGAGTGCATTGTTTGGCCATGGCTTAGAAGAGTTTGGTTTTATTAAATCACGGTTTAATGTTATAAGCATAAGGTAAAGGTACATAACAAGGAGGATCCTAATGCACGTTGTCTTTGTGACATTTGCTGTTGCAGATTCTGCTCTTTGGTCAAAGAGATGCTAACCAGTGCACTAGGCAGCATGATGGAGCTGGAGAGAGGAGCTGATGGAGATACCCTAGAGGTGAGTCATGCAAGACCTACAACATGGAAGAAGTTTTCACTGTGTCTTTCTTTAAAAGGTGTATTTTTTTAAAAAAAAAACAGCAGAATTGCGGGGGGGGGGGGGGGGGAACAGAGATCTTCCATCTGCTGGTTCACTCCTCAAATGGCCATAGCAGCCAGGGCTGAGCCAGGCCAAAACCATGGAATTCCATGGGTGGCACAGGCCCAAGAAGTTGGGCCATCTTCCACTGCTTTCCCAGGATATTAATAGGGAGCTGGATCAGATGTGAAGCAGCTGGGACTCGAACCAGTGCCCATATGGGATCCCAGCATCGTAGTCAGTGGCTTAACCTGCTGTACCACAACACTAGCTCCTTTATTATGTCTTTAATGATTAAAGAAAAGGTCCCACTTTCCCCAGAAAAATCCTCCATTGAGTATATATTAAAATATTCATTTGTGAATCAGCCAGCCATCACTATTGATTGTTCTCAGAGATTAATATGTCTCCATAGAAAAACTTCTGGGATCCACTCAGAGCATTTAAGAAAATTAGGACATGGACTAGACTAAAATTTCCTTTTGTGGACTACCTGTGAAAAAGTTCTTTTTAAGCTAATAATATTTGAGGCTGTAAAAAATAGTTTGCCATCTAGAAGCAAACTTTTTCATTTATGCCCAAGATTACTTTCATTATATTTATTTGGCTATAGTATTTTTTAAAGATTGATTTATTTATTTGAAAGGCAGAGTTAGAGCGAGGCAGAGGCAGAGAGAGAGAGAGAAAAAGAGAAAGAATGTCTTCCATCTGCTGCTTCACTCCCCAAATGGCATGAGGGTTGGAGTTAGGACTATCCAAAGCCAGCATCTTCTTCCGGGTCTCCCACGTGGGTACGGGAGCCCAAGAACTTGAGCCAGTCCATAGCAGAGATCTAGATGGGAAGTGAAGCAACCAGGACGCGAACCAACTCTCATATGGGATGCCAGCACTGCAGGCAGTGGCTTTACCCACTATGCCACAGCGCTGATCCCCAGGATATAGTATTTTTTTAAGTGACTTACTTATTTGAAAGGCAGAGAGAGACAAAGACAAGTGTAGATCTCCCCTTGCCTAGTTCATTTCCAAAATATCTTGAATTTCCAGGGCTGGGCAAATCCAAAGCCAGGAGCCAGGAAGTCCATCTGAGTCCCACATGTGGGTGACAGAGACCCAAGGACTCATGCCATCTTCTGCCTCCCAGGGTGTGTGTTAACAGGAAGCTGGCATTGGAAGTGGAGCTGAGAGCTGACCCCAGGCACGCTGTTATGGGGCGCAGGCATCCCAAGGGACGTCTTAATCACTGCACCAAACACCCACTCCTGCATAAAGTGTATTACATTTAACAGTCTTGAAATCATATGTGAGAAAACAGGATCATCATAATTTCTTTTGGACAGCACAGTTGCTGTCCATAGTTCCTGCACCCTTGTACACATGCTTGGCTCTTACACTGTAATTTGCCACCAATTCAGGTTTTCCCAGTGATTACGATTTAATAAGATGTTGCCGTAGTTTCAAGTTAGATGCAAAGGAGTTGCTGGAGATTTCTTTAAAAAAAATCAAAGTGAATTAGGTACCAGAATCCTTAGCTTAGAACCCACGTTAGTGGTAGAAATGAAGGCAACAGATGAGGGAGACAGAGAAAGGTGGGAGATAGACGCCTTTTATGCAGCAGGCTGATTTCCAGTGATGTCAGTGAAGGAGAGCTTTTGGTAATCTTAAATGTTGTCAGTATCCATACAAGTAGATGAGAACAGATGTGTGTGCGCATGCGCACACTCTCTCCCCCCCCCCCCCCTGTCTTCCTCTGCGTCTCTCTCTCCAGCTGTTCTGTTATAAGCTGCACTTCCGTAAGTAGACCCTGGTGGAGCATGCAGAATGCCAGAAATTAATCATTGCTGGTTTTCTGCTCTCCGTGAGTGCTGGTCTGACCAGAGCCACATTTGTTTTAGTCATCAGTAAGAATCAACTTGAATGCAGCTGTGTGTGACTTTTTTATTTTTTTTGAGATTGCTTGATTTCTTTATTTGAAAGGCAGAGTGACAGAGAGTGAGAGATCAAGATCGATCATGATCTTCCACCCACTGGTTCACTGTAACACAGGGCTGGGCCAGGCTGCAGCCAGGAGCTGGGAACTCCATCTGAGTCTCCTGTAGGGGTGGCAGAGCCTGCGCTGCTACCTCCCTGGGTGTTCCTTACCAGGGATCTGGAGTCAGGAGCCAGCGGCAGGAGTTAAACCCAAGCATTCTCAGTGGGGTACCACGAGGCCTAAAGCCTGCCCCCTTAGCTGCAATTCTTCTCTGGACTATGGGAAAAGGTTTGTTTCTGACACGTTGTTAAGGGATCATGCAGGACCACGTGTATTTGGAGTGCTTAATATGCTTAGAAGCAGATTTTCATTACAGCATTAAAGTGGAAGGGAAGCGTTGAGCCAGGTAAGTTACAGGTGAGCCATACTTTTTATAATTTAATGAAAAGGATGGCACTGGAGAATCGTGACTCGTCTAGCCCTTGGATGTTACCTTGAATCCTTTAAGATTGCTTGTGACGTTGGGCCTTCTAGGGGGCTCCTGCACCCTGCATTGTGTACTCGTTGTCTCCTTGTTTCTCCTCCTTTAGTACGAGTATGAGCTTGATGCGAACGGTGAGAAAGTCGTCCTGGGGAAAGGCACGTATGGGATTGTGTACGCCGGCCGAGATCTGAGCAATCAAGTAGGAATAGCCATCAAGGAGATCCCGGAGAGAGACTGCAGGCAAGTAGGGCGGGCCTTCCGCCTGCACGCTCTGCAGATGCCAGCTCGGGGCCGCCCGTCCCATCCCCACGCTGCAGTACAGAGGTTTTCCAGCTGAGAGCTCTGACATCAGCACACGCCACACGCGCCCCTCCTTGTGATAGGGCGATCTGCTTGCTGTTCTGTGCCTTTCAAATACATTGAGGAAGCAGCGCAGCTTCCCATGCAGTCATGCACGTTGCTGAGGGTCAAATCTTAAAAGAAAACTGCGGTTGTATTTCTGCCTGCACTAGCTGTGAAGTTTTTACATTTGTATGAAAATAGGTATTTGCAAATACTGAAATTTGACTGTTTAAAATGGCTTTGATTTACTTGGATGCATCATTACAGGAAAAAAATCACTTTTTTTAGGTGAAAACTTGAAATTTTTGCAATATACATCCTTTTTTTGTAATTTGCCCTTCAAGCTCACCCATGCCTTTTGGGCTATTTTTCTACTGTCAGTACAGCTAAGCAAATCCTTTAGCATTTCCTAGTCTTATAAAATATTTACTTCTTTATGAATTTACTGCCCAGCTCTTTTTTTGTAAGCTTTGTACTTATTTGACAGAGTAACAAGGGAGGGAGAGACAGAGAAAGAGAGCTTTCACCCAGTGGTTCACTCCACCAAAGGGCTGCAATACCTGGATCAGAAGTGGAGCAGCTGGGGCTCGAACCAGTGCTCTAACGAGGGATGCCGGCATGCCTGACCCACCGCTCCACCATGCCAGCCGCCTTCCTACCCGTTTCAAGACAAGAGCATTGCACTCTTGACTGCCAAGTGTTTCTGTAGAGAAACACATACACGGTCATGGCCATAGTGTCAAAAATGAAGCTACGGCTATGCTGTGGCCTCGAGGGTTGGGTGCTGATAGAAATGTGCACGTGGCCCTCCATCTTGGTGCTCACTCAGGAGTTAGGGGCGGGTTACAGGGGGTTTCTGCAGTCTGTGCGGGTCTTTGTTCATTGGTCTGTTGATCTTCAGTGGAGCACGTTATGGTACGTGAGTGATGAGACGAGGCCTGATAGGAGCTAGTCCTCTTTCTGCATTTCACGAATAAGAAACACCAAGGCCCAGGAATATTCCCTGATGTTCCCAAGGACACGTAGGAGCGAGGCCAGCACTCCGATCACTGGAGTTCCTCATCCTGTACTCTCTTAGCCTCAGGATGGCTCAGGTGTGGCAGTCCCGTGGGTTTCAGGGGTGGGGGAACTGCTGCTTCATTCGGTAGCAGAAGCTGTGTCAGCCATTCATTGTCCATAGTAGTTCCCACAATGTTAGAGGTGAAGGACCTTCCGGACCGTTTGTCCAATTGTCAGCGTTTACAGGCTGAGCTTGTAATGACTGGGCATCCTCTCACCTGATTCTGGACTCAAACTGGGAACTGCAGAGTAACTAGACCACAGTCCGTATCCCAGGGGGCAGATCCATTGCCTGTGAATCAAAGTGACAAGTGCCATGCCAGATGGGCACACAGTATGAGTGGAATGCGCCAGAGAAATGAATGACTTTCCCTGGGTGAGCTGTGCTGAGTGTGCAAAAAGAAACCATCTTTGATCAGGTCTTTGAGGGATGAATAGGAGTTCATTTGACGGAAAAGGAGGCCAATGCTTGTGGAAGCCCAGAGCTCTTAGAACACAAAGGATGTTCAGAAAGCACCAGATCGTGTGACATGACTCGTAGGCACTGTGTGGCTAGTGGAGGCTCTTGAGATGAGGCAAAAACAAGGCCAGGTGTAGTCCAATGTGGTCTCGGGAGTCCTCGTGTGCCATGGTAGACCATCTGGTCTGTATGTGCGTCTGTGTGAGGAAGTGATATAGTGAAGTGTGCATTTTAAGAAGAGGTGATACAGTAGCCAGGGGTGGGGAAGTAGATTAAAAAGGCCAGACGCTGGGGCTGAGTGGCCTACTAGGTGGCTCCCGTCATGATCTATGATGCAGGCAGCTGAGGACAGAATGTTCCGGAACCCCACCCTGCGTGCGAGGGAGTGTTGACAGGAGTGAACATTGATGGGAGGGTTTGGGCCGCAGCAGTGTTGATGGTCATTGAGTAAGTCATGTGCTGGACATGGGCTGTCCAGAGCACAGTGAGCCTGAAAGATTGTATCACCCAGTGATGTCGCAGCCACCCGAGTCTGGGCAAGTACACCCTGTGATGGTCGCTCAACAGTGAACTCTCACTGGTGCATCCCGCACAGAGTGTGACTGCGTGCTGCCCAGAAGGCACTGCACGGGGTGCCCTAGAAACTGGCCCCCAGCAGCTCCTATCGTACTGAAAGCATGAAAGCAAAAGGAAAAACCAGCCCTGTCCCCCCCCCCCCCCAGGTACTCGCAGCCTCTGCACGAGGAGATCGCCCTGCACAGGTACCTCAAGCACCGCAACATCGTGCAGTACCTGGGATCTGTGTCGGAAGGCGGCTACATCAAGATATTTATGGAGCAGGTGCCTGGAGGTGAGTAGTCCCTGCTCTGGGCTCCCATTCTGAAAATCTCCCGTGAGAACCTCGTGTGGATGGGAATCGTCCTGCCACGTAAAAAAACAACAGACCTTTCGGACATGAGGGAGCGTTTGTTTCTTAGAAGAGTTGGAGGCGAACTTTGTGGATGTCGCACGCACAGTCTTTGGCTGGCTTATTCAGCTGGTGGGTCACCATTGGGTGTCCACTGTGGTCTGGCGTGCTGAGCGGCGGAGACCAGGAGAGGAATAAACTGGAGACTCAGGCCTTGGAGCCTTTCACGGTCTTGGAGCTGAAAGCTGGCTTAGAGAGGGATGCAGGTCTTACAAATGACCTTGCATTGATAATGAAGTAAGACACCAGTGCCGTAGGCGCAAGATCCCCAAATAGAGGGGTAGCAGTTTCTCACTTGTGGAGCCAGGTGGTCTGGTTTGGACTGGTTCCTCTCTGTCTACAAACTGTGAGGCCTTGGGCAGCCTAGTTTTATTCACTGTGCCCCCGGTTTTCTGGCTGACAAATGAATTGTAGGATTGGAGTAGTGAGAATTACTGTAATATTCAGAGTTATAAGTATGGGAATAATAGCCCGATCTCAGTGGGATGTTGGCTGGCTTAAATGAGATAATGTGTGACCAAGGCCTGGTATAGAATAAGAGCTCAGGAACTACTCACTTGACAGCATAATAAAATTCATAAAATGTTTTCAATAATATTTGAATATGACTGTGAAAACACCCATTAGCAATCTGACAGAAGCCCAGCCTCCTCCAGTCCTAGTCTCTGTCCCCTTGCAGGGCCCCTCTCTCTGGACACAAAACATGACCTTGACCCAAGCATAATGGCTAAGCTGGTCGTACGGCCAGCAGGTGTTGTGGAGCCCGAGTTTCGCGCAGCCATGGTGCACCTCTTCTTCAGACTCGGGTGGCTGCACGGAGCTAGACCCAAAGCGAGATCACAGGGCGGCCTCTCGCCTCGCGCCTCTGGTCGGGCGCACGTGTTGATTCGCGGCGCTGCATTCACTGCCTGCGGCTACAGAGTCAGAGGAAACACGTTGCACGTAGCCCAGAGAGAATGATGCCCGTGTGAGTGCATCCGTTGGGTTGGAAAGTCACCCCGCTGTAGTTCTCTAAGCCCTGACCCGTGAACCTTTGTCGTCCTTGTGACTCTCTGGTGTGTCTGTTTCTAGGAAGTCTTTCTGCTCTTCTGAGATCTAAATGGGGGCCGATGAAGGAACCCACGATCAAGTTTTACACCAAGCAGATCCTGGAAGGCCTGAAGTATCTGCACGAAAACCAGATAGTGCACAGAGACATAAAGGTACCCGCTCTCTGAGCCAAGGGGCTTTCTTTTTGTCCCTACCAGATCCTGGGCGCTGTGAGCATGGTGTTAGTGACTTCCAGAGGGGCACGATGGAGTGTGACGGTCCCCAAGCTCTAGCATCCCCAGAGACTCGTGACAGTTTCCAGAGGTCCGACTCGGCTTGTCTAAATCTGTCTCTCTGCATTTGGTGTGTTTTCCTAAAGGGCGATAACGTTCTGGTGAACACGTACAGTGGAGTGGTGAAGATAACTGATTTTGGAACCTTGAAACGTCTTGCAGGCGTGAATCCGTGCACAGAGACGTTTGCAGGTGAGTAGGACAGAGTTCGGCGTGGGGCCACCGTGTGGAGTGAGGCTTTCTGCACACGCTGTGGTCGCTCAGCAGTCACTTCCTGGGTGCCTTTTCAGCGCAGAGTGGCCAGCTCACGCTCGAAGCGGACAGCGTGGTTCCCCCTTCTTTGCCATAGGGATGCGCTTCGCCAGCCTTTCGTGGCAGAACGCTTGCCTTATGCTGTTACAGCTCAAGGTTGGAGGCAGCTACAGTGCTCTGCCCAGACTTGCTGAGGGTGGCCAGCCCATCAGCCAGACGGCCGCTTCTCCCAACAGTCAATAGCACATGATGCACGTAAGGGCTGATTTTGAACAGTAGTGGTCCCCAGACTACGGATTAGGGCGTTTTACTGGTCTGACATAAAAATAGCTGCTACCGTAGCGGATTGTGGCACTTAGCACTGCCACGTGGCGCTTTGCCACGGGCCCGTGATGGGACGCTTCGAGCGTTGAGAGGGGCTCGATTCACAGAGCAGTCTTAATCAGCAGCTGGCCTTACATGTACAAGACCAGTGATAGGTAGGAGGATGCTCAAGAGCTGCCTGTCGCTTCTTGAAATTGCTACTTAAAAGCGACGGTGGCAAAACCTTTGATCCTTGCACAGAAGTACTGATTTTGAACAAGAAAGGGTTTGTGGGCCCTGGGGAGGCACGTAAAGATCACCGAAGTCTTGCCGGATAGAATTGTGAAACCGCGCTTACGAGATGATAGCGCTGCGTGAGGCTGTGAGAGACCGATGCCTTTGCGGCACCAGCCTGCACAGCCGGGACCTCCTTTGTGGTGGCTAACGTCTCAACTTTGAAAGACAATCTCTTCAGCAAGAGAGTTGTGGTGTGTCAGCCACCGGGCACCCCAGTGGACACACATCCCCCTTCCAAACTGACTGCTCAGTGGGTAACACAAGGGGCGGTGCCTGCGTCTCCAATTGGAAGTCGTTACACCAGGAGCTCTCTTGGAAGATCCTAGAGAATGAGTATTGCATTGTCTCTCATTGTTTCTGGCCCATGTAGATAGATATACGCATGTGAACATGCATGCCGAACTGGCACTTTTTCTTATTTTAGCATTGTACTGTCCTAATTGAAGAATACGTAGATCCTTCTCTTTGGAAGTCACCAATTAGCTTGGCAACACATTAGTAGCAAGAGGGGCTCCGATTTGACAAAGTTATTTCAAGACACGAAACCCCCAACAATTTATCTCAGAAATTAGCATCCCTGAGGAGGAAAAAAAAAACCACACAAAACACATGTATAATTCATTATTGCAGATCACACTTCCAGAGTAATTGGCTTGAGGAGGCATGAATTTTGCATTGCAAAATAATGCAGGGGTGTTTGGGGGATGATAAAGAGGGGGTCTCATTTTGGTTTGGAAATGCTCGTGCATGTAATTACTCTTTGCAAAATAGAGCAGGTCTGTAGAGAAATCTGAGCTGGACGATGCGGGGCTCTGGGTTGGGTGTGTATGACGAGGCCCTCCCTGTAAGTGTGCCCCCCCCCGGGGGGGGGGAGAGGCCGCCTGGGCCTGGGAGGAGCACCAGAGGCTGCAGGCAGCACCTCAGCGGGGACCCCTCGCTTCTTGCATGCCTCCGCAGTGGTTTTACCATAGGTGTAACCGACTGCAACAGGAGCACAGGCCCTAAGAGCGGGGGGCAGCTTCCTCCTCGTTGTTAACAACTGTATTGTGTCATTTACATCTCCTAGAAATACCCGCTTGAAGTGTACAGTTCTGTGGCGTGTGGAGAATGAGTTGTGCAGCTGCTGCCACAATCCCAACATTGGGAAGTGTGCATCACCCCCGAGAGATCCTCGTGCCCCTTGGGAGCCAGTCTCCGTTCCTCCCAGCCCCAGGCGGCCGCTGGTCTGCTGTCTGAGTGCGCAGGTTTGCTGGCTGGGGATTTCACACACGTGCTTGTCTCTGCAGCTAGCTGCTTTCCCCAAGCCTCCTCCCCGCTCTGGCGTTTAGGAGCGCTTGGTTCCTCTTGTGGCCGAGTGGTATTCCCTTGTAAGGATGGGCCAGTGTGTTTGCCCACTCCCCAGACAAAGGGCATTTGCGTTGGTTCCACTTTCACACTACTGCGAATGATGTGAGCATTCGCACACACCTCTCTCTTTGCGTAGACTTGGGTTTTGATCCCTCTTGGGCGGATACCCAGGAGTACAGCTCGGAACGGTAACTCTGTCCTGGCCCAGGGCTAGCAGGATCCTGATTCACATTCTGCCTCTGCTGCTTGCTAACTGTGTGTCCTTGGGCGTGTTTCTGGACCTGGAGTGCCTCAGTTTGTGCATGAACCAAATAGAAATGCGCATGGCATCTGCCTAATAGGGTTTTTACGAGGATTCAGTTAGCTGGCATCACTGGAGTGTTCTGACTGGTACCTGGCTGGTTGTGAACTAATTCGCTAAAATAACTACCAAGTTGCACTCAGATGTCACAGGCCGTTGGAGCTGGAAGGAGCCTTTGAGTGAGTCTGCTGGACTCAGGTCATCGTACAAGCTTGCTCAGTTGATTCTCCGTTACTCTAACAGAATGCCTGGATCTGGATACTTTAAAAACGAAAGAGGTTGATAGAGGGCTCACAGCTTTGGAGACTGAGGGTCCCAGAGCAGGCAGCACATCTGTTGGCCTCTGCTCACCACGCTTGGCTGCTTCACGGCATGCCAGCTGGCATACCACCCTCACGTTACAGCCACCCTCCAGCCCTTGCTGCTGAGGGAATCTGGTCTTTGAGCAGGGGTCCCCGCCATGGGGCCCGTGGGCTGTACAAGCTCTCAGACTCCCACTGAAAGTGGTTACTGTGTGGTGCCTGTCCCCATGACCCAGTATCCAGATCATAGCTTGGAGCCCCAGTCAGAAAGTAAGGCTCCATGGCGTGTGTGTTCTTGGCTGGTATTTTGCAAGTCCTGCTCGGGAAATTGTCTAGCAGGCCCTGGTGGAGTTTTTGCGTCCCCAGGAAGCCAGGTTGGTGCTGGGTGAGTCTCTTGGTTACCTTGCTGTGGACTCTGCAGCACGGCTCTGGCTGGCCGGTGACTGGTGGTGGAGCACACCGTGGAGGGAGTGACGTTTAGGGAGGGTGTGAGGTCCCTAGCAGAGCCAGATGGAAGGCAAGCCAACTTTGTGGGATGGCTGCGCTCTCCAGACGTCGCACAGTGCCGCCTTGCTTCTCTGCTTAGAGTGTGTTCTTCAGTAGAGCCGATGTACGGCTCCCATACGCACGCTGCCTGGCGACGTCCTCTTGATGAGCTGAAGTAGTTGAGTGGGTTCGTCTCCCTCTGTGGACCGTCTGCTGTGAGTGGATGCTTACCTGTGAGGAAAATGGAGCACCCAGCTTTCCATTGTTGCTCGATGCCTTCCAGTTACCCAGAAAGAAACTACAATAGGGGCCTGCGCTGTGGCTCACTTGGTTAATCCTCCACCTCTGGCACCAGCATCCCATACGGGCGCCAGGTTCTAGTCCCGGTTGCCCCTCTTCCAGTCCAGCTCTCTGCTGTGGCCCGGGAAGGCAGTGGAGGATGGTCCAAGTGCTTGGGCCCTGCACCTGCATGGGAGACCAGGAAAAGCACCTGGCTCCTGGCTTCGGATTGGCGGAGTGCCAGCCGTGGTGGCCATTTGGGGGGTGAACCAACGGAAGGAAGACCTTTCTCTCTGTCTCTCTCTTTCACTGTCTAACTCTGTCAAATAAATAAAAAAAAGAAAGGAAACCACACTAGAGATCCTTGCACGAGCTGCTCGTACCGAGGCGGCTTTGTCTTCGGCAGATTTCTGCTCGAGGTACTACATAACAGAGCTGAGTATGTCGTGGTGTGCAGTTCTGCACCTGGACGTGAGCTACGGCAAAGCCTTGCGCTTCTCTGAAGCTCGCTTTTCTCCTGTGTAAACAGAGTGACCGCGCAGCGGAGCCGTGCGAGTGAGATGGCCGGCGCTGCAGCTGGACACCTTGGTAGTCATCAGGTGGTGACCGGAAGTCAGTGCTCTGGCTGGCAGTCCCCCAGGTGGTCCCCAGCGATCCCTCTCTCCTGCCAGTCATACCCTCACTGAATGCAGGCAGGACTTAGTGACTCGCTTCCCTTCAGTGGAAGTGACAGCGTGTGATCACTCGTTCTGGGTGAAGCTGTGTCTTGAGCAACTCTGTGGAGGATTCCACGTGGTGGAAAACCGTAAGCCTCCTCCGGACCCCAGCCAGGGGCGGGGGGAGCAAGCCTGGGAACCGATCGTGCAGCCGCCGACGGGCTTGCAGACGGCTGCATCCCCAGCTGACGTCTTGACCTCAGCCGTACTGGAGACAGTGTGCGGGAGCCAGCCCGGCTCGTGGCCCTTCGCACCCGTGAGATCCTGGCTGGTGTGTGAAGCTGCCAGTTGAGGAGGTAATTTCTCAGGTAGCAGGAAGTCTCCGACATGGCTGTCGTTGCCAGATCTTTGCCTTTAGCAACAACACTGTTCACTGTGGCTCCATATGAAGGAAACTTGCAGACTTAGAATTAAGCAGACTGAGTGGATTCTACGTACAAAACAGGTGTACTGAGGTGGACAGTTATTTGACCTGGATCAACTAGCTGCTGCTGTTTGGTGTTAGGACTGTTTTCTACTGTGTGGCGATTGTATTACTTGGGATGCAAGCAGGAGAAACTAAAGTCACTCCAGTTACTTCCACAGTGAGAATTTAATAGAAACAAGAGGCAGAGAGGAGGCCTGGAGGAATTGGGAAGAATCCTCCACCCCTTGGCCGTGGGGTTGCAAACGGGAGGCCAGAATTTTGGAGAGAGAGTATCAGCAGGCCGAAGCAAGGGCCTCTGGAAGGCGAGATGAGACTGGATGTGGGAGCATGGGCTGACAGAAGCTGCAGTCAGGGACCGACTGCAGATCCACAGCGAAGCTCGCTCGTAGGAGCAGGGAGCCCACGGAGAGGGACACACGCCCCTCCTCTCGCGTCCTTCCAAGCTCCCTCTCGAGTGCCTCCTAGCTGCAGGCAAAGCAGAAATGTGTGCAGAGTCCCAGACTCAGCATGGCGCAGCAGAGTTGGGGGACGGTAGCTTGAGGAAGAGGCCAGCGTCCCAGCTGTGCTTTCTCCACGCGCTCTGGATTGGGTATAAGGCACATTCCTGGCCAAGGCCTCCCCCGCTGCCATTCATAGTGGCGGGAGCCTGGCGGGGCTGTGGCGTCACCGGAAGGGCCTGTGCCAGGGCTCTGGGGTTTCTTAACAGTAACTCAGCTGTGGTGAGCGTCCTCCTCCTTGCCCAGCTCTGCAACCAACCTCAGCTCTGCATGTCTGACCTGTGGCTCTGCTCTGCTCATGGATGCACCCCGACACACATCTCAGTTTATACGATTAGTTGGAATTAAATAAAATTGAAAAGTAAAATAACTGGAAATTCATTCCCTCAGTCTCCCCAGCCACATGGCAAGGGCCCGACAGTTGAGTGTGGCGGGTGGCTATGGTATCAGCATTTTCATCTTTGCCCAACATACTACTGCTCACAGCTGTCCTAAACTCTTGAAAACACTCACAGGAAGGAGGAAAGCTCCTAAGACATTGAACTTACAGAGGAGACATAGTAGGTAGCTTTTTCAAACTTGGTTTTGTTTGTTTTTATTTTGTCACCCTTTGAGCCCTTTGCATTGATTAAAACATCCCGCTGCCGTGTCTGATCCTCACCTTCCCTGTGGTAGCTTCTAGTAGCTCATGTCACACAGGAGCAGGTCGAACCGGAGCCTCCCCAACACACAGCTCACCATTCAAGCTGTGCCTTTGCCACTGACTCCTTAGTTCTTCCTGCGTCCTGCCCTGTATAGACAGCACTTGCTGTTCCCTGAACTCCCGCTGTATATTTCACACCCATGTGCCTTTGCTCAAGCTCTTGTCCTTGCTTGGCTATCCTTTCATCCCTTGGTCAACTTCTTTGACCTTGAACTCAGCTCTGGCTGCCACTCCTTTGGATCATGGTCATGGCAAAGTCCTCTCTTTCCCATGTTGCTCCCTGCTGTCCACCTAAAGAGCGAGTGAGGTCCACTGAATGTGCGAACAAAAGGAGTTCATTTGAGCCAAAGTAAGGATGGCCACCTGGGCAGACACGTTGTCATTGCCCAGAATAGGTGCGCCAAGATGGCGTCCAAGTCATTCAGATATGTAGACCAAAAAATAACGGGGGGTGTGCACGAATCGCTTGTTACGATTACGTTGGTTAATAGGAGCAGCACAGGCTGTTCTTTGGCTATTGCTTCGTGTCATACGTTCCAGGAGAAATCGTGAGAAGCAGGAACATATGCTTTGCTTGAGTTGTTTACCATTCCAATGGTGTCAGCTAGTTGGCAGGGATTAACCGACACCTAGCGACTGGGCGACTTAGGTGGCTGGGGGCTCATATCTCAGGTTTCTCCAGGCTGATGATTTTTAGTGAGCCTCTGTCTTACCTGGTTTTACAATTCCTTTCTCACTGCCCATGACTGAGCCTGGCAGAGGTATTAGAGCCATGGCCAGTTTGTGGCCAGAAAATCCCTAGCGGCTTGGCCTAAGCTGTCTCAGAGCTACTCTGCCATCTGAGATCCTTCGTGCCCAAGTCTCGCCTCCCCCGCCACAGGTGTTAGCTGAGCATCGCACCCTGGGAGCTCGCCCTGCCCTGTCATCCTTCATTGGCCTTCTTCTCCATAAACCTCTTAGACACCTGATCTGGTTTGGGCATGTACTTCTCAGAGATCCAAACTGACTCGGCCATAGGGCCCCCTGACTCAGAGCAGCCAGGGTCAAGTGCCTTGTCCAGCTGTGTTCTTGCAGCCCTCCCTGTCTACCTGTGGCACAGATGTGCCACAAGTTACCATCACTACGGCTCTCACCACCCTTCTACCCGTCTCCCCTCGAGGCAGCTCCGGGTGGCACTCGGAGCTTCCCACGTGCCAGTTTCCCTGTATCTGGTGTGCAGTGGTAACTGAGTGTCCCTCATTGGGGGAAATGAAAATCCGAGATACTCCGGAATCTGAACCTTCGTGAGCGTCGTGAAGGTGATCCAAAAGTTTGACTGTGGAGCATTGCTCATTTTGAGATGTGGGATGCTGCACCAGCACACGCCATGCGAGTATTCACAGGTCTGAAAAACTCTCAAACCCATAACCCAAGCCGATTGGCTAAGCAGTACTTAACCTGCCTGTGCTTATGGAATTGAATGAAGCCCGCATGTGCTGCGAGGGGCTAGGCAGCCCTCTCTCAATGTGACTGGTGTTCAGGGGAGGCATGTTGCGTGTCTCGGGGCAAGGAGTGGTGTGGGGGCGCCCTTAAGTGTGGCGGCTCAGCTGCTGCTTTGGGATGCCCACATCCTGTGTCAGGGCCTGGTTCGGGTCTTGGCTTCTCCACTTCCGATCCACCTTCCCGCTCATGTGCATCCTGGGAAGGCAGCAGACGGTTGGTCTAGCACCCACATGGAGGCCCAGCTGAATTCTGGGCCCCTGGCCTGAGCCTGGCCCTTGCTGTTGCAGACATTTGGGAGGGGAAACAGTGGATTAAAGACCTCTCTCTCTCCCACTCTCTCCCTCTGCCCCGTTGATGATTTGAAAGGAGACAGCAGTATTATTTGTTGGCCAGTGCTCTGCGTGTGTGGTTTTCAAGCGGCGCGGTGCCGACGTCACAGCCTGCCCTCTTTTCCCAACAGGCACTCTGCAGTACGTGGCGCCCGAGATTATTGACCAGGGGCTTCGCGGGTATGGCGCCCCAGCTGATATCTGGTCCCTGGGCTGCACCATCATCGAGATGGCCACCAGCCGGCCTCCGTTCCACGAGCTTGGCGAGCCGCAGGCAGCAATGTTCAAAGTAAGCCACGTTGGGTCCCTGAGGTTGCTGGCACTGGGGAAGTGTAATCAAAAGCAACGTCTCCTCTCAATGCCGGAAGCTCTTGAGGTAGGAGAGAAGGGATGCGGTTTTGTTGTTCTGTGACCCAGATGGGAGGCACCTCACGGGCGATCTGCTGGGGGCGCGGAGACGGAAGGGCAGCTCCCCCTTTTGTAAGGCAGGCTGCTATGACACACACACACACACACACACACACACACACACTAACCCAGATAAGCAGTAACTGGTCCTCAAGGTACGGGACGCAGCGGCACCATCCTTCCCGTGTGGCTCGTCTTGAGGTCGCTCATCGGCCTTATCCAAAGGGGAAGATAAGCCGTTCACCTCTCTCAGGGCAGGAGGAAGTTAGGCGTGAGGCACCCCTGGTAGAAGTGGGAGATGGGGGCGCAGTGTGCCTTGTTGGTCACATATCAGAGGAAGAGTTCCCAGGTCCTTGTGAGCGTCCTCAGCTGGTGCAAAGATGTATGTCTCCGAGGGCAGGGAGTGTACAATGGCGAGTTCTGGGAAGTCGGGGCTCTACATCCTCTGTGTTCAGCAGCGCGAAGTAAGGATGCTAGCTTTCCTTTGTGTTTGTCCTGACACTGAGTGACACTAGGGAGTGAGCGACACTAGTGCAAAGCCAGGGCCTTCAAGGGACATGTAGGACTTTGAGTATCAGGTGAAGCATGGACCCTTTACCCTTCGAACAAACCTCCCAGAGTGAACAGGCGGTGCGGTGCGGGGCTGGGGCTCTACCACTGGGCAGCTGAGGCCTTGGGAAGGAGCCTGCTTGGCTTGTGCCGCCACCGCAGCCCTGTGGGTCCAAGGTCAAGTGTGACTTCCGTTCAAAGGGGTCTAGCCCTGAGCCCGTTCCTAAACGCAGCTACCCTGGAGCATTTTGGTTTGTCCTAAGAGAGTGGAGTCACAAAAGGCCAGTGGCCACTGCTGGTGCATAGTGAGGGTCCCAGCAGGGCCGCAGCCGGAGAGAAGGCGATTCCCGCACCCCGCAGCCGCATAGCCCGCAGCTTGGCTGAGCTTTCCAGCTCAGCCTCTGGTGCCGAAGAGCTCACAGGTGGGGGTGCCCTCCTGGCCTGCTGGGGTGAGTGCAGCCCCTGTGACACGCTTCTGCTCAGGCAGCTCCGTGGCAAGACCTCTAGTCTGTGAGGGTCCCCACAGGAGCCCAAAGCTCCGGGCTGGAAGATTTTACTCTAGGCACCCACCACCAGCCCTGGACTAAAAACCAGCATTGAAAGAGATTCATTTATTTATTTGCAAGGCAGTGTGACAGACATATTCCATCATCTGGTTCACTCTCCAAATAGCCTCAATAGCCAGGGCTGGGCCAGGCTGAAGCCAGGATGCAGGAGCTTCTTCCGGGTCTCCCACACGGGTGCAGGGGCCCAAGCACCTGGGCCATCTTCCACTGCTTCCCCAGGCCATAGCAGAGAGCTGGATTGAAAGTGGAGCAGCCGGGACTCGAACCAGCGCCTATACGGGACGCTGCCATTGCAGGCCAGGGCTTAACCCATTGCACCACAGCGGCGGCCCCTTGGAAAGCGTGGCGAGGCTGAAGACTTGAAGGAGACAGCTTCTAGGCAGACTGGAGGGACACCTCAAAGGGAAGAGTTTGGCTGCAGGGCTATGCGAGAGTTGGCATGGAAGCATACTTCCGTGTCACGGGGAGCTGTCCCCTGCAGGCCCCAGGGCTGGAGCTGGAGCGGAAGTCGTCAGCCAGCTGCACCCCACGGGGCAGAGTGCACGGGTCTGGCTGGGGAGGCCGCGCTCCTCGTCCGAGTTCGAGCTTTGATGCTCTGTCCGTGGTTCGGAAACGAAGCTGGAGGGCCTGGGCTGTGAGTACGCAGAGGGCCATCTCCTGGGACCTGAACCCTAGAGGATCTCTTGCCCCAAGCTGCGGCCCAGGTCCCATCTGCTGCTGGGGAGCAAAGCACCCCCAAACTTGAGGGGCGTAAAGCAATGCCCTTTTATTTCTCGCAGTTCTGCTGGTCTCGCCTGGGCCCGCGCACGTGGTGACACCCAGCTGTGGCCTCTCCGTAGTCATTGCCTCTGGGCTGCCTCCCGGGAGGGGGGCCCAGGGCTCCAAGAGGTGTAGCAGGAGCGGCTCCTTTCAAGGCCTCGGCTTGTGGCTGCAGTCGGAGTCAGAGGGGCCTGCGGTGGGGCTCAGCCACACCTGGGGCTGGGAGGAGCGGGAACCTGCCATGACAAAAGGACATGAGCTCAGAGCCAGTGTCCCAGGGGGCTGCTGGGACCCCATCGGCAGCCCCTCCTAGGCTGCCACCTTGTTCACATAGTCCTCGGCTCTTCCCTTCCAGGTGGGGATGTTTAAGATCCACCCCGAGATTCCAGAAGGGCTCTCGATAGAAGCCAGGAGCTTCATCTTGTCCTGTTTTGAGCCCAACCCCCGCAAGCGGGTCACGGCCGCTGACCTGCTCCGGGAGGCCTTCCTGCATCAGGGCAAGAGGAGCCGCAGGGCCTGCCGGGCCTCAGGTGAGACCCCGTGCCTAGGGAGCGTGGCGGGCAGTGCGGAGGGCTCTGCTCAAAGTCTGACCGGAGAGCCTCTCGGTGGGCGCTGTCAGGCTTACAGGGAGGGGCGGGAGGCGCTGGGCTGGGGGCTTGTCTTCCCCACGTGCCTGGCGTCACCGCGCTGGGCTGCCAGGGTGTGCTGGGAGTGTCGCCTGCAGCCCAGCGACAGGAGTGGCCTGGGCGAAGGAAGCCGCTGGTCCCTTCTCCCCTGGTGTCTCTTCTTGGGGTCAGAAGCAGTTGTGTGGGGGGAGGGGCCAGCCCCTGTCTGAGTCTCCCCTCTTGCGGCTCCTCCCACACAGACCCCTCCTGGGGCGCCTCCCTCCTGGCCCTGCCCTGCCCTGGGGAGCCGGTGGGCAGCAGCAGCAGCAGCAGCAGCAGCAGCGAGCACAGCGCCGCGTCGCCTGACTCCAGCGCCCAGTCCAGCGCGTTCTTTGAGAAGTCCAAGCAGCAGAAGTCCAAGCAGCAGCGGGGCCGCCTGCTCAGGTACGGCCTGCGGCCCCGTGTCCCTGTGCTGTGGGCCTGTGGGGGAGCTGGCCTTCCTCAGCTGCCAAGAGCCTTGGCTTCCTTTGCGCAAGGCAGCAGGGCAGCCGGTGGGGTGAGAGCAAAGCGGGCACTCGCTTCTGTCCCTGTCTCTGCCCCCCCCCCCGTGGTGGGGGGTGCTCTCTGCTCAGCGGCCTCCCTCCTGCACGTTCACGGTCTCGAGCACCGTCTGCAGCGTGGCATTGCCCTCTCAGCCTCTCCCACAGGCCTCCTGATGGGGTACAGCGGGTTTGTCACATGTGTCTGTCGCAGTGTTCCAGACGGGAGCGCCGCCTCGTCCCCCGAGGACAGGGACCCAGGCTGCTTCCTGCTGCGTGAGGACAGCGAGCGCCGGGCCATTCTGTACAAAATCCTTTGGGAGGAGCAGAACCAGGTGGCTTCCAACCTGCAGGAGTGCGTGGCCCAGGTACAGACCCAGGGGATGGCACCTGCTGGTGTCACCCACTCTGCCCCTGTGCAGGTCACCGAGGAGGTCCAAATGGGAACTAGGGCTCCTGCCCCTGCAGAACATTGGCATAGGTTCAACGAGCACCCTAAGGGTTTCCCACTGTCCCTCTCTTCCCCAGCCAAAGAAAAGAAAATGCAAAGGGGCGGGGGTAAACAACTCTGCTGAAACGTGAATTTGCAGAACACTGCGGTACTTTTTCTGGCATTGGGGGGTGATGCTGCCCCCTGGTGGATAGAAAGCCGAACAGCAGGAAGCCCAGGATGCCGGTGGGGCTCCCGGGGTGGGGGTGGGGGTGGGGGGCTTCTCTCACATTTCCATGGGTTTTGAGCCCAGCTCCAGGGCACACTAGAGGTGCCCTTGGAAGCAGAGAGGATGGATGCGGATGGAAATGGTGGAGTTGGACCTAGGACACAGGCCTGAGCCACCCACCCTTCCTTGGCATGGGCAAGGTCTTGGAGGGGGAGAGGCTGGCGGGCCACTGTGAGCCAGGCCGTCTGACAAGGCCTGGTGGGACAGTGAAGCAGGGAGGTGGGGCCGCTGCCAGAGGGCTTAGTGGCCAGCGCTGAAGCCCCTCACGGAGAAGCTGGGGTGGGACAGTGCGGGGCCAGAGGCCCTTTCTCGCCTGGAGACTGCACAGCCCCTTAGCAAGGGAGCACGCCAGCTCCTCACAGTAGGCCTCAACTTTTCTGGGCCTTTCTCTGACTCCATGAAAATTGTGTGTGTGTGTGTCCCCACCCATCCAGAGTTCAGAACAGCTGCACCTCTCTGTCGGCCACATCAAGCAAATCATCGCGATCCTGAGGGACTTCATCCACTCGCCTGAACACAGGGTGATGGCGTCCACGATCTCCAAGCTGAAGGTGGACCTGGACTTCGACAGCTCATCCATCAGTCAGATTCACCTGGTGCTGTTCGGATTCCAGGACGCAGTAAGTGCCCACTCCCACCACCATGACCCTAGAGAGCGTGCGGCATTTCTTCAGTGCCGAGAGGCCTGGTGAAGCCTAGCGCCCCCAGCCTGCCTTGCGGGTCCTGTCGGGGGCAGCAGAGTAAAAGTAGTAAGAGCTCGTTATTGCTCATGTGCAACAGAGCGGACATCTGGATTTCTGTGATTTTCAGGTAAATAAGATTTTGAGGAACCACTTAATTCGGCCCCACTGGATGTTCGCAATGGACAACATCGTTCGCCGGGCCGTGCAGGCCGCGGTCACCATTCTCATCCCGGGTAAGAGTTGTGCTCGGGGCAGAGTCCGCTGTGGGCTGTGGAGCAGAGCCCGCTGCGGGCTGTGGAGCAGAGCCCAAGGCCCCTCTGCGTTCCAGGCTGTCGCTGTCTTCCTCATTACGGCTTTGCGCTGCTCTGCAATTAAGGGCATGCTGGCTGAGACCCCTGCTGGGGCTCAGATGACGTGGTAAGAACGTGGCCTTGGCGCTTAAGGCGGGCGAGTGCTCACCGCCTAGGCTCATGGTCTGAGCCAGAGGGCACGGGGGCCAAGGGCAGGGACCCTGCAGGCCTCCCTCTCCCCTTGGCTCCCACAGAGACCCAGGCTGACTGCCTCCATGCTTCTGAGGGCTCGCTGTCGGCTGCCCAGGCCCTCAGTGCTCTCCTGCTGCGAGTAGGTACTTTGTGTAGGAAACGCCAATGGCCTTGGGTGCGGCTTGGTTGTGCCTTTATGAAGCTATCCTTGGCTAACTATCTTCATCTATAAATGGGGGCGATCAGCTTTCTACTGCAGAGAACCGTTAACTCCTCTGGCCTCTGCGGCCTCCTGCCGGTGTTGCGTGGGCCAGGCCCGCCTCGCAGCAGCTGAGTTGGTGGGCGTGAGCCCCCGCATCTTGCAGTGTTACTTTGATGACCAGTTACCTCTGTGACTTCCCAGAGCTCCGAGCCCACTTTGAGCCAGCCTCCGAGACAGAAGGGCTAGACAAGGACATGGATGGGATGGAAGGCACCTGCCCCCTGGCATGTTCTGACATGAACGGTGCAGCTGGAGGGGGCAGACACGGCTCGGCACCTGCCCAGGAGACCCAGGTCCACCAGCGCCTGAACCTCCAGCTGGACACGCTCAGGCAGGAGACCAACAGGTGAGGGCTTCTGTCTGGAACGTGGGTAGGCCGGAGACCGGAACTGAGGCCACGTGGCTTTTCAGGGCTGCGCCCCCCTCCCCGCAGGAAACCAACTGGCCCATCAGTGACTGGGGCGGGGGCGCGGGCACGTTTGCAGCTTCCACTGCCAGCCTCCAAGAGTGGCTGCCCCGTGACTGAGGGCTCAGCGTGCTAAGGTGCCTGCCCCAGGCTCAAAGGCCAACTGAAGGGCAGAAGTATTGCCCTTTCCGTCCCTTGGCCAAGGCGGGGCCCCTGGCCCGGCGTGCGGCCCAGCAGCGGCTGGCCGTCCTGGGTTCAGGGGCCAGGTAGCACTCGGACGGCAGGGGTGTAGCCCAGCAGCCTGACCCAAGGGAGTTGGCCTTCGCCCTCGTGCATGCATGCAGGCAGCAGTTAGAGGGGCTGCCTTCCCCACTGGGGGACCCTGGTGCTCACTTGTGTGCCCACCACATCCCAGGAGGTCACTCAGCAAATGCTTCACAGAACAGCATTCTGGCTAGTGGCTTCGTAACAGTGCAGTCCGCAGCTGGAGCACGCAGGTTGGGACTCGGCCATGGTGACTCTTCGCTGCCATAAGGTCATGGGTGATGCTCGTCGCCTGACGTTTAGCAGGGGAGGTGAGGTGTCGGGGCCACACACTGTAGATGAGAAGCTGTATGTGCCCCCATGAATCCTGAAGTGTCATCTTTAGCAGATCCATTCATTTCTGTTTTAAAAGCGCTGTAGTCTTAATGGTGGGGGTAGCAAAATCTTGAATTTATCAAATGTGACAAACTGATAGCAGTAGTTAGCATCTCCTTAAAATTGTTTCCCCGGTGAGATTCATACTCGCCAGGTTCACACAGCGGCATACATGGGTTCAGAGGTGCTCCCTGCAGTTCCTAGCCGCACTGCTCTCGTCCAGTCCCAGGTTAGGGAGTGGCTAAACAGCGGCTGCGTGGCCGCCGGGCAGTGACGGGCCTGTGCCGGTGACAGTGCTGGGGGGCCTGTCTACCAGGCAGGCGTAGGCGTGCGCGCTCGCATGGTCTCCACTGGGGCGAGGCCTGCTTGATTACATAACCGTGACTTCTCAGGGCCCGTCCATCATTTCAAGGTCAGTTCTGGGGTTCTAAATCAGAGACCGGGAGCACGTACTTGCAGACAAACCCTGTGTCTGCAGCACCTGAGCCAAGGCTAGACCGCGCTCCAGCCTGCGCCACCGCATGCCTGCCTGGGGGTGGCTGGGGTTAGGGAGGGAAGTTCTGCCCCTCTTGTCCCCGGGAGACAATGGGCAGAGTGGGTGTCACGAGGCGGTCCTGCTGTCAGGGTGGCTCTGGGCGCACGTCTACCCACCCTGTGCCTGGCGCTGCGAAGCCTGAAGGACTTAAGGCCGGGTGCTCAGCACAGCGCGGGGTCTTGCGGAAGAGGGCTCGGCCCCTGAGCGGCAGTGCTGCCCTCCGAGTCTCAGCCCGTCTGCTGGCTTAGGGGGAAGACTCCAGGCTCGTCTCGCGACTGTCCAGTTAGCTTCTGCTTCACGAGCCCCTGAGACAAAACTGTCTTAATCCACCCAGGCTGCCATTGACAAAATGCCGTCAATGGCATGGCCAGCAAGGTGCGGGAACGTGCGTCCCCCTTCTGGAGCCTGGGCGGTCAAGGTGCTGGCACTTCGGGTGTCTGGTGAGGGCCCTCTCCCTGCTTCCACGCCACCGAGTCTCACCCCCCGCCCCCTTCACCTGCCCGTGAGGATTTCAGCTGGGGAGGGACACAGAAACTCAAGTCCACTGTAAAGCTATGTTTGGGGCCCTGGGAAGAGACAGAGGGAGGCTTCGTGGCCAGCGTGGCACGTGGTCCCAGAACCCTGAGGAAACACCATGGCTTCCCTGGTGGTGTTCAAATCTCACTTTCAACAAAACTGGACTTGAAGGAAATGTTATTGCCCTGGGTCATGGCTTTTTTTTTCCCCCCTTAACGCAGACTTTTGGAACACTTAGTTCAGAAAGAGAAGGAGTACCAGCATTTTCTACGGCAGACTCTGCAACAGAAAACGCGAGAGCTGCATCACCTGCAGTTACAATTCAAGTCTACGGGTGAGTCACTCCCCACGGTTCTAAATGTAGCTGCTGCCTGGGACGGCGTGTTTGTGAAACTGGAACTTTACATTAGATTCCTGCAGGTTCAGTCCGAGGCAAATTCCACAGGCTGGAGCCTGGGATTCCAGTTTTAAGGCAGCCTGGGAAAGGCAAAAGCTCCAGGGATGGACAAAAACCCAATCAGCGCGGCTCGGGGAGGGGACTGATTGGACAGGACCCGCGAGACCATTTGAGGGTACGAGGGCAACGGAAATCACTCACGCCTCAGAAAATATGGCTGTTCCCTTTTGTGCCACTTCCTTGGGCTGTGGAATGCCTAAGGTGTGAGCGTGAAGATTTTCTATCAGACCTATCTCCTCACTGGACTGCCAGTGCTGTTCATGATAAGAATGCAGAGAAAGGGCATTTTAAAACCAGGGCCCCGAGCGGCAAAGCATCCTCACACCACGTCTGCAGTCTGGTAGAGTTTATTACATCCAGCTTGCTACTTTGGGAGTTTTGTGACTAGACATTCATGTGCAACACATTCCCAATCCTTACAGGTAAGGCTGAGCGCCCCGGGCAGAGCACGGATCCGGAGCTCCTGGGCTGGCTGCACCTGCAGGACGCGGATGCCATCGCCAAGGTACGTGCACCTCGAAAGCCGCTGCTGCCGCGGGGCCGCCGGGCGCTCTGCCCGTGCCGACCGCGCCTCTGTTTCAGATTGTGGAAGAGGGTTACACGCTTTCCGACGTGCCGCAAGATGTCACTAACGAGGATCTCAGCTACCTGCGCCTACGGTAAGAGCCTCAGCACTCTGTATGAGAACCCGTTACCTTCTCCGCGGGGCTATACGTGGACGTAGCAGAAAGCGTGCTGGTAACTTTCTACAGTAATTAATTTCCTGTGCTGTAGCTTGGTCAGAAGACCAGCTTCTCCACCCTCCACCCCCCCCCCCCCCCAGCTGAGGTGCCAGCACACTATCTCCCTCTGCACCAGACAGGCAGAGCCTATTTGTCAAAGAGTTTGTGGAAATGGAATTCATGGTGTAAGGGCCAGCCCTGTCACGCAGCAGGTTCAGCTACTTCTTGGTGATGTGGCCATCCACAGGGGAGTGCAAGTCCAGGCTGCTCTGCTTCAGCTTCCTGTTAATGCAGATGTTGACTTACATGCTTGGGCCCCTGCCACCTTGGCTCATGGCTTCTGCCTGGACCAGCCCTGCCCCAGCTATTGCAGGCACTTGAAGAGTGAGCCGTGCTCTGCCATCTTAAAAAAAAAGTACAAAAAACTTGAAAGCCACCTGTATTGAAAATACATGGTATGAACTAGGTGTAGCTCTTGCAACTTTTCCTTTAGCACTTAAGCCAGTATCTGCTGCCTCCCAGGTGCATGAGCCCGACCCACATTGTTTTTCCACAAACTGTTTGAAGTCCCTTCTGCCAGAAGGCTCCTCACCCCTCTCCCGTTGCCTTCCTAGCGGCGGGCTGCTCTGCAGGCTCTGGAACGCCGTCTCCCAGTACAGAAGACAGCCCCAGCAGTCCTCGGCGGCCAGCAAGTAGGCTGACGGCGACAGAGTGAGCAAACCCCCTCCCTCGTTGTTGTTACAGTGACCGTCCCCACAATTGTTCCATTTACACATAAACGCTCTTGTTCAGTTAAGCCTGGCTGTTGTAAAAACTGTCCCCAACTGTTGTTGTGTAAACCCGTTTTTAAGATTAGGAGAACGATGCACCTCAGCTTTCAGAGAGAAATACAAACTGGCCTCCAGGGGTGGGAGGGGGCTCCCTATATACTTGTTGCCAAGGGCCCAAGAGGCTGGGACAAGTGCTGCTCTGGATTTTACATAGTAACGAGGGTAATACCTCCAGAACTATTAAGAATGTATGAATGAGAATAAAGTTCATCACTTGGCTTTTGAAATAATTACAAAGAATTGTCTTCCTGCAAGTCATGATCAAGAGGCCGGGTCACGTGGGGAACGCAGCACTCGCCCCTCGGGGCAGGCAATGAGCTGCTCTTCCAGGTTGTTCAAAGTACAAAACTAAAATTTAGGGAAAGATTAATTAATCTCTCTACTGCCCTATCTTCACACTAAATACTTAATGTCAATGTACAAACTGCATGCAAGTACTCTCCCTTTAGTCTTACTGAAAGCTGGGAACGGGGTTCTGTGCACTTGCTGCGGTCTCTCGTTAACTGACTGACTTAAACTTGATCCACTGATTGGCGCCGCGAACTTCAAAAGGAGGGTTGCTGCTGTAGATGTGGTGGCCGAGTTCCTCCAGCGGGGGCTCCGGGTCCGCCGTGGCAAACTGGGCAGCGTCCTCAATCTCCTTCCTCACTTCCACGTCGATTTCCTAAAGGTGACAGTGCAGTACGAGAGGGGTTCGCACAGCAGCTTAGGGGCCAACTGCACTCACACTGCAGTCTGAGCAAAAATGGAAACCCTCTGCTCTTAGGGAGGCCTTGGGTAGGGAGCGTTCACTGGCCATTACCCAAGAGAAGCTAGGTCCCACAACGTCCCTTTTGGGGCTTAGACAAACTCCCACCTGACCATACCTTTAATTCTTCAACACTGGCAAGGTTGCTGTTCACCATCCTATCCTTGAGAAGCATGATGGGGTCACTCTTACTTCTCACTTCTTGAATCTCTTCTCGGGTGCGGTAACTGGGGGGAAGGAAACGCAGAGGCAGGTGAGACTCGGTCTGGTGGAGAAGGGAAATACAGAGCAACTGGAGCTGCGAGCAGACTTGCAACAGTTCGTGGAGAGGGACTTACTAGTTTATTTCTGTACCAAAAAGTAATGGCATACCTCTGTGACCTGTCACCAAGGGGATGGCAGCATCGTACTTGCAAGATGCAGGACAGCGCCTGACCCTCTGTAAGAGCTGCTTGTATCTCTTACAGGAAACCCTACACTGGCAACTCACACGGCTTCTGCTTCTCCAGCATGCTAGCATCTGAGCTGCAGGGAAGGCTATAAACACGCCGATAGGGGCCGTGGAGATGGTCTGTGAGTGGTGACAGACAGACCCGCTTTTCCACTGCTAAGGCGCAGGGCCAGCATACTTGGCACTTGGAGATGGGGTCGTATAGCTGCCCTCCACATCACTGACACACTCACAAGTAAGGCTTGACTGCTTGACTAAAGTTGGCCCTTCCTTCAACTGCAGCACAATCTAGGTGACAAGTCCAACTCGGACCTTCCCAGTGTCACCTAGGTTCTTGACCTGTATCAACCCAGGAACGCCCCTGTGCCAGTTCGCCCTGCTTCACCCTATCACAGGAACATCCAGGACATTATGTTGGGAGTAGTTTCTTAGGCAGCACTGCTTTCAGACTGCACTGGCTGCCAACAGACCAACGTGATGAACGAAGCAAACTGCTGGTTGGCTTTAAGAGCAAATGCTGATATAGCTCACTTTTTCATGGAGT
Organism: Sylvilagus floridanus; assembly: GCA_949820135.1. Taxonomy (NCBI): domain Eukaryota; kingdom Metazoa; phylum Chordata; class Mammalia; order Lagomorpha; family Leporidae; genus Sylvilagus; species Sylvilagus floridanus. The sequence goes on from OX463223.1 coordinate 125,410,144, forward strand.
AGCAGCAAAGTGTACCTGACTCCGGGATCACTCATACTGTGTCCATGGTAACGGTAAGTCTGCAGCTCCATCAGGATGGGGCCCTACAAAAGAACCCAGAGGCAGTTAGAACAGCTTGCCAACGGTCCCAGGTCCCACGCGGAGGCGTTCCAGCATCTGAGTTGTCAGGAGACCGATTTTTGCCCTCTTCCCCTTTCCAGTGCCTGTATGCTCACGTTCAGTAGAAACGTCAGGCACTCTGCCAACAGGCATCAACTCACAGGGGCTGGCAGGCACGGACCACCTGGACTACCTAAGCCCGTGCTGTGGGGAGGGGGTCTTGCCAGCTGGCTGGCTGCTGGGGCCTGCTCATGCTGTTACTAGCCCACGTCCCAAAAGCTCTACACTCCGAGGGGCTCCGAGTCCAAGTGCTTAGGTTCCACTCCTGGCTCTTAAGATACAGTAGTCCTGCACCTCAGTTTCTTCATCTGCAACATGGTTGAGACAGTGATTTTTTTTTTGAAAAAATAAGGCTGAGTGAACATGGATATTTAATCTGGTTTCATAAACTCTTATTTTCTGGAGAACCAATAATGAGGAATGTATAGTAAAGTCAATATTTCTGTTACCAGTATCAATCCTGGATTTTAAGAAGTAAATATAATTTTTAGACCATTAACTACATGGAAGATTACTAATATCAGTAAGGGAACGGTTTCCTTCCACTCATCTCTATATCACTTATCTTTCTCCTCCTTACTAAGACCTGGCAGTCTTCTGACAATCCATGCTAACAATTCAGCCATAGCTAATTCATTAACTACAGAGATTCTGTGTCCATGTTGCAGGAGGTATTCTGAGACAGTGATATTAAAACATACATCAACCCCTTATCAGTACTTGTTCTGTCTTCCTGTAGTCATTTTGAAACAATGGTGGGGTTGGGCTGGTGCTAAGGGGGTTTCCAGACCCTTCCCTAATTCCAAGATCAGGCCTCAGTTGTGTTGGGAAAGTCAACACCTACGGTAAGACAGCAACTGGGAGGTGGCAGCAAGGCCCAGCACATAGGGCCTGCTTCTCAGCCTTAGGCTCCTGCTCGTTCCCTTTCTCATCTGGTGGCTGACATTACTCGATTCGCATGAGAGAGAACCTCAGGCATGCATTCTGTTCCAGGGAACCACCACTGGCAGCGAAAGCTCTCTGCAGGCCAGTCTCACTGGGGAAACGGAAGACTAGGCTTCTGTACCTGACCCGTACTAGTCAGTTTGTACATCCCTGTGTATAACCCCAGTTCTGTGCTGGGCATTGTGGAGCTCTCCAGTCTGCTCACCTAAAGGGCTTCTGAGTAATGGAGATGGACAAGAGGCACATCATGAGTGCTGAGGAAACGCTGGGAAGACCAGGATTCTCCTAGAGGGGCCCTGTCACCCGAACGGACTCTGCTGCTCTCTGAACCTCAATAGCAGCTACCGCAGTTGGCAACGCTGGCCAAGTGTGAAGCCTCCTTTCATGAAGGACAATGTCATCAGAATGCATTCGTCCTGGGCCCTAAGAAGAGAATCTTACCTTCCCAGATCTGCAGTAGGCAGCTGCAAACCTCGTTGCCTCTCGGACACACAGGATATCCATTCCATCTACCTGTTCAGCAACGGCAGAAGGGCAGGGCATGAGCACAAGTGGCCAGAACGAGTTTGTTCTGCCTAGAGGGTGTGGCCCGGCAGTGCACGCCCCTACCCTCAGTCCAGGAATAAAGTCGCCTCTCTTGTAGTAATCGGTGCTGGCCGCGGCTCTCTCAACCGATGTGCCCATTCCGTAGCGGTTGTTCTCACAGATGAAAATGCAAGGTAACTTCCACAAAGCTGCCATATTGTAAGCTTCGAATATCTGACCCTAGAAATATTTACAACTTCAGACGGTTTCATTTTGCTTACTTCTCTAGACTTCATTATCCGTTCTGTAACAGCAGCTGATTTGACATTTCTAGAAAACTTTCTTAACTGATGCAAAGCCTCATCTGCCACAGGCAAACTTTGAGCAGTGAGGGACAGGGGCATTGTGTGTTGGGAGAGAGGCAGCAGGCATCATACCCTGGCCACCATGGGAAGTGACAAGCCAAATACCATCACCTACTTCTTTCAGGCCCCCTCTAGCGCACAGAGCACACCGAAGAGACCCAACACATACAAACGTACAGCTACCTCATCTATGCTTTATCGTCAGTTGGGTCAGACCTACTGGATAACCAGAGCAACCCAGTGTCTGAAACACAGCATCTAGAGCCATGAAACAGCAAATTCTTGGACGGGGGCAGGAGAAGCCAGAAACCACACATGTGTGCTCAGGCCCCATTCGAGGAATTGGACATGGTGCCCGGTCTCCTGGAGAATAAGCCTGACTAGTACAGTATTTGTTTGCAATGAATTTGAAATACTTAACAACAAGAATTTGCTGTTTTAAATAATAAGCACACACTACTGCTTTATCAACTCAACTATGAATATCTGACACCTTGTAGGTAACTCACCTGGTTAGCAGCGCCATCACCATACAAAGTCAAACAGACCTCATCTTTTCCGTTATACTTACAGGCCAGGGCAATCCCAGCTCCCAGGGGCACCTAACATCAAGGACAACCAAGAGAGGGACCACAGAAATCCATGAGGGGAGATGTGAATGCTCGGAATTTTACCTCCTGCCCAGATTCTGAGACAGAAATTACCCCACCACTACCAGCTCTCCCCACTCCAAGTACTTCCAACAAGCCCATTAATTGAGTGAATAAATACTATATTCTCCCAAGATATGACTAATTCCTAGGGAGTAAAAACAAAAAAAAAACCACAAACCTAGGTTTTTGTTTTTTTTTTTAAATCCCTAATATCAGTGTATTTCAAAGTAAAGCAAACAATCTAGATATAATCTGATTGTTGCTAGTTCTTCCTCATTCACCGATGACTGACTAGACTCTCTGAAGACAGGTGCTGGCCTTGGGTGACCACCTGCCTCTTCTACTTTGACACGAATGTGAGCACTGCCTAGCAGCAGGGAGAGGCAGGGCAAAGTTAATGCTATGCAGTGATGCACTGAGACATATCCACTGCTGGGGCTCCCTGCTTGCTTATTAAACCTAACTTCCAAAAGGAAATTATTGAAACTACCTTCCAAATTAATTGCTCCAACAGTAGGGTATGAAGCAACAGATATTTAAAAGCAAACCAACCCCCAAAGTACAGAGAGCCTCAAGGGAATTGTTCCTCAACTACCTGAGCGCCGACGATGCCGTTGCCCCCGTAGAAGTTCTTGGCATACATGTGCATGGATCCTCCTTTCCCCTTAGCACAACCTCCTCTTCGCCCTGCAATCACAGTCCACAGCTGTGTGAAGCAGCGACTACACAGGGCAAAGCCAGCCACAGCCCGACTTCTCACCCCCAGTCCCAGTCGTTAGAACTCAGACACCAAATCAGCTATCTGGGTACCTGACTCTCTTGGCAAATGTGTCCCCCTTGTCTCCATATCCTTTATTTTTTAAATTTTTTTTTTTTTAAGATCTGTTTATTTGAAAGAGTTACGCAGAGAGAGAGAGGTCTTCCATCCGCTGGTTCACGCCCCAACTGGCCACAACAGCTGGAGCTGCACCAGTCCAAAGCCAGGAGCTTCTTCCAGGTCTCCCACACGGGTGCAGGGGCCCAAGGACTTGGGCCATCTTCTACTGCTTTCCCGGGCCACAGCAGAGAGCTGGATTGGAAGTGGAGCAGCCGGGACTCGAACCGGCGCCCATACAGGATGCCGGCACTGCAGGCAGTGCCGGTCCCTCTCCATATCCATTAGAAGGAAGCTCTCCATCTTTCCTGACCTCTAATCACTTAACTGCCTTTCCATGCTAGTCTGGTGTCCTGGACTTTTTTTAGGGTGACAAGCATCTTCTGACTTCTGCACGGGTCAGCTTAACAATTCAAGAGCTGTGAGGGACAAAGAGGGAGTGTTGGGAGGATGCCGAGACTACACTGCACATCACGCTGGGTTCAAGCCCATTGCTGCTAGATGTCTGCTGGCATGCCTGAGTGACTACACCTGTTCTGCCGGCACAGCACTAACCTCTGGATCTTTTCCCCGAGAAGCCGGAGGACTTCCCAGAATGGTCAGCTCACTCCGAGGCACAACAGAGGTACCAGAGTAGCACCTGAGAAAGGAGTATTTCTAAACTCGCTCCTAACAGCTAGCATCTTAAGGGCAGACGTTTGAACACTGAACCCACTCCCATCCCCTTTCTGTGAATCGAGAGCAAACCTGTGAGCTCTGCGAGAATCTCGCGGACAGAAAGGCCCCGAGTGAAGGTAAAGCCGTGAGCCCGATAGGCCGTGATGAGGTGGTCCGTGGGATTGATGCCGGCCTCCAGGCCCACACAGCAAGCTTCCTGCGTTAGAGGAGGAAAAGAACGTGAGGCCCTACGATTCTGGATAAAGAGGTTTCCCAGACTGATATCAAACATGTATGCTAGAACTTGGCATTGTACCACAAAGTGGCTATTTTTCATCCAACACCACAGTGGCACAGAAGGCTCAAACAAGCAGCTGTAAACTGGCAGCCAATAGACATACAATTTCCTTTAGCCTGTACAGCAATTAAAAAAAAAAAAAACGGCCGGTGCCGTGGCTCAACAGGCTAATCCTCCTCCTTGCGGCGCCGGCACACCGGGTTCTAGTCCCGGTCGGGGCGCCGGATTCTGTCCCGGTTGCCCCTCTTCCAGGCCAGCCCTCTGCTGTGGCCCGGGAGTGCAGTGGAGGATGGCCCAGGTGCTTGGGCCCTGCACCCCATGGGAGACCAGGAAAAGCATCTGGCTCCTGGCTCCTGCCATCGGACGAGCGCGGTGCGCTGGCCGCAGCGCGCCGACCGCGGCGGCCATTGGAGGGTGAACCAACGGCAAAGGAAGACCTTTCTCTCTGTCTCTCTCTCTCACTGTCCACTCTGTCAAAAAAAAAAAAAAAAAAAAAACAACCTGGAAGTGATGTCAACATTAAAATATTGATAGAATGTTACAAAAAAATGTCAAGATTTCTGTCTTCTGGAGAAACAAACAGGAAGCATCAAGTCCCCTGTGGGTGAGGCATGCCTGCCCCAGCTCATCCCTTGTCCCTGTCACTATTCTCCATGTTCTGTACACCTGGCCTGTTTCACTGATTGAGTCTACCTGGCTAGCCCCTGTAGGCACCTGATTTTGTAACCCTTGGCCTAAACCTACCAAAACAAAACCAAATAACCCTTTCAAAAGTGAGAACAATACAGGAATTGAAATGTCCGAAAGTTTTAAAACAGTAAAATTCTAAGAACAGGTACAGGAAATTAGCAATGTTATAAATGAATAAATTTGGTATCCTAAGCTTCACAGGTGATGGCATTCTGATTTTATTCTAAAAATACGAACCTCAGGTACTTAACACATATGACAAGGTAACATCAATAAATAAGAATCATAGTCACCTACCTAAATGAGACAGTTTTAGTACAAACCTACACTCACCTGACCATCACACAAGTGACAGAAACCACGAATAATCTTCTGCTTATACAGCTGATCTGCCTTTAACTCCATTCGGCGCACAGTCTGCATCATCCTGTAATATTTGAGCCCATCCTCCCTGGTGAGCACTGTCGTGACAGGAGGGCCCTCTTCCAGCCGGTGAAGGTCACATTTCTGAAATAGAGTTACGGCAGGCAGTCATCCTCGGGTTACCACGTAGCTAACGCTGATGACTCATTCCGAGACCTCACTCCATTGCAAGTGCTATCAAACGCGGGAGACGGCCAAGCAGCGCATCAGAAACACTTGCTTACTGCTCCCGATTGCTTCGCTCTGTGCAAGGGGCTGGGTGTGGTTTCAGGGGGAGGGAAGTTGTTCTTAGTAGATTGTCACTGAAAACCCCTAGAAGTCAGCTGAGCTATGGGGTGACACTTTCAAAGGAACATCTAAGAATGTTCATATTCAAGTGTTTCACTCTCAACTTTGGAGTAAGTTTTTCTCTTCCTTTTAATCCCCTCCCCCCATATCAGCAACATGCCAAGCATAACAAACTCTTTACTTTCGGTAAACAACTTATGAAACATCTGGTAGAAAATGAAAAGAGTACCAAAAGGTCTATTCTAAATATAAAAGTTATAAAAACTGGACATCAGTGTGTACCTGTGGAAAAATTCTGAACACAACGTAAAAGCACCTCTCACCTTAATTTCGAAGGTAGCATCATTTGCAAAATTACGGGATGCCACCAGCACTCTGCTTGCCTTGAAAGAAAGAAAACACACAAATCATTGTTTTGTCAGCCATCTTGGATAGTCAGAATTATTACTCAGTTATGATGTACTCATGGAACTTTAATAAACCCCAGCATATTCACGGGCTTCTCTCTCTTCCATTCTGTTCATTATGTTGGTCATCTTCCTCACCTTCCAAAATGAAGCCAATAAAGCACAATCCCACCTCTATCTGAAGGCAGAGAGAAGGTGGCAAAAACCAAACCTGTTCACTTTACCACTTTGTTTTCCCAGAATTCATGAGACGGGCTGGTGTTGTGGCACATCAGATTAAGCTTCTGCTTGTAACACTGGCATCCCACACAGGAATGTGGTTTGAGTCTCAGCTACTGTTTCTAGTCCAGCTTCCCCCTGATGTGCCTGGGAAAGCAGAAGATGGCCCAAGTACTTGGCCCCTGCCAACCATGTGGGAAACCTGGCCCAGTCCCAGCTGTTACGGGCATCTGGGGGAGTGAACCAGTGAATGGAAGATTCAAATAAATATGTGTGTTTTAAAAAGAAATTATGAGAACATAATGAAATTAATGACATTGCTGAAGAGCCTAGATAATCTGAGATTTATGCTATTCTTAATCATACCTGGATACTGTTCGTTTGAACAAGCTACGAGTTTGCTCTCACTATCATACTTCAACTTAAAATGATGATTTAATCCCTATTTCAGAGCCTAGTGGGTTAAGCTGCTGCTTGGGATGCCTGCATCACACATCAAGTGCCAGGGTTCCATTCCCAGGTCTGCTTCTGACTCCAGCTTCCTCACATACACCCTGGGAGCAAGCAGCAGGTGACAGCTCCAGTGGTTGGGATTCTTCCCTCCCATATCAGAGACCTCAACTGAGTTCCCGACTCCTGGCCTTGGCCTGGCCTAGTTCCAGCTGTCGTAGACATGTGTCGAAAGAACTGGTGGGTAGGGGTTCACTCTGTCTTATAAATAAAGAAATAAACTTTACAATTCCCACTCTGAGCAAAGTTTACTTTTCTATGAAATAGATCTGTAAGCAAAAATGTTTTAAACTAATTGAAGTATGAGATAGACATATACAATAAAAAAATTAGCATTCTCTGACGCAGAAACAGACCTGAGCTGGCCGTTTTATAACTTCTACAGCCCAAGTCTGAAGCAGGAGCCTCCTGAAGTCCCAGAAGGGAGCACTGTTCTTAGTGTTTCCTTCTTGATCTTTCGGTAGCTGTCACTGCTTGGCGATAAAAGCTCAGGGAAATGATTCCCTTTCACTTTTTTTGCTTTAAGATTTATTTGAAAGGCAGAGTTACACAGAGGTGGGGGGGTGGGGGACAGGCCTGCTGGTTCACTCCCCAGATGGCCAGAGCTGTGCCTATCTAAGGCCAGGAGCTTCTTCTAGGTCTCCCACATGGGTACAGGGGCCCAAGGACCTGGGCCATCTTCCACTGCTTTCCCAGGCCATAGCAGAGAGCTGGATGGGAAATAGAGTAGCCAGGACTCAAACCGGTGCCCATATGAGATGCTGGCACTCTGCAGGCGGAGGCTTTACCCGCTATGCCACAGCGCAGCCCCTCAGTTTTAAAAGCATATTGATACTTCCCACCCTATCCTCACTCCCACTCTCCCTCTTCCTTATTTTTCTTTTATTTTTTACAATGACACATTTTTTTTAATGTATGTATTTCAGGGCAGAGTTACAGAGAGAGAGAAAGACAAAGAGGGAGAGGGGCAGGCCTGCTGGTTCACTCCCCAGATGGCTGCAACAGCCAGGGCTGGGCTGATCTTAAGCCAGGAGCTTCCTCCAGGTCTCCCACATGGATGCAGGGGCCCAAGGACTTGGGCCATCTTCTACTGCTTTCCCAGGCCATATCAGAAAGCTGGATCAGAAGTGGAGCAGCTGGGACTCCATCTGGTGCCCATATGGGATGGTGGCGCTGCAGGTGGTGGGTTTACCCGCTACACCACAGTGCAGGCCCCTCCCTTTCATTCTTACAACTGAATACACCCACGCACAGCAAAAGCAATCTATGTGATAGCGGCTAAGGCTCAGGTTAGACCACAAAAACTTAACCCATCAGCATTACTGTAGTAGCATTTCATCCACTTTCTGCTACGTGCTCACAAACTACTGTGTAAACCAGCGTGATTTCTCTTCATAGATACTTGACGTGCATTCATCAGATCCCATAAAAACAGGTTTGATGTGAACCGGTGTATTGCCTTACCAGCCTGCTTCTAGCACTAGACTTGATTTTGGTGAGAAGAGTTAATTAACATTGACTTGTTAAGTGTCCAAGCCAATAGGCAGAAAGCCAACACCTACTCATTTGTTCACCCATCAACACACGCATACAGTCATGTCCCCTTACCCTCAGTTGGACAACTGAAACCACAGAGTAGAACCCAACCCTATATACTGGTCCAAGCCCTGGGATGTTGAGACCCTCCATCTGAGGATTGAGACAGCAAGTAAATGACCAACAGGCAGGTCACGCACAGAGTGTGGATATGCCACTCATACCTCAATCTAGACAGCACAAAATTTCGTCATGCGGCTCAGAATGGCATACAATTTAAATGATTATTTCTGGAATTTTCCATCACTTTCGAACCATGGGCAATTCAAACCAAGGAAAGAGAAACCACAAATAAGAGAGGACTACTGTCCCATTATCTGATGGAACCAACAGACAATGACAGAGCCAATGGGGAAAAGTACCAGGAATCAATGCTTCAATTAAGTTAGAGGAAGTCCATTAATGTGTCTCACAATAAGTAAAGGTGACGGGGTGAGGTAGCAAACAAAAGGTTATGTTTGGCAATCATGAAATGATGTTATTTTTGGCAGTTAACAAATTATCTGAGGGACCAGAAATACTGTGAAATAAATTTCTAGATACAACTGCAGAAACTGCAGTCTTTGGAAGCACTTGAATGTAGGGACCAAACCAGGCAGGAAATAATAACAAAGAAAAAGCTAAACTCCTTCTCAATTCTAAAGTAAAAACAATGAAGAATGAAGAATGAAGTGCTTATACCGAAGTGCAGGAAGGGCCAAGGTTCTGATTGACAGCTACTTCCTTTCTCTGCTTGTTGCATTATGGACCTCAAAAAACTAAGAACCACTGATACAGCGGGAGGAAGGAGCAAAGTTAAGAAAGCTAAAAGTCCTATCAGAAGCCCAAGTACTGTAACTTTTAACTGAGATTGCTGAAAAGGTTACCATTGATTTTCTCTGGAGAGCCATCAAACTTTGAGACCATGAGCCATTCATATTTTGGCATATAAAAACTTTTTTAAAAATTTTATTTATTTGAAAGGCAGAGTTACAGAGAGACAGAGAAAGAGAGAGAGATGTACATCAGTTGGTTCACTCCTCAAATGGCCACAACGGCCAGAGCTGAGCCCATCTGAAGCCAGGAGCTTCTTCTGGGTCTCCCTTGAGGGTGCAGGGGCCCAAGGACTCGGGCCATCTTCCACTGCTTTCCTAGGCCACAGCAGAGAGCTGGATTGGAAGTAGAGCAGCTGGGACTTGAACCAGCACCCATATGGGATGCTGGCACTGCAGGCAGTGATTTTACCCACTAAGCCACAGTGCTGGTCCCCAAATAAAAACTTTTTAAGTTCCTAAATACCTTGGAAGCATTCAAGTAAAAAACAAGGGGAAAAACATTTCAAAAATTCTAGATTCCACCAATGGCAAATAGAAATCTTACCTATTATTTAAAAAGCCAAAAGAATACTAGGAGTAAAGATCTCGAAGGGTGCCAGTCTTGTTGTACAGTGGGCTAAGCCACCACTGTGATGCTGGCACCCCATATGGGCACTAGTTCACGTGCCAGCTGCTTCACTTTTGATCCAGCTCCCTGCTAATGACCTAGGGGGAGCAGTGGAAGATGGCCTAAGTGCCTGGGCCCCACAACCCAAGTGGGGGACCTGGAAGAAGGTCCTGGCTCCTTCAGCCTGGTCCAGCCCCGGCCGTTGAAGCCATCTGGGGAGTGAACCAGCAGATAGAAGATTCTCTCTCCTCAACTCTTTCACATTAATAAATCAATCTTAAAAAAAAAATATATATATATATATATGTATATATATATATATATATATATAAAGTAGCTCACGTCATTGAGGCCAGTGCTGTGGCAGCGTCAGGCTGACGCTTGTTTCAGAATGCCAGTTTGCGTCCTGGCTGATCCAGCGCCCTAATAAACCTGGGAAGGCAATGGAAGATGGCCCAAGTGCTCAGGAAACCTGCTACCCACGTGGGAGACCTGGATGGAGTGCCCAGCTCTGGTTTCAGCTCAGCCCAGCCCTGGCTGTTGTGGCCATTTGAGGAGTGACTCAGTGACTAGCAGTTCTTTCTCTTTCTCTGCCTTTCAAATAAATCTCTTTAAAAAAAAAAAAAAAAAAGTCGCCGCAACAAATAAAAACACTAAGACAAAGATTATGATTTTAAATGCAATTCAGTCTTCTATAAGAATTTTGAAAACTATCAATTTAATTCAAAAATAAATCACAAGCTTGTAATTCATTCAAAGTTTCCTGCCAAACATGTCATGACACAATGACAATCGACAAGCCTGAGATAAATCACCATACATTCCTGGTTTTAAGAAGAGGAGAAAAGAAAAAAAAATAAATGAAAAGGGAAGAAACAGAGTTCTGGAAGGCAAGATAGGGCACAATTTGGATAAAGTGTCACAACCATCAATCAAACGAACCACTTGACCTTTCTCCATCGCCTCCCTCCCTGAGTATCACAGATGGTGCAACTCTAGTACCCAATTTGCCTAATTTAGGTTAGTCGCAGTTGATTATTGTCAGGATTTTTGAAAGGCTTATTTTCAAAAAATATTTTTACATATATAAGAAAGTAAAAACCTTGATTATTTTGTTATTTATATTTAAATAAAGACATTCATAAGTATAAAAAAATCACAAAATATAGTTATTCTCAGGGGTTGGGCATTTAGCATAGCAGTTAGGATGCTGGTTGGCACACTTGAATCCCACTGTACCTGGGTTCAAGACCCAGCTCCACTCCCAAGTCCAGCTTCCTGCTACATGTACTCTGGGAAGCAGCAGTGGTGGCTCAAATAGTTGGGTCCCTGCCAACCACAAGGGGGACCTAGAGTAAGATTCTGGCTCCCGCTCCTGCTGGCTCAGCTCCAGCCATTGTAGATATTGAATGAGCAAACAGAATATCTCTCTCAGTCCATCTCTGCCTTTCAAATAAAATTTGTAAACCCTGACACATTGGTTTATTACTCTATCCTTTAAAAAGATAAAGGTGAAACATTTAGTCCTCACCATCTTCAGAAGTTTCAGAAATGCCTCCTAGTTGACTAGCACGTGACACGTATAGTCACACAGAAAACTATCTGTAGAGTTTGCACCAAGTGGGAAGCTGCCTGGGTACTTCAGGGTGACCTGACCGCTGGAACTCAATTTTTTTTTTTTTTTTTTTTTGCCTACTGGAAGGTAGGGGAAAAGAATAAACCTGAGTGTCTAGTAACAAAGATGTAAGGGTGTTTCCGAGCCCCTCCTAGGTACTGGTACATCTCTACAAACGGCTGTCACCCAAAGGGTGAAAAGGCAGAAACTCTGGTAGGTCTGACGGTTGAGACTTTTTATCTATTAGTTTCCAATCCCAATTCAAATTCTTGAAACCTCCCAAGTCTAACTTTGGTAGTTCCTGGGAAACTGTTTCTTTCCACTAAGTGGAAGCTTCAATAACAAAGTTTCTACTGGTTTTTCACTTGATTCTGTCCAATCTCACAGCAGAAAGGAAAGGCCACTTCACTTCTGCAGATAACTAAAGCACTGCACAATGCTGCGAACACCTTTCTACTGCTGTTTTTCAACTGAAAACCAATGCTAGGGGATTCAACGAGATACAGCTGGGAAGTATCTACTAGCGCCTAGCACATACTGCGAGCTCAAGAAATGGTGGCTGGAGCCTGCGTGTGGGCAGAAAAAAGCAATGCCCTTTGTGCTTCGCCATCAGGTCAATCCCAGCACAATTCCAAGGTCAATACAGTTCTGATCAATCAAATTCTCCTGTAAATCTTAGTAAATGGGATTCCTAGAGGGGTTCACCCGCTACCTTTTGAGAACCTCCGCCCAGACTAGGCACAGCTGCATCGAGTCCTGGGAGGATTACTAGAACCGGAATTACAAGTCAAAACTTGGCTCTGCAGTTATACCAAGTAACCCCATCTCACTGTGCCCAGAGGTCAGAATGCTAGCAGCTCAGGTGAAAGGCGCATCTGAAAGCTGGGGCTGCAAAAAGCTTAAGTGCAATTTCCTTTAGCTACCTTCACCCTAAGGGGGTGTGTGTACCGCCCCGCACTTCAGGGGGAGAGCAGTTTCCTGTGGGTTCCGCTCGTCCGCTTTCCACTGCCAAGAAAAGTTCAGCCGGAGAAGAGAGGGAGGAAGTGGGTTCCTGGGGAGCCTGACCACGTCTAAACCCTCAGACACCCACAAACGTACACCAAACTGGGCAGTCAACACGGAGTACCCACTGTGTGCCAGGTGCTATTCGGAAATGTTTACGCACGTGTCACTCCTAGAATCCTCAGACAACCCCACGAGGTAGGTACCCGCATATACATTTGAGAGATAAGGACACTGGGCGGGGTAGAAGGGGGGGGGGCGTTCAAAACTTGCCCAAGCTCACAGGACTGCTGTTTGAATTCCAGCCAGTTCGTTTCCGGATTCCATGCTCTTTACTAACACCCACTACAGGACCTCTCAGCCAAGACAAACATTAAGAACTGAAACGAGTGGGGTCAAGTGGAGACTCTTACAAGCTTAAGGCACCCCCTCACACCCTGCAACCAACCGGCACTTTTCGAGCACACCTAATCGCTCCGCGCGGAGCTGGGCTCGAGGAGAGCCGGAGAGCCACGACCGATCTCCACGCGGACCCGGCAGGGGTTCCCCCCTCCCCAGTCGACCGCCCAGCGCCGTTCCCCCCGAGACTAGACGCAGAATGCACGGCGTGGAGGCAAAGCGAAAGCCCGCGCTCCCCCGGCTCCCCGCCGCATCTTTTACTCAGGGCCCAATCCCAAGCAGCGCGTCTAACTGCGAGCCCCGAGTCCCGGCCCCCCCTTTGGCCTCCTCCGGCACCGCCTCGACCCCGTTCGCGCTCCATCCCGGTCCGTCCAGGCCGCTGGCTCGGGCCGCCTCACCGGCTTCTGGGCAGCGCCAGACAACACGCGGGAGACAGCGGCCAGCATCTTCCTCATGGAGCGCGAGAAGCTGCAACAACGGCGACTCCCAAACCGCCCAAGGGGAACTGCTAAGCCGACCCCAAGTCTCCTTCAGGCGCCCCAGCAGAAACCACGCCTTAAACGCAACGTGACGTGGCGTCGGAATGACGTCATGCGCCGCGCCGGGCCGCGGGCCAACCAGGACGGCTCCCGGGCTGTGTTCCGCCCACTTGAGAGGCCTGCGACCACCCAATGTGTGTGGCGCCACGGGGGGCGGAGTCGCGGCTTCCTCGCGTCACCGGGCGGCGGGAGAGGGAGGGGTCGACGATCTGAAGGCGCCTGCGTGGGAAAGTGGGTCCCCGCCTCCAGCCTTCTGGTTGGATTCTGCGCAGACGAACGGTGGTAGCCTTCAGGCGGGTCCTGACGTGTGGCTGGTCCTGCTGGTGCTGTAACTGCAGCCTTGGCTCTGCACACGAGATGATGAAGATTAGCAGCCTAGTCGGGGCCGAGAGATAGACGGTAAAGTCTTTGTAAGTGATTCTGCCACTAACTTGGCTTTAAAAGACCACGTAATACAATCCGGTCTCCCACGTGCTTGGCAGGGATCCAACTACTAGAGCCGTGACCTGCCGCCTACCAGGGTGCGCTCTGCTTTTCAAAGAAAAACAGATAGGTAAAGGATCACATAACAGTTGTACAATGCTGCTGATTCCCCAACTAAATACTGAGGAGTCAGTGGGAAAAACCTTTTGGCTCTACTTACTGATTCAGAAGCTCAAAGAGAGTTAACAGCAGGACACAGCCAAAGATAAAAGGACACAGAGAAATAGACTCCAAAGGAGCTCGGCTCTACTGAGAGGAGTCAGGGCTCAGGAACCCACTCTGCTGGGCCCTGCTGGAATTGCACCTAAGGTTCTGGGTTCTGAATTGGCTCCACTTAAAGAAGGATAATGACAAAAATGAGTGGCATCCAGAGGATGGCGGTCACAATGATGAGGGGCTTAGACTGACTTGCAAGGAATGACTCAAGGAGTTAGGAAGAAACTGCACTGATTTAGGGTGAGCTAGGTTATGTTGCTGTAACACTCAACCCCAAATTTTAGTCTCTTTAAGAACATGAAGTGACTTCGCTTGTTCATACCACAACTTCCTCACAGTTGGCTGGGACTCCACTCCATGTCATTTCTCTGGAATCTTAAGTGATGGGGAAACCTCTGTCTGGAACTTAGCTTGTCTCATGGTGAAGGGAAAAGCCGTCATTTCGAATGGCTCTCAAAGCTTCTGCCTGAGATCAGCGTAGTGATGGCGTGGGCTAAGCCAATGCCTGCGATGCCAGCATCCCATATAACCACCAGTTGAAGTCCCAACTGCTCTGCTTCCAATCCAACTCCCTGGTAATGCACCTAGGAAAGCAGCAGAGGATGGCCCACGTACCAGGATGATGTGCTGGGCTCCTGCCTTCAGCCTGGCCCAGCCCTGGCTGTTGCAGCCATTTGTTAACCAGCAGATAGAAGGCCTCCCCTCCTCCTCTGTCACTCACACCTTTCAGATAAATAAATAAATCTTTCTTTTTTTAAAAAAAAAGAATGATCTAACCCCTAAGACATACTTTTTTTTTTTTTAAAAAAAAGCTTCTGCCAGAAGTAACACATATCACTTCTTCTAATGTCCAGGAGGGAGACCAGAAAATTGGGTGGACAGCAAAAGTGTAGAGGATTTGGTACCTCTTCACACTTGTACTTCCACGACCAGGTTGCCACGCGATGAGCGCTCCTTAAAGGCTGAGAGGGACGGGTTGGCAGTGAAGCAGGTTGCTCAGTGTGGCCTCCACAGATGCTGCTGCTGCTGCTGCCAGAATGCGGAAGCTGGAGAAAGGAGAATGAGAAGGGTGCGAGGCCAGATGGCCAGTTCAGAGAAGCCCGCCTGACCGTTTGTGGACCTGCAGGCCTGCAGGCAGTGGTGGGACAGCTCCCCGAAGTTGTCCCCCAGCAAGTGACAGTTGTAAGTCTAGGACACGAGCTAGAAATATAAATTTGGGAGTCATCTGCATAGAGCTGACATTGGTTGCGTGCGTCCAGGAGCCCTGTTGGCTCTATGCATACATATGCATTCATTCTTGCATTCCTTCAACTCCTATTTATTAGACACCAATTCTGAGCCAGGCATCGGAGTAGGCACAGGGAGGGGGGAAAGAACAAGGAATAGAGTCCCCAGTCCCACAGAGCTTACAGTCTAGTAGGGGGTTAATAAGCGCACATAAGTATATATTACAGGGGCATATAATACAGGCAATACATGGTATGACAAAAATTAAACACGGTGAGGGAATAACAGGAGTGACGTCAGAAGGGCCCCTGTTACCATGTCGTGTCCGTGTCCTGGTTGGGGAGCAGCTTCATCTGGTCTCGGACTTGTTACTCAGTACAGAAATAAAAAGTCTGAAAGAGAGAGCAAAAGTGGAAGCGAGTTTATTTGTGATAAGCGACAAAAGCACCCCACTCGGAGGAGGGGCCCCAGAGCTGGGGGATGGTCTCCTTTCTGTTATTTCCTTCTCCCTCCCTCCTTATCTGTGACAAAGGGGCCCTTCACCTAGTGCAGGCAATAGGAGGGTTTGGATGGGCTCCCCTGCCTTTGTCCAAGAGCGCAGGAGGGGGTCTCTAATCGGATTCCCTGGAGGGATGGAATTTCCCACAATTTGCCCAAGGTCTGCTCTTTTTCTTCTAACCCTGCCTCAGCTGCCCTCTTTCCATACATCTGCCCGCTCTGAGAGGACCACCCAGCTGCCACTGCTTATAAGGGTGGATGGCTGCTCTAGCCGCTTCGTGCTGTCCAGGGGTGAAAGAGGGAAGTTGGCTGGTCCCCTTGGGTCTGCTGACCAAGTGGGCCTCGGTAGAAGTCCTCAGGACATCTGTGTTTCCAGCTGAACGACCAGCTGCCTCTTAAGAGCACCTGTCCTGTTGGAGACAAGTTGTACCAGTCGATTAAACAAGCAGGTGCCAGAAGCATACAGGAGGAGTGGGGAAGTTACGACAGGAATGAAGGGGCCCTCTCTCAACTGACATCCATGGAGGAGAAATTCTGTACAATCGTGTGTACTTTTGTTTTCTCAGGCAGGCAAGTGGCTGGGTTTAGCCCCTGACAAGTCCTGATGATGATATCAGGCCCTTTGAGTAAAACAGCCTGATATTTAGTAATGCAGACATCTGAAACTCACGATATACTTGCGAGTTTAGCAATAGGGATTTGATCATTAAAGGCATTCTTTGTGTTATTTAAATGGCCTCAGGCACTAGAATCCCCCGAAGCTGCCACTACTGTAGGCAAGCTGGCCATCCTCTGGCCATTGTGTCCAATTCCTTACTTAAATATGCAATGGTTTGGGGGGATGGTCCCAAAGACTGAGTGAGGACACCCAGGACTATTCCATTATGCTCAGTGAGAAAGAGATTATACCTCACCTGGGTGGGGAGTCCCAAAGTTGGGGCATCTAGTAGTGTCTGTTTTAAGGACGCAAATGCAATACTGCCCTCAGGTTCCCATGAGAGGAAGGTGGGTTCCTGCCCATTTGGTTTCCCTAAGGAGCCAGTATACAGGCCTTGCCTTTTCCTTGTATCCTGGGATTCAGATTCTGTAAAACCCAGTCAATCTTAGGAAGGCATTTAGTTGTTCTCAAGTCTGGGGTCGGGGAAAGTGCTGAATGGGTTGTATTTGTTCTCTGCTTACAGCTCTTTTTCCTTTTGAAATTATCAAGCCCAGATACTTGACCTGGGATTGACAAATCTGGGTCTTTTCTCAAGTTACTTTATGTCCTCTTCAGCCCAGAAAATCCATTAGTGATTCAGTCCCTTCACAGACTATGTCTTGGGTGGGCTTGCAAATTATCTGGACATCTACATATTGTAGTAAGGAGATTCGCATATCATCCCAGTCCATGAGATAATTGGAGAGGGCCAGGCAAAAAAAGGTGAGGGCTAGCCCTGAGCCCTTGGGGGTGAACTGTCTATAGATTTTCAAAAGCAAAAAGAGGCTGGCTCTTTGGGTCTAGAGGTATGCAAAAGAAGACGTCTTTAAGGTCCAGGACAGAACTGAAGATGGAAATTTCAGTATCTGAGTTGGGAGGGTATAAGGATTGGGAATTACTGGATGGAATGGGACCACTGCCTCATTAATGATCATCAGATATTCTATCATTCTCCATTTACCTGTCTCCTTTTTGATGCCCATGATGGGTGAATTGTAGGGGCTGACACATTCCTTAAGTATTCCCCGTTCAAAGAGGCTCCTAATGATAGGCTCTAAGCCTCTTTTGGAGAGGATATTGGGCAGGATCTTTTAGTCTGACTTTTATAGGAGTTGCTGCTTTTGCCTGCCCCATAGCTTTCCCATTTGCCCACACCTGAGAGCCTACCTTTAGCTGGAGGAGGGGAAAATACCCTGTGATTCCTGGTGGTAATAGGAGCTATACATGAGTCTCGGAAAGGATGGCTTGGCCTAATAGCGGATCAGGTCTTCCCAAAAGCAAGCAGCAGGTTGAGAGAAATCTCTATGGGTTGCCCAGAACCTCCCTAGATGGCCATCTTATTATGAGACCTGGGTCCAGGGGAGAAGGGAATGGCAGAAAAATGGACTTCTGTATCGATCAGGAAGTTTACCGGTTGGCCCCCTGCCATAAGTGTCACCCGGGGCTCCTCAAGTTATACTGGAATGATGGGAGCCCGTAGACTATGCCCTGGGGACCTTCACTGGTCATGGTCGTTGGCCCCAGTCCCCCTGGGCCCTAGGGACAACTTCTTTTTTCCAGTGGTCCCCTTTACATATGGGGCAGGGTCCTGGAGGTTAGTGTCTCCTCTGGGGACATTCCTTCTTGAAGTGCCCTGGTTCCTAACAGTCCAAACACACCAGTTTTTCTCCTTCCTCTCTTTGGCCTCTTACAAGGATGCATTATGGAGCTACCCTCATCTCATAATATCGCTTCTCTTTTTTCTTATCACCTGGTGTTGATTATAATAAACCTTTGGCCGGGGCCGTGGCTCAACAGGCTAATCCTCCACCTTGCGGTGCCGGCACACCGGGTTCTAGTCCCGGTTGGGGCGCCGGATTCTGTCCCGGTTGTCCCTCTTCCAGGCCAGCTCTCTGCTGTGGCCCGGGAGTGCAGTGGAGGATGGCCCAAGTGCTTGGGCCCTGCACCCCATGGGAGACCAGGAAAAAGCACCTGGCACCTGGCTCCTGCCATCGGATGAGCGCGGTGCGCCGGCCGCAGCGCGCCAACCACGGCAGCCATTGGAGGGTGAACCAACGGCAAAGGAAGACCTTTCTCTCTGTCTCTCTCTCACTGTCCACTCTGCCTGTCAAAAATAAAAAAATAAAAAAAATAAAATAAAAAATAAACCTTTGTGGCTTCAGATACCAGATTGTCCAGGGTGTTGTTAGCCTCTGCCCCCATCTTTTGGTGCCTACTTGAAGCAGAATCCCACATCATTTCTGTGTCACCACTATAAAGACTTATGACTTTATAAGAACAATGAAGGGAAATATGTAGATAATTTTTTGGAGCTTTATAGAATGAATGACTGGCTTGTGTTGCAGAAACACATTAACCTCAAATGAACAGAGGATTCACATGACAGTTTGCTTTTCCACTCATGTTTTGTGTCCAACAGGGATGGGCCAGAGACTCCTTCCATAATGTCACTTGGTGACTCAGGATGAAGGATGCTATCATATTTCCTTTTTTAAAAATACTTTCAATTTTTAAACTTTTAAATTTACATTTTATTAATATAAAAAGAACAGATATAATGTAGTTCATAGATACAATTCTAAGAATATAATATCTACCTTCCTCCCTCTCTCCCTCTAAAAAGAGATAACATATCTCCCTCTAAAAAGAGAGAGCATATCTTTTTGAGATAACATATCTAAAATTTACTTTATAGTTAAAGGCTTACTGCTCCACTAAAGAGTTCAATAAATATAAAGTAAACAAGACCACCGTTCAACAGGAATACAGACAAGAGCTATAAACACTACTCAAATCAAAAGGTGGCAATTTCACTCGTATACAGCCAACTTTTTGTACTCTCTATTAACTACCACAGATCAGAGAAAACACATGGCTTTTGTCTTTTTGGATGCCATCATGTCTCAGTGCGTGACCTACATGGTCAAAGTGACAGGGAGGAGAGAGGGCAGAAAGGTCTAACTGTTGCTCTTGTATACTTTGGCTGACTTGTCCCCTTTCCCTAGTGAATAGTTAACCTCGAAATGGCAGCTCGGAGACTGTGTCATCCAGCATGCCACACCATCTGCAAGATGGACCTCTTAGCCCTGGAGATCTTGGAGCGCTCTGGCCCAGCCCTGGGGTGCTGCCTGCTTCTGAGGCTGATATTCCTATCTCCCTTAGCCTTCTATGTGCCTCTTCTCTCTCACGCCTCCAATCCCTGTTGCTACAGTTGCTATTTCTTTTGGATTTTAAAGATCTATTTATTTATTTGAAAGGCAGAGTTACAGAGAGGCAGAGGCAGAGGCAGAGGCAGAGAGAGAGAGAGAGAGAGAGACGTCTTCCATCCTCTGGTTCACTCCCTAAATGGCCACAATGGCCGAAACTGGGATGATCCGAAGCCAGGAGCTTCTTCCAAGTGTCCTACAGGGGAGCAGGGGCCCAAAGACTTGAGCCATCTTCCACTGATCTCCTAGGCCATAGCAGAGAGCTGAATCAGAAGTGGAGCAGCTGGGACTCAAACTGTGCCCATATGGGATGCCAGCCTTGAAGGCAGCAGCTTTACCTACTATGCCACAGAGCCAGCCCCTTGTTAGTTCTTTATTTGAAATTTGGAGGGGGGGTCTCCCATCCATTAGTTTGTTTCCTAAATGCCCACAACAGCTGGGGTTGGGCCAGGCCAAAGCCAGGAGCCTGAAACTCAATCCAGCTATCTCACATCGGTGGTGAGGACCCAAAAACCTGAGCCATGACGACCTGCTTCCTCCTACGGTGCATATTAACAAGAAGCTGGACTGGCGCTGCGGCTCACTAGGCTAATCCTCCACCTGCAGCGCCGGCACTCCAGATTCTAGTCCCAGTTGGGGTGCCGGTTCTGTCCCGCTTGCTCCTCTTCCACTCCAGCTCTCTGCTGTGGCCCGAGAGGGCAGTGCTTGGGCCCTGCACTGCCTGGGAGACCAAGAGAAGCACCTGGCTCCTGGCTTCGGATCAGCACAGCACGACGGCCACAACGCGCTGGCCGTGGCGGCCACATGGGTGGGTGAACCAACGGAAAAAGGAAGACCTTTCTCTGTCTCTCTCTCACTGTCTAACTCTGCCTGTCAAAAAAATTTAAAAAAATAAAAAAAAGAAGCTGGAATCAGAAGCGGACCCAGAACCTG
This sequence comes from Sylvilagus floridanus, assembly GCA_949820135.1. NCBI lineage: Eukaryota > Metazoa > Chordata > Mammalia > Lagomorpha > Leporidae > Sylvilagus > Sylvilagus floridanus. The sequence goes on from OX463223.1 coordinate 125,430,990, forward strand.
AACCCAGACATTCTGGTATAGGGTTTGTCTCAAGCAGCATCTTAAGTGCTACACCAAACACTTGCTCTACTTCCCCTGATATTGAACGATAAAGTTAATAATGATGGCAGTGGATCAGAACCCATAGAATTAAAATAAAGTCACAGGACCACATGGATTTAATTATATACTTGAGTAAGAAAATGGGGAAGAAGGAACAACTTTTCCTTGCAGCTGAATAGCAATGAATTAATGTAGCAAGAATGATGCGAACGGAAAAAGAAAATCACCATTTGGCAGAGACCACAGTCACCACTGCAGGCAAGAGTTATCAAGAGGCTCACATGGGGACCGGCACTGTGGCGTAGTGGGTAAAGCTGCTGCCTGCAGTGCCGGCATCCCATATGGGCGCCCGTTTGAGTACCGGGTGCTCTACTTCAGTCCCGTTCTCTGCTATGGCCTGGGAAAGCAGTGGAGATTGGCCCAAGTCCTTGGGCTCCTGCACCTGTGTGGAAGACCTGGAAGAAGCTCCTGGCTCCTGGCTCCTGGCTTTGGATCGGCGCAGCTCTGACCGTTGCAGCCATCTGGAGCGAACCAATGGATGGAAGACCTCTCTCTCTCTGCCTCTCTGTAACTCTCCCTTTCAAATAAATAAGTTAATATTTTAAAAAAGGTTGAAATGAACGGGTAAGGTAGGTTGTAGAACAGGACCTTGGCATCTTTCCACAGTTCCCTGAAGAGATTCCTACTCATTCCAGAGGTTAAAATAACAACTTTGCAGTGGAGAAACTACCTAATCCACCTCTTGATAATTTGCACTTTTTTCATAGGAAATTTCAAAGCAATGTTAAAGGCAAGGGATGCTTCAGGATGTGGTATCAGGTGGTGACAGGTTAGGGTTGTAGTTAATAGCCATTAACTATGCACTATGGTAACGTGTGTACTAGGACATTCATGAGGGACTCTTGCTTCCAGAAGGGAGGTCAGGGAGATGAATGAAGGATTGCCAAAGGCTGAGACCTGAGAAAAAGAGTCTTTATGAAAGGAGGACTCTCAGGCCAGCGCCATGGCTCACTAGGCTAATCCTCCGCCTGCGGCGCCGGCACACAGGGTTCTAGTCCCGGTCAGGGCACCGGATTCTGTCCCCGTTGCTCCTCTTCCAGTCCAGCTCTCTGCTGTGGTCCGGGAGTGCAGTGGAGGATGGCCCAAGTGCTTGGGCCCTGCACCCCATGGGAGACCAGAAGGAAGCACCTGGTGCCTGGTTTCGGATCGGCGCAGCACTGGCCGTAGTGGCCATTTGGGGGGGTGAACCAATGGAAGGAAGATCTTTCTGTCTCTAACTCCACCTGTCAAAAAAACAAACAAACAAAGGAGGACTCTGGGGCTGGCACTGTGGCATAGCAGGTAAAGCTGCGGTCTGCAGTGCTGGAATCCCATGAGTTCAAGACCTGGCTGCTCCTCTTCTGATCCAGCTCTCTGCTGTGGCCTGGGAAAGCAGTAGAAGTTGGCCCAAGTCCTTGCGCCCCTGCACCCACGTGGGAGACCTAGAAGATGCTCCTGGGTCCTGGCTTTGGATCGGTGCAACTCCAACAGTTGCGGCTATTTGGGGAGTGAAGCAGTGGATGGACGATTTCTCTCTCTCTCTCCATCTCTCCTTCTCTCCCTCCCTCTCTCTCCCTCTCTCTCTTTGCCTCTCTGCCACTCTGTTCCTTCATCTTGGGTGAAATCGGAGACAAAGGGTTCTTCCTTCTCCCTCTCCTGCCCCACCCTAACTCCAGGTCCAGATCAGCTTCTCAGAGAAACAGGGGGTTAGAGTGAGTTCCTGAAACAGGCCTTTTGACCTTTTCTTTGTTATACCTCAATGAATACCTTGAACTACCCTGAAAGTACACAGTCAAGCTGAACTTCAAGGCAGATCACAGTCCTTAACGTGCCTTTGGTTTCCTGGTGGGAACCACCCACTCTGGGATGAATTAGACTTGAACAATCACAGACAAAGTGGTGGAAGTCAACAAACATTTTTGAATGTCCTTGATGTCTGAGGCCCACACTTGGGGAGGGATTATGGCTAGGGGCCATTTTGACTTTGGAACTATGTAAATGATTTACATAAGCATCAAACACAATGAAATGAAAGTGGAAATGAAATGAAACAAACCAATTTAACTGTACATCTAGCTGTTGGCAAGGATGCTACAGAGGAGGGCCTCTTGTTACCACCACAGGAATGCGAAATGTGACTATTTATCCTAAGGACAAAAAGAGTGCAAAAAAAAATCTTAAATTGTTTTCAGTTGCTAGTGTTATTATTGAGACCACACACACACACACACACACACAATAAATATGTAATTATGTTAATGTCATTAGGATTCAAGATTTTCACTAAAATATAGACACAAATATAAATCTAAGAAGTCAGTGTCTAGTGGTTCTGAATTTGAATTAGAAATATCAGTATAAACTCATATATATACATATATATACATTTAGATATATTTATATACACAATATTATTTATACATATATCTGTACACACACACACATATATATATGAATGTATATGCTGTATCAGTCAGCTTTTTATCTCTAAAACAAAATATGTGACAGAGACTACCTAGGAAGGAAGCAGGTATATTTTGGCTCATGGTTCTGGAGGTTTACAGTGTAAGATGGAGCATCCTCATTGGCTAGGTATCCTTGCCGACATTCCGGAGGTGATACAGAGCATCTCATGGCAAGAGGGAGTGTCTGTCCGTGTCTCTCCTTGTAAAGCCACCGTGAGTTGATTGTGGGGACTCCACCTCATCAGTTCCATTAATTTAGGACTTGGAGGATTAAATGCATGCATTCTGGAGCTGTATCTTATTGAAAGCATAGTATATATCCTAATTCCACTGGAAAGACTGGGAAGCAAAAACCAGCCTAACAGTAGCTGATAAAGAGAAGGGAGAGGATTTACTCTGCCTTCGTGTACAGAATTCCAAGGTAAACAAATAGTTGATAAGGGATCATTCTTTATCCAGCAGTTCTGAGTAGCAAGTAACAAAGGAATCACAGAATTTTAATATTCCTCTCTTGCAAGGCCCAAGGAGATCATGGACCCCGCAGTTGGGGGACTTTGTAATGTAGGGTCACACTGAGGACACCTGACTTACGCAGGGGCTTTGTGCCTTGTCACATGGCAGCTTCACCTCCCACCAGATGTTCTCGCCCCTCAACCAAACCAGAATCTAATCAAACATCTCTGCTTCCTACCAGCTTGCAAGGAGGCGATCTTTGCAATCAAACACGGGGGAAGTATTCCTGGGTAGATGATGTAGAATTTATTTTTAGTAAACAGATGGCAAGATTTGAAAAGAAGAAGAAGGGGGAACTGTTGTACATTAAAAGAGACTGAAGAGATGTCGCAACCACTTGGAACAAGGGGATCTTGATTGGATCCTGACTCAAATGAAACAAGTGTTAGGGAGCGGGCATTGCGAGGCCAGCATCCCACATGGGTGCCAGTTTGAGCCCTGGTTGTTTACTTCTGATCTAGCTCCCCGCTAATGCACATGAGAAAGCAGCAAAAGAGGGTCCAAGGACTTGGGCCCCTGTCACCCACGTGGAAGGCCCAGATGGAGTTCTAGGCTCCTGACTTCAGTCTGGCCCAGCCCCGGGAGTGAACCCTCAGGTGGGAGATAACCTACCCCCCCGCCATGACTTTGCCTTTCAAAATAAATAAATCTTTAAAAGATGAAAAGAAACAAGCACTAAAAGTATATTGATCGATCATAGTTTTTTTTGTTTGCTTTTTTAAGAGCTCTCATCTTTATGAATACCTACTGCCTACAGAAAGACTGGTTTACGTGAGGCTACTGCAAATTCGGATTATCATTCCTGGTTCATTCATTGGACAGCACGAGCCCGTACGAACCCGCCTCAGGAAGCAGGCTCTGGGGTTGCAGGTTTCAGTGTGTGCTGGCTGTGCAGCCAGTCCCCTGGTGTGCAGAGGGAGGTGGGCCCAGGCATTACACAGGGAGATTATGCATCTGACACACAGGCACGCATGTAAGTAACGCATTGCTACTGTAACCAAGTGCTACAGGTGGTCAGGAAAGCTAAGGATCTGTCCCAAATACCTGGAAGCCCGGGGAAGTTACAAAGAGCTGGCATTTCTTCCGTACCATTCTGGGAAGCCCAAGATCACGTGCTGCATCCTCACCTTCAACCTCTTTTATAAGGTCAAAAATTCTGCTCATGAGAATCGCCTCCAAAGGTCCCACCACTTAAACACAAGCCCCCCCCCCCCCCCACGGTTTTGCTTGTGGCAGTTACTGCTACTCTTGGTCAGCCCTGGGCTGCCTGTCATGGCGTGTGCAGGCCCCGCCAAGGTCAGGGACAGACCCCTGCGGGCCGCACCACTGGGCTGGCTTTCACACAGACCACGATGGCATCACAACACACATCCTTTTGGGGCTGACCCTGAACTCCCATCACTCAGGCCGCAGTGGACCGCCCTGGCCTCGAGTGACCATCGATCATTTTCTGTGGCTCATTCCCAAGCAGAAGCAGCCTTCAGAAACCAGAGAAGTGGCCTGTGAGAGGCAGCGCAGTGTATGCACTCCGGGGCCCGCAGCCTGCTCTCTGATCCCGGCTCAGTCACAGCTGGCTGTGTGGCCTTGGGCGAGTTGCCCGATCTCCCTGTGCTTCGTTTTCCTCATCTCTCCGCTGAGCCTGCTGACCACTGATTTCCCGGGGCCGTGGTGCCGCTCGTGTGGGTTACTGTTTGCCAAGCACATAGAACAGTGCCAGCCCTCTATGAGCGCTACAGGAGAATTCTGTGACAAATAAAAACATGCCGATCTCTGAACTTGGTACCTTGGGGCCCTTGCTAGTAATGCAAAGTTGAGAAACATCTCTTTTGCGGTGTGCTTCGAGAAGGAATCAGCTGGGCAGGTGGCAGATCGGAGGGGTAACTACTCTCTGATAAACGGAAGCACACGGCCCTGTTGGTTAAAGTGCGTGCTGACCACAGACTATGTCAAGGGCAGACGCGGACAGGTGGGCATGCTCAGCAGCCTTTGCAATCATTGCTACGGCTGCAATCTTCCTTTTAAGCCAAATTCTCTGCTCATGAAATTCACTAGGCCTTGTCCACTGTCTGCCTTCCTGGTTCAGCCATCACTGAACCTTATCGATAGGAAAGAGACAAAAATCAAGATTTACCAAATACAAGATAGGGACAAAATACTGACTTCACAAAAAAAGCTGGGATTAGAATCTCTTTATAAAATATTTTGTCTGGGGGTCGGCGCCATGGCTCACTTGGCTAATCCTCTGCCTGCGGCACCAGCATCCCATATGGGCACCGGGTTCTAGTCCCTGTTGCTCCTCTTCCACTCCTCTTCCAGTCCAGCTCTCTGCTGTGGCCCGGGAAGGCAGTGGAGGATGGCCCAGGTGCTTGGGCCCTGCACCCACATGGGAGACCAGGAGCAAGCACCTGGCTCCTGGCTTCAGATTGGCATAGCTCCGCCTGTAGCGGCCATTTTGGGGGGTGAACCAACATAAGGAAGACATTTCTCTCTGTCTCTCTCTCTCACTGTCTAACTCTATCTGTCAAATAAAAAAAAAGTTAAAAAATGTGTCATCATCTCATTGTAAAAGAAACACATTCGTTATGGAAAATCTGGAAATGAAAGGTAAAACAAAATTAGAAAACAAAAATTATTTTTTAAAGATTTATGTATTTACTTGAAAGTCAGACTTACACACACACACACACACACACACACACAGAGAGAGAGAGAGAGAGAGAGAGAGAGAGAGAGATCTTCCATCTGCTGGTTAACTCCCCCAGATGACCACAATGGCTAGAGTTGCGCCAATCTGAAGCCAGGAGCTTCTGTGTCTCCCATGCAGGTGTAGGGACCCAAAGACTTGGGCCATCTTCTACTGCTTTCCCAAACCATAGCAGAGAACTAGATCGGAAGTGATGCAGCCAGGACTTGAACCGCGCCCATATAGGATGCCAGCACTGCTGGCCCTGAAAACAAAAAATATTTTATAGTTCTACAGCCCACATAATCCCTCATTAATAATGAGTCAAGGGCCAGTGCTATGGTACAGTGGGTTAAAGCCCTGGCCTGAAGCAACGGCATCCCATATGGGTGCTGGTTCAAGTCCCAGCTGCTCCTCTTCCAATCCAGCTCTCTGCTATGGCCTGGGAAAACAGTGGTAGATGGCCCAAGTCTTTGGGCCCCTGCACCTGCATGGGAGACCTGGAAGAAGCTCCTGGCTCCGGATCGGCGCAGCTCCGGCTGTTGTAGCCATCTAGGGAGTAAACCAGCAGATGGAAGACCTCTCTCTGTGTCTCTACCTCTCTCTGTAACTCTGTCTTTTAAACAAAATAAAATAAATCTTAAAAAATATGAGTCAAAAGAATGCCTTCCAGCCCTTCCCTATCCATTTATATATTTTTAAAAATTATAGAATTGAGATCAAAATGTACCTATGGTGCAAAATAGGTGGCTGACTAAATATTTTTAACAACTGGATTTTTAAGTTCTAATTTTTCGTTGTGGTTCTAATTCATTCTACCAATCCTGTGGTGTTGGATGATAAGACAGTTTTCCAGGGGTTGGCATTGTGGTATAGCAGGTAAAGCTACTGCATACGATGCCATCATCCCATATGAGCACTGGTTCGAGTCCCACCTGCTCCACTTCCCATCCAGCTCTCTGCTATGACCTGGGAAAGCAGTAGAGGATGACCCAAGTCCTTGGGCCCCTGCACCTGCGTGGGAGACCCAAATGAAGTGCCAGGCTCCTGGCTTCAGTCTGGCCAGCCATACCCATTGCAACCATCTGGGGAGTGAACCAGCAGATGGAAGACTTCTCTCTCTGCCTCTTCTTTGTTCTCTCTGTAACTCTGCCTTTCAAATAAACAAATAATTATTTAAAAAAGAAACAAACAAAAAAGGTGGTTTTCCATTTTGGCAGTGATAAACCAAGCTTGAGGAGTGATTCATTGCTAGAGGTACAATGGCTGGGCCCAACACTATGCAAGCATTTTACGGTTCTCATTGCTGTTGCCACCATTCCTATTTCTCACACGATTAAAAAATATTCCCTTGGATATTCACGGATGTGAGACACCTGCACCTCAAACCTGTATGTCACTATCAGAGCCCAGACCCCATGCATTCACCAGGATTACAAAGGTACTTACTAAGGAAATGGGGGGGGGGGGGACAGGCGACGTCAGTAATTTGCTTTGTTCCAGGCTTCTTCAAGAGCTGTTCAGCATCACACGAAAATCCTATTGCCAACAGCAATGCTGCTAGTGGGCTCTGACTCACCGATTTCACAACTCAACCCAGTCTACACTCGCAGCTGTTCCAGTCACGGTGATTCTATTTTAGGCACAAGCCACCCATTACTTCATTTGTAGCTCTAGTGTAGTCATATTCAAATGCACATATTAGTTTACAACAAATTACTTTTAAGTTACAGCCTTTTAAAAAATCTAAAAATGAAGTGTGTAGGTAGCTTACATTAACTGCAGGTTTCACTTCAAGATTGTACAGAAGGGGGCGTGTGGGGAGGACTGTGCAGGGTCCTTCCAGCTCACTAGTGACCTCTGCTGGTGCACTTGAGCTTTCATTCAGGCAGCTAAGGCTCCCTTTCAGTTTGTTGGCTCCAACATTGGATAACGAAATGACCTTTTTAACGAAGGCTCAGAGCACAAAACTCCTCCAGTTGCCCTTGACCATCTTTCCCATCTGTTGCCACCTGGATTCCACCAAGGCCACCCAGGTGCCATCCCTGAAAGGGAACTGTGGTCATTTCTGTGTGCAGAGATGCCTTTGACCAGGTCTAGTCTCTTGCTGTATGGGGGCCAAGCAGGGGAGGTGGAGGCACAGCAGGGAGCTAAGGGAGAGAATGCCAGATGAATATATCTGTTCATACCGAGAAAACAAAATAAACATAACGGTCATGTCACACCCCCGGTCTACCTGTGCCTTTCTCAAACCCAGGAGAATTCAACTTGAGCGCCACCTGCAGGTCGTATTAAAATGCAGTTTGTCAGTGTCACTTGTACCCCTCCCCCAAACTGATAATATTGAAGGGCCAAATTCATCCATTCTTCCACCAGATATTTTGGGAGTACCTGTCTTAGGATTTGGAGGGGGAAAAACAAAGACTAAACAATACCTTGTAGAGATTTGGATCATTTTGCGAAAACTGGTGCCAAAAAGCTACAGATTGATTCAATCCATCGGTATCTTAAATTCTATGGAAAGACTCTAGGACTCAAAGGTTTCAAAAATCTTTTCAGTGCTTCAAAAATCAAACAGCTGTAGAAACTATACAGGAACAATACCCAGATCTGCATCAAACTAAAACTTAAGGAGCACATATGCAATGGTTCTCAAAATCCTGTCTTAGACAAGAAGCATCTACATAAATTGGGACACTTGGTAGAAACGCAAATTCCCAGAGCCCAGCCCAGACCTCCTAAATGAGAAAGTCTGGGAGTGACAACATGCAATTTTACTTAAAAAAAAAACACACACACACAAAAACAAACAAACAAAAAACTCTCCCTGGTATCAGCACTGTGGTATAGTGAGTAAAGCCTCTGTCTGTGATGCTGGCATCCCATGTGGATGGCGGTTCCAGTCCCAGCTGCTCCACTTCCGATCCAGCTTCCTGCTAATGTGCTGAGAAAGGAGCAGAGGATGGCCCAAGTACCTGAGCTCCTGTACCATGTGGGAGACCCAGAACTTCGGTCTGGCCCAGCCCTGGCCATTGTGGCCATTTTGGGAATAAATCAGCAGATGGAAGACCTCTCTCTCTCTCTCTCTCTCTCTAACTCTGCCTTTCAAATAAAAATAAAAATAAATCTAAAAATATTCATCTCCCAGCAATTTGGATACCAAGTTTGAGGGCCATTGGTATACTTAATAAAAAAGGACAAGTCCACCAGCTGACATCCTAATAGAAAAACACTTTTTTTTTTTTTTTGCAGCTGATGGATAATCCCAGCAGGTGGTACTCTAACATGAGAAGTTTTTAAAAATATCTGTTCTGGGGCCAGCGCTGTGGCATAGAGGGTAAAGCCACTGTCTGCAGTGCCGGCATTCCATATGGACACTAGTTTGAGTCCTGGCTGCTCCACTTCTGATCCACCTCTCTTCTATGGCCTGGGAAAGCCGTGGAAGATGGCCCAAGTCCTTGGGCCCCTGCACCTGCATGGGAGACCCAGAGGAAGCTCCTGGCTCCTGGTTTTGGATCAACTCAGCTCCATCTGTTGCAGCCATCTAGGGAGTAAACCAGCAGCTGGAAGACCTCTCTCTCTGCCTCTGTGTAACTCTGCCTTTCAGATAAATAAATAAATCTTTTAAAAAATCTGTTGTGCAATTGCACAAAAATTCCACCATGTGGCATTCTAACATGAGTACAGGTGGTCACTGACTTGATGGTGCAAAGGCAACAGGCATCTAGTAGAAGCCACGTGTCAATTTAAAATATTTGATCTTTTCCTAGCCTAGCACTATGTAATAGGTTACTTTCTTCTGATGCTGGGCAGTGTCAGCAAGTCTTGGCCCCAGCCAAGGGTAAACCAAGGAATACTCCACAGTGTACTGCATTGTTAAGCTCTGTTGTTCAATAGGTTAGGTTTACTAAACGCACTTTATTTTTATTTTAAGTAGAGCAGCTGGGACTTGAACCAGTGCCCATATGGGATGCTGGCACTGCAGGCAAAGGCTTTACGCCACAGTGCTAGCCCCTCACTTTTCTTTCTTTCTTTCTTTCTTTCTCTCTTTCTCTCTTTCTCTTTCTCTCTTTCTCTCTCTCTCTCTTTCTCTCTCTCTCTCTCTCTCTTTCTTTCTTTCTTTCTTTCAGATTTATCTATTTATTTGAAAGTCAGAGTTACACAGAGCCAGAGGGAGAACCAGAGGCAGAGCCAGAGGGAGAACCAGAGAGAGAGAGAGAGAGAGAGAGAGAGAGAGAGAGAGGTCTTCCATCCGCTGGTTCACTCCCCGGATGGCTGCAACAGCCAGAGCTGCACCGATCTGAAGCCAGGAGCCAGGAGGCTCTTCCGGGTCTCGCACGCAGGTGCAGGGGTCCACAGACTTGGGCCATCTGCCACTGTTTTCCCAGGCCACAGCAGGGAGCCGGATGGGAAGTGGAGCCAGGACTAGAACAGGCTCCCCGTATGGGATGCCAGCACCACAGGCGGTGGCTTTACCTGCTTCGCCATAGCGCCGGCACCCCCCCCCTTTTTTTTTTTTTTAAGATTTAAACACTTTAATTTAGGATGCTTTCAACTTATAATGTGTTTATCAGAATATTAGCCATTGTGTGTTGAGGAGCATCTGTAGTAGGAAAAACATATTTGCCTTATAATTACATAACTCCACCCAATGGCATTCTAGTCTGAGCAGTGGGAAAATCATATGTTAAATCCCACTGGGTGGCATTCTTGTCTGAGTTCTAGGAAAAACACTGACTGCAATTATATGAACCTCATTCTGGGTGGTACTCTAACCTGAGTAATAGGAAAAACTTATCTGATATGCAATTGCAGACAAATTCCATTGGGTGTCATTGTAACTACAGCTCTAAGTAAAATGTGTATTTGCACACGAAAACTATACTCTAACATGTTTGATAGGGAAAACATCTGTAGCCTAACCTAAAAAAAAGAAAAAACCTATTCTGAAATTACGTGAGAAATCACAGAATTACAGCCCAATGCGAGAAATAGACAAGAACCCAGATGTACAATTACATAAAATTCCTCATGATGGCAGTATAACACAAGCAAATAAAAGTGGTCCTTGCTCAAAAAACATCAGGTGTGAAGTCTAACACAAAACATAGAAACATTGTGCTGTGATTACAGGAAGTATCCACAGGATGACAGACCAACACAAACAATAGAAAAAGTCATTGAGGTGGTTATAAAAAACTTCCAAAGGATGGCACTCTAATATAAGAAATGAAAAAATCTGCCATATTTCTATGGAATTTAAGTAGAAACTATATTATTTAAGATTAATTTATTTGGGCCGGTACCATGGCTCAATAGGCTAATCCTCTGCCTGCGGCGCTGGCACACCAGGTTCTAGTCCTAGTCGGGGCACCGGATTCTGTCCCGGTTGCCCCTCTTCCAGGCCAGCTCTCTGCTGTGGCCCTGGACTGCAGTGGAAGATGGCCCAAGTCCTTGGGCCCTGCACCAGCATGGAAGACCAGGAGGTGGCACTTGGCTCCTGGTTTCGGACCAGAGCGGTGTACCGGCTGCAGCGGCCATTGGGGGGGTGAACCAACAGAAAAAGGAAGACCTTTCTCTCTGTCTCTCTCACTCATTGTCCACTCTGCCTGTCAAAAATAAATAAATAAATAAGAAAAGCAGTTACACGGAGGCAGAGTGAGAGATCAATGTTCCATCCGCTGGTTCACTCCGCAGATGGCCGCAACACCCGGAGTTGGGGTGATCCGAAGCCAGGAGCCAGGAACTTCTTCTGGGTCTCCCACAGGAGTGCAGGGGCCCACGGACTTGGGCCATCTACAACTGTTTTCCCAGGCCATAGCAGAGCTGGATTGGAAGTGGAGCATCTGGGACTCAAACCGGTGCCCATATGGGATGCCGGCACCGCAAGCGGTAGCTTTACCGGCTACACCACAGCGCTGTTCCCAAAACAATATTATTAAAAAATATATGGTGGTAACATTACAGATTATATTTAGTTAGCAAGCTAAAGTGTAAATTAAAGTTTAGTGTATGTTTTTCCAATGCTTTGATGTTGTAATGTTAGGTAGGAAGTCAGTTATGAGCTTGTGTGTGACATAAAGGCCTAAAGAGAAGAATCTATGTCCAGCATACGCATCTGCATCTCAGAGTCACCCTGACAAGGTTTCAGGGGCAGCCCAGTGTTCACATCCTGCCCTGCCCCCTTCTACCTGCTGACCTGCCAGGCGGAGGTCCCCACCGGACAATCTTCCACAATCCCCCAGGTGCAGCCCAGTATCTGCATCTCAAACACCCTGCTCCCCTCCTCCTGTGCGATAATATTAGCACCCATAAAGTCCTTTGTTTCAGACCTGCCACAGGAGAAGGCTTCTTAACATTTGCAAAACTCAGGGAGAAGCTTCTTAACATTTCATCCATTAAGTCTTTCTTTCCAGGAGGATGCACGTGAAGACAAAGACTCACTTCTTTAAAAACCCCAGCCTAAATGTAGACCGGGCACTCTCTCTCAGGTCCTGTCTGGAGAGGTGCCCATCCGTTCTTATGGATGTCCCTTCCCTAATAAACTTTGCTACTTTTACCTCCCACTACTCTCTGTCTCACGCCTGAATTCTTTCTTGCGCGAAGACAAGAACCCTGCAAATCTCTCCGGTAACAGTAATTATAGTGCTTATTAGCATTTAATGAAATTTTTTGTATATTCTTCTAACCACTAGCAGATCTTGGGATTTTTCAACCTCCCCAGCTTCTACTGCAGTAGCTAAACATATAGGAATTCAGTAAATATTTGTTAAATAAATGTTTTAAATGAATGAATAAAAATCTGTGAGGTCACTGAATAGCAGATGAATGAAGGGAAGAAAATAAGAACAGAATAAAAACCTGGGGGCTTTGAATCGGAATGCCAAGGTTTCCTCTTCCTGCATTTGGATAGATAGGGTGGAATGTATAGGGGAATGTGACTGAGATGGAATTAGCAACGTTAGTGAATTGAAAGACAAGAAAAACAGCAAAGTTCATTTAAAAAGAAGGAATTCAGGAAGAAAACTAGGTTTGATTGTTTCAACAGCCAGTATTTCAGCAACTTTGTTGTTTTGGAACTTGTTTGAATTAAATGGATTGATCACCTAGCCCCCCGCCCCCCCCCCAGCTGAGGATTCATGCCAGCAGTGAGCTCCTAGCTCTGCCCAAGGCTGGGTGGAGCCAGCAGCCGTGGAGGAAGGGAATCCAGGCTCCAGAGTTCACTTAGGAAACCTGGAAGAAGCAAAGCTTGCTTTCTTTTCCACTCCCCCCCCTGCCCCTGCCCCTGCCCCAGCCCCAGCCCCAGCCCCAGCCCAGGCTCTCTTTCTGATCCTACTCAGCTGCCTTCTCCTTCTTAAGACACCCTGGAGGGGCCAGTGCTGGGGGCAGCGGGTTAAAGGCCTGGCCTGCAGCATCCCATATGGCTGCTTGTTTGAGTCCCAGTTGCTCCTCTTTCATTCCAGCTCTCTGCTAATGCGCCTGGGAAAGCAGTGGAAGATGGCCCAAGTGCTTGGGTTCCTGCACCCACTTGGGCGATCCCAAAGCAGCTCCTGGCTTCAGATCAGCTCCATTCTGGCAGTTTGGGGAGTGAGCCAGCAGATGGAAGACTTCTGTCTCTCTCTATAACTCTTTTAAATTAAAAAAAAAAAAATCCCCTGGAAACAGAATCCTGTGCCCTCCCCCATCAAAATCTGTACCCCATAGGCACAGAGCTATCTCTAAATCAGAAAGTCGAATCTTCTGTTCAGCTGGCCTCTCCCCCTGACCACCCTGAAGTTCAGGGTCACACATCAGCTTCAGGCCCAGGCTCCAGCACTCGCCTCATGTTTTGCCTTGGGGAAGGGAATCCATCCTGCACTCAAATCAGAACTGACAAAGAAATTTCCAATGGGTTTCAGTCATCAGCTACTTCTTAGGGATTAAGAAAGCATCTGGTAACTCCCCAGCCTGCAGGCTGCACTGCCTACACAGTGGGAAGTCCTAGTCATTTGGCTTTGATGCCCCCCCCCCCCAGCTATAAAATGCCCTACTTCCTGTTAGCCTATTTAAAAAGAAAATTGGATGTCCCTGGTGTCCCCAGCATTCTTAGTCTCTGTCATTAGTCACTGCTTCATTCCCTGGAGTTTTCACTTGAGGTAGCCTCTAGAGCTCTGCCAAGTCCAAGTGCTCACCACTCTCGCCTCTCCTCACCCACAGCTGGCTCATGAGACCCACACTGCAAGGCCCATGCATGCTTCACACCAAGCTGTACAATCTTCTTCCAACTGGGACCGCTTCTGTTAGCAGCCCCACCTCCCCTGCCTAGTGGAGCCACCATCGCTCCTCTGTTACCTGCACTTCTGCCAAGGTCAAGGAGCCCGTTTGCCCGCTCCACTCTTGTTCTACTCTGATCCATTTCTCACACGGCAGTCAAGAGGCTCCCAACAGCAAAAAACAGATCCTCCCCTGCCCAACACCTTCCGGCGCTTTCACAGAGTAAAACCCAAATGTCTTACCAAGGTCTATTAAGGTAACAGCTGATGGAGCCCTCACTGCCCCCTCTTCACCTGTCTTCTGTTTGCTCTAGTCCAGCCAGCTCTTGCCAGAGATGCCCTTTTCTCTGTATTCTCAACAGCTAAAGGCAGCCTCTCCTGGCCACTAGCAACTCCCTTCCACATGACCCTACTTATCCGCCCCATGAAATTACCCTACATACACGTATGTGTCTGTGTTTGTCAGGCGCCCCTCACTACAATGGCTAGGATTCCTGTATAGTAGACATCAAAAAAATTAAATTTATTTGTAAAGCAGAGAGATGGGGGAGGCGGAGAAGAGGAAGAGAGAGAGAGCGAGAGCGAGAGATCTTTCATCTGTTGGCTCAGTCCCCAAATACCACAACAGCTCCAGCTGGGCCAGTCCGAAGCCAGGAGCTTCTTCTTTGTCTCCCACATGGGTGCAAGGGGCCCAACTAGCTGGGTCATCTTCTGCTGCTTTCCCAGGTGCATTAGCAGGGAGGTGGATCAGAAGTGGAGCAGCTGGGACTTGAACCGGTGCTCCCCTACAGGATGTGGGCATTGCAAGTGGCAGCTTGATCTACTGCACCCCAATGCCGGTCCCAAGAGTAGATATCTTAAGCGTGTTGTTCATTGGCATATTCCTAAAGTCTAAGACAGTGCTAAACGCACAGCAGGTGCTCAATAAGTAGGTGTTGATGCAATGTTCTCCACTCAGGCTAATCTTGTATAATCTTGTATGTCAAAGTTCTCAGGGAACCTTGCGCCTGTCGCATCTACTTACAGATTAATCACTAGAAGTTACAGTGCTTAGCACATCATTGATATAAAACATTCCTGGAGTTCTGGTTATCGCCTGCTCACCATCTCATCATCCACTGTGAGGACACATGCAAAACGAATGCCCCAAGAAGCCGGCTTGGTGGCAGCTTTGAAGCCCTAGACCCTTAGAAACGTCGGAGATGATTCTGGAAGGGGAAATGTTGTCTTTGCAGCTTGGAACCACTTATCCGCTGTTGTTTCACACAGGGAGGAAGCAGCCTGATCTTCTAGAATAAATATTGCTTCAGCGTAAATGTTGCCATGAGGGGCAGGCGTGTGGCACAATGGTTGAGCTACCTCTTGGGATGTCCACATTCCACGTCTGAGTATCTGGGGTCAAGTTCCAGTTCTTGCTCTGGACCCCAGCTCCCTGCTAATAGAGAACCTGGGAGGCAGAGGTCATGGCTCAAGTACTTCACTTCCTGCTACTTACATGGAAGGTAGGATTGAGTTCCTAGCTCCCAGCTTCTGCTCAGCCCTGGCTGTTGTGGGTATTTGGGGAGTGAACTGGCAGATGAGAGGTATCACACCTCTCTCTCTAATATATTTTTTTAGAAATAAAAAAATGTTGACATCACATAGGTTTCTTCAAGATAAAAAAAATCGCACATAATCTGAAGCAAATTTTGTTCACTCATACTTTACTTAGTGGTCATTAACTGTTACATGTTATGATTTCAGGTTCTCTGAGACACACAGTCACTAACTGCGAGGCATTCTGGTTCCTGTGAGGTGTGCAGCAGTGTGTAGGATGCTGAGTACCGCCATCCCGTGAGTAGGCTGGGGGCATACAGGACGGAGACTGACACAGGCCAAGATGGCAAAGTGCTAAGATTGAGAAACATGACCTCATGCTATGAAAACAAAGACTGTATCACCTTAAAAATAAGATGCGTTCTTTTTAGAAAATAAAAGGCACAGGGGCCAGCGTTGTGGCATAGTGGGTACAGTTGCCACCTGAAGTGCCGGCATCCCATATGGATGCTGGTTCAAGACCCGTCTGCTCCACTTCCAATCCAGCTCTCTGCTATTGCCTGGGAAAAGCAGTAGAAGATGGCCCAAGTGCTTGGGCCCCTGCACCCATGTGGGAGACCTGGATAAAGCTCCTGGCTTCAATCTGGCCCAGTCCTGGCTGTTGTAGCCATCTGGGGAGTGAACCAGAGGATAGAAGATCTCTGTCACTCTCTCTCTGCCTCTCCCTCTCTGTAACTCAACCTTTCAAATAAATAAATAAATCTTAAAAAAAAAAAAAAAAAAACAGCTAACCCAGCTAACCTCATGGGACGCTGCAATTGCTGTCCTAGGGCTCCTGCAGCAGGAGAATAAGATTTGAGGGCAAATTATTTGGGA
The DNA here is from genome assembly GCA_949820135.1 of Sylvilagus floridanus. Taxonomy (NCBI): domain Eukaryota; kingdom Metazoa; phylum Chordata; class Mammalia; order Lagomorpha; family Leporidae; genus Sylvilagus; species Sylvilagus floridanus. The sequence goes on from OX463223.1 coordinate 125,447,396, forward strand.
GAAGCACCCGTCGGGGAACAGGCTGGACCAGATGGCCATGTGTATGGATGCTAAAAAAGGGCTGTCAAATGTCAGGGAACGGGCAGGTGACGTGGCTGGAAGGAAATGAAGCAAGGGCAGGTTGCAGAGGTTGCTTCATTTGGGCCGCAGACCTGAGCACCGCCTGCTTCCACTCCCTAAAGCCCACTGTCCCCTGTCCCCTGTCCCCACCCTCTTCTGAGGCCCAGAGGGCCGATCTGCACGGGCCACATCAACCACCCTCCTTGTTCTCTAGCTAATTGCTGGGTCCAACCAGTGGGTGACACCAGCAAGGGAAGGGAGCCCAGCGGGCTCAGTGTCATCCCCTGCTCCTCTCTGTGGAATCCTGAAATACTTGTGCGATCTGTCACAGAACAGCCCTTTGTTCAACTTGTCTCAACTCACCCAGTTTGCATGTTCCATCTATTTCAGCCGGGACCATGACTGATACAATTATGTCACACATTTAAGAAAGACTCACGTATTCAACTTGGCATCTATTTTCTTTTTCTTTCTTTCTTTCTTTCTTTTTTTTTTTTTTTTTTGACAGGCAGAGTGGACAGTGAGAGAGAGACAGAGAGAAAGTTCTTCCTTTGCCGTTGGTTCACCCTCCAATGGCCGCCGCGGACGGCACACTGTGCTGATCTGAAGCCAGGAGCCAGGTGCTTCTCCTGGTCTCCCATGGGGTGCAGGGCCCAAGCACTTGGGCCATCCTCCACTGCACTCCCGGGCCACAGCAGAGAGCTGGCCTGGAAGAGGGGCAACCGGGACAGAATCCGGTGCCCCGACCAGGACTAGAACCCGGTGTGCCAGTGCTGCAAGGTGGAGGATTAGCCTAGTGAGCCGCGGCACTGGCCAACTTGGCATCTATTTTCAAAACTTGAAATGACATTAGGCAGACTCCTGTCTTGCTCCCTTTTTCCCTTCTTGAAGGTTGGGTTTTCTCCACCTCCTCATCCTTGTGATCTCTAAGACAACTCCATTCCAACTGATATGCCGAATGCAGCGCCTGAATGCCAGAGCAGCGGGCGTGGGAGACTGCTTGCTAATCTGGTGGGGGAACTGCAGTTGTGAAACATCAGGAGCCCTTACTTTGAAAAACCTAGCCCTGGCCTTTGGGTGAGAGCCTGTTTGTCTCCAAGGGTGTTAGCTACCAGGAAAGGGTTTTGTATGAAAGGATAGGACTTCTTTCCCTCCAGCCTTTCTCTCTTGTTCTTGTCTTCTATCCCCAAGAGCAGCAGTTTTTGATGAAACCTGGTATTGCAGCTCATGCAAATTATGCTAAATAAGAGTGGACTTGGCTTATTATGCTCCACTTTAAGAAACATACATGCTTTCCTCCCACGACATCACAGGGCAGGGGAAGTGGACAGGATTTCCACACCCTGATAAGCTTGGGTACTCCCAGGTATTCCTATGCTAGTCAGCTCTTCATGACTGTAACTAGATACCTGGCACCAGCCAGTTATGAAGGAAGATGGGTCATTTCAGCCCATGGTTTTGCAGGTGCACAGTCCAAGACTGAGCAGCCGTGGTGGCATCTGACAAAGGCAGAGGAAGATCACATAGCAAGTCAGAAAGCAGAAGAGACAGAAAACACACTTGTCTATGTCTACGTGCTCTCTCTTTAGAAAGCTATCATAATCCTATCATACAGGCTCTACCACAGCCACCTAATCCAATCTAATCACTTCCTAAAGGTCTCATTATTGACACATTCAAACTCTAGCAGTTCCTAATGGCCTCTCCACTGTGGGAGAGAGGTAGAGACAGAGAGAAATTTTCCATCTGCTGATTCACTCCCCAAATTGCCTCAATGGCTAGTGCTGGGCCAACCCAAAGCCAGGAGCCAAGAGCTGCTTCTGGGTCTCCCACATGGGCACAGGGGCCCAAGCACTTGGGCCATCTTCCACTGCTTTCCCAGGCCATTAGCAGGGAGCTGGATCAGAAGTGGAGCAGCCAGGACTTGACCTGGTGCCCATAAGGGATGCTGGCACTGCAGGCAGCACTTTATCTACTAGGCCACAATGCTGTCCCATATGTTTGTAGTTTAAAAAATATTTATTTGAAAGACAGAGTGACTAATAGGGATGGAGGGAGGGGCAAAGAGAGAGAAAGAGCAGAATGAGAGAAATCCTTCATCCACTGGTTCACTCCCCAAATTCCCAAAACATCCAAGGCTAGGCCAATCTAAAACCAGGAGCCAGGAGCTCCATGTGGGTGTCTACTGCAGGTGGTACAGCCCAAGTATGGCTCCCCCTCCGCTGCTTTCCCAGATGCATCAGCAGGAAGCGGGTGTGGAAGCAGAGCAGCCAGGACTCCATGCAGCACTCTAGTACAGAATTCCAGTGTTGCAAGCAGCAGCTTAACTGGCTGCACTACAATGCTGGACCCCACATGGGTTTGCTCGAATGGAATGGTGCAGAAATTTCTCTCAAGTGTTCTCCCCAAATGGATAGTCAGTTATCTTAGTGCTATTCATTGAAAGCTATGCTTCCCCTCTGATTTGAACTACCACTGATTTTATCTACTTAATCTCTAAATATACTTGGGTCTATTTATTAGGGGGTTTGTATTCTTTTCTATTGTTCTATCATTTTTTATGTCAACACTGTACTATTTTTTTTTTTTTTAGACAGGCAGAGAGAGAGAGAGAGAGAGAGAGAGAGAGAGAAAGGTCTTCCTTTACCATTGGTTCACCCTCCAATGGCCGCCATGGCTGGCGCACTGCGGCTGGCGCACTGCACTGATCTGAAGCCAGGAGCCAGGTGCTTCTCCAGGTCGCCCATGTGGGTGAGGGCCCAAGCACTTGGGCCATCCTCCACTGCACTCCCGGACCACAGCAGAGAGCTGGCCTGGAAGAGGGGCAACTGGGACACAATCCGGCACCCAGACCAGGACCAGAACCCGGTGTGCAGGTGCCACAGGTGGAGAATTAGCCTATTGAGCCACAGCGCTGGCCAACACTGTACTATTTCTAATTATCATAGCTATTGTAGGGACTCAGCTTGACATGACAGAAACCAGTTTGGAAGTAACCACCACCTTGCCCTCTAGGTAACCCTGATAGTCATCCCAAGCACCAACCTAGGGTAAACAAAGTCATAAGATCATCAGTGGGGCTTGTTTTGCTGGGCCGGACTCTAGAATGTTCCTTATTTAAGGCCTAGAATGAAAAACGCCAGGTGCACATAATCTACCCTGGGTTGCCTTTGTCTAGCTTAACATGTAAACCCCTTGGGGCCAGTGTTATAGCAGGTTAAGCACCATCTACAATGCCTACATGCCATATGAGCACTGGTTTGAGTCCCAGCTGCTCCACTTCCCATTCAGCTCCCTGCTGATGCGCCTGGGAAAGCAGCAGCAGATGTTCCAAGTGTTTGGGCCCGGGTCGCCCATGCGGAAGACCTGGAAGAAACTCTTGGCTCCTGACTTCTGCCTGGCCAGCCCTGGTTGTTGCAACCATCTGGGGACTGAATCAGCAGATGGAAAATCAATCTCTGTCTCTCTAACTGAATTTCAAATAAATAAATACATCTTTAAAAAAGCATAAACCCCTTACTACTGACTGGGGGTGTGGAGATCCATTGTCTTACAGCTGCCCAAGGCCACACTTCTGTGGATAAATCCCCACAATAAATCTTCTATCTCATAGCATCTTCTCTCTCTGGCTGCCAGTTCTCATACACTGGATTTTTTCTTTTTCTTTTTCTTTTTTTAAATAAAGCTTTTATTTAAAGAATATAAATTTCCAAAGTACAGCTTATGGATTACAATGGCTCCCCCCCCCCCCCCACTGGATTTTTTCAACAGCTATATAGCAAGTTCTTGTCTCTTGTAGGGGAAGATATTCCTTCATTGTTCTTTAGAAGATTTTCATGGCTACTCCTGTATATTTTTGTTTCAGGAGCTGGTGTAACACAATGGTTTCAAACATGGGCCCCTGGGCCAACTTCTTGGGTTGTACATGGGTACTTCAAGAAGTACAGTGAGTGAAACTACTGCTTGGGATCCCTGCATCCTCTATCAGAGTGCCTCCACTTCCAATCCAGCTTCCTGCTAAAGCACCTGGGAGGCATCAGTTGATGGCTCAAGTACTTGGGTCCCCGCCACCTATGGAGGAGATTCACGTGGAGTACTTGGCTCCTGGCTTCAGCCTGGCTCAGTCCCAGCTATTTTGAGCATTTAGGGAATGAACCAGCACAGGGAAGGTCTTTCTACTTGTTGTTCTGCTTTTCAAATAAATGTTAAAATGAATAAACATTTAAAAAAAGAAGCTTATGGCAAAAAAGTTTGGAACACATGCAAAGGGTTTTCCAATAATGCATTCTCAGTGAACTTTTTTGAAGACCCCCTGCATGCTTTTTGTATGACAAATACTATTGGTTGCCTCTTGCTTCAGCCATTTTGTATTTCTTCTTTGATTGTATTCCAAGAAGAAAATTAGTTTCAGCCAATCATGATAATTCCATTCTGCTTCCCACTGACTGATTTAGCAGTGGTCATATGATGTGGTTTTGTCTAATGAGATGTGAGGGAACTCTCTAGGGACTTCTGGGAAATTTATCCTGACATTTAAGAGAAGATGGGAGGAAGACATCTCTCTTTTTTCCCAATTCTAACCTTTGGACACCAAAGGCCCAGGTTTAGCTCTAGGCTTGGTTCCCTGCATGGTGCTATTGGGAAGTAGCAGAACCTTTAGCAAGTGGAGCCCAGCAGAACTTCTGCAGGTCTCCTCAGAAGGCAGTTCTCATGAAAGGGTCCTTAGAAAAGTCTGAGTTGAGCCCAGCTCCTCTGCTTCCCGGCTCACCATGTGATCCTTTCGCCACATGGGCTCTGCCATTGCCATCTCCCATCCTACCAGGCACTAAAGCAATGGAGCCACCCAATCTTGGAATTGAACTTCTGAAACAGTGAGCTAAATAAACCCTCTCTCTGTATAAAGTTACCCTTTCTCAGGTATTTGGTTGCAGTAATTAAGATCTGACTAATACAGGCACTGTTGTACAAAGAATTCTTAAAGTGAAGGGAACATGAAGTAGGTAACAGGACCTTAGTTACAAACTACGTGAACAGGTACAGAAACCAGACCTGTCATTGTCATGAGTTTTTCTTCCTTATTTTGTTGAGAGAGAGAGAGAGAGTGTGTGTGTGTGTGTGTGTATATATCTTTGGAATGAAGGAGAAATAGATGATTGCTGCCTAGGCCAGGCCTAGACTGACCAAGATGGGTAAGAGCCCTTCTGCAGAGGCCTGTTTCAACCTCAACTTCGTGCCAAACTGCTCAAATGTCCTTGCTGTTGGAACTGTTTGAAATACTCAATGCAGAGTAACCCACAAGAAGACAGCCCACCCCAGAAGACCTTACTTCTGTCTGCCCCAGCTTGAGGATTTGTAAGTCCTAAAACTCATCAACTTTCACATCATGGTTGTGTCACTGAAATCTCACATACAGCCTGGCTCAAGATGGCAAGGACATTCCAAAGCAACCCAAGCAGGTGGATCAAAGGCATTCAAATTGGGAAAGAAGAAGTCAAACTATCCCTATTTGCAGATGGCATGATTCTATATATAGGGAATCCAAAAGACTCCACCAAGAGGCTACTGGAACTCATAGAAGAGTTTGGTAAAGTAGCAGGATATAAAATCAATACACAAAAATCAACGCCTTTGTATACACAGACAATACTGCAGCTGAAAAATAACTTCTAAGATCAATCCCATTCACAATAGCTTAAAAAAAATCAAATACCTTGGAATAAATTTAACCAAGGGTATCAAAGATCTCTACAATGAGAATCACAAAACATTAATGAAATAGAAGAAGACACAAAAAATGGGAAATGCAAGACATTGGAACAGGGAAAGAGTTCTTGGAAAACACCCCAGAGGCACAGGCAGTCAAAGCCAAAATCAACAAATGGAATTACATCAAGTTGAGAAGCTTCTGTACAGCAAAAGAAATGAGAAAGTGAAGAGGCAACCAACAGAATGTGAGAAACTATTTGTAAACAATGCAACTGATCAAGGATTAATAACCAGAATACATAAGAGATCAAGACACTCCACAAGAACAAAACAAACAATCCAGTTAAGAAATGGGCTGAGGACTTAGACATTTTTCAAAAGAGAAAATTCAAACGGCCAAGAGACATGAAAAAATTCTCAAGATCACTAACCATCAGGGAAACACAAATCAAAACCACAATGAGATTGCACCTCACTCCAGTTAGAATGGCTTTCATATAGAAATTAATAAACAACAAATTCTGATGAGGATGTGGGGAAAAAGGTACCCTAATCCACTGCTGGTGGGAATGTAAACAGGTAAAACCACTATGGAAATCAGTTTGGAGATGCCTCAGAAATCTGAATATAGACCTACCATATGATCCAGCCATTCTACTCCTGGGAATTTACCCAAGGAAAATGAAATCAGCAAATAAAAAGAGTTATATGCATGGCCATGTTTATTGCTGTTCAATTTGCAATAGCTATGACATGGAATCAAACTAAATGCCTGTCAACTGAAGACTGGATAAAGAAATTATGGGATATATACTCTGTGGAATACTACACAGCAGTAAAAAAAAAAAAAAAAAAGAAATCCAGTCATTTGCAAAAAAAAATGGATGAATCTAGAAAACATCATAGTTAGTGAAATAAGCCAGCCTCGAGGCCCGCAGCTGCTCGGATTTGTTTCTTGGCGCCTGCTCCTGCCCCGCTCCCGCGATGCCCAATGCCCAGGTCTCAGCCAAGCTGCCGCAGGAGTCGGGCGTGAGCAGGCCGGGCTCGCGTGCCGCCGCCCCATCTGAAGAAATGAGTGGTGGATTGGCCCCCAGTAGAAGCACAGTGTATGTCTCCAACCTGCCCTTCTCCCTGACGAACAACGACCTATACAGGACATTTTCCAAGTATGGCAAAGTTGTCAAGGTTACTATAATGAAAGACAAAGATACCAGGAAGAGGAAAGGGGTTGCACTCATTTTGTTTTTGGATAAAGACTCTGCGCAAAACTGTACCAGGGCGATAAACAACAAACAGTTATTCGGTAGAGTGATAAAAGCAAGCATTGCTATCGACAAGGGAAGAGCAGCTGAATTCATCCGAAGACGGAACTACTTTGATAAATCCAAGTGCTACGAAAGTGGGGAAAGTGGACCCTTAAGTTATGCCTGTCCTAAAAATATGCTTGGAGAACGGGAACCTCCAAAGAAGGAGGAAAAGAAGAAGAAGGAGAAAGTTCCTGAACCAGAAGAAGAGATTGAGGAAGTAGAAGAAAGTGAAGATGAAGGGGAAGACCCTGCCCTGGACAGCCTCAGCCAGGCCAGAGCCTTCCACAAGCCAAAATTGAAGAACAAGGAAAATGGAGACCCGGGCCAGGGGGGCCCTCCACATCCGCTGACTCAAGACGGCCGAGGATAAAGAAAAGCACGTATTTCAGTGATGAGGAGGAGCTCAGTGACTGAAATGGCATTTACTGTGTGAATGTCCCTAAGACAGAAAAGCCCAGGAGCACACCGTTCAGCTGAGGGCCATGGTCACTTTTAGAATTTGAGATAAAAACACTTAATACCAAACAGTTTACTAGAAAGTAGTTCCTAGGAAATTTAAAAATAAACAGAAAGTATTGTGTTTCTCTCCTGCCTTAGCACAGTTTGAGCATCCCTGATCTGAACTCCTGAGCACTGCACAGTCGGAAGCCTTGTCATTGTCACCACAGTGTCTCAAGTAGGACATCGCGACAGTGTTACACATCCTGTGTCCTGCTCCCTTCAGGCTGTGTGCATAAAGCTTGACAAAACCTAAATGAAGTTCATATTTAGGCTTGGTCCCTTCCCATCCCTGTGATATCTCATTATGCTTGCTCAACTACTAGAAAATTCAGAAAAACCCAGAAAACAAAATACTTCTGGTCCCAAGTATTTCAAGTAAGAGATACACAACCTATACTAAAAATCAGAACTTGCTAGTACTAATCTGAAAAGAGCTAATTTTAATAAAAAATAAGAAAGTATTATAATGCTGTTGTCATCCCATGACAAAAAGGTATTAAAATGATTTATTTAAAAAAAAATAAGCCAGTCCCAAAGGGACAAATACCATATGTTCTGTGCCAACTGAGCACCTAAAAGGGAATCTGTAGAAGTGAAATTGACACTTTGAGAAGCAATGACTTGAATAGCCCTTGTGTTGACAGTTGAGGAACAGTTTGTTTTGTTTTTTTTACATTAAAAAATGAGACTGGGAATGGGAGAGGGAGGAGGATGTGGGGTGGGAGTGGCAGTGGGAAGGCGGGTATGATGGGAAGAATCATTATATTTCTAAAGTTGTACTTATGAAATTTGCACTAAATAAATGGTTTCTTTGGGAAAAAAATAAATAATAAATAAAAAAGATTTCAGGAAAAGTGTCTGGGTGCCAAGTTCACCAGGGACGGACTTGTGATGGTTAATTTTATGTGTAAACTTGTCTGGACCTCTGCTTAGGTATTAACTCAAAGTGCATTCCAGATGTTTCTGTGAGGGTATTTTCCAATGAAATTTACATTTCAGCAGATTGTGAGTAAAGCAGCTGGCCTTCCATAGTACGGGTGGGTCTCCCACAGTCAGTGGAAGGCCTGAGGAGAGCAAAACCCTCACCCCTGCTTCCTGCCCTGAGTAAGAGCAGACACCCTTGGCTGCTGGCCTGTCCTACAGGTATTGGACTTGCCAGCGTCCCCGGTGATTTTAATAAATCTTAAAATCTATTTTGGTGCCGGCGCTGTGGCTCAGTGGGTTAATGCCCTGGCCTGAAGCGCCGGCATCCCATATGGGCGCTGGTTCTAGTCCTGGCTGCTCTACTTCCGATCCAGCTCTCTGCTGTGGCCTGGGAAAGCAGTAGAAGACGGCCCAGGTCCTTGGGCCCCTGCACCTGTGTGGGAGACTTGGAAGAAGCTCCTGGCTCCTGGCTCTGGATTGGCACAGCTTTGGCCATTGTAGCCATTTGGGGAGTGGATCAGTGGATGGAAGACCTCTCTCTCTCTCTCTTTGCCTTTCTTCTGTCTGTGTAAGTCTTTCAAATAAACAAATAAATAAATCTTTAAAAAAAATCTATTTTCTCTCATATATATCTACACGCACATACACACACATATCCAATTAGTTCTGGTTTTCTGGAGAACCCAAACACACAAACCTGATGGATTAATTAATTTCCTTATATGCAGCCCAAAGTGTCATAAAGGATAAAATGAGAATACTAGTAACGTCTCTCCACTGAGGATGGTGCTGGCTGAAGGTTATGTTTTCCTAACCCACTTAAGGCCATTTTATTCTACTCATGATTTTCTAATAGTTTTTAGAAATGTCATGTTTGGGGGTTAAATTTTATCAACTACTTTAGGCAACTACAGAGATGCATTTATTCCTACTAATATATTGTGAATCACATTAACATATTTTCTTATTTTTAACCATCCTTGCATTCCTTGGATACACTCTACTTATTTATTTGAGTATTCTTACTCTTGGGTTTTGGCTTCTGATATTTTACAATTTTGTATTTATGTCCACAAGTGGCTGGTTCATAGCATTCTTTTCTTTCCCTGTATTGGTCTAGTTTGGATAATGGGTTTTCGCTAAAGTTTAGCTGTGTTCTAGAACAGCTGATGTAACATTGGATTTCCTTCTTTCTTCAAAACTTGATTAAAGTTGCCTATGAAGCCATTTAGTCCTGGTGTCTCTTTGAGGACTGACTCTGACTATCTTTTACTTCTCGTCCATAGCTCTGCAGTGGTAAAGCAAGGGGTTGCCAGGGCCACAGGCGCCCGAGGTGCAGGCACTAAGGAGGTGACTGGTATCTAGCTGTGTTTCCTCAGCTTTTCTACTCCTTAGGAGCTAATTTTGGTGGCTCTATTTTCCCGAGAAAGTATCCATTTTACTTGTTTTTCAATTGACTGTAATTGTCTCTGTTTTACATCAATATTGCTTATCCTCTTTTCTGGATTAGATATATTGGATGTCCAAAGAGCCCATTTGGGGCTTTACTGGTTTTCAGTTTGTTTCTTCTTTTATTATGTCAAACTGATCCTTCTCTCCTTCCTTGTGCTTTTCTTCAGACTTAGTTTCATTTTCTTGCTTGTAGAGTTTCTTTACGTGTTTTTGTTGTTGCTGCTGCTGTTGTTTTTGGTATTACAGTTTAGTCTGCCATCACCTTGGGCACATCCCAGAGTCTGCCATGTCAAATTTCTCTTCTCTTTCCACTCTGAGTTCCACTTTAACCAAGGAATAAATGAGAAATGTGTTTTTACTTCCAGATAAGAAACATTTTTGGAGGGGCGGTGCATCCTTTTCTTGTTAATATTTAATTCTATTACACCAGAGCAGGCCTTTTTAATGCACATATCCATTTTAAATTTAAAATAGGATTTCAGAGACTGCAGAAATCGTGGAACAATGGGGAAGCAGGAGGCCTAAGCTCCCAGTCTGTTGCTCACATATGGCAGCCCTGGATTAGTTATCTCACCTCTCAGCTTCAAGGTTCTCTTTTGTGTTTCAAGTTAATCTATTTTGTCATGGTTATTTTCCATCTAAATATCTTTTCAAGGAGAAATGCCTTTAACTAGGCTTTTAATTCCCAGCAATGTATGGTGTTCCATGGATCATCTGAATTATTTAGAATTAGACCAAAGTCATCGCCATGCAGGTAACTAAAGGTGGGTTGAATAAGATCAATCTCTCAAAACAATCAGAGACTACATTCAAGCCAACGTAACATCCTGTACCAAGTGTTGCCAGTCTATAGACCTTGGAACTATTAAAGCAAACTTTTTATGGTTTCAGGAACCTTCTTTGGATTTTTGTCACTGTTTTCTTTTTAAGGGCAACACTATGATGGCAGTGTGCAGAAGAAGTGTAGGTAACGGAACTATGGCAGCTGCTATCAAGGTGTTTGCTCACACCTATCTAAATAAAGACTCGGTTTGGGGCTTTACATTCCCAATATTGTTTCTTAAATTTTTAAAAAATATTTCTGTTAAAAGTGTGTCTCTTCAGGAGGTGATTTAAACAAATCCTAAGAGTACTGCTTAATAAATGTTTACCTACATCTACACCCAAGGAACCAGCACCAAAATCAAGAAATAGAACTTTCCAACATCCCTGAAGACTCCCTCACACCTTTTCCATTGAGTACCACCCTCCCAGAAATAAACATTGCTCCGATTTCATTTGCCACAGATTAGTTCTGCCTGTTCCTGAACTTCATATAAATGGAAGAATCTATTTGTAGTGTATGCTCTTTCTTATTTGGCTCCTTTCAGTCCCTGTAATATCTATGCGATTCATCCATGTTGTTTAAGTCCTCTGCTTTTAACTTGGATTTGACCTTGATTAAAATGAAAATAATTTGGGGCTATATTACCTTGGTCAATTGTCTGTAAAGTGGGTTATATTTTAACAAATAATAGATTTTTTTTTTTTTTTTTTTTTTTTTTTTTTTTTTTTTTTTTTTTTTTACAGGCAGAGTGGACAGTGAGAGAGAGAGACAGAGAGAAAGGCCTTCCTTTTGCCGTTGGTTCACCCTCCAATGGCCGCCGCGGACGGCGCGCTGCGGCCGGCGCACCGCGCTCGTCCGATGGCAGGAGCCAGGAGCCAGGTGCTTTTCCTGGTCTCCCCATGGGGTGCAGGGCCCAAGCACCTGGGCCATCCTCCACTGCACTCCTGGGCCACAGCAGAGGGCTGGCCTGGAAGAGGGGCAACCGGGACAGAATCCGGTGCCCCGACCGGGACTAGAACCCGGTGTGCCGGCGCCGCAAGGCGGAGGATTAGCCTGTTGAGCCACGGCGCCGGCCCAAATAATAGATTTTTAAAAAGGATTTATTTATTTGACAGAGAGAGAGAGAGAGAGAGAGAGAGAGAGAGATTGATTTTCCTTCTGTTGGTTCACTCCCCAAATGGCCACTATCGCCAGCACTGTGCCAATCTGAAGCCAGGAGCCTGGTGCTTCTTCCTGGTCTCCCATGGGGTGCAGGGCCCAAGCACTTGGGCCATCCTCCACTGCCTTCCTGGCCACAGCAGAGAGCTGGACTGGAAGAGGAGCAACCAGGATTAGAACTGGCGCCCATATGGGATGCTGGCACCACAGGCGGAGGATTAACCTAGTGCGCCACGGCGCCAGCCCCACAAACAATAGATTTAATATAGGAATCTGTTATCCTAGGATTTGGGGAGGAACCAAATTTATAAGTAGCTGTATCCATAGTCATCTTGTGAGTTGATGATAAGAGACGATACATATAGTTGGAAACGCTACGGGAGCAGAACTGCTGCCTGCGATACTTCTCTGAAAGGTTATTGTGCTGGGCAGCAGGGCGCTCTCTTGGGAGACTCTTCCTTTTGGGTTAGGGGTATGATCTTTGCTGCCCACATGGCCCCTTCTTCCAAGAGAAAAGACTCTTCTCATCATTTCCCAACTGTGCAGCCAAAACGGAGACTAATGCTAACATTTAGTCAGCTGCCAAGCGAGACATTATTTTCCAAGGGTCTCAGTGATCTGTGTGGTTTGGATCTGCTAAAAGGGTAGGCTCCCCAAAGCCCCATTCATGCTTGTGAGCCTGCCCCACCAAGTCTTGGGAAAGCCACGCTCCCTCTGAATGATGCCCTGGTGTCTCTCCCCCGGACCTCCTCTCCTGCTGGAGATGGAAGGCTCCTCACTGGCAAGGACAGCTCCGGGCTGGCCATGCATCTGAGACGTCAAGGAGCGTAAGCAGCTCCAGGAGGAATCTGCAACAAATTATGCCTCACAAATTGCCCTGAGTGCAGGAGCAGCTCTCTCCAGGCCCTGGATGGGGTGCAGTGTGCGAATCTGGCAGGCTCAGCCGGCTCAGTCACATGTCTCCAGGGCAACAGAGAACACCAGTGTCGTTTGGAAGCAGCTTGCCCTCTGCAGGAGAGCAGAGCATCCCCAGCCAGGACATGTGGCGGTGCAGTCACACCCTCCTGGGCACAATCAGCTCATCTTTAGTCATCTGCAGTGTGGGAAGGTTGGCTGTCTATTGAAAGGGATGGAACGAGTGAGGTTCCTGCGCTCTGCTCGGCGAGGACAGGCTGCTTACGTTTCTGTGAAACCAGGGAGTGGCACCTTCCTTTTCTAAGTCACAAGCCTTGTTCTGCAGGCTTAGAGCTCCAAGTGAGAGTGGGCAGGGGGACTGGCCTTGGGGACAGGTGAGCAGCCACCCACAAGCCTGGTAGAGGGGCGGGGCGCCTAGACTGTGGAGCCATGGTTCAAATGTTGGCTCCAGCAGCTACCAGCTGTGGGATTTCAAGTTCTAGCTTCCAGTTGCCCACTTCCCCATTTGTAGCAAGGGCACTGATCCTTTTACCTAAGTCATAGGGTTGTTTTGAGGACAAAATGAGATAATCAGTATCGAGTGCTTAACATTCTTATAAAACAAGCTGCTCAATGTAATGGGAATGACTCAGCCCACACATTTGTACATAAAACCAAGTTTTATGATTCAATGTCAAGTCAGTCCTGGGCACCTATGTTGCATTAGTGGAAGGGAACTGAAAACCACTGAGTCTTCACCCCAGAGTTGTGCGATTGTTGTTTGGTCATCAACTACTTGCCACTACTGGGCAGGGCCCTTGCTCCCTTTCAAGCCCAGCTTTCAAGATACCTTTGGGTTATGGGCCTCTGGCAATGCTGGAGCCCCTGTCACTGCGACCCAGCGTCCCTTAGTGAACCATACGGCTATGCCCTCCAGTTTGCCACCTTTCTGGGGGCATTGACAGGGCAGTAGGGAGCATGAGTCTGCAAATTCTTCCCTTCCCTTAGGGCCCATGATAGACCATTCTGTTGTATACCATCAGAATTATAACTGCTCCCAGCAGAGTAAGCCCTCCTATTAAATTCCCTAGACTATTCTAACAAAATCAAAGGTGGTCTACTGGTTTACCCCCTAATGGCCACAACAGCCAACTTCTGGGCCAGCTCAAAGCCAGGAGCCACAAACTCCATCCTGGTCTCCCACGTGGGTGACTGCGGCCCAAACACTTGGCCATCCACTGCTACCCCATATGTATTAGCAAGGAGTTGGGTCAGAAGCAGAGCAGCCCAGACTCAAGAACCAACACTCTGATATGCGATGTGGATTTTTTAAAAATTTATTTAATTTATTTGAGAGGCAGAGTTGGATGCCGGTTCTAGTCCTGGTTGCTCCTCTTCCGATCCAGCTCTGCTGTGGTCCAGGAGGGCAGTGGAGGATGGCCCAAGTGCTTGGTTCCCTGCGGCCACATGGGAGACCAGGAAGAAGCTCCTGGCTTCGGATCGGTGCAGCTCTGGCTGTTGCGGCCATTTGGGGAGTGAACCAACAGAAGGAAGACCTTTCTATCTCTCTCTGTCTCTGTCTCTCTCTCCAACTCTACCTGTCAAATAAATAAATAGAATCTTTAAAAAAAAAAAAGAGAAAGGCAGAATTATGGGGTGGGGGGAGCGAGGGACAGATAGAGAGGTCTTTATCTGCTGGTTCACTCCCCAAATGGCTGTAATGGCTGGCACTGGGCCAAACCCAAGCCAGGGGCTTCTTCTGGGTCTCCCATGTGGGTGTTGGGACCCATGCACTTGCACTGTCTTCTACTGCCTTTCCGGGTGCATTAGCAGGGAGCTGGCTTAGAAGTAGAGCAGCCGGAAGCTGAACTGGTGCCCATATGGGATGCTGGTGTCACAGGCAGTGGCTTTGCCAGCTGTGCCCCGGTGCCGGCCCCAGGATGCGAACGTTGCAACTGGCAGCTTAACCTGCTGCACCACAACAGTGGGCTCATCTTTTTTCTTCCAGTTTTTGGACTTGTTTAGGAAAATTTAATGTCCACAGGAAAGTTGCAACAACAATACAACAACGACTTGTATGGCACTCAGCTGGATTCATGTATTGTTAACATTTTGTCACATTTTCTTTCTCCCTCCCTTCTTCTCTGTATCTACCTAACTATAAATGAACCATTTGAGGAAAAGCTGTAGAAAGGACGTGTTTCACTCTGAATATTGCATCAAGCATTTCTTACGAGCAAGGGCACTGCCATATGAAATCACAACATAATTATCAAGGTCAAGAAATTCACCAGTGGCAGTGGCAGTGGCAGATATTTGAGGCAATGGTTAAGATACTGCTTGGCATGCCTGCATCCCAGACTGGAGTGCCTGGGTTTGAGTCCCAGCTCTGCTCCTGATTCCAGCTTCCTGCAAATGTGCATCCTGGGAGCAACACGTGATGGCTCAAGTAATTGGGTCCCCGACACCCACATGGGAGACCTGGATCCGATTCTGGGCTGCTGGCTTTGGCCTGGCCCAGTCCTAGAAGTTGTGGGCATTTGGGGGAGCAAACTAGTAGATGGACAATCTGCCTCTCTAGTACCCTTTCAAATAAATATATTTTAAAAAAATAAATTTACCATGGGACCAGTGCTATGGCATAGTGGGTAAAGCCGCCGCCTGAAGTGCCAGCATCCCATATGGGCGCCAGTTTGGGTCCTGGCTGCTCCACTTCTGATCCAGCTCTCTGCTATGGGCTGGGAAAGTGGTAGAAGATGGCCCAAGTCCTTGGGCCCCTATACCCACGTGGGAGACCCAGAAGAAGCTCCTGGTTCCTGGCTTCAGATGGGCACAGCTATGGCCCTTGTGGCCAATTGGGGAGTGACAGTGGGTAGAAGACCTCTCTTTCTTTCTCTCTGCCTCTCCTTCTCTCTGTGTAACTCTGATTTTCAAATAAATAAATAAATGAATCTTTAAAAAAATAAACAAAACAAATTCATCAGTGGCAGGTACAATTTTGTTCTCTACAGAGAGCCTGAATTGCAATTCTGCCAATCGTTTCAACAATACCACCTGTGGCCATCTTTTTCCTGCCAGGGTGCAATCGAGGACCCATTGCTGCCTTGAATCGTGCTGAACTCTGCACTCACGGACACTACCAGGAAAGCACTAGGTCAGGAGTTGCAAGTGCACAGTTTAAATGGCCTCTCGACCTCTCAGAGCTCCAGACCCCTCCCTCATGATGGCGATGGAGACCAACCCATGTCCCTGCCCATCTCCCAAGGCCCTTGCAGGCTTCGCAGGAGTCATTTCATCCTTTGTGGAGAGCAAAGCACTGTGTGCAGGTGCAGCAATGTCCCCCCCTCCCCCTCCAGCTCCGCTGGCTTCCTAAGGCTTCACTGCAAGACGCTGCTTCCCCGAGGGATGGGAAGGGAGGCGGCGCAGGCAGCTAACCCTGGGCGACATCACAGCGTGACCGACACCCTCACAAAAGTCGCCTCAGAGCGCCAGGTGCCTTCACGCTCCTCAGACCGACGACGATTCTTTATTTTGTGCAATTGCGAAGGTCTCTGACAGCTGCAAGAATGCGTGATTCTATTTTTGTAAAGTGTGAAAAGAATAAAACATGCAGCTCTTAAGGGCCCAGCTTGCATGTCATGGGTCTACACCGACGACACTTCCACCCAGATCAGAATCCAGAATGTTTACATCATGCGCCTGCTCAGCCACGCCCACCCTCCCCCTTAGAGGAGCTGCTACTCTGACAGACTGGCCTACACTCGTTCGCCTGTTCTTGAACTTCACGCAAGTGCAAACAGGCTGTACTTTTTGTTTCTGGCTTGCTTTTCTCAACACTCTTTGCGAGATCCATATTACTGCGTATGGGGATAGCTTGTTATTTTCTTGATTGCTGTATAGTATTTTGGTGTGCTCATTTCAAAATATTTACTTGCTCATTTTACTGCGGATGGACACTTGTGCTGTTTCTAGTTTGCGGCTGTTATGAAGACCACCACCATCGACGCCTTCTGGTAGTCACTGGGAACTCACTGCAACTTGCTTGTCCCACGTGGGGGGGGGGGGAGGGGAGGACTGCTCAGCTCCTAGTTCCTGGAAACCTAGATTTGACTAGGAAAGCTCACGACTAGACAATGTTAGCAAGTGATTCAAAACTTGGCAAGGCCAATGAGAGCAAGCCAGTGACACCCTAGGCCCAGCTGGGACTTTGGCCTCAGGGTCTCCTCAGAGGCACCACAGAAATGGAATTTCATAGCTGGCCCCACTGACCTCTTAGATGCCATTCCCTTTGGTTCTGACAAACAGCAACCAGGTCCATGCTTCATTTCGTGAACACCACCATGTGACCCAGCCAAAAGAATGATACCCATACTTCAACCAGTGGGATTATTTGAATTTAACAGATGTATATAGCTCCCCCACCACTGCCAGCCACAACATTCATATTTGTTCACTGGAAAAACTTGGAGAAATACAAACACAAAACTTCCCCAAATCCCATATCGTAGACCACTTGTAAACTCTTGGAGACTGTATTTCCAGACATTTCTATGTATCTATATTCACGTAGACTCTTTGGTACATACACACTGTGGTCTAACCTCGCATTTTTTTTCACCCACAATGTGTTGTATCAATAAAATAGTTTTATTACTTTTTTCTGAGTCCTCACCAGGGTACGGAAGAAGTCCCATCTAACATGTGCAATGCTGGAGATGAGGAAGTAGCCTACGTGCCTCACCTGAGGTCACACAGCTGGCCACTGTCATCGTCTAGACCTGGCCCCAGGTATCCTAACGGCGGGTCCACACAGAGGTAGTTCCACGTGCTCTGGGTACTGGCTGCGCACGGCGTGGGGCAGATGCCTGGCCCAGACCTGCAGTGGCAGAACCCTGTGCCTGTGAAAGCAGACAGGCAGCAATTTCAGGTTCAGGAGTATTTGTAGGGTGACTTTCAGGGTCCCCCTTGCAGCCACAGAAGCTGGGGTCTCCAGGGTACAGGACCAGATGGTAGAAGCAGTGCCTACTAAAGAGCGAGCCAGTGCTCCGTGTTCAGAACAGCCTCTCTACGTCCCATCCTCCCATCGCGTTCCAAGAGATGCAAGGCCGTGCACACATTGGTATGTAAATGAGCGCTCTTCAAGGAGCTCATGGAAAATGACTATGAAAAAAGCTAGGCATGGATTGCAAATTGTTTTTGCACCAAAAATCCTCTTTTTATTCCTTTTCCACAAACGCTGGGAATTATTCTCACATAGGTTGACCAACCCCAATCCCCAACCTCCAAATCTGAAATTCAACACCAGTGCTGACATGCTGTTCAAAAAGTTGCAGATTTGCAGTGTTTCAGAGCTCAAATTTTGGGATTAGTATGCCTGGCGCTGTCCAGTTCTGAGTCTTCAAAGTCCTCACTAGCAAGGTGTGGTGCGCGTGCCAGCAGCCTTGGCCTCGCCTGGGCGCTCGACCAGTAAGGCCTCTGCAAATATTCCCAACTCTCAAAGACTCTGCAATCGAGGGCACACGGGCCCTGAGTGTTTTGGATAAGAGATACACGACCTGTACTGAGGTTAGCTTGCAGGATCCTCGCGAGAGCAAAGTGACCCATGGAAATGAGGGCGGGAGCCGCGCCACTACAGTCCACAGCAGAGCTTGTCTGGGCCACTTGGGACAGCAGGTCCAAAACCAGGAAAACTGCCAAGCTTAGGGCCTCCATTTCAAGTCTGGTGATTCGGGGGCAGAAGGCAGGCACAAGACTGAACCAAGCACTCCAGTCGTGAGCTGGGTTGAGCCCTTTAGGGCACCCAGCCTCCCATTTTATGCCCTTCCTCTCCTCAGTAGCATCCCTGCCTCAGAACCTTAGCCTTCCACTACTCCTTTCCACACCTTCTAGGGGTGTGCTCCAGTGCCAACCCTTCACACCTTAGTGAGAATTTCAATCAGCCCATACTTTGTATACCTCTAATGCCATTTGCTGGATATGGTTATTCAGAAAGGTACTTATTCTTTTACTCTTCTAGGAATGCAAATATATATATATATATATATATTATATAGTTAGAGAGATGGAGATGGAGGGAGAATCTTCCATCCCCTGGTTCACTTTCCAAATCGTGGCAATGACTGTTGTGAAGCCAGGATCTTCTTCTGGGTCTCCCAAGTGGGTGCAGGGGCCCAAGCACTTGGGCCATCCTAGACTGATTTTCCAGGCCATAAGCAGGAAGCTGGATCAGAAGAGGAGTAGCCAGGACTTGAACTGGCACCCATAGGGGATGCTGGTGTTACAGGTGGCGTTTTTGCCCGCTTTACCCGCTATGCCACAGTGCTGGCTCCCGTATATTTTGGAGTACATGTTATGCACCAGTGTAAAAGGTACATTCTCCTGTAATCCCCACACCACTCTTATGAGGGAGGCACTATTACATCCATTTCTCAGGCAAGATTAAAGTCTCACAAACTTTAGTAATTAGACTGTCTTACACTGTGCTCCAACCTCTATGAGGTTCCAGAAAACATCGGTTCCCCACAGCCCTCAGGCCCCTGCTGTCTACACAAGAGGGGTTCAGTAAACTTTTAGATTTTTAAGAAAACTAAATATGTGTTTATGATCTGCCCCTGATTGGTGTGTAATTACACAGCAACCTGTGCACACATGTGCACGTATGACCAGAGAATGGTGGGATGTGGGGAGAGCAAAGGGTGGATGGGGAATTAAAATTCCCCAAAACTCATCCTGATTGTCTGATTGGATGTCTACGATGTTCCAGACAGGAAATAATTCCATCTTCAGCAGCCGACATTTTCAGGAACCTAGCTCAGTGAGCAAGTGCTTCGACTGACTGTCCCGTCTAAGGGATGGGTAATTTCCTCCTCTCACGTTAATTCACTATTCGCTCTTTTCTAGCCTTTATACTGTGAGCTGAGATTATAACGAAGGCCCGGATTTGGCATGAGGAAGCCTGAGTTTGGGCTGTAGGTGTGGGACCTTGGGCAAGTTTGCCATCTGGGACACTGATGCCGCTCTGCCACGCTACTAGGGATCAGTGAGCGAGTCCATCTGAACGCTCAGAGCAGGACAGGGCAGGCCTGAGTCAGGTTTTCATTACTACAACGAGCTTCCAGAGGCACCTAACTATAAATAGAAAAGGTTTACTCAGCTTGCAGTTTTGTGGTTTAAGTCCAAGATCAGGCAGTCCCACTGGCTGGTACTGGGTGATGGTAATGGCAGAGTGTATACAAGGAAGGTGGGATAGCATGGTGAGCCAGGAAACAGGCTGGTAACAACCCTTTGGGGAAAACTACCTTCTGGGTACATCCACAATGACCCCAGGGCCTCCCACCAGGCCCCGCCTCTAAACACCGTATTGGATTAACTTCCTACCCTCTTAGGAGCATTCACACAAGACTTTGCGAACCATATTCCTGACTTGGGGCTGCGGAGGGGGCATCTACTCAACCCAAGGCAGCTGGCATTTACTGCCAGGGTCCAGTGGTGGGGAAGGCCTGGTACCAAACCCTGCTCCTGCATGGGCAGGACAAAATTGGTACTAACCGTGAGACAGTCAGAGCCCTTCTGTGTGTGCAGTGAATACGAATGAGCGGGGGTGTTGCTCTTCTTCTCCACCAGATCCCTCAGAACTGGGGTATCCCAGCCCCGAGTCCATGTCTACAAGGTCCCTCACCCCTCCTGCAGGCCTGTCTTTCAGAGTTATGGGTGGCAGACAGCAGCGTGACCTTAAGACGGTCATGGTCACAGGCTCAGATGCCCTCCCCTGAATATCTGTGTCCCTTGACCTCAGAGCCCTTCTGGAAGGCAGAGACCTTATCGCTTTCAGTTCTGCAGGACTCACATGGCCACGGGGAGTCCTGCTGGCTGATCATCCGCCTCCCTGGCCCAGTGGCCCGCACGTGTGTTTACCAGGTTCTCATTCTGGTCCGGGGTGTTCATGGCTGTGGACCACCTGGGAGCCCACTGAACACACAGGGTCAGCTCTGGGTAAGACAATGACAAGGGGAAAGGTTCTCCATCTCCACAGATACTTCTCCGGTGCATACTACTATCAGCGCTTTCTACTGACTACATTTCTTCCATTTTTGTCCTTTCTGCTGGGGCTGGTAATGCCTACCACACTGCCCACTGTAGTCGTCTCCAGGGGAAAATGACCTGGCAAACTTGTTGGTACTATGCAGCTGGTGAATTGATGTTACGTGTCTACAACTTCTAGGAATGCCTGAAAAATAGCACATTTAGGGGCCGGCATTGTGGCATAGCGGGTAAAGCCACCTCCTGCAGTGCTGGCATCCCATATGGGCACCAGTTCGAGTCCTGGCTGCTCCATTTCCAATCCAGCTTTCTGCTATGGCCTGGGAAAGCAGTGGAAGATGCCCCAAGTCCTTGGGCCCCCCACATGCACATGGGAGACCCAGAGGAAGCTCCTGGCTTTGGATTGGTGCAGCTCCAGCTGTTGCGGCCATCTGAGGAGTGAACCAGCAGATGAAAGCCTCTGCCTCTCTGTAACTCTGCCTTTCAAATAATAAATAAGCAAATCTTTTTAAAAAATAGCACATTTAATATAAGGAAATTCATCTCTAATGGTGAAATTTCTAGATTGCTTGGCAGGTTGTGGGGCAGATATTTTAGGACAAGAGGGTCTTCTCAATCTGCTTCGAATTTCACCTTGTATTCTGCCATCATCATTTCTTGTCTAGACTGTTTGCACTGTCTCTGCCTTAGTCCTTGTCCCCTCATCATCTGTTCTCCATACAGTGGCCAGAATGATCTGTTCATGTTGAATCACATCCTTCCTTCACCTAAAATCCTCAAATAATATTTTATCTCACTTAGAACAAAATCCCAGTGCCTTCCCATGTCTATGAAACCTGGCATGATCCAGACTCTGTCTCAGATCTCACATTTTGCTCACTCCAGATCAGCTACATTGGCCTTCTTTTGACTACATCAAGGTTATTCTTACCTCAGGGCCTTTGAACTTGCCATTCCCTCTGCTGGGAATACTCTCCAGATCCTCTCTGGACTTGCTCTCTCTCTGATTCTGTATTTCCCCAAACACCACCTCCTCAGAGAAGCCTTCCTTGACCATTCTGTTAAAACAGTCACCCACTAGCTATTTCCTACGCTTCTACCTTGCTGTGTCTTTTGTCATGGCACTCATCCTCCAGAATGGCACTGCCCATTTATTTATTTGTTGGAATGGGGACATTGCCAGGTGTGCCGACAATGCCTTCCTGCCGTCTAGTACAGGACTCGGCACGTGATGGAAGCTCACTGAAAGTTTGTGGAAATAATGTCTGCTCCACCTACATAGAAAATTGGTCTCACACATACGTGAACGGCTTTGCTCTCTCAGCCCTGGCCACCAGGCCTGCAACAAATGAGGAATTCCCAGCAGATTCTGCAGTCCATGCATTCACAGATCCTGAGTCAACATCAGGTGTGACAGGGAATTCCAGTCTTTTCTTTTTCAGGGCACGTTTTTCATTGTCTCAAACCAAAACAAGAGCTTTGCCATTTTATATGTGTCTGTGTATATCAAACATGTACATAAATACAAATGCAACAGTTACAGGTTTAACAGTAAGGATAGAGACGATTACAATATTCAGGAATTATTGCTGTTTGCCCTTCAGTAATAAAAGCTAACTATTTGGGCCGGCGCCGTGGCTCAACAGGCTAATCCTCTGCCTTGCGGCGCCGGCACACCAGGTTCTAGTCCTGGTCGGGGCGCTGGATTCTGTCCCGGTTGCCCCTCTTCCAGGCCAGTTCTCTGCTGTGGCCCGGGAGTGCAGTGGAGGATGGCCCAAGTGCTTAGGCCCTGCACCCCATGGGAGACCAGGAAAAAGCACCTTGCATCTGGCTCCTGCCATCGGATCAGCGTGGTGCGCCGGCCGCAGCGTGGCAGCCATTGGAGGGTGAACCAACGGCAAAGGAAGACCTTTCTCTCTGTCTCTCTTTCTCACTGTCCACTCTGCCTGTCAAAAAATAAAAATAAAAAAATAAAAATAAAGCTATTTGTTAATTTGAATTCTTTCAAGTCACTGAAATTGGCTAAACTTGGCTGCTTGCTCTACATATATAATAGCTGCAGAGTCCAAATGTGCTTATGAAATAGATGCTTTGCTTATCAATGGACCCTAAGGACTTATCTAAGTGTATCCATCACAAAATAAGTACCTTTGTTAATTTAAACATAAACTGGAGAGTAATTCATACAACCTCCCCCCAAGTGGTATTCTCTATTGTGCTCTGATTATATAAACAGTAGTTTCCCGCATCCTTTCTTTTTGGAAGGTTTACTTATTTTGTTATTCAAGATTATTATATTTAAATGAGCTTATTAACCAGATCCTGGAAAATTCCTACTTGTTGACCAGAAACCACATCGTCCTTGCTATTTTAAATAGCTTTGAGAGACACTATCCGAAGTTTGGTGGGTAGACAAAATGGAATTTTTCTGTTCTCCAGGGTTTCACATTTTTGTAGTGCTACGAATTCTAGACGGTAGCTTTTCTAGAAGGCAGTGTGACTTTATGTGTTTGTCAGAAAAAAGCCAAGTAACACCACACCCCCAAACCAACAACCCAACCAACAAGAAACTCCAGAAGCCTACACCAGGTTTGTTCAAGTGTGAGTGATGCCCACACTTTTCTAAGAAGCAGGTTGGGACAGTGAAACAAGCGAATCCTTGCTTAACTTCCACCCAGCTCCAACTCAGTACTGCCCAGCCTACCTCACCCTGAGGACTGTTCTAGAAATACCCTAGGAAAATGAAGGAGTCTGCAAAATGTTCATGGGAAGTGTGTATTATAAAAAAAAAAAAAATCCAAGAGCTTCAAAATATTTTGCACCAAAGTAAGCTGATCTTTTAACTCCACTTCCCCATGAAGTTTGTGGAGTATCCTGCTTCATAGTCTTGACATCATGTATGAAGTGAAGTGCTTGTCATTTGTCAATTACACTTCAATAAAACTGAAAAAAGGGCTTGGTTTTGAGAACAGATTTCCCTTAAAAAGCCTGCAAAGCATAAGAGAAACAGCTTCTGAGACCTGTCTCAGAAGTATCCAGACAGCAGGCCATTTGGACCCAGAAGATGTCAATGTAAGGTACGTTTTTATCTTCGCCATCGGGAACATCCTTGAGCAACCTTCTGTTCTTTATCCATACGTTCCTTAGTTATTCTGAGGAAGAATCTTCTTCCTCAGTAGCCTTCTTTACAGTCTGCCATGCCTCTGAAGATGTCTGTAACCAATCATGCTGTAAAACGCTAACAGCAACCTTGAGTCTCTGAGAAGTTCGCCCCCATTTACAAGCTGACCCTTCTAGCCAAGCCAGCATATGATCGTTACATAATGATACGTGAAGATTGACTGTCATGGGACACATAAATTGTGACTCGAATGTGAGCACTTCGGAGCACTTCCAAGAGTCAGTGAAAGTCACTGGGCTGGGGTCTTATGGGCCTAGGGCACCCGTATTCTGCCCCGAGTACACTCTGTACAATACGGTTACACGAGTTGAGCTAGCCATGAACACCAAAGTCTGGAGAGACCAGACTGGCAAATGGCTTCCCGGGAAATCGGAAGAACAGTGGGTTAGCGGCAAAGGCACAGAATGCAGGGGCGATCGCAGGAGGCGGCTCTGCTTCCTAGTGGTTCAAGGGCGGAACCCTCCTCAGGGCATCAGAGAGCTTTGAAAAAGTCCGTGTGCTTTAAGGCAGCTGGTCTCAACAGCAGGGAGCGTGGAGCGACTGCCAGGGGAGAGTTCTCACGGGACATTCGTTCCCGGCCACGCCGAGGGCCTCTGATGCGCCTTGGAATTGCAGGGTGGGCTGCATAGCTCCTGTCTGCACCCCAGATCCATCCGCCATCCTCCCTTACCGTGCTCCGTAGCCAAGAAGGCTGCCCCACATGGGCTGACTCATAGCGCTTTCCTGCCCTCTCTCTTCTTGTCGGGGAGGGCACGGAAGGGGAGAAGAGGGGACAGTGAGGGCAGGGGCTGTCTCCTCAGTGCCCTCCGTGCTGCGCTAACCCAGCTTGCTGGCTTGTGTGGCACAAGGACCAGCTCCTACAAGATGGCAGCCCCCAAGCTACCCTTCTGGGTCCTGATGACCACTCTGCTTAGCGACGACACCAGACCCCCGGCCTTTCCTTCTACACAACCACGATCTCCTTTGGGATTTCCGTCAACTCCGACAACCCCCCCCCCCCCAACATCAGCCCTTCACTGAACAACCCCCCCCCCCCCAGTTGAGTATGCCATTTGCTTCCAGCCGGGCCTCTGGGCGGGGTGGGGGGGGGTGGGGGTTGTTGGGGGGAGGGAGCGTCCTGGTTGGCTGGCCAGGATGGAGTAAGAAGCTCTGCAGGCGACTGCACCCAGAATCTCTTCTCAGCCCCCCTTTCAGAATAGCAAGAAAGCCTAAGGCAGGAAGGAGAAGAAAAAGGAGAGAGCGGGGTAGAGGAACAGTTAGGAGCACAGAGAACGCCTGGGATGCCACTGTTCTACTTCAGGGTCTCTGGAAATCCTGATGAGCCTGGGCGCCAGCGTTGGACAGCGGAGACCAGGCCAGCCGGCGTGTCAACCCAACTTGGATGTGGCCACTCATTAGACGACTGCATAGGATGCTTTAAGAGAGAAAGCAGCACGCGGGCAACGTGACACTGCTTTTCCCTCGCTGACTGTTTCGGCTAACAGGCCTGTGCGTTAGTCACTTTGCTGCTGCGCAGTTTCAGCCTGGCCCTGGGCGAAATCGGCCAGCGAGGGCCCCGGCAGACTCTTGGAAACCCTGATGAAAAGCCCTGTTCTCATTGAGCCATCAACAGAGAGGTGACAAGTGCCAGGGACCGATGTTTATATATCGGAGCTATATTTGGAAATTTAATTGTTTTTCTCCAAACTTCAAGTAAGGAAAGTGACATATTTTATAATAAGAGAGTCAAAATAGTACCTTCTGGGATGTCATGTGTTCCTATTTTTCACTGGCCTCTAAAATTTTCACAGTCCAGAAAAACAAGCAAGGGAAAGATCGTGTCACCAGGTCCTATAAATCAGTGCGTCCCAAGCAGGGGCAGCCGGGTCCCCCAGGAGGCCCTTGGCAAGGGCCAGAGACATTTCTGGCTGTCACAGCTGGACGGAGAAAATTCTCCTGGCACCCAGTGGGTGAGGACTGGGACGCGGCTACCCATCCTGCAATTCACAGACTGCCCCCACCCCGCCCCCAACAAAGAAGTCTCTGGTCCAGATGTCAGCAGTGCAGAGTTGAGAAAGCCTTCCCTGTGTGAGGTTACAGCTCCATTAGCGAAGAAACCGGTGTTAAATAATGTTCGGAACTCCACAAGTGAAAAACCACACTCCGACCATTAGGTGCCCCTGGTTTACTCATGTCCCTATAAATCACTCACTAAGTATTATTGCCTTGGAATCTGTGGCACTTTAAAAATGGCAAGTTTATTGCAGTGTGCAATCGATGTTTTTCAAAATAGAAACCAGGCTAGTTGGTCGGGTGGAATGAAATCGTTTGGGAGAGCACATGAAGTCTTTTTCAAAATTGCCTCTCTAATCAAAAGCATTTTTCCTTCAGATTATGGTTCTAGTGAAAGAGATGCCCAACCCCAAAGAAGAGGTGGTCTTAGGTTCAGAATGCAGACCAAAGCAAGAGAGGGTTAATTAGCAACTCAACTGTTAGCAACCTGAGAGAGAAGAGAGTTGTTTGCGAAGGCTTTCACCAGACATAAAGGCATCCAATGTCTGCCCTCAACAGTTCTGGCTTCAACGGTGGATCCTCAAGGTGTCCTTGAGTAAGGAGGAAAAAATCTGCTCTGGGAACGGACTTCCATACCTCCCACCCCCAGCAGCTACTGAGGTTTGCTAGTGAGGGAGGCCAAGAGGGTATGACTTAGCACGGTTGTCACTGACGTGGCATGGACATGCAGGCTCTGGGGCCATCGGAGAGCTAGTGAGGGATTTGAAAACCTTTTCTGGCGAAGAAGCATCAGCCTGGGATTCAGATTCACGAAGATGCTGGAAAAGAACACAGGAAATTGCGGGAAGGATGGAGATAGAGAACCTGTGTTAAGATCAGCCTCCAAGAAGATCGGGAAAACCAATACAGCCAGGTAGAAGGAAATGCCAGACTTTCCAAATTAATTATCCAAGGGGAGGGCTCCAGTTCTTGGAAAAACTGACCCCAAGCGTATCTGCAGCTCCCAACATGGGTCCAGTGATTCAAGGGCCTCACCAAATCAAGGGTGTGAGGGAGGCCAGGAGAGTGTGTGAAAGCAATTCCCACCTCTAAAGGAACACTCCGAGAAGCAGAAGCCGGTCTGCTCAGATAATGCTAAAATGATGAAGAGCTCAGATCGGCCCGCGCTGCATGAACTTGACCAGGTTCTCCAAGCAATGAATCAGTAGTGGAGGAAGCTTGCTGCCAACATTGTGCAACTCAGCTTTGGCGGCTCACCCCAGCCTAGTCCTGGTCCCTGCCAGGTGGGGGGTTTTGGGAGTCTGTGGCTGTCACAGCCTACCCCCACTACTCTCTAACCCACCAGATGTGGGCTCTCCTGTGGGCATTTTATGAACAGTATCATTTCTGAGCCAATAAGCTTCCCTGTGAACACAGTGGCGGTAATAATACTGGATGATAAGAAATTGAAAATGCCGACTTCATCTCGGAATCTGTTTTTAGGGTAAACCAATCAATGGTTTATCCTTATCAGTGAGATGGCGACACCTAGAGGGGATTCTGGTAGTATTTGAGTGTGGCGCCTTAGGCCGCTTGGCCATCCTGATGCCCTGTAGAAGTATTCAAAAGCACAAGAGCAAACCAAGATGAGAAAGAAATCCAACATGGTAGAAACAATTCCAACAAGGATTAGCAAGAAAGGAAAGACGGCCATGCTTGAAAGAAAATAAAGCTAATGAAAATGCTATCTAATAGTTGTTCGTTATTGAACAACCCTGACAAAGGTTACGCCATCTTAACTATCCCCCCCCCCCCCCCCCAGCACTATCTTAGGCAACCTTAACCAGACCTTTCCTGGAATTTGGGTTGAAACCATAAGTCATGGACAGGCAGCTGCGGCTCAAGATAACGCCATCCGATAAACGGGAACAGGCACGGAAAGCACCCAACTGCCCCTTATCTGTGGATCAGGCCTGACAGCAATGTATCTCCTGCATGCCCCTACCCCATTGTCTTATTGAAACCCTTAACCATGCTTCTTCTGCTTCTGTACTCCTGCTTTTTGCAATCCCCCGTGTATATAAGTGCCCCCCAGACACTGCTACACACGCTTCTCCTGTCACCCGCTGCGTAGGGTCTGGGTCTGGAGACAGCGTCCGAGAGCGCTCGTGAAATAAAAGCCACCTCTTGCACTTGCATCGCCTGGTCTGAGGATTTTTGTGAGTCTGGGGTCGCGATCTGAAGGACTTTGAGGGGATCAGGGTCCTTCAGTTACTGTGTGCCAGAGACTGCTAGGTACTATCTTCTTCTTCTTCTTTTTTTTTTTTTTTTTTTGACAGGCAGAGTTAGACAGTGAGGGAGAGAGACAGAAAGATCTTCCTTCCATTGGTTCATCCCCAAAATGGCCGCTATGGCCAGCGCATTGCGCCAATCTGAAGCCAGGAGCCAGGTGCTTCCTCCTGGTCTCCCATGTGGGTGTAGGGACCCAAGGACTTGAGCCATCCTCCACTGCCTTCCCAGGCCACAGCAGAGAGCTGGACTGGAAGAGAAGCAACTGGGACAGAATCCGGTGCCCCAACCGGGATGCCCCAGGGTGCTGGCACCACAGGCGGAGGATTAGCCAAGTGAGCCGCGGCGCCGGCCTTCTTTTCCTTTCCTTAAAAGATTTTATTTATTTGAAAGACTTACAGAGAGAGAGAGGGAGAGAGGGAGAGAGGGAGAGAGGGAGGGAGAGGGAGGGAGAGGGAGGGAGAGGGAGAGAGAGAGAGAGAGAGAGAGAGAGAGGGAGGGAGGGAGGGAGGGAGGGAGGGAATGAATATCTTTCATCTGGTGGTTTACTCCTCAAATGGCTGTAACAACCAGCATAGGCCAGGCTGAAGCCAGGAGCCAGGAGCCTCATTCAGTCTTCCATGTGGGTGCAGGGGCCCAAACACTTGGGCCATCTTCCACTGCCTTCCAAATGCATTAAGCAGGGAGCTGGAACAGTCGGACTTGAACCTGCACCTATATGGGATGCCGGTGTTGTAGGCCATCGGCTTCATCTACTATGCCACAATGGCAGCCCCGAGTGCTTTTCTTAACATGACTGTATGCAATTTTCCTCACAGCTCTGTGAAGTAGGGACCTTCATCTCTACTTTGTAAGTGAGGATCTGAAATGCAAAGACTTTTAAGCAACATCCCCAAGCTTCCATGACTACAAAGCGGCAGAGCTAGGATTTGAACCCACATCGGTTTGACTCCCATGTCCAAGCAATGAAATACTGTGTATTCTACCAGCATAAACTGCCTGGATGCCCCAGGAGACCAGCAGAAGTTTCCTCACTTGGATTTTAGGGCTGAACAAAATATTAGTATGTGTGTCATAGGAAGTCGTCTCTCAAGGCTCCGGGGCGGGTTCAAGTCAGATCTGGAACTTCCATTGCTGAATGTCAAGGGCTCAGCATCAACAGCACTTGCCATTCGTGTCGCTCAGTGTGGTTTTCACAGTTTCCTCACATGTACTTTCTCATCTGGTCCTCACTGAAACCTTGGGAAGTGGGCAAGTGGGCCACCCATCACCCTGCCCCTTCTCGAAGCTCTGATGGACAGCCTCGTTAGAAACAAAGTGTGGCCAAGTTACTTCTCATCAAAAATATGTGGGAGGAGGGAGAAATGTGACTCCCAACAAGTTGCTTATTTCAAGCCCGAGCAGTTCATAGGAGTTTATAATTTATTTCCATAACAGTGTGATTGCTTCCTTTTTCAACAAGGCTTTGACTCACTCGGAGGAATGTATTCCATTACATGTCTGCTGGCTTCAGGCTTTATGGAGCGCCTGTTGGTTACCATGACAACCAGGACTAACAAAATACAAACGGGGAACTCTTTCAATACTGGCTGCTAACTTGCTTCAACCGTCCCCTTTGGAACTGTGGACGCTGATGGTGCTTCGGAGGTTGTACATTCTCATGCATGCACAGGGTCCCTGCTCCTAGTTTGAAAATAATCTCAAGACATCTGCTTTGGGTTCAAGGGGAACTTGGACCTAAGGCATTTTGTCTCATGGCTAAGGAGTGTTTAGAGGGCAGTGTCTTGAGCTATGTTACTCTATTATTTCATAACTTGCGTTTCTTACACCAAATCCATTTTAGTACTGCTTGGGGACAGATGAACAGTAACAGTCTGATATAGCTTAACTTCTTGAGCATATATTATTATTAAGTACCTAACTCTTACTAGAAGATGCGTATTCACAATCCCAAAGGGATGTAGGACTATATATAAGAATTCTGAAAAACAAAATAATTGCTAAGATATCATAAGGCCTCACTGCTTATGGCTAAATGGGAAATTGGAGGAAAGAGAGGCGGGGGAGTAATTTAAATTTAATTAATTAATTACATTCTTAAGTTGTGGTGAAGCTGCTTTTCTTTGCTTAGCATCCATTCTCAGATCTTCTGATAGCAATCTGTTTTTGGGTAACCACACTCTCCCCCTCCCTCCATCACATAATTCTGGTGCACCTGACTCTGTCCTAGTTGCAGGGGTGGGCATGTGACACCAGCCTGGCCAATCAGAGTACTGCACGCCACTGGATATGGGCCAGTCTGAGCCGGTAAGACTCAACTCCACAGTTTTGTTGGAGCTCTTGAGATGCAGGCATATTCTGTAGTTGCTGCATAAGGGTATGAAAAGCTGGAGTTCCTGGCAGCCACCTTGCTGCATTGAGGAGACAAGTCTACCTGGGGATGCGTCTACTTACAGGAAAACCAGGAGAGAGCTGGAAAGAACAACCTCATTTTCTGATGATGTCGTTTGAATCCCTAGATCCTCCTTTGCCTGAAGTCTATCTCTGGACTTTTCAGTCATCTCACTCAAATAGATTCCCTTCTTAACCGTGGTACAATTAGATACGTTATTTGCAGCCGAAAGAGTGTGGATTGATATAGAAATACATCAGTATTATTTTGAATATATTTAATAATTAAATCACATTTGGAAAGTAGAAGCGATCTTGAGGGAGCCTGTTTCAGGGAGCAGATGATTACAGCATCCATAAGCCCCTTAATTCCTTTGTAATCGAGCCCTTGGGAGAAGTTTATTTGTTTAAATATTTCAGAGATCTGCCCTTACAATCTTGCTGTGATCTTAATCTATGCTCTCTCAGAGAGGGTACATCTTGACTCTCATCTTCGCTAGAACACATGCATGGGATCTTCCTGCAGAAGGTGCACGCTCACAGGTCCCATTTGTCCTGCTGCATAACCAGACATGCTGATGTCCAGACCTTGGGCAATCCTGAACCTCTGAAACAGACACTGAAAGCTCACCGCTGTGGTATGCAGATTCAAGCTGTGATTACATTTAGGAAGCTTTTGCTCCATAAATCATGGCATAGGTTTCTTAAAAAAAATTTTTTTAAAGATCTATTTATTTATTTGAGAGACAGTGTTAGAGAGAGAGAGAGAGGCAGAGAGAGAGAGAGAGAGAGAGAGAGAGAGAGAGAGAGAGAGACAGAGAGATCTTCATCTGCTGGTTCACTCTTCAGATGGCCTCAATGGCCAGAGCTCGGCTGATCCAATGCCAGGAGTGAGGAGTCTCCTCCAGGTCTCCCGCATAAGTGCAGGGGCCCAAGGGCTTGGGCATCTTCCACTGGCTTCCCAGGCCACAGCAGAGAGCTGGACCAGAAGAGGAGCAGCCGGGACACGAACCAGCACCCATATGGGATGCTGGCACCACAGATGGAGGCTTAGCCCACTACGCCACGGCCCCAGCCCCTTAAAAAAAATCCTAACATTTGAAGGCCCAGTCAAAAAAGATATTATATTATCTTGTTTTTCTTTACATTTCTCTAGGAACTTCACAAATTTGCCTACTCATTCCCACCTTAAGGAACTAATATATTTACTTCAGTAGACTCTCTGGAGGATTAATCAAATGCTAAATGTTATATTTTAACAGGGGTTTTCATCCCTGGCTGCACATTAGAATCACCTAGGGAGCTTTCAAAAATACTAATGGCAAAGCCCCAATCCTGCACCAGTTCAATCAGCATTTTTTGGAGCAGGGTCCTGGCACTGCTGTGCTTTTAAAAGCTCCCAGGTGATTTTAACATCCAGCCAGGGCTGAGAACAATTGCATTATTGGGAAATGTTGATTGGAATCTACAATTGGACTCCATAAGGAATCATTTAGAAAGCAATCCTTTAACAACATTCTTGGGGCTGGCACTGTGGCATAGCAGGTAAAGCCACTGCCTGCAGTGCTGGCATCCCATATGGGCACTGGTTCGAGTCCCAGCTGCTCCACTTCTGATCCAGCTCTCTGCTATGGCCTGGGAAAGCAATGGAGGATGACCTAAGTCTTTGGACCCCTGCACCCACGTGGGAGACCTGGAAGAAGCTTCTGGCATCGGATCCACCCAGTTCTGGCTGTTGTGGCCATCTGGGGAGTGAACCAGTGAATGGAAGACCTCTCTCTCTCTCTCTCTGCCTCTGCCTCTCTGTAACTCTGTCTTTCAAATAAATAAATCAATCTTTAAAATTTCTTAGTTTCTCAAAAGATTTTTTTCAGAAAATTCTCTATATGTAACATACATGAAATAAATTATACACATATGTGAGCAGCTCACACGCTCTTGGGTACACGGAGACACTTCTCACTGAGACAGGATGGAAACAGGACTCACTAAATCAAGCGCCTCCTGCCCTGCCCTGTACCCACCACCTGACCTGACCATGAATCCCTCTCCAGCTCCACATCACTCAGGAGCCAGGAGCATCCAGACTCCAGGCACAAAAGACTGTCCTGTTAGGGACGGCCTCAACCTGTATGCATGCGCAGACTAGCCCAATGTGACTGATAAAATGTGGCCTTGTTGGGGTGGCACTAGTGAGCATCACTGCCTTTTTGGACATGTGTGTGTACAAAGCCTGACAGTGCTTGCACAGAATACAGAGCCTGGTGCAAACTGAAGTGTCCTGTCTTGAGGGGGACCAGCCGGGACTCCAGACCAGGAACAGAGTGAGGTGCCAAGTGCTCATGGGGAATGGCCGCACCTGCTCAATCCATACAGGTTCTGTTCTGCTGTCTCCCTTGGGTTTGAGCGTGAGCCCCAACCTGTCTGGGTTACACAGTGGCCCTTTGTCAATTTCTATTTGAAAGTGAGCCCAATAATCTGGGATTGATAACATTACTTAGCCTGACCCTTCAACGTTTCTTTTCAAAGTAAAGTATGAGAGTCTGGCTATCTGCTATGTGTTGGAACATCATTCGGTCTTTCCTCAAGGTAAACTGTCTCCATCATTATCCTTGACTATTGTCTATTTGAAATCATTACTTAGTTCTGCAATAGTTTCTGTGTTAAGTAGAATGTTTCACTATTTTTCCAATTCAGGTTAGTATTTGTACTACTTAGAAAATGACTCACAAGGGGCTGACACTGTGGCGTGGTAGGTTAAGCCTCTGCCTGTGGCACCAGCATCCCATATGGGTGCCGGTTTGTATCCTGGCTGCTCCTCTTCCAATCCAGCTCTCTGCTTATGGCCTAGGAAAGCAGTAGAAGATGGCTTAAGTGCTTGGGCCCTTGCACCCATATGGGAGACCCAGAAGAAGCTCCTTGTTCCTGCCTTCAGATCCACCCAGCTCTGGCCATTGTGGCCATCTGGGGAGTGAACCAGCAAATGGAAGACTTCTCTGTCTCTCCTTCTTTCCATAACTCTGCCTCTCAAATAAATAAATAGGTCTTTAAAAAAAAAGAAAGAAAATGGCTTACGAATACTCTCTTAGGTGACATTACCTTATTCTCAATTCTAAATAGTACGTAAGTCTAAAAAGAATTAAAAAAATACCTTGAGATAAGGAGTGGGATCTTGGGCTAAAGATGGCAGGAAGAAAACCACCACACAATTTCTTTCCCTTAATACAAACCAAAAGGAATTATAAGAAACTGGAAATTTACCAACAGAAACCCTGGAAGAAAATAGGCATGACCTCTTGGCTGGAAACACTGTATCATGATGTTTAGTAAGGCCATGTCGGCAGCCTGAAACCGGCTATGGGAGAAGTAGTTATTCTATGGGCTTCGGCATACACTATACATTTGGGAGTTTTATTTCTTCAACATCTCCCACCATATAACTGCTCTTAACCTCACCCCACCTCCATATACAGTCACCCAAAGTCACGTTGGGGGAGAAAAAGAGTGAGCCGACCAATATTCATATTGTCACCAGTGACTCAATTTTTTTTTTTTTTGACAGGCAGAGTGGACAGTTGAGAGAGAGAGACAGAGAGAGACAGAAAGGTCTTCCTTTGCCATTGGTTCACCCCCCAGTGGCCGCTGCGGCCGGCACACCACGCTGATCCAAAGCCAGGAGCCAGGTGCTTCCTCCTGGTCTCCCATGCGGGTGCAGGGCCCAAGCACCTGGGCCATCCTCCACTGCCTTCCCGGGCCACAGCAGAGAGCTGGACTGGAAGAGGAGCAACCAGGACAGAATCCGGCGCCCCGACTGGGACTAGAACCCGTTGTGCCAGCACCGCAGGTGGAGGATTAGCCTAGTAAGCCACGGCGCTGGCTGCCAGTGACTCAATTTAAAGAGAAGAGAATGGATAAGGAAAGTAAGAAAACCTTGGAAAACTCAAAGAAGATCCAGAGCATCTTATCAGAGGTAGAAAAATAAAATCTCCAGAGTGTGCCACTTACTATGATTCATATAAAACTGGGGGCACAAGGAAGGTGTTTGACACAATAGCCAAGACAAAGCTTATGGAGTCTGCATCTCATATGAGAATACCAGGGTTTGAGTCCTGACTCCACTGCTGAGTCCAGCTTCCTGCTCGCGTGTAGCCTGGGTGGCAGTAAGTTCTAGCTCCAGTGGTTGGGATCTTGCCACCCCTATGGGAGACTGGGGTTGACTTCTGAGCTCCTAGCTCTGGAATGGTCCAGCCCCAGTTGTAGCAGACATTTGCAGAGTGATCCAGTGGATGGAAGACAGAGATCTCTGTCAGTCTTGGCCTTTCAAATAAATACAAGTAACAAATAAAATTGGAAGCATAATTTCCAAAACTAAAGGTGCAATATATTGGGGAACAGGCTATGTCCCCAAATGTGAGGTCTGAACTCCTAACACAGGACATGGATGAAATTCTGCAATGAGAGTCCGTGTCCCTCACCAAGGGGGACACGCAACTCCAGTTGAATTCACTGCCTCTACCCCACCATACCATCAGGGTAGAGAAAACCATATAGAACACCTCATTTAGACTCAAATGGGAGATCTAGAATAAACATAAATAAGTTTTAGGGAAGTTAGGAGAGGGTCAAGAATGCATCCACACCATGTCAGGAAAAACAAACTCCAGGCAGCTGCCAACAGTAAGAATGAGAAAATAAAAGGAAGACAAGAAAAAACATAGAATGCTAAAATAACAAAAATTACAGATGGAGCCAAAAAGGGAGTCAGAATTAAGGAAACAAATTGAGGACCAGAAAAATCCTATGAGAGGTTAAATAAATTAATTAGATACAGCAAGAAAATGGTCGCAGAGTGGAATATCAAATTACTGAGAAAAAGCTGGAGGCTGCACAGTTAGAACAGAGGAACGAGGACAGCGTTAAAGTTTTAGAATGTGAGTAGCTAGACAGCACTGGCTAACAGCTCCACTTGGCGATCAGACTTCATATCATAAATGAGGGGCAAATGGACATCAGACGAACGTGAAACCCTCAGAAAGACACAACACTTCTCTAGTATTCTGGCTGGGAATGTAAAACTGGAACCTCAGGTACATTCTATTAAAGACCAATACAAAAGCTCTGTGTTCTTTTAAAACGTCAATATCATAAGAGATAAATGCTGGGGAACTGATTCATAACAAAGGGCATTAAGAACATGACAAGTTAATGTGCTATGTGAACTTAGAGAAGGTCCCTGATTACAGTGAAAACTTCCATAATGAACATTATTGGGTGAATTGACGAGCCTGAAATATGCATGGTAGCGTACTGTCAATATTACATTTCCAGAGATTGATAATTATGCTGTGAATATAAAGGACATCATTCTCTTCTAGGAAAAAGACAATTAGTAAGCCGTTGAATTTTAATCAAGCATCTAGGTAGAAACAAGACAACAAAAAATGCAAACTGGCTGGTTTACTCCTTCTTTATGGCCACTATCTAGCCCAGACGGGAATGAAGCAGTATCTTCAGAGTTCCTAGCAAAATACCATGTGGCCTATATACTCTATATTCATCCAAGTTGTACTTTAAATACAGTAATTTATTAAATTCCTCTAAAACAAGGCCTCTCTAAATAAAGAGGAACATTGAACAACAGTGAGATTTCAACCCAGATATGATTAATTGGATGTTCCTCTTTATAAACAGAACTGATATTTCAGGTTCCAAATTGTGATACCTTTCAATTGTTTGAAGAGCAAGGTGGGAGGGTACAAAAATCAAGATACAAAATAGGGGTCGATGCTGTGGCGCAGCGGGTTAAAGCCCTGGCCTGCAGTGCTGGCATCCCCATATGGGCGCCAGTTCAAGTCCCGGCTGCTCCACTCCTGATCCAGCTACTTGCTAATGTGCCTTGGAAGGCATCAGAAGACAGCCCAAGTATTTGGGCCCTTGTACCCCCATGGGAGATCTGGAAGAAGTTCCTGGCTCCTGGTATTGGATCAACTCAGCTCTGGCCATTGTGGCCATCTGGGGAGTGAACCAGTGGATGGAAGACCTCTCTCTCTGTTTCTACCTCTCTCTGTAACTCTGTCTTTCAAAAAAATTAAAATAAATTTTAAAGGAAGAATCTCAATTTTATTCCAATATACTTGTAATGAATAATCCAAGAATGAAATTAAGAAAACAGTTCCATTTATAGTAATATAAAAAAAAACCACTTAGGAATAAATTTAACAAAAGGAATGCAAAACATATACTCTGAAAACCATCAAACATTGTTGAAATAAAAGGCTTAAATAAATGAAAAGACATTCCATGTTCATGGGCCAGAAGAATTAATAGTGTCAAGATGGCAACAGTTCCCAAACTGATCTACAGATTTGCTATAATTTGTCAAAATTCCAGCAAAAATAGAGAAGGTTGACCCTAAGATACGCATGGAAATTCAAGTGACCCAGAAGAGCTAGAACAGAAAAGAACAAATCTAGAGGGGTCACATATCCCACTTTCAAAACTTATTTCAAAGTTGCAGCATCCAAGATAGTGTGGTACTGGTTTATGGACAGACATATAGACAGATGGAATAAAGTTGAGAATACAGAAATAAATCATTCATATTTGCAAATAAATGATTTTGGACAAGGATGATAAAAATTTTAATGGGGAAGAATTTTTTCAGCAAATAGTAATAGACAACTAGATCCTCACATGCAAAAGAAGGAAGATGGAATTCTTGCTCACACCATATATGAAAAGTAACTCAAAATTGACCAAAGACAAAAATGTAAAACTCTTATACGAAAGGCAAAAACAAATATTTACATTCTTGGATTAGGCAATGTTTTCTTAGATATGACACCAAAGTACAGACAACAAAAGACAAAGTAAGTACATCTGATTCCATCAAAATGAAAGACTTGTGCTTCAAAGTGACATAAAGCAATGCAAAGACACAGAATGAAAGAAATTTTTGAAAGTAATATATCTGATAAGAGATCTGTATCTAGAATGTATAAAAAACTCAGCTGAATTAGAAAATGAGCAAATAATCTGATTAGACATTTGTCCAAAGAAGATGTACAATGGCCAATAAACACATGAAAAGCTCTTCCACATCATTAACTTTGGCGTGCAACCTAAAATCACAAGGAACTCCTGCTCTATGCTCACTAGGGTGGCAGTAATAAAGAAGTCAGATAATAACAACTGTTGGTGAGGAGGTGACAAGTCACATCCCTGCTACAATTCTGGTAAAACCGTAAAAGCTGTCTATCTGCTTTGGAAACCAGTTGGACAGTACCTCAAAAGGTTACACATTACAAAGGGTTTTCAAAAAATTTGTAGAAAATGTGTTTTATGGAGAAACCTCTGCAGATTTCAAAATTTTTGCACCAAAAGAAGTTTATCTTTCAACTCCATTTTCCATGAACTTGTTGAAGTTCCCTCACAGAGTTACCAAACAACCCTAAAATTCCATTCCGATGTGTATACCATGAGAAATAGAACTGTAAGTCCACCCAGAATCTTGTATGTCAATGTAGGAATAAGAGCTACATTATTCATAATAGCTATTAACCAATGAGTCAAATACCTATCAACTGATAAAGCAAAGTATACCCATGGAGTAGAATATTAAAAAAAGGTACTGATCCATACTATAATCTTGCAACATCATAGTAAGAGTCACAAAGGCCATATATTATATTCTTCTATTTATATTAAATATCAAAAATAGGCAAACCAAGAACAAGGAGGATTAATAGTTTCCTAGGGTTGGAAGAAAATGGGGAGTGACTATGAACAGAAAGTGTGGTTTCATTCTGGGGTGATAAAAATGTTCTAAATTTGATCATGGGGGTGGTTGCACAACTGCCAATATACTAATAATCACGAAATTATACACTTCAAATGGGTAAAATGGTTACTTAAAAGTGAACAAAAGGGGAGGAAATAGTATGGAGTTTAGCATCAGAAAAAAACAAAACCTTTTGTACTATTTCAAAATTTAACAGATCAGAATTTAGAATTAACTTGCTTTAACTGAGATGGAGATAACGAATGGCTATTTTCTCATGCAGTCATTGCTCTGGCAAGATACTCAACGAGCTACTCAGTGTCAGGCGCTGGGCTGGGTGTGGGGGAGAGTGAACAAGATAGGCATGGGTGTCTCACCCATGGCTTCGAAAGAACTAATTGTGTAATTGAGTCAATGCCCCCAGGAGTTAGCGGAGAT
Organism: Sylvilagus floridanus; assembly: GCA_949820135.1. Taxonomy (NCBI): domain Eukaryota; kingdom Metazoa; phylum Chordata; class Mammalia; order Lagomorpha; family Leporidae; genus Sylvilagus; species Sylvilagus floridanus. The sequence goes on from OX463223.1 coordinate 125,486,314, forward strand.
GTAGGAAAAGGCTAAGAGCAGAGCCTAACCTCATCCAGGAATGGCAGGAAGGTTAAGGAAGTGGCATTTGAGTTGAGCTCTTGAGGATTACTAGGGGAAGACGGGGTGTATGGTAAAGAGGACTCCAGGCAGTATGGGAGAGGACTGAGGGCCTGGCAGACCCTAATAGGTCTCAAAGCCATGCTAGGAATTTGATATTTATTTCAAAGGCTATGGGAAGCTGTTGACAGATTGAAGGAGCATTTTCAACTGACATCTCCAGTATGTTTTGCTGTTAAATTTCCCACTGAGTAACACAAAAATGAAACTTCCAGACCATGCCAAGAGAGATGATGTGGTTCCCCCACTTCATACCAAACCTCCTCATCCGTGGTTCTTAGATTTTGGTTCCTGGGAAAGAGTTTATACAATTCCCAGATGGAGAAGGGAGGGGAGAATGGACAGAGGAGCCTTAGGAAATGAAGCAGGGCCACACGAGCTTTGGTGAGCTCAGCAACACGCATAACACTGCACTGGACTTTAGGCTTCGGATGTATGTCGGAGAATGAGCTCACTCCCCATGACTCGGGTCTTGTTATTTACAGCTGCAACGCTGAAATTGGCACCAGAGGCACTTATACAATATGGGTGGAGTAGCCCTTGGCCTCTGTCATATATTGACTGGGCTATGATCTGGTATTCTCAGTTGAGTACAGGTGAAAACAGATGGAAAAGACATTATCTCACAACTCTCAATGTGTTTTCATTGACTTAGCATCTGTTGGAAAATTAGTTCTGAGAATAGCATCAAGGAACTGATCTATGTAGCATGTAGTGGCCAACTGAGGCCTCTGAGATGGCTTCTCCATTGGCCAAGAATTGCTTTGCCAAAATTTTCAAGGCTATTGGGCTGCCTTGACAACACCAAGTAAAACAAGACACTGAAGTTCTTTAAATTTACCATAAATCACCAGTTATACTTGCTCTTAAACCTGAATCACTGAAATACGGCTTCTCTAGTTGATTTATTGTAACTGTATTTTCTCGGTGATGGGATGTCTTCTCTGGTTGGTTTGTTGTAACTTTATATTCTGTGGTGATGGGATGTCTTCTGTGATGCTAAAGGCAACTTGAAGGGCTGGCACTGTGGTGGTGGTGGGGTGGTAAACCTGCTGCCTGCAATGCCTGCATCCTCTCTGGGCACCGGTTTGAGTCCCGGCTGCTCCATTTCCCATCCAGCTCCCTGCTAACGTGCCTGGGAAAGCAGCAGAAGATGGATCAAGTCCTTGGGCTCCTGTACCCTCACGGGAGAGCCTGAAAAAGCTCTTGGTTTGGTCTGGCCCAGCTCTGGCCATTGCAGCCATCTGGGAAGTAAACCAGAGGATGGAAGACCTCTCTCTCTCTCTCTTTCTCTGTGACTCTGCCTTTCAAATAAAATAAATCTTTAAAATAATAATAAAAGCAATTTGAAAAATCCTTTTGTTTCTTCTTACTCTTGACCTTCCCTTCTTTTTTCCTCTTCCTCTTTCCACTATGATTCTCTTTGCTTCTTGATCTCTTTAAGTGACCTACTACAATGTTGAGCAGATATATACTTTTGTTCCAGTGGTAGAAGGCTAATTCTTCATGGTTATACACCATATGTTTTATTACAAAACTTATGCTACGATGTGTAAGGTATGCACTGTCACTCACCTCAATGCAGTGTCTGACTTTGCTAGCCACTTGACTTTCTCCTGGCTTCTCTGACATCCATCTCTCCTGCTGTGGTTACGGCAATGGACACGCCAACATTCATTCAAACCCACGAATAGTTAGCTTACGCCAGTCATGGTGGTTCTCTCTCCCTTGACCATGAATGATTGCTTTAAGAACTCTGTAGCCATTTCCCCCTCCAGCTTGAGGAAGAAGTCAGCACTATTTTGGACAAATTGTAGGGAAGTGAAGTTGGAGCCCTATGTACTGAGCCTGAAGCCCATGCTAGTGTTACTTATATCCAAAGCATACTTGCTGATGGGGGGGGGGGGGGGGGGCTCCATCAACCGGTTCACTCCCAAGATGGCTGCAATGGCCTACCTGAGCCAGGCCAAAACCAGGAACCAGAAGCTCCCTCCGGGTCTCCCACATGGGTGCAGGGGTCCAAGCACTTGGGTCATCTTCTGCTGCTTCCCCAGGCCATGAGCAGGGAGCTAGATTGGAAGTAGAGCAGCTGGGACATGAATCAATGCCCAAATGGGATGCTGGCATTGCAGGCAATGGCTTTACTTGCTATGCCACAACGCTAGTCTGAAGGGATATATTTTACATAATTATCCAGTATATATGGATGTATACTCATGCACATAGTTGGCTATATAGAGATATAAGGAGCTTCCAAGATTCCATGGAAAATATACATTATTTTTTAGTTTCATTTTTCTATGAATTTTTTGAGGCCCATTATATATTTGATTATATAAAACTTAGTATTTATAAGGGACTCTGAGTTTTCTTAGCCTTTTCTAGTCTATTAAAAAACTGCTGGTCATGAGGCACTGAATTAATTTGATGACCCACTAATGCATCACGCCCCACAATTTGGCAAGCACTACTCCAGAGAGCCATCCTGTCCCACTGGGTGCATGTCTTTATGCTGTGGCCCTGAAGACTTTGCTGGGTGCCACTTCCAAGGGAGCCCCAGAGCACCAGAGCTGTGTGCTCTGCCTTTGTGTGTTACTCTGCTACAGGGCTTCCGAGGCAGGTAGCCTATCTCTGAATCCCTGAAAGGTTCTTAGTTAAGAGACTCTTCTGGTTTCCCCTTACAGCCCTATAGCTCACACACTGCGACTTTCCATTGGGCATGCAGAGAGAAGACCTGAATGACACACAGCGTGTCGTGCTCAGAATTGCTCCTCTTGACTGATGACTAAGGTCTCCCATTGGGTCAAGCTTTTTGCATCTGGGATGAAGTTCTCTCTCAGGAGGCGCCATAGTCTATATTTGTCAGACATATGGTGGGCCCGACTTCCACTTTGCTTGAGTTTCAGAGATTTTCTCAGGTCCAAGGAATTTGATATTACAAAATAAGTGTCCGTGTAGGGGTGACGGGACTGCAGAAAAGGAGAGAGAATGAAGACAGTGAGACAGCAGGGAAGTTCTCAAAGCAGGAGCTTGCAGGAAGACAAGAGGACTTGCAAGGATGCCCTCTCCAGCTTGCCCACATTGAGTCAGGAGCTTTTCTTTGCTTCCACAAGATTTTTTCCTGCCTTCATCACAGACTTCTCACACTTGAGAGCTGTTCCTTTCTAGACTTTGAGATCTTCAAGTACAAAGATCATGAAATCAAAGAAAACAAATCATGTGTTCTTCATCTTCCTATCATTAGCAACACGGGGCCTCCCCTATTGTGTGACAGGAAGAAATAGCTGTGAAGAGAACAACAATGCTAGGCGCTTTTGCCCTGAGTCTTGGGATCTTGGTATGTTGAGGCAGAGTTCCCCTGCCCACCTCTCAAGATGATATGGCAAAGGAGGTATTGTTGTCAATCCTAAAGTGGAAATACTAGGTATTATCATCACTTTTCAAGATACACCAAACCAAGGTCAAGGATGAGTTTCAGTTAAATCTACTAAGCATGACAGTAAAAAGTATCCAGGTGTCTAGAGTGGTGGCCGCTGAAACACAGTTCCTACATCCGGGGAACTTTCTCTGTAGAGGGGGAGATAGGCAACCAACCAAGCAGTGACAAGTGGTTCTAAGAGAAAATAAATCATTCTAGCATGATCGGATAGGTTTTGGGGACTAGAAAGATGAAGGTTGACACCTTGCCAAAGATGGTCTGGACCAAAAGGGAAGAAAAGAGTATTCCAGGAGAGTGAATAGCAGGTTTGCCAACTGGAAGGCATGGTGCAATTAAGGAAGTGAAAAAAAAATTCTATGAAGAGTATTGACACGTACACGAGGAAGCAGCAGGAGACGAAGCTGGCCAGATCTGCAATCACATGCGCACGATGGGGAGACGTGCGATGTTCAACGCAGTGATAATGGAAACCCAAGCATAGGAGGGTATCAGGCAAGACTACAACTTGATAAGATATTCATTTTTTGAGTAGAAAGAGGATTGTTCAAGAACATAGGTTGCTTCAGGATACAAGTGAGAGGTGGTGGTAGCTGGGAGGTATCAGAATTCATCTAGCTGGACCCCTTGGGGGTTCCATGAGCATATTCAGCACCTAAAAGAAGAAAAGGAAAGAAGATGGAGGGGATGGGCTTCAAAAGGGGATACAGGGTCATGAAGGCAAACCTACTTCATTATCAGCCCAGATGAATGTAGAGTGAGGTGGATTCCCATGAGCGAAGGAGAGTCTGCTGCTAATCGCTTCCAGAGGCTCCAGGTTAACCCCATGTTCTTCTTTATTTAAGCACCCTAGAGAGAATGGATATTTGGGCCCTTCTGGAGATTTCCAAGGTAGGGCTGGGATCATCAGTGACAATCTCAGACTCAATCGCGGGATCTCTGCCTGTAGCCAGGAGATAGATGAAATCTCTGGAGGGACCCAGAAACCATCCATGTCTTTTGAACCCAAAGAGTTCAGCAGCCAGGTTCATCTCCTGCAATTGGAACCCAGTACAGCATTGGTATATTACATCCTGTTCCCAGTCCAGATCCACATCCCAGACAAGTGTGCAAGCAAGGAATTGAAGCATTTCAGGACTGAATTGGCGTTCGAGACAATCTAGTATGATCTTTTGATCAAATTTGTACAAAAATCAGACACAGACCTAAAGTAGACCTTCAGTCAGCTTCCTTCCTGTTTCTACTGGATTTCCATAGAAATCTGTGTTGAAGGCACAATTGACGTTCTGACCTCTTAATAACGTCTACTGGGGGGCTGGCGCTGTGGCTCACTTGGTTAATCCTCCACCTGTGACGCCAACATCCCATATGGGCACCGGGTTCTAGTCCTGGTTGCCCCTCTTCCAGTCCAGCTCTCTGCTGTGGCCCGGGAGTGCAGTGGAGGATGGCCCAAGTGTTTGGGCCCCTGCACCCACGTGGGAGACCAGGAGGAGGCACCTGGCTCTTGGCTTTGGATCAGCGCAGGGCCAGCCATGGTGGCCATTTTGGAAGTGAACCAATGGAAGGAAGACCTTTCTCTCTCTCTCTCTCTCTCTGTCTATAACTCTACCTGTCAAATAAAAAAAATAACATCTACTGGGAATATCAGAAGCAAGGGACCCCAAAGGAAAAGGTGTGGGCAGAGCTGGCACTATTTTTAGGGAGTGAATGTGAATTCCGAAGTTGCTTCTGAAGACTACTGGAAACTTATTGATATGGCTCATCCCATGCTTGGAACTCTGAAGTACACCAAAGCCACAGGGAACTGAGGTATCCTGTGGGCAGTGGGAAGCTGGAAGCAGCATTGGAAGAGAAGTTTGGGCTCTGGGACTGACTCTGGTGGAGCACACAACAGACCCATTTGCTTTTGCTTTGCTTTACTTCACTTTTGAAAAATCTTGCAAGCTAAGCTTGGACATTTGGAAGCAGCTCAGTCTAAGGGGGAGCAGGCATATTGGCCACGTAGTCCTGACAGCATTTGTCTCCGCAGCTGCACTGGCCTCAGAGCACAGGTGTACAGAGCATGATTAAGTGAGCCCAGAAATCTGACCGCCTGGGGTGTGGTGCTCATTCTTCCACCCTGATGCAATTATCTCAGGGTGTGGGTACACTCCATCTCACTCCCCTCTCCCTCTCCCTCTCCCCACTCCCAAACGCTGGATTTCAGCTAACTGTGAGAAGCAGCAACACAAGGAGGCAGGCTCCGTGCTGTTGTCGCAAATTTGCTTTTCCAACAACTCTGGTCCCTTGGAGAAGCCTGCCCAAAACGCAGGACAAAGGCAGGACAAACTTCTGAAAAATCTTTCAGCACTCTCATTGATCCAAATTTTAGTGTGATTTGGCAGGCTACGAAGGGGAACATGTTCCAGTGTTTTAACTTGCACATAATTGCCAGATTAGCTATTGTTTGACTTGTACAATTATTAATGAAATGTGGAAAAAAAGGGTGGTAACTGTGAAGCCTGCCGCAATGTCTAGACATGAGGGTGGGGGTGGGGAGGCGGAGCACCAAGGGAGACGACGCAGAATTTCCTTGCCTTTGGTTTCTTTCAGACTCAGTGTCTCTGTGGGCCAAGATACTGGAAGGTGAGAGAGAATGTTTTGGTTAAAATGAAACATCAAGGGTTAGGCTATCTGCTGGAAACATTTCTCATTGCAAAATGTATAAAAAGAAAAGATGGAATCACTCAGCCTGCAGGAACACACACACACACACACACACACACACACACACACATGTGTGTGTATAACTACACACTGATTTGGGGTTTGGGAGAGCTACAGTCACGCCAATCCAGTCAACAGAGAGATGCTCTGGGTAACCTGGTGTTTGGAGGCAGAAGCTTTTGGCTTCAGGAGATCTTGGGACGGTCACGCGTGCACTTTGTGACTTTGTCCGGGTCTTGCGCAGGGAGGAGTATTGGGGCATGCAAGGCTCAAGGATTAACACAGCCCCTGACTCAGGAGAACCGGGAAGCGGGCTGATACCTGCGATTAGGAAGTTACTTTTACTGTCCTGGTGCCCCCACTGCCCACCAAACTCCCTTCCCAGCCACAATAGGGGGAAGGAAGCTGGGACAGGGAATCCAACAAACACACGAGGGTTTGGGGTGTGACTCCCATAGGCAAAAACCAAGAAGACACTTCTTTTGTGATTACTTTGGGGGTAAGTACAGATGTATACATTTTGTATCTATATAACGGGTAATTAGATATACATGTGCAATTACATATACTCTACCTAGTTTCTAAAAATATAAACATGTGAAATGGCTGGATAGACTGCTTTTTAGGCCTATTGGGAAAAGGTTCCCCCTTCGCTTCTATTCAAAGCAATGTGAGCAATGCTTGCTCAAGTCGCTTGACTCACCAGGACCCCCTTGCAAATGGGCCCGCCTTAGAAGCAAGCGCACCAGCCCCAGTCCTCACAGCGCTGCCTCCAGCAGCATGGGAAAGGCAGGAGAACTTGATCTTGCCCCCAACCTGGCTGGGTCACAGGAGCTCAAGTCTTTGGCATCATTCCATCAGTCGAAGGGACTGTTGTTCAGGGAGGAGTGTCAAGTAGAATGGCTCTGAGGAAACGCGACACGTGACAGGAAGATTTCACTGGCGTCCCTAAGGAACAGGCATTGTTGCCTCAGCTGGGTAGATCTCACAGGGAATACCCCTGGACAGTGGGGGAAGTTGAGGCAGCAATAGTGGCCCACAAGTCTGGGAGAGAGGAAGGAGGTATGGAAATCAAAAGGAGGCCTCTGATGGGTGGAGAGGAAGAAAGGAAACCAGGATATTTTAGAGAATAAACCTTCAAGACTATGATAGTCTAGCGCCCCCTCCAGTACACATGAGGAAATGGAAGCAGAGAAACGTTAAGTGACTTGTCCAAAGCCACACGATCCGTAGTAACAGATCTAGAAGGAACAGCCAAATGTCCTGTCCCAAGCCTAGTAGACTTCCCACTGTGATGAAATATTAAATAAAAGCACAAGCTAATATTGAGTTAATTTGTAATTCAAAGGAACTGTTGTTTCTTAACTAAATGCCTTATTGTTCTTTACTAAGAAACCAGATCACTTTGATTCCTGACCATTCAACATTTCTCTTCTAGATTCTATACTTTAATGGAGTTTTATTATCATCATGTCTAATATTATGGGCAGATAGTCAATGTACTAAATTATTGTAAATCATTTTCTTGCATATTAATTTGTTTTTCAAAATAAGATTCAAACTTTTTTAAGTACAAGATCACAAAGTGATTTTGGCAGACAAACTTCAAAACACCAGGAGAAATTCTGTTTCTCATATTTCTAGCTAGGACTTGCAAAGCCTAGGGGCTGGCCACTGGATGAGAAAGTTGAGCGGCTCTGTCCAGGCTTCCAATGCAGCTTCTGCATTTGTCAGCACCTAAGCCTTGTTTGCATTGCACAGACTCTGCTGGTGTTTTACCCTGCGACGAAGTCACTCAGGCAGTACGTAAGCGGCAGGCTTCTTTATGCTGGGCTAGCACATCAGTCACACTTGTCTCATTCTTTCAGAACTGCCAAAGTCCTTCCACATCGGACTCTTGGGTAGCGACTGTACGATTTATTTTCTCTCTCAAGAGCTGTTCTATGGCTTTTAAACTACTTATTTCTCAGAACATAGTGCTTGAAATGCTTTGTTTCCTCTACCACAACTTCTTATGAATAACTAAAATATCAGTAATCAACTTTGTCTCTAAAATATCTAATTCATTCTTGTTCTCTACTGTCCAATCCCTTTCCCCGGAAGTCTTTCAAATATTCCTAATTTCTGGCACTGACATGCACTAATTATTTTCAAATTGTGGGTATACAGGGTACTTCAAGAAGTTCCTGGGAAATGTAATTAAATAAAAAGTTTTGAAATTCATGCATATGTGGGATCTGCAAAAAAATTCACGGAACATATGTGTTATAATAAAAACTACGCATAGATTCCAGGGTGTTTTTTTTTGCACCAAAATAAACTTACTTTCTAATTCCATTTTTCTATAGGCTGAAGTCCCTTTGTATATCTTTTCTGGCATTTTAACAGCTCTGAAGGTGGAAGGGGGAGGCTGGCAAGTGGGTTCAATCAGCCATCTTGGTCCAGCCATTGTAAGTCAGATATGAGAACATTTTCTTGAATGATGACCTTGAGGGGTTCAAAAAGCTGAACTGGGTTGATGTGATATACACCATGCTAAAGTCTGACACCTTTACTTGAAGAACCACAGGACACAGTCCTGTGCCCTTGACCCTCTAATGAGGTAGACATAATGACAATGATGTCCAGCTAAGACTCTCTGCCAAGGACGATTATTAATTAGCTCCAGCAGAAACTTTTAGGGAAAGATTCTTATAAGGCAGTAAACAATGAGATTTGTCTTGTCATCCATCTGTGGCAGATATGAGAAGATAACTTGATTGGAAAAAAATACCCCTATGGAGCTGAGTCTAATTCACAGTGATCCAGAAAAATCACACATAGTCCAGGGTTACACCAGAATTCTGGATTACATAATCTTTTTAAAAATAACGACATAGGAACTAACTCTGACATGGATGCAACTCTTGCTTGCCTGTCCTGTGGATGCTTTCTGGCTGAATGGAGCCCTAAGGTGGGAGAGTAGCGAACATGCATTCACTGGGTAATGGAACATGGAAAACCGCACCATAAAGTGGTGGGGTTCAAAGTGGAAGCAGCCCAGGATGCTAGTTGCAGGTCAGACCATCAACCTCTGGATGATTCAGATGAGAAATGTAAGCCTATTTGGATTAATCACTATATTCAGGTTATGTGTAGCTAAACACAATCCTGATATTATTCAGTCAATTCACCTACAAATGAAATTTACTACCTATCCCCTAAGCTATATCACAGAGGTATTGATCAAATTTATAGAAATTTGCTTTAACATGTTTTGAACTTATTTTCTTCATAACAGATATATTTTTTAAAGATTCACTTATTTGAAACACACACAGAGAGAGAGACAGACAGAGAGACAGAGAGAGAGAGAGAGAGAGAGAGAGAGAGAGAGAGATCTTCCATCTGCTGGTTCACTCCCCCTATGGCTTCAACAGCCAGAACTAGGCTAAAGCCAGGAGCTTAGAACTCCATCTCACTCTCCACCTGGTGGCAGAACTCAAGCACTGAGCCATCACCCACTGCTTCTCAGGTGCATTAGCAAGGAGCTGGATTGCAAGTGGAGCAGCTGGGACTTGAACAGGCACTCTGATATGGAACGCAGTCACCCCAAGTGGCAGCTTAACCTGCTGCACCAAAATGGCAGCCCCTGAAAATATTTTAACAATTCTCAAATTTCTTTTTTTTTTGACAGGCAGAGGGCAGAGTAGACAGTGAGAGAATGAGAGAGAGAGACAGAGAGAAAGGTCTTCCTTTTCTGTTGGTTCACCCCCCAATGGCCGCTGCAGCTGGCGCACCACGCTGATCTGATGGCAGGAGCCAGGTGCTTCTCCTGGTCTCCCATGGGGTGCAGGGACCCAAGCACTTGGGCCATCCTCCACTGCACTCCCGGGCCACAGCAGAGAGCTGGACTGGAAGAGGGACAACCAGAACAGAATCCAGCGCCCCGACCGGGACTAGAACCCAGTGTGCTGGCACTGCAGGTGCAGGATTAGCCTAGTGAGCCGTGGCACCGGCCACAGTTCTCAAATTTCAATACACATTAAAGAAAACTTGTCAGTCTTTAGACAGAGAAGCAAGCTGCAATGTGATTGACATTGCCAATGTCATCTATAAAAATTGGTCCATTTAAATATAACTTTGATTGAAATTTGCATTTATAATATCTCACATGGTTGAATTTTAACTTAAATTTGATTCTGATTGTCACTGAAAATATTTTTTAAAAGATTAACATTTGGATGTGATCTTGAAATGAAAACTACACACAAGAAAGTTGCCTGATGTGTGGCATACAATAGAATTAAAAGAGATGGCGATTGTGAAATCTCTTAAAGCAGTTCATAGAATTTTCCAAGCTAGGAAATGTCAGTGGAATTGATTCATGAATCATAATACTCAGGCACTAAGATTTATCAGTAAATCAACTTCCCACTGACTGCTCAGGGAAGTCCTTTAACCGTCGGCAATGTATCATTCAATTAAAGAATGAAACTTCTGTTCTACTAACTAGGAAATGCAGACACATCTCTAATATCCCTTGTTATGTCTCACAATTGCAAAACTTTAGAGAGCAGTCTCAACTTTAATGGGATATAAAAATGAAACTGGTTTTCAAGTAACTCCTTCCTCGGACTGTTGATTCCCTGTTTGCCACAGAGTATCAGGGGCTCTGAGAGCTACCTCAGGTGGGTTCTGGAACTTTTCAGTGACTTTTTAATTGTTACCCATTTTATTTAGTCAGACTTGGTGCAGTTCATTTAAGAGTGAAAGGGTGCTTGTCTTCCCTATAGTGCGAACCCCCACCAGACTTGCGGTTCCGGGCAGGACCTGGAGTGCGAGTGTACGTGCGTGTGAAGGCATGCTCTGCTCTCTCAACACCTGTCCTTCCTCCTTCTTGTCCCCGAGGCACGCCCCTGTCCTCAGCTACCTTGCCCTGACTCCCTGCCACTGCTTGCCTGGAGGCACCCCTTGACCTCCATGACTCACAGTTCCTAGCATCCAACATGCCTTGTTCTCATCTCCCTCCTACGTCCCTGACTCTGTGGCCTGTGTACATGTGTGGGCTCCGTCTTCTGCACTTCGCAGGGACCAGAGGGCCGGCTCTCCCTCCTCCTGCCTGGCCATCGTGCTGGGCCACAGCTCCCCAGTCCTCCTCCTATTTCAGTGGGGCCAAGTGGGATTTCCAAACCTGCTAGGAAAAATGATGCCAAACGAGAGACTATGCCACGTCAGTGTCTCCTTTTTGCAGATATTTAACCTTGACCGCCCATTCTCTGGTTTCCCTCACTCACTTCCTTGGCTTTAGGAGGAACCTGCATCTCCTCTCCTGTCTCAAAAGCGTAGGGCTCAGCTTCATGCTCCTCCCATGCCCAGTGCCTGGATACAGCTTCATGCTAAAGGTGCCAAGCGCTTGGCTTCTGTCACCCCTCAGGAGCGAGGGGTGTCCTTGACTTCACCCTGGAGAGTTTGCAACTTTGTTCAGAACAGTGCGCCCTCTGCGGTTTCACAGCTCTAGGACTAGAAAAGACCTCAATCAGGACATTCACTATGCTGTCCCGAAGGCTGTTACTGATCCCTGAGCACTGGACGTGCCCGGGTCAGGAGCGCAGGCATGAAGAGCAGCAGGTGCCCAGGATGGCGTGAGAGCAAGGGGGAGTCTGAGCAACGTGCCACTCCGCATGTGAAGAAGGCTTAGAATCAAGCCTCAGCCTGACAGAGCGCGCAGCATGGAATTGTGGGAGAGGCCTGCTATTTCTCCTGCTCAGCTTTTTCATATAGACATGCTTTTCTTATTACAATTCCCTTGTGAACAGGCGCTATATCGACTTGCCTCCGATATTTTAAATAAATATACAAAAAGGCTGCACAGTGGCAGTGTCCCGTCCCACTCTCCTCTCGCATCTCTTTTGTAGCCCCACCCCCACAGCTGCCACATGCATGCAAACCGTGGGAGCATTCCTGCTCGGCACACCTTGCCTTCGGTTGTTTAAGCAGCAGGGCGTACAGAGCCTCCCCCAGCTGCCTGGGCCCCCTCGCACAGCTGTATTGCAAATGATGCAAGCAGGCCCCAGCTGGCAGGCACTTAGGTGCTTTCTACTTGCTTGCTCTTGCAAACCACGGATAATGCAGAGCATAGCTCACTTTACACACGGCTAGGTATGCTTCAGGTGAAGTGCTCGCACAATGAAACTGCTAGGTCAAGGGTAGTATGCACCTGGGGTTTTAGCAATATTATCAAATTGCCCTCCAGGGCAGCGATACAGATTAAATACTTATCTGTAACGAATGAGGATATTTGCTTCCCATAGTCTCATGAACAGGGTGCAAAGTGGATTTCTCCCAATCTGATAGGCAAAAACTGGCAGCCCAGTATAATTTATTATTATTATTTTTTTTTGACAGGCAGAGTGGACAGTGAGAGAGAGAGAGAGAGAAAGGTCTTCCTTTGCCGTTGGTTCACCCTCCAATGGCCGCCATGGCCAGCACACCGCGCTGATTCGATGGCAGGAGCCAGGTGCTTCTCCTGGTCTCCCATGGGGTGCAGGGCCCAAGGACTTGGGCCATCCTCCACTGCCTTCCCGGGCCACAGCAAAGAGCTGGCCTGGAAGAGGGGCAACCGGGACAGAATCCGGTGCCCCGACCGGGACTAGAACCCACTGCGCCAGCACCGCAGGCGGAGGATTAGCCTATTGAGCCACGGCACTGGCCTAGCCCAGTATAATTTTAATTTCCATCTGTCTTTTTATGGTGAGGCTAAGCATCCTGTCTTAGATACACAAGCGTCATTTGCTGCTCCTTTTTCCCTGGTGTCTCATATACTTAATACATTCCGTCGTTACTGTAGTCGGGTTTTTTCCTTTGAGATTGTGAAATAGCTTTTGCAAAACTGTGTATAACATGGAATTAGGAAGAATAATGAATTATTACACAGCACACCTGTCTAAACATCACTCAAGTTAAAAACAAAACAACTCAACAGGCTAATCCTCCGCCTTGTGGCGCCGGCACACTGGGTTCTAGTCCCGGTCGGGGCGCCGGATTCTGTCCCGGTTGCCCCTCTTCCAGGCCAGCCCTCTGCTGTGGCCCAGGAGGGCAGTGGAGGATGGCCCAAGTCCTTGGGCCCTGCACCCCATGGGAGACCAGGAAAAAGCACCTAGTACCTGGCTCCTGCCATCGGATGAGCGCGGTGCGCCGGCCGCAGCGCGCCATCCGCGGCAGCCATTGGAGGGTGAACCAACGGCAAAGGAAGACCTTTCTCTCTCTCTCTCTCACTGTCCACTCTGTCACAAAAAAAAAAAAAAAAAAAAACCATCTCATCAATCCATTTCTTTTCTCCATCATAAAGGGAGCCTGGCTTTTATCACAATCACTTTCTCAGTTTTATGTAGTTTCATCATCTATGAGGGCACTTCAGTTTCTGGAAAAAATGGAGTTAAAAAAATTTCTATTTGGGCCGGCGCCGTGGCTCAACAGGCTAATCCTCCGCCTTGCGGCGCCGGCACACCGGGTTCTAGTCCCGGTCGGGGCGCCGGATTCTGTCCCGGTTGCCCCTCTTCCAGGCCAGCCCTCTGCTGTGGCCCAGGAGTGCAGTGGAGGATGGCCCAAGTGCTTGGGCCCTGCACCCCATGGGAGACCAGGATAAGCACCTAGCACCTGGCTCCTGCCACCGGATGAGTGCGGTGTGCCGGCCGCAGCGTGCTGTCCGCGGCAGCCATTGGAGTGTGAACCGACGGCGGGGGAGGACCTTTCTCTCTGTCTCTCTCTCTCATTGTCCACTCTGCCTGTCAAAAAAAAAAAAATTCTATTTGGTACCAAAATTCTGCAATCCCTACACAGTATTTTCTTTTTTAAAATTAGTGGGGTACTCTTTATTTTTTTTGACAGGCAGAGTTAGAGAGAGAGAGAGAAAGAGAGAGAGAGAGAAAGGGTCTTCCTTTTTCCATTGGTTCACCCCCCAAATGGCCGCTGCGGCTGGCACACTGCGCCGATCTGAAGCCAGGAGCCAGGTGCTTCCTCCTGGTCTCCCATGCGGGTGCAGGGCCCAAGGACTTGGGCCATCCTCCACTGCCCTCCTGGGCCACAGCAGAGAGCTGGACTGGAAGAGGGGCAACTGAGACAGAATCCGGTGCCCTAACCAGGACTAGAACCCGGGGGCTGGTGCTGCAGGCAGAGGATAAGCCAAGTGAGCTGCAGCGCCGGCCAACACTCTTATTTTAAAGATTTATTTATTTGAAAGACAGAGTTACAGAGAGGAAGGAGAGAGAGAGGTCTTCCATCCACGGGTTCACTCCCCAGATGGCCGCAGTGGCCAGCACTGTGCCGATTCGAAGCCAGGAGCCTCTTCTGGGTCTCCCAGTGGGTGCAGGGGCCCAAGGACTTGGGCTATCTTCTACTACTTTACCAGGCCACAGCAGAGAGCTAGATCGGAAGTGGAGCAGCCGGGACTAGAACGGCCCCACACAGTATTTTCTTAACGTGTATTGCTATAATCTCTTCAAGACCTTCTATTACATGGCAGTTTTATTTCGCAACCTTCATGAAAAGGAAAGATCACATGTATTCTTCCGTAAGAACACAAGATCCTGCCGTGTGTGAGTGATTGTGTCGGCGGGTGCTGCTCTGGCTGCTTCGCCTCCATCACTGCACAGTACTGATACGCTAGCGCGTTATTTTGGTGATGGAAGTTGGGCTTGTTTTGCAGACTGGAACTATGGTAAGTATGCGGCTGTTCTCCCACTTGTTTGGATGCACGTGTGGGCGAGTCTCTGAATGGTTTGCTTACAACCTGCAAGAGATGTAAATTGTCAACTCTGAGAAACTGCCAAACTGTTTTCAAAATGGTTGTGGAAATTTACACAGCTACCAGCAGTTACAATGGTTCATCTTACTCTGTCTTTGTGAAGGGGACATTGCCAGTATTATGGGTGTATACTATTTCCTTCTGAGTGTCATTTGGGTTTCTCTGATGATCAATGAAATTGAGCACTCTTGTGTGTCTTTACTGGGTATTTGTGTTTTCTCTTGGGAAGTGCCTGTTCAGCTCTTTTGTTATTTTTTTAAAAAAGATTTATTTGAAAGGCAGAGTTGAGAGAGAGAGAGAGAGAGAGAGAGAGAGAGAGAGAGGTCTTCCATCTTCTGGTTCACTCTCCAAATGGCCGCAACAGCCAGAGCTGGGCTGATCCTAAGCCTGGAGCCAGGAGCTTCTTCCATGTCTCCCACATAGGGGCCCAAGCACTTGGGCCATCTTCTACTGCTTTCCCAGGTCATAGCAGAGAGCTGGATTGGAAGTGGAGCAGCCGGGACTCAAACCAGCACCCATATGGGATGCCAGAAATGCAGGTGGCGACTTTACTGGCTATGCCACACTGCCAGCCCATATTGCCCATTTTTGAGATTGTCTTTTTTTCTTTTCTTTTTTTTTTTTTTTTTTTTTTTTTTTTTTTTTTACAGGCAGAGTGGACAGTGAGAGAGAGAGACAGAGAGAAAGGTCTTCCTTTTGCCGTTGGTTCACCCTCCAATGGCCGCCGCGGTCGGCGCGCTGCGGCCGGCACACCGCGCTCATCCGATGGCAGGAGCCAGGAGCCAGGTGCTTTTCCTGGTCTCCCCATGGGGTGCAGGGCCCAAGCACCTGGGCCATCCTCCACTGCACTCCTGGGCCACAGCAGAGGGCTGGCCTGGAAGAGGGGCAACCGGGACAGAATCCGGTGCCCCGACCGGGACTAGAACCCGGTGTGCCGGCGCCGCAAGGCGGAGGATTAGCCTGTTGAGCCACGGCGCCGGCCTTTTCTTTTCTTTTTAAAAACCTACGTGAAAAAAAGTCTTCTGTTAGCAATGTGTCTACTTTGACTCCTGGTTACCCCACTTTCAATCCAGCTTCCTGCTAATGCTTGTCCTGGGAGGCAGCAGATGATGGCTCAAACACTTGGGTCCCTGGCACCTATGTAAGAGACTCAGATGGAGTTGCAAGTTCATGGCTTTGACCTGGCCTGGCTCTGGCTGTTGTGGGCATTTGGGGAGTATACCAGCAGGTTGAAGATTCTTTCTCTTTCTGTCTTTCCCTCCTTCTCTGGTTCCCTGCATTTCAAATAAATAAAAAATATCAACTTGAAAAAAATAGAACAGTTAATAAAATCCTAATCTTAGACTCCCAGCCTCCAGAACCCTGAGGAAAGAAACTTTTGATGTTTAAGCCACTCGATCTGCACTAGCACTAATTAATACTAATTACAGTATCTCACTGTGTTTTCGTTTACATTTCTGTAGCAACCAACGATGTCCCACACATTTTCACTGTTTATTTGCTATCTTTATATCTTCCTTGTCAACGAGTCTACTTTAATTACTTACTGGTATTACGTTAGATTTTCTTCTGAGAGTTCTTCATAGTTTACATACGTAGATTCATCAAAAAAATTTACGGAAAATGCATATTATGAAAAATGATGCATGAATTTAATTTTTTTGTACGAAAATAAGATTTAATTATATTTTCTCACAAATCTTCTGAAGCACACGTGTCCATGGCATTTGTCAGATGTTTCACATGTATTGTGTCCTGTTCTGTGGCTTGCCTTTTCGTGTTGGTGGCTGTGTCTCTCAAAGTGCAGCTTTTCATTTTGCTTCAGCACAATTAATCAAAAAGCGTTGTATTTTCATTGGCCTACTAAGAAGTGTTTGGGGCCGGCACTGTGCCATAGTGGGTATAGCTGCTGCCTGCAGTGCCGGATGCTGGTTTGAATCCCAGCTGCTCCACTTCCAATCCAGCTCTGTGCTATGGTCTGGGAAAGCAGAAGATGGCCCAAGTCCTTGGCCTCCTGCACCCACGTGGGAGACTCGGAAGAAACTCCTGGCTCCTGGCTTTGGATCGGCGTAGCTCCAGCCATTGTAGCCATCTGGGGAGTGAACCAGCAGATGCAAGACTCCTCCCCCTCCCTCCCTCCCTCTCTCTCTCTCTCTCTATACATATATATGCCTCTACTACTCTTTCAAATAAATAAATCTTTAAAGCAGTGTTTGCTTAAAATTATCCTATATTTTCTCTTAGAGAATATACCTTTAGCTTTTTAAAAACTGTTGGATATGCTAGAGGTGAAAGTCGAGAGATTTTTTGGTGCATGTGACTATTGTTTCTGCACTATTTGGGACAAGATTATGCTGTCCTCGTTTAGTTGCTTTGGTGCCTTTTGGGAAACTCCATTGATGGTGTAAAATGACTCCATTTCTGGACTCTTGTGTTCCATTTTTCTAAAAACACATGGAGGGTCTTCAAAAAGGTCATGGAATCTACATGTTATGAAAAAGCCATGTGTTTATCATGAATGCATGATGAATTTTGTGGAAAGCTTTTTCTCTCTTGCATGAGATGGTTAATATGGTGAATCAAACATGATCGCTTTGCAGACGTTGGAGCAGCATTGCTTTCCCAGTACAAATCTCGCTCAGACATGCTCAATTACCCTGTTGACATACTGTTGGCTCCAACTTGGTCAAACTGTCAGTTTGATGTCTATATTTATATGGAATATCGGCCTATTGTTTTCTGTTTTGTAATGATTTTGTCTGAGTTGGCTATCAGGGAAATGCTGGCCTTAAAGAATAAGTTAGAAAACGTCCCCTCTTCATTTTCTGAAGTCTCTTGTATATAATTCTCCTTTGATTGATGCCATCTGTATCTGGAGCTTTCTGTAGAGAAGAGTTTTAATTACAAATTTAATTTCTTTAATAGACATAGGGAAACTCAAGCTATCTCCTTAAGTGAGCTTTGGTAGTTTTTTAAGATTTATTTATTTATTTGAAAATCAGAGTTACAGAAAGAAGGAGAGAAGAAAGAGAATGGTCAATCTTCCATCCACTGGTTCTCTCCCCAGATGGCTGCAATGGCCAGCGCTGGGTCAGGAAGGAGCTTCATCCAGGTCTCCTATGCGGGTGGCAGGGGACTCAGTACTTGGGCCATCTTCTGCGGTTTTCCCAGGCTGTTAGCAGGGAGCTGGATCAGAAGTGGAGGACCTGGGACATGGTGCCCATGTGGGATGCCAGCACCAGCCCCAGTAGTTTGGCCTTCTAAAGAATGTTCTGGTTACACCTTTACTTGTCCAACTTATTGTCATAAAGTTGGTTTTGATACTTCCTCGAGATGCAATGAATTTGAAAAGCCCTTGTCTCGACTGTTGAACAGTTTTTTTTTTCATACAATTTGTTGAACTCCTTACTTAGTATAGTTAATCGCATGTGTGTAAAGTTAATTGAAAATAGATCTTAGTAAAAACTAAGAATGGGACTAGGAGAGGAAGGAGGAAGAGGGGTAGGAGTGTGGGTGGGAGGGCAGGTACAGTGTGAAGAATCACTGTATTCTTAAAGTTGTATTTGTGAAATACATGAGGTTTGCATTCCTTAAATAGAAGGTTTCTGTGGGGAAATCACTCACTTCCTAACTATTGAATGTTCTGTAGGGATTTCCTCTCTATTATTCCTGGTTCTAACCATTTGTAGATCCATTTTTCCTGATCAATCTAGCTACTCATGTTTTTAAAAAATAACTTTTAGTTTCATTCACTGTCCCTTTTTCTGTTCATTAGTTTCTGCTCTTTATGATAGTTCTTAAGGTACAATCTTAATTTTCAAGAAAATTATGGTGCTAAATTTTTCTTCAAGAACTTCCTTATCTGCATTCCACAAACCCTGATATGTTTTCATCTCCATTCAGTTTGGAATTCTTTACTTTGAAACCACTTTCGTCTAATATTAATACAGAGACTCTGGAGCTGCTTCTGCTTTTCCCTTCTGACAGTCTTGTCTTTGGTCGTGGGCAGTTTCTTTACACATAGGCACACAGAAGAAACACTTCAGATTTGAAGAGAATCCTCTACCCATGTAGCTTTCTCTTTTTTGGGACTCCATTCTATCTCCCTTGGTTGCCCTGCACTTTGAACTTGGTCTCCTCAAACCATGGGGTCGCCCAGACAGCTCTGGCTACATAATTACAGGATCCAGTGCAAAGTAAGATGCTAGGCTTCAGTTTATAAATTATTAAGAATTCTGGGGCCAGCGCTGTGGCGTAGCAGGTAAAGCTGCTGCCTGCAGTGCTGGCATCCCATATGGGCGCCGGTTCAAGTCCTGGCTGCTCCACTTCTGATCCAGCTCTCTGCTGTGGCCTGGGAAAGCAGTGGAAGATGGCCCAAGTCCTTGGGCCCCTGCACCCATGTGGAGACCCAGAAGAAGCTCCTGGCTTCAGATCAGCATAGCTCTGGCTGTTATAGCCAACTGGGGAGTGAACCAGCGGATGGAAGACCTCTCTTTCTGCCTCTCCTCTGTGTAACCCTGACTTTCAAATAAATATTTTAAAAATGTCTAAAAGAATTCCAAGGCAGTGACAGCCAAGCATTAGACCCAGCTGAGGCCCTTCTAAACACGGGAGCCTGCGTGACTGCACAGGCTGCACACCCATGTAACTGGCTCTGCCACTGAGCAATGTTGCGACTTCCTCCTTCCTATGAACACTAGCCTTGGTAGAATTGAAACTATGGACCTACACTGTGGCTGATGTGTAACAAATACAAATATATTGCTTTCCTCTGTGAAATTTACAAAACTACTGAGAAGACAAGATACTCTAGTAAAAAGTTAGCAGTACGGTATTAAAGGCCAATCGAGTGGTCAAGGGTGGTTTGACAAGGGTTTAAGATGTAGAACTTGAGTTGGGCTCTGAAGGAAGGAGAAGTTTAGGAAAACTCAAGGAAGAAGAGAGCTTGCGACCTGCTAGGGAACTAATAGTTATCATGTATGATGTGCAAGCCCATTAGACACCTCATGTGATACTCACAGTACTCAAACAGCAAAGTAGCGCTAGGTACTAGTGTTCTCATTTTATAGATAGGAAACTTGATGTTAAGGAAGATTGAGAGACCTGCCAAGCACATGAAGCTAATGAGTAGACCACATGGCTCCTAAGCAGCCAAGTGGAGAGTGCGAATGAACAAGTTTGGACTTTATTTTATGGATAAAGGAGAAGTATTGGCAATTGAAAGTAAAGAACTCATTTCTTTCCAAAAGATTTCATATAAATATGGAAAGACCGTAAAAGTGAACTCCTTGAAATCCCGAGTATCTTGCTGACCGAAGTGAAAGCGCCAAGGGTCATGTCTGCACACCAAGGAGTGCAGAGATAACAGATTCCACTCCTCGTGAGCCTTTCATCCTGTTTATCTCAGGAGAAAACCCAAGTCCATTTTTTTTCCTTCCTGACCACTTCATTTTTCCCCTTCAAATAGCAACTTCTGTTTTGTAGATTATCCTTGTTCTCTTCTTCATTTTGGCTTCATAAAATGAACATCTGGAATTTTCCTGGATTGTTTTATTCTTGAAATAAAATTCTATTAAAAGACTTTCTGCTGTTCAAAGGATAATTTATTATTTTGCTTGGTATGCTTTTGAGTTGGTGGAACACTTATCATTGTCATATGTAAATTGAGCATTTCAATCCCAATTTAAGCCATTCAACTGGCAAATAGAATCTTGTTGACACAAATTCATCATGCATTTATGTGGAAATACTTTCTTTATTGTAGCATTAAATTGGATGGGTATTACCATCATTTTCAAGGTAACCATTGGCAAAACCATTAGTCCACCTAGAAATGAAAATTCCTTAAAAGTTCCATCTGCCATTAAAATGCCTGAAATGCTTGCCCTTGCAAGGGCCTGATAAGAAATGTTACAGAGTTGCTTTTGGCTCTTCAGAGTACCTGGTATTTCATGGGGAAGTCTGATTCTTCTATGTTAAGTGTCTCACACACAGTCTGATACGTGGCAGACTCAAATATTCACTTTTACTTTTCTCCCTATGGATATAAAGGACTCACTTAAGGTCTAAACTAAATGTGTCCTAGCAGGTTATATTTGGGTGACTTTTTTATAATTAAAATATGCAATATATAGAAGTCCTCCCTTACATGCAGATGTTATATTCTAAGACCCTCAGGAGTTGAAGTCATAGATGATACCAAACCCTATACATGCTACAATTCTTCCCTATACATACATATGCTAAAGTTTAATTTATAAATTAGGTACAGTAAGAGACAAACAGCAATAACATAATAAAATGGAACATTTAACAATATACTGTAATAAAACTTAGGTGAATGTGGTCTCTTTCTCTCCACCGCCATGGTGCAGAGTGGATAAGCTGGACAAAGGGGCAATTCACATCCCAGGTAAGGCAGAACAGGAGAGTGAGATTTCATCACATTACTCAGAATGGCAACTTAAAATTTGGGAATTGTTTATTTCTGGAAATTTCCACTCATTTTTGGCCCATGGTGGAGCATAGGTAACTGAAAATGCAGAAGGTGAAACTGCAGAGAAGGGGGAAGACTACTGTAATTTACATGTAATAAAATGCATTGCTTCTAAGCATGCAGTTAGATGAGTGTTTTCAATTGTATTCACCCCAGCAACCACCACCTAGTATTTCTCTCAACTTACTTTCTCACATCACCATAGATTAGTTTTGCCTACTCTAGGATTTCATGTAACTAATATTATATTACTTGTGTACATTTTTTTCAATCAGCAGAATGTAAGATTCATGTATGTTCCAGATGTTAGCATTATTTCATTGTACGGATATATGTCAATTTCTTTTTACTCCATTCTCTTGTTGGTATCCGTGTGACTTTTTCCAGTTTGGGGATAGTATGAATAAGGCTGCGGTGACCATTCTTGTACAAGTCTTTCTGGGGACATGTTTTTGTTTCTCTTGAGTAAATATCTAGTAGTCACAAGATAATGTGTGTTAAACTTTATTGAAACTGTAGAACAGTTTTCCAAAAATGGTTGTGTTTTTCTAATCTCCCACTGGGCATCAATGAGAGTTCCAACTATTCTATAGTCCTGTCAACACTTAGCATTGTCAATTGTTTGAATTTTAGCCATGCTAGTGGATTCTTAGACTTGATATCCTTTCGGACAAAATTTATTATGTGTGGTGGGGTGGGCAAAAAAAATAATCAAGTTTTCTAGGTTGTTCGAGTTTCTCTAAAAGAAGGAATGGTCTGTGTTTGAGAAAGACTTTCTGATAAGCTGCTGTGGGAGGACAGGGATGCCTTGAGCCCATAGGTTTGGAGGTAGCGCTAATGATGACTGCCCTACATGAGGAAGGAACAAGAATTGTGGAGAGGCTAGCACAGCGGTGTAGCAGGTAAAGCCGCTGCCTGCAGTGCTGGCATCCCATATGGGCGCCGGTTCAAGTCCTGGCTGCTCCACTTCCAATCCAGCTCTCTGCTGTGGCCTGGGAAAGCAGTAAAAGATGGCCCAAGTCCTTGGGCCTCTGCACCCATGTGGGAGACCTGGAGGAAGCTCCTGGCTCCTAGCTTTGGATCGGCGCAGGTCCAGCAGTTGCAGCCAATTGGGGAGTGAACTAGCGGTTGAAAGACCTCTCTCTCTTACTCTCTCTTTCAAATAAATAAATCTTTTTTTTTTTTTTTTTAATTCTAGAGTATAGGCAGAACACAGAGGAGAGAGAAGACAAAGACTCAGGAAATACGATAGAGACTTGAGTCCCTGGCGGTAGAAATGGCCACCGAGGGACTGCTCAGGGCCAAGAAAATGTAGTATATTGCATTTTAAATGATCTCCTGTGGCTAGATCTGGCTACACCCAGGTATCTCAGGGAATTCATTGTGGGGGGTGTGGTGGAGGACCAGGAGAAAGGCCAGAGTCTCCTGTTTGGATCACTCAGAGTGGAGGTGTGGAAAAAAGCCCCAAGAGATTGAGAAGAGAATAATTCAACTGAAGTTGGAAATTAAAGTTTCCCAAGGGATTGAGAAACACCGCGCTCTTTCAAGGAGTGTGGAGCTTTCCCATGAGGCTCTGTTAATATTAAGGGATAGAGTGACATTAGTTGACAGCCAAAATTGGAGTGACCACAGGTCCTAGCACAGCCAGGACTTAACTGGCTTACTCTGTGGCCCCCAGAGAAGTCAATAATAGTGTCACCTTTCACTCTGAAGCATTTCCTGCTTTGCACAGAAATTAACTACTTGAGCTCAGTGGTTTCAACCTTGAGCACACATTTAAAACACCTGATGCCCAGGTCCCAGTCCAGAGATTTGATTCCCATATCAGCTGCATGGGCTCGGGACTCAAACGCTCCCAAGTGAACCTGCTGGGACGCCAAGGCTGACAATTACTGCTCTAGCTACAAGCCAAGGAAACAAGGCCTCGTGGAGTAGAAATTGTATATTGGGAGGGGGGAAACCAATTCAAATGTGAGCTATCATCATGGGGTTTTAGATCTGAAGCAAAGAAATACCATAAAATTCAACCTTTTACTCCAGCAAAATATTTAAATACCAAAGATTCTCTATTATTAACAGGGTATCTAGAATCTTTTGTATAGTATAGCATTGTCACTGAAACTCATGAGTTACAATTCTGCTTAAGAGTTTTTTTAATGAGAGTCCTTGGCGTAGCAATACTAGAATTTACAAACTATACAGATCTCTCCTTTATTTGGCAAGACAAAGAGCAAATGCTTATAGAAGAACTGACCTTTCACTTTCGGCCCATTCATTGTTGACATTGTGAAGACGCAGTGATGTGTGCAGGCACTTTAGGAAGGACACCGGAAGGGGACTCGGTTTTAGGCATGGTTACGATCGCATTGCCAAGGGCCTTCTGTTTTGGTCACACAAGGGGACGTCCTTTAACTTGCCTGGTTGATGACAAACTGCAGCAGGCACCGCTCTAACAGAATGCCCTAGCTCCGCTCCGGGGCTCACACGCTTTGTCCTGCTAGGTTTTCTCACAACTAGGGTCCATTGTCCTGGCAGGGGAGGTCAAGTATAGCTTAGCTCTCTGGGACACAGCCTTAAGTCACCAACTGCTGCTCCTTTAGCATCCATGTTATATCCTGGTTCTGGTACCTGGGCTTCTGCCTGTGCCCAAGACAAGGGGCTGGATCCTCCATATCTTCACCTATCATCCCATGATAGGAGCCCACCTCTGGGCCCATGGTCAGCTCCAGCCTGGTGAGTGCACTCTCCTCCCACCACCCTGATGCCTCCGTTACTCCACGCCAAAGTGGCTGACCACATGCCAGAAAGCTGTCCCTGGCAGTAGCTGTCACAACACACAACCGCCGATCTGGCCTGACAATCCAGCCCTGTTCAGGCATCCTCTGGCCCATGCGCAATTGTGTTCAGAGAAAAGACAGCCTGCAGATCAGCATCCACCTCCACATCACGGGCCATCCTCAGCCCTGTCCCTTCAGTCCCCTCCCCCAAACCTTGGCTGCGCCGCCCCCCATCTCCTAAGGCAGCTACAACACCTGGCACCTGGCACCTGGCAAGAGAGGCTCAGTAAACACACCGAGTGTTCGCGAAGCTCATGGAGCGGCAGGCATTTGGCCTCGTCAGGTCCCGGCTACTGTGCTTCTGACCCAACTTCCTACTAACGTGTGTCCTGGGAGGCACCAATGAGGACTCAGGCGCTTGGGTCCCTGCCAACCACAGGGGAGACTGGCACTGGGTTCCAGGCTCCCGGGGTTAGCCTGGCCCAGCGCTGGCTATGGTAGACATTTGGAGAGTGAACCAGCAGATGAAGAATCTCTCCCCCATCTGTGTGTCCTCTGTCACTACCTTTCCGATAAGATGAAAATAATTTTTAAAAGCATATTTTTTAAAGTTCATGGAAATATATATTATGAATATGAAAAAACTATGCATGGATTTCAAAAAAAATGTGCACCAAAATAAACATATCTTTTAATCCTATTTTTCCACAAACTTTTTTTAGGTACCCTCATACTTAGGATAATAAATAGCCCACAAAAGAAACAAGACTGGAAACAAAGATTGTTTCTTCTGGAAGCCCATTTCTGAAACAAAAACACCAACGTGTTTCAGGATCTTGAAAAGTTATCCGTCTTCATGGCAGGGCGGAGACAGTATAGAAACTGCCAGAGCGAATCCCTATCACTGTGTTTGGTATACTGGGGATATGTTCTACTTCCTTTCCCTTTCCCTTCTGTACCCACACATTACCTATTAAGTTATATACATATTGGAGTCACACTGGGCATGCTGTAATTTAACTCAATGCTATATCTGAAATCCTTTTTTGCCAAATTCTTTCAAAACACAATTTTAAATTTATTTTTAAACTGGCAGCTAATAATTGTACACAGTTATGGCCTACCATGTGAGGTCTTGCTAGAAGTTTAGGTTGTATAATCATCAACTCGGGATATTTAGGTTCTCCATCATCTTCAACAGTTCTCATTTCTGTGACGAGAACACTCAAAAAAAGCCTGTCTTGTAGCTGTTTTTGTTTATCTGTTACAGTGTTGTTAAGTACAATCACCCTTCCAGGTGATAGTACACCAGCACATCCTCCCCCTACCTAGCTGTCTCTGTACCTGCCTACCAGCCTCTCCCCATAGCCCCTCGCTCACCTCTGATAACCAGCATTCCACCCTCAGCTCCCACGAGCTCAGCTTTCTTAGACTCCACATATGGGTGAAATCATGGGGTATTTCTTTCTGTGCCTGCTTATTTCACTTACCATTATAATCTCTAGGTCCACCCACTAAAATATAATTTTTAATGGCAAGCTACACCCCATAATATGGATGTATGTTGTAATGTATTAACTCAATTATGTATTTTTAGCTGGGTTGCTTTTAGTTTTTTGACACTAAACAATGCTTTGATAAACCTCTTTGTACAAAAGTATACATTTTCCTGGCCTTGCTGGTGGTTTTATTAGAATAAGTTTCAAGAAATGGTATTTCTATATTACACACGATCCATATCTTTAAGGCTTTTGAAAGACTATTGCCAAATAACAGAAAGGCTATTAGCTCGCTTCCTACCAGAAAGGTCATTTTTTGTTCTTACTGCCAGTGGGTATTATCATTTTTAAAACATGGGTGATTTTTAAGAGTTACATATTTCCAAACACGTGTCAACAAAAGAAACCACAAGATTGCTATGAAACAACAGAGGTCAGTATGGAAAAGGAACAAATTTTTCAACATTCATAGTATTGAAATTGCATTCTTTTAGGCCTGTGGCCAGTTTTTCCAAGGGCTTCAATTTGGAAACTGGTAAAATTAGATCCATTTCTTGGACATACCTTCTATTTTGTAAGCCCGTTTGGTAAGCAAATCACCAAATGTAATAATGATGCCGACCTAATTATAGCTTGAAGAAATCGTCAACATATCTAACTCCAAGTTCACTGGAGACATGGAAGCTGCTTTAAAAGACCTTTTACTTACTGAAAAAAGTGGTCATCTTGCACTGGTTTGCCTGGCGGAGGAATTCTTGGCTGGCCACTGCAGGAAATATTCACATCGTGGAAAGGGTCTGAGGGAAGAAAGGAAAAGAAGTTACTATTAATCATGGGGCGCATGAGTCAGCCTCACTTTAAGGATTTACTCTGAAGTCGAGAATTCAAAAAACATGGGAAGCCCTAGGGATGGGGGAAGAGAAAACTATTACTAGTTGGAATAATTTTCTTCAAAGAAAACAATTCCTTTCTATATGAACTGCCACAGAAAACCATCTCAATGTGCAAATCTGTGTGCAGTTGAGAAGGCCATTCTCACGTCTGTTCACACAGCGTGGGTGTGCACCTGCGGGAGAGGGGAGGCTTCGCAATGAGATATTCAGATGGAGCACAGAAAAATGACTCACATGTCAGATGGCAATGCTCCTCCGCAGAGCATGGAAGTGCTCTAGAGGGAACTGGCTATTTTCGCTTAATGCTCTGAGTAGGAAGCGTCTTTGGTAAGAAGATGTGTATTATGAAAACTCAATGCATCGATTTAAAAAAAAATTTTTTGCATCAAAACAAACATCTCTTAACTCCATTTCTCTGCACTCATTTTCAAGTACCATCATAGGTTAGTGGTTGGAGCACCAAAATTGGACTGAGAATTGCTATCTCTAGTTTGCCACTGGCTTTTCTTTGGTGTCCTGAGACAACTGGTTTTTACCCTTCTATCAAGTTCTGTGAAAGACCAAACAAACAATTAAGAACTGCCAGGAAGATATTTAAGAATACTTTACTGCCAGAAGGACATGTATGATGCACCAAATATTTGAAAATTTGCTTATTAAAAACATCTGATGATTGGACTGCAAAACAAAAACAACTTCTGCTTTTATATTTGAACAAGCTTGATGGCATACCCTGGCGAAAGCCATTTAATACTATATCTTAAGACTGCAGAATCAATTGCATTTATTGACTGGCTTTCTGACATCTATTTTTAACATGATAAGTGCTGTTCTTGGCAAGCCCTCAGCAGTGTCCCCAGTGCATGGTCTGCCAGAATCATTAGAGAGTAAATATTGTGAGATATTCCCATTCCCAGAACGTGCTTACACACAGGGCTATTTTAGAGTCATCAACACATGGTGCTGGATTTCAAAATTAGAATCCAAGTATAATGCGACAGTAGGAGTAGACCCTAAATTGTCCTTGAAGGGAAATTAGGCCATCACATGCTTTCTCCATGTGGTTGCGTTGAAAGGGATATGAATGAACCTAAGAATCCCACAGTTCTGCAGAAGGACCATTTGGGACAGGCTTGGCATAAGGCTAGTTGCTTCACGTTGGTTATCTCATTTGATATGTAAACACCCTGCAAGGCAGGTGCTATTATTCCCATTTGATACACAAGGAGACTTATACCACAAAGAAAATAATCAATTCTGGGGCCGGCACTATGGCATAGTGGATAAAGCCACCACCTGCAGTGCCTGCATCCCATATGGGCACCAGTTCGAGTCCTGGCTGCTCCACTTCTGATCAGCTCTCTGCTATGGCCTGGAAAACCAGTGGAAGGTGGTCCACGTCCTTGGGCCCCTGCATTTGTGTGGGAGACCTGGGAGAAGTTCCTGGCTCCAGGCTTAGGATCAGCCCAGCTCTGGCCATTGCAGCCATTTGGGGAGTGAACCAGTGGGTGGAAGACCCCCCACACACACACCAACTCTGCCTTTCAAATAAATAAATAAATCTTAAAAAAATGAAAATAATTTAATCTGGGGCTGGAGTTGTGGTGCAGTAGATTAAGTAGCAGCTTTTGACACTGGCATCCCAAATTGGAGTGCCAGTTCAAGTCCCTGCTGCTCTGTTTCTGATCCAGCTCCCTGCTTATGCACCTGGGAAGGCAGCGGAAGGGGGCTCAGGTACCTGACCCCTGCCTTTCATCTAGGAAACCTGGATGGAGTTCCACGTTCTTGGCTTCAGCCTGGCCCAGCTATATTTGGAGAGTGAACCAGAGGTTGGGGGAGATTTCCACCTTTTCCTCTGCCACTTCACCTTTCAAATAAGTAAATAAATTGTACTTCACAAAATTGATTCCAGATCTGCTAAGTGCAGGAGCAAGATGTGACTCACATTCTCCACTGTGCTCCCTGCTGCGTCCCCCATGTGTCATGCATGATATACAATGATTAGTAGTCACTAGATCACAGTAGGTGAACCATCAAGCTTTGCCAACTGGAAACGCTATTCTTCGGTCGCTAATGTGCCCTCATCAATGCCAATGACATGAGCCAACTGCCAAGAATAAGCAAAAACTAGTCAGAGTTTGAGGGAATGGGTTATTTTCTATTAGGCCCCATGGGAGCCAGCATAATGCTTCTCTCAAAGATGTCCATGTTCTGTTCCTTGTAATCCCTGGCAGCCGTGAATATGTTAAGTTCCATGGCATGGCAGGCTTAAGGGTGCCAATCAGTTCACTTTAAGATGGGGAGAACGAGTTATGTGTTGTCCAATATGAAGTAATGCAATAACTAGTACTGAAACAGTATTTTTACACCTTGTGTCTGCGCAGGTGCAAACTGACAAAATCTTTACTTAGTATATACTGAATCGATCTTCTGTATATAAAGATAATTGAAAATGATTAAAAAAATTGGAAGTTACATAAAAATCAATCAATTAAAAAAAAACAATATCATGTAGGATCTCTGTCCTTAATGTGCTGTACAATGTGATTTAATGCTATAACTAGTACTCAAAGAGTATATTTCACTCTGTGATGCTATGTGAGGGCAAATGGTTTAAAATCTTTTCTTAACACATACTAAACTGAGCTCCTGTATACAAAGAGAATTGAAAATGAATCTGGATGTGAATGAAAGGGGAGAGGGAGTGGGTAAGGGGGGAGGGTAGCGGGGGGAGGGAAGGTATGGGTGGGGAAGCCATTGTAATACACAAGTTGTACCTTGGAAATTTATATTCTAAATAAAAGTAAAAAAAAAAAAAGATGGGGAGAACGTCCTAGGTCGTGCAGGTGTTTCCATCATCCCAAAGGCCCTTAAAAGTAGAAGAGAGAAGGTCAGCAGAAGAGATCAGAGAGACGATGTGAGAGGGAGCCGGACAGCCACTGCCAGCTTTGAAGAGGGAGGAAGGGGCTATGAGCTGAGGAAAGCTGGCAACCTAGAGAAGTTGGAAGAGGCAAGGACAAGCACTCTACCCTGGAACCCCTGGGAAAAACAAACAGTCCTCTCGACACCTCAATTTTAACCCAGAAATACCCCGTTCAGATTTCTGACTTCCAAGGTCATTGTTTCAAGCCACTAAATTTTTGGTAATTTGTTACAAAAGGGATGGGAGGGGAATATTATTGATAAAGGTCATCATCTCAGGTCAGCAATGGCCTGCAAATCTGGCCTGTCACCTGTGTTTGGGATATAGCCATGACCATTTGTTCATATGTTGTCCATAGCTGTCTACATATATGTTGTTCATATGTTGTCCATAGCTGTCCGCATATGAACGTGTTGTTCATATGTTGTCCATAGCTGTCCGCATATGAACATGTTGTTCATATGTTGTCCATAGCTGTCCGCATATGAACATGTTGTTCATATGTTGTCCATTGCTGCCTGCCACAATGGCAGAGTTGAGGAGCTGCAGCTGAGACTACTGGAAACACCAACTGCCTGGGCCTTTACAGAAACAGCACACTGACCTCTGATCCATGTTCTAGTTATAAATACAGTCAAAGCTGTAACTATCGATCAAATTCACTGTAACAATGGACACCATTGCTTTGAGAAAAGTCAGTACTTTTTTGGTTCTTAGTCTAAATTTTCTCTTGAACAGAGAGGTAGCAAAATTCTGGTTAACCGAAGGCCCCAGTGTGTTGCATGCTAGTTGGAATCGTGTATCATACCACAGAAGGCCAAGTTGCCCGAGTGTGAAGTTCAGCAATAAAAACTTATGGTATTCACACAAGGAAGAATTTAGTTTTAATTTTTATTCCTCCTCCGCAAACACACACACACACACACACACACACACAGTAACTTCCAGCTTTATAAGAAGAGTGCTTTTCCGTTCTTTTCTTCACTCCCCCTTCCTGCTCTCAACTGGGGAACCCCTGGGATTGGCAGTATGTACTGAGAGGAAGCCAGGCCAGCTCTGCCCTATTCGGTCAGTCAGCTTCTCCCAGTTAGCCTCAGGGGGCCATTTCCAGTTTGGGTCAATTCCCTTTGGAAATGGGTGACTGTGATTCCACTGGAACTTGATTACAGAGTAACCTTTGCGTTTAGCTGTGGCAATAGTTCTTTCATTGGAACTAATAGAATATGGCTTGAGACAATGACAACATTGAGAATATTGTAGAATATTGTTTGAGACAATTCCATCTATACTATGGCCCTTTTTAGTATCTTTGGTCATGGGCCCAGACTTTTGTTCTGAGTGTTTTTAAAAATCTGTGTTCTTAAAATGTTTAAGCTTTTCTACTATGGGAAACTAAAAGTATTTATAGACAGAATAGTACATAATGATGTAGTTCACTTGATTCAACAATTAACTACACATGGCCAGTCTAGTTTCATTTTCTACACCCACCTACTTCCTCCTCACCTAAACATTTTTGAAGCAAATCCCAAGTACCACATTGTTTCACCCAAAAATATTCCAGTACATCTGTCAAAAAGATAAGGATGCTTTCAAAAAATATCATACTTGTTTCACTTCCTAAAAACATTTCACACTAATTCTTCATCAGATGTCCAGTGAGTACTCAAGAAAATAGTTTCAAAAAGTTATCTTGCCCTCAAACATTTTGAGTGGTTTATGATTTTTATTCTCCCTGAGGCAGGCTACAATGCAAGTGATAAATGTGGAGCCAATATGTATTCACACCACCCCAAATGCATGCCACCCCAAGCTAACCATGCTCATTATTGGATTTAGGATCCCCAAGGGCAAACCAAGTGTGCGTGGTGGAGGGGACAATCGCACCCTCCTCTAAGCTTCATGCAGATCAAACAGTGAGGGGCCCTTTTGTTTCCTCCTTGACTTTCTTCATTTCCAGAATGTCTTACGGAAACTTCATGGAATTGCTCGCCCCTCCTATACTAGCTTCTCTTTTAAAGCATTTTCCACGTTTTGACCAGCCCATCCCTAAAGAAACACGACACATGGTCACTTGCTCAGGCAGACATGCACAGTGTGTAAGGTGAGACTTCGGCACTCCTGTTTCTGAGGGGACTGACAGTTTGCTTTCAGTGTTTGAAAACTGTGCGTGGCCATTTCGGCAAACGAGCATCTCATCACGAATGGGAGCAGTAATGCTCAGAATTTTCTTTTTTGATTTTCAGTCTCTTGCTGAAAAGAGCCTGTTCCTTCCATCCTGGTCAGCCTAGAGGATGCTGACATCATCTGGCTTTTAGGGGCCAGGCTGGAGGTGGTCACAGAGCCAGGAAAGCCACCTGCCTGCGAGTTGGGGGAATTAGGGGGAGCTGGGAGGTGCGTGCCACCCAAAGCTTTAAGCCGTTTTCACGTCTGTTGTAACAAGTTCTCCTGAGATGCTTCATATACCTTACCATTCACCCGTTTGGAGTGCACAGTGGTTTTTCATATAGTCACAGTTGTGCGATCGCCACAATTTAATCTTAGAACATTTTCATCCCTCCAAAAGAAACCTGGCACCCTTGAGTAACCACTGCCTCCCCACGCATCATCCCTCACTCGCAGCAACCATTATCCTACGGGACGCTTCGTAATGCTTTTTCCTCCAGGGTCCAACTCAGGTGTCCCTTAGAAATTTGGAACTTTGGTTTTCCACAGATGGCTAACATACAGCACTCACCGCCCCACCTAACCTCCAATGTGAAAAGCAAACTCGGAAATGGTAACTGGGCTTTCAGAGGAGAAAATAAGGGAGAAATAATATAGAAGCTTTTCTTCTAGTCTTAAATTCCTAACTAGACAAGAAACCAATGTTGGCTGGCGCCGCGCCTCACTAGGCTAATCCTCCGCCTGTGGCACCGGCACCCCGGGTTCTAGTCCTGTTGCTCCTCTTCCAGTCCAGCTCTCTGCTGTGGCCCAGGAAGGCAGTGGAGGATGGCCCAAGTGCTTGGGCCCTGCACCCACATGGGAGACCAGGAGGGGGCGCCTGGCTTCTGGCTTCAGATTGGCGCAGCGCGACAGCCATAGGGGCCACTTGGGGGGTGAACCAATGGAAGGAAGATCTTTCTGTCTGTCTGTCTAACTATGCCTGGCAAAAGAAAAAAAGAAAGAAAAAAACCAATGTAAAAATCTGAAAAATGAGTTAAAATGGGGCCGGCATCATGGTACAGCTTAAGCCACCATCTGTAGCACCAGCATCCCGTGTAGCCCCTGGTTCAAGTCCCAGCGGCTCCACTTCTGATTCAGCTCTCTGCTAATGCAACTGAGAAAGGAGAATAAGATGGCCCAAGTGCTTGGGCCCCCGCACCCATGTGGGAGACCCGGATGAAGCTCCTAGCTTTGGCCTGCTCAGCCCAGGCCAATCGTAACCATTTAGGGGAGTGAACCAGTGGATGGAAAACTCTCAATCTCTAACTCTGCCTTTCAAATAAATAGATGAGTTAAAATAGGTGATATTAGGTGATCTCATATAAAGTAAAACAGGCCAACAGATGATCATTTGGAAATGGATAGAACACAACATGAAGCTCAGAGAACAAATCTAGTGAGGGTGTGCGCAATTTCCCCCATCTTTTCAACACCTTGCCGTCAGTGTCTTTCCATGTATGCACTGCTGCTTTCCTCTGCAGAGTTTTTGTTTAGCACCTCCCCCACGATTCAACATGGCAAGCTTAAAATGTATCTTCCGAGTTTTGAGGCATTTATCATGTGCTAAATGATCTAACCACCCCCTCTTCCCAAAAAGGCTTCAGAACCTTAGGTAAGGATCTCAGGATAATTACTGAAAGCAAACGTGGGTTTGCAACAATTGGTCTTCTTCCCAAAATGGATCCTGCACCGGAGCTTATTAACATATTGTGACTTAGCAACATGTTCTCTCAACAGTAAGTTGGATAATGCCTCAGTTTTGGCTATATTTATAAAAATTACTTAGCTTAGAGTTTTAATCTTTGCACTTTGAGGTGTGAAGAGCAAAAAAAAAAATATAAAGATCTTGAACACCTCACTATTTATTTCAAATGACCTTAGCCAGTGTTGGAGCTTATTTTTTGGGGTTTTGACTTAATCACCAACACCTATTAAGAATATTAATACAAACTCTGAATAAAGGCTGTGAAGATGCAGAATTCACAGCCTCACATCTCATTCCGCTGCTTAGAGTAAGCTGAAAATGGTATCGGGCTTTTTCTTAAAGAAACATTTTTTCCTGCTCCCAAGCCTCCTTGTTATTTGCACTCTTCCCCGCTGGAGACGGGCACAGCCAACCCCGACATCCCAGGCGTCTGTTTGCACTAGGAAGCTTCTGGTGAAATATGAATGGTCCTATCACAAGGAGCTTCAGGTCGCTCCCCAAGTCTTTTTTTTTTTTTTTTTTTGACAGGCAGACAGTGAGAGAGAGAGACAGAGACAGAGAGAAAGGTCTTCCTTTGCCGTTGGTTCACCCTCCAACGGCCACTGCGGTCGGCACACCATGCTGATCCAAAGCCAGAAGCCAGGTGCTTCCTCCTGGTCTCCCATGGAGTGCAGGGCCCAAGCACCTGGGCCATCCTCCACTGCACTCCTGGGCCACAGCAGAGAGCTGGCCTGGAAGAGGAGTAACCGGGACAGACTCCAACGCCTGGACCGGGACTAGAACCCAGGGTGCCGGCACCACAGGTGGAGGATTAGCCTAGTGAGCCACGGCACCGGCCCACTCCGTAAGTCTTGAAAAGCTGTATTTTGAAGATTTAGAGGAAAGGTGTTGTACGAGTGTGCACCACCTGGGAGAAGACTGAACTGAGGAATGCCTCTGTCTGCCAGCTGAGAGACGAGAACTCCAGCTCCAACAGAGTCAGAGGCTCTCTAGAGCCACTGTCTGGCCTCTTTGGGTCCTTTCAGTTCTCATGAGTGAGCAGAGCAAATATGCCCCGTGTTTAGGGGCAGGAGCTACAGCTCTAGAACAAGCTTCTTAGGAAGCATGAACAGGAAAGGATTTCAACCAAGAGCCCTTTGTTGACAACAACAACCACCCAACCAACCTGACTCCTGCCATCCTGAATCACAACAGGACAGAAGTCTAGGACCCCACACCAGGCCACAGCACCCCATGCCAAGAGGATGTTCTTCCTTCAAGGCTGAAGGGACTAAATGATACAGAACTTGCAACTGTTTCTTTACTGAGCAGCAGTAAAGGAGAAGACTAAGCCTCTTTCCAAGCCGAGTATTCTAGTAAGCTCTCGGGTGACATAGCGAGAAGAGTCAGTGCAAAGTTGTCTGAGGGAGAGAGGTTTGCCGCCGTTAACCCCAGGAGGAGAGCCTGCAGAGCCACCATGCTTTCATTATTCAACAAATATGTGTTCAACACTTCTATCGTGCCAGGCACTGTCGTGGGTGCTCAGAATACAAAAATGAGAAAGAGCAACAAAAACCCCTCTCCTCGTGGAGCTCCGGTTCTCAAAGGGAGAAGGACTAAAAGTGGTAAATGTTGACAGTTGTCCATTAAAAAATCCATTTCCCCCCTTTTCCATGGAAAAATAGATGCTTAGCTCGACCATGTTTCCCAGCCTCCCTTAGGCGTGGTCAAGTAGCTAAGGGCTCATTACTGAGATGTGAGTGGCAGTGACCTGCACTTCTTCCTAGACCAGTCTTTCAGACACTGCTCGTGCCCCCTCCACATTCTCTGCCCCTTTTCTGTCAGCTGTCTAGACTGCAAAGACGTCCTACGAAGCGTCAGCGACACAAGGACTGCAGCTCTCTGAGTGGCTGTACCAGATCCACGCCACACTAGCCTAGATGGTCACGTCTCTGTTCTTCCAGCCCAAGACTCCATGATGGAAAAATTAGAAGATCGGAGTGGCCATTTATTGAGTGGGGGCAGGTTCTCTAAGAGTAGCTTGGAGAGGGATAAGCAAAGTTAGCTTGGGGCATGTTAAGTTTGAGGTGCTTCTTAGGCACGCGAATGGAGATGCTGGGCAGACAGAGGGAGCCGTGGAGTGGGAGTGAAGAGGGAGGTGCATTGGACACAGACGAGAGTGCAAGCCATGTACTGGAGGAGATGTAGACGGGGTCTGGGGGTAGAGGCCTAGGGTCTGCCGACACTCGCAGTACGCAGCACTGAACGAGGACCAGCAGAGGTGACTGAGAGCCGTCAGTGAGGCAACTCTTGGTAGGCAGCCAAGAGTTGGTTTTGTGCACAATGCATTTCAAGGAGGGGCACTGAGGAACAGGGAGGGAGCACTGCTCTTAGAAGCCAAAGGCCCAGGATGTTATTTCCATCACCGATCGGTTGGGGGACCTCGAGCAAGCCGCTTAATAAAGCTCAGGCCCAAAGAGTTGAACTGTAGAAGGGGGACAAGTAAATGTGATGATCCAAAAGCTTCCTCCAAACTGTAAAATCTGAGGAGAGAGGGGAAAAAAAAGTGCAGTACCATTCTCATTCCCCACGTAGAGCCCAAGGTTTTGTTAAAGGTAAGGACCAAGCCCAGAACACCTGCATCCCCCACAGCGCCTCGGGGGTCTCACGGCAGGTTTGCAGCGGACACAAGTATCTGACAAGTCCATGTGAAACTTTCCAGCCTCCTCTTCATCTGGCTCCTAAGGATTAAAGATGCCAGCGGCAGGAGGAATGGAGCCGTTTTCCCATGAGAATGGAGTCTGAAAGGAAACAGATCAGCAACGTGCAGTGTGCAAGTGTCACCTCCTCGCCTGAGGCCATTCTTTCAGTCAACACCATTTCCTTCTCTTGGCACATTGCCATCTATTGGTGATGCTAATGAAGAAAGCAAAGCAGGCAGCTGGAATGGAGACATCGTGGAGACAAAAGGACAAATAGCACCATGAATTCCCAAGTGACTTCTAGGGGCCAGGTTGTCTTTAGTTCGTCAATGGGAAATGTACACCTATCCAGTTTGGGAGTCATTTCTCATTCACTTGGGCTAATTTTTTCCATAGACACTCAAACTAACCCAAACAAGGTTTTGAAGTGGCACATTTTCTCTTCTGGAACCTGTCTCGGTTTATGTCTTGCCATGTGATTTTTTTTTAAAGATTTATTTTATTTGAACGGCAGGATTACAGAGAGGCAGAGGCAGAGAGAGAGGTCTTCCACCCACTGGCTCATTCCCCAGATGGCTGCGACAGCCAGAGCTGTGCTGATCTGAAGCCAGGAGCTTCTTCTGGGTCTCCCACATGGGTGCAGTGGTCCAAAGACTTGGGTCACCTTCCATTGCATTCCCAGGCCATGGCAGAGAGCTGGATAGTAAGTGGAGCAACCAGGACTCGAACCGGTGCCCAATGGGATGCTGGCACTGCAGGCGGCGGCTTTGCCTGCTAAACCACAGCACTGGCCCCTTTGTGATTGCTTTTAGGAACA
Source organism: Sylvilagus floridanus (assembly GCA_949820135.1). Lineage (NCBI taxonomy): Eukaryota > Metazoa > Chordata > Mammalia > Lagomorpha > Leporidae > Sylvilagus > Sylvilagus floridanus. Next base: position 125,523,336 of record OX463223.1, read on the forward strand.
CTGTAGATTAATGCAGCTCTACTTTTCTTCCAGGATTCTATAGTACAGATATAGTGATTCTATAGGCTAAAATGCCCATTAGACTTAAGAACCTGGGGACTCAATGTTTATTAAATGAAAAAGATTATCACTAAATGATACATTGATTTAACCTTTAAACCCACAGCATAATTTTTCCTAAGCTGTTTACTTCCTAAATATAATGAATACAATTTCAGAAAAAGAGGCTGGGGCAATAAAATAATCCTGTTTTCTTTTTTTTTATTTTTTGACAGGCAGAGTGGACAGTGAGAGAGAGACAGAGAGAAAGGTCTTCCTTTGCCGTTGGTTCACCCTCCAATGGCTGCCGCGGTTGGCGCGCTGTGGCCGGCGCACTGCGCTGATCCGATGGCAGGAGCCAGGTGCTTTTTCCTGGTCTCCCATGGGGTGCAGGGCCCAAGCACTTGGGCCATCCTCCACTGCACTCCTGGGCCACAGCAGAGGGCTGGCCTGGAAAAGGGGCAACCGGGACAGAATCCGGCGCCCCGACCGGGACTAGAACCCGGTGTGCCGGCGCCGCAAGGCGGAGGATTAGCCTGTTGAGCCACGGCGCCGGCTAAAATAATCCTGTTTTCATAAGCACCAACCTAAATGATTTCTCAACAGCTTGTTGTCAAAAGACAATGAAAACAGTGGTTTCCTTTTTTTTTTTTTAGAAAAAAAGTAAAAAAATGCTACAGAATTTTTTGCTTGTTGAAATTAGGTTTTGTCAAAAGTCCACTGATAGGCTATTAAGTAATCACACATAGCAGCCTCTTTTATTGTAACAGTTGCTTCAACTCATGATAAACCCAGAACAACTTGGGACATCACCTCATTTGGGCAACATCAAGAAACTCGAGGCAGTTCCAAGGTGGTGGAATAGGGAGGGGGCTTATTGCTCTAGCCTAGGAGAAGATAGTTTTTAAAAACACGTGGAGATAGTGTAGTCTCAAGGAAGAGTTAGGGAAAAAACAGCAGAGGAAACTCTACCGAAATTAGAGGGACATGGTGGACCAACATGGAGTGCGTGTGCACCCACAGCTTGGGATTCCAGCAGCCGAGAGCCACCACACCAGCACTGGAAAGTGAGGCGAGACGAGACCTCAGCAGCTTGAGACACTGGTGAAAAAGCAGGAAGAGCCTAGAGGGAATGAGGCTTGAACCCCGTAGGGGAAAGTGCACCAGCCTAACTAGAGGAGAGAAAAGGAGAACAGACACGATTTTCTCTCTCCACTCACATTATAAAGGCGTACAAGCCAAAAGAGCAGGTGCCATTTTGGACATACGTAACAGTTGCACCAGCTCATGTCAGCACTGGGCAATCAGCAGAGCTGAGATTCCTAACTCTGGTGGGGAGAAACAACAGGGGGCTAGGAGCTTGTGACTGTGTGAAGCTTCTGAACTGGGACTGTGGAAGAAAAAAAAAAAAAAAACAGAGTGTGTGGGAGAACTCACAGTGTGGCCAAGATGTGAGTAATCTCGGTGGGAGATGCCACAAGCTCCCGTGACCCTACCTACCAGGTGAGACACTGCAGGGGAATCTGAGTCTACACTGAGGAATTCACAGATCCTTTGTGTGGTCCTTGGGGCAGAGCAGATGAAGATCATACTCACTGGGGCTAGCACTCAGGCACTGGCCTCCATTAAGGAGAAGAGCTCAGCTGAGCAGAATTACTCCCCTTCAGATTAAAAAAGAAGATTTACCACACCAAACCTGGGTGTGTCACCTTAGGTACTCCCTTAATCCTGAAGAACTGAACAGAGCTCACTGGCCACACCCACTGCAAGCCTCTAGAGATTCACTGAAAGCAGACAGTCCACTTGTCTACAGAGTCATAGTACAATGATAAAAATCGCCACAGTGGGGGGAAAAAAAAAAGAAACCAATGAGTATCTCCAAAAATGCCAAGCAACAAACACAACAATCCAGGAAACAAGAATAAGGAAGACAACATGATGCTCCCAAAAGAACACAAAACTTCAATACAAGATTATGAAGATGATAAGATAGAAGAAATGCAAGAAATGGAACTCAAAAATTGATAAGATTACATAGAAGTAATCGAAAGCAAACACATGAACTACTGAAATCCATGCAGGACATGAAAGAAAAATCTCTAATGTGAAATTGAAATTTTTTTTTTTTGACAGGCAGAGTGGACAGTGAGAGAGAGACAGAGAGAAAGGGAGAAAGGTCTTCCTTTTTCTGTTGGTTCACCCTGCAATGGCCGCTGTGGCAGGCGCACCACACTGATGCTAAGCCAGAAGCCAGGTGCTTCCTCCTGGTCTCCCATGCAGTTGCAGGGCCCAAGCACTTGAGCCATCCTCCACTGCACTCCCGGGCCACAGCAGAGAACTGGAGAGGAAGAGGAGCAACCGGGACAGAATCCGGCGCCCCGACCAGGACTAGAACCCAGGGTGCTGGCGCCGCAGGCAGAGGATTAGCCTATTGAGCTGCAGCGCCAGCCATGAAATTGAAATCTTGAGGAGGAATCAAAATGAAATGAAGAATTCAATAGAACATGAAATTGAGATATTGAAGAGAAATCAAAATGAAATAAAGAATTTAATAGAACAAATAAAAATACAGTGGAAAGCCTTAAAAACAGAACCACTGGCACAGAAGAGAGAATATTGGACTTAGAACACAGAGCACAGGAAAGTATACAGTCAAACCAAAGACAAGAAGAAAAAATTAGAAATCTAAAAAACATTGCTGGGAATCCACAGGATACTATTTAAAAAGCCTAACATTCAGGTTCTAGGAGTTCCTGAAGGCATGGAGACAGAGAAAGGATTAGAAGGCCTTTTTAGTGAGATACCAGCAGAAAACTTCCTGGGTTTGGAGAAAGGAGGAGACATCCAAGTAAAGGAAGCACACAGAACTCCCAATAGACATGACTACAAAAGATCCTCACCATGACACATTGTAATGAAACTCACTACAGTCAAACAAACAAACAAAAAGATTCTAAAATGTGCAAGAGAGAAACACCAGATTTCTTTCAGAGAATCTCCAATTAGACTCACAGCAGACTTCTTGTAAGAAACCCTGCAGGCTAGGAGAGAATGGCGAGATATAGCCCAAGTCCTCAGGAAAAAAAAAAAAAACTGTCATCCCAGAATATTATATCCTGCAAAGCTCTCATTTGTGAATGAAGGTGAAATAAAGACCTTTCATAACAAAGAATTTGTCACCACTCGTCCAGCCCTGCAAAAGATGCTTAAAGATATGTTACACACAGAAACACAGTCATCAATATGAAAGAAGGTAAAGGAAGAAAAATCTCTCAGTAAAATATCACAGGACATTCAAACTATATATTAGAAATATCTTTGGAAAAATGGCAGGGCAAAGTAACAACTTATCAATAGAAGAATGTAAATGGCTTCAACTGTCCAGCTAAAAGACACAGGCTGAATGGATTAAAAAACAAAACCCATCTATTTGCTGCTTACAAGAAACACATTTTTCCAAAGGTGCATGCAGACTCAAAGTGAAAGGTTGGAAAAAGATATTCCATGCCAACAGAAACCAAAAAAGAGCTGGCAAAGCCATCTTAATATCAGACAAAATAGACTAACACAAAAACTCTTAAGAGAGACAAAGAGGGGCACTATATAATGATTAAGGGATCAATTCAACAGGAAGATGTAACTATTATAAACATATATGCACCTAATTACAAAGCACAGGGCTATGTAAGAGATATGCCAAGGGATTTAAAGAGAGACTTAGACTCCAACACAATAGTATTGGGGACTTCAGTACTCTACTTTCAGCAATGGTACAGATCAACCAGACAGAAAATCAACAAGGAAACAGCAAATTTAATCAACGCTATAGACCAAATGGACTTAACAGATATCTACAGAACATTTCATCCTACAGTTGCAGAATACACATCATTCTCACCTGTGCATGGAACTTTCTCTAGGATTGACCACATACTAGGCCATAAAGCAAGTCTCAGAAAATTCAAAAAAAATCAAAATCATACCATGCATCTTCTTGGACCACAATAGAATAAAGCTGGAAATTAGAAACTCAGGAATCTCTAGAGCATATGCAAACACATGGAGACTGAACAACAAGCTCCTGAATAAACAGTGGTTCATAGAAGAAATCTACAGAAATCAAAAACTTTCTGGAAGCAAATGAAGATGGCAATACAACATATCAAATTCATGGGATACAGCAAAAGCAGTGTTAACAGGAAAGTTTATAGCAACAGGTGCCTACATCAAGAAAATGGAAAGGCACCAAATAAATGAGCTATCAATGCAACTTAAGGATATAGAAAAACTACAGCAAACCAACCCAAAACTAGTAGGAGAAAATAAATTAAAATTAGAGAAGAAATAAGCAAAATTGGAACCAAAAACACAAAAAGATCAGTAAAATGAACAGCTGGTTTTTTGAAAATATAAACAAAATTGACACAACATTGGAACAACTTACCACAAAAAAAGAGAGAAGACCCAAATGAATAAAATTAGATATGAAAAGAGGATTGTAACAAGAGACGCCACAGAAAAAGTCATCAGAAATTACCACTAACATCTGTATGCCAACAAACTGGGAAATCTATCAGAAATGAATAGATTCCTGGACACATACAACCTACCTACATTGAACCATGAATACATAGAAAACCTAAACAGATCCATAACCAAGTCAGAAATTGAATCAGTAATAAAGGCCCTCCCAACAAAGAAAAGCCCAGGACCAGATAGATTCACTGCTGACTTCTAACAGACATTTAAAGAAGAACTAACTCCAATTTTCTCAAGCTATTCAAAACAACTGAAAGAGAGGGAATCCTACCAAATTCTTTCTATGAAGCCAGCATCACCTTAATTCCTAAACCTGAAAACAATACAGCAGAGAAAGAGAATTACAGACCAATTTCCCTGGTGAACATAGACGAAAAATCCTCAATAAAATTCTGGCCAATAGAATCCAACAACACATCAGAAAGATCCTCCACCCAGACCAAGTGGGATTTATCCCTGGTATACAGGGATGGTTCAACATTCACAAATCAATTAATGTGATATACCACATTAACAAACTGCAGAACAAAACACATATGATTATCAATAGATGCAGAGAAAGCATTTGATAAAATACAACACCTTTTCATGATGAAAACTCTAAGCACATTGGGTATAGAAGGAACATTCCTCAACACAATCAAGGCAATTTTGGACAAACCTACGGCCAGCATCATATTGAATGGGGCAAAGTTGGAAGCATTCCCACTGAGATATAGTACCAGTCAGGGATGCCCATTCTCACCATTGCTATTCAATATAGTACTGCAAGTTTTGGCCAAAGCCATTAGACAAGAAAAAGAAATCAAGGGATACAAATTGGAAAGGAAGAAGTCAAACTATCCCTGTTTGCAAATGATAGGATTCTTTATTTAGGGGATCCAAAGAACTCCACTAAGAGACTATTGGAACTCATAGAAGAGTTGGTAAAGTAGCAGGATATAAAATCCATATACAAAAATCAATAGCCTTTGTATACAGAGACAATACAACAGCTGAGAAAGAACTTCTAAGATCAATCCCATTCACAATAGCTACAAAAAAATCAATCACCTTAGAATAAACTTAACCAAGGATATCAAATATCTGTATGATGAGAACTACAAAACTTTAAAGAAATAGAAGATACAGAAAAATGGAAAAATATTCCACGTTCATGAGTTAGAAGAATCAATAGCATCAAAATGTCCATTCTCCCAAAAGTAATTCACAGATACCAATCAAAATACCAAAGACATTCTTCTCAGATCTGGAAAAAATGATGCTGAAATTCATGTGGAGGTACAGGAGACCTTCAATAGCTAAAGCAATCTTATACAACAAAAACAGAGCCAGAGGCATCAAATACCAGATTTCAAGACATACTACAGGGCAGTTATAATCAAAACAGCATGGTACTGGTACAGAAACAGATGGATAGACCAATGGAACAGAATAGAAACACCAGAAATCAATCCAAACATCTACAACCATCTTATATTTGATCAAGGAGCTAAAACCAATTCCTGGAGCAAGGACAGTTCATTCAACAAATGGTCTGAGAAAACTAGATTTCCACATGCAGAAGTATGAAACAAGACCCCTACCTTATACCTTACACAAAAATCCACTCCACATGGATTAAGGATCTAAATCTATGAACTGACACCATCAAATTATTAGAGAACATTGGAAAAACTCTGAGATAGTTTGCTTTCTAGCTGCCAACACCATCTAAATCAGAAACAGCTTTAAGCAGTGCTTTCTACACTCTTGATACAATTCAGATTCTGACTTCATAGCCCTAGGGCAGGCTGAGATTCTGCATGTCTTACTAGCTCCCAGGCATGCCCATGCTGTAGGAAATCATACTGCAGACTTAAGCAGCAAGACCCTTTATCCCGTCATGTAAAAAGTTCAGAGGAAGGGAGTTCTAGCGTAAGTTCAATACACAGACCAATGGCATCATGAAGAACCCCGTTTCTTTCTGCTCTGCCATCCTCAGCATGTGGCATTGGTCCACATGCTTGTACCCACATGGTTGTGAAATGGCTGCAGCAGGTCCCACTATCGTACCTTCACCCAGCCATAGACAAGGACACAAAAACTAGCTTTTCCCTAGGCCTGAGTAAAGAAAACCATTTTCTGGAAGACTTTCCTTTATGTCCATTGGCCAGAACTCTGTCAAATTGTTCTTTCCCAAATCATCAGCAAGAAGAATTAATCTGATTGCCTTTAATTACTCAAGATTCATCCTGTGGGACTGGTGAGTGTCTTGAAATACCCAGTATACAATATCTGAGCAAAAAGCAGGGTTCTATTCATGCCAGACAAAGATGATGACATGGTTGCTGAGTCGACAGCCAACAGGGTCTGCCACAGGCAAGAGCCAGCACTGGACTTCGAATTTATAAGGGCTGTGCTTGCTTATTAAAAAATAATTCAAATTACATCATGACAAACATTACTGCAATGAAAAATTCTTTATAATCCTATGTTTAATCTACAGCCAAGGGATAACACATTGTAAACAACATTCAATGCAACAATAAAAGCCAACTCCAGTGAAACTAATGAGATCATTCATTTTTGGCACGTTTTTCTCTTGTGGTGGCCGCCCATTGACTCCTTCCGCAGGCCCCCAAATCCAGTACCTACAAATGGTCTCTTCTACCTTTTCACCCACGTACACTTTTCCAGGCTAAGGTTCACCCTACGGACAGTGGGTCAGAGGATAGCCCACCACTCAGGGCACTAATTAGTGCCAAAATGATAATAGAAAAGGAACCCATTGGAAGGGATCTTTCCCAAGAAACATCACATTTTCACATAGGCCTCCAACCACATAATCCAGGTCTTGAGGACTGGTCTGGTCCATGAGGGAAAGTAGCATGGTGTGGCTTACAGGTGGATTAGTCGTTTTAATGTTTTTAAAGAAACTACTGAAATTAAAGACTGCCTATTTCTAGATCCCATACCCTGGGATTTAAAAGGACCAAATGAGCAGATGCCTTCCTGGGCAGCTACTGAGAGGCTGAACCGCAGGAGCGGGAAGAGAAGATGGAACAGTCTATGTTGCCCCTCCTTAGGGAGTAGCCTTCTTTCTCCATCTTGAAACGCCTTTCTCCTGGGCCTTTCCTCAACCATTCACTCTTGGAACACGTGTTGAATTCCACACCACACCGAAATACACCCCACTTCACGTTTTCCCCAAATGCCCTGCTGTTAAGTGAGAAGTTATTAAGTAAAATAAATGTTCCCATTTCAATGGCAAGAGTCATCACTTAGTCCATCCCAGCCCCTGGTACTGCAACGACTCCTGCAAATAACAAAGTACATCAGCTGAACGATGGAAACCTGTTTCTATATGCAATAAATGACAGCCTTAAAGCAAATAAACTTTTTTAAAGAAAAGATTTTTATGTGAGAGGTGGAGTTACAGATAGAGAGGGAGAGAGGTCTTTTATCCGCTAGTTCACTCCCCAAATGGCCTCATTGCCTGGAACTGGACCAATCTGAAGCCAGGAGCTTCTTCTAGGTCTCCCACATGGGTGCAGGGGCCCAAGCACTTGGGCAATCTTCCACTGTTTTCCCAGGCCACAGCAGAGAGCTGGATCGGAAGTAGAGAAGCCTGGACATGAACCAGTGCCCATATGGGATGTCAGCGCCACAGGCAGAGGCTTAGCCCACTATGCCACAGTGTCAGTCCAAAGTAAATAAACGTGAGTCCATCATAAGGGCGGTTTATTGAACTCACCAAAGGAGGAGGAGCTGTTAGTGGGTATTGGCAGAGGGGTGGGGAGAGGGGGTTGCAAGGGAACCAGTCTAATGGGAGGGATGGAGAGCTGTGATCGTCTTTCAGGCAGGCATTCGATACCAGAATCGGATATACAAGCAAGGGTACTTGAAAGAGCTCGTGAGAAAATTGAAATGCAGTAAGTGTTTGGTGTAAAAAACTTTCAGCCCCATGTATAATACGCATTTTTCATTAACTCTTTGAAGACTTCTTTTATTGATCATTTTTGTTTACTTGAGACTTGGACACAGAGGCCCTTCTGATGTGGATTCCCTTCTCTGGAGGGATTGGAGAAAAGGCCAAGTGGAAGCCCACGTGTCTTCTCATAGACTGGATCGATTCTCTGCCAACCGCAAAGACGCTCAAGCTTCTCAAATACTTCCTGGGGTCTTGTACTTTCTCAGAACGTAGAACCCGTTTGCCTCTTCATGACTTGCAAAAATGAGACATAGAATGAATTCTGCCTCCCTCTCACTGATAATAATTATCAGTGTGCCAGAAACTTTTAGGTGTTTATGCACAATGCTTATTTAACCCTTGCATGTTATTCCTGGTCTGTTGATGAAACTGGAACTCAGGAGCATTTTGTAGCATTTCCCAAATCGCCCAGCCGGTAAATGGCAAATACTGGGCAGGTGACTGGGTCTGACTGCGAAGCCCACTTTCTTTAACCCCTCTGCTGGGTGTCTCAGCCACACGCCACTGTTCTGTCATATCAGAGTTCTACTCAAAGCCCTTCAAAGGTTCCCCGATCTTATGAAGTTAGAAAACTTTGATTCTGCATCAGCAATAGGACCATTCAATAAGACTTCTGATTATTCTATTGTCCTTTGGTCTTTGTGTTAAATGAACTTTGTCTTTCTTCGTGTGTCTATGTGTCAGCTGAACTTAGGTAAGGCCATTTCCTCCCTACGGGAAAGAGAGATGCTCCTGGCAGTCAGCAAGTAGCTGATGTCCAAAAGGAGTTGGCCATCCAGTGGCGATGCTGCTCGCCACAGCTTTTCCAGTTGGCTGCAGCTCTTAAAGTGAAGAGCAGAGCAGAGCAGACCACCCTGGGCCTGGGACATGTGCACCAAAAAGTTTAGAATTTTCATAGTTTACAAAAATGGTATGGGGGTGTATGTGGAGGGCCCCTTCTGCTTGGTTGGTCTAGTCCTTATTTGGGTGTATCAGTCAGCTATTACTAAAAAATGCTATATAACAAGAACCCCCCAATTCCCTAGAGTCCATTACTTTTTCAGCTATTTTTCTTTGTCAGGGGTCTGTGGGTTGGCTATGATTTTGCCTCTGGATTGCAGTCTGGGGCACATCTATTCCCATTACTTCTTCATCCGGGGAGCAGCAGCTATTCAGGGTATGTTCATCCCCTAACAGGTGGCAGCAGCTCAAGGACACAAGCAAAGCATTTAGAACTCTGAAACCCTCCACTTGTGTCACATACACTAGCATTTCATTGATCAAAAAAAGTCAATGGGGACGGAAATATACTTTTTCTGTTCTACTGAGAGGTACTATAAAGTCACAGAAAGAAAAAGAAGTGAAGAATTGGGAATAATCATCTGACCCAACACATTGGGATAGAACTAGACTTGTTCTGCTGAGGGGCACAGACATGGACAGTTTTTAGCACAGTTGTTGTTACATAGATGTTCAATTGATTTATGGTGTATTGATGGGTGGGTGGGTAGCTAGAGGAAGGATGGCAGTCAGTTAATAGGCAACTGTTGTGGCAACTCAAACAGTGAGCCCCAAGGAAAGAAAAGAGGTTAGAGATGGCCCATCTAGTCCTTTGGTTTAGAGTGGGTTATAAGGATCAAGAGAACTGTGGCCCACGCAGTTCCTTCTATCGGGATATGGGGTGAGCAACCTGGTACCTGGAAATGTGACTATTGCCATACTCATAATATTATTCAAACTTAAGAGGGATCCTCAAAAAGTTCACAGAAATGCACATTATCAAGATACTATACAGAGATTTCATTTTGGGGCATCATAAGCTTACTTTTTAATTCCATTTTCCACCAACTTTTTGAAGTCCCTCCTATTTTCCATTTATTCTTCCTTATGATTCAAAATTCTCCAAAGGAATAACATGCCTCAACCTTCCAACAACAGCTAACAAAAGGCCTCTCAGGGGCTGCCATTGTGGCATAGGGGGTTAAGCTACCATTCTTGACACCTGCGTCCCATATGGACGCCGGTTCAAGTCCTGGCTACTCTGCTTCTGATCCAGCTCCCTGCTCATGGCCCGGGAAAGCAGCAGAAGACAGCTCAAGTACTTGGGCCCCTGACACCCTTGTGGGAGGCCTGGGTGGAGTCTGTGCTTCCTGCCTTTGTTCTGGCCCAACCCTGGCTGTGTAGGCCTCTGGGGGAGAGAACTAGTGTGTGGAAGCTCTTTGTCGCTCTTTCAAACAAACAAATCTTTAAAAAAAAAAAAAAAAGAAGGAAAAAGACTTTCTTCATGCTTAGCTGCAGTTGTCAATGGGGCTGTCGGAAGGGGGGCGCAGGTAGGGTGGGGCAAGGGCAGCGACAGCCCCAGCTTCTTCCTCTGGTCCTCTGGCTGCCGTCACACCTCTACCCCAGGCTAGGTTCCAAGGAGCTTTTCCGGACCAAGAAAGGCCTCCTCCTTCGAGCCCTCACCCACGCTCACTCGTGCGTCTCGTGACACTTCTCTGCTCTGCTTCTTGGTGGCATGCCGTGTGTCCTTGCTTTACCTTTCCTTACATGCCTGTGGGGTCCAGGAGAATCCAGCTCTTTCACATCTCCCCGGCGCGCCCACACAGTGCCTGCTGGAACCCCCAAGATGGAGGCAAAGTTACCACCTCTCCTCCTCTCCTTAGGGTCTTGGCAGCGAAGGGAGAGGCTGGATAGTGTAGGGGTTAAAAGCGTAGGCTCCAGGGCCTTGGGTTCAAATCCCAGTTCTACTTGGCTAACTTAATGACCCCCTCTTTGCCTGCAAGCGCCGCTCTGTGAGCTGGGATTGTGTGGGGGAGGAACAAAATTGCCAACGTAAAGCGAGAATGGTGCTAAGCACCAGCAAGTCATCAGTACACACTGAAACAGGTACCGAGTGCCAATACGGAATCCGACTTGTGAAAGTTCCATTTCGGCTCAGCTCATGGGCAAATTTACACCAGGTCGGTGCACATCTCAGAACGTCCACACTGGGCTTCATGGGATAGCCAGTGGTCCAACTGATGGCTTAGTGGGCTCAACAGAGCCATGAATCTGAGTAAGAGCATGGAAGCATCTGTCTTTTTCATCTTTTTGTCCTAACTCGAGTATTTTCAGAGCTTGTAAATTCAGTTTGGGACTTTTTGCCAAGTAGACATTTAAACTTTCTACTGGGAGAAGCCTCAGTAGTGTGGCTCAAATGCATTGCTCACTCTGGCCACACATGAAAATCACCAGGGGAGACTATATGTATATCCATCCTGCTGCGCAGGCTACACCCCACAGCACCGGACTCCCACAGGCGAGTCCCAGCACTGTTTTTAAAGCTCCCCGAGTGATTCCAGGCTGCATCCAGGAGCGAGGCCCGCTTGAAGGGAAGCCTTTAACAGGGAGATGGATTTTGCGCCTCTCCAGAGATGATCGGTGGGAGAAGCGCCGGTGAGGCTGCTAACAAGCTCACTTGGACTTTCTACACCTATGCATTTGTGAGCCCCATTCTATTTTTCACCACCGTCTTTGTGGCAAGCGTCAAGGCGGCCCTGAGCAGCGACATTACTCCGTCTGTCTCTGCTTTCTGGATCCGGGTTTTGGTTTGTCTCAAGTGACCAGAGCAGTGAGCACACGGTCCCGAGCGCATGAGGCAATCCTGGTCATGGTGTTCCCTGCTGCTCTTTTTCTAGGAGACGTACTTGTGTTCTAGGAAGATGACTGCATTCATCTCTGCCCCGGGCAAGTCTCTGAAAAGCTGAGCTGAGGCCAGAGGGGCCCCGAAACAGCGTCGCGGCAATGCAGATGCCGAAAACAAAGACAAAGCCTTACGGACTCTTGCAAACGCTCAGTGGACAAGCAGCCTGCCTGATGTCACGCCCCTCACGGGAGGGCAATTTGACATCCCAGCCGGTCTCCACTGACCCCACTTGGGGAGGGAGGAAATTCACGGGCTATCACTTTCTGGAGAACAGAAACTAGTTCCTTCATGTATCCAAATCTGCATTTTTAAAAAAGGCTAAAACGCAGTCATTCTCAAGTGTGACATACACTTGTTATCTCTAGTAGAGAAGATGGAAAAGGATTTCATCCCGTAAGGTGTTGCCTGTGACCTCCCACCTGCCACGAACCAGCTTGGGTCTGTCGTCTTGCCCAGCAGCTGCCCTGGCTCCCATTCCTGCTCCAGGCAGAGAGGCACAGCCAGCCACGCAGCCTCACGCCCCAACTCCCCCGGGAAGCCAGCCAGCAGCCCCCACCCCTGCCGATTTTGCCAGCTGGACACTTCCTGATCGCCCCTCCCTCCTGGTTGTCCCCATCCCCGCCACCACTGCCGGAGGCCTGGACCACCAGAAAAGCCACTTCAGCGCCCCTCACACTCACCAATGATCTACTTCAAACTGACCTCACGTCATTGCTGCCTGAAAATCACCCGGTGGCTTCCCATTGTTGGCAGGATGAAGTCCAAGCGTGGGCAGAAAGCAGAAGATGCCCTGCACCACACGGCTGCCAACGCTACCTGCCCCTCCCAGCTCCCCTACCCCACTGCGGATGCGCTGACGAAGTCCAGCTCTGCAGAGGCTCCAGGAAGCCTGCGGGCCTTTGCTCCTGCTGCCCCGGACTCGGAATTCCCTTCCCTCTTCCTTCGCCTGACGCATCTGGGGCTCAGGTCCCTTCTTTCCCAAGGGTCTCATTCTTCCCCACCATACTTATTAGATGAGATGGCTGCCCCTCTACAGAGCTCCCACAATGCACTGTGCAAATGATGGGGTCAAGGTGCAGAAGAGGCTTGGTCCTGTCCCATGGTGAAATCATGCCGTGTTTACCCACATTTTCTCCTTCCTGCTTTCACCCTCAGCTGCCACTTAGTAAGACCATTTGCAAGCACATTTTAACCTGCCCTTCTAACTCTACTGACAACCTAGGTAGCAGTCTCCAATCTGCAGCAGCCTGGGGACTTGGATGACTAGACTTACTGGGAATTAGAGAACCAATAAAATCTCAGGCATGGTTGAGGCTAGATGTTGGCATTATGGCCGATTTTTTTTCCTTTCTACTTTTCCTTTTTAAGCCAAATTTCCTCTAATGAGTAGGCACAATTTCTATGGTAAAGATTTTCAGAACAGATACATTGTAAAGAATCAAGTTCTAAGTGGAGCCAAGTGCCTTAGGCTTGTTTCTTCAAGTCCCTGCATTCTAAGTGTGGTGCCGGGACCAGGACCAGCAGCCTCACCTGGGAACTTGGTAGAAAGGAACACTCTTGGGCCTCTGCCCCATACCTACCAGGTTGGAAACTCAGACTGGGGCCCAGCAACCTGTGGTGTTCCAAGCTCTCCAGGCAATTCGGATGCGAGTTCAAGTTTAAGGACTACTGGTCTGAGAGACAAAGTCCAGGGCATTAGCACAGGGCTTGGGGCCACTGTCACTGCAGCTCCTGTAGGTGCGCAGAGGTTTGTCATTGCTGCTTATTTCCAACCCTAGGGCCCTGTGTTCCTGAGGGTTGTGGCCGCCAAGAATGCGCAGTTTGAACTCTCATGGGCATTTGTTGCTTCTCATCCAATAGAGAAATGCTGGTCTCTGTCCATTTCAGGGAGAGGGCAAACAGGAACGGGATTCTTTCTCAGGCTGGGGGTGCGGGTGGGGGGGGCTGGGCTGGTGGGCAGGTGAAGCATTCTTTTTACATTTCTTTCCAAAGATTCCAATCACAGAGCCGCCAGTTTCTGCAGACATTTTACGAATATTGAGAATGACCGACTCAATGGAAGACTATGAGGCAATTGCTAACAAGGTATAGTAGTCAGGTGTCACCAATTATGGTTTTTGGGGTGGGATGTTACAAAGCAGACAAGGTACCCTAGAGAATAAGCTGGGGGACAGAAAAATGTCTTTCATTTTGTTCCAGAGAGGACTTGAGCACTTTTTTTTTTTCCAAAATACGAATTTCTTTTAAGAAACTATTTCCTTTTTTGAAGTGCACAGACACATCTCCCATCTCATGGTTCACTAAATGTTTACAACAGCCAGAGTTAGGCCAGGCCAAAAGCAGGAGCCAATAACTCCTTCTGAGTCTCCCATGTGAGTGGCAGGGGCCCAATTACTTGAGCCATCACCACAGTCTCCCAGGGTGCACATCGACAGGACACTGGAATACAGAGCAGGGACTTGAACCCAGGCGCTCTGATATGGGGTGTGGGCATCCCAAGTGGTGTCTCAACCACTGTGCCAAATGCCTGCCCTAAGTACCGAGTTGTCCTACAAGCTCTCAACTAACCCACCAAGTTCTTATTTTAACACACGTCAATTTTACATTCAAAACATTATGTACATAGATGAACACACAAAGAGATCACAAGGGTATACAATGAGAAGTAATTCTCCCTGCTGTCTTAGACCACTTAAACTCTTATTTATCTTTCCAGAAATATCCTATTCCTATACGAGGATTTCCAAGTTCACATATTCTCCCTTTTTTCACAAAAATCACTTTCCTCCCTCTTATGCCTAGTAAGTTATTCCATCTAAGACAGACTAGCCTCATTCTTTGTCACAGCTGCATAGTATTCCATTGCGGTAATGGGCTAGCATTTCACAGGTTTGCTACACCTGTACTTAGGGGCCCTATTTACAGCTTTCTATCAAGAGCACACTTAAACTTGGTGGGCTTCCGCTGTGACTTAACAGTCTGCTTCTGTGTCCCGTGTATGCTTTCTACCTCCGTGTCATTATGATAACCTAGCACTTGGTGAGCAGGTTGTGAGGCCTTGACCCCGCAATGTGAAAACACTTTCCGAGAACGCAGAATTTTCTTTGGCATTGCAAAGAACACTAGTTACACAGCAAGGTGTGCTGCGAGGGCTAGCGGAGAGGAAAGAAAGTGCTGGAAATTTCACCCAGCGTTCTCAGAGGCCTTAGTGCCCAAAAGGCTATGCCTTGGCACTCCGTGTTGATCTTTAAAAAGGTGTCCTCCCCGTGATCACTCCCTCCCAGGAGGTCTTCTGGGAACACGCCCCTGGGTTAGTCATACAAAGTCGGTGAGCCCTTTTGGAAAACCCCTCGGCCCAGTGCGCCGCACATACCACATCAGGGAACAAAACCTCCTTCTGTATTAGTCTGCTAGGGCTACGACGGCAGAACACTAGTGGCAAGGGGGCTTCAACAACAAAAAGCGATTTTTCTTACTGTTCTGGAGGCCGGAAACTCGAGATGGAGGTGCGGACAGGCTTGGTGCAGCGGGAAGCCTCGCTCTGCGTTCCCGGGCTGCCCTAGGCGGTTTATAAGGTGCTCAGCCATGTTGGCGCAGGCGCACCCACGTGACCGCATCGGCGCAGGCGCACCCACGTGACCGCATCCAACCTTAGTTACCTCTTTAAAGGCCCCATCTCCCGCTCCAAATGGGCTTCGCAAGTTCATGGAAAATGCGTGTTATGAAACAGCTTCTGCATGGGTTTCACAACTCCAGTTCCAACATAAATGTATCTTTTCATTCCGTTTTTCATGAACTTCTTCAATACCCTTGTACTGTCACGTTCTGAGGGATTTGGGGGCTAGGGCTTCAGCACACAAGTTCTGGGGAGACGCGGTCCCGTCCATAAGAGACCCCAATCTATGTCTCTTAGCTACTGCTCTAGGAGCACTTCCGAGACCTCAACGCTTATGTGACTCACCCGAGGAGCCTGACAAAATGCAGATGTGGATCCGTGGGTCTATGGTGGGGCCTCTGGCGGGCTCTGGGTGATGTGCGCAGACCACACTGTGAGTAGCAAGGCAAAGCCCTCCCCAGCGGTAATGCCACACTTGTGGGAAAACTTCCAAGCCTGATGTACCATTGGTTGAGAAATGTCAAAGAGCTACAGGGCTCAAACCTTAGTGCTCAGAACGACCTGAGGGCTGGCAAAACCACGGTGGCCACACCCCCACCCCGCAGGTCTGGTTCCCCAGGTGTGGGGTCTGGCCCCAGAATTCCCACGTCTAACAAGCTCCCCAGGGCGTCCATGCTGTTTATCACCCAATGCCCAAGGCACAGGCTCGCGGCTGCCCCACTTCGCTCTCCCCGCCTGCGTGTGCTGTTCTTGACTTCCAGTCTCTCTAGAGGCTGTCTTCAATGACCACTTAATGCAGGCCGGACCCCGATTTTACTGAGCCGAGAAACACCGCGGTCTGAGGGCAGAGGAGAAAGTTGCATTTGCCCTAAGCCCCTCGCTCTGCAGAGGGACGTTGCTTCCTTCTGAACACACTACTGGCGATTTTCGACTTTCACCAACCACCTGCTCCACCCTGCCCCAGGATCATACCCACATTTCCCTCAGCTCCGTGTAGGCGAATCAGAACATGGCAATCGCCTTTTCCTGAAAATACTCGCTCGGTTCCAAACTCATGAAGAGGATCTGAAATAACACCAATTGCAAACACTTGAAAGGTCTCCTCCATGTTTGCCAGACCAAACTCAAAGGCACGGCGGCCTCGCCGCGTTTCCCCAGCTGATGTGCTTTCCAAGTCCAAGTGGAGGCCAATTTGTGTGTGGACAATCTCGCCAGCTGCACTTTGCACCGAGCGCCCAGGAATCCCGCCGCCAGGGCGATGGGTGGCCTTGTGGCTAAGGGTAGAGGCAAAGGACATGGCGACATTTCCATCCGTGCTGATGGCTGGATCAAAGGCCACGTTCACAGCAGGGGAGTGTGGCAGAGAAATGTTCCCAAGCAGGAGGAAGTTTGCTGACCCCTTGGAGTCTCAGAATGGCCATCCCTTGCCTGGGCGGACATAGAAGCACACTGCATTGTTGACGTGGACTACCCACTGGAAAAGATGTGGCCCGGGAAGCAGGCCCTAGTAAGTAGATTGCCAAAATTAATCCAATCAAGTCTGTTTACAAAGCTCTGATCCAAATGTTATTTAAAATACTGTAAAATACACCATTAAAATTAGTTTCACCTGTTTCTCTTTTTCTTAAAGTGCTAACTAGAAACTTTAAGATCACATGTGTGGCTGGCATGAATTTTGGTTGGCTAACACTGCCCCAGGGTAAGAATTCAGTATGTATTAAAGTTGGCACAATCCTTTTTTTAAACAAAACTTTATTTTATTTATTTGAAAGAGTTACAGAGAGAGGGAGAGAGAGGAAGAGAGGGAGAGAAAGTTTTTATCTGCTGGTTCATTCCCCAAATGGCCGCAATAGCTGGAGCTGAGCCAATCCAAAGCCAGGAGCCAGGAGCTTCTTCCGGATCTCCCATGTAGGTGCAGAGGCCCAAGCACTTGGGCCGCCTTCCACTGCTTTCCCAGGCGCAATAGCAGGGAGCTGGATTGGAAATGGAGCAGCCAGGCCTTGAACTGGTGTCAATATGTGATGCTGGCACTGCAGGTGGCGGCTTTACCCGCTACGCCACAGCACGGGTCCCACAATCTCTCAGTTTAACACTTGCCCCAGACAATATTGGGGTTCATCTCCACTTGGAAATCTTTTTGTGAAGCCAAACAAATCTTGCAGCTTTAGGCAGACTCACAGCTCTGTAAGAGCTCACTGACCAAACAAGAACATTGACACTGGAATAGGCTCACTCTGGGTAGGCCTCCCTTTTCTCCACTTTACTTTTCAAAACTCTGCTACCGACCTGGTCTGGGCTTGGACACGACTGTAGGTTGATTCTTGAGAACTGAGGTCAGTTGGAGAGAAGGGGCTAGAAAGAGGCAGCTGCTTACTTCCCATGGTCACGGCCGACCTACTGCCTCTGCAGGAAGCAGCTTTCTTCCAGCCAAGGGGACGTTGATAGCTGGGTGAAGCTAGGTGGCAGCAGCAGCAGCAGCATAAATTGCCAAACGAAGTGGCCAGCCCTGGGGGATTAGGAAAATGGCGCCTCCCCTCTCTAGGCTTCCCCTGGTAGCTCTTGTCAGCACTGGCTCAGGGCCCCTTAGCAGGTGAATGAGAGAGACAAAGTCCCACCATGCTGAAGCCCGGGAGGGCTCTGTAGCAAACTCCCTTTCTTCTTCCCTACCAGCTGACGCACAGAGGGTCTCCCTGATCCTGGCTGATCTGGTGGCCCAAGTCTGCATGGCGCCGTCGTGTTCTCACTACTGAGCCCCCTGGCTTGTGGCGGTGGGACCAGAAGAGTAATGGGACCAGAGGAGTAATGTGGCTTCTCCTCCCCACCTGATGCGTGCTGTGCTGAGGGAGAAGAAAGGGGCTCTCGGCCTGGAGGGACTCGCTCTGCTTACTGGAACTTTGTTTCTGGAGGGTGCAGTCATCAGAATCTTACGTATTCCTCACTTTGTTGCATCTGAATTCCCATGAATTTTTAGAACTGTGGCTAATAGAACTACCACCTCCCCTTACCCCCGTCCCAGTAAAAAGAGTGCAGGCAAAATAATTTCCAACTGTTGGGAATTTGACACCAACAGAGTTCTCCATAAAAGACGTCATATAGGGTCTGGCACAGTGGGTTAAAGCCCCAGCCTGCGCTGCCGGCATCCCATATGGGTACCAGTTGCTCCACTTTATTTTTGTTTTGTTTTTGACAGGCAGAGTGGACAGTGAGAGAGAGAGAGAGAGAAAGGTCTTCCTTTGCCGTTGGTTCACCTTCCAATGGCCGCCGTGGCCGGCGCGCTGCGGCCCACGCACTGCGCTGATCCGATGGCAGGAGCCAGGTGCTTATCCTGGTCTCCCATGGGGTGCAGGGCCCAAGCACTTGGGCCATCCTCCACTGCACTCCCTGGCCACAGCAGAGAGCTGGCCTGGAAGAGGGGCAACCGGGACAGAATCCAGCACCCGGACCAGGACTAGAATCCGGTGTGCTGGTGCCACAAGGTGGAGGATTAGCCTGTTGAGCTGAGGTGCCGGCCTGCTCCACTTCTGATGTCACTCCCTGCTAATGTGCCCGGAGAAAGCATCCAGAGGATGGCCTAAGTACTGGGGCCCCTGCACCCAAATGGGAGACCTGCAAGAAGCTCCTGGCTCCTGGCTTTGACCTGGCCCGGCCCATTGCATCCATCTGGGGGAGTGAACCAGCAGATGAAAGACCTCTATCTCTGTAACTCTGCCCTTCAAATAAAGTAAGTCTTAAAGAGATCTTGTGCAGAATGTACTTTGCATCAAAATTCCCCAATGGATGATCAGAGATGTAGAAGAAAAAATGAACAGATAAAGTAGTAAATCTATAGGTAATATAAAGCATCATTGAGTACAAAAGCAATAATCTCTTACTGGTTTAAGAAAATAGAACCATGATATCCAATAGCAACACAGGTTGAGCATCCCTCATCCAAAACTCAGAAATCAAAAATGCTGCAACATGTGGATTTATTTTCATCTACTTGAAAGGTAGAGCAACAGAATGAGACAGATTCACACACTCATACACACACACACACACACACAGAGAAAGCTAGAGATTGTACATGTGCTGGTTCAACCCCTACATGTCTGCAATAATCCACACTGAGTCAGGCTGAAGCCAGAAGCCCAGAACTCCACCCAGGTCTCACACGTGGGTGGCAGGGGCTCAAGCACTTGAATCATCTGCTGCCTCCAAAGATCTACTTGTAAAAAAAGATTATTTATTTAATTGAAAGTCAGTTATAGAAGCATGAGTTGGAGAGGAAGAGACAGAGACAAATCTTCCATCTGCTGGTTCACTCTCTAGATGGCTTCAGTGGCTGGGGCTGGGCCAGGCCAAACCAGGAGCCAGGCGCTTCATCAGGGTCTCCCACATGAGTGGCAGGGGTCCAAGTACTTGGGCCACCTTCTATTGCTTTTCCCAGGCCATTAGTAGGGAGCTAGATCAAAAGTGGAGCAGCCAGGACACGAACGAGTACCCATATGGGATAGGATGCCGATATCACAGGTAGTGGCTTTATCTGCTGCACCACAATGCTGGACCCCAAGATGTATCAGAAGGAAGGTGGATTGTAAGTAGAGGAGTCTGGACTCAAACTGGCAACTGATATAGGATGTGGGCATCCCAAGCAGCTGCTTAACCTGCTTCACCATAACACCTGCTGCAGTCATGCACAAAACTATTAATTGTGTAACATTATCTTCCAGTTGTGTGTCTAAGGTATATATGAAAGCAGAAATGAATTTTGTGTTTAGACTTGGGGTCCCCCCACCAAGATATCGTTGTCTCTTTGCAAATATTCCAAAATCCTGCCAAATTCCATGACACTAAACAATTCTCATCGCAAGCAATTTGAATAAGCGTTATTCAACCTGTCGTACATAAGTCAGGCAGTTGGTGATTAGAGCCGAAGTACTCCAAAGCTGGCTGGTTTCCAACAGGGACATAAAGGTCTTAACTGAAGTAGTGATGTTATTCTTGGCTTATCACAATTTCCCAGGGCACCCAATTAAAGGAATACAAGTTGTATTCAAATATGCTAACTGCTTTTAAAAATATATCCAAACGTATTAAATGGCCCCCAAATGCTGTCTCTTGCCCATGTGACAGTACTGGGCAGACAGAGGTCCTTGGAGTCGTTCTTCCTGCAGAGATTTGCTTTCTAGACTCCTTTTGCTCCACTCTCTTAATTACCACTCCGAATAGTTCCCGAGAATGAGAACACCAATTCCTCCTCTCAGTTTTTTTTCATTAGGGTGCCGTGGCTATTCTTCTCTAATTATCAACAGATATTTTTGTCAGCTTTTCAAATTTCTAAAAAACACCTTTTGGCTGGGATTTTTGTTGGAATTGCATTGACCTATAGATCAATGTGTTTACAAGATTGAATTTACTTCTCCATAAACATGCTGTTTCTCCTCAATTATCTAATTTGCCAATCTTATTTACAATGCAAAATGTTTAACTTTCTCAAAAAAGTCTGACATGTGTTGTGAGAACTGTAATTGTTGTCTTTTACATTTTCTGCCAATTACTATTGTGTCAAAATGGAATTTCTTTGTGCATGTTGGCAATTTTTATACAGCAAAACTGCTCGATTCGATTTGTTGTGTTTGTTCTGTGCAGGTCCTGACATTGTTTATGAACAGGAAGTCTCTTTGGTTCCTCTCTCTTTCCTTACTATATTGGTTAGGACATGCAGTGTGGTGTTGAAAAGACGTGCTGAAAGCAGACACTCTGTTTTGGATCTGAAAAGGGAGTATTTTCAGTGCTTCACTATTAATTATTATATTTGCTGGATATTTCTTGTAGACACTCTATATTAAGTGAAGGAAATATCCTATTCTTATCTTGCTAAGAATTTTTATGATGAAAGGATAATGTCTTTCACAAATGTTTTTCTGCATCAATAAGAGATTACCGTATACAGTACTTCTCATTTATGTTGGTACTCTGAGAATTGCTGTCATTGGTTTTCTAATCAATGAAACCCTGAATTCTAAGGGAAGCTCAACTTGGCCATTTTTGTTATGCTTATCTATTGCTAGACTTTGTTAAGGATTTTTGCACCTATATATTTGTGAAAGAACTAGGCGTGCAATTTTGCTTTATCATAAGAGGGCATCTTCAAAAAGTTCATACAAAATATTTATTATGAACAAAGTTATGCCTGTATTTCCCTTTCTTTGCCACCAGAAATATATTTATCTTTTAATTTCATTTCCATAAACTTTCTGAAGTACCCTTATGTGTGATAGAGCAAGTATAAGAAAATAACTTGATGGTAGACTCTAGGAAGCAGGTACAGGGGTATTCAACATAATATGCTCTCAATTTTTCCGAGTGTTTAAAGTTTCATAGCACAAACTAGGAACAGATAAAAATAAATACGGCACTGAAAGTAAATTCAAGAGAGAATGTCCTGCCTAGTGTTCTAATTATCCTTTCATCTGAAAGTGCCACTTGCTTTCCAGAAGCATCCTGTGGCCATTTGAGCCCCAGAGACAGGTCAAATCAAAGAGGGCATTGACGCAGGACGAATGGGGACAGGCTGAGATTTCTTGTTGGCATTTTTACCAGTTTCCCAATAGGGTCGATACCTGGCTCATTGTTGACTATTTCATCTCTCCTAATAAGATTTGTGCTCTGGTTATGTTGTCACTTGCTCATCTATCTCAACTCCAATCGAGTCATAAACTCATCCAAGCTACAATTTGTAATCTCCAGGGTCACACACCCAGGGGTTCGTCAATATCAATTTTGCTCTAATAAACCACACAGGGAAAGTAGCTCTTTGGAATAACAGATTGCAGAAAAGGGGAAGCTGGATTATCTGGGGAATCAACCCAGACAATTTTCACAACGAGAGGTTTGGGGGTTGGATCTAGTGTAATCGTTCTGCAGATGAGAAAGTGGAGGGTGAAGGAGATGAAGAGATGCACCCAGGGTAATGTAGCTATTTAGTACATTATCCTTGGGTGCTTTCTTCTTTATGCCCATTTAAAATATTAAACGAGTTTAAGGCATGTGAACACACATACACATGAATAAATACCCACCCTTTCCCCAGAGGGGAAGTTCAGAGCCTCTGCGCTTGCTTCCCAGCCTGTTTGTGAGTGAAGTGGGAGCAGAGGAGCCGAGGGGATGGAGTGCCCTCGCATACTTTGCTTACAGCCACGATTCAGACCGTCTCTGGGCAAAGCACCGATACATGCCACGGTGTAGGTGACCCTCGTGAGCGTTATGCTAAGAAGCCACAGACAAAAGGTCGCATACCGAATGATCCCAGCTGTATGAAATGTCCAGAATCGTTAAACCCATGGACACAGCAAGTAGATGGCTGGTCACCAGGGACTGGGAGGACACCAAATGGGAAATTATGGCTTAATTGATACAAGGTTTTATTTTGGGAGAATGAAAATGTGTTGGAGCTAGATGGAGTGGTAATTCCGCACTGTTGTGAATGTATTAAATGCCACTAAATTGCTCACTTGAAAATGGCTTATTTGATAATAACTGGCTTTTGTTTCAATTTTTAAAAACACATCTCTAGGGAGACAAAGAGACAGAGAGAGAGGCAGCGGGAGAGAGAAAGCAAAGGTGAGCAAATGTCAACAATTCAGGAGTTCTAGGTACGGCTCATTCAGGAGCTCCCCCTGCTACTCGGCAACTTTCCTCTTAGGTTTAGTCTTTTTCAAATAAACAGGTGATAAAAATATCTCTAGAAAGCTAAGGAGCAACATCATGAGATTCTAAATTGAGGTGACCAGCTGAGGTCTAAAACGCATACAGTTTAATGTGCACCCTTTGATCATTAGAATGTCAAAAAGATCAACAGCAATGGCTTTGCTGGTCAAGTAAAGTTTTCCAGCAATAAAAATCACTTTTCGGAAGTTACAATCTGACATTATTTAACTGGTAGCATTAACATTTGATGTAACTGAAAGATCTGAGGGTTTTTTTTATATTTATTTATTTATTTGAAAAGCAGAGTTACAGAGAGGCAGAGGCAGAGAGAGATAGAAGTCTTTCATCTGATGTTTCACTCCCCAGATGGGCACAATGGCTGGAGCTGCACCGATGCGAAGCTAGGAGCTTCTTCCGGGTCTCCCACGTGGGTGCAGGGGCCCAAGGACTTGGGCCATTTTCTTACTGCTTTCCCAGGCCAGAGCAGAGAGCTGGATCGGAAGTGAAGCAGCTGGAACTAGAACCAGTGCCCATATGGGATCCGGCACTGCAGGTGGCGGCCCCACCTGCTACACCACAGCACTGGCCCCTGATCTGAGGTTTTGAAACTAGGTATGTGTAGTCTGGCTTCATCACCATCAAGGGGTCTTACATCTACTGATGGCTAAAAGCGAGAGGGAGCAAGCTGCTGGTGTCACATGAGAAAGAGTAGGGGCCCAGGCGACCACCCTGACCCTTGCATAGGGTGTCCTGGTACTTCAGGAAGATGAGCCTGTGCCTCCATTCCCAGGCTGTCAGGTGCAGTTAATGCCTCCCTGGTTCGTCACTGGCCCATGACCTGATTCTAAGCTCCAGATCCAACAATTTTGGGGCTTTGCACCTGTCTGCATAGGGCGAGAGGTTCCCTGTTTCTCTAAAATGTGTTAAAAAGCACACATCACGTAAGTTTGCACGATGGGACTATGTGTAACATTACTGAACTGGATGCTGAAATCCAGTGGCTAAGACGAGAACTTTAATGTTAAGGTTTTTTTTTTTTTTTTTTAATCACACACATACACACGACTCAAGTTTAACTTTTCATTCAGCGGGCCCAACAACTACCTCCCTTGGGTCTAAAACGAGTTCTGCTGCCAACCTTTACATCTCAGTGTGACTTAACACATTCCAAATGAAGTACCATCTGCTCCTGTGGTGGGGGGGGACCCTCGACAACACACTCCCTGCACACAGCTGAGCAAGAAGAATGGACCTAAGATCAGGCTAATGGCAGAAGCACATTAAAAATAGAAAGGCACTATTGATTTGAAGGTGCTGCCTCACGAGCTAAGAGCCAATAAACAGTGGAGAGAGCGGTCTCCATACTGCCGACGCCGTGTGAACTCACCCCTTCTCCCATGAGGGCTGCTCATGCCTTTGCGATGCCGCTTCTTGTCTTCGACACAGCCTTGGGATTTAACAAATCGTCAACTGGAATGAGAGGTTTCACGTATAAACACAACTTGCATAGGATGACAAATGCAACAATTCTGTACTTACATAGCAGAGTCCTTTTTTTCTGCAAAGTTTTGCATTTTCCCAGGATTTTGATCCAACACAAAAGAACAAATCCATGTTCAATAAATAAGGCGTAACAAGATCTCAAATATTCATCTATTATTATTCATTATGGATCTTGTTGAGGCTCCGAAGCACTTGAGATGGCTAATGTGAATCTAGGTGTGCTGTAAATGTAAAGTTACCACAAGATTTCAAAGATTTATGATGGAAAAAACATTGTCAACTATTTCATTCATCACTTTTATACTGGTTACATGTTAAAGATATTTGGGATATATTTGGTTAAATAAAATGCATTATTAAATTAAGTTTATCTGTTTTTCACTTTTTAAATGCACTGATAGAAAAATTTAAATGATGCATGTAATTTAGCATCGTCTTTATGTATAGCACAATAAAGACCACTTGAATTTTCTGTCCCATGTGTGTTGCATGTAAACATACACATATGCAGTGAATGTATTCTGATTATCAAAGTAATACATGTTCTCACAGTGTTTTAAAACCACTGATAAAGAAATAGTCGGAGATGAGCTGTCTTCCCGTGGTCTTGAAAATGCCTCATTAAGCATGAGAGTCACGGACACAGCACAGTTCGTATTAAACACTCCTCTGGTAGATAAATCTGCACAAAGCAGTCCTGGCCCCAGAGGGGATTTGTGCAGACTACCTCAAAACCACTTTTGTCCCTCAGAACTTGGTTCCTCATGAATCCCTCTTCCATTGAGATTAACTTGGCTGGAGCGAGAAAATCAAAAATCGAAGTCACTGTGCTTTGCTCTACCAATCCCAGGGATGGCTTGGAAATGAGCGAATCAGTTGCATGATGGAAAGCAACCTCCGGCTGAAACGTGGCTGAAGACTGCAGGAAAATCACACTGACTGTCGGCAGATGGATGGGACTGAGTTGCAGAAGCAAGAATCTTAAATAGCACTGGACTGGATGGACCAGTGGCCGAGCTGTTGTTTTTTTTTTATACAAAAAAAAATGTTTTTTTTAAAAAATCAATTCTTTTAAAATTCATCTTAGAGACACAGAGTTCCCATCTGCTGGTTCATTCCTCCCAAATGTCAATGGCCCTAGGTCATGCAAAAGCCAGGAGCTGGAAACTCCATCCATGTCTCCCACGTGGGTGGCAGGGACTTCATCATTTGAGCCATCACCTACTGCCTCCCCAGTCACACATTAGCAGGAAGCTGAAATCAAGAGTGGAGCTGAAGCTCAAACTCAGGCACTGCAGGACAGGATGTGGGCATCCTAAGTAGTGTCTTAACTGCTGGGCTAAACACCCACCGCTAAGCATTACCTTTTCCCTAATTTTAATAGGTCAGGGTAATAGATCTAGCAGTTGGTTGGAATGGAACTTTTCCTCCTTCACTTTCAGCTGAAGTGTCAATACCATAGACACCAGACACCAGAGCGAGCAGAAGGAAACACCATGGACAGAAGGTGCAGGAGAAGAGTTCCAGTTTTCTTCCTGGGACTCTGGGGCCCTCAACTGGAATCAGGTCATCAAGAGCGGACCAGCGTGCTTCAGGATGCAAGGACCATGACCTTCACTTTTGACCTTGTGAGGGAGCCCTCTGGAGGGCCACCTGGGAGCTGTGGGAGGTGTTTCCTGCAGAGGTTCAGAGAAATGGTGCCTCACTCATACCTAGACGGCCCAAGCGATGTATTGAGCATTTAGAACACGACAGAAGGACTGGTCAGTTGCTCTGGGGGCCAGGTAAGGAAGGGCCTCCAGTGTTGGGCAGGCTTGAAACTTCATGGAGTGTGGGAGTGCCCCTCAGGGATCAGATGAGAGCCCTGTGGCTGACCTCTGTCCTGTTCATGGAGACCCCCTGGAGGGAATTGTGATGGAGGGTCAGCTCTGTAGTGGAAAAGACTGAACACACTCCTTCAGCTGTTGGAGAGGCTGTGGCCTTCCTTCCAGACAAATGACTTGTAAATTCTGTTTGAAATCCTTTCTGTATACTGTGCCGGCCTGCAGCACAAAGAACCAGGTTTCCTGAAACAGAGAGTGGGAATGGGGGACAAGGACGCAAAGAATAGAGCCAAGACAAATCCTGATCAACGCTGGTTTATTCAACAAATCCAGTAGTATTTAAACATGACCAGTTGTACTCAAGAAGGCACACAGAGGATTTACATATCTAAAATTCTTTTGGGGTTACAAAGAGTTCCCAAAGAGTTCCCGATAAAGTTCTTCCCGCTTAACAGATCACAAAATGTTATCATAGATTACAAGGACATAATAAAACACCTGGGTAATAAATGCTGGTTTCAGGTGTGGCTGATTATCTACATCATCTCTTGTGAGAAGTCTAGCAGTGAGATACAGTTCTTCCTGCCTCTTCCTGGAATCTCCTTAGCCTAATTGTTCCAGGATGTCTCCATCCATAAGTTTAAGTGTAAACAAAAGGGGCGACTGCCTGTGGCTGCCCACAGTATACGATATAACCAACACACTGAACAAGACGGACTCCCATGGTTGGGTTTATTTCACTAGGTCTTTCTCAGTCCCTGAAACTCCCCTCTCTCCTCAAACCCCCCGTGCACTCAGTCCACCGGTGTCCTCCTGATCTTCACTGCACTTGAGCCCCGAGACCTGGTGTTGTAGCTCTGCCCACATCCCTGTCACTGGCAGTGCCACCAGATCCCCTACCCTGCTGCCCTGCTTCCACCTACCACTCCATGGGCCTGCTCCTGTGCCATCAGCATAGGCACACTGAGTCCCACTGCCAGACTCGCTCTGCTAACCGCACACCTCTGATCATGGGGTGGTCCTGCTCTAACCCACTAAATGCAGTGGCTTGTCCCTCCACAGTGAGTAGGGAGCATGTTATCTGGGAAGGAGGCCGTGATGAGAGGGTGTGGGAGCTGGACTGTGGGGGGCTTTAGAACCATACACTTGTCTTCCCTAAGGGTTCTTCTGCACCTCTTCTCTCCATATCTCTACCCAGCCCTAGAGAATGACTGTGTATAACCAGAGTCATTACCAGTGGGGATATGTTGTCTTTGTGAGTGGTGGAGAGGAAGAGATAACCCAGGCTGTATTAGTTCAAGGTAGCTTTGCTTTTGTAACATGTATTAAATATTCAGTGGATTTTCAAACGTTTATTTATTTGAGGGGCAGACAGACACAAACAGTTCCCAACTGCTGAATCACTCCCTAAATGCCTACAATTGCCAGAGATGAGCCAGGCCAAAGTTGAGAGCTGGGAAGACAATTCAGGTCTCCCACATGGGTGGCATGGACCCAATCACTTGGGCCATCACTTGCTGCCTCCCAGGGAGAGAATATGGTGGAAATGATGCTGTGCGACTTGCAAGGCCTTGTCAGAGAACACTTGGCAGCTTCTGCTGAGTTCTCTTTGAACACTTGCTATCTGGGTGTTTCCGTCTTGGAATCCAGCCACTGGGCTGTGAGAAGCCAAAACCCCTTAGAGAGGCCAGGTGGAGGTGGACAGCCCCACCTGCTCTGTAGGTGAAAAGCCGACAGCCAGCATCAACTGGCAGACATGCAAGTGAGCCGCTGTGGACGTCCAGCCCAGCAGAGAGTCTGTTACCTATAGGCATAGAGCACATTTCATTGCAGTCATGAAGACCCCAGTGAGAACTCTTTAGTGGAGGCTCGGCTGAACACCTGAGTCACAAATTGATGAATAAAACGATTGTGTTAAACTCGTACATTTGAGGGTAGTTTGGTATGCAGCAATAGATAGCTGGAATATTCATCATGGGTTTTTTGGCTTTGTTTTGTTGTTGCTGTTTTTGGTATACTCTGGTCTTTCCAAAAACTAAATGGCTCCTGGCCTGAAAAGGTGTTACTACCCTTTCAACATGTTCTACCTCCAGACAAAGAGCAAAGGTAGGTCCCAGCAAATCTTGCAAAAACAAAGCCTTTGACTTCAGATTGTATTTATTTGAAAAGCAGAGAGAGAGAGAGAGAGAATCTTTCATCTGCAAGTTTACTCCTGCAATAGCCAGGGCTGGGCCAGGCCAAAGCCAAGAGCCAGGATCTTCTTCCAGGTCTCCCATACGGGTGCAGGGGCCCAAGGACTTGGGCCACCATCTGCCGTTTTCCCAAGCGCATTAGCAGGGAGTTGGGTTGGAACTGGCATCCATATGGGATGCTGGCGCTGCAGGAGGTGGCTTTACCAGTTACACTACAACACCAGGCCCTTTGACTTGAAATTTTTACCTTCCTTCCAACGTCTCAAGGTAGTGACTATAAAATAACTCAACAACTTCATATTCTCTCATAAATCAGACTTTGGGGGTGATAATGGAGCACCTGCCTTCAGCTGAATAAAAGTGTTTGAGTATTCTAGCAAAACATGTGGCAAGAGAAGCAAATTGGCTTTTCATTGAGCCACCCACCTAGAGTGCTACATTTCAGACACATTTTGAACATACCTTACCTGTGATAAAGCAGAGTGTGTGTTGCAACAGACAAATTTCTCTAACAATATATTTTTTTCAGATAAATGGAGCCTAGAAGTTGAATATAATGACCATGAAAAGAAAATGGAAGCAAACACAGCATCTACTGGAGTCCCATGGTCTGTACAATTGGCTATTGAGGTGCGTTTGAAAATGTTCCTTATTTTATATTTTTCAAAGTAAGCCTGACCTAAAACAAAGGACATTGTCAAAATAGAGTTCAATAAAAAGAAAAATAAAGGAACATAAAACTTAGCAGAAGCAGAGATTTTCAAGGAAAAATCAAGCTGAAATGATTTGGTCATGATGTAGTAGAACAGGGGGGAAAGAGGGGAGGCAAATTTTGAAAACTCAGTTGCATGAGTTTTATACGCATAAAAGCCTATGAACACTTCCGGGCACCTATCAAGTGTCAGGTAGCTGCATTCATTTATTCAACAAATAGCTATTTTCCACCTTCTACATGTTGGGCACCATGGGTGCCGAGATAGTGGAGGACAAGGAGTTCACATCTGGAAGAGATGACAGGTACTGAATAAAGCAATCGAGATCTGCTCCCCAATTGCACACCGCATCAGAGGGCAAGTCTACCCGCAGAGCCAAACACCAGACTTCATGCTTTGGACCTTTCTCTCTGGCTCTCTCTCACTATCCACTCTGTCTGTCAAAAAAAAAAAAATACTGCAGAAGGCTTAAGTCCTATGGAGGATTTGTCTAAGTTTTATCACTTGAGACGGTGCAATCATTTTTTATGGCCCTTTCCTTTTCTCTTCAAACCCCGGAGCCTGGATTTAGAGTCTGCAGATGTAATAAAGCCTTCTCTCTGTTCCTTAAGGGCTATGAGACCTGAGTAGGTTATATAACCCTATTAAAAGACAGTATGCTGGCCAGCGCCGTGGCTCACTTGGCTAATCCTCCACCTGCGGCGGCGGCACCACGGGTTTCTAGTCCCGGTTGGGGCACTGGATTCTGTCCCAGTCGCCCCTCTTCCAGTCCAGTTCTCTGCTGTGGCCCAGGAGTGCAGTGGAGGATGGCCCAAGTGCTTGGGCCCTGCACCCCATGGGAGACCAGGAGGAAGCACCTGGCTCCTGGCTTCGGATCAGCACAGTGTGCCTGCCGCAGCGCGCCAGCCATAGCGGCTGTTAGGGGGGATGAACCAATGGAAAGGAAGACCTTTCTCTCTGTCTCTCTCTCAGTCTAACTCTGCCTGTCAAAAAAAAAGTATGCCGATCTGTAAAATGGGGTGATATTATCTCACAAGACAACTGTAAAGATGAAAATGACTTATAGAAAGCATTTAACGTGATTCCTAGCTCATAGGAAGCAGTAAGGACAGGGAAGCAACTACTGTTAGAGAAATAAAGATCTGTACTAAGGGCCATGAATGTCAGATGGTGCCCGGCTCCAGGGTTTATGATCTTTTCACAACCTTATGGGAGGAGCATAGAAAGAGTTTAAATGTACACTTAACTAAACCAAACTCACTTGACATGGCCCATGACTTGCAACCTTACAAGGTACTAAAGAGCTAGTCAATTCTCTTCTGGACAACTAGCCTTCCCTTATCATAAAATAGGCAGAGGGACCTTTGTGGACAAAAGCTGATCTGGCTTAAAAACAAGCATTTCCTATTTCTACATAAATTAATAATTCAAAACAAAAATTCAAAATAACAAACTTCCATTTCGCTAAAAATGAGAGTCCACTAATGGATGCCCCCAGGCTTAGCAAGCACTCCAGTTGTATTTTCAGTGGGTTTTTGTTGTCTCCCTCATAATGTGCGCTGATGGCCAGACGTTGGCAGCATTGGATGGCATCAGATGCAGCTAGGCAAGCGGCCAAGACCCACTTCTTCCTGGGCTGCAGATTCTAACGCTGTTAGAGTGGACTTCCAATCCATTACTTATCGACGAAAAAGTCAGAGTGATGTGTTCTGACATCAACAGCTTCAAACAGCCTAAAGAGACATACTAGGATGCCTTCCAAAACTGATGAGCTCAGCCGTGGATGGGAGTAGCCGAAGCAAATGTTCAGCACAGCTGAGATAACCAACGGTTCTTTGCTGAGCTGCTCATGAATGCTGAAACTGGAGTTCACTTGGAGTTTATTGTTGTTGTTTGTAAATTCGGAACAGGAAACGCTTCTGTGTCTCAAAGCAGACAACTCGCGTTTTCTCCCATTGCGTGAGCTCATCACGCTTGGTCATTGAAATGTGTATTTTGATTAGTTATTAGATGAATTACTAGGCTTTCAGTTTAACACTTGAAGGAAAAAAAAGGCAGTAATTGACCTTAGAAACATTCTGCCCTGCCCTTGGGCCCCCATCAAATGCTACTCCAAGCATAGCTATTCGGAGGAGTCTCAGGAGCGTCTCTGTCCTGCAGGCAGGCAGCCACCTGTGGGCCTCAAGCATCTGAAATGAGAAAGTGCTGGCTGTGCACGCAGCTTGGCGAGCGCGGTCCTGTCTCATTGCCAGGCAGGCAGGCAGGCGAGGCGAGGCGAGGCGTGCACACGCTGTGGGCAGGAGGGCCAAAGGGAGCCGGAGAAGGCCTCAGGTGGTTGAAACACGAAAAGGAGAGATTTCGAATTTCAGGTTCTTAGGTCAGGGCCAGCCGCAAGTCCAAAGCCAAATCCTCGCTCCCAGGCAACAAGATGCAGGTTCACAGCCAAAAGGACACAGGAAGAAAATATACAAGAGGGATGGGACGAGAGAGCTCACTGCAGGCTCGTGGGCTTGCATCCAGATGGGTGAGAGCCGCCTCACTCTCTGGGCCAGCCTGTGGGCAGATGGTGGACATCGCTCCCTTTGCTTTAATTGTCAGTACAGAAAAGAGCTTCTCTAGTCCCGGCTGGCTACGTAATTTGTGGAGCCTAGTGCAAAATGAAAACGGAGCGTCCTTTGTTCAGACGTCAGGAAAAAAAGAGTGCTGCTAAACGTACTAAAATAGAAAACGCTCCCTCTCCGCTGCGCTCCCTCTGTCTTGGTGTTTTCAGATTCCTACTTAGCATCACACTAAACCCTCACAGGCACCGGAGGGTCCCGTTTGGTGATACAGCACACGTGGTCTGCCACCCACTAGTTCTCTCTCCCGGCAGCCACTGGGGCCATGTGCAGTGCTCCAGCTGCAGAGGGGGAGTCAGTCCCCACTTCCTGTGGCCCACTGCCTCAACCAAGGCCAACCCTCAAAGGACAGCAGTTTCCACTGCAGACTTAGGGCTGGACCAGAGGCTCATACCTACCAAGTAGCCCCTAGAGTCCACTATGGTGCTACCAGCCCAGGGCAGGGATGGCTGTGGCTATGCCCCACTGGAGACTCTGTGGGGGCACATGCCCAACTGTGATCACCCACCCTGGCATTCCTGGCACCTATGCCAGGTAGAAGGTGAGTTTTCCCTACTGCCCCCACCAGTTCCCCATTCCACCTGCTCCGCACCACGTGACCCTCTCCCCTCAATACTACCTGGACACTGCCCCTGGTAAGTGGTGGCAATGACTAGAAGCCAGAGAGGAGGTGGCTGGGCAGAGCTAGGGCTCCAGTGGTGGGGGAGAAGGGGTAGCCTAGATTCCACTGGGGGAGATGGAGCCAAGAAGGGCCAGACTCCAACCCCTCCAGGCTCCATTGTCTCATGTGAGTGTCACTTAAAAAACACAAATTCAAGAGACAGTTATTAAGAGTTTCCATATAGCAATAATAGAGCCGTGACCCAGACGGGGCCTCTTCAAGTGCAGGGCCTTGTGTCACTGCACTGGTCAGACACCCATGACGCTACCCGTTCCCGAAAGAAGCCTCCAGGGAGGACACGAACCAGATTTTCTTAAAGTCCCTGGCTCCTCAGCTAGCAGCCAGAAGTAAAGTTCAAAGACAGCCCCATGTTCTTGATCCTCAGCTTCTACATGCAGCTCTCTCTGCCTGCTTAATGGAGTATAAACAGGTAAGGTTTGTAATGTTCACAACACGATGTTAAGTCTGCACATCCCAAATTCTTGCTTTTGGTTTTAAACTCGTTCCTCATGAACCTGGCATGAGTCAAGGGAAGACATGTCTTGAGTGCTCTTTGTCCAGAATATTCTAGACCCCAAGTAACCCTTCCTACAGGCCTTTTGTTGAAAGATTTGACAACACAAAGGCTTGGATATATCTGCCAGTTTCCAAGTCCAGTATTCTGGGCGAAGGGTGACACCAGGACCCCCTGGTGGTTGCTGCTTTTCCTTCTGGCTACCCCTATGAATATATCCACGACCCCTAGCAGGTTCTCACATACCACCGTCTTCTTTGTCACCATCAAAGACATCTTAAAAGCATTGATCAAATCTGTGATAAGTCAATTGTTGAACAAAATAAGCCCAATGTTGTTTACCAACTGGCTGACTCTTCTCTGCACTTGGCACTCGATTGCCCCACTTTCAAAGGCCATGAACTTGACAGAGAACCCATCTGTGAAATACAGCATTGCATCACATAGAATGCATTTGAACTACTGTTCAGACAGAATACATTCATTTCCTGCCTTGTAAACAACACTCTTGAGCTTATCAATCTTCCACTTATTTCCTTGACATTGATTTAATTAACATCACCATGATACTGTGATGCCCGATACTATTTTTGCAAAACTACTGTGGAAATGGTTTTCCTAGAACACTTCCCTGGTATGGGGCGTCCGCCCGCACTTACAGTTCTAGAGTTCCTGGAGAAGCCTCTGGTGCTGCACTGTCATTGTGCGTGTGGCCCAGGTGCTGCCTCGGTTCCTTCTAGGAAACAAAGCTAAGACTCCCCCACCCCACAGAATGATTTTCAGGATCTAAGGAGGAAGGATGGGTTAGTAGTGAGCTTTAAAGCTGAGTTCGAACGTAAATGATGCCCCTTGCCCAAGGTCATACGCTGTTTCTATCACATTGGAAGCCCCCTCTCTGAACCGTGTTTACCGGGGTCCTTAGCCATGAGGAGGGTCAGCTTTTCACCTTCTGCTTCATCCTTGCACTCATCCATGTGTCCATCCATCCATGCATTTGTCCACCTGTCTCACAAATACTCACTAAATGGCCCTGCCCTCGTGCAGCTTACCAATTAACTAGCTATGTATTGCTTAGAAAGTGATAAATGAAGATAAAATATGGGGATACAGAGAAAAACACATGGGAGCGTGTGTGTGTGTGTGCGCGCACACACACGCAATTTTAAACAGGAAAGCAAGGAAGGGCTCAATGAGAACGCAATATTTGAACAATGACCCAAAGTGGGTGAGGGAGTCAGCTACATGTACGCAAGGGAAGAATGTTCCAGATAGAGAAACGCGTGTGCAAAGGCCGGGAGAGCGCTTTGCAGGTTGCAGGAATAGCAAAGGAGGGCTAAGAAAGCCTCTTCACTAGTCTACGGGAGCCCGAGGCAAGGCTTCACGCGCGCACCTTGGTGGGAGGTGGCTGAAATCCAGGGCCGCCAGAGAGGCTGGAGAAGAGGCAAGTTTCAGTAGAAGATGAGGCCCTCCAGCACCGGCCACGAGGCAGGTTGTTGAACGTACGGTGTAGGCAGACGCACGCACGTCGCCTGAGCAAGAAGGACCCTCCCACTCCCCTAACCCTGGCTGTAACAGCCCTGGCAGACTGCGTCTCAGGGAGGGAACTCTACCTTCCACGGTGCCCTGTCGCTGTCACAGCAAATAAAACTTTCCTCTGAGCAGCTCCTGCTTGAGGCTGCTCATCTGGTGACAGCGCAAGTGAACAGACCCCGTGTGTCCGCTGACACAGTCCCCGGGGAAGCCAGATCTCGAGCACGGTGCGGGATTTGCCCAAGTGTGGCAAGGCGGGGCGGGGCGGGGGGAGCGGGGGCGGGGGAGACACTGCAGGCAGCGGAACCGCACGAGTGGGTATCCACAGGACCGCTGTGGCAAGGGGGCCAGTAGACCACGGAGGCTGGGACAGTCTGGGGCGGCAGGGAAAATCCGCCCACCACGGACTCATCCCTGAAACGCCAGGTAGCGGCATTTGCTTGAGCCTGGGAGTGATGGTCAGACAGTGTAGGAACCCTCAGATGAGCAGCTGTTTCCATACTCGCTTGCTCCCTTCACTAGCTTCTGCCAGGCTCCTCGGAGTTCCGGGAGCCATGAAGACGTTGGCAGGGGCGGTGGACGTTCTGTTGGCATTTCTCCAAGGTCGAAATCCTCTAAGGAGAGGCCACAGCTGCTGCCGCCGTTGCTGCACTGTAGGACATAGCTGGTCCCAGAACTGTTTCTTTGGCACACTCCCAACCCCGCTGCCGCAAAGGCTGCTTCTGATCCTCCACCCTGCTCTGTGCTCTCTGAGACAGAACATCCCGTGTCAAGTTGCTCAGCGCACCTTGCTCTACTATATTTAATGACTGCTTCACAAAAACAGGCTTCGAGGGCCACGCAGGCTGAGCACATGCTCCTTTCTAGAATCTTCTTGTGTAAAAGCAGCCTTCCCAACCTCCACGAGAGGGAGCAGATCCTTCAGCTTTAGCCCTGACGTATAAGATTGTCCGAGGCTCAAAGAGTCTCTCTATCAAAGTTCCAGATGAGGGGCCAGTGCCATGTCGCAGTAGGTTAATCCTCCACCTGCGGTGCTGGCATCCCATATGGGCGCTGGGTTCTAGTCCCGGCTACTCCTCTTCCGATCCAGCTCTCTGCTGTGGCCTGGGAAAGCAGTGGAGGATGGCTAAGGTCGTTGGGCCCCTGCACCTGCAGGGGAGACCAGGAAGAAGCTCCTGGATCCTGGCTTGAGAGCAGCACAGCTCCGGCCATTGTGGCCATCTGGGCAGTGAACCAACAGAAGGAAGACCTCTCTTTCTGCCTCTCCTTCTCTCTCTGTGTAACTCTGACTTTCAAATAAATCAATCAATCTTAAAAAAAAAAAAAAGAATGATGAATGAATCCAGTAGTTAAGTCATCCTAGGTGCTTTTAATGTGATTTGCCCTTTGAGAATAATCATGAGAATTCTAAGAACAGTACTTGCCAAAGTTATATTTAATCACCACAGTTCTGTGTTGTACACAGAGGAAGAGAGAGCAAACCAAGGTTTTGACTTCATGGTCTCTGTGTATCTGAAAGCAACTGCTGCTTCATGGGCCGGGGCAAGGAAGGGAGCCATTGTTTCCTGAATACGGAGGTCAATGTTGTGCTGTTAGAGTCTAGTTTTTTATCTGTCTTCAAGAGCTCTTCCTATCCATGTGGCTTACTTGAGAGGCCTGGGCTGAAGGCATCCGGGGTAAACAAAGTGTTTCGGAGGCATGCTTCTTAGCAAAGCGTTCCTTGGTGACCATTGAGGAAGGCCTCGCTCTCAAGTGGGGCCTTGTGCCTTGGGCTGTGCCCCTCCGGAAGCAGCGGGCAGGCGATTGATTGCGCAGGTGCAGGAGTGATGGGAACTGTCGGGGAAGCTGCTACCCCCACCTCCATGGACTCCTTCCTGACAGGGGCCGCCCTGCAGCGGATTGCCATGCGCAGTCACCCTTGAAGATCTGTACAAAAGAAACCCATCTCCTGCTCTTCCCTGCTCTCCACACCCTCGCCCGTGGGCGGCCCAGAAGAGGCGAAAGCCCCGGGGCCGGGATGCTGTGTTCTGAAGCCTCCCACGATGGCACTGTCACACCCCTCGCTGAGTCACCCTGCCCAGGGCGCCCGGGTGCACCTGGCTGAGCTGCTCCTTTGTGCTTGCTAGGAACCCAGCAGCTTGGTGATTGTGCCACGTGGGAAAGCAGCGAATACACTTGTGTTGCCTGCAACGGTGGTTTCCCCTCAAAGACGCAGTGTGTATCTGAAGGTATTGACCAGAATCTTCTCCTCTGGATAATATTTGATCACAGACAGTAACCTTTCCAACTTTCCACTGATGTGCAGTAGACACTCAGAAAGTGCGTCTGACTGAAACACACAGACTCAGTTTTCAAAACCTAAGCAGGGGCGGGCACCGTGGCTCACTAGGCTAATCCTGCACCTGCAGCGCCGGCACCCCGGGTTCTAGTCCCGGTTGAGGTGCCGGTTCTGTCCTGGTCGCCCCTCTTCCAGGCCAGCTCTCTGCTGTGGCCCGGAAGTGCAGTGGAGGATGGCCCAAGTGCTTGGGCCCTGCACCTGCATGGGAGACCAGGAGGAGGCACCTGGCTCCTGGCTTTGGATCGGCGCAGCACGCCAGCCATAGCGACCATTTGGGGGGTGAACCAATGGAAAAGGAAGACCTTTCTCTCGGTCTCTCTCTCTCACTGTCCACTCTGCCTGTCAACAAAAACAAAAACAAAACCAAAAACAACCTAAGCATGGTGCAGCTAGTACCCAAAGAGACAGGACTTGAGCCACACCCAGAAGTCCCTGCGCCCAGTGCTCCTTTGAGTCACAACTCCCAGGGGTAGCCAGTAGCCAGGCCCCTCACAGAGACTGCTTTTTGCCCGTCTTTGTACTGACAGACACACAGAACTCTCATGTGGCTGGTTCACTCCCTGAATGTCACCCACAGCCCAGGCTGGCCCAGACTGAAGCTGGGAGCCGGGAACTCCAGCTGGGTCTCCCACACGGACGGCAGGGCCCAACCTCTGGAGCCATCACCGGCTGACCCCCAAGATGCACATTAGCAGGGAGCTGGTGCCAGAGGCAGAGCCGGGAAGCAAACCCAGGCACTCTGCTATGGCATGTGACTGTCCCCCGTGGCCTCTAACTGCTGAGCCAAACACTTGCACACCCCCCCCCCCCCGTATTTTCAATTCCTTTATGTCACGAACGTTTTGAATCCCCCCTGTGTAAGTCAGAAACATACAGCATGGGCTCTTCATTTCCTGCCTTCTTGCAGTTAGCTTCGTGTTTGGCTCCGGGCTGCCGTGCGTTGCTCATTCTTGTTGCTGCAGAGTAGCAGAAATACACCAGAATGTCTTCACTCATTTTACGGTGGGTGAACACGTGGGTAATTTCCAGTTAGGTGCTCTTAGGAATAGTGCTGTTATAAACATTCAAGCTCATGTCTCTTCATCAACACGAACATATGTTTTTGGTGGAGAAATAGCTAGGAAGGACTACACCATAGAGCAGGCTTCTGTTCAGCGTGAGAAGATTGCTGAACATTTGGTAGCTGTATCAGTTCACACCTCTACCAGCAAGGCTAAGAGTTCCAGTTGCTCCACATCGTCTCGTAAAATGAACCTCAACGAGGGCCCTACCTACACGGAGGTGTGCTGCATTCTTGTGGCTAGAAGTCTGGATTCTGGAACTACACTATCTGAGTTCTGCTTCCAGCTTTATCTTTTAATAAGCATGTGACCTGGGGCACCTTAACTTCTCTGTGCCTCAGTTTTTTCATCTGTAAAGTGGGGATAATAACCATCTCCCTCCGTCAGTGAGTGCTTACAGAATACTGAGAACAGTGCCTGGCACCTAGGAAGTAGTCCATAGATGTTAGATGTTATTTTTATTCAGGTGGTTTTAAGTTAAGTGCCGCTTTTCTGGTAAGGAAGTTGTGTAGCTTGCCATAAAAGAAATGGAATGTTCCCCATACAACCAGAGGAGGTGATCAGATAAGTGCCACCAGGGGTCTCTGCAGCCCCGGGGCAAGTCTGCGTGCAGGCTCCCTGGCTCTGTAAATCATAGCTAATTCTTGGAGACGTGCATGTGCAAATTAAAGCAGAAATTAAAAATCCAATCAGTACTCCGTGGCATCAATAGGGAGGTGTGAACCATGTACGGAAACACTGTGAAAGACAGTCTTTCTTTAGCTAGTGAAGCCAGTGACGTGTTAGCCTACTGTAGGACTTCCTTTCTATTGAACTCCTTACAAACCTTATTCACAGTCTAGCTCTTGGCAAACACTACTGTAGGATTTGACATCTGTATGGATTTCAGACAGAACTCTCATCTGCTGATTCACTCCCGGAATGTCACCGACAGCCAGGGCTGGGCCAGACTGGAGCCAGGAGCCGGGAACTCCAGCTGGGTCTCCCACATGGGTGGCAGTGAGGAAACAGCTAATGGAAGAAAGGGAAGTGGTAGCGAAGGAATGACGGCAGAAGAGGCACGGGGCAGAAGTTCAAAGACACCAAGCCGAGCCGCACGCCATTTCCAGGTGTGGGTCATCAAGGGCAATTGGTCTCGAATGTTAAATGTCAGCCAACTTGAAGGGACTTCAAAAATTGATGGGAAATGGAATTAAAATGTTTATTTTGGTGCAAGAAAATTTTGAAATCCATGTAGTTTCGTTCATTAAAAAGTTCCTGGGGAAATGCACACACCTGGTATTTTCATGGTGTTATGAAAAAGCTGTGTGTGGATTTCAAAACTGTACTGCACCCAAACAGTCCTCTCTTTTAATTCCACTTTCCATGGACATGTTGCAGTGCCTGCCACACTGCCTGTGTCTCCAAGTTTGATGGGACTCAGCCCTGACTGGGTATTGGAATCCTCCTGGGGAGATTTCAAAATTGCCCCGACTCCTCGGCCACATACCTAGCCATTCTGATTCAGTTGTGCTTGGCCGGAGGGCCCAGAAGTTTCTTTCTCTTAAGCTCCAGAAGTGATTCTAAAGCACAGCCAGAGCTGCTAACCACTGTGCCCTCTGCATGACAATAGCAGCAGCCCTTCGTGGTTGTTTCTTCCAGTGCGGGGGAGCAGGGCGGGTCCTGACGAGTTTCTATGGCATCTGTCTGCTTTGGTCAAGAAAATCTCCAAAAAAAAAAAAAAGAAAGAAAGAAAATCTCCAAACACTGGCCCAACTGGTTTTGACCTGGAGCGGTTTCTCTCACACCTATAACCTCAGAATATTCCAGTCTATTTTCAGCCTTCCTGTGGTTTCTAAAGCACAATACTTTCCAAGGCAGAGAATTACCACTTCAAATCTCATGGGCTATGATTCAATCTCAGGACTCTGAACAGGACTCAGTGCGTGATTAGTAATTGGACGTTTTCCTATTGATGAAGGAATTGACATAAAAGTGCTTTGAACTGTAAAGCCCTTCATACAAGAGATTGGTTTTTTTTTTTTTTTTATGTTGCTGTTGCTATTACCTGTGATGGAAAGTGCAGGAAGGTAAGAGAAATTCATGGAATGATCACCATAGGAGGGTCTTCAGAATGTGGGTGGAAACATGAAATTAAAAGGTAAAGTTAGGGACAGGTGTTTAGCCTGGCAGTTAAGACACCAGTGAAGCTGTCATGTCAAGTGGTTAGGAGAATTATATATTCCCCAGTTGCAAGAGGATTCTAGTGAAAAGATCAAAGGCACTTAACAATAAAAAACTATCATAATTGACAATAATTCTGAATATTTTTCAACATATCAAATTGTTTTCCTGTTCACACCCCCAAGGGTCTTCATTGAAGGAGATTAACAGCGTTGTGAGTGCAGGGGTTGGGCAGTGGCTGGGTGGCATTGTCACAGACCTCAAAAACCTAGAGCTGTTGGTCAAAATGCGGATAGCCAGACAAACCTCAGCCTTACTGAATCAGAACTTCTGCGGGCAAGACCTAAGACTTTTTTTTTTGACAGGTAGAGTTATAGACAGTGAGAGAGAGAGAGAGAGAGAGAGAGAGAGAGAAAGTCTGCCTTCTGTTGGTTCACTCCCCTAATGGCCGCTACGGCCGGAGCTACGCTGATCTGAAGCCAGAAGCCAGGTGCTTCCTCCTGGTTTCCCATGCAGGTGCAGGGCCCAAGCACTTGGGCCATCCTCCACTGCCCTCCCAGGCCACAGCAGAGAGCTGGACTGGAAGAGGAGCAACTGGGACTAGTACCTGGCGCCCTGACCGGGACTAGAACCTGGGGTGCCGGCGCCACAGGCAGAAGATTAGCCAAATGAGCCACGGTGCTGGCCAAACCTAAGAATCTTTATTTTTTTTTATACACACCAAGATTTGTCTACAAAATCAAGTGTAGACAAAGGTCCTGAATACCTTTGATTCCAAGTGCTGGTTATAGAAATGTGAGGTTTGGGGCCGGTGCTGTGGTGTAGTGGGTAAAGCCGCTGCCTGCAGTGCCGGCATCCCATATGGGCGCTGGTTCAAGTCTCAGCTGCTCCACTTCCAATCCAGCTCTCTGCTGTGGCCTGGG
This sequence comes from Sylvilagus floridanus, assembly GCA_949820135.1. Classification (NCBI taxonomy): domain Eukaryota; kingdom Metazoa; phylum Chordata; class Mammalia; order Lagomorpha; family Leporidae; genus Sylvilagus; species Sylvilagus floridanus. The sequence continues at coordinate 125,564,898 of OX463223.1, forward strand.
AAAGCAGTGGAGGATGGCCCAAGTCCTTGGGCCCCTGCACCCATGTGGGGAAGACCTGGAGAAAGCTCCTGGCTCCTGGCTTTGGATCAGCTCAGTTCTGGCCATTGCAGCCAATTTAGGAGTGAACCAGTGGATAAAAGACCTATCCCTCTCTCTCCCTGTCTCCCCTTCTTTCTGTATAACTCTGAATTTCAAATAAATAAATCTTTATAGAAACCTCACATTTCCTTTTTTTTTAATGTAGGTTAATCACTCCCCCAGATAAACAAAGCCAAGGGATTTTCCCCATGATTTTTATTACTAAATTTTTAAGGATCAGGTTAGTACTTTTAGACAAGGTACTATTATAACAAGGTATTTTTGCTTTTTAAAAAAGCTATGTAAACATTAGGAACCATACTTCGGGCTGGCATTGTATTACAGCAGGTTAAGCCACCACCTGTGACACTGTCCTGACATATTGGAGTGTTGGTCACTCTGCCTTTCAAATAAGTAAATAAATCAATCTTTAACAGAATCATACTTTTCACTAAGACCTCTTCTTTGATATTAAAATAATGATTTTCTCAAATACCAATGGCCTATACAACTTATATAAACATTGTTGGATGAAAGAAAAGGAACTTGAGGCACAATTATTATTAGGAATAGGTAAGGTTTTCTTCATGTATTAAATGTAACTTTTTTTCTGAACAGGTGTTCAATCGTCTTTTCATGGTGCTTTAAGTGCATGAACTGTCTACAATGAAAGTAACATAACCACCTAAGTTAGGATTGTCTTTCCTTTGCCACTTAGTTTTAATATTCCTTCTGTGGGGCTGGTGCTGTAGAGTTAAGTGGGCACCTGCAGCACCGGCATCCCACATGGTCCAAGTCCTGGCTGCCCTGCTCCCAATCCAGCTCCCCGCTGATGCACCTGGGAAGGCATTGCAAGATGGCGCAAGTCCTTGGGCCCCTGCACCCACACGAGAGACCCAGATGAAGCCTCTGGCTCTTGGCTTCAGCCTGGCCCAGCCCCAGCCGTTGTGGCCATTTTGGGAATGAGCCAGTGGCTAGAAAATCATCATCTTTCCCTAACTCCTCTTTTCAAATAAATAAAATAATTCTTCAAAAAAATTAAAATATCTTATGTACACGAGCTAACAAAGATTTAATAAATGAGCGAGGGGCGGGTGTTGTGTGGTGCAGCGTGCTAAGCTAGCATGCTGGCATCCCAAGTGCTAGCTTTTCTACCTTACGTCATCTTCCGCTCATTCTGCTCCAAGTGTAAGGCTTCCCACTTCCAACTGTGTGGAAGATGGATCTGAATCATTTGGAAGATTCTGGACCTTCTTCCTTTCATCATGGACCATAAAGCTGCAAGGAAATGTGAGAACGCCCATTTCCCAGATAAGGGATGTTAGCAGCAGTTTGAGAAAAATCTCTGCTATACTTCTCTCGCCTTTAATCTGATTAGCAAACTCAAGAGTTTCTGAAAGACTCTGGTGACGGTGGCTCAGCGAGGGAACAGTTGAGCAAAGAAATGCAGAAGGGGACACTTGGAGACTGGGAGAAGCACGGGAGGAAAGTACTGAGGCACACGCATGGAAGGATTGTGCCTGCTTGCGCTCGGAGTCGCTTCCCTCTGTTTCAAGACAAGTAGAGGTGTTTTTTTGCACATCAAGTAAAAATGTTTTTGCCAAAGTGATTTCAAGAGAAAAGGGATTTCCCTGGAAAAAATAGCAAGATCTTCCTGACCCAAAGGGCTGAAATGTCAATGGTTCTGAGATGCTCAAACTTTTATTTCTGTTTTGAACTTTTCTAAACTGTTTGCCTGCACACATCCTCCAGCATTTTTTCCGAAAGTTTAGAGGAAAGCCCCGAGGTTAAGCTAACGTTTCTTGGTTCACAAACAGATTCTAATGTCAAAGGTTGAGTATGTGACAGTTACCAATAAAATGGCTCTATCTAGGAGGCAGGCGCTATGGCCCAGTGGGTTTAGCCCACAGCCTGCATTGGAGTGCCTGGTTCAAGTCCTGGCTACTCTGCTTCTGATCCAGCTCCCTGCTAATGTGCATCTGGGGAGGCAGCCAGTGTTGGCTCAAGTGCTTGGGTCCCTGTCACCCCCCTGGGAGGCCTGGATGGGGTTCCAGGCTCCTGGCTTCAGCCTGGCTCAGCCCTGGCTGTCTGGGGAGCGAACCAGCAGATGAAAGGTCTCTCTCTAGTACTCTGCCTTTCAAATACATTTATAAAATAAATTTAAAAATGGCTCTGTTCCATTGATTTTACCCTCAGCTGCTTGGGATATTGTTATAGTGCTCCTGAAGTTAGGGTCTGATTGTGACTTGATACTAGTTTCTTTTGGCAGCTACCAATTCTTTAATAATAAAGCGATTTTACTATGAAAGATACTAAGAACATTTTTATTTTAGTGCACATCTAAGCATAATTAAACCTTGGATTTCTCTACCAGTGTCTTGATGCTTCTTTCTAAAACTAATAGTGTACCCTAAAACTAGTCTCTATGGATACTTTGCCCATTTTAGTAAAGGTTACTGCTTAAAGGACTCCAGGCTTGTGTATACAAGAATGAATGTGGCGCATTCTGACAAGTCTAATGTGCTCTCAATCAATATTTCTTGAATTAATGGAAAAATGGAAAAACAGTGGCTTTAGACTAGGGCAGCAAATTCCTGTGTGTGCACCCATGCTCATACACATGCTCACACCCATGCACACACCCATGCACACACATACATTTTCTTGGCCATTGTAGAAGTGAACCAAAATTCTTCAAGATGTAAAGCTGATTCCAAATACAGACCAATGCATTGCTATTTCATTGTTACAATAGCACTTGTAAGATCCCCATGACTGAGCCTGTGCTGGAGGCGCTCTCCCAGCCCTTCTGGTGAACTGCACATGCGAGAACTCGCCAGTGTAGAGAGTGCAGCAACTTTGTCTTACATCATCTTTGCAATTCCACAGCACCTAATTCAGGCCAGTGGAGCCAATACACTCTTAACATTGGTTAGCCTGTATTGTACAGAGTTTTCAGAAACCCAAAAGTAAAATGCACGTTTGTAGTATAGTATATTAGTGCAGTTTACAGCAATTTTTAATATTTATTTTGAAAGTCAGTTACAGAGAGAAAGTCTTCCCTCCACTAGTTCACTCCCCAGATGGTCGCAATGGCCAATGCTGGGTCAGGCTGAAGCCAGGAGCCTGGAGCTACATTCGGTTCTCCCGTATGAGTGGCAGCGTCCCAAGCACTTGGGCCATCTTCTGCTGCTTTCTCAGGTGCATTAGCAGGGAGCTGGATGGGAAACAGAGCAGCAGGGACTTGAAGTGGTGCCCTGTGGAACGCCTCCACATATGGAGGGGTTTTGTGATTTGTTTTTTTGGTTTCTCAGTGTGGGGCATTCAGCTTTTCAAAGTGTTCATCACGTGTGTCCTCACTGCAGCCCTCATGGGTCAGGAGGGTGGGCAGAAACAGTGACATCTGCCGCCCTCTCATCTGAGGAGCAGACCTAGCTGCCTTGTCTCGCCCCCATACTGTGCGCTACCTAGAATTCCTTCCTACTCCCTATACTGAAGGCGCTTCCATCATCCTCATTCTTCAGATAGAAAACTGAAGTTAAGTGACTGGGGTCATCTCGCGGTCAGGTGGCCAGTAACAGTAACAAAGCAGTGCTCGGGCTTGATCCCAGCCTGTGTGGTTCCTGAGCCTTCTCTTTTTTTAAATTTGTTTTTATTTGACAGAGTTAGACAGTGAAAGAGGGAGAGAGGAAGAGAGGGAGAGAGAGAGAGAGAGAGAAAGGTCTTCCTTCCATTGGTTCACTCCCCAAATGGCCGCCACAGCCAGAGCTATGCCAATCAGAAGCCAGGATCCAGGTGCTTCCTCCCGGTCTCCCACTCGGGTGCAGGCGCCCAAGCACCTGGGCCATCCTCCACTGCCCTCCCAGTCCACAGCAGAGAGCTGGACTGGAAGAGGAGCAGCCGAGACTAGAACCTGGCGCCCATATGGGATGCTGGAGCCGCAGGCGGAGGATTAGCCAAGTGAGCCACAGTGCCGGCCCAAAGGGTAATGTTTCATCACTTTGTGTGGCTATCACAAAACACCTGCAACTAGGTCATTTGTAAATAATAGTAATTGGTTTTTCACAGTTCTGGGGCCTGAAGTACAAGATCAAGGCATCGCAAGGGGCCTGATCTCTCTCCTCCCAAGACAGTACCCTGTTGCTAAGTTTTCCAAAGGGCTGGAGTGCTGTGACCTCATATGGTGGAAGGGTGAAGGGGACAGAGAGGTGAACTCTCAAGTTTCTTTCACAAGGGCACCCATCCATTCGCAGAGGCAGAGCACTCAGAACTTAACAGCCCCACCTCTTAACACAGTCTCACAACAGGGATCGCACTTCAACACACCTTTTGGAGGGAACACACATTCTATACTATACTATACTACACCCCCCCCCCATAAAAGGAAAATGGTCAACCATGAAACTGCAACTCAAAGAAAGTCATGTACAAATGAGCATAAGAAGAGCTACGGTTCCAGACCTGTCAAGACATGGGAGTAAGTTGAATAGAAGTGGTGAGCAGGCACGATTTCTGTCCTAGGTGTTGGCTCTGACAAGGTGCTGGCAAATAAACGCGATCGGAGAAAGAGATTTAGTAGGAACCACTTGTTTTTCCCCTCCCTGCAGATGCCATGTTCTCCTAGTGGCAGGAAAGACCCCAAAGGGAGCATGTTCTGCAAAATGAGAGTGTGTGTCAAAGAAAGTGGGGGCAGGGGGCCGGCGCTGTGGCATAGTGGGTAAAGCCGCTGTCTGCAGTGCTGGAACCCCATATGAGTGCTGGTTCGAGACCCAGCTGCTCCACTCCCTATCCAGCTCTCTGCTATGGCCTGGGAAAGCAGTGGAGGATGGCCCAAGTCCTTGGGCCCCTGCATCCGCATGGGGGACCTGGAAGAAGCTCCTGGCTTCGGATCAGCTCAGTTCTGGCCGTTGCAGCCACTTGGGGAGTAAACCAGGGGACGGAAGGCTTCTCCCCTCACCGCCCTGCCTCTGCCTCTTTGTAACTGACTTTCAAGTAAATAAATAAATCTTTAAAGAAAGTGAGAGCAGTCAGCAGGTGCTTCAGTGAGCACCGGAAGGAATTTGTCTAGCTTGCTGCTAGTCCTCTGAGAGCTGACAGCCTACTGCCCAGTTTGCTTCTTGAAGCTGGAGAGCATCCTTAAAGAAATGAGGTGCCTCCCAATTGTGAATTGCAATTAGTAGTGTTGGTGAGCTTGGGACGCTGTCTGGGGTCTCTAGGATTTGGGACAATGAAGGGAGAGAAAACCAGAGAGACAGAGGAGCGGTTGATGAAATGACACTGAAAGTCCTTGAGAATGCACTGGCATTAGAAAGGCTTTTAAAAACCAATCACTAATTCAATATGATTAATTATCTTAAAGTAGCTAGTAGAGTGTTTCCTGAGTGGCATAGGAGGTTGCTTCAAACGAAATAAATAAACCACAGCTAATGTGCTGATGTTTTAACGAGGAAAGACAATGGCTAAAAATGGCCATCCAGTTTCCATTACCTCCTACCAGGCATTAGAAACAAGAAATGTGTCCATCGATCTAAAGTGGCTCAAAGGCTATTTGATTTATTCAAAGTGATTTCACCAGGGGGGAATTCAAGACTTTGCCCAGAGACAGAGGGAGGCAGAGAGAGAGAGAGAGAAACAGAGAGAGAGAGAGAGAAGCTGTTCAGGTGAGATGCTCTTGTTCACATACCTGAAACTGCTCACCTGCAAGGAATTCTCAGATTTCTATTAAAGTAAATCGACTGAGTGAGTTCTAGGGCCTGGGGACTCCAGTTGGCCTGGAATCAGCAACATCAGCATCATCTGGAAACTCAATAGAAACACAGAACCTCAGTCCCACCTCAGTGAATCAGAATGCACATTTCAACAAAATGTTCTGAGGATTCATATGCACATTAGTGTTTGAGAAGCCCTAAGTTTATGCCAACACAAATTGTTATGCAACACTTGATAGAAAAGGGAGTTGGTTAAGGGAGGGAAAAAATCCTACATGATAAGAACACCTTACTCCAAAGATGCTTTGGTATTGATAAACTCACTCCTATCCATTAATCTAGCCTTGAAGGAAAACTTAATAGTCCCCGTGGCCCCACATATGCACACAAAGGGGAGTCTGAGTTTGTGAAGTACTACCCAAAATGCCAATTAAAAGCAGACTTCAAAGAACAGAGCTTGATTGAACTGTTACACAGAAATGTTTGCGGAGCATTTTTTACAGCTAAGGTTACCAGCCTCGCAGAGCTTGCCACGGTGGTACGGTGGTACGGAACGCCAAGGGCTAAGATGCGTTTGGTATAGGAGGAAGAGAGTTTAGGAAAACGAGCCAGAGCCAGAGCCAAGATAGCGTCACAAAAGCCTGATGGGAAACAGCTGGGCCAGGTTTGGCAGCCCCCGGGGCAAGTGGTTTGGGGGAAAAGGCTGTGCAAAAACGTTCACACCCACCTCATGGGTTCAGGAAATTTCCCCCAAGTTGCCTTCGTTTGAAACCAAATGGGCAAATTTTAGTTTACTATTGGGAGAGTTTATTCAGACGTCCTGTGAGAGGAAAAAATCGTTTTCTCCAGTTTCTCGTGTGTGCTCCCCCACAACTTGCAGTGGCTTTTTCTGAGGCTTTTTCTGCAATCAGAATGAAGTTGCGCAGGCGCTGGCTGAGGCTGCAGAAATAATGGGCTAAAAATAGACACAGGTCTCTAACCCATCAAATGCCAATACAGGCTTACCAGCTCAAAAAGGCACACAGGAGACCACCTGGGCAACTCAGCCCCAATTGCTGTTTAGTAAACTCAGTACCATGCCCAGCGTTTAGTTGTTCTGACTTGAAATTTTCCAGGAGGGAGAAAACCCGTGAAACTGAGCCCGTACACAGTACGTTGACTGTAGAGGCCCAGCCTCCTAGCCTCCCTCTCAGCGTAAAGTGTCCTCACCCTGCCTTTTTTGAGAACAAAAATCAACCACTTGGTAAAATTAACTCTCTGAATGAAGGTAGCGGTGCAGCTGGCCCTACAAGGCTCCAGTCACCAGCGCCGGCGCCGTGAGGTCACTTGCTTCCCCAACAGATGGGCCATATTGTCTCAAGGGGTTTCTTTTCAGGGAAAGCTAGCTCTGGGATGGAAAGCAGCTGCCACCTGCATGGAGCCCCCAGACTAACTGAAGCCCACTTGACCATCATCAAAATCCCCCACAGAACATGGTGTTGCTGACTAATCAAAGGGAAGCGGCGGGCAGTGCCAAGCAACCAGGAAGCCAAACACGCACCTCTCCTACCAGTGTGAGCCTTAAGCTCCTTCAGCCCTCCCCCTCAGGGAGACTGGGGAATTAAGCAAGAGCCGCCCCGATTCTCGCTGTCTCGCTGTGTGTTTTGCAATAAACTCTTGCTTCTTCCCAGCACCTGGTGTCAGTGACGGACTTTCTGCGAGTCAGGTGGGCGGTCCCAGTTTGGGGGCTTCTAGAGCAACTCCTCCAGCCAGTTTTGGAGGTTCTGTATCACATGTGTTTTATTTTTTTGACAGGCAGAGTGGACAGTGTGAGAGAGAGACAGAGAAAGGTCTTCCTTTGCCGTTGGTTCACCCTCCAATGGCCGCCACGGCCGGCGCACCGTGCTGATCCGATGGCAGGAGCCAGGTGCTTCTCCTGGTCTCCCATGGGGTGCAGGGCCCAAGCACTTGGGCCATCCTCCACTGCACTCCTGGGCCACAGCAGAGAGCTGGACTGGAAGAGGGGCAACTGGAACAGAATCAGGTGCCCCGACCGGGACTAGAACCCAGTGTGCTGGCGCTGCAAGGCAGAGGATTAGCCTAGTGAGCTGTGGCGCCGGTCATCACATGTGTTTTTAATTTATTTTTAAATTTTTTTTATTTGAAAGAGTTACAGATAGGGAGAGTAAGAGAGAGAGAGAGGTCTTCCATCCACTGGTTCACTTCCTAAATGGCTGCAATGGCCAGCTCTGGGCCAGGCCAAAGCCAGGAGCTTCATCAGGGTCTCTCACGTGGGTAGCAGGGGCCAAGCACTTGGGCCATCCTCTGCTGCTTTCCTAGAAGCATTAGCAGGGAGCTGGATCGGAAGTGGAGCAGCCGGGACTTGAACCAGGGCCCATATGGGGTGCCAGTGTTGCAGGCGGCAGCTTTACCAGCTGTGTCACAACACCAGCCACTTAGTCTCGTGGTTTTTAAAACCAAGAAAGTGTTTCTGGTTTTTTTATTTTTTTCTTTTCCTGAAACAAATCTACCTTTTGTTTTCTAAAAAACAGTGACTACCTTCACGGGGAAATTCCTCATTGCAGGGACACTTTGCTGGTCCTACCCCAGGTCCTTTTAGCAGAAGGACTTAAATACAATGGACTAGCAGAGCCCATTATTCTTTTATTGTGCTCAGCCTGGTACCTTGTTTGGCGGGGTAGGTGGAGATGGGGTTGAGAACAACAAACCTAACCTTCATCTCAGGCGGAGCAATCTTGTGCTCCCCCCCGCCCCCCCCCCCCACACTTGCAGTGCATAGATAGTTGTTATTACTGCCCATTTGTCTGCTGGAGTGCCTTTTGCTTTTGGAGAACAGAGAGGGTCAGGGTTACCATATTTGCAAAACTGAGTGAAAGGTTGACCGTTGACAATCACATCCACAGCAAAGAGCGCATTTGAGCGTCTGGAGGCTGCTGTGTAGTCAGTTAACAATTCACACAGTGCCGAGGTGGCCTGCAGAATGCTCCCCGGAGATACCTGCCTCCTGATATTGTGCCACCCGTTCCCCAGAGTGACGACTGCACTTGGCAGTGACTCCTTCTCGATTCTACTGGGTAGAATAAGGCACAAGTGTTGATGGTGTGCGACTTCAGACTGGGTCCTAACAGTGGTGGGGCACCTCTCTCTCATACATGTGTGGGTGCACTCTCATCATCATCATCTACCCTGGGGCAAGCCAGCTGCCATGTGTGAGCCCACAGGACAAGAAGCCAAGGCCTCTGGCCGACAGCTGCCTGGCTATGCTTGGAAGGAGATCCTCCAGCCTCAAGTCTCAGATGGCTGCAGTCCCGCCTGACACTTTGATCATAACCTCGTGAGACATCTTGAGCCAGAACCACCCACCAAGCTGTCCTGATTCCTCATCCACAGAAACTGAGACAATAAATGTTCCATTGCTTTAAGATGCTGGCTTTTGGAGTAATTTGCTGCACAGCAACGCGTAGCTAACACAAAGGAGCTTTGTGCACCTGGATGCACCCCCTCATTTATCCAGCAGGTGTGAGGGGACTTCAAATAGTTCACGGCCATGAAGGGGCCAGGAGCTTCATCTGGGTGGTTAAGGCCAAGGATTTGGCTCGTCTCCTGCTCCTATTCCCAGGACACGAGTAGGGAGCCGGATTGGAAGTGAAGCAGCCGGGAGATGGGATGCAGGCATAGCAGAGAGTGGCTTTCCTGCTACACCACAATGCTGGCCCCTAGGCTTATTATTATCTTTTAACCCATTTTCCATGAAGTTTTTGAAGTTCTCTCATATTTGAGAAACTACTATATGCCAGACTTTGCCCAAGCACATGAATCATCTCTTGGTCATAAGAAAACATGTGTGTGGGGGTGACTGTTCAGCTGAGAAGTTCAGATGCTGGTTAAGACATGGGTCCCACAACAGAGTGCCTGCTTTCAACACTTGACTCTGGCTCCTGACTCCAGTTTCCTGCTAATACAGACCCTGGGAGGCAGCAGTGATGGTTCAAGTCACTGGTCCCTCCTATCCACATGGGAGACCCAGACTGGGGAGTGAAGCAGCAGATGGAAACACGTTCTGTTTCCCTCTTCAATAAAAACGTTTACAAAACAAACAGATATCAAGGCCTTCCTGATTTCTTGTTCCTACATACAGAGAGAAGGATCTTACCCTTGGAAATTTGTGTTTGTGGCAGTCATCGTTGGAAATCCAAGCCACCACTTATAGACATTACTGTAAGTTTGTTCTTTATATATTAGTGGTACAGTAAACATTTGTAGATTGAGTGATCCTCTATGACGCATGCCACTTGTGCGCATTGAAAATGGAGAGGACACTACAAGGTTCCTTTCTAGATACTGTCCTTGTTGCTTCCTCCTTCATCACCTCCCTCCCACTCTTAGTTAAGGCAACTCCAACATCTTTTTTGGTATTCCCTTCCTTCCTTGGTATCTACGTCTCCCTGCTTTCCCCTTCATAGCTTCTGTTCCACACTGCCAACAAAGTGATTTTTTTACACATGCAAATCCCATGCTGTTATTATCCTACTTAGAAATGCTCAATAGTTCCTACATTCTTTGTGTGGATTTATGACAGATCACTGCCTAAATGCCTACCTTCATTCTCCCCGATTCCCTCTCTTGCCCGTTACACTCCCTAAGTATTGAGTATTTATAAATTTCTGTACATACTAATCAGGCCTCTTTGGTTTGATGCATGCCTGGAACATGGGCTTGTCTACTCTGAGTGGGGGAACTCTTATTTCCTACTGTGGGTTTTCCTTTCCATGTGAAAGAACATCTATTAGTGTAACACATCTGCTCTCTTCACCCCTGGGCTCAGGGAGGAGTGACTTACTTGACTGATGAGTTTAGGAAGGATGTGTGCCCTGACTCCAGCCAGTCTGGCCATTCTCTGGTGGTGGTCAAGTCCTTCTGTTTCAAGCAAAGGAAAGTTGGGTGAAGTATGCATCCCCATTCCTGAAACTTAGCTACTAGATGGTCCATGATAATAAAAGCAAGCCTTAGATCAAATCCTATCTAATGTATATTGATCAGAAAATAGGGCACAAAAGTAGTCATGCAACACGTTCTTAGAAACTCATGGAAGTCCTATTCCCTGTCCTTGTGCATCCCAACAAACACCTTGCAAAAAGATTCATTTCAAGATGGATGCAACAAGATTCTGATGATGAGACCAAAGAATTTCCTAGGGGCAATGTCTTTTACAGCTTTAAAGTTTGTTGATTTAATGTGTGTTGGCTTACTACTCTCAATAAATAATGGAAGATTATTATGCTCTTTCTCCTTCTTTTAATAAAACACACAGGCATTTCATTTAATGTTGGTTAATCATTGTCCAGTGGCTAATCTAACACATTAGTTGATTAGTGTTTTGGGGGTCATCTGCTGGCCCATTAGAAGCTCTATTAAAAAATACAAAAAGAAAAAACACTAAGGTAGGAACTGAACAAATTAATCATTATAAATTATTTTTAAATGGTGGCAAAGCGACTTTTTTTTTTTTTTAATATTGCCATATACAAGCAGCTGATGATGCATTGGTTAGAACAACCTCTAAAGCCACTGGCTCCCATGTCAGCCTACCTATTTTATCTGTTAGTGCCAATCACGGGTCTTTACCTAAAGTATAAACTCCATTTATAGTTTACTGAGCTTGGGAAGTGAGACAGTATAAAGTAAAACATTGATGCTGGCATGGCAACTGATTTAATCAGTTCTACGCAGGGCCTGGGAGGAGGGTGAGGCAAGTGAGGCACTGGACTCGGGAGCAAGATTGAAGGGAGTGCCACGAAGCCCAGTCATGGAGAAAAGAACATCGCAATGCTTCTCAATGATTTCAAAGAGTCAAAACTAATGTAAAAAATACTCATCAAAATATCGATATTTTAAATAAAGATCAGATCATCACAGCTGCTTTTTCCCTTTTGCCTCAGGTTCCCACATGGCTCGGCATGGTACTGTTACTGATCCTGATTTTTTATTTTTTAAAAAACATTTACTTATTTATTTGAAAGGCAGAAAGAGAAAGACAGATTTTCCATCCACTGGTTCACTTCCCAAATGCCCACAACAGCCAGAGCCAAGCCAGGCTGAAGCCAGGAGTCCAGAACTCCATCCAGATCTCGCACATGAGTGGCAGTACGTGGGCCATCGCCACTGCCTCCCAGGGTGCACACGGGCAGGAAGCTGGGACGGAGAGCAGAGAGGGAACCCGAAACCAGGCGCTCTGATGTGGGATGTGGGCATCCCAAGTAGCAGCTTAAGCTGCTGTGTGCCCCTTCATTTTGATTTCTAATAAATGTATATTGCATTAAAATATTATTCTGAGTTCTTTTGAGCCCCTTCTGCTTCACCCAAGGGCTGGTCCTGGTCCATTGGATGCACAGCTGATGCAAGTCTGCTGTGGCCAGCACTGTTGGGCTAGAGCAGTCCTTAGCTTCCAGAAGCTCCCAGCTCCATTTGAAAAGACACAGAGATAAAGACTCAACAGTGGAAGCAATAGGAGCAGATGAGGCTATGCGTATAAAAGTCACAGAACTTCATCCCAAGCCGGTAGGACGTGGTGGTTATGAGTGCAGGCTGGAGCTAGATGCCCTGAGCTCAGGCTCTGCCTCTTCCAGGTACTGCCTCTATCCCCTGGGACAAATGGTGCTTTGACCTCTGTGCATTTCAGTTTCTTCATGTGTAAGAGGGACAATAGCAATCAGACCCTCTTAAAAGGGGTCTCAGGATGAAATGAGCTAAAACAAAGAAAGTTCTGAGAGTAGTGCCTGGGACGTCATGAAAGGTCGGACGTGTTGCTCATTTCCAAGCAAAGAGAAGCACTAGCAGATAAGATTAAAGTGAATCTTCTAAGCAAGCAAGCGGCAGTTGCGGCGATTTTGATCTCTCTTCCATTTGTCACTCTCTGTCCCAAAGCACTTTCCCATAGTTCCAGTTGAGCAAGAAAAGCTGTTAGCGCCCGAGGCCAGCCGACTATGACCGGATCATGCAGAAAGTTAATGAACAATCCCTGGCTCACGTACACACGTACACATCGTCACCAATTTTTTTCCCTGAGACTTTGATATGAAGGATGACAAGTGGACACTGTAATGTTCCCCCTTAGAATGTACAAGGAGTTTTTAACACGCCTTGTTTCTCAGGGAGATGGACATGAGCTCTTTGAGGTGGGGAGAAGTGACCCTCCAGTGCTTGTAAGACCCTGGCATTAACAGCGCAGAGGGAACCTGGAGTGACCATATTTCCTTTGTATTGGACTGAGGAAGTACAAGCTGCTAACTTGCTGTTTTGGCTTAGCAAGATTCCGTTTCAATTTGGGTCAACAGCATCTCTGTTTCCCTAATTGTCCAGAGATGTAGACACGGATGGAGTGATGGACAATATTTCTGAATCGCTAGTTTGTTGGTAACGAGCCAATCATGATGGCAGCATCGTGATTATATAAGGAAAATCTTTTCCTTCTCCCTCCTCTACCTCTTTCAAGATGCACATTGGAGTGGACTGATGTGACGACTGCTGATTGCGGCTCAGAAAATTCAGCACAAAAGAGAGAAATGGAGAGAGAGAGAGTAGGGGGTACTTGACAAAACAAGAATGACAAAGTATTAGTGGTTGTTAAATCCATCTGGATGATGGGTATGAAGGAGTTACTTGTGTACTGTTTTGGAAAGTTTCTCAATAAAAAGTTTTAAAAGCATACTTTTCTGGATTTTGCTTTTTTTTTTTTTTTTTTTTTTTTTTTTTTTTTTTTGACAGGCAGAGTGGACAGTGAGAGAGAGAGAGACAGACAGAAAGGTCTTCCTTTTGCCGTTGGTTCACCCTCCAATGGCCGCCGCGGACGGCGCGCTGCGGACGGCGCACCGCGCTCCTCCGATGGCAGGAGCCAGGAGCCAGGTGCTTTTCCTGGTCTCCCCATGGGGTGCAGGGCCCAAGCACCTGGGCCATCCTCCACTGCACTCCTGGGCCACAGCAGAGGGCTGGCCTGGAAGAGGGGCAACCGGGACAGAATCCGGCGCCCCGACCGGGACTAGAACCCGGTGTGCCGGCGCCGCAAGGCGGAGGATTAGCCTGTTGAGCCACGGCGCCGGCCGTGGATTTTGCTTTTAAGACTTATTTTTATTTATTTGAAAGGCAGAGTAACAGGTGGTAGGCGTGGGGGTTGCAGGCGCGGAGATAAGACAAAAGAGGCCTCTATCTACCCATTCACTTCCTAAATGGCCACAGCTGCTGGGGCTGGTCCAGGCGGAAGTGATGAGCCAGGCATTCCAGCGGGGTCTCCCATAGGGATGGATGCAGCAGATCACCAGCTCCGTGCTAGTGTGCCTGGGAAAGCAGCAGCAGATGACCTAAGGGCTTGGGCCCCTGCCGCCGGCTTTTCCATTTTAAGGCACTGATTCTCAATCTCGCCTTGGCCCCCTGGGCAGCTCATGTGGCATTGGGCGCTCCCCCCTCCCCAGGCAACAGTATTAGGTGGTTCCCCTACTGTCATGGGCACCTGGATGAGCCTGGGTGGGCCAACAGCCTGGTGAGGCCTGTGAGCCAGTGCCTGGGCTCCAGAGTAAGTAGGCCTGAGGGGAAGAGGAGAAGGTGCGGAGACGCTGGGGGACTGGGGGTGTCAGTGCTTGGAATTGGGGGCCAAAGGTTGCCAGGGAAACCGCAGGAGGAAAATGTCCCCCAGAGTCACACTGTTTGACCCACCTCCCCCAGAACTGAGCTGCTTCTAAGCTGTGGCACAGCAGGGTCCTCGAATAGTTGCACGTGGAGGAGGAGAAGGAACTTCTCAAAGCTTCCTGGGGCTGCTGCCGCCCGTGACATTGTGTACCCCTGAAGTTTAACCTCACTGTGAAAGACACACACCGGGGAATTCTTGTTTTGAACCAAATGCACCAAGTGAATTTTTGCCTGCATTGCCCTGGCTGGGGTTCAAAAGTGACTCTATGGGGGGCGGGGGGCACACCAGCCATGGACTGCTTTCGTTTGGGCTTTTTTAAATTTAGCATAAGAAATTAATAAACATCTATCTTATTGAAGTCCCAGTTATGTGGATTTCTGTAATTCGCAACTGAACTGGAAGACTGAGCGGCCTGGAGAAAAGATATGTGGAAGTAAGTTTCAGACCTGTTGGGGTTCAGGTGCTCATGGGAGATCCAATGGACATTTCAGTAGGCTGCGGGGTCTAGACTCCACAGAAGAGCAGAGTTAGAAATATGGATGTGGATCAGTGCACGTGGGCTGTGATGTAAGGGTGGGATTGAGATTGCCAGGGAAAGCACAGGGCGTGAGAGGCCAAGCATTCGCGGATTACCCACAAAAACAAGCATGGAGCCTATGAAGACTGGGACGTGGAAAGAGAAGAGGGTAGAAGACAAGTGGAGTGGGGTGTTCCTACATCCAAGGGAAGCGAGAATTTCAGGAAGAGTCTTTGGCAATGTGAAATAACGCACAGAAATGTCTAGCAAATGCCCTCAGTGGCCTGCCCGGATTCCCTCGGCCCGTATCAGTGTATGCAGCTAGACTTTCAACTCGAAGCTGTCTCTCTTCAACTGTGGACTTTCTCTGGCTTCCAGATTCTGCTCTGTCCACGCTGGAAGGGCCAGGGAATCTCTCCCTATGTAGCCCTTGACCAACGACTGGCAGAATTTGGTGTAGAACTACTTCCGCTCCCTTGCTGGTGTCCTAACGCTGAGATGCGTATTCTGTACCATTTTCCCAGCATTTCCCAGTAGGATTAAGCGACTTGCTTTGAGACATATGAGCAGGAACTTCTTTCCCTTCCCTTCTCACTCCTTTACCAGAGTTTCCTGGATTCACCTCCTAAAATAAATTACTTGCAGTCAAATCCTTGTCTCGGGTTCTGCTTTTAGGAGAACTCAAGCTAAAATACAAGTATCTGGAAAGAGAAGGCCCAAGAAACAGCCATTGGACCAGACAGTACCATTGGCAATCTGTCAAGAACATTGGCATGGAACAGGGGCAAGCAATGCCTCATTTTAGGGAGCTGAGAGGTGAACAGGAGAGGAATTACAGGGAAGATCCTGAAAGCAAGACGTAGCCAGAGGAGGCATCACGTCTCGGCTCAACAGGACGCAATGCCCCCTCCTCACGGCTCCCTGAGTGTTTTTGGAGGTTCACCTTTCTCCCTCTGTGTGTTACTGTGGAGGAAGATGGTGTCTGTGTCCTCCAGTGGACGTCCATGGGCCACTTCCCAGCGCTGATGCAGCTGGCAGCTGGGAGACCCAGGTTACATGGTGGGACACAGTCTGAAGCCAGAGCGTTACCATAGGAAGACCAGTTAGAGGTCATTTATCGCAGCACCCCAGTGCTCTCCGCGGTCTCCAAGCCTTTTTTCCCCTTTGTCTCCTAAATTCTTGCAACAAATTAACTTTTGCTCGAGATTGCCAGAAGCAGTTTTTTTTTTTTTCAGCCAAGAATCTTGATTAATAAGAGGGCTACAACTAAACATTGAAAGATACTTGAGAGTCACTTGTTTCTACTCAAAACTTTTTTTTTTCTGATTAAAAAAGTACTTTCTGCCCAAAGTGGAAAACTGAGAAAATACAGCAAGTGTTCAGAAGAAAACAACCCCTGATAATCCCATTACTCACAGCCAGACGTTATTGATTTAGTGGAGGCAATACTGTGTATGTAATTTAGTGTCCAGTTTTAGAGTTGGGCAAACCTTCCTCATCATTTTCTTACATTTTGAACTTGACATTATACTACACATCATTTCTTCAACAACAACTTCTCAAATATTATTTTGACGATTTGTGATATTCAGTCTTGCAGATATACCACACTTTTCTAAAAATTTCTGCCATCATTTAATCTTTTGGCTTTCTCAAAATTTTATCATAAAGAATAATTTCTTGAATATCTCTGTTCATAAATCTTGAGCCAAGAGTTCCTGATTGTGTCTGTCGGCTTGATTCCCAGAAGTGGAGTTTATTGTTTCAAAAGGAATGAACATTTTAAAAGCTTTGGAGGGCTTGTGCCAGAATCCTTTCCAAGCAAGAATATGCCAGTTAATATTTCCACCAGTACTCTTAATGGGATTTTAAAAAATGGGTAATAAGAAAGAAGCAAGCCTAATTTCTTTGATTTACAGAGATTCAATTTTCTTCTTTCTGAATTGTCTATGTTGGAGTGAGTATTTTTCCTGGAGATTCGCATGGACTCTTTATACGAAAGATTAATCTTGTGTTACAATTATTCAAAGTATCTTTGTCAGTTTGTTTACCTTTCAATCTGATTCCATAGCCCTTAGCTATTCAAATGTTTTAAACTTTTGTATTGTTAAGTCTAGCAAACTATCCTTACAAAAAGGTTAAAGCGTTTCAAAAAAGGAAAGAAAAAGAAACCTGTGTGCAGCAATATTGCCCTGGTGCTCACCTTTTAACCCAGTTTTCATCGGTGTCTTTTTTTACCCTTTTAACTTTTCAGTGTAATTTTGCTTTAGGTTGTTTTATAAGCAACACATAATCTTATTTTGCTTAGTTTTACCCCAATCTGGGACTCTCTCCTGTATATTGCAGAGTATAAAGCAGAAATGATCAGCATACGGACAGATGCAAATGCTCCCTTTTCTGGCTTTTTGTACTCCTATGGGCTCATTTGCTATTTTCTACATTTTCTTGCTTGTGTCATTCATTTTTGTTTTCTTCAGGGGTAATTTGGAAGGTGGTTTTTTTTTTTTTTTTAATGATTTTATTTGAAAGGCAGATTTAGAGCGAGAGAGCGAGAGAGGTCTCCCATCCTCTTATTCACTCGCCAGATGGCCACAACTGCCAGAGCGTCTTCTGGGTCTCCCACACGGAGACCCAAGCACTTGGCTTTCCCAGGTACATTAGCAGGGAGTTGGATGGGAAGTGGAGCAGCTGGGACTCAAACTGGTGCCCATATGGGATAATGATGCTGCAGACAGCAGCTTAACAGGCTACGCCACAGCACTAACCCCAGAAGGCGATTCTCAATTCTGGTAGTGGTTAGCGTTTTTGTAAAATTCTTGTTTTATTTTTCCAATTGTTAAGGTATTTGCCTAGTTGTTAAAGTGGAAACTAAAAGCATACCTTTTTTAAAGATTTATTTTATTTTGAAAGGCAGAGTGACAGAGAGAGAGGGAAAGACCGATCTTTCATCTGCTGGTTTACTTCCCAAATGGCCATGACAATCAGGGCTGGGCCAGGCCGAAGCCAGAAGCCTGGAGCTCCATCATCCCCCCTGCGTGTGCAGGGTCCCAAGCACTTGGGCCATCCTCTGTTGCCTTCCCAAGTGCATTAGGAGGGAGCTGGATCTGTAGCAGAGCAGCCGGGACTTGAACTGGTGCTCTGACGTGGGATCTGGAATGAAAGGCAGTGGCTTACTAGCTGCGCCACAATGCCAACCCCAAAGCATAATTTTTAATGTGACTCATCTAACAATTAAATGGGTTTTATTTTTTGCTTGTTTTGTTTTTATTCCCCATAAAACTCAATTATTACACTTAACTGATTATGTAAATGTTCTTTTTCAAATTTTGGTTTTCAATTTTAATTTGATTTAGTAACCACATTTGCAATGTTATTTCCACTTAACAAAATACTTAATTGACTTCCAAGTTCACTGCCAATTTTTTTTTTTTTTTTTTTTTTTTAGTGAAAAAACAGATAAACTGAAAGAGAAAGCTCCTGTCCACTGGCTCATTCCCCAAATGCCCAAAACAGCCATGGCTGGACCAGGCCAAATCCAGGAACTGGGAACTCAATCTAGGTCTGTCATGTGGGTGGCAGGGACGCAACTCTGTAAGCCATCACTGCTGCTTCCCAGGCTGTGCCTGAGCCGGAAGCTCACTCTGGTGTGGGATGCACATGTCCTAACTGCCTGCCCTGCTGCCGGGATTCTATGTTGTGGCACAGAACGTGTTCAAGCAGAGCACGCTTACAAGAATCACCCGGACTGGTTTTGCAAGCCCACACGCCTTAGCTCCGCATCCTACTTAGAGATTCTTGCAGGAAGCCTCGGCCTTCCTGCTCTCTGCGTGTCCTCCACTGGGCATGGCTGCACAGGGCCGTGTGGGAGAGAGGCTGCGGGAGGCTTTTGGAGAGTACTCCCGGCACAGGTGCTGTCCCGGGCCTCTGTCACCGCAGACGGTGTTGCAAGCCTCTCCTGCCCTCCTCTGTCGCCCCGCCCATCTCCAGGTGAGAACTGCTGGCCTGATAGGAGGACGATGCGCCTGGGAAACTTTCTTGCAATCCCATTCTATCGCTCCCTTGCTCACTTCTTGAACAAGTTACTTAATGCTTGACTCTCAGTTATCTTATCTGTAAAACTGGCTCATCCTCACCTTCTAGGGTTGTAATCACAGCTTCTATGTGTAAAGCACTTAGCGTGATGCTGCACAACAGCAAGTGCTTAATAAAAAAGGATAATTGCAATTTTCTATTGCTATGTCTATTATAGAGCTCCTTTTTGTGCTTGAAGTAAATGGAAGATCCAACCGCCTCCCACATGTAGGCCCTGTCAAAATCCATGTCCTTCAAAGCAGCTTGCTCTCTGGTGCTTTCATAAGCCACGGTTATGAACCCTTCCTCTCAGCCATCGTGACGCAGCACTGCTGTCTAACAGAACTTTGTGTGCTCATGGAAACGTTCTGTGATGGAGAACACAGCGCTAGCAACACTTGCCCCGGAGCTAGTGGGTCTAAGGAACTGAATTTTTAATCTTAATTAAAGTAGCCCCACGTGACTGGTGGTTACCATATTGGACAATCCAACTCTATTTCTTTCTTGCTTAAAAAGACATTATGGGGGCCGGCGCTGTGGCATAGTGGGTAAAGCCACTACCTGCAGTGCCGGCATTCCATATGGGCGCTGGTTCGAGTCTCAGCTGCTCCACTTCTGATCCAGCTCTCTGCTATGGCCTGGGAAGGCAGTGGAAGATGGCCCAAGTCCTTGGGCCCCTGCACCCATTTAGGAGACCTGGAAGAAGCTCCTGGCTCCTGGCTTCAGATTGCTGCAGCTCCGGCCATTGCAGCCAATTGGGCAGTGAACCAGCGGATGGAAGACCCTCTCTTTCTGTCTCTGTCTCTCTCTCTCTCTCTATGCATAACTCTTTCAAATAAATCTTTTTTTTAAAAAAAGACATGAAATTAGTAGTCCATCTTACAATTAATGGCATGTTAGGTAATTTAACGAAAAATGATGAAGTTTATACTTTACTTTTTGGCATCATTTTCTGATATAGTTCCAGCTTTTCATACATAATGTTGAATTTCATTCTTTGCTTCAAAAACGAATCTACTGTTGTTCTATATAGATGCAATGAAGATGCAGATGAATCTGGTTTCCTGCTTGGACATACATAATAGCATTAATCGTGACCACAGTGTTTATGAGGCCTATTTTTTTTTTTTTTTTTTTTTTAGTTTTGGTTTGAGCCAAATAAACAAAACATTTGGAGGAGGTTAAGTGCATGGGCAATTTGCTGATGAGGTAGAATGAAAGTCCTTTGGGAGTTGGATAGAGACCAAATGTGGGGTCCAATTAGGTCCATGGCATCCATATTTATTTTCATCATGACCCACAATATTAAGTTTAAAGCATGACCCAGTATACATGTATATACAATGTACATGTAAATAAGGGGAATCAAGATTTTACAAGTGATATTTACCTTTGTTATATATAGCAGCTCTGACATTCTCTATTCTATACCATTCTGTGACATTTCATTCTATTTCATTTTAAAATTTTCAGAAGTTTATCTGATTTATTCAAAAGGCAGAGAGAGACTAAAAGAAATAGACGTACAGAGATCTTTCATCTGCTGATTCACTCCCCAAATGCCTTCAACAGCCAGGGCTGGGGTAGGTTGAAGCCAGGAGCCCAGAACTCAACCTGAATCTCCCATATGGGTGGCAAGGAGCTGACTGAGCCTTTGCTGCTACCTTCCAGGGTGTGCCTTGACCCCAGGTGCTCCAGTATAGGATACAGGTGTCCTAAGCAGCATCTTAGTTGCTATGCCAAATGCCGGCTGCATCTGCTTAATTTTTAACATGCTGGCCAAGATCCACTAAGTTTGGGAAACACTGGGTGAGGAGATGTACAGGGGCCATGTGGGTTTGAAGCAGGGCGAAGAGAGATGACTTAGAAGTTCTGGGCTTCCGACTCACAGGGATGGTGGCTGGCTTAGTTTGCTGGAGTTGCCTTAATGAAACACCGCAGGCTGGTGGTTTAAGCAGAAGAAATTTATTCTCACGGTTCTGGAGGCTCAAAGTCCAAGATCAAGGTGTCAGAAGGGTGGGTTTCCTCTGAGGCTTTTCTCCTTGGCTTGCAGATGGCTGCCCCTTCGTGAAGTTGTCCTTTTTAAAAAAAATTATTTATTTGAGAGGAAGAGTTATAGCAGAGAGGAGATACAGAGAGAGGTCTTCCATCTGCTGATTCACTCCCCAAATGGCTGCGATGGCCAGAGCTGGGCCGATCTGAAGCATGGAGTTTCTTCCAGGTTTACCACGTGGGTATTTGGGTCATCTTCCACTGCTTTCCCAGGCCATAGCAGAGAGCTGGATGGGAAGAGGAGCAGCCAGGATAGAAACCAGTGCCCATATGGCATACTGGCACTGCAGACAGAGGCTTGACCTACTACGTCACAGGTGCCGGCCCTGTGGCTGTCCTCCCATACAAAATGGTGTTTCCTCTACTCAGATTAGAGCACCCCATAATGGCCTCACTTGAAGTTAATCACCTTTTAAAGACTTGATCTCTAAAAATGGTTACATTCTGAGATATTGAGGGTTGGGACTTCAACATCAGAATTTGAGTGGGATGCAACTCCCTCTATAACAGAGAGGGGGCACGAGGCCCTGATCCTGGACCGTCTGCACATCAGTGTGTGTAAGGGCTGCGGGGGGGGGGGGGCTCTTGCTAGGGGCTCTCAGAACTTTCAGAGTCCCTCGTTTCTCCCACCCTGGGAAGCAAACTTGCCCTTAGCTTACACACATCTGGTCACCATTTTAATCTGGAACTGTTTTGTTGCACTGCTGTTTTGAGATTGTAGAGACATGAATCTGTTTGTATGCTACAGTAAGGAGCCAGTGAGAACTTTGAAAAATGGCTCTTCTTAATCAGCTAATCAAACCATAGCGAATGAAACAGATTGGGGATGGTGAAATGAAGGGGAGTAAAAAATCAGAGCGAGGAAGCAGCAGCGTAAAACTGGAGACGTTGATTAGAGTGCCTAAAGGCCTTGAGATCTGCTATTTAAGTACCCACATGTATGTGACTCTTTTACTTAGGCAGACAGGAGGAAGTGGGTACAGTAAAAGTCATAATCACAATAACAGTTAAAGGAAAGTAAATTCATGCATTGTTTTAACTTTGTGCAAAAGCAGCGATGCAAAACAATCCTTGAGAGCTGGTACTTCTCAGACTAAAGAAAAAATGGGAAGCTAAACTATGTTCCAAATCAATGACTCCCTTCTTAGGGAGAGGAGAGATCAGCTAGGTTCAAGTAGTCCATTCCGAACTTAAAATGTAAGTATCTGTGCTTGCTTATGTTAATACCTAATAAAAATGCTCAACCACATTTGGCTTACTGGCCGATGTTTGATTCAAGGTTCACTTGTCATAAATGAGAACTGGACGTTCTTTTGCGACTGGATGTGACGCTGTCTGGTCTCAATATGCTATTTGTGAGAACACTTGAAGGAAGAACAGAACAGCGTTTTTTTGCAAACATGAATTTGCCACCTCTTATGAGATTATTCCCCTGGAGCCACCTCTATCAGGATGCACCATCTCAGCTTTCCAGATACAGAAAAACTGTTTTCTCTGTGAGGTTATAAAAGCACCAACAACCTAAACTAAGGCTAAATTAAGAAACCGACTGCTTCTCATTGAATCCAGCGAAACCAGATAGGCTCTTTTAGCAACTTCCAGGCCCATTCCATTTTTTTTAAACCCAAATATACTATATTTGTGCATTGCCTGCCCTTTTCACTTGTTAGACCCAGGACGGAGAAAAGGAGCACATTTTTAATACTCCCTTTTGTAAGAACAAAACAGTAGCTACCCGTTCATAGAAAACCAGAAGCTAAATAAAAACGAAACATAAGTCACCCATAACCCTTCTACCCACTTGAAGCTTTTAGCCTACTTCTTTCCAATATTTTAATGCATTTTTTATCATGAAAATCATGCCATGTGTGCAGTTTTTTTTTTTATCCTGTATCACTTGCTTAAGATTATATTCCTTCCACTTAAAACTCTAAGCATTCTTTTTCGTGGTTACTAGAGATGTCTTTGTGTGTGTCCAGTGGAAGTCGGCAAATGGCTGTCCCAGGTGGGACCCAAGCCAAGAAGGCAGCCCCCAAGCTCGCCGAGGGGCAGACGAGTGAGGGAAGGGCCAACAGACTAAGAGAGGAGACCCAACAGTGCTGGTTGATGAGCTGTGGAATAGAATGCTGGCGAGGAGAAGAGTTTGTTCCCGGTCAAATGTACCCACAGGACGTGTGCACAATGCACCGTAAGATCTACATCCTGACCCCCAGGCCTCATGAGAAGTTCAATGGCAATGTTTGCATCTCCTGTGCTCTCAGCCCTGCTCACGCAGCACCTGCAGTCCCCTGTGAAGTCTTTGATCGTCTGGGAAAAAGCAAGGGCCAGTTTACGTGTTTGTTGGTCTGGGTCACGGTGCTCTGCTCCTTTCTAGGTCTCGGAGTTCCGTGGCAACCTTCTGGGCCCTGCTTGGCCAGGATGGCTGTCCCATAAAGGGACAAATTCCAGGATGTTCCATCTGGCCACTCATAAGCACAAGCCTCACAAGCCTCTTCCTATGCGACACATGGTGTGTTGGCTCCCTTAGCCTGTAGGCAATGGAATTAAAATATAAGTTTATGTTGGTACAAATAAAATTTCACAATCCGTGTTTACAAAGGGGGTCTTCGAGAAGTTCATGGAACGTGTGGAAAATTATGAAAGTATCATGGAAAACTATGCATGGATTCATATGCCATCAGAGGGAGAGGTCCTACAGCAAGGCTGCTTGGGTCCCACAGAGGACAGAAATAAATGAGGTTGCTCTCTGTTCCCACCCACAGCCCTCCCACCGTGAACACCCATGCCAGCTGCTTCTCTTGGGATCCCAGGTGGGGTGGCGGAAGCCACGTTATCATAGGCAATGCCTTCTTTTCCAGGACACATCTCTTAGCAAGAGCAACCAGGCCCTCCCTGCAAGCTGGCGTCTGTTGGCATCCTCTCCCCCCCTACCAAGTCTGTGTGATGTGTCTGTGCGGGTCTGAATTCCGGCTGTGAGCTCCAGGCACTGCGTCTCATCTCGGTTCACTTGAATCTGTGCTCCAAGGGAGGGCGCACGCAGCACATTTGCTTCTGGTGCGGCCTAACTGCAACCTCTGCTGCGGTGCTTTCGCCCTTCCCCCCACAAAGGCGCTTCTGAGCTTTGCCCTTATAACCGTCAAGGTCATAAGCGTCAGTCTGCACTAAGCTCTGCTGGTCAGCCACACGGCTGACAATTCTCTCGGGAAGATTCCTAAAAGTGGACTATCATAGTCGAGAGGTGTGAAAAGTTAAAAGGCTCTTGACACATGGAAGAATGAGGGTGGTTACCCTGTCACCTGCCACGCAGGGCAGTCTAAAAGATCCACTTGAGAAGGCATTCCTGCGTGTCTAAGGGTATGAATGAGTGGTGGCTGCACTGACTACTGGAGGTACAGCCCGAAGGCCTTGGTTGAAGACCTTGCTGGGCCGCCTATGCTACTGAGTCACTCTTCTCGTGTCTAATGGGGCTAATGCCACCTTCCCCACAGAAGTATTGGCATGGATACGTGAGAAACCGCACACCTGACCTTTAATTCCTATCCCCTTTCAGCCCTCCTTGGAGATTAGTTCCTCTTAGAACCTAAAGAGACTCCATGGGAATGACCGATGAGGCCCAAAAGGCAATTCTGCCCAGCAAGTCTCACCAGGGCTAGTAAACGGGAACAGTCTTTTCTACCTCCCCTCCCTTCCCGGCTGGTCGAGCATGGGTGCTACAGAAGGCCCTACTAGCTCGCTTCAGCAGGTGAAAAAAACCACATGGTGAATGCAAAACCCTGGGTGAACATTTCTGTGTTACAGACAGTTCCACTGTTTTCCATTCAGCCAAATACCATACAGGCCGACAGCAGCAAAGGAAAGAATACGATTCAGCGTCGTATTTATCACAGAATTGCTGCATGTGTGGTTTCCATTTCACATGTCATATTTATTTTTCTCAGGAGGAAGCGAGACCCACATTCAGAGCGTGGTAGTCCTCCAATCTGAGGTCGGGAAGGTTCGGGAGGGCGGAGACACTGGGCCCTCCCAGGGAAACAAAGATGAAGGCACACTTGTTCATGGGCGATGGGTGACGGTCATTGGCCACTTCTGTGGACTCGCAACAGCGGAATAGATCTTTTGGACTGACTAACCCGAAACCACGGGATCAATGAACAAATTCAGATTCATCTCCGGGCTGTTGAATCTGCCTGCCTATTCGTGCCCAGCAAGCCACCTTCAAATCACAGTGGCTGTGAGCCCGTTAGCTCTCAAATGGATCTCAGAGACAGCCGCTTGAGGTTCAAAGACGTTATGATTTGGTCGCTATCACTTGAGCTGTTACTGACAGGGCCAGGACAGAGCTGAGGCCACTGATGTGGCTCAAGCCAACACAGCTCACTGCCTCCTGCCCTCTGTCTGCATCCGGGACCTGTTTACCATTGCAATGCCTATGGCCTGGGTTGGAACAGAAAACAAAAGCAAATTGGAAAAGCAGTGCCTTAAGCCCTCCCTGGAATTAAAGTTAAATGCCAGTACAAGGAACTCCAAGAGGACATTTGCAGGCGAGTTTTGCTCTAAGTGGACCGCTAAGAACCCTATGTCTGGCACGAAAGACCCGAGCAGTAAAGGACAGGTTCTACTCTATTTCCAGGCAATGTAGAAGTGCCGCACTTTGAATTTCTCTAAAGGAAGATAAAGGTGGAAGTACAATCCCCGAATGACTTGTCTCATCCCTCCCTTAATCTTTTTGATGCCACAGTATTTAGCCACCGAGACAAGGATTTAAAGGCAAGTAGCTTCTTTGGGAAGTGGTGCCTGGAAACACTCGTTGAAGGGAAGAGAAGGGAGAGGGCGAGAAAGGGAGCCTAAAACAGGCCAGTTACTGCTGCGGGCAACTGGAGATCTGACCGAGTGGGGAGCCTGAAAGATGACGGGGAACAGGTGTCCGAGCTCTCCCCGCCAGGAACGAGGAAGGTGGGGGATTTATTGATCAACTCCCCATCCACCATTGGCTTTGAACAGTTTCCAGAAGCCCTGACGCTCCAGCACTCTGAGTTGGCCCTGCATGTAAGCCCAATGTGATCCAAGAAAAATGATCACAGGAAGAGTCTCCGGTATCCGCAGTGAGCAGCCTCAGGAGCCGAGCGTGAAAGTGAAGGGGATGCAGACAGAGCAGCCCTGGGGGCTGACGCAGGCACCTAGTTCTCCCTGAAGATACTCAAGTAGCCCAGATCTCGAAGCTGAGACTCCGCACTGTGTGAATAGTACAGGCGGAAAGTCCTCCGATTCCACTCACTTCTCTCATTTCTGTGATTCCTTCACCTTCGAAAATAGCCCACCTCATGAACATACTTCACATTCTTGCCTATATCTAATCCCAGTTTTTAATCTGTGCCGCTTTGGGAGTTCTAGTCCAGAATATAAATTTACTGGGGGAACTTGTGATTAGTGTTCTGCATCTCTTTTCCGGAATTGTATTTTTAAAACACTCTAATGAGATTACAGAAGACTGAAAATTTTAGTAATGAAGGTATTAGCCAGGCATGCGATGCCTGGGGTAGGAAAGAAAAACATATTAAGTCAACTTGCTATAACTTGCTGCCATGGAGTTGGCAGCAGGCAAGCCAGCCATCTCCAGCATTTACTAGAATTAATTCAAAGTCCGGCTCGGGTTCAACTGAGAACAGCAAACTCGCCAGGACTTCAAGGTGGAAACCATTCAACATTAAAACCAGCATGAAATATTTGCTTTTCAGAACCACACGTCTCAAAATTTAAGAAATTTGAGGCATTTCTGGAAAATTCCATAATAGATCAATGGCAATTTACTCCAAGAAAAGAGGTGACTTTTTTTCCCCAGAGAAACAATAAGTTGCTTACATTTGTGGACCTTGAAACTGCCTTCTCCGTTCTCTTTTAGTTAGTTTATTAAAGGGGTAGGCAGTGGGAAAGTGCTAACAGCTCCCAGGGTAGATTTTTGAGGACTGAGGTCCACCCAATGAACTCCAGAGCCAAGTAACCAACCCTTGAAAATCCGTTTACATCATGGAAGCAGAAACGCCGAAGTCCAGATGGCCTGGGTGAGCGAGAATCCACGTGAAGGCCAGAGTGAAAGCGTGGCACCGCTGGGGGAGGCAGCTTGGCCTTCACTTTCACTTGGCCCTTGTCTTTGACCACAGCCCCATGCAGCCCCACTCAGGATTTGGTCTGGAGGCGAGGCGAGGGGTAGCTCCTGTTGCTTATGCATCCAGTTGGTGTGGCCTGGGGGCTGAGTCAGAAGTGGGTGAATCAATGTTTATGAACCTGTAGATATTTATTGAGCACCTGCTGAGCACACAGAACCGAGGCAAGCATGGGGACAGTCTGTAAAGGTTGAGTCTGTCCTGGCCAACCTTGGACTTCAGTTGGGGAGTGAAGATTCACACATAGGATTAGATGCTGCTCCCTGGCTCCAGCTTCCCTTTTTCCATTTAACAGTTACAACAATCATGAAAGGAAGCCAACAACAGGAAGCCACTGATATAACACTTTTAGTGGCCTAGGTTCAACAAGGTTTAGTATTATTGCTGTCTCA
This sequence comes from Sylvilagus floridanus, assembly GCA_949820135.1. NCBI lineage: Eukaryota > Metazoa > Chordata > Mammalia > Lagomorpha > Leporidae > Sylvilagus > Sylvilagus floridanus. The sequence goes on from OX463223.1 coordinate 125,592,557, forward strand.
TTTTACACATGTGAAAACCAAGGTACGGAGAGGTTAAGTCACTTGCTCAAGTTCACATGGCCAGGGAAAGCGGAGATTCAAATTCAAGCAGCCTGGCTTCTTTATTATTATTTGAAAACAATATTTAATTTATTTGAAAGGCAGAGACGGACAGACAGAAATCTCCCATCAGCTGGTTCACTCCCCAAATACCTGCAAATAGCTGGGACTGGGCCAGGCTGAAGCCAGGAGCTGGGAACCAAATCCAGGTCAATTAGGTGGGTGGCAAGGACCCAAGTACTTGTCACTCACCTGCTGCCCCCAGGGTGTGCATTAGCAGGAAGCTGGCGTCAGGAGAGGGGCCGGGACTCCAACCCAGGCACTCAGATAGGGGATGTGGGCATCCTAACCATGACACCAAATACTCGCCCCTAGTCTGGCTTCTGAACCACAGTGTACTGCCTGTCAGAGCTTAATTTTTTTTTTAATTAAGTTGTTTGCATATGCAGCTGTCTCTGTTACACTGGAAGATCCTATGAGATAGGGAACTTGTCCTTTTATTTTGGGCTCTAGCACTTGGCATACAGCTTAGGCCCAGAAGATTCATAATAAGCTCGCCTTAAACAAATGAATGAGTGGACTTGAAGTACCTGTGAGACTCCTCGCCCATTCAGGGAAGAAAAAGTGACATTCACTTACAGGTATGAGGGAAGACTGCATGGAGGAAGTGATATTTGTCCTCTGCCTTGGCTGCTGGACAGGACTCATGGAAGCACAGGGACATCTTTGAATTCTATGCTATGCTGCAAATGCACACCGTTGGTCATTTGGGAGGTAACCGGCCAATTGGAGGGCCTAATGTCCACCAGAGGGGACATTCTTAGAGCCAGGAGTCCACCTGCATCCAGAGGGGACGGGTGCCCCACAAAAGGAGGATTGAGAGGACAGGGATGAGTGTGCACCCCCCGGCTGTGCTGGGCTGGGTCTCACTGCAGAGCCTAGGAGTCTGGGCTATCAGGGTGAGGGGTGCACATGTCCAGGTCGAGCAGAGGCACGCTTGTGGGGGGAGTGGAACCACAGGGGAAGTACTCCCTCCACCCCCGGCACTGGCCAGATTTGAAGGGCTACTGCTGTTGGGAAGCACCTGTCAGAGTGACTCTCATTGGCAGAACTGGCTTGGGGGGCATGCCCGGGGAGCCCACCCAGCGGTGCTGTTGGCAGTAGGGGCATTTAGCAGCAAAAAAGTGTGCTGGCGGATTCAAAGGGCCAGGTAGCGTCAGAGCCCAAGAGAGAATATGATTCTCGCTCGGAGCGAGATCACACCTGTTGAGACCGAATGAGCACTTGAGGGGTCGTTCTTGGATTGGTAACTTGGGAATCAGACCTCTAGGACCCTTACTATTTTTGTAACAGAGAGCCACTCACAAGGGCCCTTTGGAGCAGCTGGTCACGGTACAGGCTGTGCAGGAAGGACTCCACGGGTGGGTCCCTGGGTGGTGTAAGCTCCATTGACAAACAACCCCGGAAGAATGACTGAGGGCTCCTGCTGCTGTGAGGTTTGCAGATAGAGGCACTGTTGGGACTCTGCTTAGCTCCTTGAGCTTCCTGTCCCTAAGTGGGATCACGTGGACTACTGGGGAGAGTGAATCTCGGTGTTACACAGCTGGCCGTGTGAAGGAATCAGCTGGAAATGGAACTGGGAAGTCCCCAGCACAAAATACAGGCCACATCGTTTTAATTTCCTGTTTGATGACATCACAGGGTGGCTGCTTCAGCTAAGCCAGGGCAGGGCTGCTGGAAAGAGCTAGCTAGAGGCACTCACCCGGGACCTGAAGTCGTCACCCCCTCAGTTCCCTCTCTGCACATCCCCCTCTCCACTGCACAGCAAGTGCCTCGCACTTTCACAACATTCCCCCAGGTCCCTGCTTTCAGCACGTGGCCTCCTTACCACTCACAGGCAGCACGGGAGACCAATACAAAGCCCTTGGCTTCACGCGGCCCCCGCCACTCAGGATTCCCGCCTACCCATCCCCATTGCCTCGTCTCTACTTCAGAGGGGCATCCCCCTGCCACCCACCTGTACCCCTCACCCCTCGCTTCCAGGTTCCTTGGTTACCTGAGTCTCCTTCATTCCCCAACTCTCCTCTGCCTTTCATTCACCTCGGATATCGGAGGGAAGTCCCGTTTTGCCCTTTCTCCGCCTGGCCACAGTCCGTTTTGTCCCTTCTCTTTCCATTCAACTGCTTCTCTGTTTTTCACTTCTCACCTCCGTTCATTACTCAAACCACGGTCATTTATCATCAGCTCCTAGCAAATCCCCGTCTTGATTCCACTGAGGCATCGAGAACCTTTCGATTGCAAAATCCAGTCCACAGCCCAGCCAGGGCTCCAGCTGCTCCCTGCCTCCTCCCCGGCCTGACCCTCCATCGCTCTTAGTTCTTTCACAGGCTGCTCTTGTTGCCTCTTTTCTGCTTAAATATGACTGATTCCTAAGAGGCTGGCCTCGGTCTCTTCCTCACCTTTCCCCGTCTCGCCTCTCTCTTCTTCGCACCTCTCCTCATTGTCACTGGCTCCTTTTTCCTTCCTCTCTCCAGTCAATCCGTTCCCATAGGTGAGCCCATTCACCCATTGCCCAGAGTCTAACTACCACCATGCAGCCTCCACTCACCTGCACTCCAGGCCCATGGAACCAACCCATCCAGACACATGCTCAGCATGTCTGAGCTCACCTTTCACAAATTCTCTCACTCCTCCCTACGCTCTCATCTTGGGTAGGACTTCCGCCCATCCAGTTGGCCAAGCCAAAACCCAGAAGCTTGGCAGTTTCCCTTGAGGACTCCCTCCCCATCCCTCCTGCATCCAATCAGCCACCCATGTGTTTAGGTCCTACCTGTGCCTTCTGTCATTTCAACTCCCCCACTTCCCACACTCACTTCCACAACTTGTTCTCTGGCCCACATCCCAGCATGGGCCCAGCCCATCCGCTGTTCTTCTCTCAAGGACTCCTTTGGAAACGAAGCTCTGGTCATATCACCGCCTTCTATCCTTTGGTGGCTGCAGTAGCATTCAAGATGAGATGCAAACCTCTCACTAACTATGAGCCCATGAGCTCTGTGCCCAACTTCCTCTCCTTCTGCTTCTCCAAACTTGCCTTGCATGACAGAGTCCACCTGTCTGTCTTCCAGCATGGGTCTATGCGTGACTTGGCTTTTTTGGCCCGTGGCTCTAGCAGCAAGTATACTTGACACATACTCACTAAGGCATTTAAACACAGGCAAGGAAAATTCTGGACCCTGTGATTTAGGGGGTCACAGATACCACACACACACCTTCCAATGTATTGTCTAGTAGGGCACTTCTGTCAGGTGGCATTCAATACTCAGCCGGGCACAGTGTGACCTCATGCTGACCACGGCTCGGGCTCCAGAGAGTGCCTCTGCACATCTCTGTGTCCTCCACACAAAGACAGTGGTCACCGGCTCTAAGAGCTGGTGTTTGCACAGCAGCTCACCTACAAAGCATCTGCAGCTTTGGAGTACAGGGAAGATCTCAGCTGTGGAAGGGCTTAGATAAGAGGAGAAGCAGATCAATGTTTCCGTTCAAATATAGGAAATATAATAGATCCTTGCATAATGAGGTATTGTTCCCAAGAGTGCTGAACATCCGCTTTTTCCTTCCCTCGTTTCAAGCTGGAATTTCAAAAATACTCAGGAACAAATGTGAAATGCACACGATGGTGGGGACACATTCTGCAATATGAAACTATTTATTAGCCTTGACTGTGTGTGGGAATGGATGAATAGACAGAGGCAAAGTGGTAAGCATGGTACTGATTCTTTATATTGTCGACTAGATGCAATTTGAATGCTATCATCGCAGTTTGATTTTATAAAACTAATAAAATTCAAACTTTCAAAGGGATTGAAAACTTTCAGCCTTCAAACAATTGTGTTTAAAATTGTACATTATTTTTATAATTTGTACTTTTCACTTTAAATTGCAGGCTAACATATTTGAGATGAAGACTAACTTCTTAAAAAAACATGTGAAAATATCATTTGTTTCATTACTTCAAACTTATTTACATTTCTGATGAAAATAAATTCTAATTTTGTAGACTTCAAATGTACTTGCATTATATTTTTAATTCTCCAAGCCACTCTTTTCAAAGGAAGACAGATTACATGAAAATCTTGATTATAACATAATTAGTTGAACTCTAGGAATGAAATGAATAAAATGTATTTTAAGAAATAGGTATATAATGGGGTAGCCATTGGGAGTGGTAGGTGAGGCCACTCCTTGGGATGCCCACATCCCATATCAAAGTGCCTGGGACTGAGTGCCACCTCTGCTTCCAATCCCAGCTTCCTGCTGATGCACACCCTGGGAGACAGCAGGTGAGGACTCAAGTCCTTGGGCGCCTGCCAGCCATGTGAGAAACCCAGATGGAGTTCTTCGCTCCTGGCTCCTCAGTGGCTGTGGCCATTTGGGGAGTGAACCAGCAGAGAGACGAGCTCCTTCTCTGTGTCTCCTTCTACCCTGCTGCCCCACCCCACCACTGTTGCTCTGCTTCTGAAATGAATAAACTTTAAAATATTTGGACATATGATATTTCCTTCTATTTATACTGTTTCTTGGGACGCTACTAGTTGCTCAATAAATATTTGTTGGATGAATAAATGGATGGGTGGATAGATGGATGAATCAGCTTCTTAGGTGATCTCATATTTTCACAAGCCTTAACCTGGGCTAGAGATAGGCTATTGTGACAGCCATTGAAAAAAAAAAGCCCTTCTTTCTTAAGCTTTTCCCCAGAAAGAGTCACTAAAAATCCCTATAGTAAAATATTTAAAATCCTTTCTCAACAAATGTTGTAATATGCTACCACACAAAAGTAATGGAGCGGCCGGCGCTCTGGTGTAGCAGGTAGCTTCTCGGTAGAGTGACGTTGCTCCAGACGCCAGTTCACCTCCTGGGCTATATTCTACTATGGGCACGTACGGTTCCAGATAATTGTGGCTTATCTAAGTCCAACTCTGGATTTTATTTTCTCAGCACAAGCCCAGGAAAAAAAAATACAGGTTCTAAGAGTTCCCAAAAACAACCTTATACTTTAGGAGAAGTACAGGGTTTTGATCAAATATTTTTAGGCTTATTTTAAGAAGTTATTTTCTTTTTCCCCTTAATCATTGAATGATGAACCATTTAAATGAATAATTGTATAAGAAGGTAGCATTCTTGATGTCATGCTATAATCAAAGAGCATTGCAGAGTTGCTAAGATAGAAGATAATCACAAAACAGAACTCCTCATTTTACAGATATTACAGCTGTATTCCAAAAACGATCTCGAAACTCCAAAAAAATGATCTAAGACCTCAAAATCTTGCCTGCTGGTTTCTGCCTGAAACTTTGGGACAGAGTTTCATTCTTTCAGGTTAAACTTTTAATGCCTGCTGAAAGGCAAACACCACCACTGGAAGGTTTTAGTATTAGATTTGGCTGCAAGAAACAGAAAAACCCAAAATAGCAGTGACTTGAGCACATTAGAGTTTATTTTTCCCTCCGGTATAATAATCCAAATGTAGGCAGTCCAATGTTGGGAGGGAAGTCCCATGGTCATCAGAAATCCAGACTCCTTTAGTCTTTTTTGCTTTGTCATCCAAAGCCTGTGCCTTCCATCTCCAAGGTCCCCTCAGACTTTAAGATGGCTACTGTAGCTCAAGCTATCGTATGTGTACTCCAGACAGCAGCAAAGAAGAAATAAAGGGAAAAAGACACATGTCAACTTCTCTCTCTTTCTAAAGAGGCCTCCTGAGTGTCCTGTCCAACGACTTCTCTTTATCTGGCATTGGTCAACCCTAACTGTGAGGTAGGTTGGGTTGCATTTCCTTGTCACTGGTTCTGCTGGTTCCATTGCAATCTAGAATTGAAAGATTCTGTACCTAAAGAAAAGAGATGAGTGATCTTGACCACAGTCATTTAAGCGTTAGTGGAGATAAGGAACCTGAATAAATTACTTTAGGAAAGAGCAGATAAACACTGGATCTGAGAAGCCTAGAAGGAAGAAGGCAAACTGGATTAGGGAAAGGAGAGTCAAGAAAAGATTCAGTACTTGGCACTTACTAGTTACTCCAGAAGAATCTAGAGGGAAGGGAGGGAAGGGAGGGAAGGGAGGGAGGGAAGGAGGGAAGGAGAAGGGGGAAGAGAGGGGGAAGGGAAGAGAAGGGGTGTTGCTGTTTTGTAGATGTTTTGGAGGTAGAGAATTTTTATTTTGTTGAATTTCTTAAAGCCCCCAGAACAAGCTTTTGCCATCTAGGCAGTTCTGGATGGAAGAGATTGGATACACTTTGCTCTACCTTGACAATGTCCTGCCTCTCATCTCTCCCACTAAGCTGTGCTTTCTCAGTGGACACAATATGGTACTCAAGGAGGCAAAGTTTGGTTCTGGAGGGGGAATGGGGACATGACAATGGCTTGTAGCCTCCAAAGGGCCGCGAACACATAAACCAGTAAACAGTGGATCTGTGGATTTCAAATTTCATTGGGTCAGGGATTGCAGACATGTATAAAAGAAAGATCTTAAAGAAGCTCCTGGAGTAGAGGTGAAGGGGATTATGAAAACAAGTTGAGAAACACTATATTCAACCTTGATCTGAAAAGAAATCTAGCTCATTGTATGGTACCAGGGGTGTTCATTGAATCAATGCATAAACGCTCAGAGGGATACCTCAACAGAGAAGGATTCTCAGATACATAGAAATATCTCATTAACATCACAGTTTTGGGCTGGCCCTAACCTTTGCTCTCACCAAATAAACTCCATCTGCCTATCCTGAATGTATTCATCTCAGTACAAAGGTCAATGTAAGGATAGTTGATGAAAGAGAGAACAAAGATCAAGACAGCATTGAAGCAGGAGAAAAGGAGCCAGGAGGAGACATTTCCAAAAGTACCCCAAAAGGGAAATGGCCAAAGTGAGAAATGTGGAAAACTTTGTCTCCATTTCCCTTCATTTGTTTCCCTCTGTTTCTTCCATTTTAATGTTTCCCCTTTTACACTAGTCCTTAGTTCTGTAAAAACATCCAGGAAGACATGGAAACTCCAAAAATAATTTGCATTTTGGAACACTGGGGAAAACTTGAAAGATATTTCTCACAACAAATGTAATATTATTTGAAGCAGTTGCTTTTATAGTTTTGGAATTTTTGTTTTGATATGTGATAGTTCGGAACTATGGACTAAATGTAGATGGTATATAAACACGCAAAAGCTGACAGATGTTTTACTATCCATTAGGAGTAACTTAAAAGGAAACATCTGGTTTGGAGATTTATAATTTTGATCATTTTTTTGTGGCCAATATTTTATTATATGAATATACTGTGTTTTGTGTATCCACTCATCAGCTGATGGACATTTTGGCTGTTTCCACTTTGGGGCTATCATATATAAACTGGCTATGATTATTTGTGGGCCAGGCTTTGGTTGGACATAAATTTCCTTCCCTTGGGTATTTATGAAAGAGCAGAATCACTAGATCATATGGTCACTGTATGTGTAAACTTTTGAGGAATTCTCATGTTTTCCAAAACAGGTGCATCATGTGACACTTCTATCAGTGTGGGAGGCTTTCAATTTCTCATATCCTCACCGACACTGGTATTGTCTCTCCTCTTAGTTCTAGCCATCCTAGTGTGTGTCTTATTGTGGTTTTGATTTGCCTTTCATTGACAGCTAGTGATCATATGCCTATTGGCTATCCTCTTTCTTGGAGAGATGTCTATTCAAATCCTTTGCCCATTTTAAAGTTAAGCTGTCTTTATTACCATTTTTTAGAATTCTTTATATTTTCTACATGTAAGTCCCTTATAAGATATATTATTTGTATATATTCTCATTTTGTGTTTTTTTTTTTCAATTTCTTGATGCTGTCCTTGGAAGTATAGTAGTTTTAAATTTTGATCAAGTCTATAGTGTATCTATTTCATTGTTGCTGTATGTTTTTGTGTATCTAAGAAGTCATTGCTTAATACAACTCCAAGAAGATTTACGCCTATATTTGATTCTAAGCGTTTCATAGTTTTAGCTCTTATGTTTAGATATTTGATCCATTTTAATTTTTGCAGATAGTACAAAGTAGGGATCTAACTTTTTTTTATGTGGATATCCAGTCATCCCAGAACCATTTGTTGAAAAAAAGAGTATTATTTCACTAGTGAGTTGTTTTTGCACTCTTATTGAAATGAATTGATTGTAAATATTAGGACTTATTCCTAAACTCTTAAGATATTCCATTGATCAGTATGTATGTCCTTATGCCAATACCACATTGTGTTGACTAATGTAGTTTTGTAATAAGTTTTGAAATTGGTAAGTTTGAGTCCAAATGTGTTCTTTTCAAGATTGTTATGGCTATCCGGGATCTCTTGCACTCCTATATATACTTTAGGACTGGCTTGTCAATTTTTGTAAAAATCTAGCCCAGATTTTGATAAAGAGCATGTTAAATCTATAGATCAACTTGGTGATTATTGCCATCTTAAGAGTGTTCTTCCAATCCATGAACATATTTATCTGCTCATGTATTAGGTATTTAATTCAGCAATGTTTTGTAGCATTCAGAATATAGGTTTTGTATTTCCTTAATTTTATTCTTGATTATTTTACTGTCTGATGCTATTGGAAATGTAACTGTTTTCTTAATTTTATTTTCTGATTGTTCATTAAAATTCTATAGAAATACAACTGACTTTTGCATATTGACCTTTTATTCTGCAAGCTCTGAACTTGTCTATTAGTTCTAGTTTTTTTTTTTTTTTATGGGTTCTTGGGATTTTCTATATACAAAGTCATGTTATCTCTGGATAGAGATAGGTTCACTTCTTTCTTTCTGATCTGCCTGCCATTTATTTCTTTTTCTTGTCTAATTTCCTGGCTAGAGCTGCCAGTAAAATGTTTAATTGAGGAATAAAAAGCAGACATTCTTTTTTTGCCCTGATTTTAGCGGAAAATATTCAGTCTTTCACTATTAAGTATGATCTTAGGTGTAGATTTTTGCAGATGCTTTTTATCTGGTTGAGAAAGTTCCTTTCTATTCCTAGTTTGTTGAGTATTTTAAAATTTCCTATTTTTAAAAAATTTATTTGAAAGGCAGAGATATAGAGGCAGAGAGAGACCTTCCCATCCACTGGCCACTCCCCAAACGCCTGCAACATCCAGGCTGGGTCAGGCTGAGGCCAACAGTCCAGAACTCAATCTGGGTCTCCCATGTGAGTAACAGGGACTCATCCTTCAGCCATCACCTGCTGCTTCATAGGGTGTGCATTAGCAGAGAGCTGGAACTGGAAGTGGAGCTACACTCAAACTCGGGAACAATGACATGGGTTATAGATGTTCCAAGAGGTGTTTTAACTGCTGAGCCAAGCACCTGCCCTTGATTAAATATGTTTATCATTGAAGGGTGTTGAATTTATTTATTTGTGAGGCATAATTGAGAGAAAGAGATAAATGGCCGCAATGGCCAGGTGAAGTCAGGATCCAGGAGCTTCCTCCAGGTCTCCCACATGAGGGCAGGGGCCCAAGGACTTGGGCCATCTTCTGCTGCTTCCCAGGTGCATTAACAGGGAACTGGCTTGGAAGTAGAGCAGCTGGAACTCAAACTGGTGCTCTAATATGGGATGCTGGTGTTGCAAGCTTAGCTTTACTCCTGCACCCCAATGCCAGCCCTCTTTATTAATACAGATTACGGTAATTTATTTTTGCATGTTAAACTAACTTTGAATCCCAGGATAAGCCCATCTAGTCATGGAATATATGTCTAATCTGGTCACCTCCTTACCCCCAGCACTCCCCATGGGACTTGCCACATAACAGTTTCTTCATAAATATGTGCTGGATGAATGGATAGACAATCTTGATCACTTAGAGTCAGAGAGAAGGATTTACAGGAGTCTATCAGCAGCGTAAGCCACAGTTCTTATGTCTACAGCAATATTTAATGTAAAGCATCAGTGCCTGGCATGTGCAAACATATAATACAGTATATATTATTTATATACACTTGTATTATATGTACATATTATAATATTAAATGCTTTATATCATTGTTTGAATTTATTTACATATGTGCCAATCACAATTGGCATTACAATTATTTTACAATTTTTGCAGCTAAACAGAGAAAATCTAATACACAGAATCCAATGGGAAACATTTAAATATGTCAGCCCTCTGAGATAGGATAGGATACTATAATAGAGTGAAGTTGTCAAAAGGTTAGATAAATCCAATCAGACGGTGAAACAGATTTTCTCTGACCCTTATGAGATGAAAACAAGTGAAACAACTTACAAAGCAGATAAGCCTTGAGTTAGATACTCTCTCCAGAAACTCATCATTTATAGGATCTGAGCTGGGAGTTGCTCACTAGAGCAGCCACTGTGAAAACTATGTGTGTTTGGGGGTTAGGGGTACTGCCGAGGCACCAGGAGGCAGTATGAGCAGTAGAAAAGATTGTTCTGGATGTCTGTAGCTCCAGATGGCCCATTCTGGCCAGAGTTCAGTTGTATGAAAAATAACATCCCAGCTTACTTGGGGAGTGACCCCCAAATGGCTTGCAATGACGTAATGGGATCTTTAAAGAGTATCTTTCCCCCAAGGTTTCTCCACCTTGGCGCTGGTATCATTTTGCACTGGGGAAGCTGCCCGTGGGGCTGTCCTCTGTGTTGCAGGGTGTTGAGCGGCATTCCCTGGTCCCTATTCACCAGAGGCAGCAGCACCTTCCCCTCACCCTCGGTTGTAACAGCCACAAATGTCTCTAGATGTTGCCAACTGGTCACCAATAGGCAAAACCATTCTGTTGGGAACCACTACTTCAACCCTCGGAAGATCTGCCATTAATAAACAAATCTGTCACAGCTACGGTGTTCAAATTTTTATGTTACAATGGACTTCTTTGCATATTTGTAACTTCTAAAATAATTTTGATTATTTGATTATCTAGCTGCTTAACTGTATGCTTCTAATTTAAAACATTTACGTAATTGATTTAGGCTCGTGATAACCAGTTTACCATGCTTGTCAACAGTATTAGGAGATTGGAAAGAACTTATTTAGATGTTAGTTATTTTTAAGGAAGCAGTTGATGTACTTATACAGAAAATAAAATATGTGGAATGTATGAGCTTGGTTTAAGTTATTAAAAAAAAACTTGGGGCCAGCTCTGTGGCGCAGTGGGTTAACACCCTGGCCTGAAGCGCTGGCATCCAATATAGGCGCCAGTTCGAGACCTGGCTGCTCCTCTTCCCATCCAGCTCTCTGCTGTGGCCTGGGAAAGCAGTGGAGGATGGCCCAAGTCCTTGGGCCCCTGCACCCGTGTGGGAAACTGGGAAGAAGCTCCTGGCTCCTGGCTTCAGATCGGTGCAGCTCCAACTGTTGTGGCCAATTGGGGAGTGAACCATTGGATGGAAGACCTCTCTCTCTCTGCCTCTCCTCTCTCTGTAACTCTTTCAGATAAATAAATCTTTTTAAAAAACTTAACCACAAAAATTTCCATAAATTATTGATATAAGAAATTTTTATAAATACAATTGCATTTTAAGTTGAGCTTAAAACTTTAGGATCTGAGTTTTAAAATTTGTTAATTTAATTTGAATCGAATATTACTTCCAAGAACAAAATTACCCTATCAATAATATTTTTTTTGCACGAAAGCCATCATTGAGGACACAAAGGAACTTCACCTTGACAATGGTGAAGGTTGACTCATAAAGGGTGTGACCAGTGGTTTGACACATAATCCCTGGGGACTGAGGAATAGCCTTATGTCCTCTTATTTCACAGAATCGCCTCCTGCAGTGGTGAATAAGATGTGTGACTAAAGATGAAAGTCAAGGGGATTATGTGGGAAAAAACATGCCCCCAAAACAAAGGAAAACGGCAATCATTAAAGCTTTGGGGTTTTACAAATTTGTTTTGAAGGGAGAAAAACACTCGGGGTATAGGGGTCAGTGCTTTTCTAAAACAGTTTTCAAAAATGTGGAGAAGGATGATACTTCCACAATATCTAGAACAGCATCGCTTACATTTTAATGGGCATACGAATCATTTGGTTTTCTTATTAAAATACACTGGAAGTACCAAGAAGCCAGAAGAACAGGCATTATAGTTCTGCCCGCTAAAGACAAGGCATATCCTTGGCTTTCATGAACAAGTCTCAAAATACCTTCTGCTCTCATATAGGAGGGCAAAGGAGTAGGCTAGGTCTTAGCTGGAGACCTTCCGCAGGCACTCGTGGAGGTTTCAGTGCTATACTTGAGCAACTTGGAGTTTGGGCTGGTGTTGTTTTCTGAAGGTGTTGAGTATGCTGAACCCTAAATCCCAAACCAAAAATCTATTATAATTATTTTTCTTTTTATCACAATGTGACTGGATGGGTTCCTTGCTTACTGTTATCCTCAAAGTACAGGTACAATGGTTGCATTTGAAACAAAAATGAAAAAAATTAATAATGATGTTCTTAGTATCTGAACCTAATAATTCTGCTTTTAAATAGGATATATCAAACTTGGTGGTTTTGAAGAAAAATCCTGGTCATGTGAAATACATTTTCTTTTTCAAAGTTAAGTGTTTGAAAGGGCACTAAAGTTAAGCAATAAAGAAATAAATCCTAGGAGTGGATGCTAGGGGCAGTGGTAAAGTTGCCACTTGGGATACCAGCATCCCATACCATAGTGTGCACACCCAGGAAGACAACAGATGATGGCTCAAGTACTCAGGTCCTAGTCACCCACATGGGAGAGCTAAGTGCAGTTTCAGGAACCTGGCTTCAGCCTGGCCCAGGCCCAGCTGTTGCAAATGTAACAGAGAGAGAAGATCTCTGTCTCTTTCTCACTCTTTCAATGAAAAGAAATGAAAATTAATAAAACTTCAAGAAATACTGTTTAGTTCATAAAACTTTTTTTAAAAATCAAACTTTGTTATGGAGCATTTCCCCCTTTTAATTAAAACATTTATATTTTAAATTTTTTTTTAAAAAGGTTTACTTATGAATTTAATAGGAAGAGTTACACATAAAGGGAGAGAGAGAGAGATCTTCCATCCACAGGTTCACTCCCTAAATGGCCGCAATGACCCAGGCTGGGCCAGGCCAAAGCCTGGAGCTTGGAACTTCATCCGAGTCTGCCATGCGGGTGCAGGGGCCCAATCACTTGGGCCATCTGCTGCTGCTTTCCCAGGCACATCAGCAGGGAGCTGGATCAGAAGTGGAGCAGCCAGGACTTGAACCAGTGCTCATGATGGATGACGACTTTGCAGGCAGCGGCTTAACCTGTTGTGCCACAATTCCAGCCTCAGATTTTCAATCTTTAATAATGAGTAACTTTAGTAATAATTTTTTTCAGCTAAAGAACAGTCCAAAAATAAATGTTGATGCTGGGTTTATAAACAATGTGATCGCAGGGAAAGAAAAAGAATGATCTACTTTGAGAATTGTTAGTCCAAATATTAGTAGCAGCCAACACTGAACATACCAAATTCTCAACAGCAATGCTTTTCAAATTATAACGTGGGTATGAATCATCTGGGGATCTTACTAGAACACAGGTTCTGCTTCAGTAGGCCTGGGGAGGAACCTGAGATCTGGCGTTTCTAACCAGTGCCCGGGCTAACAAGCACCCAGCTGATGCACTTATGGCTGGGTTGTGAGCCGCACTTTGAACAGCCAGGTTTTAGCTGGATCATCTCATTTGATTTGCACAGTAGCCCTGTGTACTACTACTATGTCCATTCTACAGTGAGGAAAATTGAGTACCAGGGGATTCAGGTATTTGCCCCAGTAGTAAGATGGGCTCCATGACTGTAGTTTTATGTGATTTTTTTTTAATTCAAAAGACAGAGACAAACAGAGTCCCCACCCACTGGTTCACTCTCCAGTCGCCCATAGCACCTGGGGCTGGGCTGGGGCTGGAATCAGGAGCTGGAAATTCAACCCACAGCACCACGTGGCTGGCAGGACCCAATCACACGCACTATCACCATGGCCTCCCAGGGTGCACATTAGCAGACACTGGAGTCAGCAGGTGCACACCCAGGCACTCTGATGAGGGACACAGATACCTTAAACATAGGCCAAACGCTAGTGGTTCTCGACTCTGGCTGCATATTACACTCACTTAGAAGGCTTTTAAAAACGCTGATGCCTCCACAATAGAAATCAGATTATCTGAGGATGGGACCTAGGCATCCGTATTTATTTTAAGCTCCCCAAGTGGTTCTAATGGGCAGCCAAGAGTGAGCGCCACTCACATGGGTCAACCCCATTGCTCTACAAATAAGGAGAAGGAGGCCCCTAAAGAGCCAATGTTTTAGATAAAGAATCCAGGTCCCTTGACTCAGTAAATATCCAAAAAGAAATTACTGTTAGGCCAAGGCTGGGGAGAGATGTTTATGTTTGTTGACAAAACTACGAGTTAACCCTTCCTGAATTATCAACTCACAGAAGCCTATGGAAGATTCACTAACAGAGAGTAAAGAGCATCTAACTCAAACTAGCTTATATTATTTTTAGGTTTAGGACTGTTTCCAGAGACAAAGCAGGATTGGAAGGAGCTTCAGAAACCCACAAGAGTGTAAGGGGTGGTGGATATGCCGAGTTTTAGGATAAGGCCTCTGGTCTCTACCGGGAGGGAGGGGGGAAAAAAGAACAAACTGTACTGTTGTTGGATGCAGTCAAATTCCACGGAAACCTTGAGAAATTTCACTTCTACCTCGAGTGCAGAGGATCGTCACCTGGAAAGCTGTCTGGAGTCACTAAGAAAAGCTCACAGTCCTCGTGGCATGCCGAGTTATTCAGCCAGAACACACTTGGTAAGCACTGCCACGTGTGAAGCAGTAGGTCCCAAAAACACGGCAGGGACGAGCGACACAGAAGTCGCCGTCTGAGAAGCGTGCCGCCCATCGTGGTGCCGTGGTCCTTGGCTGCTGCAGGAGGCATGGACTCAGGCTTAGCCAACCGTGAGACTTCGTCGTCCTCACCAAGCTGGGCTGGCCAGAGCTTGTCCCTGGGACTGATCTACGCTGAAGGAGGGAGCAAGAGTTCTCTTTGTCCTCCGGAGTGGTTTCCCGGGCTCATACAAGGCGAAGAAGGTGCCTGCAGCCATGCCTCATGCCAGCTAGCATGGAAGAAGCTACTGTGTAGAAGGAGATCAGGACCAGTTGCTGGTGGGGGCAGGGGAGGAAGAGGAGGAGAGTAAGGAAGAAATCCAATGACGATTTGA
Source organism: Sylvilagus floridanus (assembly GCA_949820135.1). Lineage (NCBI taxonomy): Eukaryota > Metazoa > Chordata > Mammalia > Lagomorpha > Leporidae > Sylvilagus > Sylvilagus floridanus. The sequence continues at coordinate 125,607,816 of OX463223.1, forward strand.
ATTCCTGTATCCAGAATCCATTTCACCTCTGGCCTTCCCAGATATGTGATCTGATAAATTCCCTTTCTTACTTAAGCTAGTTGGAGTCAAGTTTCTGTCACTTGCAACCGAAAAGAGCCCTGACTCAGGCTGACCATAGGCTTACCGAATGAACAAGCTGTAAGAGCCTCTGAATTCATCTAATTTGATGGCTTTCAAAGTGTAGTCCCTGGAACCAGACACCTCTAGTTAGACATGCAAATAAATCCCAGGGTCTCACCCTGAACTTACTGAATCAGAAAGTCTGGGCGTGGAGGCCAGCCATTTTTCACAAGCCCTCCCGATAATTTTGATCCACCCTAAAATTTGAGGAACACTTTAATAGCTCCTTCTAACGACATGGAGTCAGGCTCCAGAAAGGGAGTTAACATGTTGAAGATCATAAAACTAATTAGCAGTGACCCCAGACCCTCTTAGTAATTCAAGAGCTATGGGGTTTCAGGAAGGAAGGCCGCTTGGGGGGGGGGGGTGAGGGAGGCAATGCACAGATTGGCAAAGGGGAGGGGGTGTATTCTGGGTGAAATAATACAGTATGGTTGGAAAGACTTGCTGTGTTTCCACAGGAGTTTAGAGAATATTTTACTCATCTTGGCTCCCCAGCTGAGCCAACAACAATGTGTTAAAGCTCCACGGCCAATGGCAGGGAGCCAGGAGAGTCCTTTTCATGTGCCAGCAAAGAGGAATTTCTTAGAAAAGCTACAGAAATTATGCTACTATCACATTTCACTCTGTGGCGTGAAGGAATCAGTGGATGAAACAAAGAGCAAGCGATGAAGTTATCCCTAAGAGTCTCACCTCTCCAGTTGCAAGAAAGGGATTTTATTGTTGTTCATGCCAGGGCAGCGGCTCCCTGGAGGGAAACTGGGCACCCGACCTGGAGACTTGGAGAATAGCTTGCGTTTCTGAGCTTTCCTTTTCAGGTGGAGGGAGAGCGCCGCGGTGGCCAGCAGCCCTGGAAACTCTGTTTAGTAGCCTGCTTTGTGATGACTTGCCCAGCCTGCCCTGGGGACGTGGTCCATCCAGAGGCAAACCTAAGAGAGGAAAGGCCCTGGCACCAACGTTTCTGAAGTTTTCCCTTTGGTCTCTCCTCCTACTCTTGAGTACAGATGGGCACAGTAAGGGGCAGAGCAAAACATCAAGAGAAATTGCTGGCACTGCCAACTTTAATGGGCATTACATACCTTTTCTTTGCTATATCTACTCAAGAAAGGTCAAGGCCATCTACGAAGGCACTTGGACATTACCTCCTCTCCTACAAATCCATGATTCATGTGTTCATGCATTCATTATTTATTGAATACCACCTATGCACAAGTCCAGGTGCAGGACATGGCAGAAAAAAAAAACAGTAAAGAAAAAAACATTCCTTGCCCTCATGAAACTTACTTTCAGTCATTTTGGGCAGGCAGAGGATGAACAGAACAAGTGAATAACTTACATTAGTTGGCAAGTAGTGCTGGGGAGAAAAATTAAGCAAGGAAGAGTACCTAGTGCAAGCTGATGGTGATGAGGGAAGGAGTTCAAAAGAATAAACAGGGCAGCTGAAATCCAGTGAGGTCTTGGTCATCAACTCTCAATAAGGAGCCAATGAAACTGAGAAAGACTTAGAAGGAGACTCAAACTGTCAATCAAGAGGTAACCACTATTCAAGCACTACAGGGGACTAGGTTGAGGACATATCCCAGAGGGCTTGGAATGCTAAGCCAAGATGTCTGGGCCAGATACTGCAGATGAGAGGGCACGCTGTGGAGTGATCTAGGTCAATGGGACCATCCACAATTGAGACACAGGGGACTATGTTAGGGAGTTACTGTAGCACATTGCAAGGGGAGAATGAAAGGCAAAGGTTAGTGCCTCGCCCTTCACGGTGGGGTCCACGGACCATCACTATCAGCCTTGCTTGATAGAAATGCAGACTCTCAGGCCCTACCCCAGACCTACTTAAACAGAATCTGTGTTGTAGCGAGACCCCTAGCTGCTTCATATGCACATTAAAGCTTGAGGAGTGCTCATTCAGTGGACACCAGTTGATGGCTGTCTTAGTCCATTGGAGCAGTTATAATAAAATGCCTTAGATCGGCAACCTATAAACAGAAATGTGTTGCTCAAGATTCTAGAGCCTGGGTAGGCCAAGATCACGGTGTCAGCAGATTCAGGGTCTAATGATGGCCCCCAGATGGTGCCTTCTAGCTCAGTTTTCACAAGGCTTTCTCTTGCTAAATTAAAATATATATATATATGTATATATATATATATATATTTAAGAAGGGGGAAGAGAGAAGAGAAGGACAGAGAGAGAGAGAGAAAGACAGAGAGAGAGAGAATGAATGAACACACCCTGCTTTGGCTAGGGGTTTGAAGCCAGAAGCCAGGAACTTTCACATGGGTGGCAGGAAGCCAACTACTTAAGCCATCACCACCCTCTCCCAGGGTCTGCATTAACAGGAAACTGGAGTGAGGAATTGAACCCAAGCACTGCAATGAGGGATACAGGGATCTTAACTGACTTCTTAATTGGAAGCCAAAGGCCTACTCTGGGGTGTCTTTTATAAGGCATTAATCTCATACAAGGAGGGCTTTGCCCTCATGACTTCATCACCCAAAGGCCCCAACTCCTAGTAACATCACCTTGGTGATTAGGTTTCATTTGAGGAATTTTGAGGGCACACAAACATTCAGGCCATAGCAACGATCTACACTGATCTCATATCCAGCTGCAGAATTAGACCGATGGAGTGGAGGGGGTGGAGGGTGGGGGGTGGGGGACAGGTTCCAGGTTAAAGACATTAGCATCATTTGGGAACTTATCAGAAATGTACAATCGGACATGCGAATTCAAGTCCCAACCAAGATTACTCTGGGGCTGAGGCCCAGCAATCTCCATTTCATTCATTCATTCATTTATATGTTCCACAGAAACCTTTTATTTAAGGAATACACAAGCTTCATACATTTCATAATTACAACTTTAGGAACATGGTGATTCTTCCCACTGTACCCACCTTCCCACCCATTCTCTTACCCCTCTCCCTCCCCACTCTTATTTTACTAAGATCTATTTTCAATTAACTTTATACACATGATTAACTCTGTTAAGAGTTCAACAAATAGTATTAAAACAATGTTCCTCAACAGTTGAGAAAGTGCTGTTCAAAGACATTGCTTCTCAAAGAGCAACTTCTATTTTAACAAACACTCACAAAGGTTTATACACAAGAGCCACTGATTTTCCCCAATCACGGTGACCACATTCTCCTTTATAGCGATTGGTTCTTGGGCTCAAATTTAAGCCAACCAGTGTCTGGCATTTCCCCTGGAAACATAATTGATCCAGAATTGCTAATATGACCTACGTTGGCCCAATCAGGCTGAAAGTTGGAGAAGAGGTGATGTTCCCCCCTCCTGTCGCCTCCCCTACTCTTTCTGATTGACACAACCGAGGCAGTGTGTTGCCTTTTATTGCTGCTGATATATGACCAGCAAGGAAACCAGGCTGAGGGCAGAGCTGAAAGGACCACAGCAAAAAGCAGCCAGAACATTTGCCCTGTGTCTCTGGTCTTCCTGTTGCTTGTAACAATGTATTTCCTTATGGCATAAACCAGTTAGATTTGTGGTTACATTTGCACTTACAGCCAACAATGAGGTAACTACAGATGAGACCTAGGAAATACGGGGATTGGGGCATATCAAAAGTATTTTAGGGTGATGGAGGATGTATTTAGGTTAACAGGCATTTTTCAAAATGTTTCAAAATAGTAGACATAGGTAGAACAAATTTTACAACTTGAGAAAAGCAGTTTAGTACAAATAAAATGGGGCATTACTTTATGCAGTGGGTCCCTGATTGTCTAAGTGGCTAAAAAATGCAAATGCCTTGAAAAAGACAGTGAGAAGGGACTGAAGGTAAGACACATTCTTAGGTGAAATGAAAGAGAAATGGGGTAATGTATACCAGACAGGCCAGGAGCAGGCAGTGGTGACAAATCCAGGAGCCAGCCTGAAACAGTCCCTGTGACAGAAGCTAGGACGTTCTGAAAACAGCATTGATGATAGCACGGGATGATAGCCAAAGACTAAATCTGTACTGATGTATGTACAATCGAATCAAGAAGAGGAGGAAAAGGCCAACTCTTCTCTACAGAAGAATTCCAATGACTTAACGAAGAAATGAGGGAAATTGAAAATCACCTTCAGAACTCCACAGTACTAAGTGCTCCAGGCAAGACCCATCAATGCATGCTAAAAGTAGCGGGAGAGGTTTGAGGAGAAATGGCATATTAGCATCTTCTCATGGTATTCCCCTCAATGGGTATGCTGGGTACATAAGGCACACCGGCATACTATAGGGGTGTCTGTTTGGAATGTCCCCCCTGAAATGTGTGCCCTGTGGTTTCAGACAGGAAACACGAGAGATCCTATTTTAAATTGCATGGCTGAAGCTAGTGCTTTGGCACAGGTTAAGCCTCTGCCTGCAGTGCTGGCATCCCATACGGGCATAGGTTTGAGTCCTGGCTGCTGCACTTCCAATCCAGCTCCCTACTAATGCACCTGGGAAAGTAGTGGAAGATAGAGCTCCTGGCTCCTGACTTTAGATCGGCCCAGCTCCAGCTGTTGTGGCCATCTGGGGAGTGAAGCAGCAGATGGAAGACCTGTCTCTCCCTCTCTCTAAATCTGTCTCTCAAACAAATAAATTGCAAAAAAAAAAAAAAAAAAAAAATAGCATGGCTGGCCCTTCATGGGTTTCTCAAAGAAATGAGAGCGACCATTGCTGTTTAGAGTCCTCCAGTTAGCACTGAGCTCGATGTGGCCGGGCCTGCAGAGTCATCTCCCACTACTGAGGAGCCCAAAAGGCTTGTCCTCCTGCCTGTTCCCTACCACAGTTCCCAAGGCCCAGGGCTTGCTCACGGCCAGGCAGGGTGGTGGCAAGTTTCACAAGCTAATCCCAGTGTGCAGTGACTGGGTTGCCTTTAGTTCCCTCTGCATTTCTGGGTTATTTGCTTTGGCACAGGGCCACTATGTTCAGCTCTTCCCAAGTTGGAGTGCATTCTCAGAAAGGGCTGGTCCCATCATCCTCATCTTGGTCAACGCCAAAGTCTGGTTTCATTTTTCATTAAACTGCCATTGGTAACTTTCATTGAGCAGAATGACAACATGTCCAACTGTCTTCATTCAATTTTTTGCATAAGAGAGGGCCTTTTTTTTTCTACCTCCCATGAGAATGCGTGATTTATCTCTTTCATTGTGCAATAGGCTCACCACCGTTACAACTAACGCAATGTTCTGGATAAAACATGTTGCTGTCTCACATGGTGACTTCACTCAAGCTGGCAGTGACTGGTCTCTCACCTACATCCACCAGAGCCCACAATGGGGGGCGGTGGCAGGTGGGGTGGGGATCACATCAACAGAGGCCTCCCTGGTTTGATTGAGGTGCTGTGAAGGGCTGGGACCACCTTTTGCCCATCTTCTTCTGCCTAGGGTCTGGCACATAGTAGCTATGAGCGACCAGTGCTCTTTACCAGGTATCACCAGCTCTTCACTTCCTGGGCCCTCAAGGGCAGCATTCCCTGGCCCTGTGTGCCTGGGTGCAACTATGGCAAAAGCTCACATGCATGGGTTGGGAGCAGAAGTGTTGCACATCACTTCTAGGCTACGCCTTTAAATGCTTGGGCTCCAGCTCAGTACGCAGACATGTTTGAGAAGGCGGTTTGCTCAGTTAACACTGGGTTGCTCAGTGATTGCCATGGGTAGAGCTCCCCTTCTAACCTGTGATGAACACAATGAATGAATGAATGAATGAATGAATGAACAACTTAACAAGAGGACACCTCAAGCAGTGTAGCTCTGGAATTTCTATAAAGGAGAGACTCGGGCATGGTAATCTGGTTACAGGTATGAGAGACCATGAGCATATTGGCTAGGGAACTTGCTTTGTTTGTATACTATACTGTTTTAATTAGATACTTCTTACTGGGGGTGTGGGAGAGTTGATGGAGATTAAGGGCCGGGGGCTAAGTACCCCAAACCAGCCCTTGGCACTGTCATGGGTGTTCCGATTGCCTCTGTCACCGCCTGCACATTTTCCAAGTGGGGAAACTGAGACCAAAATGGACTAAGTGACAAAGCTGACGGACACCAAGCCCCTCACTTCTTGTCGGTCAGCCCAGTGCTCTTGCCATCCCACCCTTCTACCCTTCACAGCCAGCTGTAAAGAGAGCGGGGACTCGGGAGCCATGCTGAGTGACCCTAGCCCCGGCTCTGCTACTGCTGCACAGTCCTCAGTGGGTTGCCACGAGACTTATGTTAACTCCAGGGTGAAGCATGTGAACACCTGACAACACCCGTTGCCAGTGGTGGTTGTTATTCTAGATCCTCATCCCACTGCCTTCACTTATTCTCTTCCCACTCTCCTTTCCCTCGGGAAGTGATGAGCGAGACCATTGTGTGGGGTGTCTACAGACTATTTGGTCACAGGTAGATTGCTTTTGATGTTCTCAGGAGAGCAGGGCGCGGAGCGCTGGCGAGTTGTTCTCCTGGGCCACATCGCTTTGCGCTCCACACTAGGCAGCCGGCCAGTGGGAGGGGGCAAGGAGACAAGGCTTTCTGCCCTCCTTACTCAGCCTCTGGGCTGCCTGCTGATCCATGCACCCCTGGCCATCAAAACCAACACTGGCTCAAACGCCCTGTGGGCAAGAGCCATTGCTGGGACATTAGCCCGGGGGCTTTGGCTCAATAGTCAACCGCAAATCCTAAGCACCCATGGCCTGCCTGCAGGTCACCACCCAGTAGCTGCGTGGGAGGCTCAGGAGCAGGGCTTCCTGCCCCAGGAAGGGCGCAGAGCCCCTTGGAGGAGGGCTGCACTGGCCTCTTCAGTCACAGCCTCTTTCCTTTCTGCCCGTCCCAATGCGGCCGTTCTGTTGGTCTGATAGTGTGTGTCGGGGGGATGAAAGCTTTGCTGGAAGTGTATCAAAATATGAATTTTTAATTTTAGGGTAAGAACTGACTCATTTTTTTTTTGTTTTTTAGACGTATTTCCTTAAACTACAAGGTTGTTTAAAGGAAAAGCATACTTATTATGGTATCTTAATTTTAGATACTCAAGTAGTTTTTTTTTCTTTTTTTTCTTTTTTTGACAGGCAGAGTGGACAGTGAGAGACAGAGAGAAAGGTCTTCCTTTGCCGTTGGTTCACCCTCCAATGGCCGCCGTGGCCGGCGCGCTGTGGCTGGTGCACCACGCCGATCTGATGGCAGGAGCCAGATGCTTCTCCTGGTCTCCCATGGGGTGCAGGGCCCAAGCACTTGGGCCATCCTCCACTGCACTCCCGGACCACAGCAGAGAGCTGGCCTGGAAGAGGGGCAACCGGGACAGAATCTGGTGCCCCGACCGGGACTAGAACCCGGTGTGCCGGCGCCGCAAGGTGGAGGATTAGCCTGTTGAGCCATGGCGCCGGCCCTCAAGTAGTTTTCAATATAAGATACACCTATTTTAACCTCTTATTTATTTATTTTTTTGACAGGCAGAGTTAGAGAGAGAGAGAGAGAGGGTCTTCCTTCTGTTGTTTCACCCCCCAAATGGCCGCTATGGCCAGCGCATTGCACCAATCCGAAGCCAGGAGCCAGGTGCTTCTCCTGGTCTCCCATGCGGGTGCAGGACCCAAGCACTTGGGCCATCATCCTCCACTGCCTTCCCAGGCCACAGCAGAGAGCTGGACTGGAGGAAGAGCAACCTGGACAGAATCCGGTGCCTGGGACTAGAACTGGGACTAGAACCCCAGGTGCCAGCGCCGCAGGCGGAGGATTAGCCAAGTGAGCAGCGGCACCGGCCTTAACTTCTTATTGAAGTAAAACACTGCAGTGCCCATGCAGTCCTTACGAGAGTAGCCCAGGGAATTCTCCCAAATGGAATACAGCCATGTACTACCTAATGATGTTTCAGTCAAGAAAGGAATCCATCTATGACAATAGTCCCCAACAGCTAGGGCTGGGCTGGGCCAAAGCCAGGAGCCAGGAATTGCATCTGGGTCTCCCACAAGGATTCAGGGGCCCAAGCACTTGGGCCATTCTCTGCTGTTTTCCCAGATGCATTAGCAATGAGCTGGATGGGAAGCAGAGGAGGTGGGATTCCAACTGGCACTCCAATATGGGATGCTGGTGTCTCAAGTGCTTTAACCAATTGCACCACAATGCCAGTCCCAACCTGTTTTATTTTTTATAGAAACAGAAGCACATAGCACGTATACTTTTGTGTCTCGCCTCCTTGGTTGAACCTCCAGCATCACAGTAGCTCAGGCTTTCGCACTGTGGTCTGGTATTCCATTTTGAGACTCTCCTCCACAATGTTTGTAATCTCTTCTGCTGCTGCTGGACATTTGGGTAGTTTCTAACCACAGCTATTACCAATATAGAGTGGTACAGTGTTCTAGCTCATCGCCTTCAGGAAGCATACACACTCAGTTGTATTGCGTATACACCTAGAGGGAATTGCTGGCCGGGGCGGCAGGGAGTCAGTCCTACGCTCAGCTTTGGTGCATTCTCCCAGAGTTTTCCAAAATGCTTGTAGCGATTTCCACTCCTCCTGGCAGTGCATGAAAGTTTGGGTGACTGTACACGCTACGAAGTCTATTTCATCACAAGTCAAAGATATGTGTTAATTCAAATGGAAATAATTGAGCCTTCCTAAGACCGAGCCTGTTTATGAAATACCCGGTGTGCCCGCTCCTAACTTCTCACTCGTATGTAACCCAAAGCAGCTTGCTGACCTCCAGTCCTCCTCAATTCAACCAGTCAAGAGCCTCTGGGAAAACACTGACCATTCATTCATGGGTCTTGCATGTTGTGAGTGTTAACAAGTTGGTGTCTGCAAAACAAACGCAGCCCCTCGTGCCAAGCACCCTGGTGTCTGACCCAGCGCGCCGGCCAGGGTGTGCTCTGCAGATGCGCCCTCATCAACATCGCACCTCCAGGGCCCAGAGCACGGTTCAGAATCTGTAAGTTTATCGCGCTCCCAAGGAAAACCGAAAACCAGTATGTTTGCCTGTGAATTTCGAAAGAGAACGGTACTTTTCAAGTGATAAAGCACTTCCCAAACACAATTCTGAGCGTTTTCTTAGTCTCCCCAACTGGTTTTTGTTGTAGAATTGGGCTTCCGTTTCTGCATCTGTAAACAAGTGGGACGCTTGGCCGAGTTGCATAGAGGATCTGTAAGCCCTGTCTAGATTTAGTTTCTATTCTAACGAACGTACCGAGGGAGGAGACACTGACAGAGTCCAGGCAGAGAGGAGCAGGGCCACTTCGTAAACTGCCCCTCCCCTGAGCAGACAGAGCGCTAGGTGCTCTGTGTATGGTGCCCTTTCTACCAGTCTCTCCTCAAGTAGTCTGGCATCTCATTTCTACATTCAGGAACATTCTGGTAACGGGGTCACCTGGGGCTCCCACCCAGAACAGCACATGGTGCTGGAAGTGGCGAGACAGGCATTTGGGCATCAGGGTGGCCCCTAAAGGTGAGCGGCTGGTTCCGGAAGTTGGGGACCCCAAGGAAGGGCACGTATGCTCAGGTACATGGCATCTGCGGATCTAGAAGTCCAGGGAGCAGAGTGCTGCGGGGGCCCTGGCCAGGGTGGCGTGGGCAGCCAGGCGCACGGTCCCCGCCCCACCCCACCCCCAGCCCACCGCCCTGAGCCCCCAGGGCTCCGGCAGCCTGCACTGCTTGCTCACACCCGCCTCTCATCGCCCCGCCCGCTCCCCACCTCCGCGCCCAGCTTCAGCGCCGCCGAGCACCGGACGGACGCGCCACGCCGCGCTGGGCAGCTCCGAGCCCGCGGGCAAGCGGTCCGGGAGAGCGGGGGCGGCGCCCAGCCCGGGGGAGGGAGGAGGAGGGGGAGGAGGAGGAGGAGGAGGAGGAGGAACGCAGCCGGAGCGAAGGGGGAAAAGGAGGGCCGGAGGGCGCCCGCAGCCAGCCCGTCGCCGGGATCGGCAGGTAAGCACCCGCGCCGAGATGGCTCCGTCTGTCCCCTTAGACCGAGCTCAGAGAGCTGGCGACCGGCTCCCGAGGCCGGGACCCGGAGGGTGATGGCCCGGCGGGGCGGACGCTCCCTCCTCCTGGCCGCGGCTCTGAGCCGGCGTTCGGGGCTGTCCCGAAAGCCTGAGGCCGGCCCGGCGACAGTGCAAAACCGTGCGCCCTGGGACAGAGGACTCCGGGGACGTAGACTCTGAGGGGGGACGTGTGTATCCCAAACCTTTAAACCCACTCAGGCGCTCCCCACTTCTCTGGGAAACCCAGCCACGAGCCTTAACTCGTGGCGCGGGCCGACTGCGAGACGCCAGCTCCGGGGAGACGCCAGCTCCGGGGACTCGGTTTACCGCGCAGGGCGGTGGGTGTGGCAGTGCCTGTGGAGCGCGAGCAGCCCCAGCGCTGGCGCGGACGGCTTGGCGCAGCACCACCTGGCGGGGTCCAGAGCAGGTGGCCCTGGGCGCCACGGCGTGGAGCCGCAGACCCGAGCCGGGGGGTGAACACCGGAAAGGAGGCGGCGGTGGTCCGGGGCTCTGCGCACTCGGGCAGGAGCTTGAGTTCCGAGGCCAACGTGAGGGAAAGAAAGAGGGGCAGCCGCAGGTTTCCCGTGGCTGCCGCGACAGCGACACTCCTCGGCCTGTACGGTGCGCCCCAATCCCTTGAGGGTCTCCTCAAAATGAGATTCAGGTTCCGTAGGTCTGGGGCGGGGCCCGGGAGTCTGCATTTCCAACCCGCGCCCGGATGCTGCTGCTGCCGCCCATGGCTCACAGGCTCTACAGAAGTAGTTTTTGTCAGCTTCAGCCAAGTGCGAGACCGGGAGGACTTCCCAGCTGCACCTCCACCCCACACACTCACACGTCGAAACCAGTGCTGTTCACTTCATAGAAGTGCGTTACTTACCAGCTTTCCAGCCGGATACGCTCTCTCATGTATTACAGCAGAGCTGGCTTCAGGGGCAAGCCAACCGCACTTGGTTTCATGCTGAAATTCGTAATGATCGTGGACCAAAGGAACCGCACATTCATTGTGCCCTGAGCCCCACCACTTCCGTAGTGGATCTGGATAGCTCCCCCTTGATCAAGGGGTTCAGGCTGCTGGATGGAGTGAAGGAAGAGCAGCAAGGTGTCGCAGTAAGGTTATCTTAAGCGAGCCTGGGATTATCACCCCAGTCAGACAAGGTATGACAAAAAAAATCTACTGCCCTTGAAGTCTTAATGATGCATTAAGAGCTCAGTTATTAATAGATAATATAATTAAGGTTGATGTCCAAATAATCCATAAGTTAATTGACAAGGAGGGGACTGGGGAAGACTATTTCGTGTGGCAGAAAATTGTGCCTAGCTGCGATCGAAAAGGAGCTGGACATTGCTTGGTGTGGCTGCTTTTGCAGCTCCAATGCAAGGCTGGAAAATAGAAAGTGGCCGAACGTTGTAGCTGGTCAGGGGGGATTGTTTTGCAGGGCCTCAGAGCCATGCCATGCCGGATCAGATTCCCTTCTGCTTTTATCATCCCCACATCCCGGCAAGGTAACTTTCACTAAAAGAGGGATAGAGCAGACGTAGCTACTGAAAAACACTGAAGCGACAGAGGGCCAGCCACGATGTTTCGTCTGTGAATAACTCTGGCCAAAAAAACAGATTCCAGGTGTGTGTACTTTTCTAGAAAAAATGTTTGAAATACAGAAAAGGAAAAAAATGAACTCTAATTATGGATATGATTTTTGTTCAGCAGAGGGAGAAAGAGGTCTGAGGAGGAGTTTCCTTGGCAGGTTTGGCAGGCAGAGGGAAGCCGCTGTGTTTTTGGTACCATGAACAACCTTCCAGAAATGGCAAAGTGAGTTTGCTCAGGTGTTAGGGAGACCCAGCAAAGAAACCGACTTTCCATGGCTGACGGAGTCATTCTGGGCGCTCGGGGAGGGACATCATGACCCACGTTCCTGGTGCTTTTGCTGCTTAGACGAAACCAACAGACACATTTTTCTGTTTTGCTGCCTGAGAGTGCCAAGTCACTTTCAAATACGACAGACAAACTGGGAAGAGCACTGCTGATTAAAAGGGAGACCGGGATGTGTTTCCGTAAGGCTAAGAGTTCTGAAGAGAGAAGGAGAGATTCTAAGAAATGTGCTGAACATTTGGGGGACATTATCACAAAATTCCTTCAATCAGATAAGATTGTGGTGACTTGCTCTCACTTTGTAAATCTATTTACTCAATTCTGGACTCTATTCATGTTTTTAATTAATTGTGTTTCTTTTTTCACTCTACTCATTTGAAAGGGAGGGAGGGTGGGAGAGAGAGAAAGGGAGAGAGCGAGAGAGTGTTCCCACTTGCTGGTTCTCTCCCTACATTCCTGCGCTGGCTGGGACTGGGCAGGGCTGAGGTCAGGAGATGGAAACTCAGCCGAGGTCCCCTGTGCGGGGGTCAGAAACCATCACTTGCTGCTTCCCAGGGTCGGCATTTTTGGGAAACTGGAGCCAGGTATCAAACTCAGTTACTCCATCCAACACGGAACACAGGCTTGTTAACTGCTGGCCTAAAAGCCTGCCCCGAGTTCATGTTTTTAAAATTCTGGTTTATTTGTACAGTTCTAGAGGTTTTGACAAATGCACACAGTCACCACCATATCAAGAGACCACCACCATATCAAGACAGAAGAATTCCCTCACTCAAAGCACTGCCTCTGATTCAAGGTGGTCCATTCCTCCTGCCCCTCAGCCCGGGAAGCCAGCGATTGGCTTTCTGTCCCTTGGAGTTTTTCTTTCAGAGTATTTCTGTAAATGAACTCATGTACCATGTAGCCCGAGTCTGGCCTCTTTCCCCAAGCGCAGTATATGCGAGATTCACCTGTGTTCTTGTACGGCTCAAGAATCTGTTCCTTTTTATTGCTGAGTAACATTCCTCATTGTTTATCCTTGCGGCAACTCTCGACGATTATGAGTAAAGGCAACGTAGACACTGCCATTCAGCTTTTTGTCCGAATACAGGTTTTCCTTTCACTGGGGTAAATACTGTGTTACCTTTGTGAAAACTGCCTCACTTTTCCAAGGTGGCAGTGCCACCCCGCATTGGGCCAAGCAGTGCCGCACAAGCACAGATGGGTCGCCTCGCCTCGCCTCCTCCCCCTACTTGATGGTGCTGCTTTGTTTCATTTGAGCCATTCGGGCAGGTTCGCTGTGGCCCCATTTCCTGCCTTTAGTTTGTTCTTCTCTGATCATGTTGAACGTCTTCCCAGGTACCTTTTGGTCATTTGTGCATCTTTGCTTGTGAAGTGTCTTCTTCCATTGTGTTTGTCCAATCACTGAATCGTAAGATCTCTTCGTATATCTGAATACAAGTTTGATGTATTGCAAATGTTTTCTTTTAGTCTGTGGCTTACCTTTTCTTTCTTTAAAAGGTTTATTTGTTTATTTGAGAGAGTTATAGACAGAGGGAGAGACAGAGAGAAATTTTCCACCTGCTGGTTCATTCTCCAAATGGCTGCAGTGGCTGGAGCAGGGCGGATCCGTCTGGGTCTCCCACAAGGGTGCAGGGCCCCAAGCACTTGGGCCATCTTCCACTGTTTTCTCAGGCCATAGCAGAGAGCTGGATCAGAAGTGGAGCTTAGTCTTACTATGAACCGGCAGAGGCTTAGCCTTACTACACCACAGCACTGGCCCCTTACCTTTTCATTTTGCTAATACTGTGTCTTTAAAGAGCACACATTTTTCATTTGGATAAAATCTTGTTTAACACATTCTTCTATGGATAGCATAGTAAACCGTCTAATATTTGGCTACTCCACATTCACTAATATATTCTGTGCTCTTGTCTAGATATCTTATGGTTTTGTCATTTCTGTGTAGCTGTAAACTTTACTTCAAGCTAATTTTTGTATATATAAGGGCCGGGGTTCATTTTTTTCCCCATATAGATACCCACTTCTTCCAACGCCATCATATTCTTTTGTCAAAAATTGATTGTGTATGTGTGGGTCTATTTTTGATTTCTCTATTCTAGTCCTTTAACCTGTATACCTGTCCTTATGCCAATATTGTTCTATAGGTCTTATGCATTCTTGTTAGGTGAATTTCTAGATTATTTATCTTTATTTTTATTTACTTGAAAGGCAGAGAAGAGAAAGATTTCCATCCACTGGTTCACTCCCAAGATGCCCTCACCAGCCTGAGCTGGGCTAGTGGAAAGCCAGGAGTCCAGAACTTAACCCACTTCTCCCACATAGGTTCAGGGACCCAGCTCCTTGAGTCATCACCTGCTGCCTCCAAGGAGATGCATTAGCAGAAGCTGGACTGGAAGCAGAATCAGGTCTTAAAGAGCCAGCGTTGTGGCGTAGCTGGTTAAGCTATTGCCTGTGATGCCGGCATCTATATGGGCGCCGGTTGGCATCTCGGCTGCTTCACTTCCAATCCAGCTCCTTGCTAATGGTCTAGGAAAAGCAGTGGAAGACGGCCCAAGTGTTCAGGCCCCCCCTACCCCCATGGGAAACTTGGACAAAGCTGCTCGCTCCTAGCTTTGGCCTGGTCCAGCACTGGCCCTTGTGGTCTCCTGGAGAGTGGGCCAGAAGATGGAACATCTCCCTCTCCCCCTTTCTCCAACTCTTCCCCTATAAAAAAAAAAAAAAGAAGAATCAGGACTTAAACTTTAGCACTCGGATCTGGGCTGTGGATGTCCCAAACAGCACCTTAAGTGCTGTGCCAAATCCCCCCCCCCCCCATGATTTCTAATGTGTAACTTATGGTTTTCAGAAATTATATATTTTCTTATCATACTACTATTGAATGGGAAGCCAATTGAATTTTTTTGGCGAATCTGTCATACATTCAAGCTGTCTTCCTGAATGTTTATGAGATTTTGTAGTTTTCCCGCTTGTCTACCTTGAAAATTTGTCGCTCCTTCAGCCGCAAAAGGAACGACGCTGCTCGCAGTTAATCTGTCTCCAGTAGACTTTTACTTAGAGTGGGGAAAAGAGTGGGGGACCGGGAGAAGGGGGAGAGATGGCACACACGTTTCTTAAGGGGGAAAGCTGGCGTGCGCGTTCCCTCTCCCGCGGTCCCCTTATATACAAAATTCAACCAATCACAGTCAATCACAGTCCATGCACAGAGCTCTCCAATCCGGCACTTGATCACGATCAGCTGTGGAGTCACGCAGCAGGCAGGGCATCAGCGCCATCTTGTTGTTTACCATGATCCTCAGCTAGATGGAAAGTTCAATCAGCTGCTACATCCGCATTACTGCTATAAGCCACGCCCACCATGGGGGGGTCCCATGGCAGGCCTATCCATGGGTCCCCACAAAAATTCGAGAAAACAATCAAATTGTCTGCAAATAGCCATAGTATAGTATAGGGCTTCTTCCCCATTCCTTGTCCTGCTTCCTGTCTCCCATTATATTTTTACTTTGTTTTATTTTCTTGTCGTACTGGCTAGGTTTCCCTGTAGGATAATATTGAATAGTAGTTTTTGTCTTGGGTGAGAATGCTCCCAATATCTTACCAGTATTAAGTAGTAGCATTCTGGTAGGTACCCTCATTACCTTCAGGAGTTCCCTCCCCCAGCTTTTAGCTTGCTAAAAGCCTCAAGTTTAATTTAATAATTTATTGTTCTGCTTGGAACTTTGCTTTCATTGGAAGCTTAACAAGTTTAAGGTCAGTCTTCCCACCCTTGAGATTGAAAATTTGATCTCCTCAGAGAGGTTAGTGTAGCAGTTTAACTCATTTCATTTTGTTTAGATAATAAAGAGCCTACCTTTGAAGTTTGAGCATAGTGTTCTCACTTGGGGAACACTGGGTACAGCGAGGGAAGGAGAGAATAAAGCAATGGTGTATAACCTAGTCATGTATAAATAAGGTAGCTTTTCGTAGTATTTTGCAAACTTGTTTTTGCCCACCACTCACAAGAAGTGCATTTGATATTTTAACCCACCACAAACATGCCTATATGTAATTGAAACAAAATCTCACAAGTATATTTTTCTCTATGTCCACTGTATTCTGATATTTTCAGTTTTCTAGTATGTGTTCCGTTGCACATAGAAATTATGATCAGGGTCCCCTGCATTGCTTTGAGTGCCCTTTCAGTAGATTGCATGTCCCACCATTTGACATACACTGGTTGATAGAACTGTTCGTTTAGTTTCTGTGCCCCAAACTGTTGGACTGAGTCCAGGTCAGATGCTCCTGTTAGGAAGCAAAGTTAGTCCATTTATAATACCCTGAGAGGACGCACTTCTCTCTTAAAGTCTCCTCACATGCACTGTTGGCCCTCATTGCAGAGCCAGCACATGCACCCTTGTAATTCCGCAGCTCCGAACCTCTGACAACAACCTAGCACCCTGAGGACCCATCCCAGCTCCTCGGCCTAGCCTCCTTTCCCTGTCTTTCCCGTACCTCCACACACGCCGGCCTGCGCACTGCTCCTTGCCCAAACCAAGCACGTGCCTAACTCCCAGTCTGCATCTGCTGTGCTCCCTACCTGGAAAACATTTCACCAGGGGGTCCCAGAATTTGTTCCCTGGTTTCCTTTGGGTTTCCCCTAACCCCCATTCTAATAGCAGAACTCCGTACCTACCACTGGAAAGCACAATTCCTTTCGTTTTCTTCCTAACACTTTTACCTACTAGTATGCTATTTAATTGTTTTGTTTATTAATTCTGTGTCCTTTTATTCCCCCCTACTGAATATAAATTCAGGAGGGCATGGACTTTGCAGGTCTTGCTCACCATTGTATTGTCAGGAACTAGGACAGTGGGGACCTATTAGGAGCTCAATAAGTATAAGAGGCCTTCTAAAAGTTCACAGAAAGTGTATATTATAAAAAAAAAAAACTGCACGCATAGTTTTGCAGCAAAATAAGCTTATCTTATGGAATCTTGTAATTCCAGTTCCATTTCCCATCAACTTTTTGAAGGCTCCATGTATGTGTCAAATGACCGAATGAATGTGCCTAGCATCTATAATAAACCAGATGCTGATCCTAAAAGAAACTCCATTTGTTCTGCTTTCTGTCCAAGCACTGAGTGTATTTAAGTGTAACAGTTCATCCATGGACGTACACTCTTCTGGTATCTACTGCCTTTCTGACTTTGCGGTAATAATGACGGCAGGTCCTGCTGACTGCTCTGCACATGTTAACTCATTTAATCCTTGAGGCAGGCAGCATCATTACCATTCCACAGGGGATGAAACTGAGGCGCAGATCATACAGAAGGCAAGTTAGCGGACCGAGGACTTGCATACCGACTGTTGGATTTCAGCGCCTGTGTTCCCAATCCCAGTGCTCCTAGCAATAGCAAGGAGAGTGGACTGCAGCCCTTCCTAAGCCTGCGATGGTCACGACTCTTGTTTCCAGCATAGTGCTTGTCTGCTGGGGTGACGTTGCCTCCCAGGGGACACGCAGCAGTGTCTGGAGACATCTGTGATGGTTCGCACTGGCCAGGGTGCAGGTGCTGCTGGCATCTAGTGAGTAGAGGGGCAGGGATGCTGCCTACCATCCTACAATGCACAGGACCGCGTCCCCACCTCTGCCTCAGACACACTGCGAATGATCTGGCCCACGCTCTCCTAGTGCTATGGCTGAGAAAGCTTCCCTTAACACGGTGCTTCTGAAGGCTGGCTGTCCGTTAGCGCCACTTGGGGAGTTTTAGAAATAGATGCCAACGTCGAGGTGCAGTTCCTGACCTTAACAAACCTCTAGTGCACTTTCATGCTTACCTAGTGGGTTTGCTTTTCCAGCCTCTGAAAGAGCTGTTTCATGCTTTTTAAACATTTTCCCTCTGCCCCTCCTATACCAGTTGTTGCTTGTTGGATGAGATGCTCCTCCTATTCCACCACCCAAACTCCCAACATGCCCACGTTTGTGCAAACACTCAGTGCTCCCTAGTGCTACGCTCTTCCTTCCCTTTTAGAAATTATTTTCAACCTTATAAATCAATTGTAAAAGTGAAAACAGACGAAGAGCTCCATAAGCCCTTCATCCAGATTCCTCTGTCGTTAACATTTTAGCCCATTTGCTTTATCACTCGCACTCTGGCCCATGTGTGTAATTTATTTTTGGAACCATTTGAGGATAAGTTACCCCTAAATACTTGGATACACACGTTCCTTGGAATACGAATATTCTCTTACATGATCACAGTCCTGCTATCAATATTCCATTTCCTGATGTTGATAGCTACTGTTCTCTGATATGCCATTTGTATTCCGACGTGGACAGTAGAGCGGACATCCTTTCCTTTTAGTACAGATCCAGCTGAGGGTTGCTACTGCACTCTCTTTTTGTGTTTCTTAGCCTCTATCAGTTAGGATCATTTCTGTGGCCTTTGTCTTTTATGACACTGATATCTGGGATGCATACAGACCATCCCCTTCTCCTTCGTTTGGGGTTTGTGTGGCGTTTGTCGTGGTGGGATGAGGTTAGGTGTTTGGGGCCAGTGTGCTGCCTACCCCTTCTCAGGGTATCATGTAGAGGCCCACAGGGCCCGCCGCTGCCTTACTGCTGAGGTTCGCTCTGATCACCTGTCGAGGAATGAGCTCATTTCTCCACGGTGTACATACTGATTTTTCTTTCCGAATCAGCAGTCTGTGGGAAGACACCAACATCCGGCTCCTCCTAAATAGTTCCCTCTAGGGTTAGCATCCGGGGATGATTTTGCCTGATCCAATCTTTAAGACGACAGTTGAAGATAATGATTTTCCAACTCTAGTGTTCCTCCCTGCCCAGTTGGCCCAAAGCAATAGCACCCCCCCATTTATTGATTTGTCTATTTCCTATTGAGATGGACTCATGACTTCCTATATTTTCAAAATGGCTTATAATTCATCACTGTGCTTAATTATTTTGGCACTCATGTTGTGAAAGATTTAATCCTTTTATCCTGCTTACCACTCTGTTTCCTGTTTCAGTGAATTCCTTTCTTTTCTAGAGCATTCCCATCAGCTTACAGTCAAGCTCCAGGATCTGGAGATACCGCCACACGACTGCCACCGCCCACCAGTTGCTGGTCACCCTTTCTCAGAGGATGCTCCCACTTCATTGCTCCACATTCTCCCCTTGTCCTTTCTCATCCGGGTTCTGTGCTGAGGCTCTTGTCAGTCCTCAATGAAGTCCACATCGCCAGACACAGCTGTTGCTTCCCTGGCTGACTGTGCTGGACTTGGCAGCAGCAATCCACACAATTAGTCATTGCCTCCTTCTTTGAACACCTCGTGTGGCCTCAGTTGTTCTACGCTCTTGGTTTTCCTACTCCTGCTGCTAACTCATGGGAAGTCTTTCCGTCTCTCCCTCCTCTCCTCAGCCTACAAAGGTGGGTGTGCTTCCAGGGCACATACACTCTTCTTTCTCTGTGCTCTGAGCTGACCCCATCCCAGTGCTGGGACCTCCAGGCTTGACCTCTTATACCACTCAAGGCTGAACAACCCACACAGGTACCCAACAGGCATCTCAGCCTCCGTACTTCCAAGGCAAAAACTCAATTCACTATCAGCCTCATACAAAACCCCATTGTCTCCCTGTGACTCCCATCTTAGCCTACGGTGTCACCTCTACTCAACTGTTCACGCCCCACGCTGAGCCCATCAACAAGTCTTGTCTATCTGGAGTGTAGAGTATATCGCTGGTCTTCCCAACGTCTCCCTACCCCAGCATCCTTGTATACCACCGTCTCCCTCTTGGATGACTCTAGTGGTCTCCTACGATCTGTTGAGCACCTGGCAGCTAGAGAGTCTTTTCCGAAGCAGGAATTGCTAATTGGATCATGTCATTCTCTTACTGCACCACAGTGTTCTGCATGTCCTGGCCTCTGCTCTCACCTCTGTGTCGCACACCACATCCTTTTGATTCTTCCAGCACATCAAGCTCCTTTTGGACTTAGCACTGTTCGTTCTCCCTAGAATGTTCTCTTTGCCTCCTGTCTTTTATGGCCGATTTCCTCTTCAGATCTCAGTTTAGATATCGCCTCTTTGATGACCTGATCCAAAGTAGCCACCCAGTCACCCTATATATCACTCTCATCCTACTTTAATTCTCACTCATGCATTTATTATCTATTACTTTCCTTACTTATTTGTATTGAAGTTGTTTTTCTGTCTTCCTCTCTGCCTCCCCACACTAGAATGTGAGCAGGGCCCACATGTTCATCCCTAGTCCCTAGAACAGTGTATGATATATGAGGGCTATTCAAAAAGTTCACGGAAGACACATATGATGCAAAGCTATGCTGAATTTCAAACATTTTTTGTACCAAAATTAACATCTTTTAATTCCATCTTCTATGAAGCTTTTCAAGCCCTCTTGTATAGTTGGTGTGCAATAAATATTTGATAAATGAATGAATGATACATTTAAACCATGTAACAATTTTTCAGACACAGAAGATACTCAGGAAATGTTCTCATTCTTTTCTGAGTACATTCATGTGTCTAGAAGGTTCTAGTGAGGACAGTGAGCTGATAAAAAGCTTCATTTTTGTGTGTTTGGATCCTAAGGACTAGCGTTTCTAGACAAGGGGGAATCACATTTTATCAAGAAAAAGTGAACAGTGATAGAATTCCAGGGATCACAAGTGTCACATTTCTCGGGATTGGGGAGGCGGGGGGACTTTCCTAACTAATATTCTCAGATTCCAGAAAATCCACATGTTTATCTTGGGATCTAGACATGTAAATCTTCTCGACGCTTCATTTTGTAGGCTTGCAAGTAGATTTGTGAGTGGCAAGAAGGGGCTAGCAAAGGAAATGGTAATCTTTTTTGCCTTTTTGGTGTAATTTACTGTGTGCATTTCAGCAATAGCTGTGGCGTGAGACAAGTGATGGGTTGTGTATGTGTTACCGGGGCAGGAGAAGAGGACACTAAAAACTGTTTCACAGTACTTGATTTGCATCTGAAACTCATGAATCGAGCAGATGGGGATAGGAGGAGAAAGGCTGAGAGGATGGATACTGAAGTGGTTTCCCTCTTCGGCATTATTGGAAGATGTGCAGGCTGTGTTTTTTGGCTTTTGCGTTTTTGAAAATTCTTGTAGTGGATTCTATATGGCACTAAAGCATCCAATAAAAACAGCACAAATGAGCTCAACCGGTGGTTTTGTGGTCCAGGTGATTAGTTTTTTTGACAGAATGTACCATGTTTGGGGCTATTTGGAGAAACCATTATTACCTTTGGTGCAGAAGGACTTGGTTTTCTAAACTGGACCAAGTCTCGCTGTAGTCACAGTTCATGTGAGTCACGAGCTGTGCAGCAGTGTTCACTTGTGTGGTATTTATCACCCACGCATCAGTGAGGACCTTTTCCTTCCAGTAACCATCCTTGTGAAAGAAAGCAAGAATGGCAAATCACATTTCGTGGATTCTATTTAGAGGCTTATTTGTGGCTCATCCATGAGAAAGGATCGAGTATGAATGCATGTACTTTTAAATTAAACTTCTATTGAAGTACAAATTATACACGTTGGCATTGTACAGCCCAGTGAGTTTTCGTACACTGGCATAGCTCTGCCACCAGCCCACAGATCAAGAATCAGCACACGGGAGCCCCCAGTCACAGCCATCCCAACTCAAACGCCAAAGTAGCTACCATCTTGACTCTGATGGCATAGATGAATTTTGCCTGTTCTTGAATTCCATATATTTGGAACCAGGCCGGCTAGCTCACTCTTTCCCCTAGGTGGTGGAGACATTCTGCCATATTGGGGCGTGTCGTTGTAGCAGGCTCATCCTCACTGCTGGGTGGTGTTCCTTCATCCTTTATACTGTTGAGCCCCCTCTGGTTTGTTTGGCTTTTAGGAACAGTGCTATGAGGAACAATCTCACATCTTTTGGTGAACAAATGCATTATCTGCTACCAAGTAAACACCTAAAAGAATCGCTTTAAATATATTTTGAATTGATTTCACATCTGTCAAACACTTACTCCGCTGAAGGCAGTTGGGATGAGTAGTCACCTTTGGACATGACTCTTGCATCAATACGTGTATTCAATATCGAGATCATTTTCCTACGTTCTGAATTAGCTTTCAGCGTCAGTTACTTTCCTGCTTTACTTTTCCCCCAAGTATCTGTTTCTTTGCTCATTTATTCCTTTAGCAACTACTGATATCACAGTATCATTTTAAAATACCTTAAGAATCTTGGCTTGGCTCGCCTTTGCTTTTCCTGCAAGCCTCTCCCTACTCCACCCTCCCGCCCCACCTGTGATTTTGAAATGAACAACACGGGGAACCACTGGATGTGTTTTGCAGATACTGGGGCAAAGGTTTACCACCTAAACCGCTTTCGAATGGCCCAGGCGTATCCATCACTGCTTCCTCATTTTTCTAAGGAGAAAGAAGTGAAGAAAGGAGTAAATGAGGAGGTTTTCCAAAACCATACTGTGATTTGGTTGGGATTACACGCAGCCTGGCAGGCTGGGCACCTAATACTTCCCTTCGTCTCTGTTCAGCAAACACATGTATCTGACACATTCCACTTGTTTTGGTCGGAGACAGACTCCCTGACTGTACTTTTCATGCATCCAGCCAAGAGTGGGGTCATCTCCAGCTGCACTCTGCAAAGCTCCAGGGCCCACGGATCTCAGTGCAGTTGTGGGATCCCAGGGGCTAGGGCTGGAGACTTCTGGATTTCAGCTCCTAGGTGCTGGCTGTGGTGCCCTGGCAAGGGGCCCCACTCTGAGTGGGGAGGCTTTGGTTTTTTCTCTATTCCTGGGGGTTATGTAAAAATATACCTGCCCTTGGCCGGCGCCACGGCTCAATAGGCTAATCCTCTGCCTTGTGGCACCGGCATACCGGGTTCTAGTCCCAGTCAGGGCGCCAGATTCTGTCCTGGTTGCCCCTCTTCCAGGCCAGCTCTCTGCTGTGGCCCAGGAGGGCAGTGGAGGATGGCCCAAGTGCTTGGGCCCTGCACCCCATGGGAGACCAGGAGAAGCACCTGGCTCCTGGCTTCGGATCAGTGCGGTGTGCCAGCCGCAGCGCGCCGGCCGCGGCGGCCATTGGAGGGTGAACCAATGGCAAAGGAAGACCTTTCTCTCTGTCTCTCTCTCTCACTGTCCACTCTGCCTGTCAAATAAATAAATAAATAAATAGAAAAAAATTATGCCTGCCCCATGGCCTCTCCAGCCCTGCTCTTCCCAGAAGGGCAGCAAATGGCTCATGAGAAACCACTGAATTCCGCCACCATGCGCCAGACCAAACACACACGCGCTAAGTCCCAGGTACTGACAAGCAGAAAGCAGGGGTGGAGTAGGCATGCAGGCGTCCTCTGCTGTCTGCCCTGGCTACTTCCTCCTTCACTCCAGAGACCCTGGGCGCCCACGTCAGCACTGGCTCCCAGAATCCCCAGTGCTAACGCGCTGTGTCCGCTGCCTTCCTGCCCCTGGCTCACTTCCCCTTTTCTCCTGTGTTTCCTGGGATCCCATCCTAGACAAATGACTCCCTCTTCAATCAGTGCCCCGGAGTTTCCTTTTGGAAGAACCCAAAATTGAGGCAAGGCTCTTCAAGGCCAACAGTCTGGAGGGCCCTTTTGCTCGTTTTGATCAAATCCCAGTACAAGAAAACAGGATAGGAGTCCCATGAGGTTATTCTAAGGGGGGGGGGGGGTCATCAGTATTTAGATTATTATTATTTTTTTTGGCTGGCATAACACCAAACGTTCAGATGGCTGGAAATCAGCCCAATACTGAGCGAATGCTTCCGTGTTCCTGGGTTGTTCGGGGATCATGCCAAGCAGTTGATTTTTCTGCGTTCCCCAGCGGAGCTGGTTCTGGTCTGTCTGACGCTTGTCCAGGAAGATGGATCCGAGTTCTCCCTCGGAGCTCTGACCACATTCTGGCCTCCTCTGGGGTGGGCTCTCTGCCTAGCCCCCTGGGACGAGGAGTTCTCGAACATTCGGTGAGTGGAAGCCCCGGACGTTAAGGTTCCACGATGTCCCCATGTCCATTCTCCCGGCTTTGGGCTCCTCATAGCCACATCTTCCCCTCCCCTCCTGCTGCCTTCTTCTCCAGACTGGAAGTGGACTTGAGCCTTGAGATAACTTTAGGGGGTTGGGGGCTGCCAGAGACCCACTTGCAATTCTTAGTCCTTTGTGTTCAGAAGTGTGATAGGCCCCAGCCTTTTCCCCCTCAAGGCCTCGTATTTGAAATTCCCCTTGTGATGGGTTTGGAACCACACTGGGCAGGGATGTCAGAGAAGGTGGCCCGACTTGGCACTCTGGACTGGGTTGCTCATAGTTTTGCCCTATCGCTGCCAGAGTGTGCTGCCCACTAGGCCACACACATCCATCTCTCTTTTGGGGTTTCTTGGGACCCCTAATTGGAGACCCTTGGTGCTTTGGTTGATGTTTTAAGAGTATATACTGTATCAACAGGACTAACTTTAATGTCAACATCTGTTAAAATCTCAAGGGTGGATGACTGGGTGGCTGCTTCCCTGTCACTTTGGGAGCTAAGGAAGATAACTTTCTTAGTCATCTTGGGCTGCTGGAACAAAATACCATAGACTGGGTGGCTTAAACAGCAAATGCGTGTCTCATAGGTCTGGAGGCTGAAAGTCCAAGGTCAAAGTGCTTGGTGTCTGGTGAGGGCCTCTGCCTGCGTTGCAGACTGCGGCCTTCTCATGTGTCCTCATTTGGGGGAGGGGGGAGGGAGAGAGGGAGAGAGGGAGAGAATATGAGACTTTCTCTTCTTACAAGGCCACAGTCCTGTGGGAGTAAGGCCCCACCCTTATGACCTCATTTAATCTTAATTACCTTCTCAAACACTACTTCCTGATACAGTCACAGTCGGGGTTAGGGCTTCAATATATGAATTTGGTATGGGGGGGGGGCGCAATGCAGTCTGTAGGATTTACTGCCCAGCTCTGCTCCCCCTGGCCCACAGCATGTCACTGTTCACGTAGCTGAAGCCTGAAATGCCTCAACTGCACATTCATTTGCTGGTTGCAAGCGTCGTTAGAATAGCAGTGGACACAGAACCTGGTTGATGTGCCTGTGAGTGAAGGCTTTTCCGGAGAGCAAGAGGGTTCAAAAAGGATGAGGTCATGGGGCACTCACAAGTTGGGAATGGGCCCCACCTAGAGGGCAGCATGAGTACTACATAGAGTCCGTTTTCTCCTGAATAACGCCTGCTTGCTGCCTTTGCTGAGGCAGCCTGCCCTAGTCCTCAGAGTTATTTTCTTTCCATTTCCTGTAAAAGATCCCTCAAAATTAAAGGCGTATTTTGTTTTGTTGGACCTATGAGCAGAGGTCTTTTACAGACGTAGTCTTATTGGCTGCATGCAAAGGGCAAGCTAGAAGCACAGCTTCTCATTGGCTGATTCATCCTTGTATTGACATGAACTCTTTATTAACCAGCAAATTATTGTAATGACAACAGGTGCTTGTAGTAATGATGATTGGGGGCTGCTGGAGCCCAAAGTGCTTTTTGAAATGATAGATTGATTACGTAGGGGATAATTTTCATATTAACTACGATTTTGATGAAGTCTTGGTTACTGTTTGCTATCAGATGGCAATCCTTTATTAACCAGAGTATGTTCGCTCAGTGCTTCTTCTCCCCTTGCTAGCATCGTGGTTGCACCTGAAGTGAGCCATTTCTTGTGGGTCCTTGTGGGTCCTTGTGGCTGGGAACCAGCTCCGATTCCTGCGTGACCTTTGCCCTTCTCGGGACCTGTTGAGTGTTGAGTGTTGAGGGTGGGCCAGTCTCTGCTATGG
This sequence comes from Sylvilagus floridanus, assembly GCA_949820135.1. NCBI lineage: Eukaryota > Metazoa > Chordata > Mammalia > Lagomorpha > Leporidae > Sylvilagus > Sylvilagus floridanus. The sequence continues at coordinate 125,633,557 of OX463223.1, forward strand.
AAAAGTGCACATGGAATTCCATCCCCTTACTGCCTGCCCTATCCGTGGCTGAGCTCCTCAACCCTGGCCTCATGTCAGCTTTTTAAACAGTGTATGAAGTTGAGCACTATCCTGAAGTTGTGTTTATCCTTCTGAAACATTTCTTTAAACTTCCCCTGCATAGGACTCTGGCCCCAAGCAGGAGAGAATGCCACTTGCATGCTGTTTAACTGTGCGTGATTGGGCATCTTTTTTTTTTGTCATGTTCTTTTACAACTTTTATTTCATACAGTGTTACTTTGTGCGATTCATCCACGTTGATGCATGTAGCTCTCTCATTTTTTTCCTTTGCTTTACCCTGGATTCACTCCTAATGAACAACTGAACCCACATTTGCCAAGATAGGGGGAGAGGAGAGCCCCTGCCACACACACTCACTCATAATTACTTGATCTGGAACATACCCCAAACTATTCTAACTAAACCCAAATCATTTTTTAAAAGAAATTTCCATTTAGGTTTTAACCAATAATTTTGGATTTTTTAAAAGAAGATTTATTTGAAAGGTAGAGTAAACGAGAGGCAGAGGTAGAGAAAGACAGAGAGAGGTCTTCCATCCACTGGTTCACTCCCCAGATGGCCACTATGGCTGGAGCTGTGCTGATCTGAAGCCAGGAGACAGGGGCTTCTTCCAGGTCTCCCATGCAGGTACAGGGGCCCAAGGACTTGGGCCATCCTCCACTGCTTTCCCAGGCCACAGCAGAGAGCTGGATCAGAAGTGGAGCAGCCAGGACTTGAACTGGCACCCATATGGGATGCCAGCACTGCAGGCGGTGGCTTTACCCACTGCACCACAGCATTGGCCCCCCGAATTGTTTTTTAAATCGTTAGTTTTTTCATATGTCCAGAACCCACAAAGTTGATTTTGCAAATATTCTGTTTTCCCTTTGCCTACAAGGAATCACAAAGTTGAATTTGGGTTCATTTGCTGTAGCTCCTCTTCCCCCTGGGTTTTCCAACATCGTTATCTTTGTTTCCTTTTTTCCTCCATAGAAATTTCCCCTCCTTGCCCAAATATCACTGTTCACTCATTCATTCGTGTGTTCTTTCAACATGAACTTATAAAGTCCCTGCTGTGTGCCAGGCATCGAGAACTTGCCAGTGAGCTAAAAAGACAAAACATCTACCTCAATAAGGGTTATTTGCTAGTGTTACTCATCCTAGACAACCAATGAGTGACTTACACAGTGTCTCAGGTGGTGACCAGTCCTGGCCACTGAGGACAAAGAGGCGCAGGGAGTATCGAGGGGCTACAATTTTATATTTGAAAACATTTTTGTTTATTTGAGAGGCAGAGAGAGAGAGAGAGAACGAGAGCACTCCCCCATTCCCCGGTTTACTCCCCAAATGCCTGCAGCTACTCAGCTATTGGGGACCAAAGCCAGGAGCCAGGAACTCAATTCAGGTCTCCCACATGGGTGGCAGGAACCCAGTTACCCGAGCCATCCCTGCTACCTTCCAGGGTCTGTATTAGGAGGAGGTTGGCATGAGGAGCAAGAGCTAGGAGTTGAACCTAGGTACTCGGATGTGGGACATAGGCATCCTGTTGGTGTCTTAACCACTAAGCCATACACCCACTCCAAGGAGTTGCAATTTTGACCAGCGTTTCTCTAAGCCAGGGGTTGGCCAAGCGTGTCTCATGGCCCGCGACCTGTTTCTGTAAATAACATCTTATTAGAGCACAGACTTGGTCATTCATTCACAGATGGTCTATGGCTGCTTTTGCCAGTTGCAGCAGACACCATATAGACTACAAAGCTTAAAACATGTTCTATGTGGCCTTTTATAGGAAATAGCTACGATTTGGCCCTTTGCGGAGGAACTGAACAGTTTTGCAAGCGACAACTTTTTGGAATTATTATCCAGGTTGTGTTTTTCAGCTTCCAAAGCATAACCACGCATATTGTCGCATCTGGGAGCCGCAGCACTGTCACGAGATGGATCTGAGTGGCTTTGTTTGAGGGCTGGCAGAACTGAGGTTGGACACATCACCAGGGTTGTCCAGGGTTGCTGGCCTCGTAAAGCGGTGGTGCTGAACTCTAAAAGTGCGTGCTTTTTTGCAGTCAAATGTTCTGCTCCCCAATGATAACCGCAACCCAGAATTTTAGCATGTGGCGCTTCCTAGCGTGTGAAGCACAGAAAGGCAGTATTGTATAGGCATCGAGAGTGTGGGCTTGGGACGCCTGCACGCCACATCCGAGCACCCAGCGTTCAGTCCTGGCCCTGCTTGCCATTCTGCTTCCTGCTAACGCACACCCTGGGAGTGCCGATGCCTCAAGTACTTGCCACTCAGGTGGCAGATCAGGCCTGGATTCTCAGTCCTGGCTTCAGCCCAGCCTGGTCCCGGCTGATGTGGGCATCTGGGGAGTTCTGTGTCTCTGTGCCCTCCCTCACCCCATCTCTGTGCCTTTCAAATAAATAGAAAACGTGGCTTCTGAAACTCGGCTACCCAAGTTCAAATACTTGCTGTGACACTTACCTTGCACATTGTCTAAACTCCGTGTGCCCTACCTCAGTTTCCTTGTCTTAAGAGAGTCGTCATAACACTTTTCCTTCTTGGCAGCATGGGAATGCATGCCAGTTTGCCCAAGGCAGCCCCAACTTGTGCCTCCTCTCCCGTTAACCATCAGTGCCCCATTTACTCCCAGGCACTGCTGTTTGGACGTTAAATCACATGTTGGAGCATCATGGCCGACTGCAGTAAGCGTTTGGTAGACTCGGGCTGTTACTTCTTCGCAATGCCGTGCCAAGCTTTCATTGACTTTTCTTCTGACCCTTTGCTTGGTTCCACAAAGTGCACACTGATTCCTGTGGAAGCACTTGTGCTTGTCTGGGCCAGCTGGCCAGTGGCAAGCCTTCTCCTGCTTTGCAGTTTTGTGCCTGCAGGACGCGTCCCTAGGGAGCCTCTCGGCATCCTCCCGCCCCTCAGCAGCAGCGTTGGCCCAGCTGTCATCCACCTACCCCTTGGTAGTAATATACAGCGGTTACTGCACTACTACTAACGTTTTGCTATTCACTTGGATAGACAACAAAATAAGCAATGCCTGTAAAAAGATCTGTTTTTCTATTTTTAAAAATAATGTATCTTTACCATTACAATTTTGGAAGAACGCATTGAAACAAGTTCACCCGCGGTCTGTCACCTCCTTCCCAAGTTGGCATTTTGGTGCACATCAGGAATACAGTTTAACAGAGTTAACTGTATGTCTATAAAGTCAACTGAAAATAGATCTTAGTAAAAAATAAGAATGGGAATAGGAGGGGGAGGAAGAGGGGTGGGAGGGTGGGTACAGTGGGAAGAATCACCATGTTCCTAAAGTTGTAATTATGAGATGTGTGAAGTTTGTATTCCTTAAATAAAAAGTTGCTGGGGAAAAAGAAAAACACTATTAGAAAAGAAAAAAAAAAAAAGGAATGTAGTTTATCCCAGCCCTAAAGCGAGTCCATTTCCTAGTTAATCATGTCTTTAGTTAAACAGCTTATAAGCAAATGATGGTTTCCTGTGATTACTAAGTACAAATTGAGCCTCCCTAATCCAACAACCCCAAATCTCAAAGCTTTTGAATGCTGCATGAAGCTCCAAGTGTTTCGGATGTTGGATATTCAGAGTGGAGCTGATTAACCAGTCAAGTTGATGCAAACAGTCCGCAAACCTGAGAAATCCTAAAATCTGAAACACCTCTAGTCCCAGCCTTTTTGGATAAGGGATACACAATGGTATTGTGATTGTAATTACTTTAAGATAAGCTTTTTCCTGCATATTTTCATGTGGGGCTGCTCTGGGAAGATGTAAACGCACTGGTACAGCCTAGTCCCGTTGCTAGAAGTAAAGAAACATAGAAGGGCACCTGCACTTGGAATTCAGGGTTTCTGGTGGAGCTTTCGTCTGACTCCTGCCAAGATGAGTCTTCACATAAAGTAGCATGTGCCATGCTTGGTGTCTCCTCTAAGGCTGTGTTTCAGCCCTTATGCGTCAGCCTACAGCTCTCTTAAGAACGCATCACCACTTCCTAGCTTTGCCCATTTACAGTTTTCCGTGTTTGTGTGGACACTGCAAAATGGCACAGCTGTCTGGTCTTGTTCACCAGCATGCTCCTAGCAGCTTGCGTAGTGTCTAGCACATGGCATTTACTCGATAAATATTTGGGACAGTGTCTGAGCTGCGGCGAGTTCCCTGCTCCCAGGGCCAGGGTCGGGGCTGGCCGTGTGTACAGCCTTCGGCAAGAGACTGAACCCCTAAAAAGCAGTCCTGGTCCCTCAAATCACATCCGCATTTTCTCCCCTAGGCCCCAATTCCAAACACAGGGGCTTACGTCCTTTCAGTGTTCCGTCATGTGCTTCACCTTTCCTTCCTACGGGTTAATGTTTATCGACAATTCACAAGGAGTTAGGAGGTTTCTGAAATTTCCTTCCCAAGAGCCCACTAATCTGTCACTCGATTTTCCCATTTTGGTCCTGGGACCCTGAAATATTCTAGTTGATGGTCACCCTATACTTTGTGTGTGCGCTATAACAGTTTTCATCTATCTCTGGAGTGACTCTTCTATTTCGGCATTGTAGCCATCAGTCTAATGAATGAGTCACTGGTTTTACCAATAAAGTGGTTTTGGCATTCCGGATGCTGATTAGCAAAGCGTGGATCGGTCAAGGTTGGGTGCCAGGAGGACCGATTGCCTGCTTCTGCTATGAATTTTGCTGAGCAGTCAGAGTTCAACCTTAAACTAACTGGCCCACACAAACATCACGCTGCTTTCCCTGCCGCGTATTAAAGTGAGTTACAGGCCTTGGCAGAGGCAGGCCCGAGGCACCTTGCCGACTGGGGTCTCATGGCAGGTGATTAGCTTGATTTATGGAGTCTGCTGCCGTTTTCTCAGGGTATCTGGGGAGTTAAGTCTCTTACTGCAAGGGGAAAAAAATACTCCCAGTATCATTGTTCCAAGACTGGAACTCCCCAGTTTTGGGAAAATCACTTAAAAAAAAAAAAAAGTGAAGCCACCCATGGTGCATCAGTGCAGAGGGGTCATTTGGGCGAGGGCAGCTTCCAGACGCCTGTGGGAGGCAGGATTTTGACGGTCTGTCTGTGTGTCCAGTTTTGCGGTCTTCCGAGAACTCTGTTCAGGCTGTCAGTGAGAACCGGTGGAGCTGTCAAGTTGTTGTTTGCCAGGTCTCCTGGAAAAACACGCTGAGTAATCGCAGCACCGGGCGGGTCGAAGAGGACAGACTAAAAAAGCAGCAGCAAAGGGATGGTGCTGCGCTGGTGCGAGGCCAAGTTCGCTGGTGATAGGCGAGTTTCCACCCACGGAGGCTTCCCGTCCTGGCTTTCCCCACCCTGCCCGACACCGTCCAGTCGTCAAAAATCACTCCACTTCCGGCGAAGCCAGGGACGGTCATTTAAAGCATTGTAAGCAAAAGGAGCAGGTAGTGGCTTAGAGGGCACGCCAATGAGGGAGGAAGCAAAACTGAAAACAAGGAGAAAGCTAGCCAGCAGCTGGGTGGTGCCCTATATGTAGGAGGGCCCATTGGAATGGTGCACACTTCCGGTTTCTGTGGCCCAGGAGAGCAAACCTAAGAGGCAGGCCAGGCCTCTCCTTGGGATTCTCTCTCCCAGGGCTCCTCCGCTGTGCTCCCTGAGCCAAGAGCAGCCCTTCCCATCTCTGTGTGCTCAGGCTGTCCATGCCTGACCCCACTGGGCCCTCCCCGGTCCCCTAGGCCTGCTGTATCCTCACGTAGCCTCAAAGCTGAGCTGCTGAATGAAGTCACACTCATCCGTGGATGATCACAGCAATGGAAATTTGCATTTCTCAAATAGAATCCATCACCTTATTAAGGACAGGCATGCTTGAGGGCTGGCCTCATGGCGATTAATCAGAAATGAACAGGAACTTTTAGGGTAGGAGAGGAGTCCCCTCCTCTAGGCTGGCTTCCTTGGGCTTTCTAAGTCACCAGCGTCTTGCTCAAGCTCTCTGCTGGACCACGTGTTTCCCTGCTGTCTATCTCCCTACACGTTCTCTAGACACAGTCAGCCACTCCCATCTTTTTCTCCTCAAAGCAGTGGTCTCAGGACCATAACCTGGTCTTCTTAGGAGGATGGTTTCTTACACCTCTTGTCCTTGCACATGAGTTGAACTAGTCTTCCCAGAAAATACCCCTGTATCCACATGTTCCTTGTCCACATACACCCTGGCTTCCACGTGGAAGAGCGGGTAAGGGCCACCACTGCCTTCAGATGATGGATCCACCATCCCAGGCTCTTGTGGGGAGGAGTAAGCTGAGGACCAGATACCAGGTGGAAGTCAGTGTGACCTTGAAGCCAATCAGTGCTGTAGAGGCTGGGAAGAGGGGAAGTGGGGGTATCATGTGTGGCCAACCCCCGAGCAGGTTCAGTTATGGGCCAGTTGCAAGGAACTGCTTTGCTTCCTCTGAGGGCTGTCATGGTCTCTTCTCTTTGTGGGTAAAGTTTCAGAATAAAACGTGATCTCCTTTTCTATTTTGACACCAAAGAGCCAGGCTTGTGGTTTGATCGCTCAAGTGTGAAGGCCTTCTAGTCTCATTTTCTGTTTTCTTGCTCCCCTCCTCAGCCTTGATCTCCATCTCCAATTTATGTTCTCCTTGAACCAGCAATTTTTTTTCAAAAATATAACTGAATGTTCTTTTTTTAATAAAAAAATATTTTGTTTACTTGAAAGGCAGAGTTATTGGGCGGCGGGGGGGGGGGGGGTCTTCCATCTACTGGTTTACTCCCCAAATGGCTACAATAGCCAGGGCTGGGCCAGGTGGAAGCCAGGAGCCAGGAATTGCATCCAGGTCTCCCATGTGGGTGCAGGGGTCCGAGCACTTAGGCCATCTTCCACTGCCTTCTCATGCCATTAGCAGGGAGCTGGATTGGAAGTGGAGCAGCTGGGACCATCCATATGGGATGCTGGCACTGTAGGCAGCAGCTTAACCCATTGCACCACAACGCCAACCCCCTGAAGATTTTAAGATGCAGCCAACGTGACTTTCCTCCCCAACCTCGCCTTGGGGCAGGGTGTGTTTTTGTGGTCACTGTGGACAGGAGCAAACACAGAATGTTAGGGCACTGAAGGTTGGGGGTTGGGCGGGGGAGGCAGAGACAAAAGCAGAGAAGAAGGGCTGGTGCCCCCCTGCTCAGGGCTCCAGGACTGGTTTCCTGCTCTGCCCAGAGATAAAGGGAGGGACAGAATGAGAGAGAGAGAGAGAGAGAGAGAGAGAGAGAGAGAGAGAGATCTTCCATTGATGGTTCACTCCCCAAATGCATGCAACACTCAGGGCTGGGCCAGACAGATGCTGGGAGCCAGGAGCCAGGAGCTTCTTCTGAGTCTCCCACATGGGTGCAGGGGCCCAACCACCAGGGCCATCTTCTGCTGCTTTCCCAGCCATAGCAGAGAGCTGGATCAGAAGTGGAGCAGCCGAGACATGAACTGGCACCCAAATGGGATGCCAGTGCTGCAGGCTGCAGTTTAACTGGCTATGCCACAATGCCAGCCTCTAATTCTTTCAATGAGGACATTCTATAGACAGCTTAGAAACATACAGAAGATGATATTGGAAGATATTTGAAGCCGTGAAGTCTTCCTGTGATCTTCCAGAAGACTCTGTGATGAAATTAAGGGCAGTCTTGGAAATGTATTCTGAGGATCCGCTTCCCACGTCCACTAGTTGACGGAAGCCATTAAAGTCTCTGCCCACCCGAGATTTTGGAGGTCAGTTTTGAGAGACATTTGCACATGCAGCTAGACAAGAAAAGAATTTCTCCAGCGACTCCTAAGGGAGAACAGGGTCCCCTTTGAAGCCTCATAAAAAGGGGAACATTTATCCAATCTTGACCTCTAATTGGACCTTTCTAAACATTAGTGCCTTAACCACAAACAAATGGTGGGTTCCAGGACATCAGGGAAAAGCAAGCTTTTAAAAAGCCTGAAAAACATCATTGAGGGGAGAAAAGTCAGAGTGGGAATAAAGTACAGACTGTACACGTGGGAGAAGGAAGGAAAACACTTTCAGAAATGGCCCTCCTCTGGCTTCTGAGATGCACTGAGAGGTTTGATGCCATCAGCAAGACGATCCTATTGATTTCCTTTTGTTTGTGTAGTAGGCAAATGGAAACCTAAGCATTTTTCACTCACAGTGCATTGTCTCCTATACTTAGAAATATATTTTCTGTCCTCTTAGCCTGGGCAGCCACATGAGGGAGGGGGCTATGCCCCTTAATTGTTGGGTATCTGGCTTGCAGGCTCATTTTCTCATTATACTTTCCCTCCAGTGGCTAGGAGTGGCGGCTGGAGGAGAGGGCTACAACACACTCAACAGGTCACAGTGTCAAATGATTCACCAGGGAGACCATCACCGGCAAAGGTGCACATGGCCTCCAGAGTCTCTAGAACCATCCTGCTTCATCACTGAGTGGGGCCCATAGACAGTGCCAGGCTTGCAGTCTGCTTCTGTGGGTTCCAGGAGGAATGGCTTAGAAGAAACTAGAAGCAGCTCCATTTAGTATCCTAAACGCAGTGGGCCCTTCAATGGGTGTTTGTAGTGCTTAGAGAAGGAAGAGACGAAAGCGGGAGAAGTAATGAAAGGAGGGAAGGGTAGAGAAGAAGGGAAGGAACAAGAGAAAGGAAAGGAAGGAGCAGGCATTTAGGTTAGTTTTGTCTGTGAAACTAAATGCCCCCAAGCTTGGCAGCGTCATGCAGCAACCCCACCATAGTGTGTGGCTTAAAGATGAGGATGTGCCTGGAGGGACACGTTACTAGGTGAGTTCATCACGGTGGCAACATCATAGAGTGTCCTTACACAAACTAAGGAGGCTACACAGCATGAGGTGGTGCAGTGTCCTGGGACCACTGCTGCAGATGTGGCTGTCACTGTAGATAGTTCACAGTTGGGGAATCCGCAGACTTGGCTAGGTTCGGCAGGGTGCTCCTTTCACTGGTGGCAGCCACGGTCACTCTGGCATCTGTAGTCAACTGCCAGTCAGCCAGGTGACTCTGTTGCTGGGAGTTAGCCAGCTGGAGCATCAGGGGGACTCGGCTCGTGGCTTTCAACATCTGGCAGGCTAGCGAGGCTCGTTTCTGTGCCTACACAGTGGTTTGAGGGTCTAAGAGCAAACAGACAGCAGATTCCTTGTTCAAACACATTTCCAGCTTTTGCTTGTGTCCTGTTTGCTGATGTCCCTTGGGCAAAACAAATGACAAGGCCAGCTCATATGCAAGGAGCGGAGAAACAAACTACCCCTTTTAATTGGAGGGGTTGCCGAGTCGCATCGCACATGGCCCCCCATGCTGGGAAAGGGAGAATTTATGGGCAGTTTTACAGTCTCCCACAGAACAAAAGGGCTAGACACATCTTTTGCTGGCCACAGTGGCAGTAATCTTAGAGTTGAGTTCAAGGCTCTCACATGGAATTTGAAAATATTAATCACAATCACCCACCGTTTCTCTGTCAAACAGGGCTGGACAACAACGTAAATGTTACTCATTTCCAGTGGGAGCAATGAAATCTTCAGGGGCATATGCTTTTACCTTGACAACAGTTTAGACCCTGAGCAAAGTGGTGGCTGATAGGAAACACCTTTAGTGCTGCTGTGTTTGGTCGGGGGCTGGTGGCCGCCTCACCCAGGCCTTCGAGGCTGGAGCTCAGGGAGGCGTGTGTGGGGAGGTCTCTCACCCCATAGTCCTTTTCGCTTTCCTCAGCTCTGGGCACAGGCAGCCAGTGGTATTCTAGCCCCTGGCATGCACTTGGCAAGCTGTAAGCTGGCAAAGGGGAGGAAAGGAAATGAAAGGAACTGTGGGATGAAGGAGAGTAGGAGGGCAAAGAGGAAGAGAAGGCTGGAGAGAGGAGAAAGCTTTTGGTGCCACAGGAAAATAGCATGGTGTGGCCTGGTTCATTCCACCTCAACACACAGCCTCACCAGACAGGCTAAGAGCTCATCTTTTGAGATGTTTCAGAGAGCGATACCAAAAGACCTCTCCGCCTTTTGTTCAATTTTTTTTGACAGGCAGAGTTAGACGGAGAGAGAGAGAGAGAGAGAGGGGTCTTCCTTCCATTGGTTCACCCCACAAATGGCCACTACAGCCAGCGCACTGTGCCGATCTGAAGCCAGGAGCCAGGTGCTTCCTCCTGCTCTCCCATGTGGGTGCAGGGCCCAAGGACCTGGGCCATCCTCCACTGCACTCTCGGGTCACAGCAGAGAGCTGGCCTGGAAGAGGAGCAACCGGGACAGAACCCGGCGCCCCAACCGGGACTAGAACCTGGGGTGCCGGTGCCGCAGGTGGAGGATTAGCCTAGTGAGCCATGGCGCCGGCCCACCATTTCTTAAATTTAATAGTCATGGCCATTGCCAAATGGTGGTTGAATGGATTCTATTCATAGTTTGCTGAGCTCTCCCACAGCTGAACTCCTCTTGAATGGTGGCATCTGGCAGTGAACAGAGCCATCTGCACGGGTGAGGGTGCTAGCCTCAGGATCTGGAAAGAGGACCACAAGATTCTAGAACCACTCGTCTGATACTTGGTGACAGCACCCACCACTCTACAGCTAAGCTTCTGCAAATTCCCCGTCCTGTGTAGGCCCAAAGTCTGCCCTTCGCTATGTTTTCTCTCTGTGTGATTTACTTTTCACACCAGCTTGGGGACAGCTCTCTTTGCTTATTTCTGGCCTCACTCCTGATTCATTGAGGCCTCTGTCTTCTGGCCCTTTCCTCTGTGGTGTGGGTGTCATCGCCAGGAATTGCAAGGCAGTCTGCAGCCCCGAGTTGGGGCCACTAAACATTAGGTTCTGAATGGAGCACACTCCCCCTCGGGTTTCTGATCATCCTCAGGATGTGTGGGCTGTCCTGGACTCGAGTAGTGATTCTTGGGCACAGCCCCTCTGCACTGGAGCAGGGCTGGAAGGACATCCAGAGATAATGTCCTTCTCACCCCAACCATTTGTAAAGTCTGCCTGCCACTACTTTTCCCTCTTTTTAAAGTCACCTTGGTATTACCCCGAGTTTTAGCCAGCTTGATAAATAGAGGAAATTGGATGCGTTCCCAGTGATGTCATGGTTTGGGACAGTCTGCAACTGCGGGAGGTTGCAGTTAATCCTAGCAATTGGGGAGTTTGCTGTTCCTCTCAGAGACTCGTCTGCTCCCTGCCATGTCTTACATAAGTTGATACGCTTCCTTTTGTGACTTGCCCTTTCCTTTCGATGATGTAAGCACCCCAAACATTGGCAGTCACCCTGTTTTGTGAGTGAAGCACTGGGGCTCGGCGGCTCCTGCTTCCTGTTTAGTTTCTCTAGGAGGTGAGATGGCCAGCGGGCGGGGGGAGGCGTCGGAGGCTGAAGGCTGGGCAGTTCTTGAAGTGGAGGCCTGTGTCCATCAGGCATTTTCGCTTCGTTGCTCTTGGCATTCCTTTCCACTCGCTGGCTAGGAAGCTGCTTTTTTGGCTCCGAGACCAGAAATCTGTGGGCTCCCAATTGGGCCTTTCTGATTGGGTTAGAATCACTTCTCGGCATTTTGGCTAAGATCAAGTTAGTATCTGATTGGGTCAGACCAAGCCAGAGGAGATGTTAGCTCAACAAGCAGCTTTTTCCCTCCCTTTGGTCCTCCCTCGAACTTGACATGGGAGCTCTGTTTGGCCCTCGCTGTGGTCTGCTTTTAGTCACTAGAAGAAATATCCTAAATTGTGTAGGCAACACATGAACACATGTCTGTGTCCTATGAAAAATAGTTTTAGCTTTCCCCCATCACACTCCTAGATGTTCGGATGTAGCAGGCTTCCTTCCAGGTTTTTTTTTTTTTTGTAAATGCAGCTATGTTGCTGTATGTATATATACACACACATATGTAGTTCAGATTGTTGCTTTACAAGTCCTACTATAGTAATATATATATTACTAAGGAATTGCCTTTTTGCACTTGGCTTATAAGACTTGACAATCTATGTCAATACAGCAGAAACTACTCATTGAAAGCATTGCATGCTGTTCCGTAATCTGGATGCACCACCATGTATTTCTTCATCTACTGATGGATATCTGGACGCTGCCCTGCCACCCTCCACAAAGCTGCAGTGACACTGTTTTCCTGGCTATTTTTGCCTATATGTGGGAGTATACCTATAGGGACAATCTCTAGAATTAGAATTTCTACACATTTACAAGTATTTTATGTAATATTTTAAAGAAGTATGCACATTTAAAATTTCAAAAGCCGAAAGTTTACATTCCCACCAATGATGTATGCCTGTGTTTATTTCACCATGTGCTCTCCAGCTTTGGATATTATTAGACATTTTAATTTTCTCATCCGCTGGGAAAAACAAATGTCATTGTTGCTTGCCCTACTTTTCCACCTGAAAGTGTTCCAGAGGAGCGAGCAGAACGTCCTGTTGTCCGTGAATAAACTGGGTTTCCAGGAACCATTAAGTGTGCTTTATTGTGGGCATCAATACGGTTTGGGAAGAGGCAGCATGTTTGAGTTGCGACATTTCACCACAATACCATCAGAAACTACTACAAAGAAAATCCTCATTTTCATAAATGTACAATGAAATTATTTCCATGCTGAAGTTGCAATGGATTTGCTTTTTGGGTGCTTTTCAGTTGGTAATCCTGCATCCCCCCTTCTGTGTTGGGCACTGGGACAGGTGTTTGTAATTTGTCCTTAGAACAGGGTGACCTGGTTTTCATTTTTTGTCTTTTTAAACATTGCTTGATGACGGTTTCTAGCATATTTGGCTTTAATTTATTAAGAACTATCTTTTTTTCTTCTTCTTCAAGAACATATCACGATCAACACAAACCCATCATGACTCTATTTCGTCTTTGATTTCATATCCTGGATTCCTCCTTGAACCTTCAACTTCAGTCATGAAAGTTCCGGAATCACCCTGTAGAATGTTCTCTCACAGATCTTGATTTTAAAGTCATTACGTGTGTGTTTCATGTGAGAGGATATCATTATGTGAAGGGACTGTCACCCTCCAGCTAAAGGCTATACCAGCATTTTGATTCTGAAGTACAATATGACAGAATAGTCTAAAAGATACAACTCAGGTTGTCGGTAACGCTCACTGCTGTGGTTGGGAACCATATCTCCCTCCCCCAGCATGCATCTGGGCGTTCTTAAACTTATGCCATTGTCATTCACCCTGCTTCCCTGTTCAGCACTGAGATCTAATGCTTGACGTATGGGAGTATAGGTTCTGAGAAGTTACATCACTAACACAAGAAGAGATACCTAACCAGGCATGGTCTCTAGATCTGGTCTGATCATTTCACTGTCCAGTGCCCCCAAGCTGCTGCAAATGAAGCCCGAGACTTGGCAGTTGCAAAAACATTAACTCACTTTGGGCTGCTTCTTCCTGTTTGCAAGTTCCTTAAGAGCAGGATTTGCAGTCTCCATTTCTTTAGTGCTCTACTGCCAAGGTCAAGCCGTGATGTGCAGGAGGGAGTGCGTGGGGCCTTGGCTGATGCTTGACCACAACACTGAAGCCTGATGGTGCCAAGAGTCCTTTTCTAATGGTCTAACTTGCTGCTCCTTTCTTTTGTTCCTTTTCTAGATGTGTGCAGAATTCCTCCACCTTTTATTCTGAACTTCCTGTCAGGTGAGTCCATTTCTGGGTGATAACGTTGTAGACGTGATGGGCACATTTGGCTGGGTTTTTGTTTGTTTGTTTGTTTGTTTGTTTTTGGTCATACTTCTCCTTCATTCCAAATCCCAATTCCCATAACAACTTTATTCTCATTTGCTTTATTTTTAACTCTCCACTCCCACTTGAAGCTCTCTTCTTTAGACACTTTCTTTTCCTTGGAGATTCTGTTGTTGACCCATTTCTTCTTGGTAACCCAATTGTTTTTGAATAGACTTTTAGGAACGGGCACACATTTTAAAATTACATGGTGCAGTAAGGGCTGGAGAAGGAGAACGATCATTTACATAGAGTTCTTTGGGATTTCGTTTCACTGTTTTTCCCGGTCTTCCTCCTCAGACTTGCTTCCCTAGCTCCAGCAGCTCTTGTCACATTTTGAAACAGATCATTGAAGCATTTTCTCTTACCCCAAGCGTAGTACACAGTACACATGCAGCTTTCAAAGGCTCCTTCCAATCAGATCTCTACTCCTGACCCCCTTCTAGGAAGAAATTCTGAAGTCACTACTGTCTTTCCTGCTTCTTCTTTAGCGACTCATCAGTAGCAATTTTTTTTCAAAATAAATATTTATCTATTTGAAAGGCAGAGCGACATGGGGGATGGGGAGAGAGAGAGATCAGTGTTCCATCTGCTGGCTCACTCCCCAGATGTCCACAGTCAGGGCTAGGCCAGCTGAAGCCAGAAGCTTGGAATTCCATCTGGGTCTCCCAAGCCCTTGGGCCATCTTCCACTGTTTTCCCAGGTATGTTAGCAGGAAGCTGGATTGGAAGCAGACCACCTGGGACTTGAACCAGTGCTCTGATATGGTATGTGGGTTCTAGGCTGCGGCTTAACCTACTGCACTACAACATCTGCCTCAGTGGTGAATATTTCTCGGGTTTCATTGATATAAATGATTAAAAGCTTATAAACAATGCAAACATTTATTATAATAGAAATTAGAATGATCCTATTATAGTTTAAATGATAGATAACATGTCTAGTAAGTCATTGTTATAAATAAGGAAAAAACACCTACGGAATGTTACACAGAGTAAATGGACAACACAGGACTTGAAGTAGCAGTTGGTATGGTGTGATGACAAAAGCACAGAAGGGCACAGAATATTGGGGTGTGGAGAGGCCTTGGCTTTTCCTAGTGCCTCATTTCCCCTCCACTGTGATCTGCAGAATGGTGTGATCCACAGTCTTCTGGCTCATCCCACCCTAATCCCCCCAGTGAGATCAACACCGAGGAGGCTTCAAAGGAGTCTCCTGTTTCTCACCTCTCCACGGTCATAACATTGTTCTAAAGCCACTGATTCTGAATCGAGCCCTTTTGAAAGTCTTCGAGTGCCTGCAGTGGGGATAGGGGTGGGGTGGCGACCAAGCATAGAGAGGAGAGGATATTGTGTTCTGGTGCTTTGTTTTTATTTTGAGGCCAGGTTGAGGCGCATCAACCATGAAACAAAAGTGTCCCTCCCCCCCTTTGTTTTTTTACCAAATATTTATTTTAACTTTTTAAAAATTTAATAATGAAAGGCAGAGAGAGAGAAAGAGATCTTCCATTCACTGTTTCATTCCCAAATGCCTACAACAGCCAAGACTGAAGTCAGGAGTCAGGAACTCCATCTGGGTCTCCCACGTTGGGGGCAGGGGCCCAGGTACTCGAGTGATCATCTGCCGCCTCCCAGGGTGCTACGGAGCAGGAAGTTGAGTCGGAAGCAGACGGGCTGGAACTAGAACCACTCTGATATGGGACGTGGGCACACCAAGCAGATCCTAACCACTGTGCCAAACGCCACCCTGAGAAGTTATGTGGTTTTTAAAAAACTGCTATTTATTTGGCTATACCAATAACCAATGGATCGAAGTAGTGGCTGTACTCTCAAAGGTGGAAAAGCTAGCTGTCATGTTTATTGCAGCATCTTGAGCCTTTAGCATAGTAACGTCCTGTAATAAAACCTCAGTAAATACTTGTAAACAGATAAATGAAGGAAATCATTGCAAAATATGTTTATGTTTAGCATTGGCGTGCACTCTAAACTTGTGTGCTAATTATGCTTGTAATCATAGCTGATGGTTCTTGACTATGCTATGATTTTCATTATGCTACCTCAGTTAATCCCTACAGAACATCTATCTTTACTCTCCATTGCTTCAGATGAATAACTTCAGGTCCAGAGAGCTTAAGAAACAGCCCAAAGTTACACTGTGAGCGGTGGAGCTTGGATTCAGAGGCAGGCAGGAGGTTATATCGTGTACACCCTGGAATGAGCTATTCGGCTCTACTGTGTATGGTAAACTCACACTATGAGCGTTGGACGAAGAGCTGGAAGGGCGAAAAGATAAACATGGAATAGGTGTTCGCCTCGCTTTGGATAACTTACACTTGTGTAATCAAGAGTATAGTAGATTGCAGGTAGGAGAGTAGAGACATTGGAGATGAGTGAAGAACCTGAAACCCTAATAACCCTTGCAAGATTTTGAAGGCTTTATATCTATGTTAAGTGCACAATTCATTTCTAATCTTGCAGTTTGATATTGATTCATTCATTTTATGGGATAGAGTTTTTTAAGATCTTATTTATTTGACAGGTAGTTACAGACAGTGAGAAGGAGAGAGAGAGAGAAAGGTCTCCCACCCACTGGTTCACTCCCCAAATGGCTACAACAGCCAGAGTTGTGCTGATCCAAAGCCAGGAGCCTCCTCCAGGTCTCCCATATGGGTGCAGGGGCCCAAGGACTTGGGCCATCTTCTACTGCTTTCCCAGGCCATCAGCAGAGAGCTGGATCAGAAGTGGAGCAGCCGGGACTAGAACCGGTGCCCACATGGGATGCCAGCGCCACAGGCAGAGGATTAAGCTACTATACCACAACACCAGCCCCATGGAATAGTTTTATTTTCTGCAGTAGAAATCCCTGAATGCTTATTAAAGAGAACCATTTTGCACTGGGAAGACCAAACAAATCATTTGCCTTCCATTTGCTTCTAGAGATGTGAAACTTCATATTACAGTCACACTGGAGACTTCAGCATTGATTGCCTTTGTACTCTGACAAACACCACACAAAGCTGACATTCTGGAGTTCATACCTACCCAGCACTCACCAGTTAACCCAGTTTCTGTCATCTTTAGGACTTTTTTTTTTTTTTGGCATGTGGGATGTTGTTTCTTTTATTACAGCAAAGCTGGCTTAAGTTCTTGGTGACCTTATGTTCAAAAAATTCTGCTGCTGAAATTCAGACTGGTTCCTTTTGTCCTATATTTATTCAAACTACCTCAACTTACAGGATTTGAAATTGCTGCTGGAAGTTTTGGTGGCCATTCCAGAGAATTCTTTAAATAGTCTCATTCGATTGGTATAATGGGTAAAACTATGAGGGCTTTCCTTGTCAGAGTTTGGCACCAGGGTTGTTCTGGCCTTGTAAAAATGGGTTTGGATATGCTCTCTTTCTCTCTACTTGCAGTTTTTGTGAAGTTAGACTTCTTGATCCTTACATACTTGACTGAATCATTAGTGAAATCTGGGTCTGGAGTTTTCTTTGTGGGAAAATTTCTGAGGTTTTTAATGATTACATGTCCTATTAAGTTTAATATTTGATTTAAAAAAAAGATTTATTTGAAAGGCTGAATCACAGAGAGAGAAAGGTCTTCCATCTGCCGATTCACTCTCCAGTTGGCTGCAATAGCTGGAGCTACACCAATCTGAAGCCAGGAGCTTCTTCTGGGTCTCCCACATGGGTGCAGGGGCCCAAGCATGTGGGCCATCTTCCACTGCTTTCCCGGGGCCATAGCAGAGAGCTGGATTAGAAGTGGAGCAGCTGGGACTTCAAGTGGTTCCCATATGGGATGCTGGCACTGTAGGCAGTGGCTTTACCTGCTATGCCACAGTGCTGGCTCCATCGATATAGAATCATTGATTTCTGTGTGTGGTTTAAAAAGAGAGGGAAGAGATCTCACCCACTGGTTCACCCTGCGAGTGTCCCCAGTAGTTGGGGCTAGGCTCAGGTCCCAAGCCAGGAACTGGAAACTCACTCTAGGTCTCCCACATGGATGGCAGGGACCCAACTACTTGAGTCATCATCCATTGCCTCTCAAGGTTTGCATTGGCAGATAGCTGGAACTGGGAGCCAGAGGTGGAAATCAAATACGGAAACTCTGATATGCGATGCACGATCTTAACTGGCATCTTAATTTCTTATTTTATTTTATTTTATTATTTTTTGACAGGCAGAGTGGACAGTGAGAGAGAGAGAGAGAGAGAAAGGTCTTCCTTTGCCGTTGGTTCACCCTCCAATGGCCAGTGCGGCCAGCGCGCTGCGGCTGGCGCACCGCGCTGATGCTGTTCCGAAGGCAGGAGCCAGGTGCTTCTCCTGGTCTCCCATGGGGTGCAGGGCCCAAGCACTTGGGCCATCCTCCACTGCACTCCCGGGCCACAGCAGAGAGCTGGCCTGGAAGAGGGGTAACCAGGACAGAATCCGGTGCCCCAACCGGGACTAGAACCCAGTGTGCCAGTGCCACTAGGAGGAGGATTGAGCCGTGGCACCAGCCAAGACATCTTAATTTCTAAGCCAAATGCCTACTCCCAGGTCCCATTTCTGTTCTTTAGTAGCTTCTATGGAAATTATAACATGTGTACTCAACTTTTTAATGTATAAATATGATCAATATCCTTAGCCTTTAGGGCAATACAAGAACCTATTGGCCGGCGCCGCAGCTCAATAGGCTAATCCTCCACCTGCAGCGCTGGCACCCCGGGGTTCTAGTCCTGGTTGGGGCACCAGATTCTGTCCCAGTTGCTCCTCTTCCAGTCCAGCTCTCTGCTGTGGCCCGGGAGTACAGTGGAGGATGGCCCAAGTGCTTGGGCCCTGCACCTGCATGGGAGACCAGGAGAAACACCTGGCTCCTGGCTTCGGATCAGTGCGGTGCGCCAGCTGCGACGGCCATTGGAGGGTGAACCAACGGCAAAGGAAGACCTTTCTCTCTGTCTCTCACTGTCTAGTCTGCTTGTCAAAAAAAAAAAAAAAAAAAAAAAGAACCCATTATCCTAATGGAAAGACTTGAATACTTGAATTTTTCATCTCCTTATTTATATATTATGTAAAAATACATTCTCTCCTATATTTTACATGAGAGTACTTAAATATTCATAGAAAAATGTACATAATCTTTTGATACCTTTTCTGAGAAATTTTTATATGTATGAGTATATGTAATTACCTTGTTTTTATCATATTATGTTTCATGACCCCCTGCAAGATACAATCATTGCTATTTTATATAGCCAAGGTTCAATTGGATTTGCCAATACATAGTACCGTCCTTAGATCTGGGCCACAGGGTCTCTGGTCTTTGTCTCATGATTTAGAGGTCCCTTCTCTAGTTGCATGCCTCTCCAAAGGGTAAGAAATTCAAGGCACCAAGAAGACATGCCTACCTGGAGCCTGTCTCCTTCCTCCCCTAACCCTTGCTTCTAGATTGTACTCTGGAAAACTAAGATCTGGATTTCCCTATCCAAACGTTCTGTACCTATTTCTGAGACCTGAGCAGGCCTCTTCCCCAGGATAAGCCACGCTGCAAAGTGTATGTGCCACTAGACCCAAGGGATAACCAGTGGGTACGCGTTTGCAGGAGAAGGGGTTTTGGACATGTGGGCTGTGGTGACAACATGTGTGCAAAACCTCTTGCAATTTATGATAGAGCCTTTGTGAAAGAGTAAGGGCAAGTTGCTCTTTTCAAACTCTTACAAGGGTTAGGGGTGGGTCTGGCTGTATACTAACCAATTGCTTTGTTCTTCATTCTTTATTGCATCTCAGATCTTATGTCTTCTGCCTGAATATATCTTTTAGGATTCATTTTAATGAGGATTTACAGGGGGTGAACATCAATATAGTTTTTGTTTGCCTCAAAATGTCTTATTTTTCCTTCATTTCTAAAATTATTTTTACTAGGAGTAGAATTCTAGGTTGGCCATTAGTTTTCTCAGTACATTGCAGATAAATTCCACTTTATTCTGGCTTCCATTGTGACTTCCAAGACTATAGCTGCTGCTTTGAAGGCTTACTGTCTTGTTTTCCCGGACTGCTTTCAAGATTTCTGTCTTTGGTTTTCTTCAATTTCACTCTGATGTGTCAGGTGTAGATCTCTATTGTAATTGATATTCTTTGGGCTTTTTGAATCTGGATTAGTGTTTCCCACTAGTTGGGATCATTTGGTTATTTCAAATGTTGACTGCCCCATTCTCTCCTCTTTCAGTTTTGTTTAAATATTTTTTGATCTTGTGTTTATTTTCTATATTTCTGAACTTTTCTTTCATATTTTATATCTGAAACTTAAGTTTGCCTGGTTATCATTAGGCTTATACCCTCAGGTATAAGTGGGTTCATTGCTTATACTAGTTACCTCCTTGGGCTCCTGTGTTGGAGTCAGCTTTGGCCTAGCAATTCCTTTGTATCTTTTCAGGTCTTTGGTATGTTTAAGAAACTACTTTTAACGTCTTATTCATGATTTTTAATTACCTTAAGTAGAAGGTTCAGGCTAAATAACCCAACCAAACATATTCTTGGAACACTGCAGAAATGTTTGTTTTTTTCTGGAATATTTACTGTATCAAGGTCGTTTAGCAGAGGTAAAATAGAAATTCAATTATGCTTTTACCAACAGTTTCTTTATTCTTTTCTCTGACCTCTTGCATGGTTGAAAATCCAAATCAAGTGCATTTTTTTCTTCCTTTATACACACTGGAAACCTCTTCAATACTTCCTTTTTAATTTTCCCTCCTACTAGTCTTGTTACTCAATGCTTATGACTCAATGTAAATATCTCCGAGTTTGCCAGTGACTTAGGAAACGATTACCATACACTGTTAGTCACATCAAAAATATTCGATCATTGCAAGTACCATAGCAGCTGTGGTATAATCAAGTTATGCCAGTTAATTAGTGATAACAGAGTAACCCTCATTCAGACCTGCCCTAGGCAAGTATTAAGCTATTTCTGCCCCCTCCCTTTAAATTTTATTCTTAATTGTTCTATGTCTAGTCAAAGATTCATCATTTATTGCCACTAAATGTTATACTGATAATATACATTCAAAAATATGATAGGGATATTATGAATGACATTGAAGAGATCTAGAACAATCTGATGGAGTGGCTTCAGCAGCTTGGGGCATTTCATACGGTCATGTAGCTTATATCCTGTGTGACCCTACATGTTGCCCTTTATATCAGCATCCACAACCTGTAAGGGAGCTCTGGATTAAGATGAACTTGGGATCATCTTTTATGTGGTTATCTAGTGTCAATGTCTAGATGTTTAATGCAGGCAGATAGTTTTCTCTGTGCCTGATACTCTTTTATTAGCCATCTTTAGTACCTTAAAAATGTGCTAAGAGCTAATAGCTATCCAAATCTTCTTTGTTAATGACCTAGAGAACATTGAGCTAACCTAGATGCACACGAAGATGAAACAATGTTCCAGCTAAAAACAGTAAAAATGACTTTCATTTATAATGAGTAACAATACCAAAATCCATAGATTTCCCTCTTTGATTACTGATCCCAGAGACCTTATTCCCCAGCAGGATGTTCTCAGTTCATGCAGAAGGCAGCAAGAGCTATGTTGTTTCCTATGTGTTTTCCATTAACTTTTTTGAAGACTCCTCATACTATATTCAGCCTTGAAGAAACATATTCTAGACATGACAACCGAAAACAACCTGTTCAGTGGCACTCAGTATGTAGTATGTTCTTGATCTGTAGTCTCTTTTCAATATGATTGTTGCAATCATCCTTTGTTCTTGACTTTCCTGCCCTCATTTGGGAATTGAGCACCTGCTGTCTTCAGTGAAAAGGCATGGTTCATTTTGATCAGAGGCCCAAGTCACTCTATGTAGTAGCCAGTCACTGTGTACACTAATTTAACTTTGACTATATACCATTTAGGTTCTGCCATAGTAAGTGGCAAAGCTCAAGTTTACAACAACTTTGAAAATGTTCATTCGTTTCACCTGGCTCAGAACTTTTACTTACAAGGAGACAGATCCTCAGAAGATTGGCATTATGACCTGGTAAAAATAGAAGTTCCACTAGATAGCCAAGTGACCTTGACCCATCTCACAGAGCATGCTGGTCATCTTTCTACAGCCATAGAATGAGATTTGAGGCTAGGTGGATTCTAAGTTCCTTTCCAAATATAAACTACTCTGATACTCCTCTCACAGCTAAAGTTGGATACTTGTATGTTAAGTCTTCTCAGCCAACTCTACCTATTGCAACAGAGCCAAGCCCAATGCATTTGAAGAGTTTTTTGGTAGAGCTTTAGTTTACTAAACAATAACCTTTAAGTACAGTACTTGTGGAGGTAGAACAGAATTCAGAAACTTTAATGTTAACTTTTAAACTTTTCACTGAAACTACTTATGCCACACACGTAACATATACAACCCAAAGCATCTCAGAAAGCAAACACATTCATGCAGCCAGCACATGGAACATGCCTGTGTCCCAGAAGCCCCCACCTTCTATCCATTTCTATTGTTACTCCAAGCCCTTCCTTTCAAGGCTAACTGCTCTCCTGACTTCTCAGTCCATTGATTAGTTTTGACAGCTTTTGTTTCTCAGATAAATGGCATCATGTACAGTATGCATTCCTTCCTGTCTGGTTTCATTGGCTGATATTGTACTTCTGAGATTCATTGACATTGTTGCATGTAGCTGGAGCAGACCCATTTTTTCTCCAGAGAGACATTGATAATCTTTGCACAACTGAATTAGCATTTTACTTTGAGCGACTCACTTGGAAAGATCAATAATATGCCATTATGAACAGAAAGAGGAGGAAAGTAGTGAAGAGGAGGGATAAATCAGAGGCATTTCATAATTTGTTAACATATTAATATATAATACAAGTTATTGATTTTAACAACGTAAGCCCTCTTTTGAGGGAGAAAGATTCACCCTTCAGTCTAAAATGTTATCGTGCCATGTCAAGGAACAAATCACTCTCCTGTATTGGATACTGAGTTATAGGGTTCTTTCTAAATGTTTTATTAATATAAAGAGAACAGATTTCATAGATATAATTTTAATAAGACAACCATGCTTGCTTCCCTCCCTCAAATCTTTTTCTCCTTTAATTTTTGCAACAACTTTTTTGTATTTAATATACACAGTTTTAAGAGGATAATGATACTTCTCACCATACCCTCCCCTCCCTCCCTCCTCCTTTCCTTAATTTTTTCGATAACATACTTTCAATTTTCTCTATAATTACAAGCTTAACCTGCCCACTAAAGAATTCAGCAAATAGTAAATACGAAAACCACTGTTCCTCAAGAGTATAGGCAAGGGCTATTGATAATAATCAAGTCTCAATGGTCAATTTTTCTCATATATATTACTTTTTTATAGTCTGTATATCAGTAGCCACAAATCAGGGAGAACATCTGATATTTGTCTTTTTGGAACTGGCTTGTTGCCAGCTGTACCTTGAGACTGGGGAATTGGGGTTTATTTATTCCCTCCTTTCCATGCCTCATCCCTGTTAATCCCTGCACTGCCTGAGCCCGCACTTACCCGGTACAGAAAGAGATTTGCTGGATGAACGAATGGGGGTACAGCTAACATTTACAGCGCATTCACAACGCCAGCCACTGCAGAGATCTCTTGTTTGCTCAGCATAGCAACACTAGCAGCTCGGTGCTGTTCCCAGTATTTGTTAGATGGGGAAGCTAGACTTCTGGGAATTACCTGTCCAGGGTTATACATACCACATGGCACAGCTGGGACCCTGCGCTCATCTTCCCCACTGCCCATGGCCCCTCTGTTTTTGGTGGCTGGATTCACAGGTATCCTTGAGCTGAGAGCACACACCCTGGTCCGTCTGGGCTTCCTTTAGCTATGCAGACGGAGCCTGTTCAGTGGGTCCACACTGCCCCCTGCTTGTGCCCGAACCCAGGAGTACACTTTGATGTGCTGGCTAGTTTCTTCCTGCCTCAGCCTCTGCTGATGCTGGCTGCCCGTCACGAGTAACCGTGGCCAACTCAGGGAAGCCCCATTGCCGGTATCTGCAGTTTGCTCTGCGTGCCAATCTCTCCCCAGCCCCTGCTCCGCCTCCACCTTGCACTTCAGCTGCTAACTCCGTTGGAGCCTTCATGGCTCACCTGGTACACAGTGGCCCTCCGTGAATAAATAAATGAATGGTAATTGAGGCTTTTAAATTCAGTTCTGATATCAGCTTTGTTTAAAAGAGAAAAAAAAATTGTGCTCTTCTGACTACTAAAATTGCAAGGCGTAATAATAAAATATGCAATAAAGAGAAAATGCAGCATACTTTTTTTTTTTTTAAAACAGAATCAAACATAAGTAGCTAGGGAGTGCGTTTGGCACAGTGTTTATGATGCTGCTGGGGATGCCCTCAATCCATGGTCAGAGTGCCTGGGTTTGAGTCTTGGCCCAGCTCCCGATTCTGACTTCCTGCTGATATGCACCTTGGGAAGCAGTCGTGCTGGTCAAGTATTTAAGTCCCTGCTACCTACACACGAAACCCAGATTGAGTTCCCAGATCCTGGTTTGAGTCTGTCCCAGTCCTAGCTATTGCAGACATTCAGAGAATGAAGCAGGAGGTGGGAGCTCTCTGTGTCTCTGCTTTTAAAGTAAATAAGGTAAATAAATTTTTGTATGATTTTATTTATTTGAAAGTCAGAGATCTTCCATCTGCTGGTTCACTCCCCAAATGGCCACAACAGCTGGAGCTGGGCCAGACTGAAGCCAGAAGCTTTTTCTGGATCCCTGACATGGATGCAGAGACCCAAACACTAATAGGGATAGATTGTTTAAAACATTCTAGGATGACCCTGCCATTCTGATTGTTAGCATAGACTTTCCCCAGGTTTTGTATGCTGGTCATAACTAGGAATGTAATATTTGCTGCTTTTAATTTCTTCACACTATTTTGCATGTGTTGCTGTTTTCATAATTTCACATGGGTTATCTTATTTTAAATGTAATGTGTGACTGGGTGACTGTTCCACAGTAAGCACACGCCTTGCTTTTGTAGTGGGTGCCCCCACACCTCCTCTGCAGGTGTGGGAACGTAAAGGAATCAGGGTGGCTGCTTGCCTGGGTGCCAGTGACCTGTGGGTATTATGGCAGCTGGGGTGATCTCGTTTCCCCTTATTTTGTTCCAGGATGTTTTTCTCTGGTGGGCAGTGTGGCCATGTTGGCAGAACGGAAGACATCTTAGCAGCCTTCCGGATATCCCTTGCTATCATGTGTCTTCGCGTTGCCCTGGTTACATCCCTGGAAGGTAAGGTGCCCGTTTTTCTTTATGTTTCCGTTTCTCTTTATATATATATGTGGTTTTTGTCATTTGGGTTTTTTTTTACTATGATAAAATATACATAATAGTTACCATTTTAACCATTTTAAGGTGTATAGTTCATTGGCATTAAGTATAATCAGTTTTATGCAGCTGTCACCCATTAAACAATATTTCCCATCCCTCCCTTCCCATAACCCCTAGTCTGTCTCTATGAATTGTCCTATTCCAGGTGCTGCGTGTGAGGGGAATCATACACTATCTGGCTTACTTCGCTTAGCATAATGTTATTGAGGTTCATCTATGTTACAGCACATAGCAGAATTTCATTCCTCTTGAAGGGTCAGTAATATTTCATTGTCTATATATACCACACTTTATCCATTCCTCTGTCCATGGACACGAGGGTTGCTTCTGCCTTTGACTACTGTAAATAATGCCACCATGAACACAGCATGGAAATGTCTTGAGTCCTTGTTTTCAATTTTTGGGGTGCTGAGTCAGATAGTAATTCTATGTTTAACTTCTGGAGGAACTGCCAAATTGTGTTCTGCATTTACATTCCTACAAGCAAGGCCAAAGGATTCTAATTTTCTCTACGTCCTTGACAACACCTGTCATTTTCTGTTGTATTGATGATGGGTATGAAGTGGTATCCCATTATCCTTTGGATTCATATTTCCTCAATGTTTAGTGATGTTGAGCATGTTTTCATGTGCTTATTGGCCATTTATACATCTTCTTTGCCAAAATATCTGTATTTTTTAACTGCATTGTTTTTGTTGAGTTTTTGGATATTAATTCCTTATCACATATATAGCTTCCAAATAGCTTTGCTCATTTTGTGGGAGAGGCATTTTTTCACTATTGATGGTGTCCTTCCATGAACAAAAGTTTTTAGTCTTGAAGTCCAATTTATCTACTTTTACTTTTAGCATCTGTGCTTTGATGTCATACCCAAGAAATCATTGCCAAATCCCATTTCATTTTCCCCTGTTTTCTTCTAAGAGACTTGTAGTTTTAGGTCTTTCATTTAGGTCCTTTGATCCATTTAGAGTTGATTTTTTTAAAAGATTTCTTTATTTCAAAGGCAGAGTTAGAGAGGGAGACCCAGAAGCAGAGATCTGCTGGCTCACTCCCCAAATGGCTGCAACTACTGGGGCTGGGCCAAACTGAAGCCAGGAGCCAAAAACTCCATCTTAGTTTCCCACATGGGTGCAGGGGCCCAAGCACTTGGGCCATCTTCCACTGCTTTCCCAGGTGCATTAACAGGGAGCTGTACTGGAAGTGAGACAGCTGGGACCCGAACTGGAACTCACAGGATGTTGGTATCGCAGTCAGTGGCTTACCACCTGGGCCACAACGCCAGCTGCTGGCCGCATGTCAGAAGCTGGCGAGAGCTGGCCCTCGTGCCTTCCCCCCGGCCTTCCGCCATTTCTGTGACCTGCGTTGGCTGCTTACTTCATTCAGGCCTCCAGTTCCTCACCTGCCATCAACAGAGCTGCTGTAACGCCTGGTACATGGGAGGTCTTCAAAAAATTCATGGCAAATGCATATATGAAAAAACTCTACTTGAATTTCAACGGGATTTTTCTTCTTTTCACTAAAATTAATTTGCCATTTAATTCCATCTTCTTGAACTTTTTGAAGTATTCTTGTATATTTATAAATAAATAAAAAGAAGCTCCAGGAAGGTAAAGATTGTTCTGAATGAAATGTTTTGGTGGGGCCTGCAATGTGGCTCACTTGGTTAATCCTCTCCCTGCGGCACCTGCATCCCATATGGGCGCCAGGTTCTAGTTCCGGTTGCGCCTCTTCCAGTCCGACTCTCTGCTGTGGCCTGGGAAGGCAGTGGAGGATGGCCCAAGTGCTTGGGCCCCTTCACCCACATGGGAGACCAGGAGGAAGTACCCGGCTCCTGGCTTCGGATCGGTGCAGTGCCGGCCGTAGTGACTGTTTGGGGAGTGAACCAATGGAAGGAAGACCTTTCTCTCTCTCTCTATAACTCTACCTGTCAAATATTTTAAAAAATGTTTTGGCATCTCCAAAGGATTAAACAAGAGTTTATTATCATGTCTCAGAACTCCCGAGATTACTTCTTTATCTTAGGTAACAGTCACTTCAGTAGCTCTCAGCACGTGTCAGCCACGGTGCCAAGTTTCTATAGAAGGCTCAGTCATTTACAGGTCACACAACAATCCCTTGAAATAGGTACTAGTGTTAGCTTATTTGACAGATAAGGAAGTCGAGGCACAGAGAAGGT
Organism: Sylvilagus floridanus; assembly: GCA_949820135.1. NCBI lineage: Eukaryota > Metazoa > Chordata > Mammalia > Lagomorpha > Leporidae > Sylvilagus > Sylvilagus floridanus. The sequence continues at coordinate 125,660,815 of OX463223.1, forward strand.
AAGACAAACAGTGGAGATGTTGCAGATTTGTGACGCAAACCCAGGCCATCAGCTGTGGAGTTTATATGTTCACCCTTTGGGCATTCCTGACCTGTCTGCAGTGCTAGGCTCAGCTGCGTGGGGGTTGTGCATGTGTAGATTAAAAGCAAGGTGGAATCCAGAATTGTGACAATCACTGGGTATTGGTCTGGGCCCCCCAGAGATGGCTCCGAGGCATCACCTCCCTGCCCACCTTCGGTTGCCAAATCCCATTTCATTTTCCCCTGTTTTCTTCTAAGAGACTTGTAGTTTTAGGTCTTTCATTTAGGTCCTTTGATCCATTTAGAGTTGATTTTTTTAAAAGATTTCTTTATTTCAAAGGCAGAGTTAGAGAGGGAGACCCAGAAGCAGAGATCTGCTGGCTCACTCCCCAAATGGCTGCAACTACTGGGGAGGTTCTCTCTGGTTCAGTGATGTGGGTCTGGTCTTCAATGAAGGCCCAGGGGACGGACACGCTACTTTGACATGGGATGATCAACTGTGTGGTAACGCGTGCCCAGCAGCACTGGCTGCTGAGGAGTCATCCCTGGTTCCGGGGATGTACACTGCAGTGGGAGGGACGGGACGTGACCCTGACATGTGAGACCAGCACAACTTAAGTCCTTCAGTGTGAATCAGTGCCACAGCGCTCTAACATAGGAGGAGTCTTCACAAAGTTCGTGGAAAATGCAAATTATGAAAAAGAAGCTGCATGAATTTCAAAATTTTTCACACGTAAATAAACTTTTCGTGTTATTTTTTTCTACGTGCTCTCTCAAGTCCCTGTGTATGGCCCGGGGCCAAATCTGCATTAGTGTAGTTCAATGCTAAGCCACCTGTAGCAGGTGGTGTTGATGCCCTGCCCGATATCCCTGTGGCCTAGCCCAGAGGTCGCCTGCAGGCAGTCCCTGTGGATGGGGAAGGCTGTCATATCTCAGAGCAATCTGTGCCCATGGAAGCAGGCGTGGCCTGTGAATGGGAGCAGCCCCAAGTGCAGGGCGTTAACACCCTGAAGCAGTGAGGGATGGGGCGGTGTGGAAATGTGCCAGCTGTGCCAGCTTCCTTGCCTTTCCATGGGGCAGTGCTAAGGTGTGTTCTCCATCACCTCTTGGATTGCGCCCTGGTTGTGCGTAGCAGTGACATGCTCATTAACATGCCCATCGCTGGCTTTACTCCCTTCCCCCCGGCGCTTCAGTACTCCCTCTCTCTGCTGCTGGGCTCATCCCCATCAGGAATCATGCTCAGCCTCCGAGGGCCCGCCAAGTGTCCTCACCTCCGCAAAGCCCCGCCTGCTCAGCAGCCGTGCAACGTCTCTTCCTCTCTACCTGTTGACACTTGCCGCTTCCAACCATGGTCACGGTGATGAACCCCGTGAGTCTTTTCAGTGCATCATTAGTGCCTGGCGAGGAGGGTGAAGGGTGAGTGAGGCAGGGGGCAAACCAAAGGGAGGAAAACCAGTGAGTGTTGAGAGCCTACCCCGGGCCAGGCTCTTCTAGGTGTATTCTGTATGTTAGTCACCTAACCCTCCCCCCAAACTAGTCGCAGAGGGTATTTTGCGTCTTGCTTGGTCGATGAAGAAACAGTGTCAAAGGAATTAAGTCATCTGCCCAGAGCCACACAGCTGGGAAGGGTCCCCCTGGGGATCCGTGGCCTGTGCTAATTCACACTCTACCAGACTGCACAGAGCACCCTCAGTGGGTGTCTGAGGACTCTGTGAGCCTGTCATGGGGGCATGGGCACAGGGTAGAGAGGGGACTCGCAGTAAGCTGCTGGGGAGCAGTCAGTCCCCTGGCGCTGGGGGATCCAGACCGCAAACCCAGTAGCTTCACTCTGGAAGCAGGAGAGCTGACTCATTAGCTCCTGACAGCAGCGAGAGGTGGGCCCGACCCTCTCTATTAGGTCACTGGCCAACAGGGACAATCCTTAGGCCTTACTACTTTCAGTTGTATAATTGAGTGACATTTGAGGGAATCATTCTTGGTCCACCAGGAGCCAAAAATGGAGCTTGGCAGGTAACCATACTCAGCTCTAGCCTCTGGCTCTCCTGGGTTGTACCAGTGCCTCCCTCTGCCTCCCCCTTTGGTCTTTGAAGGAGATCTTCATTTGGGCACAACCATTCTGTTTTCCAGAGGGTGAGATGACATAATAGTGGAAGATGGTTATAATTTCATTCTTGCAGAATTGTCTTCCCCATTTGGAAATAATTATACATTTGAGCCAGTTTGGTGAGCTCATGAGCTATAATCCCCAACTTACTCTCCCTCTGGGCTGGGTCCTAGATCTTTCTGTGCTGCAGGCATTTTCAGTGACAAGTCCCTTTAGAATTCCCCTGCTCCAAGCCCTCACTGCCTTATTTCCTGCTACCCTCTCATTCTTTGTTCATCCGAGTCTTTGTTCCTCCTTGTGCAGAAGACATTAGAGTTGCAAGAGATAGGCTGTATGCTCCTGAGAGATGGAAAACCTGTCTTGTTGGATTTTGTCCTATAATGCTAAACCCGGTGCTGGTCATCTTCTTTGCTTTCAATCCTCCATCTGTAGAAATGATGTTATAAATACTTACTGTGACATTGATCGGATGCTTGGCCAATGTCCCAGCCCTCCCGAATCCTACTCCCCACATAGAAGCATGAGGATGCTACTGTTGGGTCCTAACTCTTTTCCTGGCGGGTGGACGTGGTGATGAGGAGTTATTCTCTAGATAGGGAGGGGGGCACTAAAAGCAGAGGACTTTGTGCCCTACTTTTCTGCTTGGAACCCTTGGTAGGGACTCCTCCTCACAGGGGACCTGTATACCAACATAGGGCAGTTGTAGAGATGCGAAAGGCTGGAAACTGGGCAGAGAAGGCTGGAGGTGGTGTCTCTGCCAAGTCTCTCTCACCTCTCATGTGACAGGGTAGGGATTCTAAAGTTTCCTTGTGTTCCTAGTACTAGGTGGCCAGGGGTGGGGACAGAGCTGCAAAGAATATGGTATGACAAGCTAGACCAGAGGCCACTTGAAAGATATGATGGACCCTCCTCAATGGAGAGTGAAAGGAGCTGCATCAGCGAGAGAGACACCCCCAGATCTGAGTGGGATTCTAAGACAATAGAACATGGGTCCTTCTGGGTACAGCCTTCAGCGGTGATTGCTGGTTGGATACTCAGGAACCCTGCAGGGTGAGCAAGGTTTCTGCCGAGGCCACTGCAAACCCAGGCCACAGCGCTAGGTGAGCTCACAGACCTATGCCCCTTCTCCCTCCTGCCAGAAGGTTGCTAGCACCCCATTCCCAGCCCAAATGCCAGCTTGACTATAAGGAAGAGGGAAAACAAATATTGCACATTTATTCAAAAGGCATTGAGTTAACCAGAGGCCATTTTAGAGCAAAGGAGACAAAGGGGCCTTAAGGATCCCTTTCCTCTACCCCTGGGGTGGAGGCTCTCTCTGTATCACACATAATGTCTAGCACACAATAAGTACTCTACTAATAATAGTTGATTGGTTTTCATGGGCCTCTCTTCAGCTTATATCCCCAGCATTATCCACATCTGAACCCAGTGAGTCCTGGTACAACAGACTATTGCCCCAAGCTTTTGCAAAGACTTCAGTGAGGTGGCTGTCCCTTGGCTAGAATTAGCCTTGAAGAACACATTCGCCTTTGTCCATAGGATGAAGGGGCTGCACTAATTAAGATTCCATTCTGGTCTGCGAGTCCAACCCCTCAATAGGGACAGCCTTCAGACTCTGAAGTCATCGTCCTAGGATACTGGGGATATCCTTGGGGCCTTCCTTGGACATAGTGTCATTCTGAAAATTCTTGTGTGAGGTCTCAGGTGTTCATTACCTATGCCAGGTTCTCAAGTTTGGCTGTACATTAGAATCGCCCAAGGGCTTCAAGGAGACCTGAGGCCTGTGACCCACCCCCAGGATTTTGATGGCATTTTTCTGGGGGTGCAGCCAGGGTATCAGTATTCTTCCAAGTGACCCAAGTGATTTTAGCAGGACTAAGAACCGCTCAGCTCTGCGATCCCATTTTAAGCCTGTTCTCCTAAAGTTCCTAATGTGAAATTGGAGACAGTTGTTCAAAATTGGTATGTGCCCCGCAGCAGCTCTTGCTGATTAGTAAAAGCCCAAGTTGCCAGTGCTACCCTTGCCCGATTCTCCACTGCAAACCCTCAGTGTTTCTTGGTAGGACCCAGTAAGCAGCAGCGCATGGCATTACGCACTGACAACAGCAGCAGCAACACAACTGGGCATTTCTGGAGGGCTTGTCCCTGGACATAGGCAGAGAAGTCAGCGTTCTCCTCACTTTGCTGACGGGGTGAATGACTGAAGCTCAAAGCAATGCAGTAACTTTCTAGGTTACCCAGCAAGTAACAGTGCCAAGATCCAGAAAGCAGCTTTCCAGAACTCTCTATACCAGCCTGCAAAGTGCTTATTTTTGGCTTGGACAGGTTGACTCACTTCCAAGTTCACACAGCTGGAAAGTGGAGGTGGTGGGATTCTAGAATTTGTGTTCTTAACCACTTCCCTAGTGTTTAGTCACTGAAGCACTCGAAAATGGTTTTTACACAACTTTGCCATGATTCATTCATCCTGGGATGGTTTGTACCCCCAAAGCACTGGATAAAGATTAAGAGAAGTATGAGAAATCAAAGCAACAGTTCCACTGATTTAATCTATCAGGGTCAAGTTGAGATTCCAAGAGACCATGTTGTTGAAACAAACCTTGAGAGTAGGTGCATCTTTTCTTTAAGAAGTAACATTGATCTTGCCAAGACGTCTGATGTTTATAAGATCACAGTGCTATTAAAAACCATCAAGGTGGCCCAAGTACTTGGGTTCCTGCCACCCAGGTGGGAGACTTGGATAGTGTCCCTGGCTCCTAGCTTCGGCCTGGTCCAGTCCCGGCTCTTGCAGACACTGGAGAGTAAACCAGAGGATAGAACCTGTCTCATTGTCTGCCAGTCTGCCATTCAAGTAAATAATTTTAATAACTATCAACATAAGTCAGATGTGCTTACAATGATATTGTGGCAATTGTGTTAGTCTTGAACTCCCTCTATTTTACCTATACCCTTTTCTTTGCTTTTGAGAACGCACGGGATGTAAAGTTAAAGTTCCTCCCATGCTGTTATAGAACTTAGTATAGAATGTTAATTTTTAATTGTTAATTTGTTAAAAGGGGTAATAACCTTGCTTAAATAAGTAAATTAAAATTGTAATTAATTGAATGAACACACAGCTGTGTTTCAACTCCCTAGACATTTTTGCCTTGCTCTTAAAAGATTTATTATGGCACTGACATGGATCTACAGTTAAGTTGAACAAAATCGAGGCCTTGGTGTATAGGCAGGAGGAGATCACTTTGAATTAGTGAGGAATTTCCAGTTACAGGATATTTTCAAAGTGGAATTTTTAAACTTTCAAGTGGGTTGCATAATATCAACTAGAATGTGAACTCTTATTCCCTGCTAAGTGCCTGGCACACAGTAGGCCTTCAGGAGTTAGCGTAAGACAATAAACTTTGGGCAAATGACTTCATGTTTCCTCACTTGTGGACTCTGGTGCTTGGACTATTTGGGTATATGGTCTTTCCCCACCCATGGCCAGTTTTATAATTCTTTTCTTCCAGCAAATTCCAACTCCCAAAAGATGCTGTCTTTTAAAGAATTTAAGGTTTTCTTTCCCATGCTTGTGTTGAGCAAAGATGTATGACGGTATCCAGTATTTGTAATCAGCAGTAGAAAACCAGTGCGGATATAATTCCAAACAAAGCAGACATCACACTCTAATTTTCTTATGCAGCCTATTGTGGGTAAATAAGCATTTTGGAAATGATGCAACTGCAGTGTACATGACGGACTTTGCAGAGCTTACCATATTACACTAGGTCATCTTCCAGTCTCCTTCACCTCTGAAACAGATTTCTATGAGCTTCAGTTTCCTGATGTGTAAAACAAAGGGATGGAGCCCTGTGATCTCTCTAGGAGGTGCTCCCATGATCCCAAGCTATGGGAACTTGAATTAGACAAATATGGGCTTCTAATAAATACTCTCAAATTAAGCACTGGTGTATTTAAGAATGTTTTTATAGTTAGAAGGGAAATCGCATACATGCAAATCATTGGACGAAACCATCTTCATGGTTTTTTTAATGCCCTCTACAAATTGCTGACACTATTATTTGCATTAAAGAAAAAATACTTTATTACATAAATGTAAACTTCTTCCAAGGATACAGAATGATATAGTCTGCATTCATAATACTTATATTGTTGAACTGTGATAAAGTGACAGATAAGTATAATTTCATTCAAAGTAATCAACCCTATTTTACAGATAAGGAAATACAGAGAAATGTTCCACACTTACTAGAGACAGAGCCAGAATCTGAAATGAAGTCAGTCTCTGTGGGGAGCTCAGTCTTTTTAATCAAATTTCAAACTTAAGGCATGATTAGCAGGCATATTCATTCATCCACTAGAAAGAAGTGGACAAAGGCACTTTATTCTAATGGAGATTATCATGTCAGAGTGCCAGATTGTTAAAAGGAATCCTAGATCATATTTTCAAAGTTCACGACAAGCCAAAGACGATATGTAAGGAGAAACATTAGAACAAGAACCACCAGCAATCCAGAGGCCCAGGGACCTGCTAAGGATCTTCAACCCAGAAGTACCACAGCAAAAGTTACTGGTTGATGTGGCTTCAAAACAGGCCAACTCAAAAATAGGACTTTTCCAACTAGGTGGGCTTTCCATGCAGCAGGAATATCCATAATTCCAACTTCTCACAGTGGTTTTTACTAGTACGTCATTGTTTACGGAACTGGTTTGTCACATGGGAGTCCAACTCTTGGGGTCCTGGAAGAACCACGATCTGGGTGCTTGCAGCGAGCAAAGAGGGTTCACATTCAGTCCTCGGACGGCAAGGACTCCTCCCCTGGTGCATGTTGATCCCCTGACTCTTGACTTTGTTGATATGGCAAAGAACAAGAGAAAATGGGGTGTAGAGAGAATGATTTGGGCACTGATCTTGTCCCCTTGTTAGTTTAACTTCGTGGCACTCAAATTAAATCTGATGTGGCAGAACGTGGCTGGCTTAGCACCAGAGCTTTTACATTTTCTCCCCATTGGCTCACAGCTAGACTACATTTCCCAGCCACCCCTGTAATTAGAAGTGGCCATGTGACCAAGTTCTGCCCAATGGATGTGGGCAGAGGGATGTGTGCCACTTCTAGGCCACACTATGACAAATATCCCACCGGATTCCCCTTTCTCTTTGCCTGCTGCCCATTGCTTTCTAGAGTAAACTTGGAATTTTCAAGTTGAAGACCACAGTGCCTCTATCAGCCTGGCTCCCTGAAAGACACTTCCCCCCCTGCCCCCCAGCTCAGTCCTCCATGACAGGCTGCTAATTGGGCATTTATACGCAGAAAATATTTTAAAACAACATTTATTTGAAACGTAGCACTACAGAGAGTGGGAAAGATCAACACACACACACAGGATGGGGGGAAGAGAGAGAGAGAGAGAATCTTTCATCCACTGGTTCAGTTCCCAGATGGCTGAAGCCTGAAGCCAGGAACCTAGAACTCCATCCTGGTCTCCTACGTGGAGTGTGGAGGCCCAAGCACTTGAGTCAGTCTTCCCTTGCTTTGCCAGGCACATTAGCAGAGAGCTGCATTGGAAGTGGAGCAGCCAGGACTCAAACCAGCACTCATATGGGATGCCAGCACTGCAGGTAGTAGCTTAACCTGCTGTGCCACAGCACAGGCCTCAATAACCCATTTTAAAGCCCTTGAGATTTCAGGGTTTATGCTAATGGCAGCTCACTTTTAACTAATACATTTGACCGTGACCTTTCTCACGAGGCTTGTTTGCTACATATCATTCTACCGTTGGAAGATCAGGTAGAGAGAGGCAAGGGAGGCATCCTTTCTTAAGATGGTATAAGAACTGAAGCACATACACTCTAAGAGAGCTGGGGGAGCCCATTGTTGTCGTTCAAGGGCAGGAGATTCCACCAGAGCCACCCAGTCCCATTGTGGCAAGCCAGGGCACTGTGACCTTCATGGGATGGCCTAAGGTTAAGACTATAGACTCTACACTTTTTGGAATCATATCTTACTTCTGACCTTAAGGTGTTTCACCAATGTGCTTCAGTTTATTGTTGTAATGTATTTGAAAGAAAGAGATCGATCTTCCATCCCCTGGTTTATTCCCCAAATGCCCTTAACAGTCAAAGCTGGGCCAGGACAAAGCCAAGAGTCCAAAACCCAATCTGGATCTCCCCTGTGGGTGTCAGGGATGCAAGTACTCTCATCTGCTGCTGTACATGAACGGGAAGCTGGAATAGAAGTGGAGCTGAGATTCAAACCCAGGCACTCTGATATGGGATGCGGGATCCCAAGTGGCTTCTTAAGCACTGTGCCAGACGCCTGCCCCATATTAATTCTTCTAAGGAAAATATGAAGTGAATGTGTCCCAAGGCTGTTTCATTGGCTCAGTTCTGCAGCTGGCCCAAAGATATCCCAAAGATCTCTACAGCCAGCTAACATTATCTTTGAGTGGTAAGACTGTATTTAGTTTTTCTTCATATTCTTCTGTGGTTTAGAATTTTCTCCGCATAAACTCACAGCATGACTTATAATCAGAGAAACCTTGATGTTAGGTTTTAGAAGTAGCCTGTATAACCCCTAGGGAGACTGTACATCCCACACGTAGACAACCTAATAACATTATAATTAGCTGTGCCTTCCATTTTCTTCCTTGAAAGTTCACCTGTCGTGACTTTGTATAAAAATTTGTGAAATAGAGGGTATGGTTATCAGATCTGCTGAAGCCTTCCTTCTTCCATGTTTCTAAAGTGATCCAAGTGCATTTTGAAAATTGGAAGCAAGTAGCATAAAGAGAAAAGAAGTGGAAGTGGAAGCCTTATACTCCCACGTTCCATCGATGGAACATCTTTTTACTTGCCAGCTTCCCAAGCTTGGGTTCAAGTCTTTGTTGTGTCTTGCCCAGCCTGCTGTAGTAGTTGGCTCTCCGGCTTTCTCACTTAGATTTCCCTCCTCAATTCACAGCAAAATTTAAAGGAGGCACCAGGGCAAGCCCAGGAGCTCCCTGGAGGGAAAGGGCTTCAGGCAGAAGGAGCAGCAAGTGCTAAGTCCCTGATACGGGACTAGGCTGGTGTGCTGGGGGAACAGCAGGGAGGCCGGGACGGCTGAGGGAACATGGGGCGGAGAGCCATCTGCTCCCTACGGACGGTGGGGTGATTCCGCCAAGAAGCAGGGATGGGACGCCCGTGTTGTGAGTGCTCCATAAAAGCCAGTCCTACCAGCAACATTTACAGGGCTTCAGACTGAAGTAGTTCCAGAAGCTGCCATCGTTCTGAACACAGATTGGGGCTGGCTTCCTGAAAGGAAGAGGGCAGCCGAGATTCTACACTGGCACGGGCCTCGCCCGGCAGCCCAGAGAGGACTGGCTGTGTGTCTGATATCCGGGACACTGGGAAGGGGCGATGGTGGTCCACGACGCCTCGCTGTCAGAAGTTATTTCACTGCCTCCTAAAGGGTACATCCCTCCCGGCAGAGGCAACAGCCGGTAGGTCTGGGGGCTCCTTGTTTTAGAGCACAGCCCAAGATGAGAAGCAGCCCAGTGCAGGGGGCTGCAGAGCCCGGCCCACATCCTCCTTCTACTCTTTCCATAGTCATCTTGTAAGTGATTTGATTGCTCTGTGCCTCAGCTTCCTCTTATGTAAAATGGGGCTACTTAGAAGTTGTCAGGAGTTATGATTTCTATAGCGCCTGGTCTTCGCAATGGCACACAGGTGCTTGGTAATGAATTGCCACTCTACTCTCTCAAGCATCTAAACTGCACACCAATTTGCATTTTCTTTCAGGGAGTTTATGGACATCGAAAATGCACCTCATGGGCCCTGCGGGGGCGGGGGGGAGGGAGAGCGATCCATAAACCCCTGATCTGGAGAGACAAGGGCCAAGGGGTGGGCGAGTGATGCCGTGCACAGGTGCGAGGAGAGGAGTCAGGGGTTCAGGGACCAAGAACGCATTGCACCCTCCCATTCTGGCCAAAGTCCCCCTCGAACTGCTAATCATTTGCCACTTGCCAAGTTCCATCAGCTAAGAACTCAAGTTTTCTTTAGTGATGTCAGTATTCATCTTTTAAAAATGACATTATGTAAGCGAACTTATTGAGCAGTGTGAAGCGAGACAGTTACAGCTCAAGTAAACACGTCTCGGATGTGCCGAATTAGCCATGTTTTCAGTCACTTTTCTCCTTTGGCTCTGGAGTCAAAACTGAAAATGCTTCTTCCTGGAAGAAGTCCTGAAGTTGTCCCAAGTCCTGAAGAGCCAATATAATAGCAACAAAATGATTGTTTTGTTTGGGGCTCCCATAAGAGTGCCCAGGTGTGGCAGCTTGTTTTTAACCATCTTGCTATGGGACAGTAATTCAATCCAGAGGAGGACTGCCCCCAGATTACAAGTGTCAGTTGGGTCTCAGATATTCACCCATGGATCAGTTCATCGTATCCTCCTTACATCTACTCCTAAAAGATGAAGCCTTTACTTAAGGGTGGCTGTGTTACAGGCCACTTCCCGTTAGTATTACCCCAGTCACAGCTGCAAGACAACCATCTCCCCATTTGAAGGTTTCGCACCTACTGCAGTGTCAAATGGTGCGGAGAAAAAGGAAGCCTTCGGGAACACCCAGACGTGCTCTTGCGTGGCTTGAGTGCAGGTGTTTGATCTGGGAGGTGATCCTAAGAAGCAAGGGCATCAGTAAGAAACGAACAGTGAACAGGGCTGTATTACTGATGTCGCTCCTTCGGCCACAAAAGGAACGACGCTGCTCGCAGTTAATCTGTCTCCAGTAGACTTTTACTTAGAGTGGGAAAAAGAGTGGGGGACTGGGAGAAGGGGGAAGAGATAGCGCGCACGTTCCTTAAGGGGGAAAGCTGGCGTGCACGCTCCTTCTCCCGCGGTCTGCTTATATACCGAATTCAACCAATCACAGTCATTCAATCACAGTCCATGCACGGAGCTCTCCAATCCGGCACTTGATCACGATCAGCTGTGGAGTCACGCAGCAGGCAGGGCATCAGCGCCATCTTGTTGTTTACCATGATCCTCAGCTAGATGGAAAGTTCAATCAGCTGCTACATCCACATTACTGCTATAAGCCAAGCCCAGCATGGGGGGTCCCATGGCAGGCCTATCCATGGGTCTCCACAACTGACATCACCGTTGGAGGCCTTGAAGGCCACGGGGATTCGCGATGGCCATTTTCCATGTTGTTTTCAATTTGAATTGGGACAGACGTTCGCACAGATCCTTGTAAGAGCTGTCAAGTCCAGTGTTCGCTGTGCTTGGTGGTTAGAACACTCCTCCACACTGGGATTCTGAGTGACAGCAGTCCCGGGAGGATTTGTCGACACGGTGTAGGTCATTTTTTCTCGTGACTTTCAAATCCATCCCTCATCCTTCCCTTCCTTTGCTTTGTCGCACAGAGACCTGACCCCTTGCACTATATTTCACATCCCCTTGCCAAACGGCTTCCAGCCAGATGTGGCCAGTGGGTAGCAGCAGCAGGAGAGCGGAGCGCAGGTTTTGGCTGGCATGTCCACGAGGCACTGTGGCTCCTCCATGACCCCAGTCTCACTGGGCAGCCCCCCTCGTGGTCTCAGCTCCGGTGCTGTGGCTGCTCCTGGCACTTGGTTATGCCTCCCGCCTCCCTTGGTCATGTGGCCCTAGAAGCAGCAGCCTCTCCATCGCTCCAGTCTTTCACCTTGGCACCACTCCCTGTGTTAAATTTCTGCTCATGTTGTAGGCTCCTGACTCAGTCTTGACTGATTGAAATTTTTTGAGTTGACTGGTGAAGTCTCTAAGATTTACTCCTTTATTCAAAGTGGGGGGAGGGGGAGAGGTGGGAGAGAGATCTTCCATTCACAGCTTCATTTGTCAAATGGCTGCAACAGCCCAGTCTGGGCCAGGCTGAAGCTAGGAGCACAAACTATCCAGGTTTCCCACATGCGTGCAGGGGCCCAAGGACTTGGGCTGTCTCTGCTGATGCTGGTCAGCCACTGGGCCAAATGGCAAAGCGTGCCTCTGTTGCCCTCCCAATGTCACGCTGCCTCCCTCTTCCGTGGAACTCAACTTCTGCCCAGTGCCTTCGCCCTGCTCCTTGCCTTCGTCTTGCACCTGCCCAACTCCACCTTCACCTGCCTACACGAGCAAATGGTGTGCTCAGAGGAGCCCGTGTTGAATGTTGACTCTCCCCAGTGTTCTTCTACATTGCCCGTGTGGTAAGTTGTTGCTAGATAATCAGAAGGATTTAGCCAATGTACGTTAACTCACACTAAAGTGTGAATGTCTGATTGCCCCTTAGTGCTCCCCAGAGTACTTTGGAAATTAATGCTTGGAAAGGTGACTCAACAAACTCTGATTGGTAGAACATTAGAGTACTGTGAGGGATATGTTGAAGAACAGAGACTGAGGGCAGATAATTCCAGCTAAGTGAGGGCATCAAGGCAAACCACTCTGCCTCCGCTTGCCTTGCTGGCTTCAGGGGGACTGGGGAGGCTGAGCACTCATTTGGCCCCGCTTTCAAGCAGAACTGTGACTCCTTATCCAGAGATGACCAGTTATCTACTGTCACTTCGGGAATTGGGCTGAGAGGCCACCAGGTGTGTTCATTCTGCAATTTTTAGTTTCCATATTTATTCTTTCCTATTGACTGTACATTAAAACATTAAAAGATAAATTATTTTGGTGTAAAAACTGAAATCTACAGTTTTCTCATAATACATTTTCCATTAACTTTTTGAAGATCCCTTATATATAAGGATAACACTGAAAATTATTATTCTGAGAAAATTTTTGAAAGCTTTTAATATAAATTTCATAGCTACAGCTTTTTGGAATATAGTGGTTCTTCCCCCCATACTCGCCCTCCCACACCCACTCCTGTCCCACCTCCTACTCCCTCTTCCATCTCATTCTTCATTAAGATTCATTGGAAACATTTAATTTATGAGATAACACCCAATGTCGGTGAGGGTTTGGGGAAGTAACATTTTCATATGCAGCAGGTAGTAGTATAAATGGTTCAGGTTTTCTGTGGGGCATTTTGAAAATCCAAATTCCTGAATGTCTAAAAGAAACCACCAAGTATGTGTGCAAAAATTTAACCAAAAGGATTTACTGCAGTGTTGTTTATAATCATGAAAAACGGTACAAACCAAAATACCCATTAAAAGGTAACTTGTTATATGGATAACCGATACAACCAGTCAGTTAACTACTGGGCATCCATCACAAATGGTGCTGTGGAAAATTATTTAATGATAAAAGACAATGTCCTGGATATACCATCATGAGAAAAATCAAGTTGTAAATACTTTTGTGATATTATCCTTTTTATACATACAAATGCACACATGCATGCATATATCTGTTTACATATGTAGAATACACACAGAAAATATAAGCTACAATGTTAATATCATTTATCCCTGGGTGGTAAAATTCAGTGGTTTTTATTTTCTTCATTTTGTTTATCTGTAATTTCCAAAGCCTTTCTAACAAGCGTGTATTATTTTTTCACACAGGAAATAAAAGAACTGGATCCAATCCTCTTCCCAAAATGAAACTCGGTAGCTCTTGTGGTTTTTACACCCTAAGCCCACTCATCTAGTTTAACTCCTAAGAAAGAAGTGCTTTAATAGGTATAAAGTCCGTGCTAAAAAGCAGCACAGTTGGTGGAAATTTACACATTTTAGTGAGTATTGGCCAGCGTCTGAAGTTCTTGGTCATCATTCTTAGTTTGAAATAAACTAAACCATTACATAGCAAAACCTGCAGGATGCTGCGCTCTTCATAGAGACTTGAAAAGAAGGACTGATCAGGCTGGTGAAAAATACTAAAGCAACATACTGCCCTCTCTCGGTAGCTATTTGCAACTCCTTTTACATTCACTTCTCCAGATGCTAATCTGCAAACCGGTACATGAACTAAACTAATCCGAATCACCTTTTCCCTCAACAGAAAACGCTGATAATTCCAGTCTGTTATCGCCATCTGGTAAGACTTTTTTTCAAATGACTTCGGGGAATTTCAGGAAAAAATATTTTAAAAATTCACACAAATGTGGCATGGAGTCAGACACAGCAAACTGGGTTTTCCTCTAAGAAGCTTAATTATGTCATGCAGTCTACACCCGAGAAGTCAGTAGCAAACGTAGCCAAGAGGACAGACCTAGTAGTCCTTCCATTTTCCTGGGCAAAGCTGGAGAGGGAGTCACTGGAAGAAACTGCCTTTCCTTATGGTGGCCCCCTACGTTCTTCCATTATTTTTGGTGCTGAAGTTCACACGTCTCCTATAGAGAAGAACACAAACGTGCCAGATGTTCTTGTACTTAAGGGATGCGATGTTCTCGTAAAGTTCCTCCATTTCCCTGCCGAGGGAGTATTTTTCCAAAAGGCTTCAAAGGGCTCAGCGCTCACTAGTGCTGTGAGTAAGGTGGGGACAAATTAACAGCTGGATCCTAGATCGGCAGGGACCAGGAACTGAACCAGGATTCGAGACTGCTAGCTGGAATGGCGCCGTAGGGGACAGTGGCCCCGTGTCAGCCCTTAGCTGAGGAGAGCGTGAAGCCTCGGGCAGTGGGGATACTTTTCCAAGATCAGCTTCCAGCGCCATGTCCCATGAAGGCAGCAGCACGTGGCCTGTCCGACCTGTGTCTCGTCTCTGCCGTGCCCTAGGTTCCAGAACAGACTTTTAGGGTAACAAGTGAGTCAGCTTCCATTCTACCCTTGGTTGTGTGAAAATGAGCTTCTAGTAGTGTTGATTCGTTTATTCCCAACAATTTGATAATAATTGCTGTTACTCCTCACGCACACTGCTCATTCTGATCTTACAGCGTGAGCACTGCCGTGCTCATGTCACAGGGGAGGCAGCTGAGGCTCGTGTTGGCACAGTGTCTGGAGCCAGATTTGGGGTTTTACTCTGACCACCCCTCTTCACCTCACTGCTAGCTACACGATGATGGGCAAGTGCCTCACTTCCCTGAGGTGTCAACTGGGGACAACCATGGTACCTGCCTTGTAGGGTAGTTGTGAAGATGAACTGTAACACATTGCCTAACACAGTCAAGCCTCAATAAATAACTGACATTACTAGGAGTTATTGAGTAACGAGGCAAAGATCAGAACCAGCCTGCGGGCCTCCAGAGCCAAGCTCCTCTTTCCCTGGGCCAAGTTGCTCTCTGATCGTTACGTTCCAGACCGCAGCGAACATGTAGTTTGCTTCTGGTTGAATAGCTTCCAGCAAACTTAACTATGGTGGTGCCTGCAAAATTGTGCTTGCCTGCAGTGGAGCATGGGGCCTTAGGGAACCCAGCAGATCTAGTTACAGCCTGGGTTCTGGCTGCCCCAGCGAAGAGCTGCTGAAGCCGGAGTGCAAGAGCCAGGGGTAGAACTGAGGGATGCATGGATAGATGTGCCACAGGCCTCTTTCTTTGCCTGATGTCTCCAGGCATCAACATTTGGGAGCATTAATAGTCATTCATTTAAAAACTTTAAATCAATTATTTTATTCTGGGCTAAGAGCAAAGTATTCCGTATCCATGCTGTGAGTCTTGCTCTTTGGAAATTGTCTTTCCCAAGACATACCTTTGGTAATTAAAAAAAAAAATCATGAAGTGACAAAATATGGAAGCAATAATGTGGGACAGGGTGTGTGTGCGCATTCCAGGCAACGCATGAGCAGTCTCAAACAGGCCAGCCAAGTGCCCCGACACACCCAGATTTTGTCCCTCCGGGCTGAAAACCAGGCTCCTTGGTATAAAACTCATTTGAGTTGTCAAATGTTTGTTGGCTTTTCTCGTGATGAGGTCAGGCCATTGGATCTTTTCAATACTTCAGTATACATAGTGTGTGTAGCAGATTGATCTCTGAATAGAAATGGTGTTATTCCCCTGGAAATTTATAGCTTGATTGTCTTAATAGCAGCCATATTTTAAAATAACTTACCAGGAAATTGTGTTCAATAGGATAGTATTGAGTGGCAGAAACTTTTGTTAAATCCCAACTTCACTTGGAAGAAGTAGGCATCATTTTAACAGAATGGAGCCAGTGTACCAATATATTTCATCTCTATGGTTCAAGCAGTTATTTAAAATGCTTCTTAGAACTCTTAAAAATCTTGAAAGAAGCATTTCTTGTATTTTGGTGTGCTTCTCAAACTCATTTCCGTAAGATTCCATGCATAGACGTTGTGGTCGTAGGTAGGTTTCAGGCCCCTTCCTCTACAATTCCAATTCCATGTGTACTCACTGCCGTGGGGGGCAGGCACCTGCTCCAGTGGTTAAGATGCCCACATCCCATGTTGGAGTGCCTGGGTTTGATTTGAACTCTGGCTGCCAGTTCCAGATTCCTGCCAAGGGAGATAGCAATGATGGCCCAAGTACTCAGGTCCTTGCCACTCACACAGGAGACCCGGATTGTGTTCCTGGCTCCTAGCTCCTGCCTGGTCTGGCCCTTACCTTTGCAGGAATTTGGGCAGTGAACCAGTGAATGGGAGTGGCCTCTGCCTTCCAAGTAATTTTCATTATAGATTTATTTATGTACTTGAAAGTCAGAGTTACACAGAGAGGAGAGGCTGAGTGAGCGAGCAGAGGCAGAGAGTGAGCGAGAAGAGGCAGAGAGAGAAGTCTTCCATCCACCGGTTCACTCCCCAATTGGCTGCAATGGCCAGAGCTATGCCAATCCACAGCCAGGAGCTAGGAGCTGCTTTCAGTTCCGCCACACGGGTGCAGGGGCCCAAGGACTCCGGCCATCTTCTGCTGCTTTCCCAGGCCACAGCAGAGAGCTGGATTGGAAGTGGAGCAGCTGGGTCTTGAACTGGCGCCCACTTAAGATGCTGGCGTTTCAGGCCAGGGCGTTAACCCACTACACCACAGCGCCAATCCCCCAAGTAATTTGTTTTTAAATGCACGCTCACAAAGTGATTGTGGGGCTTACAGATGGATCTGCTAGTATGGTTTCTATTTCTTTCCATAATTGTCTCAAAAGTTCTAACTCCTTAAAAATTTAATAATTATCTCCATGTTGTTATTGTTTTAATGTTTTGTTGTCATTTTCTCTTGCAGCTGAATCGTCTGTCAGTTTTGTTTCCTACTCCAATGGTACTCCAGGCAAGATTTTGAAAACATTTAAACCTAGATTTGGCCCAATTTGTTAAGTTTTGGTTTGACTTGTACTTTCACCTTGTTTTTCTCCTTGGGATAAAAAGAGGTTCAAACTACAAGTCTCAATGGTAAGAATTGTTCTGAAGCAAGTGAAAGCTACAAACTCTGAATGTGAATATAAATAGAATGGATGAGGCTGGAGGGTTCAATTTCTAAATTATTTCTGAAGACATTGATAGTTGCCAGTAACCGAAACCCTCAAGAGTGACTGCAGCTTTCTGGTTGCATGATAAAACTCGTACGATCCTGAGAGAAGACCCCCCCCCCCCATCACTCTGAATGTTATAGAGAAGAAGCACAGATCACATTGCGAGTGCTATTGCACTTGTTCTCGCACACGATGCCAGCAAGTCTGACAGGACAGATTGTTTCAATGTGAAGAGCACATCCAGTGACTTCAATATGATTCAGCATGGATTTGCAAGCACGGAGCGTCCAAAGGCAGCCTTTCTGTAGACAGTTTTATCAATTTTGAAAGAGTAGGAAATGGAAAAATAATTGGCATCCTCATCAGGCTAGAGCAAAGGACAAAGAACTGGGCTGTGCCGGAGGCGAGTGGGCAGGGCAGCACGTTCTATTCCCTCCCCTCTGCCTCCCATCTCATTGTGGTCAACCCCCAGCACCTTCCACAACCTCTTAGTCAAAGTCTCACCGCGGTCTTGGTGGGTAAGCAGCTAAGCAATCATAGATGCAGCTCATAGCGACCAAAACTGGTTTAAATTCGTATTTGGCCCAGTGGGAAAGACCAAATGTTGCCACTTTTATGTACAATGACCTTTTACAGTGAAAAAGAGTATCTTCCATTTAGCTTTGGCAGCAGTCTTGGGTCCCATTGTGTGTGCGTGCGTGTGTGCGTGTGTGAGATTCGTTTTCCTAACATTGCACCCAGATTAGTAAATTCTAGAATGATTTTCATTTAAAGAAATATCAGTTAAAGTAAAGTTTGATTATAAATCAAGCAGGATCCAAATGAGATTTTCTCAATAGTTGAATGTAATGTTTAAAGAACTTCAAATTCCAACTAGAATTATTTAAAATTGCTGTATAAGAGCGTGTCAGTGTGAGAAATGCAAGCACCCACAGTGCTGGAACTATCACATCCCTGTGGGACTTTTATCACAACAGAAGGGAAGAGGAACATTTTAAACAGCATAGATGAATTTACTTAAAGTCAATCACTATAAGTGTGTTGCTGTACATTAGATGCATAACTTGCTTTCAGGAAACATTTTAAATGAGGACTTTTGTCTCTGGGGATTGGAGAATGGGGAGTGAAGAGGGGATGGGCAGCAATTACTTTAATATATAGCCCTAGGGATGCTTCTTACATTTTCACTAGTGCACACTCCTATAAAGCAATTTTAAGTAGTTCAAGCTTAAATTTGGAGTTCTTGAACATTATATTCAACTACCTTTTCAGATGGATTTTGTAAAATTTTCTCCTAGATCTAGAAAGAACCAAAACGTTTAAGGAGTTATGAAGACGCATGTCTATTAACCATGCCAGTAGTTATGCTAACTTTTGAATTTTATTGCAGATGCCACATCAAGCGTATTATCTACATTAAACAAAACAGGTAATGCCAAGTTATTTTTGAAGTCAAAGGCTTGTGTTCTATGGCTTGAGTTTCTCACTTGTGTGGTCCATTGGGTTAGTGAAGAGCCTTCCTTTGTCTCCTTGCCCACTCTCCTGTGCCTTCACCTATTGATTTATTATCCCTCTAATGTTGACATTGACCTGTGATTCTCTGGTCACCACCCCTCTCAACTTCTAAACTGTTACAGCCCTAACACTCCACTTAATAGCATCTATTATTTTTCTAATTTGACTAGTGATACCTATTAGCTTATAATAAAAGGATATAGAGAAATACAAAAGAAAATAGAAATCATCTTTAATGTTACTCTCCTAGGACTACTGTTAACCATTCAGTATATTTCCATCTAGGATCACATAGATGTATTTTTATATGCAAATACTCTGTATATGTCCTTCACAAAATAATCAGTTTACATAGGTTTTCTTCATCTTACCCTTTGACATAATAAATCGTAAGTATTTTCCAATCTCCCTTTCTATTCATGACTTAATATCCCATTGTGTACCATGTGTTGAACATTAAAGCCGTTTCTATTTTTTTAATAGAAGTTGTTGCAATGAGCATCCTGGTGCCAACATCTTTGCACTCATCCTTGATTTCCGTAGGCTACTTTCCAAGGATTGGACAAAATGGCTCAGCAGTGTGACTATTTTAAGGCCCTTGATAGCTACTGCCCAGTTACCTTCTAGAAGGGTTGTACGTAGCAACATTCCTGCCATCAGATGAGAATGACTAAGTCACCAGACCTTTGCTGAGACTATGTCGTATATTGTTAACTCTTTCTCTCCGTTCCTTAGGTTTTACTTTTCATTCTTGATTATTAGTGAGGTTGAACATTCTCTTGAGAGCACTTTGGTTACTAAAACCAAAAGTTTATTCCACAGTTGTGTTTTGGTTGCCTTAAAAAGAAAATATCAGAGCAAACAAAATATATTGACGGGATCATTTATCATAAAGCAAAATGCCATCAGCCTCTATAATTGCCACCAGTCGTTGTCCATGGGTCACGTATTGAAACAGAAACTCATCAGTAACATGGCACACACAAGTGAAGTTTCTGAAACTGCCAGGGTAATGTGAGCATTCAAGTGAGTCTCTGAGAGCTTGTCCTTTTCTTCAGAATTTGCCCATCTTTGCAAATTTGTGTCCTGAACACAGTCTTTTCTAATTGGCCACCCTCACAGCATGGATTTCTGAACATATTCTCCATTATCTGGGGAAGGAACCGTGGCCTCTGTCCCCATGTGTGTTGGCAGGTTATTTCCAGGGTGTCTTCCTTCCAAGCATGTTAATATTTGCCTGTGAGTCCTTGACTTTGAACAGTCCTGGTCCTGCTATGGGTTTGTTTTGCGGCCATAGTTAGATGGCCTCGACTGTTCTGAGAATAGTTTTGTGTATCAATATGATGGGAATAACATTGTATTAACTCTTAAAATAGCAGGACACTTGATTGCATACTAGCGATATTTTAGATCTCACGTGTACTGTTTCATATTAGTTTTTACTCTGAATCACTTGCAATTTACAACCTGTCCCCTTTAAGTTCTTATAGCAACTTAATTCCACATGTATGATATGCAAATGCTCATTCATTGGTCTAGCAGTAGCACATGGAAACTTAAGTAGAATTACACATCCGTGGAATATGTGATAGGTGTGATCTCACTGGGTAGACGTGGGAATCCAGCTCCCAGATTCCCTCATGGCAATGCTACATGATCCATGTATGCGATTCCTGTTCATTCTGTTGAGAGGACCGATAGCATCTTAAAGGTGTCAACAGTATGATTTTCGTAGCACTTCACTAAAGTGATACTCATGGCAAATTGTTTTTTTAAAAACAAGCAACAGTTCTGCTCTAATATTTAAATTGCTTCTTTACAGAAAAAACTAAAATCACTATAGTAAAAACCTTCAATGCCTCAGGTATGACTTATTATCAATATTGAGCTTTTTTATGACTAAATAAAATTAAAGAAATGGCTGGTGTTAATGATTTATCTTTTTTCCTACTTTCCTACTTTGTAAGAATAAAATCTGGTTGATGAATAGATGTTTATACACGGGGTCCCTGAAGTTGAACTAGGTGTTTGGGGACTATCTAATAAGCAGGCACAGTGCCCATCCTCAAGAATCTTCTAGTCTAAAGAGGAGACGAAGCAAACAGATAACATGAACGTGCATGCAAATAAAGACAAATGATTATATGAGTATTTCTGACATGAAGGGGCATGGGAGATAGGAGAGGTCAACCCAACTCTTTAAATCAAAGAGGGGATGCACTTTCGAGTACCTGATGCAAGCTGAGGTACACAAGACATGCTTAACAACGGCTTTGGACTGAAAGCAATGGCTGGCCAACTGTTGCCAATGGACCAGATCTGCTTCACTGCCTATTTTTATAAATAGTTTTATTGGAATGTTGTCATGCCCATTTGTTTGCATATTTTCTATGGCTACTTTTTGCTACATTAGAATAGCAGAATTGAATAGTTGCGGCACAGACCAAATGGATATACAAAAGCCTAAGATATTATCTGACCCTTGACAAACAAAGCTTTCTTCCTCATGATCATTCCTTCAGGAATGATCAATGGTCATGTACTTGGGAGAGATTGAAGATAAGAGCCCCAGAAATAGAAAATTCTATTAATGAGCAGCAAAAAGACACTCATTACTAAAGGTGGATGTACAGCAACAATTTAGAGAAAGATGACAGATGATAGAATGAAAAGCTTAGTGAACAAACTAAGGACTCCTAGTGTACAATGGAAATAAGCTAGCAATTGGGCATTGCATACATAACCCTGACCAAACAAGGCCTAACAAGGAGACTCAAATATCACTTAGTGGAAACCGTTTTCCCCTTGCTAAGTACATTATCAGCATCTGCTCCTCCTGTTTACTATTCATCTCTCATGCTTCACCAAAAAGATGCAATTAATGAAGGAAAGATTCTTACAGAAATGAACCTTGAGCGTTTTTTACATCAAAGGTGAGGCACACTTCTCCTGTCGCCAAAGGAGAAAGTGTTTCTCAGGTTAGTGTGTGTGAAGATGTTTGTTCTAATGCGGCTTCATTTCAGCTCCCCACTCATCTCTGCCTCTTTTGCATGTCTGTGTGCTCTATGGTCCTGGCCATCACTCCATTGTGCCCTCACTAAAACTTATTTACTGGCCAGCATCACCCACTGGATTGTAAGCTCCTAGAGGGCAAGGTTGTATCTGGAACTCCCTAAAGCCTAGAGAATGTTAGGTGCTCAGCAAACGTACTTTCAGTTTTCTAGTGTTTGCCCATGAGATGATATCATGACATTAACGATATTTCCTACATACATTTGCCTAAAGGGCTGGGACTAACATTAGGGTATTCATGGACTCCCCTATCCAGGAGAGGAAGGAGGCTCTGTGGGCTAAAGGCCATTCCACTTCAAATCTCTGATTTGTGGTCATGGTGCCATGTTTATACTGAACAGGAGATGGGCTAATTTGGAAGAAGTTAAAGAAATTTGACAGAGGAGTTAGGGGTCAGACACTGACATACTAGAAAGTAGTAGAGAAATTCCATAGCTGACCAACTAAGAAATGAAAACTCATTTGGTCATGTGGACTCCATCCAGCCAATATATCCAGCTTATTAATATTTTTGGTCCATATTTGATACTTAAATTCGTGAATTTTCCTGACAATGTAATCTGTAAGTGCAAATGTTCACATGCTTAACCGGCTGGGTTGCATTTTCTTTGCAGGAATCAAACCTCAGAAAAATGTCTGCAATTTGTCCTCCATCTGCAATGACTCAGGTTAGTTCTTATGCCCGTTACGCCCTACCTGATAAAATCAGCTCCATAGCAAAAATGGCTCGTTTTTCTCCTGATGTGGTGTGGTGTGCAACTCTCTCCTCTTGCTCCTTTCATAACACCTAGCTACTCAGAGTCCCTAATGAAACCAAAAACAAATTTTAGATATGACAAATTTTCTTCCCATTGTCTAGCAAGAGGATGCATTAACTTCCTTAATGTAAGATACAAAGCTCTATGGCTCAGCTGGTTAAGGCCCCAGCCTGCAGTGCCAGCATTCCGTATGGGCGCTGGTTCAAGTCCCAGCTGCTCCACTTCCCATCCAGCTCTCTGCTGTGGCCTGGGAAAGCAGAAGATGGCCCATGTCCTTGGGCCCCTGCACCCATGTGGGAGACCTGGAGGAAGCTCCTCACTCCTGGCTTCGGATCAGCTCAGCTCTGGCCATTGTGGTCATCTGGGGAGTGAACCAGCAGATGGAAGACCTCTCTCTCTGGCTCTACTTCTCTCTGTAACTCTTTCAAATAAAATAAATCTTAAAAGACATGAAGCTCTACAACAGATACTTTTCACTTTTTGAATACACAATGCATACCCTTAGTTTATTTGTGAACATAATGAAATTACTGATTATTGAAAGGTCACTTCTATGTCAATCCCTCAAGCTTTTCCTTAGGACCTTAAGTATAACAGCTTGAAACCAGATGTTTTCTTTTGCTAAGAATAAAACCAGTTGGCCTGCTAGAAAGTGGAAACCTCACATACACCTAGTGTAAATGGATGCCAATTCCAGGAGTGTCTATAATGTATTCATTTTGCCATTCCTAACTAAGACTTACACTGTTTTAAAAAATTGAGATGGAAATCTCCTGAGAACATTCTATTTTTGAAATAAGGATATTTTCTTTTCTGTGGGCCAGAGGAATGAAACAAACACTTTTCTCACATTGATTTGGCTCTGTGGGCTCCTTTCCTTGTTAAAGCCAGCGAAAGCAAATGTGAAAAACAGAAAAATACGGTGTGGCAGGGCAGAACTGGCAGGAAGAATGAAGAGGAAGGCAACATGGTATTTTATGATGCGAAAGTCACAAAATGGTGAACAGTCATTGGAATGTTTGTCGTTTTTTCTGTTCTTTTAACAATTTAATAATTTGTAGGAACACACATAGGTGACAATTTCAAGTAAAATTAGTTAAGTTGGATAAATTAGAAAATAGGAAAACAGAATGTTCCTTAAACACTTTCTATTGTGTAAATGTGAGATTTGCTCATGCGGGCTTTCCATGTAGACAGAGAGGAAGGTATTAGCCGGTTTTGATTAAAGAAAAAAACCTCTTGGATCCATTTCATTTTCGTGTGTCGTGTGTTGTCTCTTTATGGACCGCCCTATAAAATCATTTTTGAGCTTCCTCCATTTTGGTGACTAACGTCTAGTTCAGTGTTGTGTCTACGTGATGTTTGATAACCGTTTGAAAATTAAACGTGTAGGGGGAAAAAAACTGGTCATCTTGAATAACGGGTGCCAAGAAGCTTGCTGCAGTAATGTTTTCCGCAATTCAGTGACTGAATTGACCATTTGTTTTAGTGTCTGGTGAAAACAACCTCATCAGGGAACCAACTCTTTTGGCACCAGAAATCCCACCATATCCTGCCAGAAACTAGAAACTTTCATTCCTTCCAGGTTCCAGTCTGGGTTCATTAAGGGAAGTGGAGGCTGGTGAAGGAACTGGGGGTTGACCAGGAAGAATTAAGCTGAGGGTCAGTAAGTGGCGACTTCCCGATTGCTGTAGTACCACTGTGCTCCCAGGACATTTGTGAAACTCAGTATGTACTCAAGGAGAATGTGAGAGAATGGAATTATGGGTGTTGGCACACCGATACACACACACACTAAAGCTTTTGAAAAGCCAAGATTTTAATGGCTAATTCCATGCTAATATCACATGTTTACTTTTAATAATTATGTACTGTGTTAATTGAAATTTCAGTATCAATACACAAAAGTTGCCATTCTCAGTGGAAAAGTTGTTGAGAGATAGGTCATGTTAATTGTTCTGGCAACTTCGTTAACCATTTTCAAGTGGGAATGGACCACTGGGTGCTGTGCTATGGGAGTCCCTGTTGTACTTTGGGATTTGGAAAAAGAGGAGATGAGGAGGCCTTCAACCTTCTAGCTCAGAGGTTGGCACACCGCTGCCCGTAGTCCAAATATGGCATGCCGCCTGCTTTTGTAACACAGCCATGCCATTCATTTATGTATTGACTGTGGCTTCTGTCAGTATCTGCAACAGAGACGATTCGGCCTGCAAAACCTCAAGTATTGGGGCCGGCGCCATGGCTCACTTGGCTAATCCTCCACCTGCGGCCCTGGCATCCCATATGGGTACCGGGTTCTAGTACCGGTAGCTCCTCTTCCAGTCTGGCTTTCTGTTGTGGCCTGGGAGTACAGTGGAGGATGGCCCAAGTGCTTGGGCCCTGCACCCGCATGGGAGACCAGGAGAAGCACCTGGCTCTTGGCTTCGGGTCAGTGTAGCACACCAGCGGTAGCGGCCATTTTGGGGATGAACCAATGGAAGGAAGACCTTTCTCTGTCTAGCTCTGTCAAAAAGAAAAAAAAAGACCAGTGAGTAACTTGAGGTTTATTACTGAAAACATTGGCTGAACCCTGCTCAAGTTGATATGCCGTCCTTATCCCATTGCTCAGCAGACCAGTTTTTGTCGTTACAGATTTAGGAAGTTCCCAACACATTCTCTTGTTTAGTAGTCTCTATTGTATTTGTTTCCAGAGTCAAAGCCCCTAGGAGCACACCATGTAGCATACAGGTTCAATGGCATTGAGTTCAGTATTTCCCAAAGTGAGCATTTTAAGAAGAGAATTTTCTGTAGTTTCTAGAATGAAAGCTGCATTGAGTTGTTCAGATGAAGAAAGACTTTGCCCTGCACCCCCCTTTAAGTTCTCAACTCTGTTCCTAGGAAAAATATTGCAATTGGTAGCTGTATTCAAAAGCGAAATCAACATACAAAAAAAAAAAACTGGCAAAGAATAAATAGACTGCCATAAGCTGATTAACTGCCAAGAACACTTTTTCCTTCCCTCCTTTATCTGTGTACCTGCAACTAGAACATCTTAAATGACCTTTTTAAAAGATTCATGTGAGAGCCACAGTTCCTCAGTTAGCAGCTTTAAGGGAAACAAAGTCCTGTTGATAAGGGAACAAACTGTCTTTCTGAATCCCCACATAAAACTTAAGCTTCATATTTTCTGAAAATATTATTGAATAACTTAAAGAAGTAAATATAAATAAAAACAAAGAATCCAAGGAAATGTTTGCAAAGCAATTTGATAATCTTTTCATATGTTATATTAATCATTGAACTGTCAGGATACAAATCTCAAATGTCTTTTTGGAAACTTCTTTTCAGCATTTTTTCGAGGTGAAATAACATTTCAGTATGATGAAGAAAGCAACAACACCCAGGTAAGTTTTAAGCATTTTTCTTATTGCAGTCTTAAAAGGCAAATGTGTGTGTATTTCAAGATTTATTCTTTAAAAAGATTTAAGGTTCAGATTACTTATAACATTTGGCACGCTTATTTTTATAACCAAACTTAAATGAAACATATCTTGGAGTCCCCCAGTTTTGTGGTAAGGGCTTGGAATCATAAATAATCAGGGAATTTTGTTGTTAATTATATCCTAGTTTTTACTAGGTTTGCTGCTCCTGAATAAGAGTGTTAATGCGATGCATTTCCATCGCCAGTTAAAACTTGAAAAGCTATGAGAAACTCTTAGCAACCAGAACTGCACGTATTGAAGGTCAGAATCGCCCGACTCTGCGCAGGCTCACCATTCGGTGGGCACAGATACAGGGCTCTGGGTCTTCCTGTAACCCAGACTCGATCAGAGACTCCCAGCCAAACATGGCTTGTTCATCCTGTGAATACTTCCTGACCACCTGCCACCAGCTGGGTGCTAGGAGGCAGTGATGGCTACTGTCCAGTTTTCCTTTGTTACTTCAATCTGGGGCCTTTCATGCAAGGATCTTTATGATAATGTTCCAAGAAGCCTGGAAATGAAGAAAGACAGCAATTAGCACATCAGAGCTGCTGACTCGGAATATTTTTTAATGAAAACTTGTTCAGTCATTATGGATCAGCTTTTGAGAACCACTTTTCCTCAGGTGGCCCCTGAGCTCAATTTAATTGTCTGACAGATAATATTCCGTGTAGTTAAGATCCAGTCTTTGGGGGTGTAATTCTTTCAGTGGCTACCAAAACCAAAACCAAAGAGCAACTTCTTATCGGAGAGTAAAAAGTGAGAAAAGACACACCAATGATGTTTGTTGTATTCTTAATGATTTTATGCTTCTAACAGAATCAAGATAGAGCTAATGGAACTTTAAATGGAATGCTGTCTCTAAGTGAATTGAAGTGAGTAACCCGCCATTTGATTTAACACTTCAGACATCAACGATAGAAAATTAGTCGTTGAGCCATGTCTGCTTTTGGAAACCAAAACTAGGAAAGAGCAAGTGAGCGAGCTCAGTGTTATAGAGCTGATTGGCTTGAGTTTTTGGTAAACTAACAATAGTCACCTATCATCAGCTAGTGTCCCCTTAAGTTTGTTCACTGTGGTGCTCAGATTCTGTAACTGCTTCATTTGAACTGGGATTTGGGTTTTCATCTGGCTTCATAGCCAGCATGGTGGAAAGATGAGTCCACAGTCAGACTCCGTATGTGCCACTTGTTATGCATGCTTTCATGAAGCATTGGAGATTCAAAGTCAGAGATCGTTGTTACGAAAGAACAAGAACGAGCAGAGGCAAGAGAAATGCGTTCCATAGAGCTGCCCCTCAGGTAGACAGGAGGTCACAGTCCTGCTCAGCGGGCTGGCGGGGGCCAGGAGGCAGTCTTACTCAACTGTCCCTGGTCCCGGATCCTTCCTGTCCTTGCCTTTGTGCCAGGGAAGCCTAGTATCAGATAGGAAATTCACCTACACTCAGCTTTGCTACTCCCTCACAGATGAAGCTGTTAATTTATGAACTAAACCTGGTAACTATGACAACACTACAAAGTTAAAACTTCCCTAGTATTTAAAAAAAATCCCTTCCTACAGGTCCTGTTTCCAATTAGCATTTGTTTGCTTCCGATGATTCAGCGACATCTAGGCAGAGAGGGACACCATTCCAACTGGTGGATGTCCAGCATCCTCGGGGCACATCGAGACTAGAGTGATGATAGAGCCCAGGGACGTGGCTCAAGTCCTTTATGCCAGTTCTGTGACCTGCTGATGAAAATCACTTTCCTACCTTTTCAAACTTATATCGCATATGGGAAATGCAAAGCAGAAGATATCAACGACCTGGGAGGATTTTCACGTTTAGATGGGCAGTAACAGCCATAGTGATAGGAGACAGTTCTTTATTCTCAAAGTTTGGAATGCTACTTAGCATATTTGTAAGTCATTAATTTTAATTACTAGACTAGAAAGAGAGTTGAGTTCAGGGAAAGTCACCCAGAGTGTGTTGAGCACCTACTACGCACTGGGTCTTAGGATTCAAGTAGGGACAGACTCAACCCCGAGGTGGAAAAGCCAGCCTAGACTTGTCGTTCTCATCCCTGGCCATGTACCAAAATTACCATGGGAGCCTTCAAAATCCAGAGGCACAGGCACACTCTGCAGAAATTAAATCATTGTTTGGGAGCCGAGACCCAGGCATCAGTGCTACTTAATGTTGCCCAAGTGGTTCCAACACGGGCTGGTTTGGAGAAACAGACCTCTGCAGTCTGCTAGGGAAGACACAGGATGCAAACAATGACAATGATGCCATAGGATCCCTGCAATGAGGGATAAGCTAAGAGTCTGAACACAGAGCAGGAGAAGCAGTTAGACTTGACTGAAGGGTCTGGAAAACCCCAGAAGGAAGGTGGCCCCTGAGCTCAGTTGTGCAGCGGTGACTGTGCTGGGAGGAGGAGCCAGCTGACTACTGCCAGTCTTTCTCATTGTCCCAGACCTTGCCTGGAGCCACGGACAGCTGTCTCCTTTTCCTTGCGGCAGGGTTTCTCAACCTCAGCGCTATGGACAGTTGAGGCCTAATGACTCTTTTTGTGTAGCTGTCCTGTGCATTGTACTGGCTTCTCCCCACCGCAGGGCCAGTAACGCCCTCCCCAAATGTAACAGCCAAAATGGTCTCCAGACAATGCCAAATGCATCCCCACTTGGAGTGAGGGTCAGAGCCACCCCAGGTTCAGAACCACTGCCTTAGAGTGAATTTTTAAAGACACGTATTTGAGAGACAGGAGTGGGAGAGAATGCTCCCGTCTGCTGGCACTCCCTAAATGCTCACAACAGCTGGGGCCAGGCCAAGCCAGGCTGAAGCTGGGATCTGTGAACATTCTACTTCCTAGGGCCCACTTCAGCAGGAAGCTGCGATCTGGAGTCAGGGTTGGGCATCCCTATGGGATGTGGGTGTGTTGATCGCTAGGCCAAATGCCCACCCCCGAGTTCATTCTTCAGCTCGAATTCTTCCATCCTCACTTCATGAGGCTCGGAAGTTTTGCCACACTGAAGAGACAAGTGTTGGAGTGGAATTGGAGTTTTAGACTGAAAAAAAATCATAAAAGGGGAGTTGTGAGAGGGGAAGACAGGGCTGGAAAGTGCTAAAACGGGCAGGCTGGGCGAGTTGAGAATGAGGAAGAAAACAGACACAGGGTCCCCGGGGTTAGTGGCTTGCCCCTCTCAGAACATTTTTGCCTGGGCAGGCTCTCCCTCTGCCTGGGGATTGCAGCAGCCTGATGAATGACAAGATTGGGCAGCCATCATTTCTATCTTGCTCTTGGCTAGAACCCAGTTAACTCCCAGGGGTTAGTTTCCCTTTTGTAGCAATAATTTATGTTTTCCCCACATAGGAATCTCTTGATCTACCCAGTGTAGTTGCAAAATGAACACATAACCAGTGAACACTGTGTGCTTGTTTGAATTGCTAAAACTGGCTTTCAACCTCACAGCACTAATGATCTCCTTAATGTCAATTTCTCTCATTTTGGTAACAGACGGTCTGAGCTCAACAAAACCCTGCAAGCCCTAAGCGAGGTAATTACCACACACCCTGTACTTTGTCTCTAGTTGTTATTATTTGGGGGAAAGCATGGAGTTGTGCATTCCTGGGGAAATATGTATTCAAATCTTCCAAATCTGCCATGGCAGAGTGAATGAACTGGTTCCCATTATTCTAAAGAAATCAGAACAGGGGCGATAGACATTCCAAGGAGGTAAGTTTTCCTTCACTTGAGGCCTCTTAAAATGAAAACCCCAGTAGAAAGAGCTGCCCCGTGCAGCAGTGAGCTTTGTGACAGCATAGCTCACAGGCATAGGGAGCTTCAGTGAGTGACACAGCGGGAGGACGGAGATCGGGCGAGCCCCGGGGATTCTTGTGGTGCAGAGATTCTGACTCGCCCTGGGTCATCTCCTCTCATGCTTCCCAGTGATACAAACTTGTTGTTGTTTCTTTCAGACCTATTTTATAGTGTGTGCTACAGCAGAGGCCCAAAGGTCAGTCATCTTTAATGTGTCTTAAGTATCATTACTTCCCAGTTCATGAGAAAAAGCACGAAGGAGCCTTAGTTAAATGGCAAGTTCAAAGGTGTTCGTCTAAAATAAATGTTACTGACATTTATGGACTTACACATTTTAGTTTTTCCCAACACTGACCACTCTGTCCCTCTTCTCATGTCTTTGAGGCCCGGGGACAGGAGGAGTGTGTGCTAGTGGGCCACTTACTCTGGCTCTGGGAGGCTGAGGATCCTTAGCCCTTAAGATCACCAGTATGACCAAGAAGCAGAGAGGGAGAAGGCAAAGAATGGAAAGAGCAGGACAAAAAATTTCAAAGGGCACGCGGGGCTGAATCCGAAATCGTTGGACAGTTACTCAGGTTGCACGGATTCTCCTTTTCCGCCAAGTCCATTGGCTGTCCTAGCTGTGTAAACCAATGCTGTGACGAACAATCTTACCACCTGACCCCTGAGCGCTGCACAAGAGCTGCAGTCCTGGAAACCGAGTTTCTGCGCACCGCACTTTTCCTTGGTACAAACCATGGCAAGCCTTCCATGGACTTGTGCGCTGAATCCCTACTCACGCCACCTAGTTGGTTCATTATACTTCTTTTCCTTATTTGCAACATTAATTTTTGACCTAATCCAAGGCTAAAGTGAGGAGAAACAGTCTTCAGTTCTTGGTTATCTGATAATGTGGATTGACTCAGATTTCGGGTTTAAGAGACTCTGACGTTCACCTTGGTTGGTATGTGAAAGGGCTCCCGTGAGGCAGACTCAAATGGCGGACACCAGGCAAGGAGCCGGCAGAGGCGGGAGACTGGAGGTGTCAGGCGCTTGCTTCACGGCCAACTTTCAGTCCTGCCCGGGCAGGCAAGACGACCCAGTAGCTGTGTGCGCTCAGATCATCTCTGCTTTGCAACCTCAGTGAACGCGAACCGCAGTGACCCTTAAAGTCTCTGGGGTGAAGTTCAGATCACGGTAGACGGCGTTTACAAAGCTTATCGGGATGGCATTGCAAATTAACTCAGTGTTTAACCGAATTTGCAAACACAGTTACTAATATGTAGGGAAGTTCCCGATGAGCATTCTGGTTATATGCATTTGTCTTTACAGCACACAAAACTGTACGTTTACAGTAAAATTGAATACAACGATGAATATATGTGCCATAATGGCTGCTTTGAAAGGAGTGAAGATTCGACCGATGGGTGAGTTGTCCGTCTCCGTTGCTGGGTTCATTTTCACGTGACTTGTGTGATGTGTCATTTTAATTGAAAATATAATTGATAAATGTTCATATCTTACAGCTTTGTTTTTCTTCCTCCATGGGCAATTTTTAAAGAGCCCTAGAAGGTTATTGTCCCTGCTTTCTTACAGTTTCAGTACATTGTATTTGAAAACAGGATAAAATAAACCCAGTGAGAGGAAGAATTGTTTAGAGGGTCAGATGGATGGCTAATGGGATATGCTTACTTTATTTTATAAGTGATGAGTCAAAGTTGTACATATTTATGGTTTTTGTCATGTTTTGCGATGTTCTGATATGCTGTGGAATAGCTAAACCAAGCTATTTAGTATGTGCATTACCTCACACGCTTACCATTGTTTTTGTGTGGTGAGAACATTTAAAATCCAATCTTAGCAGTTTTCAATTATACAATCCATTGTAACTGTAATCACCATGTTGTGCGAATTTTATGTCCTCTCACTAACAGCTCTGCACACACACACACACACACGCACACACACACCACCACCATTTCACTGTTTCTGTGAGTTCAACTTCTTAGATTCCACGTACGAGTGAGATCATGTGGTCCTCGTGTCTGTGCCTGGCTGATTTCACTTAGCACAGTGTTCTCAGGATGTGTTTACTTCTGAATCTCTCAGGAGTTGAAGAGTGATTGATAATTGTGTGCCTACGACAACAGAAAAGCCACATAATTGTCAAAATGATGACGTCCAATTCATTTTCTCCCTTGTTTTAGACAATCGCTCTTTAAATGCAGTCCGTGGGAAGATCCGCGGCACTGATGGGTCTGGTCTCCCGTGCGGCTTTGCTACTTGCACCTTTCCTTTTTCTCTCCCCCAGAGCAGTGCTGCTGTTCTGTCAGGACACCCTGCCCTTCCTCCCCGGAAGACCTCGAAAAGCTGCAGTGGTAGGTAGTAAACATGCTGACCTTTCTCGCAACGCACAGAACATTCCATCACCACGCTGGCTTATTTGGGCATTGCAGGAGTGAAGAAGGGCTTGCCGTGTTCAGGAAGACGCACAGTTTTCTGTTGCACGCAGTTTCCATTTGAGCCACTGCTTTAAACCAATGGCTCGCAGTCTTGGCTGTACGTTAGGATGGCCTGGGGAACATTTAACAAGATCCTGACTCCCCCCCCAGACACAGCAACTGGATGTTTTGTGGTTGTTTTAGAAATAATTTTGAGAGACAGGCAGAAAACAGAGCAGAAATTAGCACCCACTTGTTCATCCCCCAGATGCCCACAATACCTGGGCCAGGCCGAACCCAGGAGCGGAGAACTCAATGTGGTCTCCCACACAGATGGCAGGAACCCTGCTACCTGCACTGTCACCACTGCCTCTCGGGGTTTCCATTAGCAGGAAACTGATTCAAACCCAGACACCCCGATATGGGAGGCAGGTACCCCAGAGTCCTCACGGCTAGGCCAAATGCCCACTGCTGTGTTGTCACTTTTATTCATTTATTTTGTTAAATATTGGAGAGGCAGAGTTACAGACAGAGAGGGAGACACAGAAAGGTCTTCCATCTGCTGGTTCACTCCCCAAATGGCCACAACAGCAAGAGTTGTGCCCATCTGAAGCCTGGAGCTTCTTCTGCGTCTCCCATGCGGGTGCAGGGTCCCAAGTACTTGGGCCAACTTCCACGGCTTTCCTGGGCCATCAGCAGGGAGCTGGATTGGAAGTAGAACAGCCAGGACTCAAATCAGCACCCATATGGGATGCCAGAGCAGGTGTTTTACCTGTGAAGCCTTGGGGGGGATGAGGAGGTGAATTACAGCCCTGTAAACTTGGGGAGTGGCTTAGAGCA
Organism: Sylvilagus floridanus; assembly: GCA_949820135.1. Lineage (NCBI taxonomy): Eukaryota > Metazoa > Chordata > Mammalia > Lagomorpha > Leporidae > Sylvilagus > Sylvilagus floridanus. The sequence goes on from OX463223.1 coordinate 125,694,091, forward strand.
GCATTTCTCAAACATCCTCTTGTGTATCCATCTGTTGAAAATGCAGATGCTGACGCAAGCAGGTTTGGGGCAGGACCCGAGACCCTGCATTTCGGACCAGGTCCCAGGTGAAGCCAGTGCTGCTTGTGTGTGGGCCCAACCTTGAAGACGGAGGTTCTCTTCTAGGCCACAGAGCAGAGCAGGGCAGTGGGTCTCAACCCTGGCTGCACGTTGGAGTTACCTGGGGAATTTTTGAAGCACTGATACCTGCCCTCCTACCTTCACATGTTAGTCTGGGTTTTTTAAAAAAAAAAAAAAAAAAAAACTCTTGGTGGCCTAATTCTAACACAGTCAAGATTGAGAACCCCTTGGGCTACACCTAGAAGGTCACTTGGGGTCTTCCTGTTATGTTGGTCTTCAGATTGGCTGTACATTAGAAACACCTGAGGCATTTTGCAACCCTGCCCATGTGTCCAAGTGGCCTTCTGGGGTGGTGGAAATGCTCTGTTTTGATCTGTGTGGTCATTATAAGTCTCTACCCAGACAAATCCCTTAAACTCCAAACTTAAGATGAGTATGCTTTTCCAAAGGTAGGCTACCCATCTGTAAGGAAGCGCATGAAAGTGACTACTGATACCCAGGCCTCCCCCTCCCTTCACCAGAACCCAGGTGAGCTGGTGTCAGGCACTAGCACGGAAGTGCTGGCAGCAGTGGGCACAGTGGCATTGCCCACTGCCATCTCCTGTGTGTCTCGTGTGGTGGATGGAGGGCTCCGACTAGCCCAAGTGGAGTTCAAGGCACCCTATATATGGTAGAGGCCAAGGAGTGGGGAGCCTGTGGATTCGGCTTCTGCAGGCTCCCAGATAACCCAGAGAAGCTTTAATTTATGCATTGCAAAGCACCTTTACCACAACTTGGCCAGATGGGTTGCTATAGTACACGATTTAGAGAATGGAGTCTTGGCTATGCGGCAGTGATAGTGAGAACTAGAGCCCAAACCAAGATTTCTGATTGTCTGACACTCTGTACCTCCATGTCCTCACTGCTGTCCTGAACCTCAGGGATGTAGAGAGGCCTTTGGCCAAGTGCCTGGCCAGTCGGGCCTAAGCATTTCTTCTTACAAATGAGACTTGTCTTAGGCCTCTCATCCTAATACTCCTTCCTCTCACCCAAGAGAGGCTCCAAGAACACACTCTCAGTGTTCTAAATCTCTATCTAAAACTGGATCCATCAAAGGCTTCCTGGGTAATAATTTGTTGTCTCCTCTAGTTGCTCCTCCCCACAAGATCCCTCAAGATTGATGGATCTTGTACCAGCTAGCAGATGAGTTCTTTTTGACCTTGATGGCAATGGAAATCACCTGAATGTTGACAAAATCCTTGTGCCTGGAAGCACCCACCTCATCCCAAGACCAGTTGAGTCAGACACTGAAGAGTAGACCATGGAAATTATACCTGTGAAGTTCTCTGGGTTGTTCTCATGCACAGCAAGTTTGAAAACCACTTAGCTAAAGCAACATCAAGGGTCCAGCTGACTTAAGCTGGACACCAACCCTTCAGGTTCACCTTGATTCATGTTTTCATTCAACCAACATTTCTTGATGGCTATAGCAGTACGAAACTGAGGAACATTTCTAGTCTATGGAAGCCAGTTGGCTCATGGGGCATTTAATAGATCTTCTTCCTCAGGAGCACATGGAAGCATTACAAGATTCCCTTCATTGAGTGACAACTGATAAAGCATAGGGCCCCAGAGAATTGAGGATAAATCAAAGAGCCTCCCTCACTGCTAATTCCTCTTCTGAAAGGTAGCAAATGGGAATGGGCAGGGTCAGGGAGCCAGTGGCAGGGACACAGAGGACATGAAATGCAGAAGCCAGAAGTGGCAGGTCTATGATGTAACCACGTCACACCAACCTGGCAGTGTCAGATGGCCACCAGGAAGAGGAGATTGGCCCCTGGGCAGCTCATTTGTCTCACCAACATCTCTGATTTTTTTTTCCTTCAGTGATCTGCAGGATCCCGTTGTCTGTCTTCCTGATCATCCACAGGGCCCACCATTTTCTTCTTCCAGCAAACCCTTCCCAGTTGGACCTCAGGCCACTGTTGTTTCCCAAGTATCCAGTGCCTTTTCTATGGCTGAGCCTGTAGATAATCTACTGGTGACTCAGAAAGCTCACTCTGCAACAGGGAGAGGTCACCTTGCTCCTCCCCAGCCTTCAGCTCCTGTAGCCTCCCACCCATCCATTGGTGTGCCACCACTTCAGTCTGGAACTCTCTCTCCCCCTGTACCCCAACCCAATCTTTCCCACACTCTACCACCTGTGAAGTCCTCGTTTTCCTCTCCTACCACGGCTGTACCTGCAAATATCACCAGTGCACTGCCTGACAAGACAAGTAAGTATGTGGAGCCAAGCTGCTCTTGTGCCGGTTGGGATTTTGGCTACTAGCTGCAAATCCGAGATATCCATAAGACCACATTGAGCCTTGCCTTGTGTGATGTTCAATTTCTAGAGCTTTCCTCAAGGCACTTGTAGTCATAGCTATGGCCACATTCAAGTGCTTTGACCAAGATAGTGGAGAAATTGCTCTAAGGGATAAGCCCAGACCAATTTGTCTATTTTACAGATTGCTAGGTCATCATTTTCAACACTATGAAGAGAAAACGTTTGAACTATTAAAGTAGTCCCATGTAGACAGAACACACAAATAAAAATTGATGTTCTTGAAAATTAGTCTCAGTGTGATAGAGCCGAGGACTGAGCCAAGATAGCAGTAGGGAGGAGGGAAAATCTCCAGAGACCTAAGCTTTGCGTCTGCACAGACAATGTGATCAGGGACAAGCTATTTGGCTCCTCCTGACTTAGCCTGCTCTATGTAAAGATGAAAACAATCACACCAGCTGCGATGAGAATGCCATGGAAACCACAAAGGGCTCCTGGCACAGAGCGGACTTAGTGGTAGAGTCAAAGGGAAGAGGGAAAGAAGCACAGAGAATTCTGGATACTCCCGGGGGTAAGAAGCAGGTCTTCCCCTAGAATTGAGGATGGACACAAAGGCAGGTTTTGCAGGACGTTAGATTGAAGTTCAGGTTGTAGTTCCTCCTCCCCTCTACCATGGTGCCAGCATCCTCAAGAGATGTGGAGCCTCTGCCAAATGGCTTGATGCATCTTAGTATTTACATTTAATAAATGTGGACATTTTACACCAAAATACCAAATCATTATGGCAGTTGTCAAAGAAAGATTTAATGGTTGGTGAGGAATAAAGTAAAGTTGAAGTTGATTAGCCTGGATGATTCTTAAAATCAGCCCGACAGGTTATCCAACAAAACCATCGAGGTAGCCGCCTGTGCCTGTGCTCTCCCTCCTGGGACAATGGAAGCCAAGTGATAAAATGCATAAAAAACGCACACTGGTGTATTACCTGGTAGTTAAGTAGATAAAACTCAATGGTTCCACAAGAGAGGAATGATGAAATAAAGTGTGCCACCTCACATGACGACTGTGACACAACCAGCTCTACAAAAACCTGGAGGCATTTTTCCAATGTTGACATGAAGTGAAAATAGCCATGTAGCAGATAGTTCACACCGCCTGCTTATAACAGTGTAACTACACAGGAAGATTATAAAGGAACATGCAAGGTAGGAGATGGGATGCTGGCTGATGAAATGGATTTGTTGTGTTAGAGAGAGGGTTGTATCACTGCTTCCCAATTAAAAACACTTAAAAGTTGGACTTGGAGGTGACAATCCAGCTGTTGACTCCATAATACAAAGGTACAACAAAAAGTTCATGGAAAAGTAGAATTCAAAGGCGAGTTGATTTTGGTGCAAAAAGGTCCGACATTCATGCATTGTTTTTCAATCATATGTATTTTCCATGAACTTTTTGAAGATTCCACATAGTTTCTTTTTCACAAAAGAACTACCAGGTACCCGCATAACATCCTGTACATGTGACATAAATACAGGTATACTGTGCTTATATAAAGATACACTAAATAACCGATTTGCATCTTTCAGTTAGGCTTATGGAAGCATAATTTACATATAGTAACATTTTCCCAACTCTGGATAAATGAAATGTTTAACAGTTTGCTGGAGTTGGATAAACATTCACAACTGTGTAACCATGGTTACAATCAAGAAACAAAACTTGGCCACTACTCTCCAAAGTCCTCTCAGGTCCATCTGAAGTCAACACCTACTCCTATCTCCAGCCCCTGGTCACTGCTCATCTGTTTTGTTTCCCTATAATTTTGACTTGCTTAGAATGTCGTGTGAAGAGGGTCAAACAGTAGATGGTCTTTTGAGTTTGACTTCTTTTACTTAGTATAATGTATCAAAATTGGAGATCTATCCATATTGTTGCATGTAACTGTAGTAAATTCTGATTAATGTTCTACTCTATGGGTTCACCACAGTGTTGATCTGTTCTCCAGTTGGTGAACATTTAGGGCTGCTTCTGTGTTGAAATTACTATAAGAAAGGCCACTATAAGCATTCATGAGCAAGTCTTAAGGCAGTTTTTTCATTTTAAAAATGTTTTTAAAAGATTTACTTATTTATTTGAGAAGAGAGAGAGAGAGAGAGAGAGAGAGAGAGAGAGAGAGAGAGAGAGAGATCTTCCACCCACTGCTTCACTCCCAAGTGGCTGCAATGGCTGCGGTTGAGCCAGGTCCGAGCCAGGTCCAAGCCAGGGGCTTCACTCAAGTCTCCCAGCTGGGTATCAGGGGCCCAAACACTTGGGCCATCTTCACTGCTTTCCCCAGGGCATTAGCAGGGAGCTGACTCAGAAGTGGAACAGCCGAGACACAAACTGACACTCATATGGGTGCTGGCGTTGCAGGCAGTGACTTTACCCACTATGCTACAACACTGGGCCCCAAGACATATGTTCTCATTTCCCTGGAACAAATGCTTAGGAGTGAGTTTGCCAGATCACAAAGTTTATGTCTGTTTATTAATGTTTTCTCATGATGTATTCATAAAATGATTTGACACTTTGATTTAGACATCATCAACATCACCAGTGTTTCTGATCTTGAGAACCAAGTGTCCCAGATGGAGAAGGCTCTGTCCTTGGGCAGCTTGGAGACTAACTACGCGGGAGAAATGATAAACCAAGTCAGCAAACTCCTTCGCTCCCCACCCGCCTTGCTGGCCCCTCTGGCTCAAAGGTACGACTTGGCAAACTGAAGTGTTGTCAAGAGGGGACCCTCCAATGCTAAAGATGCTGCTGACATGACTTAGGGCCAAGTAGTTTTCTCCCAAGTTCTAGGTTCATAATGACTTCAAGTTGCTGTTCTATGTTCTGAGAAAAGTGGGTGTGCTAAATGTCAACTGCCATCTCTCTCTACAGATTGCTAAAAGTCGTGGATGACATTGGTTTGCAGTTGAATTTTTCAAACAAGACCATAAGTCTCACTTCCCCTTCACTGGCTTTGGCCGTGGTCAGAGTGAATGCCAGTAACTTTGACACAACCACCTTTGCAGCCCAGGACCCTGCAAACCTTCAGGTACATTGACATTTCTGTGGAAAACACAGCATTTTGTTGATTGTGTGACTGTAGGCCCTATCCTACTTCTTAATTGAGACAACTACTGCTTATAGTCAGGGGTGTACTCAAAATATTTACCATCTGGGACAGTGAGGCACCACAGAATCAAAGAGGACGTTGGTCTTGCCAGAGTAGGGCATTCCTTATGCAGCCTCATTCCACTTGAGCATAATACATTGCAAAACTGGAGATCCATCCATGGTGTTGTATGTGTTGGAGGTTAATTGCTTTTTATTACTGAGTAGTATTCTATTATACAGATTGACCACAGTTTGTTTATCCTTTCTCCGGGTCACCCCTATGCAGCTGGATTATGGAATCTTGGGTGAGTGGGGGGGTTGTCCAGGGAAAGAGTCCCAGGCAGTTAGGAGAGCAGGACAGAAACAGCTATTTCTCAACCCATTTCAATGTTTTAACAAGTGATACTACACTGGCATGTACAGTGCTCCAGGATATCAATCATGCTTCTAGTATTTTCTGTCTACCTATCAGAGGGTCCAGGGCTTGAAACACCCAAGTAGAACCAAGTGTTCCTTCTTACTTTCCTAGTCTTTGAGGATAGTGCATGGGGTTCTATGAAGACTTTATCCTAACCCACTGGTCGCTAACTTGCTGTATCTGCTGCTGTGGTCTCTCTAGGGTCTGCAGTACCCTTCTTGATCGTTTCTGTACACCCTTAAGATGTTTCCTTTGGGGCTTGGGGGCTTCATTTCCCTAATACACATCCTGTCTTCAATCTGGGAGTAACCAGAGATCCAGAAGCAGAAGCCATTTTATGTAGAAATACCACAGATCAAGCCCTCACAGCCGATGAGCTCCAGACATTCTTATCTTCCACTTGGATTTTCAGGTTTCTCTGGAAACTCAAGCTCCCGAGAACAGCATTGGCATTATCACCCTGCCTTCTTCACTGATGAGTGCCATGCCAGCCAATGATATGCAGCTAGCTTCCAGGATCCAGTTCAACTTTTTTGAAACACCTGCCCTGTTTCAGGTAGAGTTGCTGCCTACTGCCTTCGGTTTGGGTGTAATTTGGAGGCGGGAAGATCAACTTCTTTAATCTCTGCATATTGAGGCTGTTCTAAGCCAGATGAATTGCTGAAACTCTGAAGTTCGTTTTACAGCACAGCTTAAATGGTGCTGGTGATGCTAAATAACTCACTTACATAGGACTTACCAATAGCCAAGCACTATCCTAAGCACTCAAAAATATTTTTTAAAGATTTTCTTGAAAGAGTTAGAGAGGAGAGACAGAGGCAGAGAGAGAGAGAGAGAGAGAGAGAGAGAGAGAGAGAGAGAGAGAGGTCTTCCATCCACTGGTTCACTCCAGTTGGTCACAACGAGCGGAGCTGTGCCAATCCGAGGCCAGGAGCTTCTTCCAGGTCTCCCACATGAGTGCAGGGTCCCAAGGACTTGGGCCATCCTCCACTGCTTTCCCAGGCCACAGCAGAGAGCTGGATCGGAAGTGGAGCAGCCGCATCTTGAACTGGCGCTTCAGGCCAGGACATTAACCCACTGCGCCACAGTGCCGGCCCCAGCACTCAGTATTAACAGATCTTCTCAGCTCTTTGAAAGAACAATTATCCCTTCTGCAGATGAGGCGGGAAGACAAGAAGGTTAAGTAACTTGCTTAGGGACACGCATCTTAAATGACTTACTGTTAGGCTTCCTTTAAAGATTCATGAAGATCCTGTAGTGTCGATCAAGGCAGTTTAGCTCAGTAGTTAGAACACTGCACAGTGGAACAAGCTCTGCTCCTAGTTGTGGTCCCTTGGGAAAGTCGCTTTACTCCCTGACCCTCAATTTCAGATCAAAAGCCTCTAGTGTCCCTTCTGCTTCTAAAGCTCTCAAATGATATTTCATTTTCCGTCATCATCTTACTGATTCTTTGGCATGCTAGGACCCTTCCCTGGAGAACCTGTCTCTGATCAGCTATGTCATATCATCGAGTGTTGCAAACCTGACCATCAGGAACCTGACAAGAAATGTGACAGTCACATTAAAGCACATCGACCAAAGCCAGGTGAGAAAGAGCTGGTCTGGTCTGTTCGTTGACCGGAAACCCCTTGTGTAAGCTGTGCCTGCGAGACGTGGCCCGAGAAGGTCAATTCCAGCAGAAAGAACCTTGAACTCAGTTGGAGCAGCAGATAGGGCTAGAATCGCATGCTTCCTCTGTTGGACTTTAGCATGCCTCATAGTGGACCACCTAAGCTCCAAGCTCTTGCCCACAATGTCACTACATGTAGATCTATAGAGGTCCCCTCCAAAGGGAGAGCATCTCAGCTCAGTTCACAGTGAGCGTCAGCTGTGGCCTTACTGCTCGGTGTGGTCCGCACGCCTGCAGCATTAGCATCACCTGGAGCTCAGAGCCGCACACTCTCCACCCCCACCCTGGACCCGAGTCAGAATGTGCACTTTTACAAGGTCCCCAGGCGATTCCCATGCACAACCTATGAATTATACAAGTCCTGACCTACACGAGGTTCGCTTGCTTTTAGGGACCACATAAAACAAGAACTCTCCAAAACTCAAGCACGAGACATTCTGAAATAAACATTACCATGGGTTTTTTTTTCCAATTGCTTGTGTTTTTGGCTCGATAAATGAAGTATTTGTGATTTCTCTTTGTACTGCAGGACGCCTTAACAGTGAGATGTGTCTTTTGGGACTTGGGCAAAAACGGTAGGTTCCAGTCGTGATCTTTTCAAAGTCTTCAGTGCACAGGTAGAGGAGTGGGGCATCCCCTGTGCCGTGGCCTTGCCGATAGGACAGCTACTCTTTCCGATGCCAACAGGTGGCAGAGGAGGCTGGTCAACCAATGGCTGCTCCGTCAAAGGCCAGAGGCTGAATGAAACCATCTGTACCTGCAACCACCTAACAAGCTTTGGTGTCCTGTTGGTAATGTATCCGTGTAACGTGGCTGCAGACCCCGGAGTCTGAGGGGTAGCCGGGTGTCACACCACAATGTCTAATTTGATGCATGCCCTTGATAAGACAGCAGAGGTCATGATACTGTGGCAGTTATATACCATTGAAATGACTTCTAAATGACCTGGAGGGAAATAGTTGGACATGCAAATCAAGTATTTTTCCACATTGTATTTTTTAAGTTTTCCTTTTAAATAACTAAGGACTAAGGAATTCAGATGAGAATGGGTTATAAAAATTGCTTGCTTTGCAATGCACTTTAAACTTTTCACAAAATACTTTAAGTTATCTTATTTAATCTTCCCACGGTCCTGAAATTTAAGTAGAATGGGGCAGCATTATCCTCATTTTTTAAAAAGGATTTATTTGAAAGGCAGAGAGTGATGGGAAGACAGAGCGAGCGAACAATAGAGAGAGATCTTCTATCCACTGGTTTACTCTACAAACGGCCACAACAGCTGGGACTGGGCCAGGTTGAAGCCTGGAGCCCATTGCTCCATCCAGGTCTCCCACATGGGTGGCAGGGATGCAAGTACTAGAGCCATCATCTGTTGCTCTCCAAAGCGTATTAGCAGGAAACTGGATCAGAAGTGAAGTATCCAGGATGGAGAGGGAGAGGGAGCTGGTTCATCCCCCAAATGCCCACAATATCCAGGCCTAGTTCAGACAAAACCAAGAGCCCAGAATTTCAATTTGGGTCTCCCACTTGGGTGGCAGGGACCCAGGGACTTGAGCCATCACCTTCTGCCACCTGGAATCAGGAATGACCCCAGGACTCAAACGCAGGCGCTGCACTCTGCAATGAGGGCCTCCCAAGTGGCATCTCATCCGCTGTGCCAAACGCCGCAAAGTGCAAGAGAAGCAGTGCTGGCGATTCAGATTTACCAGAGAAGCCATAAAGTATTTCCTTTAAGTGAAAAGGTGAAAGTTCAGGAGTTGTGAAAAGAACAAAACCGTAGATTGAGGTTGCCAAGATCTACAGTAAGAATGAATCTTCTATCTTTGAAAGTATGAAGAAGGAAAAAATAAATGTGCTGATTGTGCCATCATGTCTCAGATCGCCCTATTGCCCAGTAAGTGCTAAGTTGGAAAAGGCATTAAATGACAGGGTTTAGTACAACCTGCGGTTTCCAGCAACGATGGAGGACAAGGGGGGACTATTGTAAATCACAGCTCTTATTTTGAAGTGTTTGATCATTGAAAACAATATTTATTTTCCAGGACTTATCTCGGACATCCTTACCACCTGCCCAGATGATGGCCCTGACGTTTATCACATACATTGGTTGTGGCCTTTCATCAATTTTTCTGTCAGTTACTCTTGTAACCTACATAGCCTTTGAGTGAGTATCCACAACTGGAGATTAGGAATGTAGGACCTACTGGGATAGGACCCAGCGCTCAGCTCCACTGCTAAAATGTATTAATCAGGCCTTTCCCTTGGCTTGCCTAATCCCCTGCACCTACCCAGTGGAGCACCTATGGGCAAAAGTTCATGGCACTTTTTGGCTTATTTACTTGCTTCCTTCCACTAGTCTGTGCACTCAATGAAGGCAGGAGTTGTGCCATAATCATCTTTATATCCCAGAATGAGGCCAAGGCCTACTTGACAATGAGTGAAAGCAAAGATGGATGCAGACCCCCACACTCAAGAGTTTATGATCTTAAATAGACCTCAACTCCATGTAAAGCAGAAGAGCTATGGTTGATAAATTAAGCTGCTAAATTATACTGAATCAACACCAAAGAGTAATACACTAAGTGATGTGGGGATGACAAAGGAGGAAGTTGTAAAATTTCACTTGAACTATCACACACTAGGGTGGCTGTAGGTAACAATAATGTTCTATATATTTAAAAAAATAGGAGATTTTGAAATGGTTAACAAAAGGATGATTAACATTAGAGGAGATAGTTATGTTTACTCTGAGTTGAACACTGCAGTATGTATACATGTATCAAGACATCACCTGGTATCCCAAAAGTACGTATAATTTTTATGTGTTGGTTAAAAAAATAAAGTTTTAGAAAAACACTGGAAAAAAATAGACATTCAGCAAGTGTGGTTTGGTAAGTCAAAGCCAGAATGCAGCATCTCCTCAGCTGACTAGCAGGATCCCCTGGACATTTCAGGGGCAGAGATTCTAAAACACATTCTGCTGAAAGAGAAGGAAATAGACACATTTATCATATTAACTAGATGAAAATCTATAGGTTCTGGGATTCGAGTTTGGACACTGATCAGGAAATGTACAAGTTTATTTTTAGTGTCCAACTTTGGATCCTGGCAGATCTTCTCGTGGACCTTTGGAAATGTTGTTAATGAGACTAAGTGACCAGAAGGCTAGCCATTACTCAGAATGACTTTCCTAGATGCAGTTTTTCACACATAAACATGTACATGTCATCAGTGAGCTGTATTTTCCTGTGCTGTTGCATTTGGGTATATTTTATCCTTTTCTTTCCATGATCTCACTTTAATTGGTGACATAAGGTAATATGAAAATGTGGCAATGTTTTGAAGATCTGAATATGGCATGCTGTTCTAGGAGAAGCAGCAGCAGTGCTTCTAGAAGGCTGGGGGGAAATGTCTACAAACTATTTAGAGCATGGGCCAGTGGTCATCACAGAAAGGTCCCACAGAAATAGAGACAAGCCTTCCATGTGGCTGTCACGGATGATTCTGTTTAGATTTTTTCTGGTTACTTCCTTTAGCTATTTATAATGCCTCCCCCATAGAGACATGCATACTTAAAAATGTACGAATATAGATGTTTACCAAAGAATAAAAATAAATTGCTCAGGACTCGGACAGCTTGACGAATATACTCATAGCGGGCTTGGCAGAAGGGCATGCAAATCCTTTTCTTGTCCTTTCCTTTTAGAAAGATCCGGAGGGACTATCCTTCCAAAATCCTCATCCAGCTGTGTGCTGCTCTGCTCCTGCTAAACCTGGTGTTCCTCTTGGACTCATGGATCGCTCTGTACAACACTCGAGGCCTCTGCATCTCAGTGGCCGGTTTTCTTCATTATTTTCTCTTGGTCTCATTCACATGGATGGGCCTGGAAGCATTCCATATGTACCTGGCCCTTGTCAAAGTGTTTAATACCTACATTCGAAAATACATCCTTAAATTCTGCATCATTGGTTGGGGTATGTATAAGTTTGCTTGCACAATGCCTTTGCTTTCTCTGCTTTTTCTTCAGCATTTTGATTTTTTAATCAGGTAGAAAGAATGAAGCAGATGACACTTGGTAAGTTTCAAAAACAGCCTTATGCTTATACAGTACACTGCCAGAGAGCAACCTGGGCTGCTCTGGAATGTAGTTCCTCAGGATTTGTTCTGAATGTAGAACTCCTAGAGGTTGGGCTATGAATTCTTTGTATTTCCAGCCTAGAATTGGGGCTGCCAAAGAAGGTGCTCGATACATTTAGAAAGTTAACATGGTGGCCGTGAGGCCAAACCTTCGGTGCCTGAACTCCAAGCCGGCCTCACCATTTTGTACTTCCCAGACACCAGACACATGTGCGATGATGGCATGGGTAGAATGTGATCTCCGGCTCTCTTTCTCCCTCTCACCACCTTTGGCTGTTAGAGCTATGTGTGACCCATGTTTTCTGTCTTCCAGGGGTACCAGCTGTGGTTGTGACCATTGTCCTGACTATATCCCCAGATAACTATGGGCTTGGATCCTATGGGAAATTCCCCAATGGGTCACCTGATGACTTGTGAGTATAAAGCCCCCCAAAGGAATGCCAAGTAGACTAGAAAATGAAATTCTCCCAGAAAATGGAGCATCTGATCAGCATATTGACTCTTGCTTTCATCAGATCCGACAATATTTAATCACAGCCTTCCCCATTATACGTAATGACACAAGCTCATTGGAAATAGCACACTGCTGTTTAAGTAATGATAGGAGGCACATTTCGAAAAATAGATGACTTAAGAGGTACTATTTCGAAAATATCTATGTTAGCCTCTGATAAAATGAGAGGCCAGCTACATTATACTGATAAAGACACATAGAGCAAAATCACTAGGATTTACAAGGGTAAAACCCTGGACATGTCAGTTTTTTTAAGTACTTTAAATCAGCATATGCTCTAATAAATTAAGGTTCTTCTCCCCAGAGTTATAGATGGTTGTGAACAACAGTTTTTAAATATTTGTTTCTCCTGTGCTTGTAGAAGAGGTTTCCATAAAGTGTTATAGGTTCATTGCGCCATTTTGAAACTCACTTCATCAGTGTAATGTGCTCTCCCCTGTTTTTCTCCACCCCCCGCCCCATGCCAGTTGCTGGATCAACAGCAATGTAGTATTCTATATTACGGTTGTGGGATATTTCTGTGTGGTATTTTTGCTGAACCTCAGCATGTTCATCGTCGTCCTGGTTCAGCTCTGTCGAATTAAAAAGAAGAAGCAGCTGGGAGCCCAGCGCAAAACCAGCATCCAAGACCTCAGGAGTATCGCTGGCCTCACGTTTCTACTGGGAATTACTTGGGGTTTTGCCTTCTTTGCCTGGGGACCAGTTAACGTTGCCTTCATGTATCTCTTTGCCATCTTTAACACCTTACAAGGTAAGCTCTACAGCTTCTTTTTAAGATTTTATTTGAAAGTCAGAGCTACACAGAGAGAGGAGAGGCAGAGAGAGAGAGAGGTCTCCCATCCGCTGGTTCACTCCCCGGTTGGCCACAATGGCCGGAGCTGCACTGATCTGAAGCCAGAAGCCAGGAGCCTCCTCCAGGTCTCCCCTGTTGGTGCAGGGGCCCAAGGACTTGGGCCATCTTCTACTGCTTTCCCAGGCCACAGCAGAGAGCTGGATTGGAAGTAGAACAGTCTGGTCTCAAACTGGCGCCCATATGGGATGCCAGCACTGCAGGTGGCAATTTTATCTGCTATGCTACAATGCTGGCCGTAGCTCTACAGCTTTAAGTGTGCACCGAATGATCCCAGTCTAATAGAAACAAACATCAAAGCTAAAGCGGTATCTGAAAAGCAGGGTTTTTTTTTTTTTTAAGATTTGAAAGGCAGAGGCAGAGAGAGAAGAAGAAAGGTTTTCCAGCCTCTTCCAGGTCTCCCACATGGGTGCAGAGGCCCAAGGACTTGGGCAATCTTCCACTGCCCACTCCAACACACACCAGGCCACAGCAGAGAGCTGGATCAGAAGTGGAACAGCTGGGACTCAAACCAGTGCCCATATGGGACGCTGGCACAGCAGATGGCAACTTTACGCACTACGCCACAGCGTCAGCCCCAAAAAGTAGCTTATCTAGTGGCTTAGAATACCTGCAGATGAGAAACAGATTTATCAGCAAGAAAGGATGCTTGGAGATCTTTGGAAGAAAGGCGTTCACGAAATTCAAGAAATGATGTTTCCCCCCCTCCCTTCCACCCCTGGTTATCTCCTTGGTGATACTATGTTGAGGGGAACCTGCCAGAAAGTATTTGAGAGTGCCAATTACTGCTGTCCCTTCACTCGGTTCCTAGCAAATACACCCCAGCTTTTCACAGAAGGAGAACATGCATACAGAGAGACGCACGCACATCCCAGTGGTGTCCCTACAAGGGCTCACCACCCTGACCTCCTAGGTCAATGTGACTTGGAGACAGTGATAAACGGGAAGACAAGACAGAGCCAGTTGGCCCCAGTCTTGTGCAGGGCTCCTCCTGAGCCACAGCTGTACAGGACACGCAACAGGAGAGGGGCAGGCTATGTGTGTAGCCCTTTCCTTTGGTACTTCCCGTATTTGTTAATGAGACCCAGCTACAGTCCCTTGGCGACCCTCAGAGTTGTATTTAAGAAGGGAAATTACTAACTCTCAGCAGTGCTATGAAAGATTTGTCATCTGTTCATTTGTAATGGTCTTACTTTGGCTTTAAAAGCTCAGCAAGTAGGTCAACATTACAATAACAGTCATTCGTTGTCCCTTGCTTTGTTGTTTGTTCAAAATCCTCTGCTGGGATGCCTTTTAATTGCATTCTCCTCTGCTTGCTTTCATCTTTCTGTCGCCCTTAGCTCCCTATAGTTTCCATCCCTATAGTTCCATCAGGCAGTAGATCATTTTGCCGATTTTCACAGAAATCCTAACCTGAGATTGAAATCAAATGCCCAGTTTGGCCATTCGTTCTTATTTGGAGAAAGCCAATACATTTGTTGGCTATACAATTGTCAATGTTTACCTACAATGTACTAGTTCCTGAATTTGTATAGCCAGGTGTTGTAATCCGTAGTGATAAAGACTTCTAGAGTAAACAATTTTTTTTAAAGATTTATTTCTTTGAAAGAGTTACAGAGAGAGGAGAGGCAGAGAGAGACAGGTCTTCCATCTGCTAGTTCACTCCCCAGTTGGCCACAATGGCCGGAGCTGTGCCAATCCAAAGCCAGGAGCTTCCTCCGGGTCTCCCACATGGGTTCAGGGGCCCAAGGATTTGGGCCATCTTCTAGTGCTTTCCCAGGCCATAGCAGAGAGCTGGATTGGAAGTGGAGCAGCCAGGACTTGAACCAGCACCCATATGGGATGCTAGCACTGCAGGCCAGGGTTTTAACCCGCTGCATCACAGCACTGGCCCCAAATTATTTTTAAGGATTTTAAGAAAAGATATTTGCCAGCAATAGCATATAAAAAGTAACAGATAATAAAAATATACGTATGTATGTATGCCCAAATTTCACTAATCATTAACATGAAAGCTAAGTGCCCTCACACATGTTTAATATGGAAACAATCTATTTTTCTTTTCTCTGGAAAATCTTATTTGGATATGAATGAATAGAAAGAAAAGGGAATAAAAGCCCTATTCACACGGCTGGCTTTGAGGTTAAAGAGATGGGTGGGCATTATGACAACAGTTAGGACGCCCCTGGGGTTGCCTGCATCCCATATCAGAACACCTGGGCTCAAGGTCGGCTTAGCTTCCCATTCCGTCTTCCCGCTAACATGTCCTTTGAGAGGTGGCAGATGGTGACTCTAGTACTTGGCTCCCTGCCATCCACATAGGAGAGAAACTCAGATACTCTTCTGGGCTCCTGGCTTTGGCGTGGCCCTGCCCTAGCTGTTTTGAGCATTTGTGGAATGAACCAGAAAATGGGAAATCGCTGTCTCCATCTCTGTCCCTCAAATAAATAAAAGTTTAAAATGAAATACATGTTTAAGAAAACATGTGTATAGAGTGTGCTTTTGGTGGCGGGTATCCCCACTTTGATCTCCGATTTACATTGTTTCTTCCCTAATACAACGGAGGTGGCCTCCCAAGGTGGCAAATGCTCACAGGTGTGCAACATTGAGCGAGTCTTCAGGCTGGGCACATGTACCCTACTAGATGCAAACCCAGCATTTTTAAATAATGCTTTTCAAAGTAGATTGACTGGGGTTGGGGAAAGAGTACCAAAAAATGTAATGTACAGGAGTGAAATTGACATTGAGAATCAATGATTGTTTACAGCCCTTGTCTCTACTGCTGAGAAACAGTTTTTTCTTCTGTTTTTTGAACTCTTAGTGAACAGTTAATCTTAGGAGTATAAACAAACTGAAAATAGATCATTGTAAAAACTGGGAAGGAATAAGAAGAGGAAGAAGGTTGGAAACGTGAGAAGTATCACTATGTTCCTAAATCTGTATATGTGTAATACAGGAAATTTATTCACCCTAAAAATTCAAAATAAGATGAAAAATGTAGAATTATTATTCCTTTTTATTCTTTATTTTACCAAGAGTAAAAATAAAAGGTATACCCCCACCCCCATGCCTCTCCCTAGCAAGCTTTCCTGGGATTTTGGAGGTTTTAGTCACTTGCAAAATTTCACTCTGCCTATGGCTGCCAAAGATTTTTCTTCTATGCAAAGTAAGTTCCTGACATCCAGGTCTTCTGTGGAGTTCATTCTGTTCTGGCTTGCTTTTCCCTCGCCCTTAGGATTTTTCATATTCCTCTTCTACTGTGTAGCCAAAGAGAATGTCAGGAAGCAATGGAGGCGGTACCTTTGTTGTGGCAAGTTACGACTGGCTGAAAACTCAGGTAACCACTGGCCTTACTTTTTCTCCTCCATCTTGAGGGAAAGACTGTGTACATGAAGATCCAAAGCAGTCCTTAGCCAAGGGCCATTCCATCTGGAAATCAGTGGATGCAATCCACTCAAGGGAAAATAGCGATTGGGAACATGAGCAGAAAAGACCAAATGGATTAAAAAGTAATCATTCATATACAGCTGCTTCTTGGCGGAAGCAACAGTTAAAGTTTTAGAATTTCCCACTGAGCTCATGTCTTTCAGTTCCCAAAGTAATTTTTAATATTTAAGGTTCACAACCTTTTAATGCACGACTCCACCCTTTCTCTACAGGTCCTAGTGGTCAGTTGCTTTATTTGTTAGCAGGCTAAACTTCCTATACAAGCTTTAGCGTCTGAATGCACTTGATTATTTGGTTATAGCATATGTTTGATCATTTTGAAATTACTTTCACATACGTCCTGTTGGGTAGTCGGGCAGGTAGGTCATTATTAAGGAAAGAGACATGAAGTACTGTTTGAAGAACTAGATTTCTGCTGCCTGAAAAGCAGCCACAAAGACCACACAGCAGTACTTACAGAAAATGACAGTACCTAGAGATGAGTCATTGCAACGGACTTAGGAACGATTAAGCAACACAACATAGTTTGTGTTCTCGTGAAGGCAGTGTGAGGCTCTGAACTGGCCAACACAGCGAGTGTTACAGACACAACCCAGTCAGCTTGGCTTTTCGTTCCAAAAAGGAGGTGGCTTCCCATCAGGCAGTCACTTGCAGGACAAATGCATATAGTCTAGATGGAAATGCTTTTAGCACGTCAACTTGTGAAATGCGAGGTGTCCGAGGTCTGGTAGTGAGAGATCAGGTGCTTAGGACTGTTACACTGTGACCTGTCTCTTGCATTGGAGCTTCAACATACTGCTGTTTTTCTGTAATGCTTATTCTGCTATAGACTGGAGTAAAACTGCTACTAATGGTTTAAAGAAGCAGACTGTAAACCAAGGAGTATCCAGCTCTTCAAATTCCTTACAGTCAAACAGTAACTCCACTAACTCCACCACACTGCTAGTGAATAACGATTGCTCAGTACACGCAAGCGGGAATGGTATGTATGTCTCAATATAGTATTTAGCAAGCTAGTCTTTTTGAAAGTAGTCTTATCCTTTAATGGCATCTTTGCTAAGCAATGGAATAATTACATGTATGACTAGTGTCAAAATGTGGTTCCCTGATAAAAGAAAGTTTATTAATCCAAATTTGTTTTAGAGCAAAAACTGAAGCAACTAATTTTAAGATTTAGTTTTTCATAATGGGAATTGATAATGACCTAAAAGTTTTAATGGTTTAAATCCTAATTTAAGTGTTGCCCAAGGACTTTAGTACTGTGCTATTTCTATGAGAGCAGTACCTAAGAGTCAATAAGACTACACTGATTCTTGTTATATCTATAGTCATATGTAAACCTTGCTATTTTTCGCTTTTCATATTAGTTAAGTCTTTCCCAGAATGCAGCTGCTTTGTGACAGCACCCAAACCCCATGAATATATCAAATACCAGAAGATTAGTGACCAGTATTGTGATCGTGTATGTCACCAATAAATGAACACGTTATCGCTGCTGTGCCTCCTTCACTCATTAATTCTGACATTTCTAGCTAAAACTTCTATTATATTTTCTTTCATTCATAAGAATGGGCTGTTCATTACTCATAAAAGCTTATCTATTTTTACCTTCTTTGGCTTCTTAATATATCTTTTGCATTTTTATAAAACCTTAAATTCTGCCAGTATACTTTCTCCTTCCATGGAGAATTTACCTTTATCCACTGTTTTAGGCTAGTGGTTCTTTTCATGCCTGATTCAAAATAATTTGCCAGAAGGTTCATACATCTACAAAATAGTTTCCCAGTCTCCAAAAGCCGAGAGGTCCTGTTGGTCTGTCTAGACTTTTAAAATACAATAGGATGCCTCAAATTGAGATTTCTCAGCCTCAGGCACAACTGACACTTGGGGCTGGTTACTTCTGTTGTGGAATCAAAGGATATATAGCGGCATCCTTGGCCTCTGCCCGTTAGAGCCAATAGCACCCTACCCCTAGCTTTGACAACCAAAAATGTCACCAGATACTGCCAGCTGACCCCGGGGCAGGGGGAGGCAAAATGAAGTCCATGTTTGCTTCTGGTTGAGAACCACTGCTGTTAAAAAAACAGCTGCCACGTGGCCTTAGCTCTTTACCATCAATAGCAGAAGGCTCTGGGCTCCATGCCAAATAGCTACATCATGGGTGACTCAGTGTAGGTCAACAGAGTGGCGGGTGTGAGAATCAAGGTGGGTTCATAAGTTAGTCTGAGAAAGCAATTTGGAAGCAGAGAAATCAAAGGAGTGTACAGGGTCATCAAGAGGCCTTCAAATCACAGCATGTATTTAGGGCTCCAAATCCATGTACCAGATTTTCCATATTCTCAAAAGAACGGAGATGAAACCTCATTGGCCTAGCCTCACCAACGTGTTGTCATCTTCTGCAGAGTCAGATCGGACAGAAACACATTTGCCACAGCTATTTTTGGTGCCTGCCAGTGAGGGTGAAGGTACTTTTTTTCAGGCTACATGGTATGCAGGTCAGATGAACACCCCTGGGTCCCTAGTCCTCCCACCAGGATCTAAGATGGATGGGGAAGGGAGTTGACAATTTCAAAAAGTTGACAGTCGACTGGTTTATTCTACCAGGACAAAGTATTCCTCTACCAAAATGTCCTCAGACCAAAATGCCTAAATCAGAACAGCTGCCTGAGCCAGTCACCATGGCCTATTTGAGCGGTGGCACAGATAGAACTGCATTAACCATGTCCATCACCTAGTTGGCATGAATGTGACATACTTCAGTTATGAGCTGCCTTAGAGGGCTTGCATAAGCAGCCATGTCATCACGTACACAGGGCCACAGAGTTTGGAAGCAACATCCCATGTTGACTCCATCACTTCTGAGCTGTGTAACCTTGGGCACAGCAAAGTTTGTGCAACAGTCTCATCATCTGTGAAATGGATAGAATTCTACCCATCCAGTAGGGTTATAAACAAGATGGCAATTATAAAGTGCTCTGCATTATTGTTATTATTGTGTCACCAACAAATGAGGTTATTCAGCTTTCTGTACTGTCTCCGAACAGAGTATGGGACCAAGTAGCTCGAGGATCTCAGCCGCTGTATTCCCCTAAGTTCAGGGATGAAGGAGGCCCTGGTTGAAACCACATTTGCCCTAGAAGGCCTCTGCTCCCTGGCCCTGGAGTCTTAGGGTGCAATTGGTGGTTTCTTCTTGGGAAGCAGCCCTACCCTGATTTAATCAGCAAGGCTGCTTTAATCTACAACAGAAATGATCTATCTCACCATGAATGTTGGAGCTGGTTGCTCTGGGTTTCTCTGGTATAAAGTTTCATTTTACAGAAATTTTAGGGAACAAAGAATTTTCTAAGGGTATAGATGGGGATCTCTTAACTTCTGGGGACACCAAGAAATTACTTTCGGTTATTTAATACATTTGCTACCACTTGTAATCAATATATGTCCAACCAGAGTTAGAAAATAACCTTTTGAAATATATTACTTCTCCCGTCCAAGTACTAACCAGGCCCGACTCTGCTTAGCTTCCAAGATCAGACAAGATGGGACGCGTTCGGGGTGGCTTTGCTTCATATTTTGATCATTTTGCTAAAATAAAACTGCAACAATCAGTTTCCAATTTTTTGTGCTTATTTTGAGTGACCTTAGGGAGGGAATAAAAATAAACATGAATATATATCATGCTTTTAAAAGATTTTTTGCACATATTTAAGATTAAAGTGATGTCTGTTTAATGCTTTCTGTGGATACTTCATGACACCAACTTTGTTTTTCCTTATGTAGGGAATGCATCAACAGAGAAGAATGGGGTTTCTTTCAGTGTTCAGAATGGAGACGTGTGCCTTCATGATTTCACGGGGAAACAGCACACATTTAATGAGAAAGAAGATTCCTGCAATGGAAAAAGCCGTATGACTCTCAGAAGGACTTCAAAGCGAGGAAGCTTACCCTTTGCCGAGCAAATGTGATTCCTTCTTTCTCAAAGCGTGAAGCTTGACAGTGTGAAATGCCCAATTTTTACCTTTTACACAATGTGAGATTATGAAAATCGACTTGTTTTATACTCAGCAACTTCTGGAGGAACATAAGCTAATTGAGAGTAATGGTTACTATCAAAAGAGCAAAGAATCAAGACATGACCATAGTTTTTAGACATTTGTGATTTGGTTTCTTAGCCATTTTAAAAGAAGATTGATTTTAAACAACACACTAAAAATAAGACACCCCCCCTCAAAAATAGTTAGCCTCTAACATATGGGCTGGAAATTGTCTTTGATAACATGTAAAGCAACTGTTGACTTCAGCCTGTTGGTGAGTGTAGTTCCGCATGTCTCTGTTGTATATAAGCTAAGTTCTAGTGGACCCACGTAAAAAATCTACTTTTTTGTATTTATTTTCTGCTGTCTAAGTTTATTCCTTCATAGAATTGTAGGTTGTTTTGTCTAATGTGATAATTCAGTGAACCAAACAATCTCCTTTTGGAGACTATATGGGATGTGAAATGTAGAAACTTCACTGAAGGAGAATAATGATGCCAGCCAGACTGGAAAATGTAAGCAAATAGTGCCACAATGAGCTTATACAGTGCCTTGGAGCAAGTTAAAAAAAGGGGCCTCCACAGGACAGGCACAAACTTGTTTGGCAGGCACAACCTTGTTTGGCAAACTCCACTCATTCTTTTGGTTGCATCTTCATGCAATCTTTATAGCCATACATGGCATCCAATACCAATATCCTACCCGCAGACTCCAGCCCTAATTGCCAGAGTGTACAGTCTGCACTACGGTCGTTAGCTTAATACCTTGGCCACCGAGAAGGCTGGGACTGTAATCTAGATCATGTCAGCAACGCAGTGAACGTGGAGGAGATATACACACTGCCACTTCTCACATCCCCAGAGCCTTTCAGAAGAGAGGAGTAGAACAGGATTACTTTAAAAGAGATCTATAGAAGGGGAAAAAAGAATGTCGCTGTTCTTTAAAAGGCACATTGTTGATTATGATGACTGGTCCACCCTGGCACAACCAGATTTATGATCACTTTTTAAAATGTTTCAAGCCTTGAAGAGTGTATAGTGGCAAGGGGGAGCAGCTACTGGGAACAGCCAGCTATTCTACAATGCTGTTGTTGCTGTATGTATCAAACCCCGATTGCTCCTACTCATATAGAGCCTATCCTGATTCCCCCATACCTGCTCAAGTATGTCCGTCTTAAGAACATTTAGTTCCGTCTTAAGAACCCTTTAGTTAGTTCTTTCACTAAGCCTTCCTTGCATACATTTCCAGTGAATGCTGTATTCCAGACTAACCATACTAATAATACAATAGCTTTCTGTGAGTGCTGATTTGTCTTTACAATATTTTTGATTTATTGATTTATTTAATTGCCTTGTATTTATGTTACAATCGACAAGTGTTAAAATCGACAGAAATGTTAAAATCGACAAAATGTTAAAAATCAACAAAAATGTTAAAAAATCAACAAAATAAATTTACAGTTAAGTCCTTTGAAGTTTGGTAACATTCTCAAAGAGAGGCCATTTACGATTACTTTCCCTGGTGGGGTGGCATGAAAGTGGTAGGATGTGCCTTGTGAAGACCAATACAATAGTAATATCTTTGGGGAGATAGAAAGCAATGCTATAACTGAAATTAGAGCAAAGGTTGCTCTCCTTCAAGATCAATTTCTGTGTCTTTTTTTCATTTTCCCAGTAGTCTTTCAAGATTGCCTCCAACACATTGCACTGGGCTATAGGCAGTATACCAGATCGGATCCAGATCTGTTCCACATGTCTGCTTCTCAGCATCCAACTGTCGGATTTCAGGAAAGTTAGGACAGGATTTGGGGGTTCGAGATTTCTGGTAAGCACGTGAGAGCCACAAATGGGAGAAACTGGCTTCATCCCCCCTAAGAGGTGTCTGAGCAATCTCCTTCCAAAATCCTCAGCTCCCAAAAAGATACTAAGTTGACAAGGAATGTGATGATACACTCTGGTTTCTACATCTTACCTCCCCAAAATTAATCTCCTGAATCAGATTATGTAACCAAAGGGTTCACAATGTCCAATGCATTTTAAAACATGCTGCCCTTATTTTTCCTATTGTATTTTGGGTCTGGACCATGGTCCTTAAGCCGAGTTTTCTTGTTGACTTTAAGTTTGTGCTTATTTGAGAGCCAGAGACAAGAAGAGACAGCTCCCATTTACTGGTTCACTCCCCAAATGCCCGTAACATCTGGGAGTGGGCTGGGCTGAAGCAGGAAGCTGGGGACGAGATCCAGGTCTCCCACATGGGTAGCAGGAATCAAACTATTTGGGCCATCACCATTGCCTCCCTGGGTCTGCATAAGTAGGGAAACTAACTTCAGACAGAAATGGGGCAGGGCAGAGAATGCTCTTAAGAAGCATCCACAATCTGAGACTATTGCAAGGGGACAGAAAGACAAAACTATCAGGAAGCAAAGACGATCAGAGCAGAGGCCAGTATGTGAGAAGCATTTCCTCAGAACACTAGAGAAATTTTTACTGGAAACACAATGCGATCATTAACCTCATGCAGGAATTCTGTTGACTTTAATTTTAATGATCATGATTATTAGTCCCTTCGAAACCGATGAACAACTTCACTTGGGATACTGGGGTGTGTAACAAAATCATCTAGGAGGCAGGTCAGTCGAAGTCCAGTTTGATGAAGACCTAATGACCAATTCACCAAGTGGACTTGTAGGGTGCCATTTTGTCTTCATAACAGCATTTTAAAGACTGTTGAGTTTGTCTCTGCCTCAGCTCCTCACTGCTGCTGTTGGAATCTGGCAGACAGGAAAAAGGAAAGACAAAGTGGGCATAAGAACATAATCTTGAATGTGAAGAGTTCTTATCAGTGTATTCTTTTCCTTTCACGTCAGTCTTAAGTACAATATCAAGAAGTCAGAGCAGACAAAAATTGAATATTCTTTGAATATATTCTCGTATTTATTAAATACACATATTTCTTACTATGAAGAAATCTTACGCTCCCTAGTGTTTCTTCTGTCCCTGTCAATCTTAAACTAGTTACAGAAAGCTGGAGCAGAGACAAATTGAATACTTTTTGACAGGCAGAATTAGACAGTGAGAGAGACAGAGAAAGGTCTTCCTTCTGTTGTTTCACTCCTGGATGGCCGCTATGGCCGACGTGCTGTGCCAATCCAAAGCCAGGAGCCAGGTGCTTCCTCCTGGTCTCCCATGCGGGTGCAGGGCCCAAGCACTTGGGCCATCCTGCACTGCCTTCCCGGGCCACAGCAGACAGCTGGACTGGAAGAGGAGCAACTGAGACAGAACTGGCGCCCCAACCAGGACTAGAACCCGGGGTGACGGCGCCGCAGGTGGAGAGTTAGCCAAGTGAGCCGTGACACCGGCCCAAATTCAACATTCTTTACAACTTTATGATGAAAAAGTTATCTCCAGTGAGTTAAAAATAAATTTTCATAGAAATAGCTACATTTAATGAATTGGTCATTTTCAGTTAATTCAGAATTGACCTTCTCTAGATCGAAAAATGGAGTGCTTTTCTTTAAAGATCAGAACTTTGAGAAAAGCATTGATGTCCACCTTGGGCGCAGACACGTGGCTCTCTGGAAACCGTCTTAGAGGCCCCTGTGGCAGGATGGACAGCTCTTCTTGTTGGCGTCAGACAGGCATACATGGTGGTACACCAAGGTGAAATTCTGGGTTTTCATCTTTATGAAGATCATGAATATGCTTCAGAAGCAAATAATGTTTCCCATCATATACTATATCTTATCCTTGACAAATATTTGAGCAATGACTTGGAGACAGGTTTCTATTGGGTGATAGCCAGAGAAAGGAGATGGATATGGACACCAAGATGTGGAGGTTTTGTATCTCAAGGATATGAAGATATAAGACTGATTATTATATAGCATACGTAGCTTACTAGTCCAAGAACTACTAAAACTCATTTGGAATTTAAAAGCTAAAAAGTAGTAGCCTTCCTTCTTGATCTTAATCTCAGAATTCTAAGCTTATTGAAAACTACAACTTATATGATAATGTTCATTAAAGCATGCACCAAAACCTAAGGAAGTTATTGGCTATGCACCAAAATCTGTAGCAGAATTAGACCAAGAAAAGGACAATGTCTTTATACTAGGCAGAAGTTCCGGGTAATGTGTAAAGGTCATCAATTATTGCCCTCACGGCTGCAAAATGGACTCCTGGAGCAGCATCCAGATGTGATTTTAAAAAGATCCTAATAAAAGGAATCAAGCTTTGAGATGACAAATACATGAAAATTCTAGTAAGAGTACATACAGCTTTAGATTCCAAAAGGGATCAAATGATAATTTAACATTTAGTTCTATTTACCCCCTAGATCATAGCAAATTTTTCATGGAGATACATATAGGGGTTGTTCATAAAATATTAAGAAATCAAGAAGCGTATGAGCTGATAATGGATTTGTTGCATTGAGTGACAGACTGAAGTCATAGATTTATGTTCCAGAATATCTAATATGAACTTGGTCAAGGACCAAACATAGGGATCCCAGATGAGCAGAACTGACTTATTCAGTCACCATTAATTGAGCTTCAACCATATGCTCAACACTGTACTGGTCATAGGAGAGACCAAAGACTATTTGAGTGAGTAACCTGGAATCAAGTTAGAAAAACATGCCTCACCCATATGGGAAAGCATAACAGTTATTGCCCAATGATGATGAAAGCAGCTACAAGTACATGTCCACTAGCCAGCCATGGGCTGAGGGCTTTAAATTCATCTTTAGCCTCATTTTACAGATGAGAATATTGAAGTCCAAACAGTGAAACACCATGCCAAAGTCACAGCACTTTTAAATGGCAGAACTGAAATTTGAACCAACTGCAAGTCCAAAGTTTTTACTAAAGAAAGTGCTATAGGAATTTAGGGAATGGGGAGAGTTAACAAGAGGGAAAAGTTGCACTGATCCTTAAGGGAGCGATTTGCTTCAGGTAATTGAGAAGGAAGGGCTGAATGGGTCAAGTATACAGAAACTGCTTGGAAACTAGCCAACGGCTAGCAGAAACTTAACGTGAATCTAGTCCAGTAAAATTCTTAAGTGGGGCAAATTGTGGTGGACAATGAATAATAGGCTAAAGACTCAACTGTAGGTCATCAGCAGCCACGAGAAATGAACCAATAGCATGTGTCAAACCGTAGACCTATAGGTAGTAAACTGAAAGCCTAGCTCAGGAGCAGCACTCAGGTGGGTAGCTGGGGGACCCCTCCAGTTTTCCCTCTTTCCCTTCCAGGCTGGGTCCCCTTACTAGGGTTCCCCGCGGCAGTAGAGATAGGAATGTGGCCAGGGCACCCAGGTGGACGCAGCGAGGGGGCCCGATTCTCCAGCATCGGCTGGGGTGCCAGCTAGTTGAAGAACAAAGGGGCTCAGGGATCAGCTGGTTCCCACCCGGAGCCAGGCTCTCCGCGGCTCCTGTGGGCCGCCCCTTTTTTCTTTCCCCTCAGAGCCGGCTCCAAGGGTTCCGCTCTGCGGTGGAGGCGGGTAGGGTAGGGGCGGGGCCCCTGGCGAGGCGCCTTCCTTCCCCTTGCCCCTCAGGCCCCGCTCCTAGGGTTCGGCTCTGTGGTGGAGGCGGCGCCGAGGGCGGGCCGTGAGCTCGTCACAGCGTAGGGCGGGGCTTCTAGCTGGGTTCCTTTCTTACCGTTGCCCCTCGGGCCGGCCTCCGAGGACTGGGCTCCGCGGTGGGGGCGGGCCCAGAGCACCCAGCTGGCCGCGGCCGGCCGAACACCTGCTTCTCCGGCCTTTGCTAGGGCTGGCAGCCAGCTGGGGAGTGAAGGGGCTTAAGGAAGCAACTTCGTTCCCACTCTGAGCTAGATTCGACACTGTTCCCACAGGCCGCCCCTTTGCCATCCCCCTCAGGCTGCTACTTGGAGGGTTCCACTCTGCGGAGGGAAGGGGCGGGGCCGAGCCCGGCCTGGGTGGGCTGCCGGGCGGCCCGGGTCGGCCAGCTTTTCACCTGCCGAGGGCCCTCCTCCCGACCACCGAAGGACAAAAGAGGCCCTGGAGGGGCATCCTCACCCCTTGCCCGGAACCTAGGTCCTCGCTTATTCCGGGGCCCCTCAGGACTTGCGAGAGCGTGGCAGGTCTGGCCAAGGCGGAGCCACCATAGCGCCAGCCCCATCTCCGCCCCCGCGCCTCCCAGCGAAGCCAAACTCTGGTTGGCTTGCTTTCCAATCACGCTTTGGCTCTATGGTTTTGAAAAGTCCCGACCTCCTCCCGCCCTGCCCCATCCCTAAAACTGACGGAGCCTCAGCGTTTGGGGATCAGGCCCGCTCGGAGGCTGCAGACTAAGCGGCCCGCCTCCCCGGAGATCGGGCGTCCGGGAGATGCGGAGCAGGAGCAACTCCGGGGTCCGCTTGGATGGGTACGCGCGGCTGGTACAGCAAACCATCCTGTGTTACCAGGTAAGAAGGGACCATCCGCCCCAAGGGAAGAGCCAGCCCTGTCCTCTCGCGTCACTCGTTTCCCCAGGCCTCTTCTGTCCCCTCTCCTGACCTGGGACCTTGCAGTGAAGCAACGTCCTATGTGAATGCAGACTTTGCTAGCCAGTGGTTATCTCCCCACTACCGCCCCATTTGTCTACAAGTCAGGAGATCCAGCGGCTGCTTCGGCTACTTAGAGCTCCTTGACCATTGTTTACGATTAAAGCAGGAGCCCCTTCTCTGACTTGGGTACCCAACATGTCTATGTTGAATGTCTCCTTTTCAATGAGAAGTGTGTGCAGATTGGACAGAGTGCACTAAATGAGGACAGACGGGAGTGAAGGAGCCCCAGTGGTTTATAGCCAGTTCTGAAGTGTGGGCCAGCTGCTACTGTCCCTCCCACGAGCTACCATGTTAGCAGCCCACCTGTGAGGGCCTTGGGGCCTACACAAGAGGTTTCTTACAGATAAGAAAACCGCAGGACTAGCAAGGTTACTGAATGAAGCAGAGTCAGGCCCCAAAGCACGTCATTTGGTCAAGTTCAAGGGGTCCTGTAAAGCTATCCATGTGGTCTCTGAAATAAGAATATGCCTACTGTGCTTTGTTTTATTGGTCCAAAGCTATGCGTGAGTCCCTCTTGTAGGACCACTGAACTATTTTTATTCCTAGTGAAGACAGGGGTTGTGTTGCTTGCCTTCAATCAACAGAAACTATTTATAGGGCCCTCAAAGAAGGGAGTGGTATTTGGTGGTTAGAGGCCCAGCCTGCAAGTGGGGAGCCGTGGTCACCCCCAAGCCGCTGACCATTTTTCTTTCTTAGCCGACTTCTCAGCCTTGGTCCTTCCCTCAGGAAATATTTGACAGAGTTAGTAAGAGAGAGAGAGAGAGAGACAGAAAGGTCTTCCTTCCGTTGGTTCACTCCCCTAATGGCCGCTATGGCCGGCACATTCCACCGATCCAAAGCCAGGAGCCAGGTGCTTCTCCTGGTCTCCCATGGGGTGCAGGGCCCAAGCACTTGGGCCATCCTCCACTGCACTCCTGGGCCACAGCAGAGAGCTGGGCTGGAAGAGGAGCAACCTGGACAGAACCGGCGCCCCAACCGGGAATAGAATTTTGTTGCTGGCGCTGCAGGCGGAGGATTAGCCAAGTGAGCCATGGCGCCGGCCCTCTCAGGGAATATTTATTGTGCACCTGCTACATGCAGGGGACTCTTGAAAAGTGCTCGGCTTCCAAAGAATGAACATTGTAGAGCAGTGACATTTATGCCTAGGGTAACTAAAGAAAGTTTTTTTTAAAAAGATTATTTGAAAGAATTAGAACAAGAGGCAGAGAGAGAGAGAGAGAGGTTTTCCATCCGCTGATAAACTCCCCAGTTGGCCACAATGGCCAGAGATGCACCGACCTGAAGCCAAGAGCCTCTTCTGGGTCTCCCACATAGGTACAGGGGCCCAAGCACCTGGGCCATCTTCTACTGCTTTCCCAGGCCATAAGCAGAGAGCTGGATCAAAAGTGGAGCAGCCAGGACTCAAACCGGCACCCAATATGGGATACCAGCACTGAGGTGGTGGCTTTACACACCATGCCACAGCACTGGCCCCAAGAGAGTTTCACATTAATTCATTTCACCTCTTGGCAAACAAGCTTGCTGCAAACTGAGAACGTTCTCAGTTTTCAGAGCCTGTGTGGCTTTTTTTGGATGGAGGGAGGGCTGTGGTCCTTATTTGGGGAGCTTGAAGAAAGTACTCCTAACCTAGTTTGATGGGGCGGAGAGGGATCTTCGAAGAGATCATATTCAAGTTGAGAGCTGAAGGAGGAGGAAGCAAAGGATGGTTATTTTGTCCCTTTCTTCTTGAAATATTATAATGACATCTATTACATGTTTTAAAAATCCAGGTTGCAAGGTCTTGCTCTTAATTTCTAAGATGGTATGGGGGCGGGGGGGAAGCTGTGAGAACTGATGAATCCCGATTCTTATCTCAGTCCTAGACCAGAGTTTGAATTCCAAGCTTTGCCTTAAAGGATTTTATTCATTCTGTCTGAATCCGTGCCCTCATCTGAAAATGGGGGTTAGAACAGCTATTTCCGTTGAGTTACTATCTAGAAAAAAATTAGTGCCCAATACATCACTTAGCGACTGGTGGGCAGTGAGGAAGTAGTGGGTTCTCGATGGTATTAGGACCTTGATATAGGCCACATGTTAGCACCCAGCCCTAGTGGTTCTCACACATGTCCGATCTGACCCACGATGCTCCCCGTTCCCAAAGTCCTTGATGCATTTTCTGGTCCCAGAACATAGCAGCGTCTCCCTGAGTACAGATATCTCGTCAGTTCCGTTCTTTCACATCAGATAGAGCTCCAGGCATATGAAAGGTTCCCTTAATTCCTTGTAGATGAAATACTTCCTGCAGGCTCCGAGCTGTCCAAGTGACCCAGCTATTGGTCCAGGCGTGCCTTCCCTCGGGAGCAAAAGAACTGGGTTGGACTTTCGTCCCAAACATTTTAATGATTAAAGTTGGCCGAGCCTTCAGTTGTATTTATTTTGGGGGTAGAGGGGACAAGCCCTCATGTTTGTCCTTTTTCTCTTCCTGGCTGCATTGTCGAGCTCTCTGGTTAACCCCAACAGCACGACAGCGCTGAGAAGTCCCGTGAGTCTGCACGTGCAGAGTTGTACGCCTTCCCACCCGGCCATGCCCCAGCAAGTATTCCCCACACGTAGAGAACTCCAACCCGTGCAGGGCTCATCTTCAGCAGCTCACCTACTCACACTGTACAAGTGAATGGGCAGTTCTGTGGTGTATACTTTACCACACTAAAAAATGAGCTAGGCCAGTGGTTTCTAACATTTACTGTCCTATCTTCGCATCTTCTGGAGATACGTGCAGATGGTTAAGGTGTTTTCCAACCTCAGCTGGTAGATGGCAACCCTTTAGATTTGCTTTCTAAATTGAGGTAACTTGAGGTATTTGAGATAATTTGTTTCACTTGTTAAATTCTTTTATATCTGTCAAACTAATCACCATTCTTCTATCAGAGGTAATAGTTTCTATCAGCTAACATGTCAACCATGTTTCCTGCATCTTTGAAAGAGAAGAACTTTGCCCATTAGTTATTTGCCATATACACTTGCTACTAAATGTTATTTGAGTCTTTAGGGCAAAGCAGAAAAAGAGCTATATTTGTAAGTCTCCTTCTATGAATTTTGTAAATATATACTCTGGAAAATATTGTCAAAAATTCATTGTTAAAAAATAGATTTCTAGATTATTTTGGCCCAGGTAAGAAATACTAACTTGGTACATTTCTTCAATAGCAGCTCTGAATGAAGATGCATTACTAAAATATTATGTATGAAGTAGTGATAAGAGAATATGGATCAGAGGGAAAAGACAGGCATGGATATTTGGCCCAGTAGTTAAGACACTAGTTACTATGCAGGCATCCCACATCAGAGTGCCTGGTTGACACCTGCCTCCAACTCCCGACTCCAGTTTCCTGCTGATGTGGACTCTGGGAGGCAGTAGTGATGGCTCAAGTAATTGGGTTCCTGCCATCCACAGGGAAGATCTGGATTCCCGACTTCTGGCTCCTACCCTGGCTATTGCAGGCTGTTGGGGAGTAGACCAGCAGAAGGGGGAGTGTTCTAATATTTTTTAAAAAGTAAACACTGCTTTGATTATTTCAACCGCAGATTATTTGGTACAATAAAGCAAATAATTAAGTGATCAGGACAGTAACACTACTATCTGGTGGCAATGAAATTTAAAGTAAGAATGGAATAAATAAAACAAAGTACAGAACAAATAGTAACAGCAATAAAGACCAATTTAGGACAGGGTTAAAAGGAATATAAGTACTGGAAAATAATCTGGCAGAAGAATGGGAAGAGACTGGATTTAAAGCATTCTAAGGCCTTTATCACATTAAGGAGGAGGATAGAAGTAGTACATCTTTTAAGCCAAGAGTTCATGTTTAAGCATTACCACAGATAAGCAGAATACATGACCATCTAAATGATAGATGAGTAAACAAAGTTTGTTTACTCCAGGAGAAGGAAGGAGGTGTTTGGGGAAGATGGGAAGTAAAAAAAAGAAAAGCTTGCTAAGTTTAAAGGACAAAATAATAAGATGCCAGTAAGTCCAGCCGTATTAGTAATCAGAATAAATGTACAGGCTTAAGTCAGCAGGATAGTGGAAATTATTAGATTTGAGATATGTGGTTTCTGAGAGACAGAACCCAGAGCATAGGCTGCTGCAAGGTTGAAAGTAAGCTAATGGAATAAGACATGAGCCAAAAACTAGCCACAAAGAAGTTGATGTGATTATGCTAATCAGATTTTGAAATTTTAAAGCAAAATTATTAAAGAATGTTATTACTAGATGACAGAATGGTAATCAATAAAGCAATTTTACACTTGATATTAGACAAAAGGCTGAGAAGCAATGAAAAAAATAGCAATTTTATGAATGATAACATAGCTTCAAAGTATATAAACTTGACAAGTCTATAATCCTAGTGGGGATTTGTTTTAAATGTTTATTCATTTTTATTTAGTCGAGAGAGAGGGAGAGACAGATCTTCCATCCCTTGGTTCACTCCCTAAATGCCTGCCACAGCCAGGGCTGGGCCAGGCCGAAGCCAGGAAACAAACATTGCCCTGTGAATGGCAGGAGCTCAGGTATTTGAGCCATTATTTGCTTCCTCCCAGATGCATTGGGAAGCAGCTAGATAGGAAGCAGAGGAGGGACTCCATCCCAGGTACTCTGAAAGGGAGTATGGGCATTCCAAGTGGTGGCTTAACCTGCTGTGCCACAAACCCCCCCCCCCATCCCAATAGTGGGAATTTTTAAACCTCATCTCTCAGATACTAATAGATTAAGGGAAAGAATTAGGTCGTAGAAAATTGGAACACTGTAAGAAATGAACTGGATTAAGCATACTCCATATACATAGTACTACATGAATAGGCAGGGATAAACTGATAATTCAAGAGTGAGAATTAGTGAAGCAAAATCCTTATGTGAGTGAGAAGGGATGGATTTAGCTTGTCTGTGGTAGGTGCCAAGTGTGGAGGCAGGGTACCATGTTCTCCTTGGATTATTTCTACTTCTCAGTAAAACCTGAGGCCTGATCATTAGCTGAGAGTGAGGACAGAGAGAAGAGAAAGTATGGAACAATCTCTTAGGAGATTATGGGAAAGTTTGGACCAGGGATTTCTGGTGTAATTGTTGGGCAACACTAGGGAGTCATTTGTTTAGGAGGAATTCAGTCGGCATGGCTGAATGTTTTTCTCCATGTGTGCCTTCAGAGTAGGCACAGACTCACATTTAACCAGAGCTGGGGATTTGCCCGGCAAGTACATTGAAGTGAGAGAGGGGCAAGGGATTCACAGGTAATTCCTATCTTAAACTGTTTCAAAAGAAAGATAGCTCCCAACTCCTTTTATATGGCCAACTCTCTGTGCTACCGCAGTCCAACAGGGCAGGATGAGAAAACAGGAAATCCACTTATGGATATTAGTGAAAAAATACAAAGTAAAATATTTATATACATATACATAGACACACATCAAGTATGGTTTTTCCCAGGAACATAAGAAAAATTACTATAAAATGTGTTCAGGTAATTTATCACATCAGTATGTTAAAGAAAAGCAGTATGATTAGCTCAGTAGATGCAGAAAGGTACTTGATAAAATTCACCATCCACTAATGATTTTACAAGCACCTTTTGGGGCAGGCCTTTGTAGTACAGTGGGTTAAAAGCAGCCGCTTGGGTCATCTGCATCCCATACAGAGTCCCTGGTTTGCGTCTCAGCTACTCTGCTTCCAATCCATTTCCTGTTAATACGCATCCTGGGAGACAGCAGGTGATGGCTTGAGTGTCTGCTACTCACGTGCGAGACCTAGATGGAGTTCGAGGCTCTGGCTTTGGACTGGCCCAGACCTGACTTTTGCAGCCATTTGGGGGACAACCAGCAGATGAAAGATCTTGATCTCTCTCCCCCTTACTCCCCTCCCCTCTTTCAAATATACAAAGCTTTAGAATAAGGGAGCAGTATCTTTAAAGTCAGAAACATCAAGGGTCACCACTGTCATTCCTTTTATTCAGCATTGTAGTTGTGACCCATGCCATGACATTAAAAGAAAATAGGAGGCATAGAAATTATCATTACTTGCAGAAATAAATGCTGTACGAAACCTGAAACTGGGGTGGGCGTTGTGGCACAGTGGGTTAAGCTACCACCTGGGACACCTGCATCCCATGTTGGAGTGCCTGGTTTGAGTCCTGGCTACTCTGCTTCCAATCCAACTTCCTGTTGATGCACCCAAGAGCAACAGATTGTGGCTCAAGTACTTGAGTTCCTGCCATCCATATGGAAGGCACAGATGGAGTTCCTCAGTGACTTTGCCCTGGTCCAGCCCTGGCTACTGTGGGAATTTGGGGAGTGGACCAGCAGATGGAATATCTACCTCTCTGTCACTTTGCCTTTCAAATACATCTTTTGAAAGGGAAAGGGAGAGGGGAGAAGGGAGTCTTCCCTCCACTGGTTCACCCCCCCCCCCAATGGCCACAATGGTTGGAGCTGGGCTGATCCAAAGCCAGGAGCTTCTTCCAGGCTTTCCACATGGGTACACGAGCCCAAGAACTTGGGCCATCTTCTACTGCTTTCCCCAGGCCATCAGCAGAGAACTGGATTAGAAGTGGAGCAGCCAGAACTTGAACTGGCATCCATATGGGATTCCGGCACTGCAGGTGGCAGCTTTACCTACTACACCACAGCACTAGCCCCTCAAATCTTGAGAAAAATATTTTAAATTTCTTTGTTCTCCATTCTTAGAACAAGATTGTCATAATTAGACATGAAATACATGAAAAATGCATCTTATGAACAACTGCATGAATTTCAAAGACTTTATACCAAAATATACTTATTTTTCCATTCCATTTTTCCTATGAGCTTTTTGAGCTACTGTCCTAGAAGATCCATATGCGATAAATCAAGGTACCCCTTTATACCAGCCACTAATTTGTTACAATTTCTTGTAAAAGCTTTCACAGTAACAGCCAAAATCATGAAGTATCCTTGAGTAAATCTAATGGGAGGGCTAAACGTGCTCAGAGAAGGTTATAAAGCTCCATGGAGGGACATAAGATACTTAAATAGAAGGAAATACATACCATGCTCTCCCCCCAAAGAATTATTAGTTTGAAAGGCAGAGTGACAGAGAGGGAGAGGGAGACAGATCTTCCATCTGCTGGTTCACTCCCCAGAGGACCACAGTGGCTAGGCCGAAGCCAGGGGTTTCATTCAGGTCTCTCACAGGGGTAGCAGAGGCCCACACACTTGAGCCATCACTTGCATGGTTGCCCAAGACGTGAGCTGAACTAGCAGGCTTTTTCTTGGAACACCATCTTTCCTTGCAAGATTGATGATCTATGGTTCTTCACACTGGAGTATTTAACACACATTTTCTGAAAAGTGAACAAAGTGAGCCTGTTGCTTTAAGGAAACTGTCAAGATTTGTTGCCAATGGTAAAATTTGAACTTTGTACTGAAATGAGATTCTGGGAAAACTTGTATCTTCCAGAGTTCAATTTCTTGATACTCAGACTTTTTGGATGAGATTGGTGGGGATATTAACAAATTTGATTTTTAAAATATTGTTTAGTGGAATGTGTCACCATTTGAGACAGCTGCATAACTCAGTAAACCAACATTTTCCAAATGACAATGCTTGATGTTAGGAAATCACACATAGGCAAATGATCCATTCAAAGTGCAAGACAGATCAATGAGTTTTCAAATATCAGCGTACATAAAGTTCATTGTTAGGATTTCAGGTTCCATATTCAACTAGCCTTTTTTTTTTTTTTTTTTTTTTTGGACAGGCAGAGTGGACAGTGAGAGAGAAAGGTCTTTCTTTTCCGGGTTCTAGTCCCGGTTTCTAGTCCCCGTCGGGGCACCGGATTCTGTCCCGGTTGCCCCTCTTCCAGGCCAGCTCTCTGCTGTGGCCCGGGAGTGCAGTGGAGGATGGCCCAAGTGCTTGGACCCTGCACCCCATGGGAGACCAGGATAAGCACCTGGCTCCTGGCTCCTGCCATCGGATCAGCGCAGTGTGCCGGCCGCAGCGCACCAGCCGCGGCGGCCATTGCAGGGTGAACCAATGGCAAAGGAAGACCTTTCTCTCTGTCTCTCTCACTGTCCACTCTGCCTGTCAAAAAATTTTTAAAAAAAGATTTTATTTATTTGAAAGAGAGTTACACAGAGAGGTAGAGATAGAGAGGTCTTCCTTCTGCTGGTTCACTCCCCAGATGGCTGCAACGGCCAGAGCTGCACTGATCTGAAGCCAGGAGCCTCCTCAGGGTCTCCCACGTGGGTGCAGGGGCCCAAGGACTTGGGCCATCCTCCACTGCTATCCTAGGCCACAGCAGAGAGCTGGATCAGAAGTGGAGTAGCCAGGACTCGAACCAGCACCCATATGGGATGCAGGCACTTTAGGCCAGGGCTTTAACCCACTGCGCCACAATGCCGGCCCCATCCACCCACTTCCTGACCATGCCTGTGTTCCAGTCCAAGCATGTATTCCCCCTCGAGCCTCCCGATTCATTCCCGGCTTCCACTCTTGGCCTCTCTTGCCCAAAGCAGTCAGTGGTCTTACTTCACTGCTTTCCTGTTCATAACATTCCCATGGCTGCGATGGCTCCTA
This sequence comes from Sylvilagus floridanus, assembly GCA_949820135.1. NCBI lineage: Eukaryota > Metazoa > Chordata > Mammalia > Lagomorpha > Leporidae > Sylvilagus > Sylvilagus floridanus. The sequence goes on from OX463223.1 coordinate 125,729,868, forward strand.
GCATAAAATGCAGAGTTCTTCCTGTGACCTGCGGACTGCAAGCCGACTGCAGCACCCTCCCCTCACCCACCGGCCCTGGAGTCCTAGCAAGCACTTAACAGGCTCAGTTGGCTTGAAAATGAGAGAAAATGAGAGAAAGCCACACCCAGCTTCTCAGGCCCTGCAGCAAACATGTGATCTTTCAACAAATCTGGGCACCACCGGCTACCAGGACCTGGGAGTTTTTGGTTAAGGCTCCTTTCCTCTCAATTGAATAAAACCCAATCAAACACCATCAATCTTTCCTCCTAAACATCTCAAATCTATCTGCTTCTGTTCCTATCAACCTGATCTCCTGCCAGCCTCTCCCATCTCTACCCTACACTGGTCTCACCACCTGCCTTCTCCCTGTATCTACTCAGTCCTTTCCTGGTATTTTTCCCCAGCACAGCCAAAGTAGGCTTCTTCAGGGACAAGCACCAGCATTCTGGGCAGCCCTGGGTCCAATTAGGGCACAGAGGACATTTTGAGTCCCTGGTGCGAGAGAGGCTGTGACAGATGGTCGTCTGATCCGTGTGTCAATTCGGGAAGGAGAACACTCCATAGGAAGCATTTTCTCCGGAAAACTCCTGGGATAATCCTCCTTCAGCTCCGGTGTGGGTGCGGCAAGGAGGAAGGCTTTGCTGTGCCTTTTTCAGGACAGCTCTTAAATATTTTAGTGTCCCATAAAAACATTTGAGTAGTTAAAAAAAAAAAAATTCGTAGATCTTCCCTTTGCCAGTAGAGGATTGCAGTAACCCATCCAGGGGTGAGAATTCCAATCTTTTTCCAGCTTTGCAGGGATACAAATTATCAAATCACTAGTCCCTTAAAGAGCCTCAGAGGGAACCGAAGGGACATTTTTCAAGGTCATTTGCTAGGAAGCTGACAGCCTCTGAAGATTGTTCTGTCTTAGGACCAGGCCAGAGCAGTGGAGAGAACTAGTTTAGATACGCCAGACTTCTGTGAAGAGCGAGTAAAGTTGTTTTCCCTTTCTCTTTATTTTGTGTGCTAAACTAGTGAACCTGTTGTGAGGTAGCCCGTGGCTAGACTTGGTCCGGGGCCTTGTCTCGGCACAAGAAGAAATTTAAGGAAGAGATGTAGATAAAGGGTGAGCAGAGAAGCGAGGTTTATTTAAAGCAGAAGTACATATTCAAGGAATGGTCACTGTTCGTTTTTCAGAAAATGTCTATCAAATGCCCACGTGCACTCAGAGAAAGCCACAATTAACAGGTTTTGGTGGTCCTCTCATGAGCTGGGGGCAAAAGGCAGGCCTTCCTGGGCAAAGCTTTATTGAATCTTCAGAGAGGGCGGAGCTTGGGATAGGGTTTGACTACCGTCTATTGAGTACCACCAATTTCCTTGTGTGTGATGGGAATGGGAGCATGGACCATGGTAGTTTTATTATAATGAACTAAGGTTCATCGCAGGGATGCAGCTAGCAGCTGTATTGGATATTTGTAGCTAGTGCCTGTTCTAAAAAAAAAAAAAAAAAAAAAAAAACAAAAAAAAAAACGCAGCTGCCATCTGCACCAAAAGGGATTCGATTTAAGCTGTGCATGTGGGGCTGCAGCACAGGTGTTGACACTCCTCAGCTTCTCTTTGCTAAGTCTCTCCCCCTGCCCACAAACTTGAATAGGCTATTGCTTTAAATATTCTGTCAAGTTACATTCTGGCATATTATCTTTGTCACTTACGTATGTATTTAAATACCAGTGTTTATTTCATTAACATCACGTCTGTCTGGGTAGGAAGAACATAATTCATGTTCAAGTACACTTTGAGAAGCGATTCATAATCAAATGGGTTACAGGCATCTCTCCTGCAAAGCATGCTTCCCAGAGTCCAGATGTCCAGTAGTGTGTGTGTGATGTCTCTGGGCTCCAAAGCTGAAATATTCATGGAATAAAAATCAAACTTACTGAGAATTCCAAGTAGTAACATCTGAAATTCTTTGACAGTTTGCTAGTGTGGCACCCAGTAATCCTTTAATATCTCACATGTCAGGTATGGGTCAGAGGGAACCGACAGCTGCCCCCCACCCCCGAGTTTATTCTATAGTTTCCACTGCACCAGGCTAAGGACTGACAGCTCAGTAACCCCACCCCCCACCCCACTACAGGAATTGGAGAAAGAGGCAAAGATGTAAGCTTTTTAGGACAGCGATAGTCACTTGCATCTTTGATTGTAGCTAAAGTACCCAGAGCAGTTTCTGTGAATCTCCAAGATGAGCCTTGGAATCTAGAAGGAAGCTGGACCGAAGTAGTGCTTGGCACCCCACCTAGTCCATTTCCCGGTGAGACGTCACTGGTTGCAAATGCCTAGGCAGCCTGTGCACTGTTTGTCAACCCAGAGAGGGAATACTCATAAGCAGTTTAGAGAAAGACCATTTGAAAGTGAAAACTGCCCACCTGTGATGCCCTGAGGGCAAGCAGGCGGCTACTGCACCTTAGAGCTCAGTTGGAGATTTTTCTGTGCCACCTGAGGCTTACCTATGAAATAGTGCAAACTCTGGCTTCTAAACTGATGTGAAAAGCATTACCCACACGATTGGTAGTCAGTTATGATGCAATCATTTTTAAATAATGCTATTATAATTCCCCCTTAAAACACATCAAGTCCAAAGCATTGCCCTTCCCTACTCCATATTTATATTACATATGATTTATTTTTCTGTATTAGAAAGGCAGATCAACAAAGATCATCTACTGGTTCACTCCCTAAATGCCCCCAATAGCTAGGGCTATTCCAGGCCAAAGCCAGGAGCCTGGGCCAGGTCTCCCATGTGGGTGTCAGGGACCCAGTATTTAAGCCATCGCCTGCCGCCTCCCAGGGTACACATTGGCAAGAAACCGGATCAGAAGCAAAGCAGGGTCCCCAACCCAGGCACTATGATATGGGATCCAGATGCTACACCTGTTCTGTGCCAAGCATTTGCCCCTCCCCTTTAATATCTAAAAGATAGCTGCTAGAATGAAATTTCAGAACAAGCGAATTTAGTATTAATATATCTTTGGAATTTTTCTAATACTTGCTACAATAATTTTTTTTGCATTACCAAAACAGGGAGTAGTGGTAAACATGTATTTTCTGCATTTACCCTAGTCTCGTGGGTATTTCATATGAATAATTGAACTGCCCTTTCCTCCTTTGGAACTAAGGATTCTTAATATGAAGAGGGAAAAGATGGAAGTAGGAGGTAGGGGTTAGCCCAGAGGCCTCCGAACCCTGTGCCATGGAGTATAGTGAAGGGAACTGCCTGGGGGAGGAACAGAGAAGGCTTCTGGAGAGGGACGTAAGGGAGAGTCGGTCACCAGGACGCTACAGATAAGGCAAAGAGTACGTGCGTGGTGGGTTTCCTGGGGGGCTAAAGGAGACTGTCGGGTAGGCTGGACTGGAGAGGAGGAGCCAGCATGCGAGTCTCACATGGCAGTCTAAGGGATTTACACGGTCTTGTAGGCCCTGGAGAATTCTCAGCCAGGCAGTGAAGTCTTGAGATTCCAGGTCTTGCTCTGACCACCCTTTGTGCGGGGATGGACTAGCAGTAGGAAAGATCAATATGGGGCTAGTCCGGTTTGCTTGTGGGACCACAGACACGGGGGAGAAGAAATGTGTATGCTGCACGTGTTCTGGTGCGTGGATGACAGCCGTCATCTCTGCCATTCACTTCCTGTCTGGAAGGTGAACTGTTCAGTGAGAGCAGTCTGGCTGCCATGGGCAAGCCTACGTCCTTTGCCTTAGTGTTCTCAATTTTGCCCGCGTTTAATAGCATCAGATACATGTTTTGATGCCGCCTTGCTCACTGTGGCCATAAGCATCCGTGATTGTCATTTACAACTGAAAGAAGCCTGACCAATACAATCTCGCCTCCGATGGTCTTCCAGCACAGAAGAAAATTTATTGTTCAATAAGTTGCTGAGAAGTCCAGGAGGCTGTTCCAGATCCAGGAGCTCAGATGGCCAAGTGTACATTGCTTGGCCCTGTTTGGGCCATTTTATTCTCCAGCAGGCTCATCTCACAGCGGCAGAGGTGGCCCCTCGGCAGCTGTGAGTTACAATCGTCCAGAGTGGTGGGCTGCATACCAAGAGCTTTTTCTGTGGTGGCTCCAACAGAAATCCTGACCGAGTGTGGCTCTCAGTTGGTCTGGCTTGGGTCATGTGCCTGCCTATCCTTGAACCGCATTCCAGATTGGCTAGCTTGGCTCACATGTCCTTCCCCACAGCTGGGGCCGGGGCCAGGGCCAGGACAGAGGCCAGGTGGGGTCAGCCTCAGCAGAACCACACTGAGTCAGGGCAGGGCAAATTATAGACCATGAACAGAAAAGGGGAGGCAGGTGTCAGGCAGCACCAGTCCCTGCAGGACGGGGCTGAAGTGAAAGGACACGTGCTCTCAACTCTGATCCAAAGGGAAATCCCATCCTGGAGAAGTTAACTTACTCAAGAGCACAAGGCTAGAAAGTGGCAGAGCAGAGATCCGAACCCAGGGGTGTCTTACCTGGAGCAGAGTCTGTACCCTCGACCACTGCGTCGTCCACCAAGCCTCGTGTGAGGGATGGACCCAGAGGACACCAGCCACAGAGCCTGCGGTACTTGTAGCCCCACATGCCCGTCTTGTTCCTGCGACATGTAGCTTTGGCCCTCCTCATTGCGCTGCTCACCTCCCCGTGAGTGTGCTCCAGGGAGTAGCTGGCCCTTTTAAAACTGGTGTCTGGAGGTGACAAAATACCCCAGGTGTGCTCACCGGTGGCCAGTTGAGCGAGACTGTACCCTTTGCTCTACATGCTACTGGCTGTGTGGCATGTGGCTCTCATATGCTGTTGGCAGGCTGCTGTCAGTGCTGTGCAATTGAATTTTCTCATGCCCAAGTGTTGGGGGCAACCTGGACTGGGTTACAGGGTAACTGCTGGGCTTGGGGCTGCTTTAGGGAAGGGGGCAGAGGCTCTGTGAAAGGTAGCACTGTGGTCCTAGGGATGCGGTTGTATGTGTAAACCGACTTGAGGCGATTCAAAGTGGGCAAGGTGGCTGGTAAAATCAGGTCAGCAACCATTTATTAAACAGGAGAGCCCAATAAGTGCTTGTTGATTTCCAGCTAGTTTGTCTCTATCTGTTGTCCAGGTCCATTCACATTTTGCTTCTTCAATGTTGGCTCCGTTTGCCACTTGGCAGTCCTTCCCTGCCCCTCCCCTCACATGCTAAGGAGCAGCGTGTGGCACCATTTCAACATCTTGACTGTGTTGTTAAGATCTACCCCATCCCCTTGCTAGCTCTGAGGATCAGCCAAGAAGGTTGTGTAAGTGTTTTCTTGAGCTTGCATGAGGAAGGCTTCAGCCTTTTGTTTCAAAGTAGAAAGTTAGGACATTCTGCTTTTTTTTTGGACAGGCAGAGTGGACAATGAGAGACAGAAAGGTCTTCCTTTTCCGTTGGTTCACCCACCAGTGGCCGCTGCGGCTGGCGCACCGCGCTGATCTGAAGCCAGGAGCCGGGTGCTTCTTCCTGGTCTCCCATGCGGGTGCAGGGCCCAAGCAACTTGGGTCATCCTCCACTGCAGAGAGCTGGACTGGAAGAGGAGCAACCGGGACAGAATCCGGCGCCCCGACTGGGGCTATAACCCAGGGTGCTGGCGCCGCAGGCGGAGGATTAGCCTAGTGAGCCACGGCGCCGGCCTTGCATTTGTTTTTAAACTATACACATAGACCACATTAGGGAGTCATGTACCCTGTCCTCTCTGATCACTCTCCACCGCCATACCCCCACCCTCACTGAAGTTCACTGCCCAAATTTCTGCCACAAGTTTCACCTCTATCCTGTGAGGTTACCGTTCTTTATCTTCCCCATCTCATCTGGGATTAGCAATAAACTGTTTCCTGCGTATGAAGCAACTCCCCCGTTTTGCCCACTTTCCTACTTTTAAAGCAAAAATGAGGCATCATCTCTCGAATCATTTCCAAGGTCCGCGCTATGCCTGTCTGATTTGCTTCAAGGTTTTCTGAACACTGAAAATATATAATAAAATGAGCCCTCTTAAATGGCAATTTGTATTAACTATGCATTATACAAGTTTATATAAACATCTACAGTTTTAATTGTCTTTGAAAAAATATTTCAGACACTAAGTCAGTATAAATAGCCTTTATCATACATTTGTTTATTTATTCAGTACCTAACTATAGGGCCTTGGTTTAAAATGGTAAACAAGAATATGCACTTTGCACATGGGAAACTTATACCATGGAAACACCGTCTAACATCGTGCCAGAGGGGGCGGATGTTGTGGTGCAGTGGACGAGGCCACCGCCTGCAACACCAGCATTCCACAGGGGCGAGAGTGTGTCTCGGCTGCTCTGCTTCTGATCCAGCTCCTGCCAGCGGCCTGGGGAAAGTAGAAGATGGCCCGAGGATTTGGGCCCCTGCTACCCATGTGGGAAACCCGGATGACGCTCTTGGCTCCAGCCTGGCTCAGCCCTGGCTGTTGCGGCCATCTGGGAAGTAAACCAGCAGATATAATATGATCTCTCTCTTCTCCTTTCTGTGGAACTCTTTCAAGGAAGTAAATCTTCAAAAAAAAAAAAAATCATGCCAGAAAGTTAGCCCATGTTCCTGGATCAAAAGACCCAATAGAGTTGAGATGGCAATATTCCCTAAATGTGTGTGAGATTTAACATGAAGTTCATTTTCTTGCATATGTAGGTCCAGTTGTACTAACAGCGCTTGTTAAAAAGGCTCTGTCTCCATTGAATTCTCTTTAGACCTTTGTCAGAAATCGCTTTACAGTTTTTCATGTGGATTTATCCGTAGATGCTCTATTCTGTTCTTTCCCCCTTGTTCGGTTCACACACACTAAGGATTGATGTTTCTTCACAGTGAATCAATCGGCATGGTTTGCTGTGTCTTTGTCACAAGATGGGCAGTGTTTTGGATACAGGTTGATCTGACAGCCTGGTTCCAAGAGAGGACATGAAACAGAACCACAACTGACCAGGAATGGACGTGAAGCATGGGTGACAAATGTTTGTTGTGATAAGCTACTGGAGATTTTAAGTGTTGTTTCTTACCAGAGCATAGTGGCCAAGCCCTGGGCCGAGTCCACTTTAGGGCTCGGCCCTTCCCTTCCCACCCCAAATGGTAGCCAACAAGGGTGCTTTCTGTATATCAGAAACTGAGAGGAGATAGAGAAAGCAAGAGGGGCAAATGGCTGGAGTTAGACTACAGTCCTGTCCAGCTGTTGGCCACTTGCCCTGGCTGAAACAATTTATATTAGGCTTGTCTGTCTCAGCCACGTCTTCTAGGGTTTAAGGCTTCGCTGTCAGGTTGACCCGCAGCAGGGCGCCAAGTCTCAGCACAAGGCTGTGCTCTCTCCACTAGGACTGTACTGTGATGCCCACCATGTATTATTCTTAGCTGACCTCGTAGCACCATTTTGAGATCCGTTCCATCCATGTTCTCCATGACCCCACATCTGATCATTTTAGGAAATAGCTATTGAGGAGAGTGCATATTATTCTAGATTCAGCCATTGAATCTATAGTATTCTTTTTCAGGCAAAGGTATAAGAGATTTAGTAAAGCAGATTTGTACAGATGAGCACAGTCTGAAGGGAAAAAGCAAGACCTGGATATAGAGAGAATGCAGAGTTGACAGGTTTCAAAACTATCAGAGAGAGAAAGCACCTGCACTAGCAATATTTATAGTAATGGTGCCATTATGAAAGTTTTCATTCTATTTGAGAGGCAGAGATAGAGTTCTTCCATCTGCTGGTTCACTTCCCAAATGCCCACAACAGCCAGGGCTGAGGCAGACCAAAGCCAGGAGCCAGGAGCTCCATCCAAGTCTCCTACATGGGTGGCAGGCACCCAAGTGCCCAAGTCATCACTGTTGCCTCCCAGTATGTGCATTGTCAGGAAGCTGGAGCAGAAGTGGAGCTGGGACTCTAACCAGGCATTCCGACACGGGATGCAAGCATACCTGTGGTACCATAACCCCTGTGTCAAATGCCCACCCCTACAGCAAGAGGGCACCCCAGACTTATTTTCCTAATAAAAGTGGTTATTTTCAGCTCATTGGTAGATTGTTCTCCTAGTCACATGCCATCTTAGTTGAATATTTTAAAAAGAAATATGAATGAAAGCTGGTTAAATAAGTCAATAATATCAAATAATCAGCAGTTATCAAGCACTTACATGTGCCAGACACAATCCAAGATGCTTGACATGAGTTAACTCATTTAATCTTTACAAACAGCCATATGAGGTACAGGCACTGTTATAATCCCCATTTCAGATGGAGACACTGAAGACATTTGCTCGAAATCACAGCTGGATCGTGGGCCGAGAGCTTTGAACGTGGGCAGTCCAATTCCAGAACCTGCACTGTTAAACAAGATGGAAGGTCGTCTTTGTAGGCAGAAATGGTTGAAATACCAGGTTAAAAGAAACTAAAAGCCAACTCATGGAAGAGCAGATTTAGTGACCACACCCCCCCCCAAAAAAAAAAGAGAATGAATAAATGCTTAAATTGATCAGTAGTCAGAGAAATAAACATCTTGAAAGTGATAAGATAATCACTTTACACCAACCGAAACTGAAAAGAAATTAAAAATATTGATTAGTATTCTCCATCCCTACTAGCAACTTAAGTTCAAAGTACATATACATACAGCCTCATAAGCCAGCAGTCACATTTATGAGTTTCTATTCCATAGAAATAAAAGCACCAGGGTATTTTTTGCAGGTTTTTTTTTTTTTTTAGTGGCAAAAACAATTATGTCCCGGGGAAAAAAAAAATCACCTGCCAAACAATGAATACCCTTAATACATGATTAGCTGCATTATTAGGTGTACCTGCCATGGAGTATTGTGCAGGCTCAAAAACTCATGAGTCTGTTAAATCAGCCTCCAGATGATTTGGAGGATCTCATAGGGTTCTGCTGAATGAGAAATGCAAGGTACAGCAGGGTATATGGCTCGATGATCCCATCCATTAAGAACAATAACCTCTGGGGCAGGCATTGTGTGGTACAGCTGGTTAAGCTGCTCCTTACAATGCCCGCATTTCATATGAGTGCTGGTTTGAGACCCAGCTGCTCCACTTCCAATCCAGCTCCCTACTGATTTGTCTAGAAAAGCAGTGGAGATAGCCCAAGTGCCTGGGCTCCTGCCACCCACGTGGGAAACCTGGATGGAGTTCCAGGTTCTTGGGCTTCAGCCTGGCCCAGCTCTGCCCATTGTAGCCATTAGAGGAGTGAACCAGCAGGTGGAACTCGCTCTGTCTCTTCCCCTCTCTGCAACTCTTTCAAATAAGTCTTTCAAAAATTAAAAAATCCCGCTCCCAAAATATCTGTATATGAACAGGAATTTATACATAAGCATGTACATGATATATAAAATTGGATTTAATATATCAGATTTTGGTAGCATAGAGGGAAAAAAAACAAGATTGTCATATAGAATGTTTATGGAATTGCTGATGGGGCGTGGGGACAGAAGCCAAGGGAAAAAAACAACAGCTGAAAAAGATAATCACATAGAGGTTACTTACACATTTCTACAATGTTATATGTGGGCATGGACAGAACTCCATCATTTTTAAAGATTAGAAAGCAGCATATGGTTACAATGATCATATCTAAATCCATAGGCTCAGCCTGGACAAGTCTACCCACCTTCTTCCTGTGGTTTGCATTTGCCTATGTTCATGTTTAGCTTGCAAACTAGATACGGTAGGCTTCTGTTCCCCCTTCCATTCCCATACCTAATGTAACTCAAGGACCCTAGAGATGAAGAGATAGGCCTGTTTGGATTGTTCACAGGGGACAGCGAGCCAGACTGGGTGACACAGCACTAATCTCCAAGTAGGGCAGTAACTTGGAACCACTGGTTCATCCTTACTACAAGGGACAGTAAACCCAGATCCAACACAATGCATTCTTCTTTATGGCCTTGGAGAGCGAAATCGAAGTATTTGATTTGCTAAGTGCAATTATACTCCAATTTTGTATGGCTTGTGTATGCATCGAGTTTAGGATATGGGCATCTCCTAAATACCCAGAGTACTTCTCTGTAGTTCAAAGAGAGGGACAGTCTAGCCTTGGGTGCTATTGAACTAAGCCCTTCTAACAGTTAAGCACAAACTAAAGAAATGACTTTCAGTTAACAGGATGGTGATATTTCATAACGTAACCCACACTAGATGCTTGGTATGAGCAGTCACTGTGGCCTCAGAAGGTTGTTTTAATGGGCTCACACAGGTGGTGGGGACACCAGGAAGGGGTCAAGTCCTTATTCCGGATCTCCTGATGATTTCCAGTCCCAGGGCTCAGAACATCAAGGTGCTTCTCTTGTACATTGTCAGTGCATAGTGATCTTTTAAAAGATCATTAGTCCACTATTGGGAACATGACTTGTATTTTGCCTCAGCTATTCCTAGACTGATTCCAGTTGGCTTAAATATCATTGCTTCATAGTTGTTGGCAGTAAAACTGTCAATGCACTGAACACTGTTGCCCCTGGGGTTAATATCAGTCGAGTTTTAATGTTTTTCTCAAGTGCATAGGTTAGGAGAAAGTCAAGTAGGTAATTCCTTAAGTTGGACCATGTGAAACGATGTGTTTTATGGTTAATAACCTCACAGTACTACTTTGAAAGTACCAGCTGGGGACAGGTGTTTGTTCCAGTGATCATGCTGCCACTTGGGATGCCTGTTCGAGTTCCTACTTTGCTTCCAATCCAGCTTCCTGCTAGTGTGCACCCTGGGAGGCAGATGGCGACTCCAGTACTTGGGTACTTGGGTTCTTGCCACCCACATTGGATTATGGGTGCCTGGGCTAGCCCTGGCTGCTGCAGGCATCTGGGGAGTGAACCAGCAGATGGAAGGATCTCTTTCTGCCTTTCAAATTAAAAAGTGAACATAAATCCTAAAGAGAAAGTACCCAACTGAGTTCTTAGCTGAAGGTTCTCATTGTTATGCATTGTATTTCTTTGTATAGCTTCAGGAAAAGTCCAGAGGCTTTATGTACTTTGTCTTATCCATTTTATTTCTAGGCATGGAGTTTGTTGTTAGGACCAGCTTTTAAAATGTTAATAGCTTTGGGACAGGCGTTTTGAAACAAGGTAAGCCCTAGCTTGGGACGCCTATATCCCATATTGGAGTACAGGATTCCAGTCCCAGCTACTCCTTGCTTCCAACCCAGCTTCCCACTGATGTGCCTGGGAGGCAGCAGATGATGGCCTAAATACTTGGATTCCTGCCACCCACATGGGAGACCTGGCTAGGATTCTTGGCTCCCGATTTCAGCCTAGCCCAGCTCTGGTTGTTGGCCATATTTGGGAAATAAACCATCAAGTGGAAGATTTCTCCTTCCTTCTGTCACTCTGCCTTTTAAATAAAAACAAATTTCTAAGTTAAAAAACTTAGCTTTGAGGTGTAATTTACTTGCCATCCAATTCACTTAAAGGGTACAGTTGAGTGGTTTTTAGTATTTTCATATTATGAATGCAGCATCAGTCAGTTCTAGAACATTTTCATCACCTCCAAAAGGAGAAAAAAAATTAGCCATCATTCACTCCACCTCCATTCTCAGTCCTAGCATCCTTGAACCTTCTTTATGCTCCCGTAGATTTGCCTGTTCTGGACATCTCATACAAATTGAATTATATAAAATACAGCCTTTTTGTGAGCGGTTTCTTTCACCTGGCATAATGTTTTCCAGGTTCATCTGTGCCGTAGACTGCATCAGTGCTTCGTTTTTACTGCCAAGTCACATAGTGACTAACATTGTTAGGATCCGGCACAGTTTGTTTATCCACTCATCAGTCAGTGGATATTTACCTTGTTCCTCTTTCTTGGTTTTTATGAACATTGCTTTGAACATCGTGTGCAGTGTTTTGGGGTGAAGGTCTAGCATTTTAGTGACCCTGCTGCTCTTTTAAATACCAGTGAGATCAGAACTAAATGGGACTCCCGGATGTCCTCTTGCTCAGTACCTTCTGCCTAGGCCCGTGAAGTGGCTGGATTGCAGATGAGGCCAGTGAGGCCCGGGGGGAGGGGGAGGTGGCGTCCCTGGTTGTAGAGCTAGAGAGCAGAGTAGGGCCCTGTGTCCAGGTCTCTTGATTCCAGGTTCAGTGCTTTACTCATTGATGGGGAACTATGAAGGCTCAAGAGGAACCCAAAGCCCACAGTGCAGAGATGTAAAAGCTCTGCACGTGTTTGCTATTTCTTCTATTTTGTGTGGTCTGGTCTGAAAGTCAAAGAACATAAGAGTTAGAAGGTTCTTAGGGGCCACCTGCAATGCCAGCATCTCATATGGGAGGCAGCTGGGGTCCTGGCTGCTCCATTTCTGACCCAGCTCCCTGCTAATATGCCTGGGAAAGCCGTGAAATATGGCCCAAGTTCTTAGGCCCCTGCACCCATGCAGGGGACTTGGATGGAGCTCCTGGCTCCAGTCTGGCCCAATCCCGGTCACTGGGGCCATTTGGGGAGTGAACCAGCAGATGGAAGCTCTCTCATCTTTCCCTCTCCCTGTAACTCTGCCTTTCAAATAAAATGAGAAATACATCTTTCTCATGTCCTTGTTAGGTGAAGAAACCAAGGCACAGGGAAGTGATGCGACTTCTTGCCCAAGACCACACCATCAGTGGCAGAGCAAGGACTGAAACCCTTGTCTCTTGCTCCTCATCCCAGGGCCTTGTCTGCCACCTTAGGATGCGCATTCATCACCTAGGAGCTGTATGTTGGGTGATGCCCAGTAATGTTATGTCTTTTCTCAACTAGAACCCCGTCACAGGGCTGCTCTCTGCCAGCCACGAGCAGAAGGATGCCTGGGTACGAGACAACATCTACAGCATCCTGGCCGTGTGGGGCCTGGGCATGGCCTACCGCAAGAATGCTGATCGCGATGAGGACAAGGCCAAGGCCTACGAGCTGGAGCAGGTAATGACTGGCAGCCCCATCTTGGCTGCTCAGCAACTTTCCCTCGACTTGATCAATGCACAAGTAGCTGTGTGTGCAGAACAGATTGGATGCAGGCCTCGCCTCCATTTCTACTATAGAATATTCTGGGGAGGCGCTTACATGGTCTCAACCTCAAAAATTGTCAGATTTTTCTCCTCCATTAAACAATGACAACGTCAAAAACTACATCAAAGAGGAAACAAAAGCATCCAAATTTCTAACTGCAAAATATTGCTTTGCAGAACAAGCTACATTTCTCATACCATCTTTACCAACTTTATACATATTTATAGATGAGATGTCATTATAAGCTAATGTGATTGCTTTTAAAATGTCAGCACACCACAGCCACACGTTCCAAGTTGTGTACTCTTCAGAATAGTCACACTGAAAGAACATTTATCCAAACACTGTTGCCACCGCTTAGAATATTTTAAAAACATCCCTTAAAAATATCTGTCTAGCCTGAGCCATTCCAGGAAAGCCGTCTTGTTAATTCATAGTCATTCTTCAGTTTAGAACCAAATTGGTATTGCAGTTTGCATGCCTATGTTACATACAGCACAACGAAGTCTTCTCCTGTTTTCCAACATCAGAAGCCAAGATTCCCACCAAAGCAAAGATCTGTGGGCCTTCAATTTGTAAGAGAATCTTCTCCCGAGCACAGGAGGCATTTTCCAGGAGTTCCAAGTGATGGTGTTGAAACAGGGAGCATCGAAATATCAAAGTATAGTCGTCTTGGCATGAGAGCGCCTTTCAGATTTGTCTTTCGCTCATACATTCCTTGGTGGCCTACACAGCCAGTGGGTTTGTCAGGTCTAGGAAGAGTTCTAACAACCCACAGGTGCTTGTCTGTAGCAACCAAAGTGGGCATGAGTGAGAGGCAGTAGGAGGGAAACCTTGCCAGCCACGGGGAAGCGAAGAAAAGCCGCTCATCCGGGCGGCAGCAATGTTCCTGTGGGGGATCACTGGGAGATGGCATGCCCGAGCATGAGGAGACGAAACTCCCAAACCTCGGGGGTAAAGCGACATGGGTAGTCTTAAAAGTTGCATGCAGCAAACATAAAATACTTCTCTAAGAAGCTGAATGGCTTTTACACAAGTGCTTCATTTACTGGGATAATAATTCAACATCAAGTAATTGGGGCACATTTCCCATCCCCCTTTGAGGCAGAAATCAAAGTAAAGCAGTGCCTATACACCCACACACACCCCCTTCCTGGCCTGGATGGAGGTTGACTAGATGTCTGCTCTGACAGTGGCGAGACAGGAACAGATCATAGTTTCCTCACGCCTTTGACTGTGTGATGAGTGTGGTTGATAACCAAAACGAACACCTCCCCTGCTTATGGGAAGGGACGTGGCCATCTCCCAGTGATCCCCCACAGGAACACTGCTGTGTCTTGGTTGTTCATTTGCATATGAAATCTTTACGAACTTTCTGTAACGAGGAGGTAACATTTTCCATCCCAGTCGAGTTTGTGACGTAAAGCGGGATGATAGTCTGTAGTCCCAGAGATTGAGAGGCAGAAGGCCCTGAAGATGACCCGTTCCGGAGTCTTCGCTGGTGAGGAACTTTCGGGGCCCTTCGCCCCTGTCCTGCCCTGCAAACCATCAGGTTCCGCGAGAGGAAACGAACAAGCCCCTGCGTGGGAACCGCTTTGAGCCGGGCTGTGTGGGGCTGCAGAGCCTCCCATTCTCCATCCCCTGGTGAAGCAGCTTCACCGGAGCTGTTAACAGGCCCTGGGAAGAGCAGCCTTTAAATGGGCCCGGCACGTGCAGGACACGGGAGGTAATGTGCCATCCAAGTAAGGAGCTCAGACTGGCAGCTCTACCCCATGCCAGCTGGAGACTTGAGCCACGTCACCTCCTCCCCTCAACCTTAGTTCCTCATCTACGAAGTGCAGCAATGAGACCACCCAGCTCGGCGGGCTGGTGCAGGAGTTCACCGGAGCTAATCCAGGTAGTTTTCCCACAATGCCTAGGTGCGCTGTGTGATTAGCAGTTACCGTTGTTTATGGTGATGACAGTAGTAATTGGTTGCAACATCCTATTAAGAAACCTTGGCTGCCACTTGCATTGTGTAAGGATTTCACGTCAGTAGTCCAGTTATGCCGCCACAAACGGCTGTTTTGGCAAAACATTGCTTTTGGGCAGGCGTGGGGGACCGAATTCATCCTTAGTGTAACAAAAATTACTAAGAAATGTGACAGCGCTGCAGAGCACTAGGATTATAAAAATTGCATTGCTGACGTGTCAGCAGAGTCGCTGAGTATCGACGCCAGGAGAGGCCGTCTGTCCGAAGCCCTTAAGGTGAGCTAAGTCGCGTCATGTCAAGGTTTCTCTCTGTGTGACGGAGTGCAGAAGTGTCGACAGCCCAAACACTGAGAGGCTCCGGGAGGCTCGGGGTCTGCAGTCTCACCTCTCGCCGCATTCTCTCCCTGCAGAACGTGGTGAAGCTGATGCGAGGTCTTCTCCAGTGCATGATGAGGCAGGTGGGCATGTCTGCAGAGCATGGGGGGGGGGGGAGGCGCTTGTCACCTGACCCCTGACCGCATGCTCAAGGGGCTCTCAGCTTTGTCTAGAGGAAGTGAGGCCATTTTGCTTGCTTGCTTTTTTAAATTACCCTCAATAACTTATTATAATAGAGGGTCACAGTCTCGGGGACTCCGTCTAGAGAGTTTCTTGGAGAGTTTTTATGTAAAAGGAGAACATTCCTTCTCTTAAACGAGGAAGCAAGCGTTTTTGAAGCCATGTGCTGCTGTTTATTCTGTCAGGGTGGAAAACAACGCATTTTCATTCAAGATGAAATGCTCGAGCTTTCATAGCTCCACATTTCCATTTACAGCTAACTTCTTTGAGGGGCAAAGCACACACTGATCACATACTGTATACAGAGCGTGCTAGTAGGAGCTGTACAAGTTCAAAGCTGGCTGCGATGCAGCCCCTCCCTCCGCACATTCAGAGACACTCGCTCTTTTCCCTTCCGTATTAGGAGAGGAGACGTGGACATGTAAACAGGTCTTCTTCCTTTCCTCTCTTGGAGAGCCCACCATACATCACAGCTGGGGCTGTGCAGGCAAGGCCACCCTATGACCCCAGCCCCCGGCAGAGCTTGTTGGAGACTCCCTGGACTGGGACATTTCCAGTGGATGGGCAGGAAGAACCCCCAGCCCAGCCCCTCCATGGTGCCCCCATGGCTGTTTTCCCACCCTCTGACTCCCAGACGTAGCAGCTAAGAGATCTAGATCCCGGTGACTGACCCCTACCAGACATGAAGCCTTGCAGCTACGTGGAGCCAGCGTACCCTCTCCCTCAGGTGGACAAAGTGGAGAAGTTCAAGTACACTCAGAGTACCAAGGACAGCCTGCACGCCAAGTACAACACCGCCACCTGCAGCACCGTGGTGGGCGACGACCAATGGGGCCACCTCCAGGTGGACGCCACCTCCCTCTTTCTCCTGTTCCTGGCTCAGATGACCGCCTCAGGTGAGCCAGAGCCGTTGGAAGCCACGGTATAAGGAGTGCTGATCCAGAGAGGGGGTGGGGAGGGGCCGAGCATTGATCCGCATCTTGACCCACTTGTGCTGCTGCATCAAGACACATGAGACAATCTGGGAAGAGCAGAAGTTCTCATGGTTCTAGAGTTTGGAAAGTGCAAGAACAGGGCACCGAGAGGTTCAGCTGTGTAGCCAGGGCTCTCCTCTCACATGGCAGGAGGGCACGAGAACTGACCACTGTGCAAAGTCTCCTTTACAAAGGCCGCAGTCCCGTCAGAGACACGCACTTTCATGGCCTGATCACTGGTGAAAGACCCCACCTCTTCCTACGCTCGCATGACAGCAGCTGAGCATGGGACAGACACGTTGGAACCGTGGCGATCAGTGTTTTAAATAAGCAATTGCTGCGATAGAGCAAGGCTGCAAGGATCCTGCCTGGGACCGGGGGCAGGACAGCCAGCCCCTACCTGGGTACTTGGAGGACGAGGGCTTTGAGCCAGGTCCATTAACTTCTTTCTGCTGAGCCCACAGCTTCCTCCCTGTCACCCGCACCTGGTTTCTGGAACGGCCCAGGCACAGGCCCTCACTTTTGCATTCACCTATCTGCAGACAGTCTCACGCCTGCCCTGAGATTTCCCACAAGAGCAGCACCCTGTCCCTCCAGCTCTCCCCACAGACACAACCTTGTGTATGCAGATTGCCCTTCAACCGCGTCCTTTCCACGGCTCTGCAGCGAGCCCAGAGGGGGCCGCCCGGCCTGTAGCACCCATGCCGAGGCAGCCCCCAGCTTGCACACAGCATGCATTGTTGCTGTTGAAGCTGGAACCATTGGCTTCTGTTAGCTTGGGCGCGAGGCCTGCTGAGCCTCAGCTCTGCACAAGTGTCTTTGTCTCTCACGATGGCATCTGCTATGGATAGGCACTTGGCTGCTCGTCTGAGTGTGTCACCAGCCCAGTCGACTGAAGCTTCCCACTGAGTTCACACTACAAGTGGGAAACTCTGAACATCCCGGAAATCAGTAAGCATGATCGTTATAGCTTTGTGAATAAGCCACACACTTACGTTAGATATTTTTGGTTATGAGTTAAGTATGAGCTCAATTGTAGCTATTTTGGGAAATACAATGCAAAAAAAAATCCACTGCCAATTGTTTCTTCCAAGTCTTTTCTGCATTTTTAAAGACATATTTAAGGTCATTATAAACAGCCCTTCAGTTATATAGCAGGATAACTTATTTCTCCCATGATCTTTAAGTTCCTGATAAACACTGTTCTAATGACTATCAATGGGTATTTCATGATTGGACTATGCCTGCTTTCCCTCTGTGATGGCTAATGTTACAACATCATTTGACCTCGTCTCTACTTCCTTGTGAAAGTGAGTTGTCATTTAAAGGCTGTAGTTAGAAGTTCATCTCACTTCTAGTCTAGCTTACTAGTTATGCATTCTGACATCCGTGAGGGAAGCTTATCTGTTCATCGCATGTTTGCCATAACCAGTTGGATTTCTGAGGGCCCGAGCAAACAGTCAGTGGGCAGATCCTAGGAGCCGGGCTTTCTGGGTGGGACGGCCAGTTCCTGATGCAGGAGGGCCTATTTCCCTACCTGCCATTGAGAAGTCGGGCTCGCCCTTCCCTTTCACTCACTCAAGCAAAAGGACAGTATCTGGGTTCTTCTGGGCTAAAATCCGATTTATTGGCACTTTCGGTGTACAAATCCAACATGAACCGAGCCCCAACACCTCATCTGAATGCTTTAAACCTGTGGGCACATGCGTGAAAGTGGAGCCTGCCTGCCTCGCTACCTCCCACCTGCCCATCCATTTTCTCTTTCCAAGTAGACATTGTTAAGACTTAGACTTAATTTTTGATGCCCTATAAGGAAAATGAAAGTGAGGGTAAAAGGATCTAGTTCCTAATGCAATACCATCGAACTGGTGGGTCCCCCTTCACAGCATAGCTTCGTAACCTCATTGTTCATCTTTCCTAGGCTTGCGTATTATTTTCACGCTGGATGAGGTGGCCTTTATACAGAATCTCGTTTTTTACATAGAAGCTGCGTATAAAGTTGCTGTAAGTATCAACCCTGACAGTCTTTTCAGGTATATCCCAAAGCCATACAAGTCATACAGTTCTGAGAGCCAGGCTGTTTGGGGGCTGACCTGACGGTCAGTGAGCCTGGAGCTTGACAATGGTATCAACTTTCCACGCGAAGTATGCAGTTCTCTGCCAGTGTACAGTTGCAGGTTTGGGTTTTGGACTGCCACAAAAGCAGCATGTGAATCCAGTATGCTGGTTTTGAATAAGAACCCACATGTCCTTTGAGATACACACAGGCCAGCCTGAGTCAGGGCCTAAGAGGTGGCAGCTTGAGCAGTTTGGTGGGAGCTGGGGTACCATGGGCTCCAGCTGGCCCACAAGTAGAGGGGCCTGAGCCAGGCAAATCCCCGACCTGGGCCCCATGTGTGTGGGTGTAAATGTAACCCCCACTCCTTCCAGGCTTCTGCCTGGTTTGGAGGGCAGAGCCCAGCGTCCCTCTAGACAACAAGAAAACTGTGGGCCTACTGTCTGTCTTCTGCCTCCTCTACACTGCCCCCTGTAGCCAGCAAGCCACTGGAGATGGCAGGTAAACACATGAGTGAAGCCATATCCCAAATGGACTTGACAAAATTCAGCGGTCAGCCAGGTTTGGGCCAAGAGCTACCAGGTCTAAAGCAGCGGTTCTCAGAAGATTGTTCCCTCCCAGAGGGCACATGGCAGCCTGGGGAGGTGTTTGTGGTGGGGGCTGCATCCTAGGGCATAGCACTGTCCCCACCTCACTCAAGATAGCGGTCAGGCCAAGGTCGAAAAACCCGGGCTTACAGAAACTCGAGAAGCCTCTGTGGGGACAGTGGGCCTTTAGCTGGACCTCGGAGCAGTCGGGTGTAGATAAGTAGCAGGGAGAGAGCAGTGACGGGGTTAGGGGGATGCCTGGGTAAAAGGATGCAGGGTAAAGGATGCACTTAGGGTGAAAGTTGACATTGGAAATAGAAGATCCAGTCAACTCAAGGGAGTGCAGGGGTGCAGGCCAGATCATGGAGGGGATGGCTGTCCAGAGATGGGAATGCAATCCACTAGGGGAGAAAGTGTCATTTTCACCTCTGAAGCCAGGAAGTGAACTGATCAAAGCAGAGTTTGAGGACAAGTCGCTTGGCTCCAGGTTGCAGCGAAGGTGGGTTGGAGGGAAGGCCAGCCCAGCTGTGAGGACGGCCACAGCGAGGAGTGCTGGGCTCAGGTTCTTCTCTGCTGGGCACGCCTTGTAGCTAAGATGCAATGTTCACACTTTTGAAACTGTTCGTCTTTGGAGATAAAGAAAATAAAGACTGACATTCTGGCACTGGCCTCGTCCTCGCTGGGTTGTGCGCAATCAGTAGTGCACATAGTATTTCAGAATAGCGTCCAGTTATTGGGTTTGTAAATGACATCCTCTGGGCGACAGTGTTCAAAGTCAATTCATATTCGTTGGTTTTAAACTACCATGAAGTTCAGTGTTCCGAGCCTCAGGTTTAACTTTGGCTCTTGTTGCTTGCTGAGCCAATTTTCCCTAAAACAGTGCTTGAGCTACATCTTAATTTTTAATGGTTTTGGTGGCTTCGACTTGTTACAACTCATGTGTTAAGGTTTCTTCATTCAAATCTTACAGTTTAATGTACATTCAAAGGCATTGGGTAGAGGGACATAATTTTGATTTAATACTTTGTTCTCTACAAATCCAGAGTTTCATACAAACTGATACCTTTTAGAACAAAGAGTTTTTGCATGCCCTTATTGTTCCAGTTGGGCATTTTGTTCTAAAATTCAACACAGAGGTCACATGAACTGAAATTAAGAACAGTATGTGAGTATATAAAGCTGTGAATTTGGGAGCCTTCAAGAGATGCTCATGTTTCCTTATGCCCATGGTAACGTGAAGAAATTGTTTTTCCATAGAGTTTCTTATACGCCTCTTTCTCCTGCAGGATTATGGGATGTGGGAGCGTGGAGATAAGACTAATCAGGGCATTCCGGAATTGAACGCAAGCTCTGTAGGAATGGCCAAGGTGACAATTCCTGTTTGTTCTATGTTATCTGGGTTTTCTTCACTGAAAGTTTGGATTTAATCAGATTAGCCATTTTTCTTCTTTAAAGATTTGAGAGGCAGAGAGACAGGTGGAGAAAGACCAAGAGATAGCCCATTTTTCAAGAGGCAGTAGCAAATGTGAAATTCAAGTGGCACATGTACCCCAGCCAACTGAAATTATAGGTCAAGAAAGTAGGTTTCCTGTCCCGAGATCTGCATGTGGCAGAAAGTAAGGCACCTTGTCCTTATTCTCCATTCTCATCACCCAGCAGCTCCTACTGTCGTTTAAGTAGCTGCATGCATGATATCCCATCTTCCTTTTTGGCTCCGAGAGGGCTGAAGACGACCGCTTCATAGGTCAGGCTCACAAGTTCCGAAGTCTAAAAGGTCAGGCAAGTTCACAGTAGCAAGTGACGCTGGCCAGATAGACGCCAGGAGCTTTCCCTAAAGGTTTTCCAACTCAGTTTAAAAATACACTTCAAGCCAAGCAAAGCACCCATTGGCAGCAGATTCTCTGCAGCCACCAGCTTGTATCTCTCGCCATCAACACTTAGCATGTGTCTCCTTCTCCCCCTCCGAGGCTGAAGGAGAGTGGAGTCAAGGCTCCAGAGGCCAAGTTCTTCAATTAATAAATATGTCTCTTAAGGTAGACTGACTGATGGGAAGTATACTTGTTACTGAAAGAATTCACTTTGGGAGCACCAGCTGTGCTGATGTTAGACGTTCACCATGAGAATAGATGAGGGGAAGGATGATCATAAGGCTAATGCCACACATACCAGGTTATGCATTTGCTGGTGTTTTGTTTTGGTAGAATACCCATTTGATTTTGGGACATGTTTTCTTTGTTTTCTCCCATTTTCTTTGTTCCTGCAATGAGCAGCAACGTGAGAGGGTACTTCAAAAAGTTCATGGAGAAATGGAACTGAAAGATTTTGGTTCCAAAAAAAAAAAAAAAAAAAAATCTTAAAGGCAATGCATAGAAGGAGTCTTTAAAAGAAATTCATGACAGTACATGAGAAAAACTGCGTGGGCATACATTTCTCTTTTTAATTTCATTTCCCCTGAACTTTTTGAAGCACACTTGTACAGGTTATCTCAGATCCACTGAAAAGAGAAAAATCAGAGTGTAACATGACCATGAGACTCTTCAGCTGTACTTTTAAAAACATGTTTTATCACGCCTTTGGGAACACATGTATGCCAGGTTGCTTAATGAAAGACGACTGCCAGATGTCAGAGGGTACGTTTATTAGGAGACATAACTCAAGCCTATGTTTGTAGGCAGCACTTGAGGCCATTGATGAACTCGACCTTTTTGGAGCCCATGGAGGACGCAAGTCAGTGATCCACGTTCTGCCCGACGAGGTCGAGCACTGCCAGGTAACAGTGCGGCCTCTTGCATTCCAGAGATGAGGTAGAGGATCCTGGAGTGGGAGGCCTGGGCTCCAGGTCAGATTTCCCAGCTGTCTAGCTTGCTGGTACTGGACTTTGTTGAGCTGTTTTCTCATCAGTAAAATGGGCATACCAGTTCCCTCCCCTGTCTCACAATGGAAGGTAAGAGTAAGGATCAGAGTATATCAACTTTAGACAGTTTGTATGAGCACTCTGCATGTATATTACATATATAGATGAGTAATATATGTATTTATTCATCATTGTGTCCTACATTTGCATAGTTCTTTCTGGGTTATAGTCCAAAAATCAAAGCAACCTTGTTTTGCTAGAGGCAAAATCCGTTTCATGTGTTTTGAGCACATAGATGGTTCTCTCAGGTTTCATGATACCCCCAAATTGAATGACTAGCACTAGTTTATTCCGAGCAGTTGGGGAAGGGTAGAATGTGCAGTGGAAAGCAGGAGAGATGGGAGAGATGGCAAGTTAATGAAGCATGGACCACAGGAAGGAATGATTCGATACAGATTGGAGGACTGCACTAAGTAGACAGTAAGCCATCAGTAGCTTGTCAATCAGCAAACTCATTTAGTGAGGGCTCACCGAGTGCCAAATACTGTTAGGGCTGAAGTGAATCAGTGACACAGATCCTTGTGATTGAAGAGCTGCCAATGGGAGTTTGTGTGCAGGCTGAGCGCACCCTCAGGAGGGACTGGGAAGAACTGGGCCCAGCGGTCAGATGGGTCTACCAAACGAAGCTTTATTTTGAAGCTGCAGGCTCCCCATCTATACCTCACCTTCTAGCTCTCTCCATTTTCCCCATTACGTAGTTATTACTGGAGAATCTGGTATTTCTTGGGGTAGTTACTAGAGTCAAGCCAGTGTGTTTCTCAATAGAGACACTGTCTCATGGAAGTGCATGAGCTCCGTAGCCAACCGGGCTTGCGTTAGAATCCCAGCTGTCCCCTGCTGGCTGCATGCCCTCAGCAGGAGTCTCAGTCTCCACGTGCGACTCAGACAATACCCTGATCCTAACTCATCTGAAGGCAACTGTGTCTGCAGGGGCCTAGCCCAGCGTCTGTTCTTGTTGGTGCCTTTCCTTCCTCAGACTCATGTTGCAGCTGCTTCCCAGTTTGCAGCGTCTAATCCAGATACCGGGTAACTGAGAAAATATTGTCGTGCCTCTAACCACAGAAAGGTTCTAGGACTAACTGATGTTTGTTGTTTACTTTTTTTGCTTAAACGTTCGGGATGTTGTGCATTTGACGACCCCTAGCAGTTTCTGGGTCAGTCACACTGGTCACATCTCACAGAAGCCAGCCATTGCTCCACACTGGCCTCCACACCGTGTGTTCTTTTCGGTCTTCATAGCCAGGACACACCTTAGCTTGCTGCCACAGGTAGCACTGTACTTACGGATCCTCCCTGGCATGTCCTGAAGGTTTGACCAAGAGGCGGCAGCCATGGAAGGTAGGGAGGCAAGCGGGGCTCAGCACAGGCTCTAGGCAGTACTACACTGTCCCCAACCTCCTGCTTCTCCACCACGGAACACGAAGCACCAGCTAGGTAGGCCAGGTTGGCCAGCTGGCAACATGTTAGGACAAAGCTCTACTCCAAATTGGCAAACTCGCTCCAATATTCCCTTCGGACTAAGGTTATGGACTATGGATTCTGTATCCACTAGTGCTTCTTGAGGCTAAATCACCTTTTTGCTTTTCACTCAGTCAATCCTGTTCTCCATGCTGCCAAGAGCATCAACATCCAAAGAGATTGATGCGGGACTTCTTTCCATTATTTCTTTTCCGGCCTTTGCAGTGGAAGATGCGAACCTCGTAAATGTGACCAAGAGTGAAATTATTTCCAAGCTACAGGTGAGTGTTGGTCACACTGGCCTCCTTCAGCCTGTGCTGTACTCAGTACTACTTTCACATGGAGCAGCCCACTCATGCCCTGTCTGTGAGGTTAATGGCTTTATCTGCATGGAATTTGAATTACATGTTCAAAGTGGAATCCAGAGACAAGATGAAGTCTCACAGGGATTAAACCACTTGGTTTTCTCCTTAACAGCACTTGTACCCGGTCACCTTTGAACCCCAATTAATGGTACCCAAAGCTGTTTTTTTTTAAGGATAGAAGTTAGAGGGAGACACACACAGAGGTCCTCTATTTGCTGGTTCACTCCCCAAATGGCTGCAATGGCCAGAGCTGGGCCGATCCAAAGCCAAGAGCCAGGAGCTTCCTCCAGGTCTCCCACAGAGGTGTAGGGGCCCAAGCACTTGCCCATTGTCCACTGTACTACTGCGCACCCCCAACCCAGGCCATTAGCAGGGAGCTGGATTGGAAGTGGAACAGCCGGAACTCCAACCAGCACCCATACGGAGAGCCCACAACGTTGGCCCCTACAAACTGCTTCTAAGGCAGGCGTAGTTAACCTTCAGCAGTCAAAGGCAGGCTTCTGAGAACCTCTTCAAAAGCTAGAGGGACACTGGAAAAAAAACCATGCCCATGTCCCCGTAGTCTCCAACTTTACACACTATTTCAAGGGAGATCCCGGAATTAGGTGGAGATGAAAACAATTCCTGTTCTGAGGCGAAATGCAGTAGCTATGAGACTTTATGCCATAATGAGACTTAATTCGAACAGCTTCAGAGTTACGGTATAATCAAAGAACCTAAGTCTCCAAAGCTGAGATCTACATGTCGATTGTCTTAGATTCAGGGGAAAATTCTTTTGTCCCTTGGAAACAAAAGGGTTAAAGGGTCTATAATCATATTCCCAAGAGAGGGCAGCTATAGCAGTCAGGATTCCAGGGAGCAAAAAGTACCTCTAGGTCACTAAGGTGGGAGTGCAATCAATGCAGGGACTAAAGCGTTTGCTAGGGGGACAGGTTCTATGCCGAGGCCCCAGGGCAGGCTTCTAGAACAAGGCAGAGCTGGCTGCTAGGGGGATGGCTGCCTGCCAGACCAGCAGCCGGGCAACCTCCGCACACTGAAGCGATCAAGAACGGACACCCAACGCTGCTCTCCGGAGGTCAGGTCATCAGGCTGAGAGTGCTGCACCTGCCCTCCTTTCTTGGCACCTAGGAAGCTAGAGAGGAACCTTAGAGCCTGCAGTGGGGAAACCACAGGTCAAGTGCAGGGAGCCCCTCCCTCCTTGCCTTGCTCTGTGCCAAGCCTCGCAGGCCCCCATCTGATGGTAGAATGGCCCCTGCACCTGAAGCCTCACAGCCAAAAGCCTGGGGATTGACCCTTGAGCTTTCTAGTCTTCCAAGCAGGAGCAACCAATCGAGGGTCCTCCTGGTGGCTTCTCCAAACAGCAAGGGTCCCTCTGCAGCTTTGGGTGACAGAGTTAGAATGGAAGTATGGTCATTCACTGAACTTTCTGTAATTACTCTGGTAGCCCCGAGACGCCTGTGGAATGCTTGACATTCCCATTCAAGTACTAATCAAGCCCGAATTTACTTTGCTCATTACTTAAGAATACGTCTTTAGGCTGGCATTGTGGCATAGCTGGTTGTGCTGCCACCCACAACACCAGTATCCCATGTGGGCACCAGTTCGTGTCCCAGCTGCTCCACTTTTGAGCCAACTTCCTGCTGATGCCCTGGAAAAAGCAGAAGATGGCCCAAGCACTGGGCCTCTGCCACCCACATACGAGACCTGGAAGAAGCTCCTGGCCTTGTCCTGGCACAGCCCTGGCCATTGCAGCCACTTGGGGAGTGAACTAACAGATGGAAGGTCTCCCCCCACCACCCCAACTCTGCCTTTCAAATAAATAAGTCTTTCAAAAATATAATAGCTATACTGATAGCAAAGAGCACTTGGTGTCCATTTCTTTACTGAAAAGATTCATGGGACAGAGGATACAGAGCTGACTTGAATTAAAATGAAAAGGCAAAGATGTTCTTCCAATTTCATCCCATGTGTTTTCTTTTGTCTTATTAGGGGCGTTATGGATGCTGTCGTTTCCTTCGAGACGGTTATAAAACCCCAAGAGAGGTTGTATTAAATATTGTTTCTTATGGTTCCTTAACTGCTTCATATCCGAGTCACCATTGTGTTCTCCTTCTATTGATTATAATTGTAGGGTGGAATATTGGAAAGGAAATATTCAATTTGGAGTCAGCAAGCCTGGAGTTAAGGCAACCAAGTAGTAAGATCAGGAAGAAAAGCAAGCTGCAGACAGGGCCACCAGGTCTGAAGTGCATACATGTCTCAAGGCCTGCCGTGGCCTCTTCCTTGGGTTTCTTTGCCAGAGTGGCCAAGAATGATAGAAATAAAACATTGTCTCCCAAGCACTGTAACAGGCAAATTGCTATTTGAGATATAGAAACTTTAGTGTAAAACAACCAAGGAGTCTTGTATATATTTCTTACTTTCTGAAGTTTCACCATGGAGAAATTGCCAAAATCAGAAGCTCTCTTTCATAGTAGACTCCTAATCAGAGCAATCTCAAAGCTGCATTGGATCAGGCAAGCAAGGGAAAGCCGGGAGACACAGTGATGTTATGTATGGCATCCAACTTCACCTTTAGAAAGTTCTACATGTCCAATTCCAGGACCCAAACCGGTTACATTACGACCCTGCTGAACTCAAGCTCTTTGAGAACATTGAATGTGAGTGGCCTGTGTTCTGGACCTATTTCATAATAGATGGAATCTTCAGCGGTGACGCTGTCCAGGTGAGAACATGCTGCATGTTATGTCGATGAGTGTTTTCATTCCACTAGTGCGCCAATTATTAGAACATAGGGTTATATAAGGATTCAGGCCACTGTGTCTGCTATCTGTTGCCACGCAAACTTTTCTAAAGCTTAGTAAATTAAAGTGCCAGGCATTTTGCTTCCTTCAGGGCCCAGCAGGAACAAATTGCTGTTGGCCAGCTGGGGTTCCACAGGGAGCTAGAAGATGTGCTTCTGAGATGGCCTTGCTCTCCTGGCTGGCAAGTTGATGCTGGCTATCAGCAGGTGCACTTGGTTCTCTTCTGCATAGCTATCTGGCTAGCTTTGGCTTCTCCAAAGCACTGTAGTCTCTTCTCTGGGCTGTTAAGACTTTTTAGGGGGTGGTTGCCTTTTCCCAGAAAGCAACAGCAGAAACTATCAGAGCTTAAGGCTTGGGCCTGGAACCAGCAGAGTCCTGGCATTCTGTTGGTTAAGGGGTCATCGCATAGTCAAAGGTGAAGGGGGCTAGACAAGGGCAAGGGTAACTAGGAGACATGGTTCAAGTCTGTCCCCGTTGTTGCTATTGCTCTTACTTGGTCAGCCAGTGGCTGTGCGGTCACGTAGCATCCTGTTGAATGTAACTGGTCTCCCCTCTTCAGCCTCGCTCCTGCTGTTTCCATTCTTTATATGCCTGTGCCAGAGTGACCTTATTGAAAAAGGCAAGTTAGATTATGTTAGTGCCTTGCTGAAAAGCTTTGAGTGGCTTTTTGATTGCTTTTGTACACACACCTCCTTCATGTGTTTTGTGGAGACCCATATTATCTGCGTCTCTCCTCACTTCATTAGCCTGATATCTTACTGCTTGCTTCCTTTCTGGAGCAGGCCCCACCCCACCCCCACCCCCTCTGCTCCGGAGCCCGGGACATTCTTTCCATACCTACCGGCCCCTCCCCTCCTTTCTCTTGGTTCCTTGCCAGTGCAGCTTTTCTTTCAGAAAGCTCTCTGAACCCTGGGAGCCCCATAAGGGTGCTCCTTTTCCATGCCCTACATCGCCTATAGCAGCACAAGTCACACTAGGCGTCATCTCCCACTTCTCTGTGCAGGGACCCTGGCGGAGGCCATCTCCATCCAGGTCACAATTTATTCCTCATGCCTAAGTGCTAAGTATTGGTTAACACAGTATTTGTTCAAGACAGTTCTTCAATATCTACTTGATACCACCCTGTGCTGAGGCCTGGAACATACAAAGGAACTTCACAAAGTTTTTGGAAAAGTGGAATTAAATATGTTTGTTTAGGTAATGAAACCCTTGTGAAACGAACGCATCACTTTTTCATGATCTACATTTTTCATGAACAGTTTGAGGACTTCTTGTCCTCTGTGGAGCAGCACAGACCTGTGCTGGAGAAGCTTGGGGGCGTGACGCACAGCCTTGGCTCTTTTCTGCCTATTCCGATGAGCACGTGGGGGGGGGGGCAAGATTCCTTTGTGCTTTTAAAATCTGTCCTGCTCTGGAATGCGGAGGCCTTAAACCGAGATGTCACGTTCCCTCATTGTTGATTCTTGCTCTTAAGCTTGCCTGTTGGTCTTGGGTCTTTTGTCTTCTGTCTTTTTAATCCCAGAATTGAAAGATCTTGAAAGGCTTCACTTTGAATTTCAATTGTGAACAGACAATTATAAAGGATAATAAAAAGCTAAGGGAGGAAACTGAGTATGCTTAGTAAGCCTCACAGAACATGCTGCTCTAGGTCTTATGCTGTCTCTTCCAGTTGTTATCCATTGGGGGAAGAAAAAATACACGTGAACATGTTTTGAGATCTGGACAGCATTTGACTAGACCAATTCTCTCAAAGGCAATGTGTTCAGTAGCCAGGTGGCTTGGCAAGAATGCCCCCCCCTTCCCTTTAAGTAGATAGGTTTTTATCAGTGCTTTTTCATTTAGTGGCGGTGTCAGCTTTAACAGCTTTTATTACACCGAGTAGTACATCCTAAGAGTCCGTGCACATGGGTAATACATGCATTTCCTTTTTCTTCCATCGGATTTGTTCAGCCAAGATTGCTGCTGCAATAAATGTTTGAGTGCCTTTTAAGGAGAAAGCTACCGATGGGTGGAAATGTTTAAGATCCGCTTAAGAGACCGCTTTCACCCCAAAGATAATTCTGATCTGGTAGTGACACCTTTACAGCCAGGCCCGTGTGGGATCCTCATGGCCTTAGGAGGATCCGGGGCAAGAAGTAGAAGTCAACCGCAAGCCAGCACAGTGAAGGCAGGAGTTTTATTAAAGTAGCAAAGAACAGGCTACTCCAGAGAGAGCCGCCCTACGTGCAATTGAGTTCTACATGTAAGATGTTAGGAGTGCAGTGTTTGGGGGTGGATATTTGATGCAGTGGTTAAGACACAGCTGCATTCCATATTCCAGGGTGCCTGGGGTGGAGCCCCAGCTCTGCTTCCGATTCTAGGCTCCTGCTGATGGACATCCCGAGCAGGAGGCGAGGATTCAAGTACTTGAGTCCCTGCTACCCATGAGAGACTCGGGTTGAGTTCCCAGCTCCTGGCTTTGGCTTGGCCCAGCATCAGCTGTCGTGGGCATTTAGGGGGCAAATCAATGGATGGAAGATCTCTTACTGTCTACCTTTCAACTAGGAATTTAAAAAGTGAAACTTAATTGGCTGAAGACAGCATGGATGGGAACAATGTGTGGCACATAGCACAGATGTGAGCACTATGGGGATTCGGAGGAAGAAATAGCTTGTGCACGATGGGCTGCTCTGACTCCTTCCAACAGCTTGACTTCAGGCAGAACTTACAGTCAAGGGAGTAACGAGCAGTGGCGTTTAGCTCCTTCTGATATTTGCTGTCTGCGAGAGTCCCTCCTGCACTCCTTGAAATGATGCTGTCGGTGCTCCTCAGCAGTGGCATTTAGCTCCTTCTGATATTTGCTGTCTGCGAGAGTCCCTCCTGCACTCCTTGAAATGATGCTGTCGGTGCTCCTCTTTGCCCTGTGTCCCACTCCCAATCTGTGTGTTGCCAACATGGCTGTGTTTCTATGCCACACTGCCATCACAGCATTAACCACCATACCTCTTTGGTGAAGTAAGCAAAGGGGCTGTTTTCCAGGTCCAGGAGTACCAAGAAGCCCTAGAAGGAATATTAATCAGAGGCAAAGATGGGATCCGCCTGGTGCCAGAACTCTACGCCATCCCACCAAACAAGGTAACCCGGTGGCACAGGCTCTGTGCCGCTCATCCAGAGCTAAGCGAGTCGCTGCGTGGCCTTTGGGATTCTTCATCTCCCTTCTAGACCTAACAAGCACTTTCTAGAAGTGGCGTCTAAAGCTTTTGGTGGTCTTTGTCTATCACCAGGAGTCAAGGCTTTAGGAAAACATGAAGTTGTGATCATGGGTGTCCTAGGGAAGTGGCAGTTGAAGGCCTTCAGAGGATACACGCCCCTGCCCCCACCCCCCAGGCAACAGGAACTCCAGAGGGCACAACACACCGGCATGCACCACGTTCTTATGTTTCCACAGAGGAAACCTGACGGATAGGGATAGTTGAGAATCTCTTCCTTGGACTCAAGCAGTTCCCTAGCTAGAGTGAGTGATCAGCTAGAAGCCACTGTACATCCATGAGGGACGAACTGTTCCCGTCCAAGAAGATACCCAAAGATAGCTTCATCGTATCCGGTTTCCTCAATGGGAGAGTGAACCATGTCTTCCCACAAGTCAACAGGACCCGGAGGAGACAATAGCCCAGGGGAAGCCCGCCATGCAGCAGCTGGGGTTTACGTGTGTGGTCAGGACACCGGCAGGGGCCTCTGCAGGCTCCCATCTCAGCTCAGACAGTGCTGGGCTCTTCCCTGGGACCAGACTCCAGGTTCAGGGCCTCCCTATGGACATACACTGCCTCCCAGTGGCCAGTCCGTTTCCAGCTAACGGAAATACCTGCACAGATGCTCTTGCTGACCTTCCCAAGCAGTGGTATAGCACACTTACTTTTGCATAGGAAGCAAGTATCGGTGCAGCCCAGTGCTCAATTCTTATGGCGAAAAAGGTGCCACTGTGGATCGTTTTGGGCCTTATTTAACCTAGAAGGAACTATCTTGTGTTATAGAACACTGAAACCATTAACCCGATGAGAAAAATTCCAGAAGGGATCGAGTTTCTGTGGACAAGTCAAATATTCCATTGCTAGGAGCACTTAATTATTTTGCATTGATAATAGCCCATCTGGCCAGCTAGTTCACTCGGAGCTTTACCAGGTAGGCCCTTGAGGTGGTTATATCCTTCTCTGGGGTGGGGGAGCAGGCAGGTTTCTCCCTGAAGCCCACCAGCCTGGACCCTTGGCCCTGAGCTCTCAAATCTTGGTGGCCCCTCATCTCAGCATGGACAGCTCACCCATCCTAGCTCTGAGGACTGGTTTTGTTCCAGAGGGGAGATCTTGAGCAGGAACTGGCTTCCTTCTCTATGTAGATCATGCTGTGCAGCCTGCCAAGGCGATTTCCCAAGTGTCCAAAGCCTAGCCCTCCTGCCAGGGCACACGTGTTACCATGTGCAACGTGGATGTGTGGCCCTGGCTAATGCAGTTGCTGGGAAGTAACCCAGCCCATCTCTCATCAGGTTGCTCCTCTTGCCGGAGTGAGACCCCTTGACAAGATAAGTAATGGAGGCAGTTGGGAACCAGGAAGCCAAGCAAAGGAAAATGGTCGACTTCAGGGCTCTTCTCCCTGTTTTCTAGTAGAGAACCACCAACCCCGAGCTCTGGAGGGGCACATTTTATGGACTGTAGTAAATGCCGGTGTTATAAGTTGTGCTGTTCTGATGAGCAGTGCTTGCAGTACACTGAAGTCACTCTGCAGCTTTCTGTTCTAAGCGCCACGCTGACCTCTAGGATTCCACTTGTAATTGCAACATTGCCTCTACTCAGTGTGCTTACACTTGTGTGCTAGGTGCCAGTGTGGGACACTGTTTTACATGGACAGCGTTTGGTGTTTGGCCGTTTGCGGGCGACAGCTGGGAAGGTTCCCCAGCCACATCATCAGCATGTAGAGACCACTGGGAAGGACAGTGCCACCTGCAGACAGGGCCACCACAGGTCCTCGCGGCACTTTTGTGCGAATTGGAAGGAGGGCCTTGCACTTGGAGCAGCCACAGCCCTCGGCCAGGGTGGCACACGCTCGTGTTTCAGCTTCCCTCATTTACTCCAGCGGATCCGCTTGTATGGGGCACCACCGTACACAGGACCCTCTGTTGGACAGGAGACCAGGGTGAGCCCAGCAAGTGTGCACCAGGCGGCTGCTCTGCGCCAGGCTAGGGGCTGGCCCACAAAGGTAGCTACCACACCAGCTGTGTCTCGGCAAGCGTGCAGAGGTCGGGGAACTAGGCTGTGGACTAGAGGGCAGTCAGGGGTGCAACGCAAGGACTTCGTGTCCTCGAGGCCCTGCAAGCAGTTCAGAGGGAGCAGAGTGGAGGTGGGGGGAGGGAAGCCTCCGCCCAGAGGTTGGGGTGAGGCAGAGCAAGGTTGTCTTTTGACCCGCACACTTTATCCAATTTCTGTTCTTTGCATGAACTATTTCTCATTCTAGATCTTTGTGGCCTTTAACGCTACTTTAGCTTTCAAAGTGTTAACACACTGACTAGGAAAGTCATGTTGCACACTGTAAAACTTCAGGGTTCTGCACAAAGGAAAAACCGTTTCTCCAATGCTAGTGCCCAGACACAGCCGCTGTGCCGCTGTGGAGAATCTCCCCCACCCTGTTAGCTTGGGCCAAGTTTGAGTCCCTTCCGCTCAGGCACTGAAGCTTCTGTCCGCGTTTGCTCCTGAAGATTTAGGTTTCACTGCATGAGTACTCACTAGAAAGCCCACAGGCAGAAGGCCTGTCCCAATGGTCTGGATTGTCCCTTTCAGGGAAAGCTGCTTCCTTTTCCCTTGATTGACCTACGTTTTCTTTAGTAAACACGTGGTCAGTGATGTTACCCCCAATCAGTGTTGTAGTGACTGCAAACTCACAGGCCAGCCTGGAGCTTAAGAGGAGACAGTTACAGACCGCCTTAGGACGTCACCAGCCCTGTCCCTCAGGAAGGGCACTGAGACTTGTACATGCAGCCAGCAGTTAACACACCCACACCCACATCCACGCCGGAGTACCCAGGTTTGACACCCGGCTCTGGCTCCCAACTCCAGCTCCCTGCAGGCCCCGGGGGGCAGTGGTGAGCATTCTAGTAATAGGGTTCCTGCTGCCCACATGGGAAACCTGGATTTCATTCCCAGCTCCGTTTCAGGCTCTGCCAAGCCTCCACCATCATGAGCATTTGGGGAGCGAACCAGCAGATGGGAGCCTCTTTGTCTCTCAAATAAACAAAAAAGGAGTACTGAGCTTATCTGATGAGGTTTTGCTCTTCGAGGCCTTCATGAAAGTTCGTGCTGTAGCACAGTTGTTTTTCTTCTGGTAGTTGTCTTGCATGGCACACTCTATAAACCCCCAGGGATGGCGACATAGAGGCGATTTGGCATCCAGCACCGTGCTGCCACAGCCTCGGCCAGCGTTCTAGATCACTGTCCCCGTAGGACAGCGTGTGCCAGCACGAGCTTGGAAGCGTCTCACTGCCCAGGGCTGCGCACCGAGGCGGCCAGCCGGGCTCTCGGTGCTGTCGCCTGGTACACACCTGGAGGAAGAGCAGTGGCGGCCGGCCGGGCCAAGGTCGAGTTGCCCGAAAGCTGCTTCTGGCCTTATAGGCCCCAGAGAGGCCCCCTTTGCCGCCCTGTCCCCAGGTCCGGTGCTGGCACAGAAGTGGACTGGAGGACAGGCCCATCTTGTGACTCGTCAGCGCATGCCCCAGGGGAGGCGCCTCTGGCCTCCAGTGTTCTCACCGGGCTTCTCTCTGCCAGGTGGATGAAGAGTACAAGAATCCTCACACCGTGGACAGAGTTCCTCTGGGCAAGCTGCCCCATCTGTGGGGTCAGTCCTTGTACATCCTCAGCTCGCTGCTGGCAGAGGTAGGGCCAGGTCCTCCTCAGAGCCCCCCTCTCGTGGGCTCCCATAGCTTCCTGGCAGTCTTAAGGAGATGCCTATCCAAATAGCACACTTCGCAAGGTGGGTGGAGGTGGGTGTGGGGGCTTGTGTTTGAGTAGCCAGTCCTGGGCCAGCCCTCTCTGCCATTTCTTGGGAGTGCTCCCTCCGTCTCCTCACCTGTAAGACGGTGGAGGTGATAGTACCTGGCTGTCAGCGAGCCTGACTGCAGTGCCCATGCAGGGGCTCAGCGGGCTCAGGAAGTGTTAGCTACCACACCAGCTGGTGGTGGGCCTACTAGCCCTGCACAGCTGGGTGCCCAGAGTACGACACGTTGAGTGGCCATTTCCAATGGTACTTTTTGTCTTTGAGAAAATAAGCCATCGACTCAAAGACTGTAGAGAAAAAAAGTCCGAGTACTTTGAAAAGTCAACTATTTGAGATCAAACTTTTAGGGGGAAATTCTAATCAATATTTCATAGTCGTACTGCTTCTCTTTCCACAGGGATTCCTTGCCACTGGCGAGATTGATCCCTTAAATAGAAGATTTTCCACTTCTGTCAAACCCGACGTTGTAGTGCAAGGTTTGTGAGTGTGTTTGCTATTTCCATCTAACTCTGTAAAACCCATTTTATTTGTAGTTCCCATCATTCCCTCATTCCTTAGTTTTTCAAAGACTGGCATATGCATATACCTTTGCATATGGCAGCTCTGTGAGAAGCCTTTACAACACCATAGCCCCCCCAAAGGCAGTAGGATTCTTTCCAACCACAAAGCTGTTGTTTTCTTGAATAGAAACCTTGATGGCAACTGGGGCACGAGTGACTCATTGAGCATTGTTTTTCAGATCTGTTATTCTTTGAAATACAGAGCATGAGCCCAGTGGAAACCTCAGAACCCAAGTGAAGGTCATTCATTCCCCTCTTGGGCTTCCGATTCTTTCCAGCTGTCTCCACCTGGTTTCCCTCCGCTCTAGCCAGCTCCTTTCCCAATGGCTGGGAGGAGAAGGCTGCCTGGGTGGGCCATGGGATGAGCCTGGGAGCCACAGGTCCTCTCCGCACCTTCCTAACGCAGGACCTCCATGTGGCTCACTCACTTTTCCCGCCTCACAGAGCACTGTGTGCCCTCTAGCATGTTGTATACACAGCTTACTGTCCCTAGCTTAGGCTGTAGGGGGCATGGCCCATCCTATTCTTCTAGCTCCTGTGTTGCTTGGTAAACACACGCGTGTTGAAAACAAGGATGATACAGGGTCTGAGCCCACCCGTACAAGGACGGACTGGGTCCGAGGAAAGGTGAGTGTGCCTCTCACCCATTCCCGGAGACAATCAGAGGCAGCGGGGAGCCAAGTCTAGCAAGGACTCGTTTATTCCATGCAGAACAGAACCTTTTATAGCACAAAACTGCAGAGTCATTGGGGCAGGGCGAAGGACCAACCAATCACTTAAATGGTCACCTTACGGGGGGGGGGGGGGGGATTTCTATAGGACTAGCCATATGTCTATACACTTGTTACTAGTTTTGTTACCTCCCCTGATGTTGCGCAGCCAATCAGTTTTAGTGGTAAACAACTTTGGATTCCGCCCACCTTACTTCCTTTCGGCACCATCTTTGAATTGCTTCCTGTAACTAATTTCCCCACAGGATGAGACCAAATGAAAAGCATTCCTCTCCCTGGCCACTGGCACACATCTGTGTGCGCTCACAGTACCACGAGCAAGCTAATTGCCCAGTCGATAGCAAATATTAGTCCCAGTGTGAGACCCAGCCAAGTGTCCCAGCATTCCGATTTGGTACAAGCTGCGACAGTGATGGATTATCATGTGCATCTCGCACCTTTGAGGTCTCACCACTTGACCACTAGACCTGCAGATGCAATTCTGCCTTCCAGGTGGGTGGATCCAGCTGGACTCCACAGCCCCTACAGGTAACCCGAGCACATCGTGCTGGTTAATTAGTCTCCCAGATTGCCGGAATGGGCCATGTCAATGGGTGCTGAGCACCACGTGTTTTAATGCACTAGGATAGAGTAGAAAGGATCCGAAGGTCTGGCATGGAGCAGGGGGAGTGTAGTCTCTGCAGCTTACCCACATACAGCTGTGTTGGCTCACAAGGCCTCCGGGTCCAGGTCAAAAGCACTGCTGTGAAAGACAAACTCCTGCAGGGGGCAATCACCATGTGGCTTTGGTCAGTGTGGAGCACGTGCCATTGCAGGCTCCAGAAGAGACAGGCAGTAAGGGAAGCTACCCACCCAGGTCCAGGTGGCGGATGTTCCTCCTGCTTGGGACCTGGGGGATTAGCAGTCCTTCCCGCTTCAGCTCTAGCTGGCCAGTTAAGCATGCAAGCTTCATCCAGGGCCGCTTGTAAAGTCTGGATGAGATGATAGATACTAGAATACTTCTAAAAGCATCAAGTGCTATGTAACTAAGCAGGCGACATTCAGTTTTCAATGGCGTTTGTATGTAGTCTGCCTATGGGGACAACGGGAGGAATCATGAGCTACCTTCACAGCAGCCGTGCAACCGAGCATCAGCCACAGCACGCGTGTTCTGCTGCAGCCGGACGTGTCCCCGACACGTATCTGCCCTTCCCCATCCCCTGCCTAGGACTCCTGCCCTTTGCCACCGCACCACCCCTCCTCATAAAGGCCATCAATAACTGTACAGCCTCGCTGAACCCCGATGTGACCTCAAGTGAGGGTCTGACACTCCAACACACCCCCAGCTTCCAGGCACTCAGAACCCCCTGCCTGCCGGCCTGTTTTGTGCCCAGCCTTGCCCAGAGATGGAGCACAGATGGGGCCTGGGCCAGCTCCAGGGACTCTTCCCCACCACTGGGGCCCTGTGCCGATTCTGGGTGGGCCAGGCTGCCCCACTACCAGGTCCACTCTGCTTTCTCTGTGGAGCGATATCCCTCACCCCCATCGGAGCACACCCTGTGAGCAGACTCCCCACGCTGTTCGTTTTCCCTGGCCTTCGGGAGCAAGGCCACAGGCCTCTTCTCACCTCTGCAGCAGAGTCTTTTCCATGCCTGACCCTATGTGAAAAGGGTTTAGAATAAAACATAGACCCAGAGGAAGGCCAAGACATTATTGGAGATGACGTCATTTGGCTTGGGACCTACGGAAGACCCTTTGTTTCTAGGGCTCTATCAGACTGTCTTACTCATTGAGGGTATTTGATAAATAAGCATCAATGTTAGGAGGTGGCAAGGACAGAGGGAGCCCAAAGAGCGGCAGGACACATGCTGTCACTTCCAAAACCGACAGTACGAGGAGAGCATGCTAATCTGTGTGTCGTAAGGCAGACGAGAAGGCAACAAACCACTCATGTCAACACAGGGACACAAGAGGCAGGCGCTCATGCAGACTGCGTGTTGTTCATTCACAGTCACCGTTCTGGCGGAGAACAGTCACATTAAGGAATTGTTGAGGAAACACGGTGTAGACGTCCAGAGCATTGCTGACATCTATCCAATCCGAGTCCAGCCGGGCCGGATCCTTAGTCACATATACGCCAAACTCGGTAGGTTGGGGGGAACGTCAGGGCATTTGCAGCCGAGGCATCTCGGGTCTAGGTTCGGGGTTTGAGGGGGACGGTGATGCATGCGAGTGCCAAAGAATCAGGCACAGCACTGCAGCCTGGGCTCTACTGAAGGGAGATGGCAAAGCAGCACGCTCTTCTCGCGCCTCGTCAGTAGATCGTGCCACGGGCTGGCCGACGACTTGCCAGCTCTCATGGAAGCAAGGAGCCACACTTGAACATTCCCAATTGGAGTGGTCATCTGTGTCCTGGCGATGCTTCTGATGTCGATCTGTAGGGCGGGATCACACACCCATGAAGATGGGTGGAGGGTTCTTTTTCCAGAATCCGACTTTAACATTATGGCTCAAAAATCAAGTCAGTTAGGAGTAAGCATTAATAAAATCCTTCTAGTACACTTATGCCAATACAGATCAAACCAGGTGCTACTCATGGGCATGCATGAGCAGAACAGGGTTGGGATTTGTTTTTACATCCCCAGCCTCATCTCATTTGAAAGAGGGATGATGGTATGAGAAGAACCAAAACCTACACTGGTTTGTCGGACTTAAAATTAAGCCTAGGCTTAGTCAGAGTCACCAGGATTAGTTGGTCAGTGTATTTTCTTTAACCCCATTTTCTCTCAATTGTTCTAATAGGACGGAATAAGAACATGAAATTGAGTGGGCGACCGTATCGGCACATCGGCGTCCTTGGAACCTCCAAACTCTATGTGATTAGGAACCAAATCTTTACTTTCACACCCCAGGTAAGAACAAGAAGCCAATAGCAAACCAACAAGCACCCTTTCTTAGGTTCTCTTTCCCGTCTGCTAAGCATCCGTGCTTTGAATGTGGCAGAATTCTGCATGCCTAGCTCAGACGTGGGAAGGACACCCAGTACAATTATTTGCTCCTTAGTAGGTGGCTCGAGAGATGCTGATCTGATTGAAGCGAGTTGTGCCATCACTTCCAGTCATGGATATTAGCAAAATTCACACGGCTTTACAGATCTGCTAGGGACCCGTCACTCAACTCGCAGCTCTCGTGCCCCCAGTCACAGTAGTCCCTACCCCCTGTGTAGGCCATCATTGGCTCCTCCGTGTAGAACGCAGCCGGTCTGATTGTCAGGCGTGCACCTCCTTAGCACGATACTGAACATCCTGGAGCTCGTCTTCAGAGTTTGTTTCCACAGCAAGCTAGCCCTGTGGAAGCACATATTAAGTGGTTTTCATCCATTTGCTGTGGAGTCTGGGGTCGGTAGCCCCAAGCTTCTCTCAGCCTGGTCCATACTACTCAAAGCATGCGAGTTATTTGCCTTCAGAACAAATTTCAGCGCAGAGCCGAGTGTGTACTAGCCCAGAGGTCAAGAGAACAATGGGATTCCCATCAACAGACAACAGTGCCTTTAGGAGCCATTAGCCAGGCCATCAGGCAGGCCGCCCGCTCCCAGTGCCTTCCCTTGGGCAGCAGCTCCTGACCGAGTCACCAGGGAAGGATAGGAATAAAGCAGCCACTCATTTGCTCGATGTGCTTTCAGGGACAGCAGTGTTGGGCAAGGGCCTCGAGTCCCTCATCCGAGGAGCTGAGAATAGGTCAAGGTCACAGTGGCTCCTGGGCCACAGATCGATTTGCCTCATCTAAAGAGGAACAGCCCAGCTCCAAGCACCTTCCCAGTCGACAGAAGTCCGAGTCGCTCTGCCCTGAATGACAGCGGGGTGTGTGTGTGTGTGTGTGTGTGTGTGCGCGCACGCGCGTGTTTGAGCTCACTGAAGGGCCATCGTTAACGTGGTCTCTTCAACTTCCAGTTCACCGACCAGCATCACTTCTACCTGGCCCTGGATAATGAGATGATCGTGGAGATGCTGAGGATCGAGCTGGCTTACCTGTGCACGTGCTGGCGGATGACCGGCAGGCCCACGCTCACCTTCCCCATCACTCACACCATGCTCAGTAACTCCGCCAATCTCATCTGCCCCATTCCCGCCCCGTGGCCATTAGCGCCCTCTTCCCAAGTTGTAGAGGGCTCCCATGGAGCCAGATACTGAAAGGGGCTCTTAGTGTTTCGGTTTCTTAGCTTGGGACTCTTCCATTCCCTAAATATCTTAGATTGTATTGATGAAATCACCTCTTTTCCGTTAAGTAAACTACTTTGTCGCTTTCATTCTCCTTAGCAAATGACGGCTCGGACATTCACTCTGCAGTTCTTTCAACAATTCGAAAGCTCGAGGATGGATATTTTGGAGGAGCTAGGTAATTTGTGACTTTAAAATAGATGAAAGTAACATTGGTCTTTAAAATAATGTTCCTGCTGCCCTCCTCCCATTTCTCCTGTCGATTGCTGAGCCTAGTAGCCTTGGGTTTTAGAGTGTAAAGGAAGTTAGAACTTAGCCAATCCATCTCCGGTGTGAAACTCAAATCCCTGCAAACAGCACTCAGATGCTTCAAACATCTGCAGGGCCTTTGCTCCCCACCCCCGGCCTTGGCGGAATGAGCTCCATTCCGATTTACAGGCCCAGGGTGGGAGGGCGCCCCAGGTGTCATACTTGAGGCCTCCGTTCACCTCGAGAGGAGGTTGGCCTTCCAGGAGAGCCGCTCCCATTTTCCTGCTCTCTGACCATCGCAGGCAGAGACTCGGAAGCATCTGTGCTCTCAGCCCCCTGCATCCCCTGGGGTCTGCTGGGAGGGCCCAAGGGAAAGTCACTGTGCAGCCTTGCCCCGGCGTGACCTCTGCTGGGCTTGGGCGGCTCCCGTTTGGTTCCCAATGGGCTGCCAGTCACTAGGAGTGTTTGGGAGTTAATGTTCCCCCTTCTCACAACCTTCTGCCTAAGGGACCTTGCTACTGCAAAGTCACCACCATGTTTCAAAACTGCAATGAAACGCAGTGTAACATTACCGTCTTAACCCATTTCTCAGTGTGTAGTTCAGCAGCGTCAAGTCCATGCGCACTGCTGCTGGCAGACCTCCAGAACTTTAGCATCTTGTAAAATGAGGCCTGTGACCCACCGAACAATTCCCCTTCACCCAGCCCCCACCATTCTACCTGATTTTTGATGGCTCCCGATAGCGCGTGTAAGTAGAGTCATATAGCATTTGTCTTCTTGTGACTGGCTTGTTGCCACCTAGCATCATGTCTTGAAGGTCACGTCTCTTTCTAACTCTGGCCTCAGGGGACTGGCGACCTGCTGTGGCTGGCGCCCCACCCAGAGCTGGCTGTGGGTTTTGCCTTGGACTTGAAGTGGCCACTCCCTTAGATGGGAGGCAGATTGTCCTCAGCAGTTCATTGTCTACATTTCCAGGGCCTGTGCCGTAACTGCAGTTGCATCCACTCTGGGGTGCATTTTGCCTCCAATTTGGATAAGTTCCCACTTAGGTATGGCTTCATAACCAAAAGCCAATACCGCAGGCCCATAATTAAATTCTTTTATGGAAATCTTCTGATTAAAAGGATATTGTGTATGGCAAATGGAGCACTTTTGCTCTACGTGTTGTATGTTTTACGTGTTCTATGTGTTCATACGTTTAGTATGTTCTGTGTGTTGTCTCGTTTGATCTTCATGGGATGGAGCAGATGGGGCCGTATCCCCATTCATGGGCAAGGAACTGTGGACCAGAGCCAGGGCACAAGGCGAGTAGGTGCAGAAGCTCCATGTAAACCCAGACCTTGGCGTCTAACCCCCGTGGCATGCTGGATGAGAGCTCGAGGCAGCAGGCGGGCCTGGGGCATGGCCGACGAGTCAGAGAAGCACCGGGCAGACGGGAAGACCTAAAGCTCCCTCGCTACCTGTCCTATCCGCTTCTCCCACGATTAAGGTTCAGTCCCATTTTGGCTCTTGCCCTAGGTCTGAGGATTGTTCAAAAGCCAAACTTGCCCTACATGTTGGGCCTTTAAAAAGCTGCCTTTCTGCCTTTGAGCGGTCTTTAGCCTGATAAGACGGACTGCCTTCCACCGTCAGGGAGGAACTTTCCTCCACCTGTTTGTACCCTCCAGTCGCCTCCCTTCTTTTTCCCAACCAGAGGCAAGTCTTAGAACTGCCCTGGGGCCGGGGGGACCGTCTTCTTTCCTTCAGGCCATCTCTGAAGCCTGTTTGCCCAACGAAGCCCAGCCCACAGAAGCACCAGCGCTAGGAATGTATTCGCATTGCCTGCTTCAATTCCCTTCTGAGATGTGCCTCTCTTGAACCGTCAGAATCTCTGGTGCATAGCTCAGAGGGATCCCTTGGATCCTACTCTCTGATCTAAAGAATGTTTCTGTAGGGTGGCAAATCCCTTACCCTGCCAGAAGCTGGGGGTGGACCTGCACAACTTGGAGGCTGCTGCCTCTGTCAGGACTACAGACTGCCAAACCCCGCTCCCAGTTTTCAGTGGAACTTTTCCCAGCCTGATGTCACAGGGCCACTCAGGGTGTGTGCTCCCATCTGGGAATGGCCCACCCATAGCATTCCTTCTGGAGAACTTTGGCTTCGAGATGAACCTCTGCCATCGTAACTGCCCTGTGCCGGTGTGAGCACACATTGTAGGAGGGACTCAATGGCACAAGCTCATGGAAGCATTGCTTCAGGGTTGCTTCTGGTTAGAAGCTGTTTGCACAGTAACTTGTGTCAAGCTTCAGGTTGGTTCGGTAAAATAGATTTGTATCTGTGTTGGGTTTGGGAGTAAGAGTGCAGCATGACTCACTTGCCTCCACTTCCTATTTACTGTTGAATTTTTGTTTGAATCTCTTGACCGACAACTCCTCTGGAGCAGTCTGCGGAGTAATTTATTTATTGATCGGAGTCAGGCGCCGCCTGGTCATTGAGAAGTGTCTCCATGCTTTGAGGGAACGGAAGTTGGTCAGCACACCACTGGTATCGTTAACATAGTGTTCTCTCGGCAGAGTCCAATTAGGGAACCTTTCGGAATTTCTCACCACATCATTCTACACGTATCTGACCTTCCTGGATCCAGACTGTGATGAGAAGTTGTTCGATGATGCCAGCGAAGGAAGCCTCAGTCCCGATAGCGATTCGGATTTAGGAGGATATTTAGAAGAAACTTTTAATCAAGGTATGGCTCAGAAAGCTCCAAGTTTTACTTGTTTGTTTCCAAGGCAGAAGGACAGAGATCTTCCATTGCTGGTTCACTCCCCAAATGCCTGCAAATGCTAGGGCCGAGCCAGGCAAAGCCAGAAGCCAAACTCCATCTGCATCTCCCACACGGGTGGCAGGGACCCAAGCTGCCCGGCCCTGCTACCTTCCTAGGCGCTCAGGGGTGGGGAACCTTTTCTCTGCCAAGGGCCATACAAAATGATCAGCTAAAAGTTAGCCTGCTATAGGTTTGTTAAATTTCAAGTCCTGCCTACAGGCTGCCTTGGCAGGGTCAGACCAAATGATTCAGTGGGCCTTACACAGCCCATGGGCCAGACGTTCTGCACTTCTACCAGGAAGCTAGACTGGAAATACCGTAGTAGGGACCCAGATGAGCATCCTAAGATGGGATACTGGCATTGCAAGTGGTGTTTAAGATTATTTCAAAGGCAGAGTGACAGGGAGAGAGAGATGCAAAGGGACATCTTTCATCTGCTGGCTCACTCCCCAAAAGGTCACAGCAGCCAGGGCTGGGCCAGGCTGAAGCCAGAACTTCATCCAGGTGTCTGTCCAGTGTGTGGCGGGGGCTTCAGTACCTGGGCCATCCTCCACTGACTTCCCAGCGGCATCAGTAGGAAGCTGGACTGGAAATGTAGCAGCTTGGACTCAAACCAAGGCTCCCATAGGAGATACCCATTATCCCAAGGGATGGCGGATGGCTGAGAGCCACTGCACCACAGCTTCAGCCCCTGCAAGTGCATCTTCATCTGCTGTGTCGCAATACGATCCTCTCAGAATGCTCTGCAGGGTGGTTCAATGAATTTAAACCCATTTTGATAAAACAGTCAGACTCCGGCCCAGAAAGTGATTGGTAACTAAACTGAAACCAAAGAAAGAACTTTCTGAAACTTGTATATCAAAATGACATACAGTTTAAACGCCTCAACTCGGGGTGGGTGTTATAGTTCAGTGGTTAAGCCGCCACTTGGGACGCCCATGTCTCATATAGAGGTGCCTGGGATCGAGTCCCGTTTCTGCTTCGGCTCCGGCTCCCTGCTAACACGTACTCAGAGGCAGCAGATGGTGGTCTAAGTCCTTGGGTCTCTGGCCACCCATGTGGGATACCCAGATGGAGTTTGACTCCAGATTTTGGCCTGGCCCAGACCTGACTATTGTAGGCATTTAGGAAGTGAGCTAATGGAAGACCTGTTTCAAGCAGCCTTTCAAATGAATAGAAATTTTTTTAAAGGTTTATTTTAAAGTCAGTTATACAGAGGAGAGGAGAGGCAGAGAGAGGTCTTGCATCCACTGGTTCACTCTCCAACTGGCCAGAGCTGTGCCAATCCAAAGCCAGGAGCCGCTTCCAGGTCTCCCACGTAGGTACAGGGGCCCAAGGACTTGGGCCATCTTCCACTGCTTTACCCGGCCACAGCAGAGAACTGGATTGGAAGTGGAGCAGCTGGGACTCGAACCGGCACCCATATGGGATGCCCTGGAGGTGGCAGCTTAACTTGCTACACCACGGCGCCAGCCCCACAAATGAATAAAATTTAAAAGAATAAAAACCTAAACTCCAAGTCATGGCCTTAAAAGTGACACTTTAAAAAACCCAGAGGGACAAGGAGTTTCAGAAAGGAGAACTTTTCACAAGATATAGTCTGAAGACAGAACTGTATTGCTGGAATTTTCAAAGGAATACTAGAAGGATCTAAGTTTGATTGCATTAAGCCCTTTGAATAGAACATTTTGCAATTCTGAACAAGCTCGAGTCCAAGTGACCTGTTTAACTTTTAAGTAGTAGCTGGGTTAGCTCCCTCATGACCAGACAAGTACTGGACAGTGGCTGCCATCCTTCAGGTTGTCTTATGTATCATTCAGTTCATCTTACGATGTGATGTAATACTAATTTTGGCATGTATTTTCTTGTCCTGGAATGAAGCTTCTCCATACAATGGGTTCATGCACACAGGCATTATCTCCAAATTGCTTTTTACTCCGAGTGTGTGGGGCACAGACATCTATACCTAGATGTTGTCTCCACCACATCCACTCAGTGCTACATGTTACACAGTCACCATTAAGTATTTGGGTATTTCTGCGGCTTCTCCTCAGTGGCTCTTTGTCTCGTCCAATTCTAGAAAGCCAAGATGAACTTGACAAGTACATCAACCACCTTCTGCAAAGCACCTACTCGAAGTGCCATCTGCCTCCTCTGTGTAAGAAGATGGAAGACCACAATGTTTTCAGTGCCATCCACTCCACTCGGGACATACTTTCCATGATGGCAAAAGCAAAGGGCCTGGAAATTCCATGTAGGTTATTAAACCTTTTTCTGACTGTTAACCTGCCTGCTTTCAAAGTAACGCGTGGAC
This sequence comes from Sylvilagus floridanus, assembly GCA_949820135.1. Classification (NCBI taxonomy): domain Eukaryota; kingdom Metazoa; phylum Chordata; class Mammalia; order Lagomorpha; family Leporidae; genus Sylvilagus; species Sylvilagus floridanus. Next base: position 125,774,444 of record OX463223.1, read on the forward strand.
ACAACTTAAAAGTCCAAGAATCGTAAACGGCAACAGAATGCCTTGCCCTCCTCCTACGCAGAGGCGACTGCCTTCACCCCTCTTAGCTGCGGCTTCTGGCATTTACACAGCTCTGCGTCTCTAAGTGTGTGTACTATCGTCTTAGTGCGTCCATTTGTTTTGGTACACACTGTTGTGTGGGGCAGGATTTAGTGATCTTAAGTCATCATTCTACTTCACTTCCCCTAACCGAGGTAATAGTAACAGTTTAATTGAATCCGTGTTCACTCTTTACGTTATTGTATGTCTAATGTGACTAGTATTCCCAGTTCAGCATATTACCATTTTTATTTTTGTCTTCGCTGGAGTTAGTGGTTCCCCGTCTTCATTTGCTTGGCTTTCTGCATCTTGCAGTGGCCTCACTGTACGGATTTCCCTAGGGTCAGTCCCCCTCAGCGACTCCCTCCGAGTGACTGGGGAATCTCCTGCTCCCTGGGCTGTGGTGCTCCAGGCCTGTGGCATGCCTACCAGCCTAGCAATTTCCTCCGTTGGATTCTGTTTCTTGAATCATGGGTTCCCCTTCCTCAGTTTACTCCTTTGTATTAGTTGCAGTCGGTTTTAAGAAGTGTTCCGATGGAGAGGGAAGAAGCCCTCGGGCTTGTTCTGAAGTTCGCCGCCCCTTCAGGCCCCATTGCCCTCGTTACCTTGGGGTGCATCTTTATCCGGGGATCTTTTCTGTGCCACGTGTCGGAGGGTTCCGAGTGGTCCTCTGGGTTGCCACTCTCATTTGCTGCATCTCGAACTCTTCATTAGGCCACTCTTTGGGTGAGGAGCATCCAGTGGTTTCCTGAGAAACAGGCCATGGAGTCAGATGGTTGACACTTCAGAAGTCTAGAAGTATTTACAAATCTGACACCCATGTGAGAGTTGGCTAGGTGTAAGTACAGATGTTTTTGGAAGCAACATTTTGTCTTCTTGGCGTCAGTGTTGCCATTGAGAAACCTAAACCTCTTCCCATTGTCAATCCTTCAGACAAACTTGTTCTCTTCAGGAGTTTCTGGGGCCTTCTCTGCTCTCACGCTCCGATTTCAGTTACGGCCTTGACCTGGGTGCGTTCTCACCCGTTCTGTTGGGAGCTCAGGGAGCCTTTTCAACCTGCAGTTTTATGGTTTTCCGTCTGGAGAAGTTTTTCTGAAAACCTTGCCCTGTTTCGTTCCCCACGTTCGTTCTAGTCCTTCTGCGATTCCAAGGTTGGCTTCCTGGAAAAGTTGCATCATTTGTCTGTCTTTCTCTTTGCCTCTTTCGAGGGCAGTTGCCTAAGCTAGGTGTTGTACCCCCCGCCAAGTTGACTCTTCACTTTGCTGTCACGTTTTACATCTTTGTTCCCCAAATGGCATCCATCCTTGTCTCATGTGTGCAGTCACAGTCTGATGCATTGTTTATTATGGCCACAAGGCCTTCCCCTAGGGTGGGGCTTATTGAGTCAGGGTTATATGGATGTAGGCTGGTCAGATATTCTACACAGCTTCTGTTCCATCTCTTATTTAAAGGGTAAAGGTCTGGCTGCCTGCACCTGCACAGGCAGGCACTTAATCTCCCTAGGGGATGTAATTCAGGCCTCCAGCCCTGATCAGCCCCACCCCACCCAGAGGCACTCTGCCTCCCCCCCCCCGCACCCAGCTTCACAGACATCAAGTCTTTGGTGGAGTGAGTGAGGTGGCTGCAGAGCCCTGTGCGGTGGAGGGCGGCAGCTAGGAGTGTGCCGCTTCTCCCCAGTTGTTGATTTTGTCCACCCCTGTGGACTCGCAGTCCAGAGGCCCACAGTGCAGCATGTTCCCAGGGGTCCCGAGACTTCCGCGGACTCTGATGTCCATCTGACTGGTCCGAGTTTCCCCCACTGCAGACCCAGGATCTGGTAACCTGGTGTGTGTGAAGTCACTTGTCCTTCATCCATCAGCTTGCGGTGGCCGAGATTTTGTTACTGTTCTCTCCTGCTTTTTCCTGTTCGAGATTTGTCCCTTTGGAAAAAAATGCTTTCTGTAGTGTTGGGCAGGATTTGGAAGGGGGAATTAAAGTGACTATGTGTGTTCTAGACACTAGTATAACCTGGGGCCTATAAACACCTTGTAAGGATGCATCCACTTCACGTCGAAAGCTTCCTAGTCTCCCATATAGCTTGGGAGAGAGACGGCTTAGCGAGCAAATCTTGGCAATGTGACGTGCCAAGGTGGTTCAAACATAAGCCCTAACACCTGACAGCCTCAGAGCGAGCCAGGAGGCCCTGACAGCGTGACTGTGGGAGGCCCAGGGACCCTGGGCAAACAGTCCTCCTCCCTGGGCATCGGTTTCCTTCTCGGAAGGGAAGGAGACCAGGCTCAGTCACTTCTAAGGCGCCTTGCAGGCCTGAAGGGCTGCCTGCTTTTCCTTGAATTCCACGAGGGAAAGGCGGAACTCAGCTCTTCAACGCGAGTCCTGCGCTTCTCTCGGCCCCAGTGGCTACACAGGAACTTCGTGAAAAATCTAAATGCAAGAAGTAACCATTCGGCCCCCAGGGAAAGGTTTAATCTTCCCCCTGCTCAGGAGACCTCTGCTGTTCTGTTTCCTAGTTGCTCCCATGACTTTGCCAACCAAAGCGCTCAGCGTCCACCGTAAGTCGCTGAATCTTGTCGACTCTCCGCAGCCACTCCTTAAAAAGGTAAACTGTCTGGGAGGACATTAAGAAAGCGAATGCTCTGTGATGCTGGATCAGTCCCAAGAACTCTTCACTGGTTGCGCTCACAAGAGCGAGCCCATTTCTTGATCTAAGAGGTTTCCCTTCAGCAGCTCTAGGTTTGGCTAGGACTCCGGTTACTAGAGAGTCTGCAGGCCGATGGGCAGCGTGTTCACCGAATTCGATGCACACTTCTGTATTTTGCTTATAGGAAAAGGCTCTTGCCTTCTTACCAGAATCAACCTAGCACTGGCAGGCGTGGGGAACGTCTGGCTGCAGGGTAGACGAGGCCCACAAAACTCATGCGGTCCAGCCCTGCCGAGGCAGCCGTAGGCGGAACTGGCAACTCGCCTAGTCGCTAGCAGGCTAGTTTCAAGGTGGTCATTTTGTATGGCCCAGAAGTAGTGTTAGGAACATCCCCGTGGCCCTTGGCAGAAAGAAGGTCCCCCAGCCCTAGAGGAAGTAAACTAGCTCACTGCCTCACCCCGTCCAGCAGCCGAGGTAGGATTGCTTGCGACACAGGACATGAACTGACATGTTAGTGTAATAAAAACCAGTTACGGATTCCTCAGGGGGGTGCAATCTCTGGGTGGGTGTTCCCGTTTGTTATTCCTTATCCATGAGTCTCCCCCGATTTACCCCACCCGAACAGAAAGATCCAGTATCTTGGAGAACATTTTAACCTACCTCCATTGTAGGGTATGCAAAATGTGCTTTGTGTTCACTTTGCCTACAAGAAGTAGTTAAGCATAACCTACAGAGAGGCACGTGAAGTACAGAGCAGGGAATTAGCACTGAGCCAGTATATACATGTAGATAGGGAACACGCAGCGCCGGCTCTTCCTACTGACGCTGGGCTTCCAGGGACAGGAGGGCCGGGGGAGGCCAGGATCCCACAGCATCCAGACGGGAGGCTTCTACCGCAAGAGACAGGGATGCTTTGGAGGGGCGGAACCCTCCTGATGAGGCTCAGAGGTGCCAGGAGCACCCAAGGCTTTGGCAAAATGCACAGGGATCCATCCTTCCTCCCTCCCACCCTCTGCCCCGACCCCCACCCTGTCCAAAGATAACTGCTGTAGGATTTCTGACAGAGGTTAGCTTTATTTAACTTCACATAAATGTGAACCTGTTTAGTCCCATCTCTTGTGAACTCTGTCCAACACGGTGATTCACTGATGAAAACCAGCCTATAAATAAAAAGGGACAAGAGGCACTGACAAACTGGAGCACAGCACAGGTTCAGAGGAGCAGGCTGGCTTTCAAAGTTCCTTCCCGGGCTCAGCTCCCTCCCCTGCTTTTCCACTGTGTGGCCAGGATCCTGAAGGCGACTGCCACTGGCCCAAAGACGAGCGAGGCGACGTGGACTGTGAAAAGCTGGTGGAGCAGCTAAAGGACTGCTCCACCCTACAGGACCAGGCAGACATCCTGTACATCCTGTATGTGCTCAAGTGAGTCTCAATCCCCTCCGGCTGCTGCAGCAAGACACCCATATCTGGATGGCTCACCAACCCGGAACTGTCAGTCCTGGATGCTGGAAAGTCCAACATCCAGGCAGACCCGGTGTCTCGAGGGCCCACTTTCTCATCGGCAGTGCCCTCCAGCCGTGTCCTCACACGGTGGGGCGGGTGAGCTCAGCCCTTTGGGGCTTCTTTTATAAAGGCACAAATCCCACTCATGAGGGCTCTGCCCCGTGACCTCACCACTTCCTGGAGGCCCCGCCTCCTAATACCACTGCCTTGGGGGTTGGGATCGACATGGGAGCTGCAGGGGAGCAGAGGCATCCAGGCTGCAGCAGGAAGTTTACGGCCTTCCCTGGGTCCAGCTTCCAAGTCTGGAGTCTTTCACGGGCTTGTTGGCATTCTAGCAAGCCTGGGTTAGGACGATCGTCACCCAGATTAGCCAGGCCCACCACTAGCAAGGCCTCCATCCCCTCCTCCATGGCTGGCACCAGCCTCCTGGGATGAGAAGGCTAGGGGAGGCCTGGATCCCAGTGTCCCATTATTAAACCTCCATGTCTAGAGACCTAGGGATGGGATGCTTCGGTAGGCTCTAACCCTGAGACTCACAGGCTCTGGAGTGGCTAAGGCCTTGGCCAAGTGAACAGTGATCCATCCTTCTCCCTGCCTTTAAACACTCCAGGCCCAATATCCGGGTGTCCTTCCTCCTGACAGGGGTCCGAGCTGGGACACAGCTCTCTCCGGACAGCACGGGGTCACCGTTCACAACCTCCTCAGCGAGCTCTACGGGAAAGCCGGCTTGAACCAGGAGTGGGGTCTGATTCGCTACATCTCGGGCCTGCTCAGGAAGAAAGTGGAGGTCCTGGCCGAGGTAGAGCAGCGGTGCCAGCCGGGCTGTCCGTTTGTCCTCCCTAGCCCCATGTCCCCTCCTCTTACTTCCCACCTTCTGGTCACCGAAGCTCAAGGCAAGCGCCTCTTGTTTGTAAGGGAAGCAATTATTTCATCTAGAGCTGGTTCAAGGCCTCCTCTGCTGACCTCCCACTGGTTTGGGAAGGTGAACACAGGGAGGAACACTCAAGGTGATGATTTTAGTCCTCCCTAGCTGGAGAAGGAAGCTTCTCCAGAAATCAAGTGAAAGCACACTGGGGCCTGGCATCCTCTTAGAGTGTTCTTATTTTTGCACTTGCACAGCACAATGATCATTAATATTCACAGCCCTGAGGCCCTGCAAAATTCACACCACTAAGACAGGTCCAGCGTAATGGCAAGGTGATGGTATCTCATCACGTGATCAATGGTGAAGCTGGCGACTTAGGAATAGGACGTGGCCGTTAACTCTCGCCACCGCTGTCTTGGACACACCCCTGCCTTGTAGCAAGGGGTCCTCCGTGGTAGCTCCAATGCATGGGCAGTAAGTGGCCTACTGTTGGGCTCAGCAGAGCCCGTGGGACTCCTCAGGGAGATAGAGATCACAGGCACGCAGCCCTGCCTGGGCTGCTCAGTCCAAGGTCTAGGTGTGGATTTTGAAATCAAGGGCAAGATGAGCCATGGCATTCATGAAGGCAGACTTATGATCTTGTCGGCCATGACCCACCTCCCCTCATCAGCTTTGCGTCTCCCTCCCCACTCCCCCAAACATGCAGGCCTGTGCGGACCTGCTCTCCCACCAGAAGCAGCTCACGGTGGGCCTGCCGCCCGAGCCCCGCGAGAAGACCATCTCTGCGTAAGTGCCCCGCCCTGGGATGTCAGGTTCTGGGGGGAGCCGTGGGACCTCCTCGGTGCTCTGCTGTCCAGGAGGGGCTTCTGAAAGCCGTCGCATGGGCACAGAAAGTGAGACTCTCCCATGGAGGCTGAGGCAGCACCGCCCCAGGCGCGTCTGCGACCCCACCCTCCTCCCTAGGCCCCTCCCCCCAGAGGAGCTCACACAGCTCATCTACGAGGCCAGCGGAGAAGACATCAGCATCGCGGTCCTCACCCAGGTCAGGGGCCTGCGTGGGAGGGGTGGGGGCACGGCCGGGGCCTCAGCTCCACCAGGCGGCTGAAGCTCTGCTCCTGTGTGCCTGCCTCAGGAGATTGTGGTTTACCTGGCCATGTACGTCAGGGCCCAGCCCAGCCTCTTCGTGGAGATGCTCAGACTCCGGATTGGACTGATCATTCAGGTGATGGCCACGGAGCTGGCGAGGAGCCTCAACTGCTCAGGTGAGAAGCAGCGGCTCCGCCCGGCCCCAGCGGCCGTGGCGCACACTCGCTCGGATGGGAAGCCCCGCTAGCGTTTTCAGAACCAGGCTTCCCCCCTTCGGCGAGCTCGGGCTTCCCCAGCTGCTTTCACGGAGCTGTAGCTCCCCACCAGGCCATGCGGCTTAGGGTGAAGTTCACGGTCAGGGAGGATGCAGTGCTAGCGATTCCTCCAGGACTCGGGGCGAACCGTGCACCTTGCACCTGGTATTCCAGCTCCTTACTCCCGATTGTCCTTGCTGCGAGACGCCTTACCCCATTTATAAATACCTCCCCTGGGAGAAACAACCAGTTTAAGTAGAAAAGTCAGTTGCAAGATGCATCACAACATCGGGCGTTGGCAGCATGGGAAAGTTAGGTATCAGACAGTTAAGCGCTTGGAGTCCCTGAGAGTCAGTGTGTGTCAGCCCCAAGGCCAAGGTGAAGGAATCCTGAGCAAGCCGACTTGCCACAGCACCCTGTCACCCCGCCTCCGGCCCCCGAAGCTGCCTGCCCCAGCGACTGGCTGGGACGCTCACGAGATGTTTGTCTTTAGGAGAAGAAGCCTCTGAGAGTTTGATGAACCTCAGCCCTTTCGATATGAAAAACCTCCTGCACCACATCCTTAGTGGCAAAGAGTTTGGCGTCGAGAGAAGCAGTGAGTACATGCCCCCTGCTTGCAGATCAGCACGTAAACTAGAGCCGTGAGGCACGAGCAGGGTGCGAGCGAGGTTCCGACGTGACCGGAGGGCCGGAAGCCAGGCTCAGGGTGTCCGCTTCTGGGGCTTCGAGATGGCCAGCCCAGGTTTGCTGGGCGAGCGTTGCTTCCACGTGGTGGAGTGCCACACAGGCACCCTGTGCACACCTTGCTCTCCCTCTGGCCCTAAGTACCAAGCGCCATCACCCATGCACAGGTGTCATGTATGTGGGTGGGTGTGTGTGTATGTGTTGGAAGCAGGGGTCACCTGGAGTGTCAGGACCTAAGGGCCATCCTTCCAAGTCACCCAAGTGACCTGCCCTTAGTTGAATCAAAGCCTTGAGCCAAGTTCCTTTACTTCCGCCCAGTGTTGCTCGCTCAGCTTCGCCTCAGCACCAGAGCCCTGCTCAGTGCTAGCACATCAATTCCCCGAGGCCTAGGCATGATTCTTGTTCTCAAATGTTCCCCGATCATAACTGAAGCAACGATCACTTCTCTTCCTCCTAAGAAGGCTCAATGATTTGCAAACACATGGGTGAATTTATTTCAGCAAGCCAAAGGGATCACTGGCGGCAGGGGTGTCATTCCTTTAATAAGGACGTCGGGTCCACAGTATGTTCCCCCAGTGTGCCAGCCACAAACAGCCTGCGCCGTGCAGTCAGACGCGCCTGGCGCTCGTCTTTTGCTGAGGAAGCGGCACTGTGGCCACTTTCCAGAAGTAGTTCCCAGTGCACGCTCCTTGAAATGGAAATAGACAAGATAAATATTTCATGTGTGCTGCCGATCGTGATGGTATGCGTGGTTTGATACACATAATTACCAAGAGTTTGTCGGTAGCTGGAACGCTGCAGCTGCCTCGGAAAATGGGACTCAACCGAGTCACGTCATTGGGAAGCCTGAACTGGGTCTGATTACGAATAAGGACAGGAGACATGCCGTCTTTAAGATCCAACATCATGTTGTAGTTGTCCTTTGTGACTGTTCAGTTTTCCTAAGTCAAATAGGCTTAGAATGCAGATGAAACTCGTAGATGCAGGAGACGTATTCCCAGCCAGTGCCCAGCCCAAGCAGGCCCTCCTGGAGTGTCCCAGACCCCACTGGAGTTCCGCTTTCCACTTTTCTGCTGTCCCCTCTCCCTCCAGGGCCGATTGTCCGGTCCCCTTTGTGGGTTCCTCCTTCTCCATTGTCTTTTCAATGTTGGTGTCCCTGGGGGTTCCATACTTGTCACTGCCTCCCCTGGGCCATGCTGTCTACTCTCAGGGTTTCAGTAGGGTGGGGCGGGAAGTGGCCTTCAAGCTGGGCCTTCCAAGGGGAGGAGCCAGGACAGCCGGGAACAGCGAGTGCCTGCACGGTGCAGCTGGCCTGCAAGTGGGAGCTAAGAAGTGCAAGTAAGGCTCCAGCCAGTGGAGCTTCACGTGGCTCCAGGGGGACTCCCGGGCTTCATCCTGAAGACACAGCTAGGCCTGGGAGGATTCCCAGCGAGCAGTGACATGGTCACTCCTGCCTTAAGAATGATCACTGTGACTCTAATAGAGATGCCTGCTCACGGGGGTTATCCCTAGGAAGCGAGGGGGTGGTGTCCTGGGGTGGTGGGGGAGCGCTTCCTCATCCTGCTGGGTCAGCAGCAGCAGCACCAGCCGCCTGCCCTGCGTCCAGCTCTGGCCGTCTGGCTCTCCCTTCACATCCTTCTCCAGCCCCAGGCTGTCCATCATGCCAGATGCCCCTCTACCTCCGTGTCGTGTCATACCTCAGCCCTCGGGCCTGGGCAGCCTCTCCTCCCCGCACCGCTCCAGCACGGAGTTCTGCCCCTGTTGGCCCGGGCACCAAGCCCTTCACTCGGCCCACGATCGCAGCCCGTGGTGCCCGAGTTGGAAGCTCATTCCCTGGGTCACATGGCGCTGGGGACAGAACCCAGCAAGCTTTGCGTGGGGTCCTACATCTCAGTCATGACAAACCCTCTTGAAAATTCCTAGTAAGATTGAGTATTAAGTCATATGAAATCAAATGCCATGCAGTTGTTAGGATACAACGTGATAGAATATTTAATGCCACAGACATTCGAGGCTTGTGAAGTGCAGAAAGCCAGGTCACAGGAGCCCAGATTTATTTCTAAACACACGAGCTAGGCACACAGCTGTGACATACATCTAAATGCAGTGATTCTGTTTAAGGTTAAAGTGTAGGGTCAGAAAACAAGCTGGGAAAATAGCAACAGATGTCAGTTATGGTTTCCTTAGCGAGGTGGTCTGGGGTTTCCACAAGAAAGGTGTGCTTTTGGATAAGTAAAATGTTTTTAAAAATCCTATCAGATCTCGTTAAGGGATCTCTGGCCTCTGTGCATGCTACTGTGGTGACATTTCATTTTCATACATGCCATCAAGAGCCACAAGGTGAGCCCGTGCTGGCAAGGCCCTGACCTGGTGTCCTTGATCGAGTGTATGACAGATGCAGGTCCCAAACCAGTGCCATCTTTCCTGCCTCGGAGCGAGCAGCCTCTGGTTCCAAAGGCGCACGTGTGTGTATGTGTGTTTCCCTCCAGTGCGCCCTATCCACTCCTCCGCATCCAGCCCTGCCATCTCTATCCACGAGGTAGGACATACTGGAGTCACCAAAACGGAGAGGAGTGGCATTAACAGGCTGAGGAGCGAGATGAAACAGGTAAGGAAAGCACCTCGGGGGGGGGGGGGGGGGATGTTCCTTCTGCCCTGGCACCCGAACACACCTGGTACCCACATAGGCATCCCAGAGCCACTGGTGTGCACCTGCACCCACGCATCTTTGACCTTAATGTCATGTTGTGGGAATGTTCTAGAACATCCCCTTGTCTGTGTTGGCCTTTCTACCACATCAAGAGAACAGTCATACAAAAAGCAACTGAATCACCTTGCTCTCAAATATGTCCCTCCAATGCAATGGCTAACAGGCTCTGGAAATAGGCTGGAATGCCAGCGATGGCTGGATCCTCCACCACCTACAGGCCTCTTTTCTATGTCAATTCACAACAAAAGTCCTTTGGAACTGACCCCACAGCACTACCACTCAACGTCTTTGCAGCGTTAGCATGCCAGGTACTGTGCTAGGACTTGGTCACGAGCCACAGTGGGAAACCGTTTCCTTCTTGTGCCCTACAGTGAGAAATGCACTTTGACTTCCTCCATTTCTAAGGTGCTGGTCAGGACCCACTGGCTGCAGTCTGCAGAGCGCTAACGGGTCACCCCCTGCCGTGTGACCAGCACTGTCCTGCTGACAGAAATAGAGTGTCCTTGACTCAGAGCTGGTTTTTGTTCATTTCCTGGTGTTTTTTTCCCCTTTCAGATGACCAGGCGATTTAGCGCTGATGAACAGGTGAGATGTCTTTGCCTGGTTTTGTCCTTTGTGTGTGCTTCCTGTTCTTTCTGCATTCGATGTGGAAAGCAAGGCTGTGCATATGCAGGACGTGAATGTGCGGGGGAAGGGTCTCACTGGACTGGCGGGGCGGGGGGGTGCTCCACAGGCTGCGGCAGACAGAGAGCCGGACTCCAAGACAGGAGAAATGACCTTGTCCCTTGCCTTAAAAACAAAGTCCACTAAGCCAACCCTTGGGCTTTTGTAGGATATTTTGCTAAAGAGCTGTTCCAGGCTCTGCCCCAGTGGGAGGGTTTTTAAAGAGCTCCTAACTAGGACAGTCAGCAGGGGGAGCTGCGGCCAACTCCTCGTCCACAGATGGCGTGGCAAGCTTAACCATGCAAAGGAAAAAGCCCTGGGACACCATTCTCTTCTCTCCCCTCGTCACATCCCCATCCTCCCTCCAGAAACTCGGGGTCACATTGCTAACGAGTTGACGTCCCGTGATGACCTGTCCTGCAGATTTCACAAGTTGTCCAAGAGGAAAACATGCCTGCTCTCATGCTAACTCATGCTCTTTACAAGAAACTGTGTAAACATCTTCCTATGCCAGCCACTCGGTGGCACCGTCACTCTGGTTACCCACATCCCAAGAGCCTGCCCGGGGCTGAACACGGGTGGCTCCTTCTGCCTCCTTCGTGCTGTGCCTGTGCACTGTGGGGACAGAATGATCACCTTTCTTTGATGGGTTTGCATTGGATCAGCCAGTACAAGTTCTGTATTTGGCCACTTATGTCAAGGAAACGTATTATTCTCTGAACATGTAATAGGTGCCACAGCATTTTAAGTTGCTCCTCGTTTTTGCAGAAATACCCTGTCCATAGGATATTAGCCCCATGCAAGTTAAGGGAACATTCTAGATTTTTGATGAGGAGACGTCTGGCTGGAGGGTATCAGCCCAGTCACATGTGTTCGTTATATAAAAATCTCAAATGCCTGCTAGGTGCCAGGTGTCAGGACCAGATATGGACACTTAGTCGTCTGTGGAGTCTCAGCTCAGCACCAAGATGTTAGCATCTGGGGATTTTGGAAGATAGCGTCCCAACAGGACGAAACGCCCTCACGTACCGCCAGGGTCTTGTGACGTCTACTGGCTGAGGACACACTCGACCCGGGGAAGCCCAGGGCTCTGCCACAGCTGCCCTCGAGGCTGGGTTTGTGGGTTCGGGACGGGAACTGGCGCATGCCCGCCCCCTTCCGCTGTGTGTGTCTGCTGTGGCTGTGCCTCCTCTCTGCTCACGCCCCTCTGTGTCACTGCACGTGACCAAGTCCTTTCTTTCTTTCCCAGTTCTTTCCTGTGAGCCAGACGGGATCTAGCAGCGCGTACTCCAAGTCTGTGGTAAACCGCTTGCTGGAGCCCTTGCGTCTCCCTGGCCCCTGCTGGGGCCGCCCGAGTGCCACGGTGGCCCCCCACCTCCCGAACCGCAGAGGATCGGAGCAGGGTTAGGGCGTTTTCCTGATGCCCGTAGTCTCCCAAGAGTCGAGAAGTAGGACCCGAAAACCCTCGAGTCGAGCCGTGCTGTCCACGCCAAGCTGTCGGTTCCTCTCTGCTCAGCGCAGAAGCCCCGAAGTGGTTCTGTGCCTTCGTGTGGTGCGCAGGCGAATCTGCCTCTTCCAAACGCGGAGAGATCAGCTGAGTCATTGATGAGTGCGGCTGTAATTACTTTTATTTGGATCTAATTGTTGCCTTATTTAAATGGCAGTAATGAGCCCAGTGGAATAATGCAGCCTAACTGCCTTTTCAAAATAAGATCTCTGGAAGCCCAGACGCACGCAGGGGCCGCCTGCCCCGCTAGTGTGCCTCGGGTTTCCGGGTTTCCATTTCGTGTTCAGACCTTTGATACTTGCTTTGAGTGCCAAATAGCCCAGAAGAAAGATACGTGTACGGATGAAGGGGAGCCATCTAGGGCAAGACAGCAGGCTTGAGGGGACCCAGGGAGAGCCCCACTTCCTGACCCAGTCTCCACACCCCACTGGGCAGGCCAGAAGGGTGAGGAGGTAGGAGGAAAGACGACGCCTTCCTCCGTCACTTCTCAAAGCCCCTGTTCCAGCCTGGAGGCAGCCAGGGCCCCCCACCGCCCCCGCAGGATAAAGCCCGGCACCAGGAGAGCAGGATTGGAAAGGGTGGGTGGCCACACTGCGACTCCGCACCGTTCCGTGTGCCCTTGGCTTCAGCTCCCTACTCGTGGGGGTGTTGCGTTCTGTGGTACCCGTGCCCTGGAGAGGGGACTGTCACTTCTCCGTGATCCTGCACGAGTGGGCACTGTGCCCCCTCTCCTGAACTGAGGGCTCTGCATAGGTTCACCCACCCCCAGGGCCTGGTGTCACCCCGAACTCTCCTGCAGTGGGGCAGCCGGCAGAGGTGGCTGCCCCAGGAGCGCTGGGCACAGCCCGGCGTGCTCTCGGAGTGCTGCTCCTTCGTTTGCTGAGGACTCGCAGGCTGCTTGCACCTGCGAGCCCGAGGCTAGGCCAAGTTAGGATAGGGGCCACACAGGCTGCCCTGAGTCATTGGCAGCCAGTGTCGAGTTGGACACAGCAGCACTCTGGCCCCAGAGCCATGCCCTCACCTGCTCAGGCCCGTCCCTGGGCAGCCGGACTCCTTTCGCTGCTGTGGCGCCTCTGGGGACGAGGAGGAACACATGCAGGAAGTCAGGTAGCCAACCGCAGCCCGAGAGGTTCAGCCAGCGTCCAGAAAGGGCCCAGATGGAACTGCGCTCCTCTTGGGGCCATGGGCCCCAACACTTCCACCGGCCACCCATCCCCTGGGGCACTGCCAAGTGTGGCCGGCGGGCCCGAGAGGCGAGGCTGCTGCAGGCCACGTGCCGTCTGTCTTGCAGAGGTCCAGCACCCCGTCCTCGCCCACGGGCACGTCCTCGTCAGACTCGGGAGGACATCACGTCGGCTGGGGGGAGCAGCAGGGCCAGTGGCTGCGCAGGCGGCGGCTGGACGGAGCCATCAATAGGGTCCCCGTGGGCTTCTACCAGAGGGTGTGGAAGATCCTTCAGAAGGTGAGCGCGCGGCGCCCCCTCCCCACTCCCTGCGCCTGCGAGGTGGTGGCACCCAGGTAGCAGGCAGCACCCAGCCACAGAAGGAGCACATACAGGCAGCCTGTAGCCTCGAGCGGCTCAGAACGATGGCTGCCGCACACACGAGGCAGCCGTGGCATCCACGTGTGCATGATCAGGCCCCTGCTGGGGGCGAGAACAGATACAAGGGCTTCCCATCAGCCCAGGGTCCCTGGTGCCCTGAAGGCACAGCCTCTTCTCAGCCCTGGGCCACCTCTGCCCCCCAGCCTGGACCCCACTCCCTGTAGCCAGCCGCCCACTGCTCCTAGGGCCAGCTAGGGATGTGTTTCCCATTGGCTTGGAGGCCATTCCTCTTACCAGAGGTCATCATGGGCCCCGATGTGAGGTGGCACAGCCGGACTGCACAGCACGCACCTGAGCGCCTGTCACCAGGAGCGGACAGCGTGGGAGATGTCCCGTCAGCCCCAGACCATCTCCATGGGCCCCAGCAGGGCTCATCTCGCCTGTGTGGAGGGATGCTATGTCCCCATTAAAAGCTCTGCACCTCAACACAGGTTTTTGCTTCTAAACTCTTAACTCACGTCACAGGAGAGGAGAGAGAACGCGGTCTCAAATGAGAGCCTTCTACCTACCCCTTCCCCCGGCACCGCGCACAGGGTCAGTGGGCTGGCCTGGAGCCTGTGGCCGCCCTGCGTTGTGGACCCGAGCTCTTCCTCGTGCCTCCCCAGAGCAGGCCATGCCCACGGGGCAGCAGGACTCCCGGGGCCCAGAGGCCGCTGCCGGCCAGGCCACTGAGGGTTCCAAGGTGGCCAATTAGAGCAGAACGAGGTGCTCCTAGAAGATCCCCCTGCTCTTCCCGGGCCATCACGTTTCCGCCCAGCCTGGCACTGGCTCAGTACCAAGACGCTTTTTGTGATGAGAAAGCAGCGCCGTGTGTTGAGCTGGCTCGTCAGATCAATGTGCATGGCGGTGCGGGTGCCGGTGCGGGTGCAGGAGCGGGTCTGTGTGTGTGCGCGTCTTTTGTGATTGGTGCTTATTATAGAAACCATAAAAATAGATGCCTGCAAAGGCACAGAAGCATCACTTCGCCAGCAGGAGGCATGAAAGTCTCCCTTCATTATGGCACCAAAGAGGCCTGGCAGCCGCCGGGGCCTGGTTGCCAAGCGAAGGCAGAGCCTCCGGGGAGGACGCGGCAGCTCCCTAGGGCATTGTTCACGGCGCCATCTCAAAGATGCCTGCTGCTTCCCCTGGAATTGTTCCGTGGAAAACACAGCCTGTGGGCCGTGAGAACAAGCTCTCTAAAAATAACGCTGACAGTCTGGTGTGTTCCAGCCCTCGTGCAGGTTTCCAGGGCAGGGAGAACTGGGCGTGTGCGCACGCGTGAGCCCGAGTGTACACACGTGTGCACACTTGTGACCACGTTCTGCAATCTGACCAAGCTCTGTTCTGCCTCCAGTGCCACGGTCTCTCCATCGATGGCTATGTCCTCCCATCCTCGACAACCCGAGAGGTATGACGGGAAAAACCCAAACCCTGGGCTGACCCTGGTGCTGTGTGTCCTGCCCCGACCCGCAGGCCCATGCACAGCCACTTCTAAGGTCTCATCTAGCCTCACCTCTTCCGCCTTCTCCACCCGGGAGATGGCATTTGTAGACTATCAAGAGCTTTAGGTTTGCCCGAGACCCGACTGCCCCACCGAGAAAGGCACGCTCTGAGCAGCACCTGCTAGGCCCACACGCAGCCCCCTCGGGCCCCTTTTCCCACTGAGGCACTCATCTTCCCTGCCCGATTTGTCTCCCCTGTTTTAGAATGGATTTTTCAAATCCAAGTTTCACCCAGCCCAAGGCACCTTTCTTTATGCCACAAGGGCTAAGAAATGCTTCCTGCTCACTGAAAGTCACAGTCCAGTGGAGTGGATCGAGTAGGCTAGGGCAAGGCCAGCTAACTGCCAGAGGGGAGTGCGCCCCACCCGCTGTCAACAGTTAGCGAAGCGGCCGGAGGAGGGGCAGCGTTTGGGCTGAGCGCAGGCCCCACACAGTGCTGCTCAGCGCCGGTCAGACAGGCTCCGTCCATTCTGTCTCACTGCTGGCTGCCTGCCCATCTCCCTTTGACAGATGACCCCCCAGGAGATCAAGTTTGCGGTCCACGTGGAGTCGGTGCTGAACCGCGTGTCCCAGCCCGAGTACCGGCAGCTGCTAGTGGAAGCCATCATGGTGCTGACACTGCTGTCAGACACAGAGATGGAGAGCATCGGGGGCATCATCCACGTGGACCAGATCGTGCAGATGGCCAATCAGCTGTTCCTGCAGGAGCAGGTGGGCGCACCCAGCCCCGCCCACTCACCTCACGGCCAAGGCGCAAGCGTGCACAGTCAGGCTCGCCAGGCTGGCTGGCATTTCTGTTGAGGCTGGAGATTCCACATCCAATGGGGACGAATACACTCGAATGAGCAAAATGTCATCACAGATGGCGAAAAAATGTCAACCATTTGGTTAGAAAATGGCACAGCAGCCACTTGGGAACCCTGGAGACCTTTGGGGATGGACAGGCCTGTCGCGGTATGGGTTTCCGTGCCGCCGCCACCACTTGCTATGGGCATGGTGCCCTGAGGCAACCATTTACCCTGTATGCAAAAATCAAATTAGGTGAAGCTCTCTCATTGTAGTCAGTGCTGAGCGCTCTCATTGTAGTCAGCACAGGCCTGAGAACACAGCCCATGCAGAGTTGGGGGGGGGCAGAATGCCACCCAGGCAGCTCCGCGCCCCCACCCTGGAATCAGAGCTCGTGGCCCAGGCCCCTGGCAGCTTCCACCTCGGTGCTGTGCGGACCGCCTCCGACACACAGGATTGGTGGGGGGGCAAGTCTGCTCATTCTTCCACTCCGTCTTTTCCTGCAGATATCCAGCGGCGCCATGGACACCCTGGAGAAAGACCAAGCCACAGGGATCTGCCACTTCTTTTACGACAGTGCCCCGAGCGGGGCTTACGGCACGATGACCTACCTAACGAGAGCGGTGGCTGCTCACCTGCAGGAGCTGCTGCCCAGCTCGGGCTGCCAGACGCAGTAAGGCCTCACTTGTGAAGGTGGCCGCCCTCACTTGTCCCCAGACCCCCTGGGCCCCCACCGGAGCATGCCCCACAGAAACAAGCGCTGGAAGGCGACGGCAGCCCTCCACCCAGGCCAATGCACGAGTGCAGCCCCCAGAGCCCAGAGCAATCCTGGGCTCCCCGCAGAGGAGTGCCCTGGGCTCGGTGTCCCGGGTTTGTTTCGCGGCAACATTTGTCATGGCATCTGGTCTCACGGACTGAGATCCTTCCAGCGCCAAGAGCAAGGCAAGCAGATAAAGACCGCGACAAAGGGCTCGCCTTCCCAGGGTGCAGCCCGCTGCCGACCACGCGGCTTCCCAAATAGAGCTGCTCGGCTTCCGTGGCATCGCGCGCTCCTCGTGCCCTGCTTTCTTAGCCTCCTTCCACTGCTGCGGCGTCTGCATCCGAGGTCTGTTGTGCCGAGATGTAGAAGGTGGTTCCCAGGTAGCGTCAGGTCAGACATCGAGGATCATAGCCCCGGCTGCCTGGGACCTGGGGCTCGCTCCTCCTGTAGGCAAAGTCCCATGTCTTCTGTAACGTGGCACAGGTAAAAGCCAAAGGCAGGCCAGGCGCCCCCCCCCCCCCCCCTTACAGCCAGGAAAACCGATTTTAGGGCCAGAGCATGTCGAGTGTCCCCCGGGAAGGCCTGGGGTGAGCGGGCTGGCAGGGAGCTGGGCGAGCCACGCAGTGAGAAGCACACAGTGAGAAGCACACAGTGGAGACGCTCCGGGGATGAGTGGTGTGTCCCATAGACACCGCTTCCCCGAGGAAACCAGAGGCAGCCCAGAGGGCGGCCCCTCCCACCACCAGGCTGCCGGGCAGGGTGCTTGGAGGCACGGTCCCGACGGGGTCTGGCCAGTCTCTTGCCGGAATCCTGGTGACTGGTTTCTGGCCAGGCAGTGTCGCCCTTGTGGGAGTGAACAAGCCCCGGAGACCCAGTTTTGCATAGAGAATGTTTAGACCTGGAAGCTAAAGGCCTTGTTGCCTGGTTCAGAGCGAGGGGCTGGTCTGTGGCACCTGCATGTTTTCTGGGGAAGCGGACATGAAGCTGGAGAGGGGGGCCATGGCTGTGCCCGGCGCCCCTCAGTCAAGCTGCAGCACCAACTGACAGGAGGAGGGCAGCCCGCCCCGCCTTCCCATGGGCCAGGCGCTCGAGGACAGTCTCGGGGGCCCTGCTGGCTGCGGGGCTGTACGGTGATGCCCCGGACCAGAGCTGCTCTTCCCCATTACCCAGCACTCCGTGGGGTCACAGCTCCTGGGTTTGAAGTCAGCGTTTCTTTAGCCTTTTGTTAATGTTTAGCGGAGTCTTTAAAAGGAGCCTAACAAGAGTCACAGGGCTGTGCGACTGCCCACAGGTCCTCGGTGGGCCATGTCACAGTACAGCAAGGGTGCAGGCTATGGAAGCGCCTGCTGCTGCTCAGACAGCCCTGCGCCAGAGCGCGCCTGGTGCCCAGAGCGGGCGGCAGCCCCAGCTGCTGTGTGCGGGCCTCAGGCGCAGGCAGGAGGGAGGGCCGTGATAAGCAATGCCCCGGGCCCAAGAGCCGCTCTTTTGAAACCTCTTTGAAATGAGATCCTGGAATAGGCCTGCATTTCCACAGGCACCAAGCTGTCAGCTTCAGAGAGGGAGCGCAGGCTCCGAGGCCTGATCCCTTTAGCGAGCAGCTGAGGCCCAGGCTGTGGACAGATGTTCGACGTGCCGACGGGTCCCGCTCCGACACCATGCTCCCCTGGGGGACTCTGGTTCCTTCCTTGTTCAGAGCGGGCCAGGCAGCCGCTGGAACCCAAGGGTGGCAGGTGGCCAGGGGGTGGGGAGGACCCTTTCCTGGCTCCTCGCTCAGAGCCAAGACACTCGTTTGGGGCTTGGCTGGCACAGGAGTTATAAAGTTCTGTCTCAAAGGACAAGCCCACAGAGCCAGGGACAAACAATTCTTTAAACAGCTTCCGTTGGAAGCCACTGGCTAGCCCATCGGCAGCTCTGGTTTTGACCAGGGGCGAGTTTGTCACCACAGCGCGGACATGAACAGCTCTGAACTTGGGCGAGTAAGCGGACCTCCGCATGCTTCAGTTTGCCTGTCTGCAAAGTGTATGAAGCTGGGGGCAGCGCTGTGGTGTAGCGGGTAAAGCCTCCACCTAGGGTGCTGGCATCCCATGTAGGCACCGGTTCGAGTTCTGGCCGCTCCATTTCTAATCCAGCTCCTGGCTAATGGCCTGGGAAAGCACTGGAGGGTGGTCCAAGTGCCTAGGCTGCTGCACACACATGGGACGCCTGGAAGAAGCTCCTGGCTCTGGATTGGCTCAGCTCTGGCAGTTGCAGCCGTCTGGGGAGTGGACCAGAGGCTGGGAGACCTGTCTCTCCCTGTCTGCGACTCTGCCTCTATGAACACAAATACGAGAGGCTTAGAGTGACAGAGGACTAAGTGTAGATGAAGTGCCCCACGTCACCAGCCTCGGCATCTGGCGGCCAGGGCTTCCTCCTTAGGGCAGACCAGGTATGGCCGGCCGCCACCCGAGTCCTGGGAGGAGACGGTGGAGGCGCTCAGTCCTGCCAGGGTCTCTTGGGCGGCAGATCCGTCAGCTCAGCGATGGGCCTGCAGCTCTGAGCGGGGCAGGGAAGGAGATCGTTAGCATCAGTTGCCTGTACAGAGAGGATCCGGTGCTCCTTGTGTTTGATGTCCTTGACCTCTGGGCAGGAGACAGGACACTTGGCCTCCCTTAGTGTAAGTTACAGCGGCACCAGCTCGGTGCTCTTGACTGGAACACAAGCCTGGCGAACAGCTTTGTCTTCTCCGCTTCCTTATTAAGGGCACAAAAGCCACCCACCCCTCCCTCTGTGCCATCTTTCAAGGTGACTCTTCGCCTGCCCTCTGCTGTGTGGCTCTGCACATCACAGGACGTGAGAGCACCACGTTCCCAGAATGTCTTGGTCTTCCCGGCCATGGCCATGGATAGCTCCATCTGTGAGGGGACAAGAAAGCAGTGCTGTGACCCTCTTAGAGCCTCCTTGCCCCCGACTCCAGAATGCCATTTAGGGGAGACCCGGGCCTTGAGGGACCCAGAGTCCTGAGGCGGGGGAGGGCCACATCGGCAGGGCGGGGCCCCACAGGTTGGAGGATGCTAGGGGAGTGGGAAAATCCTTTAAAAGACCATTGTGGGTTTTTTAAAGGAACAGACGTGCAGTTTTGGCAAAAATGCTTTCTCGGGAGTACTGGAATAACGGGAAGCAGTGAACTCCAAGTTCATGGGGTTTGCCCCTCTGCCTCCTATGAAATCTGGTGACCTGTTCTTGAAAGTGACCAGCAGAAGCATCCACCGCGTGCCCGCTAGGCCAGGCTTAGCTTCGTACACAGGAACGGGACCCGAGTGGCAAGGAATGGGAGGAGCGTCTCATTCTTTCGTTTCCTTAACGATGCTGTTGCTGTCACTTTCTGTTGGTGGAGCGATGCGGGGGGAAGACTTCCCACCTGTGAGCCCACTCCCCAAAGGTCTTCAACGGCTAGGGCTGGGCCAGACCGAGGACAGGAGCCCAGAACTCCATCTGGGTTTCCCACATGGGTAGCAAGAACCCAAGCGATTCAGCTGGCACTTGCTGCCTCCCGCGTCTGCATCGACAGGAGGCTGCGGTCGGGAGATCGAGCTGGGACTCAAGCCCAGGTGCTCCCACCCGTGGGACACGGGCATCCTAACTGCTAGCCCAGACACCAGCACCCTCGTTCATTCGCGAGGGCCGCCGAGGAAGGGCGTTCCGTCTGCTGCCGTGGGAAGCGGTCCTTGCGCCGCTTACAGGGGCACCGGGTCCGGCAGGATGTGCAGATCTGGAGCCTAAACCCACGGCGGCTTTGGCTGTCTCCGCAGGCGGCTGCCAGACCCTTCTACCTCCTGCTAGTGCGGCCACGGTGGCCGCCTTCGTGAAGGGCAAAGCTGCATCTGAACCAGGGGATGCTTACGCCTCCACATCTCCGTTTTAGAGAGATCTTTCTAGATACAAACGCAGGATGCACTGACCCAGGATAGAGCCCAGTAACTGGTACAGATCACCAGGCTACCCTCTGCCAACTGGGTTTTATCTTGCAAATAACAGAAACCAACTCAGGTCAGTTAAGCTGAAAGCGTGTGGTCAGGAACGGAGGCCAAGCCCCAATTTCCCACGTTTGGAGGCCTCCTAGCCAGGTGCAAGCGCTGCTGTCACTGCCCGGCTACTCCCAGATCCACACGCTGGGCGGCACCACACGTACTTCCGGTGCTGCGCACCATCACCAGGGCCACGGCCTCGGCTCTTTTGGAAACTGACTACAGAAGCTGCCACTTGTCAGAGAGGCCGCCAATTCCATGTCGGGCAGGTGCGCCGTGTCAGCCAAGGGCAGGGAGAATGTGCCAGTGGAGGACAGTTCTACCTTCTCAAGTGGGGGGCGGCGTCTGCCTCAGAACGTGGGGAGCCCCCAGGTCCCTGGGGGGGTCACATGCTAGACATCCCAAACTCTGTCCCCTCCAGCCAGGACTTTGGGTCTTTACTCTTCTGCCACCCACTGCCCTCTGTCCATTCCGGGGAGCCGAGCACCGAGTCATACTTGCCCTGGGGAGGGGGCAGGCAGGAAGAGGAACCCCAAGTACGGGTAAGTCACGTGGTGCCCACCTCTGGGCTCCAGGCAGGATGGTTGTGCCGTCTTTGCGTAGAGGTACCACCAAGCTCCAGTGGCTGGATGGCTGCTCCTGCTGGGGACCACCGGCTGGACCACAGTCCACCACTCAGCTCCCAGGGAGCTGTCAGCCCCTGCCAAGCCTGGGGCTGGGGGCATTGCTGTGCAACCACCAGCCCAGCCCGATTAGCCGCTCCTGGACCCCAAGTGACAGCCCATCTGGGACAAGATGCAAAGGATTGTCACATCTCAAGTCTGCAGCCAGCTGAGGGATTTAAATAAGGAATTGAAACCGACTTGTGTTATCAGCCGCTCCCCTGACAGTGGGAATAATTCGCCCCAGCTGTCAGAGAGATGGCTGCCTGGATGCTGGTACGTGTGGCAGCACACTGGTTCCAGGAGAGGCAAAGCAGCCTCTGCCACCCTCTCCCTCCCCCTGGGGAGGCAGGCGAGGGCTCCCGTCCTGCAGTTCTCTCCTCGTTAGCCACAAAGCTCCCAAGAGCAGGCAGCCAGGGAAGGCGGCCTCGCGCACCAGAGGATGAAGCAGCCATGCCAAGCAGCCCCCTGCAGCCAGAGGCAGAGTTCACGCTGCCCTAGGGGCTGGAACATTGGGAGCAAGGGCTCCAGGCTTCCTGGCCCCAAAGCAGTGAGGGCACCGGGCCAGCCGAGGGTGATGGGTGGCACTGCCAGTCCGCAGCAGGTGCGCTTCTGTCCCAGGACCCGGGGAGACTGCACATCACCTGGGCGCTGCCAACATGTGTGTATGTGGCCAGCGCTGGGCTTGGCTGGCTGCGGTGCAAATGACTACACGCCTAGGAGAAAAACCCAGACTGCAAGGAGAGCATACCGATTCCTCCGACGCCGACCCTCCCCCTCCCCTTCCATGTTCTGATGGGCCCCTGCCCCGGACGATGGCTGAAGGAGCAGGGACATGCAGAGGTGTCAGGCTGGCTAGATGCATAGACACGAATAAGGGAGAGCAAATGGGGCAGGGAGGGAGGGAGGGACTGTTGGGTGAGATAACTGGTGAAGATCTCCCAAGAGGTGGCCTGTGATCAGAGACCTGCAAGGCATCGAGTGGCAGAAGGCAGAGCCCGCGCAAAGGGCCTGAGGCAGGAGCGTACCCAATTTGTTTGTGGAGCTCTGAGGCCAGGGGACAGGAGTGGAGCTGTCAAGGACAGAAGTGTAGACTTTGGCTTTTGTCCCAAGTCACTGGGAGATTAAGTTCTGAGAGGCAGAGTTAGACTGAGGGAGAAAGAGCTTCCATCTGCTAGTTTACTCCCCAAATGGCCGCAACAGCCAGAGCTGCGCCGATCCGAAGCCAGGAGCCAGGAGCTCCCTCCGGGTCTCCCAGGTGGGTGCAGGGGCCCAAGGACTTGGGCCATCTTCTACTGCTTTCCCAGGCCACAGCAGAGTGCCGGATAGGAAGAGGAGCAGCTGGGACTAGAACCGGCGCCCATGTGGGATGCCGGCACTGCAGGCGGAGGATTAACCCACCACGCCAGGCGCCGGCCCCAGCACTGGGAGGTTTAGAGTCGAGGATTACTGCCGAGCCTTCCCGGAGATGGGCTTTCAAGGGAAACCGGGCCGGGCTGGGGCAGCAGGGCGGTTGTCCGTGGTCCCGGCAGGTTTGCAGGGACTGCCTTTGTGAGCCGGTTCTGCGGGCGACTTCACTTCCTGGCAGGGCTCGGAGAAGCCGACAACCTCATAGCAGCCTGAGCTTTGCTATTTCGGGGCAAGAATCTGGGAGCTGGAAAATGGCGGCGACTGAATGACAGAAGGAAAGAGGGGGAGAAGCTATTTCCGTTCCCCCCGGAGCCGCCTCCTCGGTCTCAGGCCAACACACCCCTAGGTCTTTCTTCAAGCAACACGCCCCGTAAGCGTATGCACCAGCACAAGAGGCGCATGCGCAGACACGCGGCCACCCACACACACCTGCCCGCCCTGTGGCCTTCGGCCATAGCTCCTGCAGCAGGACAGTGCCTGGCTGTCTGCATCCTGCTCACACCCAGGTGCTTTCTGGGGACAAAACCCGTGGGTGTCCGGCGGCATCTGACGCCCCCAAGCGCCCACCTGTGCAAGTCGGGACCTTGGAAAGGTCGGACCCAGGAACCGGCGGAAGCCTCAGCCCCAAACTTCCCCACTGTGCAAACTTGCTCAAAGGCGGCTTCCTCTGCGCTTTAAATAGATGTGCTGGGCTGTGCTTCGAGCTGGACACGTTTCTTTTTTTAAACTTAAAAAAGCACAGTCGCAAAAAGCAAGAAACGTAGTGAGTCACCCACGGGAGGAGGGCGGTGCTCCCCGCTGGGGGTGGGCGTGGGGGTGGGGGCTCCAGGGAACATTCCAGGGCTGTGTGGAGGTCCAGAGCGCTAGCGCTGAGGGCACCCAGGGGGACTGTGCCCCAGGGGCTCGGACCAGCAGCCTGGCGCGTGTTGGGTGCTCTTCGCCAATGCTGGGCTCCGTCACCAGGGCGACAGGACTGCAGACGGGCAAACAGGCTCCTCTGTAGGCCCCCCCCTCTTTACGTAGAGCTGGCCAAAGACCACCCATGGCTACTGCTGAACCTCACAGGAGCCGCTTCCATTCTTGGTTTGCGAGAACCTGGCCAGTTTAGTACATGGGCTTACAAAGCCACACCCGGCTATGGTGCGGTCAAGGTCAGAAAAACGCACCAAGCGCGGATCAGGGCAGAGGCGCCGCAGATCACTCATGGGGCGAGTGGGGGCCAGACAGCAGCTCGGCTCCCCTACATGAGAGCAGTCGTCTTTGTGTACCCCTGGCCTGGGAAAGGGGGCGGGCCTGCGTGCCGGAACCCACGTTTTGCCGGAAGGCGGATCTGGGCAGCCAGGAAGCCCCCTTTATCGACTTCTTTCGCAGTCAACACTTGATACCGTGTGTTCCTGTCAGCTCGGGATGTTCCTGGCAAGCTAGCAGAGCCAGAGCCTGCAGCGTCTTAGCCCATAAAGTTCCCCCACCATATCCCTGTGCTCAAGTGGGGCTTCGTTTGCCAGGTGTGAGCTATTTGTGTCCCAGCAGCCTAGCAAGCCCTAACAGGTGGATGCAAGACAGGTTTGCCAACCGGCAGCACAGTGGGACCTGGTACACTGCTCCCCCGACCACCACTATGCCGGCGGGGGGGGGGGGGCACTGGTGCCAGTAGGGCAGGCCTGAAACCTGCCCCTGGCTCCTCCCAGTCCATCATCCAGCGATCAGACTGGAGACCAGGGCCCAGTTGGCCTCACTCAAAAAGTCTGCTGCAAGGTCAGAAGAAACACCGGTCGGTGTTGTGGGAACTTCGAGGCTCTTTGTCTTTCAAGTAAATAAAACCTTAGAGACCTTGGCGGAGTGTCAGCAAGCGAGCGAGCTATCTTCCATCTGCTGGTTCACTCCCCACATGGCTGCAACTGCCAGAACTCAACTGATCCAAAGGCAGGAGCCAGGAGCTTCTTCCGGGTCTCCCACGCAGGTGCAGGGGCCCAAGGACCTGGGCCATCTTCCATTGCTTTCCCAGGCCACAGCAGAGAGCCGGATCGAAGCAGAGCAGCCAGGACTTGAACCAGCGCCCATGAGGGATGCTGGCACGGCAGGTGGACAATTATCCTTCTACACCACAGTGCCAGCCCCCAGGGTCTCCACTTTCATGTGGGCACAGCCACCCCACAGATCTGGACCAGTGTCAAGCCTTGGGCCCGAGCATACCAGAGGCAGTGTTTGGTTCAAGGGCTCAGCCCTTACTCTTCCACCGCCTGGCCCCTGGCCCCATCTCCACCAGCGCTCTGCACTTGGACAAGGCCTGGAATCCAATCCCCATGCTGCTTAGAGCTGGGCACCTTTCGGTTAGTCAGTCTCAGTGCCTCAGTTTCTTCCTCTGAAATGGGACAGCGATTACATGAAGTGTCTCTTAGCGCCCCCAGAGGTTAAGACGATGCTCGTAGTAATGACGGTAATGGATATCCACGTCACAGTAGCGCATAAGCGGCACAGGCCCCTGAGCGCCGTGAGGCAGCCTGGGGTGCTCTGGGAGGTCCCGTCACTCTCTGCCTCGCTTCCTAACCGGTCAAATGGGCTTGGCAGCACCCAGTGGGGAAGGCTGGGCAAGGCCATTAAAACCGGCCAATACGAAGAGACCCGAGGCCTCCAAGGGACTGGATCCTCCCCTCTCCCCTCCGGAGAAGAGGGGAGCATGCCCAGCCCAACCCAGCAGGGCAGACGGCCAGGGGCCAGCACCAAGCTGCACCGCTTTACCGGGAGCCGGCTCCCAAGTGTGCAAGAGCTGCCTGGCGCCGTGGTGGTCCCAGTCCTGCTTCTGCGGTAGTGCAGGCCTGCCCCAGTCAATCATGGGGGTAAGGCTCCAGGAGCCTGGCAAACATTCCACAAATGCCCCTTTAAAGATAGGCCGCACCAGCATTGTGGCGTAGAAGGTTAAGCCTCCACCTGCAGCGCCAGCACCGCATACGGGCACCAGTTTGAGACCCAGCTGCTCCACTTCAGTCCAGCTCCCTGCTGGTGTGTGGCAGAGCAGCGGAGGGTGGCCCAAGTCCTTGGGGCTCCTGCACTCACGTGGGAGACCCTGAAGAAGCTCCTGGCTTCAACCTGGCCCAGCCCCAGCCACTGCAGTCATTTGGAGAGTAAACATTTCTCCATCTAACCCTGGCGTTTCAAATAAATAAAAGCATCTTAAGAAGTCCCCACCTCCACCCCAGGGCTAGTGCTGTGGTGCAGCAAGTTAAAGCCCCAGCCCACAATGCCGGCATCCCATACAGGCACTGGTTCATGTCCCGGCTGCTCCACTTCCAATCCAGCTCCCTGCTAATGCACCTGGGAAAGCAGAAGACGACTTGGGCACTTGGGCTCCTGCACCCATGTGGGAGACCTGGAAGAAACTCCTGGCTGTGGATCCGCCCAGCCTTAGCTGCTGTGGCCATTTGGGAAGTGAACCAGTGGATGGAAAAATAACTTGGTCTTTTAAATAAGATGGATCTGGGGGGTGGGAGCCCCGTATGGGGTAGGCATTTGGTGCAGCAGTTAAGATGCCGATTGGCACGCGATTGGCACACCTTCACTCTGTACTCAAGTGCCTGGTCCAAGTGCTGGCTCGGCCTCCAATTCCAGCTTCTTCCCGATGCCCGCCCTGGGGAGCTGACAGTGGCTCCAGTGCTTGGGTTCCCTTCCGCTCAGTGGGACACCCAGCTCCTGGCTTTAGCCTGGCCCAGCCCCAGCTGTTGTGACCAACTGGGGAGTGAACCAGCAGACAGAAGATCTCCGCCACCACTACCCCCACCCCCAGCGCTCCGCCTTTACCAGTAGGCGATTCTAGAATGATTTTAAAGTAGCCCCTGGGTACCCCGTCTCCCCCGCCATCCCTGCTGAGGGGTCAGAGGCAGGAAACCAGGGCCCGGGTCATGGCAGCCCTCCTGGGGTGTTTGCTTAGCACCCCTCACACGTGCACCTCAGCGACAGGTGCACTTGTGAAGTCTGGACTTGGAGCTCATCGCTGACGGGGAGACAACAGGAAAGAGGCGCAAAGGGCGCTTCCTCTGCCGGGGGACAGGCTGGGGCCCACCGTCTACACCTGCCTGCTCCCAACTCGGATAGGCAGGACCGCACCCAAGGCCTAACCCTGTAGTCATCCCAGCTCTCAGGGGCTCGGGCGGCGAGCTTCTCTCCCGCCCCCAGCCCACGCCACGCAGGGAGCGCCTTCCCGGAAGCTGCCTGGCACACACACTTCCCCTTCATTTTAACTGCCCAGGACGGAGAGGCACGGGCGTTATCACTGACCAAGGCAGGAAGAACAGGATGGACCCGGAACTACTGTGGGTCGGAGGTGGGCCGCGGGGACGGGGCTCCCAGTCAGTGCCTTGTCTAGGGCCTCTGTGCTAGTGCCGGTGCGCTCCTGGGTTAAGTAGATCCAGGAGATGATCCAGGAGATGATCCAGACGATGCAGAGGCACTGGGGGTGCGGGGACACTTCCCCCTGACGTCACTTATGACGCAGAACGCGATGGGAATGCCAGGTCGATAGTTACGCTGTGCCTAGGGAATAGGGACCACAACAAGAAGCTTATGTGCCCAGATGCAGTTTTCTTCCCCAGATATTTTCCATCCAGTTTGTTGAATCGGCTGCGTTCCTGCCTAAGGGCAGGGATTGCTGCTCTGGCACCTCAGACCTTTCAGCACCAGGGGGCGCTGTTGGCGTCAGCCTTGCTTCCTGATGAGCCCTGCCAGAGCCCGAAGAGGGAGGGGCATCTGCAGGTGCTGTGCGTTAACTGGCCCGTGAGGTCCCCTCGTGGGCGGAACCCCTCCCTGGCACCGTCCCCCCAACAATGCAATCCTGGGCACTTTGGGGGAGGCCAGGTTTCCCACCTTCATCTTTTCTGCCACCAGGGGGCGAGGGGTTGGGCTAAGGCCTGGGGCACATGCTACAGCTGCCGGCCGCCCACCGTGGCCAGAGGTTCTGTGGTAGGCCCTGCCCAGGGCCGTGAGGGCCCGAGCAGCGGGCCGGCACACGTGAACGGCGTTTCTGGGCCTGGGTGAGAGAACGCGGGCACTGAGGGTTGCCTGTTCGCATCAGACTCGCGAGTGGCTGTGTCCTCCGCACCCCCTGCCTCCCCCCCCCCGTGATGCTAGGGCTGCACGATGACATAAGATACGACTTGCCAAGGAGAAGTTTCCATTTTACACATGAATGAAGGCAGCCTTGACAGACTCCATAGAGAAATGGGCGAACCCACCATCTCAGCAGATTAACCCACCTCTTGACTGATCAGTTCACCAAAACATCACCTAGGGCAGAGAATCTGCATGATGCAGTCAGCAACCTTGACCCATTAGGACAGACGAGACTACACACTTGCATTCCCCAAGCACACCTGGAGCATTAAAAACTGTCAAAAGGAATTCACCAATGTTTAAGTCATCATGCAGCCCATGATCGGACTTTTAAGTAAACTCCATATTTGGTTTTTGAAAAATTGCCGAATGTGTGCATGAAACAAAATCCTATGAAACTTTCAAAATATCCACTAGTGAATGAAAGTCAAATGCTGCATTATCAAGGCTTGTGATGCAGGAAGAACAGCGATTTCAAGGAAAGTACAGCCTTTGGTAATTATAGTAGGAAAGAACAGAGCCTCAAGGTTAATCAAGTGGGTTTAAGAAATTAGAGGAAAAACAGGAATAAAAACGGGCACAAGGGACCAGTGCTGTGGCATGGCAGGTAAAGCCACCACCTGCAGTGCCCGCATCCCATATGGGCACTGGTTCGAGTCCCGGCTGCTCCACTTCCCATCCAGCTGTCTGCTATGGCCTGGGAAAGCAGAAGATGGCCCAAGTCCTTGGGTCCCTGCACTTGCATGGGAGACCCGGAAAAAGCTCCTGGCTCCTCGCTTTGGATCAGCTCAGCTCTGGCCATTGTGGCCAACTGGGGAGTGAACCAGTAGATGAAGACCTCCCTCTCTCTGCTTCTCCTGTGTAATGCTTTCAAAATAAATCTTTAAAAAAGGCACAAGTTATTGAAATAGACAGATACAGGAGAGCGCAACAAAATGCAAAGTTGATTCGTTGGGAAAAAAAATGGACCTTTGACAGAAGCTTAAGAGGACAGAAGAAACCAAAACAATACTGTGAGAAGGGAGACATGACCCAAAAACCAGTCTTAAAAGACTGCTCGTAATAACCTGACAGTATGCCAGCAATTCCGCAACCTTCGGCAAAGGTGCTGGGAAGGGGCAGGCATCTGGCACATCCATTAAGCTGCCCACATCCCACAGTGGAGCGCCTGGTTGGCGTCTCGGCTCCGCCACTTCCTGCCCGAGAGGCAGCAAGTACTTGGGCCCCTCACACCCATGCAGGAGCCCTGGATAGAGTTCTGGGCTCCTGGATTCTGCCGGGCTCAGCCCTGGCCAAAGTGAGCATTGGGGAAGTGAACCAGCAGATGGGCGATTCACGTTCATTCCCCCTCTCTCAGCCTCTCAAGGAGGGCGAGGAAGCAGCGTGGAGGTGCTTCGGAAGACGACCCTGGAGGGGGCTGAGCACTGTGACCTTTCCCCAGGGGAAAGTGGCAGCAGGTATCCGAGATCAGCCCCCCCGAGACTGGCCACCTGTGGAATCTGTGCGGAATCCCAAAGCTCTCCGCGGCCACTGAAGCTCTGTAGTGTTAGGCAACGCCTTCCTCCGGGCTGTTAAGATGTAAGGGACTGTGTTATGAGCGGAGTTACATTTCAGAGATCAAAATTAAGTTCCTCTTCTAGTGGTCTTCTCTTTAGGTGTCTGGCCTTGTTGTTAGCTTTTGAAATTCAGATTGAAATAGAGTAGCAAAGCAAGCCAGCAGTGCCTGTATTGGAGGCAAACCCGTTTTCCATCTGAATTTTCACCTCTGAGGGATGCATTATCACCTCCATTCCATGGGCAAGAAAGTGAGGCCTGGAGGCTTTCAGAAGTTGGTCCAGATTACAGAGCCCATGTAGCAGCGGCAGGACTTTGATCAGAGGTCTGGCTCTTTAAAAACTGTATCCCTTCCACAGTTGAAGATTTGAAAGAGATCTTCCATGCACTGGTTCACTCTCCAGATGGCTGCAATGGCCAGTGCTGGGCAGGGATGAAGCCAGGAGCCAAGAGCTTCATCCAGATCTCCTACACGGGTGCATGGGCCCAAGCACTTGGGTCATCCTCCCTGACATTAGCAGGGAGCTGGGTCATAAGTGGAGCGGCTGGGACTCGAACCGTGCCCATAGGGGATGGCGGCACTGCAGGTAGCTTTACCTGCTCCCACGGCAACCCTGCCCTGCGGCTGCTTCTTAAAGCAATACCTTGCAGCAGGCAGCACGTCGGCATGGTGGAGACAGAGCGAGCCATGGCATCGCCCAGTGGGCCCCTCACTTAGGTCATTTTTCTGAGCTCAGTTGGATCCTGACCATTTCCCAGATGCTGCCCAACTGGGGCTACCACGGCCACCAACTCAGACCTCCTCGGCCCCGCCCACACGTGTCCCACTCTACAGAGCGCACCAATGGCTGGGGCAGCCCTAGCCATCATCTTCTACACACTCCACTTCCAACTTCCCAGGGAACACGAGTCCCTTATCTGCACCCCACCCAGCAACATACCCAGGCCCAAGCCCCACGTGCCCCCGACTCGCCCTAGTTCTTGGGGCCCAAGATATGCTAGGGCCCCAGCACCGATTGCGCCTGTGCTGATGCGAATGCTCAAAGCCAGCACCGTGCACAGCGGTGACCCTAGTGTCTGCTGCTGGAGACAAGTGCTCCTAGGAGAAACCTGCAAGGAAGCAGTGGGCAGGACGGGATGGGGAGGCTCCGCAGGTGGAGCCCAGCCATCGGCCCCATTGCACAGGGGTAGCTGGCTACTGACGAGGGGGCGTGACCCTCCCATCAGGGGCCTCCTACCAGCCTAGGGCCATCTAGCAGTGCCGCTGTAGGATGTGGCTTCTCCCAAGGGTTCTGGTGTTGGAAGCGTGGTCCTCGGGGCGGCAAGGTCGAGGTGGCTGGGAGAATGGATGCTGCTCTCAGAGGAGCAGCTCGCTCTAAAGGGGGGGCCAGCCCGCGCACTCGGCTGCTTTCCCGCTTCTCTGCGGTGCTGCGATGCGGCCAGGGGGCACCCGCCAGAGGCTGACCTTACACTTGGCCTCCGAGACCAGGAGCTCAAACAGCATTTTTAAGGAGCCAGCCTCAGGCGTTTTGTTAGAGCGACAGAGCATGAGCGAGCAGAGGCAGACGAGGGTGTCACTGTGCAGAGCGCACAGGCACGCCAGCCAACAGAGACCCAGCCAGATGGGCAACAGATGCTGCCGGAGTAGCTCCCGCCCCCTCCCCACAACGAGTATATATTCTCTTTGCTGTGGTCCCCCGACATGGCTGCAGTTCCAGCCCTCAGCTCGCAGGACAAGAAATGGAGATTTCCAAAACTGTGGGACTTCCAAGTCCATGTACAGTTGCCAGAACTAACTACAAGTACAGGACAGCCAAGTTAACTTTGGATTTCAGAACAGTGAATGCGTTTTTAGTGTGACATCGGGCACACGCTTGTACTAAAAAAGGGGGTGTCATGGGGCGGGCGTTTGGCCCAGCTGTTAGGAGGCTAAGACATCTGCTCCCCACTTCGGAGCACCTGGATAGGATACTGGGCTCTAGCTCCCATCTCCAGCTTCCTGCTAATACAGACCCCGGGAGACAGAAGGCAGAGCGCAAATTCCATTCCTGCCTCCCACGTGGGAAAGCCAGATCGAGTTGCTGGCTCCCAGCTTTGGTTCAGCCCAGCCGCAGCGCAGCCAGCGCAGCCATTGGGAGAGTGAAGCCGCAAGTTGGGAGCGTGCACTCTCGTCTACCTAGTTCGTGTTATTTTTCTGCAATGCACGTTTACCAGGATCCTGTATTTACCTGGTAACTCTGATGCTGGCTAGGGATGGGAATCGCATTTAAAGCCAGATTGTGGTGATGGGGGGTGGGGTGGGGAGCATTCTTTTAAATTGAAGAATACGCTAACGCTTGCCTGGGGGGGGGGGGCTGTCTGTCCCATTACAAGGGTTTAAACGTGGCCACGTGACCGCTTACAAGGCGAGCTCAGACTGCTGAGCCAAGGAGGAACTGTACGTTCTCGGTACTGCGTTCTTCAGGTCCCCGTGAGAGCCGCCCCCGCGCTTGGCAGGCGGCCTCGGGGTTCCCTCCACCCTCGCTCGAGAGCTCTGACTAAATCCGATTTCTTTCTCGCCATCGATCACTGCGAACACCCCCGCGCGGCGGATCTCGGCTCTATCTAGCCTCTGCACCGGGGGAAGCCCGGGGGCCCAGCCAGCCCGGCGTGCCCCAGCGCTGCCTCGCCGCTCTCCTGAGGGGCCCCGGGTGACAAGTGGCACCTGCGGGGAGCCCTGGGCCAGCGCCAGCAGGCTGGGCAGGTAGCCCCGCGGCCGCACGAGAATCTAGGCTGTAATTAAATCCGACGGTGGACAGAGATCGCTCACCGCAGCCTCAGCCGAGCACGCGTCACGTTGCCGAGGGGATCACCCGGCCCCGGAGCTGCCGTTGCTACTTGCTCGATTGGGGGTCTTTATACCATCGCTCAGGATTTGACCCCCTCCCATTTATTCCCCTTCTCGGGGACAAGCTCTAGCTCAGAACGGCTCGAGTGCAGCTGGAGCCCCTCAGCCCCCCAAGGAGGTCCCTGAGCCAGGGGGTGGGGAGGGCGTGAGAGGAGGCGCCATCCGGCCGCTTTGTTAGTTTTCATTCGACCTTAATGTAAAATTTGGTGGCAGGGAGGAGCCCGCAAGGAAGCCTCGTGCTGCGCTCGGCTTTGGCCGCCCGCTCCCGGGCGGGTACCACACAAGCGGGGGCTCCAGCCCAGCCGCTGCGGCAAGTGGCCTGGCCTGCGTGGAATCCCAGTACTGCCCGCAGGGGACTTCTCGGGGCCGCCCCCCAGACCCACCGCGGGAGCCGGCTCCGCTCGCTTCCCACCCACCGGCAGGCTTCACAAGCAGGGGAGCCGCTGGGCGGTCGGGGCGCTGTGGAGGCAGGCCCCGGGAGGCAAGCCCCGTGTCCGGCAGCCTTCTGGCCCCGCCCCCACCCCACCCGGCTTTCCCAGGGTCCCCCAGGGGCCTGTGGCACGGACACGAAGGGACAGGGGAGGTTTCTCCCTTTGGGTTTCGCAGGATGCTGTCAGCAGCAGGGGCAGTGACAGGGGACTGCCATTTTGAGCCACACCAGGGCTGAGCAGTGCCCCCTCATGACTCAGCACGTACATCGTAGTCTCCTCCTTTGGGTGCTCACACCCATTTTAGGGGGCCAGGAGGGGCTGGGGGTGCCCTGGTCCTATTGTGGATTGCCGTGAGCTATTTACCAGGTATTGAATCATGCAGCCCCCACACGTAAGTGGGTTAGGAGCCCCTTTTTCCAACAGAGATCTCATCATCCCCCAGATTCCCTGTGCTTTGAGATTTTTATCTACCAAGCTGCAAGTGATAATTTGTTCTGCTGCAATTTATTAATTGGAGATGAACATAATGGCCAAATGAAGTCTCCATTCAGTGTGAAATAGACGGTGCTCCCAAGCTGAGAAGCTGGGCTTCCCGCCAAGATCAAAGAGATGGGACATTTTCATTGGCCCAGGAGACCTTACCCAGAGCACCATGCATTCTATGGTGAGCACAGACACCTGACAGACGCCGGGTAAGACGACCCCCTCCCTAGAGGCAGAGGCCCCAGGGAGGCGAGTTACGGGGGAGCCAAGTTCCACCTGGCAGTCTAGGCCTCCTTGGGCTGATCAGTGCAGGAGAGGAAGGGACGAATAGTTGGGTCTGGAAACGGGGCTCAGAGCCTGTGCCAGGACAGGCACTACTTACTGACGACCTACTCAGGGCTTCCTTCCCTTGGCGGCAACCCCCAAAAGCCGCAGGGGCACCCCACCAAGGATGCCTTCTCGGACCTCTGGACACAGGGCCGAAAGCTCCGCCCTTGCACGAAGAATCCAAAGCTGGGCCACCCTCCACCTTCCAGGGGGACAGTTTCCTGAGAGGGAAGGAGGTTCCGGGCCCTCCGCTGAGAAACACCCACGGACAGGCCAGCAATGCCGGCCACATCGGACTCGTGAAGCCACAGGACCCCAAGGCTCAGGCCTCCCCACCGGAGTGTGGCCCAGGAGAGACAGACCCTCAGTGGCTGCCCAGAGAGGGACGATCCTAGCCATAACCCTGGACTGAGCATGCGCCAGGGTTCTTCTGTCAGAGGCTTGCTTTTGTTCTGAATCCTTGGTATTTGCAAAGATCTTAGTTTGACTTCCAACTCTAATTTATCTGTTACTTCATCACTTAATCTCCTGTGAGACTTTAAAAACCCTACATGCCTGTAAGTGTTGTTAGAAGTCTATCTCAAGTAAATGTTAAGGGGGAATATGGAATGGCAATTTAATCCAGCCAGAAAACTGATGTACGATGAATAAAAATAAAATCAAGTATACGGGTCAATTTACCAAAGGTAACTAAGCTGAATTCACCCAATGAAAACAGATTGTCAGTTAAAAATGAAAATCCAGGTACATGCTGCTTGGAAAAACACCCAAGAGCGAAGGTTGAAAATAGAAAGCCGGCCGGTGCCGCGGCTCACTAGGCTAATCCTCCGCCTTGCGGCACCGGCACACTGGGTTCTAGTCCTGGTCAGGGTGCTGGATTCTGTCCCAGTTGCCCCTCTTCCAGGCCAGCTCTCTACTATGGCCCGGGAGTGCAGTGGAGGATGGCCCAAGTGCTTGGGCCCTGCACCCCATGGGAGACTAGGAGAAGCACCTGGCTCCTAGCTTCGGATCAGCGCTGTGCGCCGGCCGCGGTGGCCATTGGAGGGTGAACCAACTGCAAAAGGAAGACCTTTCTCTCTCACTGTCCACTCTGCCTGTTAATAAAGCCAAAAACATCAGAAAAATGCCGATAAAGAGGAAGCAGAAGAGTAGTGGCAAGAAGTTAAGGCATAAAACGCCAAAACAGGATCAAGGACAAGGTCTAGGATAAAAATACGCAGCCAAGAACATGAACCATTCCTAACTTGCACTAGACATGTGTAGGAAACAAGGAAACTGTAGAAATACTATCATAGTCAAAGTGCAGTTCTGGCAAAGTGTTTCAATTCACTTTCCCAACTGGAAACACCCAATAAGGAAAAGGCACAACCCAAGAATTTGGTGTAACAAGGAAAAAGTTTGCTTTTGCCGCAACTGGAAGGCTAATGCAGTTTCTCCCACTCCACTCTCAGCGCAGAAACCCTGCGTGACCAAATACACGGGGGTCTCTGCCCACACGCCAGAGCCAGCAAGCCTGCAGCAGGTAGCAATCGGGCGGGCCCTAACTCCAACAGCATCCACCTGGGCACGGGGCGGCTCACAGCCCGAGGCCTCCACTGAGCCCCATGCTTCGGCTGCTCATCACCAGCCCTGCGGGGTTTCACCTGTGTTTCTAAGCCGGTTTCATTTGCTGGAGTGGCTCCTGGGACTGGGGAAGATGTATTTACTGGTTTGCATTAAGTTGTATCATAAAGGGATACACGTTGTCTATAGGCCAAGGCGTGTGGCAAGGGGCCCTCTCTGAGCTATCCAGAAACTTGGGGTCTTATTGGGGGCCCCACTGACAGCACAAAAAGCAGGGCTTCAAGGAAAGCTCATGAACTTTTTCATTTTTAAAGAGTCTAAAAATTAAGGACCTAAACCAGACTTAGGTTAGGAAAAAGCCCAGCAAGATAGCAAGCCAGCAGAAATGAACAATTGGTCTAGAGAAAATGCACTTCTTCAGGGAAGTCCCAGAAAGGCTAATACCAAAGCTGATACTTAGAGAAGACTACCAAGGCACACACACACCCCCAGGAGACAAGGTCACCCAGGACGGAGACGTGACAGGACAGGTTTGGACACTTTAACGCCTCAAGAGTTCAGTTTGACTTAGAAGCAACAGATGGCTTCTTTGCAACATTAAAGCTACCAAAATTGAGTTACCACCTTAAGCAGATCATTTTACCAGGGATTGGAAACGAAGTAGCACCTGACCTGGAGGAAGGTACCAGGACCACGAGGGCCCGCAGCTCAGTTTTATCTAATGAAGCCCATCCCACACCGTGCCCTTGGTGTAGATACCAAGATCTCCCAGTCTCTCTCCACGTTGCTTTGCAAGCCTACCTCTTACTGAGACTCACTAAATTCAGAGTGGTTCAGGGCTCACTCGTCTCCCCTGTAGATGCCTTCATGTTCGCCATCTCGAGGGTTTTTCCAGGAATCCCAGGCCCTGACGGACTGAAGCCGGCTTTGCCGGAGTCCCCAGGAGAACCCAATACCGCTAATTGATAAAGGAGGCCGCGGGCAGTGCGGACCAGCCAGGGACCTGCGCACCTGCCACCTTTTAACCCCACCTCCTGTGTGTACCCACTTTTCCGCACGAACCCCTTGGGGAGCCTGAGGAAAAGTCAAAGTTGCCTAGGGTCCCTTGCTGTGGGCCTTGCAAATTCTCGCTGCTCCAGTGTGATAGGGCAGGCCTAGGTTCTGGCCGGCCTCCAACACAGCCATTAGTGCACAAGTCTAGTTGTTACTTGCACTTGCTTTTCCACCGAATCCGTCCGCTCCTAGCTGGCTACTCTCATTGAAAGGCAGAGCTGGAGTCAAAGGAGCAGGGTAGACCCTAGACTGCGCTTCTAGCAGGTTCCAGGCGAGGCACATGCTGCTGCTGCTGCAAGGGGCCGCTTGGATTTCAACTACTTCACGGAGTAGGAGACAGAGTTGCCGAGTTTACAAAGCCAGCGTTGACTTGATACCAAAGCCAACGCCAACAGCAGATCCTTAACCTTAACTGTAAACACTAGCGCGAAGCCCGAGCGGCAGCAAGTACTTGGACATGGAACAAAGGATTCAAACTAGTTGTTGCCCCTAGTAGGGTTTCGTCAACATCCCTGAAGCTCAGTAGCCCCTTGCTGCTTTCCCCTTCTCCCACAAACCTCCCCACCCCAGGCATGACCCTCGGGGACAGAGTCTACTGGTAGAGGAGTGAAAACAAGACCGGGACAGCTTTAGGGAGAGAGGGGTCTGAAGACTTGAACAGGATTGCCCCGCGCCCACCTCCCGACCGACCTCTTCTGACCCTGCTGCGGGGTAGCCCTAGGCTAGGCAGGGCTCAGTTTCTAGACTCTTACAGAAGGAATTCAATAAGGAGAAAGAATGAAAAGTAAGGCGAGCAAGATTTGTTCATAGTGAAAGCAAGACAGAGGAGCAGCCGCCAGACTTTGGAGGTCCTCTTATATGATCTGGGGCGCCGCTTAATGGACTCTCCAGGGGCGGAGTTTGGGGGGGGAGCAGGCCTCGGCTACCGCCCATTTCCTTGCCCTTTTTTGGGAATCTCGGAAGTGGGAGTGGTGACCAGGGTAAATGGATCATAATGACATTGCAGCGGGCTAAAGGTCAGCTGTCTTAGATGTTTGTTAGCTGGGGCAAGTTCGTGGTTCGTGGTTCCTAAGCAGCAAAATCGTGACAGCTGCTAGCTCCTTTGCTTCCAACATCAACCCCATAAGACATTCTATAGTGACTCGATTGCAAAAGCAGATTTGGGTGTATTCCTGTCTCCCTGCTGGTCTCGGTCTCGGTCAGTCGGTCTCTCTCTCTCTCTCTCTCTCTCTCTCTCTTCCCCCCCCCTCTCTCTCTGCATTTCAAGTAAATAAATCTTAAAAAACAAAGTAAGGGACCAGCGATGTGGTATAACTGGGAATCCCATATGGGCTCCAGTTTGAGTCCCAGCTGCTCCTTTTCTGATCCCACTCTCCACTGTGGCCTGGGAAAGCAGTAGAAGATGGCCCAAGTCCTTGGGCCCCTGCACCCACATGGGAGACCTGGAGGAAGCTCTTGGCTCCTGGCTTCAGATCAGCTGGACATTGCAGCCGTTTGGGGAGTGAACCAGCAGATGCAAGACCTTTCTCTCTCTCTATCTCTTTAAGTCTGACTTTCAAATAAATATATAATTTTTTAAAAAACAAAGTAAAAGAGAGAGAGAATCTTCCATCTGTTGGTTCACTCCCCAGACGGCTGCAATAGCTGGCGCTGGGCCAGGTGGAAGCCAGGAGCTTCATCAGGGTCTCTCACGTGGGTGGTGGGGACCCAAGCACTTGGTGCTTTCTCAGGTGCATTAGCAGGGAGCTGGATTGGAAGCGGAACACCTGGGACTTGAACCCTTGCACGTGTGGGATGCCGCACACAGTGGTTTAGCCCGCTGCACCATGACACTGGCCGAGCCTTCTCTTGAAGATGGGTGGCAAATTGGATTCTTGTGCTTTGAGCAGCGAACTTACTCTATTTACTAACAGAAGGTTCTTCAATATGAAGAAATCTAGCAATAGGAGTGTCTATACACACACACACACACACACACACACACACACACACTAAAGCAGGAAACCATGGAATCAAAGCTACCATCTCTAATAAAAACTTTGAGAACTAGGACTAGGCTGAAACCATGTGAACAAATCTAGGGATACTTATTAAAAACCAACACAAATATGACGGTAAATGTCAAAACACGGAAAGGATTTAATTAGATCAGGAACAAGATTCAGGATGCACACCAGCCTCATGGTCCTTTAACATTGTTTTAAGGCACTGGCTTTCAACCCCCGTGTCCATTAGAATCATCTGGGAAGCTTTTAAAAACTGTCTGCCAATTAAATCTCCGAGCCCGAGGGCCTGGCATTGGGGCTTTTTTCAAAAGCTTCCTGGCTGATACTAATGTGTAGCCTGGGGTGAGAACCATGGTCTTAAAGGCTACAGCAAATGCAACATGAAAAGAAAAGAAAACAGCAGGACTCATCATTGGGAAAGAAGTGCAGATGGCAGACAAAATACAGAACACCCGGTTAAACTCAATTTCAAACAAACAGTGAGTACTGTTTTTAATATAAAGCATGTCCCATGCAATATTTGGGACACACATAACACTAAAAAAAGGACTGTTTATCTGAATTGCATATTTAACTGGGCATCCTGTATTTTTGTTTGCTAAATCTGGCATCCCTAACGGAAGAGATATAAATTAACTCTGTTTGCCGGTTATAGTTGTCTACCTTGAAAATCCAAGAGGTCTTATTAAGAAAATGTAGAATTCACAATGATGATATCTAGTAAGGAGTTTGGGTAACAGATTCGACACAGCAGTCGATCGCATGCCTTTTACTCTGGTAAGAAGTGCCTAGAGCGACAAATGGAGATACGCCTTTCATTCGTAATAGGCGAAAAAAGTACAAAACATTTAGGAATGAATTTAATGAGAGGCATAAGATCCATAGAAGGACACCTATAATACCTTAAATGTAATTCAATTAGAATCTTAACAAGGTTTTCTTGGAATTTCATAAAATTATCTCAGAGTTCCTATAGAAAAATAAACGTGTGAGAATAGCTGAGAAAAGTATGACAAGAAGAGTGGAGTAAGAGTTGCCTCCCTAGGTGGGGTTGCCATTGTGGTGCAGTGGGGTGAGCAGCCAGCCCATGCGGGTAGCGCTCCACCTCTGATCCAGCTGCCCCTGCTCAGGTGCCTGGAAAGGCGGCGGAGGGTGGCCATACGGGAAACTTGGATGGACTTCCTGGCTCCTGGCTTCGGCCCGGCCCAGCCCGGCCCAGCCCGGCCCAGTCCTGACCATAGCGGCCATTTAGGGAAGGAAATAGCAGACAGAAGATCTCTCTCTCCCTGTAACTCTTCTGTTCAAATAAATAAATAAATCCTTAAAAAAGAATTGCCTTACTAAAGATCTGGAAATTCTATAAAACCACTAAAATCAAATCCATGTAATATTGGTATAAAAATAGACAAAATGTATGGAATCATCTAGACAGTATAGAATCAAATACTGATACATTTGAGAAATTAGTACATAACAAATGTCGTCATTCAATTCAGGAAGAAAAGCATGGCCTATTCAATAAATGAGGCTGGCATGACAGGGTATCCATATGGAATAATATAAAAATAAACCACATATTATACTACATAAAAATAAATTCTTGGATGGGAAGACTTAAAAGCAAAAAATAAAAACCTTGCAAGAAAATCCAAGAGAGTAAATGTAGCTTGTGGAGATGCTGGGCAGGCCTGCTCTAAGTCAGAAGGTCAGGAACATTCCGTGGAGAGGCCGGCACGTGGCACAGGGGCAGAGCTGCTTGGGGCGCCCGCATCCCAAATTGGAGCCCTTAGTTTGATTCCCAGCTCCTCTGCTTCTGATCTAGCTTCCTGCTAATTCCCCGGCAAGGCAGCGGTGGTGGTCCAAGTGCTGAGGTTGCTACCACCCACCTGGGAGACCCGGATGGAGCTCCTGGCTTCAGCCTGGCCCAGCCCTGGCTATTATAGGCATTTGGGGGAGTGAACCAGTGAATGGAAGATCTTTTTCCTCCCACCCCCATCATTCTGCCTTTTAAATAAAAATAAACAAACTTTTTTTTAAAAAACTTATCACTTGATGAGAAAAAGATATATGGCCAAAAAGGAGAAAAAAAGCACAAATATTGAATATGCAATCTACAAAAAAGCACATAGAAACTTGTGAAAAGATGCACAAATTCTCTAGCAGGGAACATAGCATACTAATGAGATAGCATTTTATAGTCATCAGATTCATGAAACAGATCCATAACATTCACTTCCGGTTGAGATGAGGGAAAAGGGATTTTCATATATGGCTGGTGGTAAGGGCATTGCTACAGTTTTGTTTAAGATAATCAAGAAATAGCTCTTAATTTTCAGAGAATTACTACACTAACCAGCAATTTGACATCCGGCAATCCATTGCATTCGTAGGGGTAGCTTAGTGATTCTAAGTGGGGATGCATAGTCAATACTTAATGCAACTTGGCCTTAATGGTCAAGAATGGGAAACAAATACCTAATTAAAAGAGTGGCTACATGAAAGGTGAACTGCTTAGCATTGAATATTATACAGCCATGAAAAACAACTGTTCATAGCTGCTGAATTGTCCATAATAACCACCATGCCTGTCAGTAGCAGGACAGATAAGAGTCTGCTATAGTCACTGGGCTAACACACAGCTACTGGAAGGAACAAACTCTAACTACATGT
Source organism: Sylvilagus floridanus (assembly GCA_949820135.1). Taxonomy (NCBI): domain Eukaryota; kingdom Metazoa; phylum Chordata; class Mammalia; order Lagomorpha; family Leporidae; genus Sylvilagus; species Sylvilagus floridanus. The sequence goes on from OX463223.1 coordinate 125,815,214, forward strand.
GATAACATATGAATGTCATAAACAGAATGTTGTACGAGAGAGCAGAAAGTGAATGGTTTCTTTTCTATAAAGCGCAGAACAGGCGAAAGAAACCTGTGTTGTTCCGCCTCAGTTTGGCGACTCGGCTTGGGGGCTGGAGGGAAAGGATAGTGGCGCGGGCTGGGGGAGGGGGAGTTTAGTGATCCTGGTGCATTCGTTGTGGCAATTCGTTAAGCAGTACACTAGAGGTCTGTGCATGTATCTTCATCTGTCCTCTGTTGCAATAACCAAATAGCCGAGCCAGAGCAATGGCTGAAGAAGGAACACTTCCCTGGCTCACAGTTGGGGAGGCTGGGAAGTCGCAGAGGGCGGGGCTGGCATCTGGTGAGGACCTTGCTGCGCTGCGCAGCCTGGTGCAGGCATCGCCTGGGGGACAGCTGAGGGCTCTGCCTCCTGACCTCATCGCATCCCAAGTGTCTGCCAGAGGTCCCAGCTCCCCCCAGAAATTGACACAGGAAGTTTGCGATCAAGTTTCCAACGTGTGAAGTTCAAGAACGCAAAGAGTTCCAGTCGCAACAGCTGGCAGGAGTTGCAGTTAGGTAAGGTCAGGGGAGGAGAGCCGGATGCGGAAAGTGGTGTTTGGAATGACGCCACTTCCACACTGTGTCCAGCAACAGCGCCACTCCGCCACTCCAATTACATATTGCTGTGTGTGCAAGTGTGCTCATCTGGGAGGCCATCCCTGGCTTTGTACAGGAGTCACGGCAAACAGCACTGTGCAAGGTCAGGAGCAGGTTAACGCAGCTTTCTCCAAGTAGCAGAGGGCCCCTGAGGGCCATGCTGATGTGGGAAGGGGGAAGTTGACAGGGAAAAATGTGCCGTTTCTAAGGAATGTGTAACCTGATTCCACTTATGGTCTTAGAGTGAGAGACATTGAGAAGCACTCAGGGCCGGCATGCTAGCACACAGGGCACATGGGGCATTCGTTCACTCTCCGGGTTTCGAAAAGCATGCAGTCTGTAGATGCTTAACAAATAGCAAAGGCTACAAAAGGGCCTATTTATCTGCGGCTGGAAACATGGTGGACTCAGTCTGAAAAGCCTTTTACTATTTAATCACCTAGAAATGCTGGGTAAAATGCAACAGATTTATGTTCAATGTACAGCTCACAAATAATCAAAGCAGATCCCCAGGTGCCAGAAACAAAGAGGGAAATGAAAAAGCAGAGGTGAGTGCTGGAGCCCACGGGGGTATTTTGTCTCCAGGACCCAGGAGTTGGGGATTTAGTGCCCACACAGGGGAAGGAAATGAGCCCTTGGGCTTGGGGGAGGCACAGGACTGAACCAAGAACTTTGCGTAAAGCCAGGACCCTCAAAGGAAAGCACTGGTAAACAAGAGAGACACCGGGACACAAGGCTTTGGGTGGGAAACAAACAAAAGCTCTCTGAGAATTCGAAGCCACAGGACCCCGTTCCCACTGTTTGCACTCTACCCACACAGTTCAGGAGCTCCAGCCTAGCGAGTAACACAAGACGGATCCCTCAAGAACGGATCCTCCGGGGCTACAAAGCAGAAGCAAACAAAACCCTTCTCTGAAGAGAAGCTCGTACCTCGCAAAGTAGAGGAAATGTGCACACAAAACCACACGTGAACAATCCAAACTGACCTACGGGCCGCTCACGCAGCAGACACACAACTATATTCCCTGCAACCTCGAAATACAGAGAGAACCAGAAGCAGAGTTTTTTTAAAAAAAGAAATGCATTCAAAATTACCGAAGGCTAGGAAAAAAACAATCAAATCCTAGGAATACAACTGAACCCTACGAAAAAATAAAACAGGCTGAACTGAAAACAAAACAAAGAAACAACCCAAATAGAACAACAAAAAACCCATAATGCATCTTGAAATAAATCTTTTCTAAAAAACTCTAGGAATGATCATAAATTCATTAGGGGCTGCCGTTGTGGGTTAGGCCATTGATTGGCACTCCTGTGTCCCAAATCAGGGTGCCTGGTTTGAGCCCCGGCTAGTCCACGCTTCTGATAACAGATTACAACTAATGTGCCTGGGAGGCAGTGGATCATGGCCCAGAGGCTTGGGTTCCAGCCAGCCGTGGGGAGACCTGTATGGAGTTCCCATTTCCTGGCTTCGTCCTGGCCCAGAGCCGGCTATTGCAGAGTAAACCAGCAGATAGAAGATCTGTTACTCTGCTTTTCAAATAAATAAATCTTCAAAAATTTTACTTATATCTTTTAAAAAATACTTAGATTTATTTATTATTTGAAAGGTTGAGTTACAAAGAGGCAGAGAGAGAGCGGGAGTGAGAGAGAAAGATCTACCATCCACTGGTTCACTCCCTAAATGGCTGCCAAGGCCAGAGCTGGGCCTATCCAAAGCCAGGAGCCTGGGGCTTCCTCCAGGTCTCCCATGTGTGTTCAGAGGCATACGCACTTGGACCATCTTCTGCTGCTTTCCCAGTTGCATTAGCAGGGAGCTGGGTTGGAAGTGGAACAGGCAGGACTTGAACCAGTGCTCATATGGGATGCTGGCACTGCAGGTAACAGCTTTAGCTGCTACACCAAAGCACTGGCCCCTATTCATTTATTTTTAAAGATTTTCCATCTGTTGGTTCATTCCCCCAAACACCTGCAACAGCCAGAGCTAAGCCAGGCTTCAAAACCAAGAGCCAGAAGCTCCATCTGGGTCTCCCACATGGAATGCAGCCTGGGCCATCATCCACTGCCTCCTAGGCACATTAGCAGGCTGCTAGACTGGAGGCATGGATTAGCCAGGACTTGAACCAGGCCCTCTGATATGGGATGTGGGCATAACCCACTGCACCACAATGCTGGTTCCCAATACATTTTTTTTCTCTTTTTTTAAGACATTATGGGGGACTAAAATAACTAAGAGAGTGTACCATGTTCATGAATGGGAAAACTCAATATAGTAAGGATGGCAATTCCTTTCAGAATCCAACAGGGGATTTTATAGGCTTGGCAAGCTGATTCTAAAATGTATACCAAGGACAGAAGAGCTAAATGAATTTGCAAAAATAAAGATGGTGGATGGAGAAACCACACTATTATAAACCTGTAATATTTAATACATGAGCTATTAGTGGGAGGACAGAGACCAACAGATCACAAACCCATGTATCATGGGTGCTTTCTAGACAACCGAGGTGGCATTCCAAATGAGTGGAAGAGAATGAGCCATTCGACAGCTGATGCTCCTCCATCATACCTGAGATTCATTTCCAAGAGATTCATTTCCAAGTGCTCCTGACAAGCAAAACTGTAAAAACTCCTTTGGGTTCCTGTCAGCCCGTGGTCACATTTTCATCAGCTGACCCATATGGGATGTGGGGGTCCCAAGTGGCATCTTAACTGCTATGCCACAAACCCACCCTGTTGATACTGATTGGGGGTTACAAATAAATTTTGTAGATGAATTTGCAAATATAGAATCTGAATAATAAGAATTTCTTTATGGTATTTCTGGGGTTGGACATAATTTTTTGGGGTAGACAAGACAGAAATAGCACAAATTATGAAGGAGACTGACAAATTGGACAAATAAAAAATTAAATCTCCTGCTTGAAAATAGATGCCAGAAAGAAAGTGAAAAATCAAGTCTCAAACTGGGAGGTAATATCTGCTTCACGAAGAGAGGATAGAGGATTAGTATCAAGAAGAGCTTTAAAATTCCCAGAAATCAGTAAGAGCGGTGCACCCAGCCCTCAGACAAAATGAGCAGAGGCTAAGAACACGCACTTTTGCAGATAAAGAAAACAGGCTGGCCAATCAGCTAATAAAAATGCTCAATCTAATTTGCAATAAAAAATGGAAAATGAGATAAACATACAGAGGCACTGCAAGACTGAAGTGTGGTTAGGCACAACTCACGTGTCACATAGAAGCTGGGTGATACGAATTGACAATCATTGGGGAAATCAAAGTCCATTTTTAGGTGACATTTCCAACAAAGGCATATAGTTAATTCTGGAGAAAACGAGAGTTCCAGAAAGAACCCTGAGAAAACACAGCCAAATGCTATTCAGGAAGCGACCAAAGAGAGCCGTGAGGGCCTGCCTGAGGGACTGGCTGTTTCCCAGAAGCACTAAGCCAGGATTCTCGGTAGGTTGTGAGATGATGAACCGGTGCAGAGCTCTGTACACATCATGTCCAAGGCTCCAGTTTTTCCCACAGCTGCGGCTTTCCTGAAACATGGGCTTGGATCTTGACAGCAGCAGCAGCAGCAGGAATGACTGCCTCTCTGGCTTTTCCTGCCAAAGAATCATAGCAAGGGGAGACTGCAGTTCTGTTCTCCTTGGACAAGGGATCAGTGGCCATGAAGCCACGGGTATCCCCTTCCTAATTGTTATCAGTTCTGGTCTAGGCTGTGAACATAATCATGAAGGGGAATTAATGTCAGTCTTCTTATCGTACTCATAGCAATGCTTGCTGCTATTCATCAGAATTAATTTGGATGAAATATTTAATCAATATTAGGCCCCCACCATCCACTAGGCACCATCCAAAATGGTCATTTGGCTACTATAGCAAATCAAGAATATTCTCTCCTTAGTAAAGATTACCCAATGTGGGTGATTGGCAATGAGTGACATTAGAACATTGCCTGGCAATTCTTTCTTTCTTTGACTTGAAGTCCCTTCACTTTGTAAGTGATTTACCTTGAAGAAGCACTTCTCTTCAAAAAGGGAGTGGCTAAGAGATAAGGGTGAGCAGGGGGGAAGGTTCCCTTTCTGGCCACACTAAGGGATTTGAGTTCCCTTCTGAAGTCACTAAGAAGCCAATAAAGAAGCTGAAGAAAGGAAAGGCAATCTTAAAATCACAAAGCATGGAATAAATGCAATAAAAATGAAGTTGAAACGAAAGAGGAAAGTGTAGGCAACAGCAAGGAAATCATGCCATACCCAGACTTGGGTATGAATGTTCTTGGCAGCCTTGCTCTGACAGTGAAAAATTGGAAGCTAAATGCTATCTTGCAATGAACAGGTAAAGGAGATGCTCTATTTCAATACAATGGAATACTGGTCAACAACAAGAAAGGATGAACTGTGGGTACACGCTCCACACAGATGATCCTCAACAACATCGTGTTCGGTGAAGGAAGCCAGAGGCGCGGGGTGACATATCAGGTAATTCCATTCGTGTGAAATATTTGGAAAAAGCAAGTCTATCTGCAGAGAGCAGGCTCACCGGGGCAGGCACTGCAGTGCCGCTTGAGACATCCACATCCCATACCGGAGCGCCTGGGTTTCAGTCCCAGCGTTTCGTCCAACCAAGCTTCCTGCTACTGTACACCGTGGGAGGCAGCAGGCGGTGGCCAAGTACCTGACTCCCTGCCCCCTTCGTGGGAGACCAAGATCCACTTCTGCGCTGCTGGCTTCATCCTGGCCCAGTCTTGGCTGGGCAGACATTTGGGGAGTGGATCAGTGCATGTATGATCTCGCGCTCTCTGTGTCTCTTTCTGTCACTCTGCCTTTCAAATAAATAAAAGTAAATTTTAAAAGGTTTTAAAAAAGGAAAGTAGGTCCGCGGAGTAGGAAAGCAACTCCAGAACCCCCCCCCCCCCCCCCCACCGAGCCACTCAGAGCACTCGTGTGTAAGATTCTGCTCCTTTGGAACCACTCCGTATCGAAAGCTGTATCAGTCATAGTTGAACCAGAGGCAGAGCCAGGACAACCAGGAGAAGACTTAGCAAATGAGGGAGCTGGTTCAGCAGGCTCTGGAAGGCTGTGGGCTCCACGGCAGATGCTGGGGCTCTACGTCCACAGAGCAGGCGGTCAGGAAGCAGAATCACAAGCAGGCTAAAAGCCACAAGCACCAGCTGGCACCTCCCGAGGACGAACTGGAGCCTGGAGCCCTTCCTATTGTCTCTGACTTCAGTGACCAGGTGTCCTGCAGAAGCCGGGCACCGCATCATGGAGCTAAACACAGCCCAGGAGTGAGAGACGCTGAGCAGAGGATCAAGGGAGGGGAGAGAGGAAATGCAGGCCTAGCTTCTGCTTCACACCAACAGCCAAGCAGAGCAGCAACAGCAGGTGGGAGCTACAAAGTGGCTTCCCTTTTGCCTTCCAGATCTCTCAAGAATCCCCCTTGTGGCCCACCCTAACCAGAACCGTGAAAAAGAAAATGAATCCTGAGAGACGCAGGGTCAGCCTAGCCAAATTTTTTTCTTTAAAAGATTTTGTTTATTTATTTGAGAGGTAGAGTTATAGAGAGTGAGAGGGAGAGACAGAGGGAGAGGTCTTCCATCCACCGGTTCACTCCCCAAATGGCCACAATGGCTGGAACTGAGCTGATCCAAAGCCAGGAGCCACAGCCTAGCCAAACTGACCCATTACGAAGCCATCACATTCTTTAATGGTTGGATGTCTCTGCACTCTCCTGTCACTCTTCACTTAGCTTTAGTAAGTTATATTTTCCCCTAGGAAATAGTCCATTCACCTAGTTTTTAAAATTATTGGCATAAAATTCTTCATAGTATTCTTGTCATCATTTTTCTTACCATTCTCTGGTAGATCTAGTTATTATATCTTTTTTATTCATTTTAATAGTTATCTTTTTTATTCTGGCTTCCAATTTAATTTAGTATTTGAGATGTTTTGTGGTCTACTACAGGGTCAGTTTTTATAAATATTCCATGTGTGCTTGAAAGTGATGTACATTTTCTAAAATTAAAGGTCTGTATATGAGTACCCATACACACATACACATATCTAAACACAGAAACAGATACACACACACCTCCATATGTATGTATTTAGGATGCTTCAAAAAGTTGGTGGAAAAATGAATTAAACAATAAACCTATTTTGGTATAAAGATTTTGAAATCTGTGCATTTTTTTTTCATAACATTCATTTTCTTCACAAGCTTGATCAAAACATCTTTCACCAAAATAGATTTTTAATTGCATTTTCCATAACCGTTTTGAAGTTCTCTCCAATATACATGTAGATACTCCATCAGGTGCACTGAGTGTGTAGTCCAGTAGTCTATACACTAATTTTTAATATACATGATCAATTACTGACAGAGTTGTAAAAATCTTCTATCAATTTAGCCTGGTAGTTATATCACTTTTTGCAATATAAATTTTGAAGCTTTGTTATTATAGGCATATGTTTGTAATTACTATATCTTCCTGGTAAATTATTCCTTTTATCATTCCTAATGATACTTCTTTGACTTAAAATCTATCCTGATTTTAATATTGTTACAGTTTTAATTATGTTCTTTTTCTATACATTAAAAGTTTAATAAAAGAATTGAAAATTTAAAGATCTGTCATATTTTGTCCATTATTTCTGGTGCTTGTAACAGGCAGGCCCATAGGCTATCTAATTTGGCTCATTGCTAGATTGTGAAGTATTCAAACTTAAAAGAAAAAATCCTGAAATCTATACTTACCTTTAAACAGAAATTTCTTGTTGTCTTTGATATGCAAGCAGAATAAATTGCACAGTATATGCACAACCGAGACCCCACATAGCAATGAGGATGCGCGTCCCCAACAGACGCGAGACAACGAGGCTTTTCCTAACACTGCGCTCCCGCCGCTGCCCCCGAGGACGTGATGAGTCGGCTGTCCCTGAAGGCCACTGCCCGACAGCTGAGGGTCACTGGCGTAAGGAATCTGCAAGGAATCCGCACAGAGGACTGCAGCTGAAAGGTGGGACTGGTTTATTGCACTCATTGTTTGGAATTCCTCCTCCCAGCCTTCACTCCCGATGTTGCTCCCAGCAGTTTTGTCTGAAGCGCTGTGGGTTCCTTTTAGTAGGTTTCAAAATCGCTGTGGTCTCCTGGTTAGGTGGCATCCAAGAGACAAACAGTAGGCTGGAACCCAGTTTCTCACTGGCACTGTGTGGGTTCTAGCCTGGAGCCAAATCCTAGCTGCTGACATTTAACCTAGTCTTACATCTACAGCTTGCCAGGCACTCCCAGTACCCATCCGTACTGTCCATCTGCTTGCTGTGAATTGGGGACTACTTTTCTCTACTGTTGACTACGGATTTTCAGGGTCTTGGAAAAGACTGTGTCTGTGGTTTGGGCCCAGCTGTTTGTAAAGAGACTAAGGGAATCCCTCAAGAGGCTTTAGCAAACTCGGTGTCTAATTTTTCTTATCGAACTTATGCACTACATAGAAAGCCTTTAAAAACTCATTGAAGTCAATGCTCCCATCCTTGTTTAAGTCCATTGTGTTGGCGAGCTCATTAACCTGGAAATCATCAATACGAACGTTGTAGTGAGAACTGAAAAGGTTCCACATGGCCCGGAATTCTTCCATGGAGATCAGACCTAAAAGAAGACAGGAGAAAGCTGTGAGTGTTCATCTGAAGACTGGCCTAAGGGAAGCGTGGGAGCCCACACTGAGTGGATAGTCCCAGTCAGCACCTCACCAGCAAGCCTGAGCATCAGGACACTGAAGGAAGCTGGGAGGGGGGGGCTCGAGATCATGAAGATAAGAAGCACCGTGTCACCTCTGATTGCTCAGTGATTTGCGATTATTCCGAAGCCAGAATGAGTCAACAGTGCAGGAGTGGGGAGGGGATCGTGGACTGTGGGAATCACCAGAGCTAAAATCTGAGAGCGAGGGACATGGCAGGAGGGCACACGGAGACTCACAGAACAGCAAAGGCAGCAGGCAATGCGGGGCCCTAAGGCGGTAACAGACAATGGCACTGCCTTCTTATAGCCAACAACGTACATTCATGAATCAGTGATTAATTTTTTGGTGTTCAAAGGTCTCTGCAGTAGGGGATTAGGTGATGACATTTTTTAAGCATGAAAGTAAGTGTGCATCAAAGCTAAACAAAAACTGAGTTTTCATAGTCCTTAATTCCCCAAACCATTAGAACTCTAGAAATGATTTTGATTGGCAACAGTAACTAAAATAATAAACCTATCAGTAAATTATCTTTGCATTTGTGCTGGTGACTTATAAAAGGTGTTCTTTCAGTTTGACCCACGGCTCTGTAGGACTCTCTAGTCTTGAATGTAGAGTTTATGGCCAAGCTAAAATAACAATAATATTAAACACAAGTTTGTGTATTTTCCCTTGAGTTTCTTCAAGTTTGGGTGAAGGATGAAATGGGTAAAAACGGAGTTCTCATTTCAGGGAGACAAACTAGCCTCTGCCTTCTACTACTACTGAACCAAGTTCATTTACCTGAGTGATCAGAATCAATGATATTAAATATGATTTGCAGGTCAGATCGATATCGGTACAGAGTTTCAATGACAGTAGACTGAGCCTGAAATAAAGATTTTTTTGAAGTGTTAAACATAGAATTAATGACACAGATCAATTTTAACAAAAGTACCAACAAGAAACATCATCACCAATTCAAATTATGTGGTTTAAATAGAAATCTGAGAAGGTACGCCTGACCCTGGAGGCCCGACCCTCCTTGACCAGAAAACAGACTGTGCTCTTGTGTGCCTCTGGGAGGTGGGCTGCTGTGAACAGGGCGGCAGTCACTAACACCTGCCCACATTCACGGAGAGCTTATGGGATGACTTCCTTCGGTCCTCTGCAATCAGAAAGGACAGGAACACACCTACCATTCTATCCTTTAGAAAACAGGGAGACAAAGTAACTTTCTCAGGGGGTCACCCAGCTGGTAAGTGGGACTTGAATGTCAGTGCTGGGAAGCCCAGGCCTATGACCTTAGGCGCCACAGTAAACTGCCTCTGAAGTCCAAAGCCTCCTTGCCATGGATATTTTAGTCTCCAACACCGACAACGACTTCTCTGTCTCTGCTCTGCCCTTCCCGGCAAATAGCCACTTATGGCCTCATTCCAATAGGCTCAATGTCCTAACTCACACTGATGAGTTGTTAAGTAACAAGTACTGGGATCTGGTAACTCTTCCTTTTTAGTAAAGGATTTTGTATTTCTTTAAAGATTTATGTATGTATTTGAAAGGCAGAGTTACAGAGAGAGAAGAAGAGACAGGAAGAGATCAATCTCTCATCTGCTGGTTCACTCCCCAAATGGCTGCAATGGCCAGGGCTGGGCCAGGCTGAAGCCACAAGACCAGAACTGCCACAAGGGTAGCACAGGTCTAAGCACTTGGGTCATCTTCTGCTGCTTTCCCAGGAGGCGCATTAGCAGGCAGGTGGATCAGAAGTGGAACAGCTGGGACACAAACCAGTGCTCATATGGGACACGGATGTCTCAGGCAGTGGTTTAACCTGCTATGCCACAAAACCAGCCCCAGGATTTTGCATTTTAAAAATCTTTAAGGCATACTCTGAATCATGTTAGCAAGTCTATACACTCACAGTTTAATACAGAACACTAAGTATTTTAAATGGTGTGTTCTGGGAAAGAATGGATGTCCACTAGACTGTACTTAACATTGGAATCCTATCTCTGATATAGTTTCGCTTGCTGAAACATCTTCTTTTATATTCTTTTGGCTTATCCTTAGTATGCCCAAATTTGCTGGACAGACTACTACCAGCTTTTCAAAGGATTACATCACTCTTGAAGCTTGTGAGAAGGGGGTTCGGCCCCTGCAAGGCTTCACCTGGGACTTTATCTCACTCACCTCTTTCACAGGTTTTTCAATGTGGATATCCTGGAAGCTGGACATATAGTCAATGTCTCCATTTTTGTCTGTATTTACTAGGTGGGGACTCAGGGATCTCCATGGTAAGTTCAGCCCCAAAACGTTCTCCATGGAAAAAGCCCACTGGGTCGTTGAAATTTTTCCTAACAACAACAAATAAGCCCATATTGTTTGTTTATAATTTGAATTTTAAAAAAAGATTTATTTTATTTATTTGAAAGACAGGGTTAGAGAGAGAGAGAGGGAGAAATAAAGAGATCTGTCTGCTGGTTCACTCCCCAAATGCCTGCAAAGGCCAGGGCTGGGCCAGGCTGAAGCCAGGAGCCAAGAGCTTTATCCGAGTCTCCCATGTGGGTGGCAGGGATCCAAGCACATGGGCCATCTTGCACTGCTTTTCCAGGAGCATTAGCAGGGAGCTGGATGAGAAGTGGAAAAGCTGGGCTTGAACCAGCACCCATGTGGGATGTCGGTGTTGCAGGTGGCAACACCACTACAACACAACACTGGCCCCTATAATTTGATTTTTAAAATAACACAAGCTCCTTGGCAGCAACAGTGGGAGGCCTAGGGTATCCTAGCAGGTCCCACTACCCTGAGGGAGAAATAACTACAACCTCTTTCAGTATGCCATACATCTTGCTTTGGCTGTCACACAGAATAACTTAGATTTTGGATGCTACATGTTTTTGCCTTTTCTGATGAACAAAATAAGGTATGCTTATTATAGATGATCTGAAAACAGAAAATAATACAAAGTGCAAAAGATTTACTTTGTTTTTAATATTTTGCTAAATTTCTCACCTGCCATTTTCTCAGCTAATATCCTTTTCCCCATAACATTCTATAGTTTTCCAAAATAAAATATATTTGATTTTTTCTGATTATTTAAGTATGTTCATTTTAAATGATTCTGAATACATAGAAAACATTACTTCTAGTTTTTCTATGTATATAAACATATGCATATGTAAATGTTTATATATTTTCTTTCTTGAAATTAAGTATACACTGTGCATGTTTTATATACATGTATTGATATGACAAAATAAATGTGTAGGGCCGGCGCCGTGGCTCAACAGGCTAATCCTCCGCCTTGCGGTGCCGGCACACCGGGTTCTAGTCCCGGTTGGGGCACCGGATTCTGTCCCGGTTGCCCCTCTTCCAGGCCAGCTCTCTGCTGTGGCCCAGGAGTGCAGTGGAGGATGGCCCAAGTGCTTGGGCCCTGCACCCGATGGGAGACCAGGATAAGCACCTAGCACCTGGCTCCTGCCATAGGATGAGCGCGGTGCGCCGGCCGCAGCGCGCCGACTGTGGCAGCCATTGGAGGGTGAACCAAGGCAAAGGAAGACCTTTCTCTCTCTCTCTCTCACTGTCCACTCTGCCTGTCAAAAATAAATAAATAAATAAATAAATAAATAAAATAAATGTGTATACACATATACACTTACTCTAACCTGTTTTTTTTCAATCAATAAGTCATGGATAGCCATCTATGCTAATAAACATAGATCTAAAGTATCTTTATATTTTTTAACTCAAATCACATTTAAAAAAACATGTTCATTCATTTTTATTTATTTGAAAGGCAGAGTAACAGAGATAGAGCGCTTCTATCCACTGTTCATTCCACAGATGCCTGCAACAGCCAGGGCTAGGCCGGGCCAGGAATTCTTTTTTTTTTTTAATAGAAAGATTTTATTTAATAAATATAAATTTCATAGGTACAGCTTTTGGATTATAGCAGTTCTTCTCCCCATACCCGCCCTCCCATCCCCAAACCGTCCTACCTCCTACTCCCTCTCCCATCCCATTCTTCATTAAGATTCATTTTTAATATCTTTATATACAGAAGATCAACTTAGTATACACAAGTAAAGATTTCAACAGTTTGTACCCACACAGACACACAAAGTATAAAGTATTGTTTGAAGACCAGTTTTACTGTTAATTCTCATAGTACAACTCATCAAGGACAGAGGTCCTACATGGGGACCTCCTCCTTCTTTGATGGCCCGTTCTTTCCACCAGGATCTCACTCACAGAGATCTTTCGTGTAGGTCATTTTTTGCCACAGTGTCTTGGCTTTCCATCAGGCCAGGAATTCTATCCGGGTGTCCCACATAGGTGGCAGGGACTCAAATGCTTGAGCCATCATCTGCTGCCCCCTAGGTGCATTAGCAGGGAGTTAGACAGGAAGGTTGAGGCAGGACTCCATCCCAGGCCCTGGGATAAGGGATGCAGGTGGCCCAAATGGCAGTTTAAGCTGCTGCACAATGCCCACCACTACAGCGTCATTTTAATGCGTATGGTACTATTCCATATTTCCTTAGGGTCATTCCCAGAAGTGGAACTGCAAGATCAAAGAGTCTCAAGATTTGTAAGATTTTTTTGATATTGACAGCCTTGGTATCCACTGAATCGGTGGGAGATTGGTTCCAGGAAACACATCCCCCTGCCCCTCAAATACCAAAATCCATGGATGCTCAAGTCCCTTCTAGAAAATGTGATAGTATTTGCATAGCACCTCATATCCTCCTACACACTTTACCTCAGTTCTAAATTACTTACAATAGCTAATACAATGAAAATATTTTGTAAATCAGTTATGCAGTTCGTTTAGGGAAAATGACTCCCCAGATGTCTCTACATATTCAGTCAGACGCAACCGTCTTTTCACAAATATTTTCAGGAATTCACAGTTGCTGGAATCCCCTGATACAGAACCCATGAATATGGAGAGCTGACTGCAATGTCCGAGGAGTCTTTAAAAAACTCAAGGCAAAAAAAAAATGTATTATGAAAAGACTGCATGGATTTCACAATGTTTTTGCACCAAACTAACACAGCTTTTAATTCTATTTTCCATGAACTTTTAGAAGTACCCTCTTACCTGCCCTCAGAGGCTCCTTTGCTATGATCAGCGCTAGTGAAGCTCTGTTTTTGCTAATGTTTTGGTGTTCTTTCTTTTTCTAAATGTAGCTTTCAGTGTTTCGTGTGTGTAAGTCCACTGCATTGGCTGCTTTCCCAACTGTTGAGAAATCTATCAGTCTCGTTGTCATGTCTTTGGAGCGGTGTGTGTTTCCTCTCGGCCTGCTTGGCTATTGGTGCTCTGCAGTTTCACAAGTGTGTGACAAGTGTGCATTGAATTTTATTTATCCTGCTTGAGAATTATTACTCCTCCTTACTTATGAATTTGAGTCTTCCATCAGTTCTGGAAAAGTCTGTCGTTAGCCTGTCAAATATGGCCTCTCATATTCTCTCTTCCTCATACTCTGATTAAATATACATTAAATGTTCTCGGTTTACTGTTCGTAACTCAATCTCTATTCTTTTTTGAGCAGTGTTTAAGCCTCTTTGTAGCCCATCTATTATGCTGCTTCTTCAGCCAGTATATTTTCATATCCATTTGGTTCTTCCTCAAATCATTTTCCAATGCCTGTTTGTGGTTCCATCTTATTTTTTAAACATTTCTTACTTATTTTACATTCAATAATTATAATATCTGGTCCCCTTGGGGAACTAAATATATTGTTTGTTATTTCTGCTTTCATTCATGGTAGTCAGTCTCCTTGTTTGTAGCTCATGTTGGCTGATTTTATTCTCTGGCTATCCTAGGGGTCAAATTCGGGACATTTCCCTCGAAGATGGCTTGGCATTTGCTCGTCAGGGTCCGGGAGCATTACAGACTTGGTACCACTTTAGCCACTTTGCGGGTCCAGGTGTAAAGTGGCAGCCGCACACTCGGCTTCCCTTTCTGCCACACCAGTTTAGTCTCAGGACTGCCCGATACTAGAGTTTGCTCCTGGGACAGTCTAGCCCTTGGTGCTTGCTTGGTGCACCTTGCTCCCACACGTGCTTTCAACTCGCTTTTTGTGGGGAGTGGATGTACAGCTAAGAGATCTACCTTGCTGTGAGGTTGACGCATGCTTTCAAATTACACATCCTCCCAAACCCACCTGCTTAACAGGAGGGCCCTCCAGAGTATCTGGTCTGACACTACCAGAATAGAAGTCTAATTCAGGGATACTGTTGGTTTTCTAGTTGAAAGATGCTATCTGAAAAGGAGAAAAATGCCCTTTTCTTGAGCAAATAATGAATCACATTTTTTTTAATCACTATCATTTCTTTTCCAGCAAAAATGGAGAACTGAAACCCTAAGGAAATAAAGCAAAGGAACACCGATCTGGAGGTGACGTGCTACGTCAATAAGCGGTACGCATTACAGAGTTATATTACCTGATCTACTATGGTCTTGAAGCTGGAAGGCACGGATGAGGTCAGTTTTTCGTCCAATTATTCTCTCTTTTAATATCTTAATGGCACTGCTTTCAATAGTATTCACCCTGTGTTAAGACAACAAATCATGAGATGAAAGTTATACCAGCCATCCTGTCCTGATCCATTTTAATGTGCTACATTACCACTTACCAGTTTCTACTTTAAATGATTTGCCTAGCTTCACACATACCATGTTATTAACTAAAGAGCATATGCATATGTATATACATATGCATGTATGCATTCTGTGAAATTTTAGAAGGGTGACAAATAGTGTTTTCTTTTGGATTTTGAAGATTCACAAGAACAATTATTTGAAAATGAAGGAAAATAAAGAGGGACTTGCTATACCAGATATTGAAATTTATCATTAAGTTACTGAAACAAAATAACAGGTATTGACACAAGAGAAGACAGATGTACAAGCAGAACAGAATTTTCATAAATATGTCTAATGATGTATGGGAACAATACGCATGACAACAGTGGTATTACAATCAAATAGAAAAGAATAATTTTAAAAAATGGTGCTAACATAGTTAGCTAATCAGCTGGACTTAACATCTGCCTCAGACCATTTACAAAACCCAATTTGAAATGAAGGAGGAACAGAGGAACAAAATAGTGGTGAGATACACAGTCACCACTCAGGATCCACAGGGGATACACGCTGGGATGTTCCAAGGTCACCAAAATGCACACGTGCTCAAGTCCTTCCTATAAAATAGCCTAGTATTTGCATATAGCCTGTGGACACTGTCCCATGTAATTTCAATCATCTCTAAATGCTATATAAACAGTTATTATCAGGACAGGCACTGTGGTGCAGTGGGTTAAAGCCTGAAGCGCCGGCATCCCATATGGGCACTGGTTCTAGTTCCGGCTGCTCCTCTTCCCATCCAGCTCTCTGCCATGGCCTGGGAAAGCAGTAGAAGATGGCCCAAGTCCTTGGACCTCTGCACCCATGTGGCACCCGTGGCTCCTGGCTTTGGCGCAGCTCCGGCCGTTGCAGCCATCTGGGGAGTGAACCAGTGGATGGAAGACCTCTCTCTCTGTCTCTACCTCTCTTTGTAACTCTTTCAAATAAATAAAATAAATATTTAAAAAACAGTTATTATCCTGTATTGTTTGTGGAATAATGAAAAGACAAAAACTGAGATGGTGAGTACAGACACAATTTTTAAAAAAGATTTACTTATTAATTTTTAAATTTATTTATTTATTTGAAAGTCAGAGTTAGAGAGAGAGAGGTCTTCCATCCACTGGTTCACTCCCCAGATGGCCACAATGGCCAGAGCTGCACTGATCCAAAGCCGAGAGCTTCTTCCAGGTATCCCACATGGGTGCAGTCCCATCTTATACTGCTTTCTCAGGTCATAGCAGAGAGCTGGATCAGAAGTAGAGCAGCCAGGTCTTGAACCAGAGCCCATATGGGAGGCCGGCACTGCAGGCAGTGGCTTTGCCTGCTATGCCACAGCACCAGCCCTGAAACATAATTTTTTAAAGTGCATTCTATCTGTTGTCAGTTAAATCTACAGATGCATAACCTGTGGATATGGAGGGCTGATTATATATCATATATATGTATATGTACATATATGTGTGTACATGTATATACATAAATCAAAATGGCAGATGTAAATCCAATCATATCAACAATAACATGATATGCAAATAGATTAAAATAAGCAAATCACAAAGTAGAGACTGTGACATTGTGCAAATACAAAACAAGATCCAATTATGTTTTCTACAGGAAACACATTTTAGTTTCAAAGATACAAAGAGATACAAAAGGAAAGGACCAAAAAAAACCCAAATACCAGGCAAGTAACAAAAATGACAGCTAGAATGGCCACATTAAGAATAGACAAAATAGCCGGCACCGTGGCTCAACAGGCTAATCCTCCGCCTTGCGGCGCCGGCACACCGGGTTCTAGTCCCGGTCGGGGCACCGGATTCTGTCCCGGTTGCCCCTCTTCCAGGCCAGCCCTCTGCTGTGGCCCAGGAGTGCAGTGGAGGATGGCCCAGGTGCTTGGGCCCTGCACCCCATGGGGAGACCAGGAAAAGCACCTGGCTCCTGGCTCCTGCCATCGGACGAGCGCGGTGCGCCGGCCGCAGCGCGCCGACCGCGGCCGCCATTGGAGGGTGAACCAACGGCAAAGGAAGACCTTTCTCTCTGTCTCTCTCTCTCACTGTCCACTCTGCCTGTAAAAAAAAAAAAAAAAGAATAGACAAAATAGACTTTAGGAGAATTTAAGAAGACAGACAGACAGACAAGGTGTGGGATGTAAGCATTTGGTATGGCAGTTAAGACACCACTTGGATGCCAGCATCCCATACTGGAGTGCCTGGTTCGAGCGCCAGCTCTTCTGCTTCTGATTCTAGCGCACCCTGGGGGGCAGCAGATGATGGCTCAGGTACTTGGGTCCCTACCACCCGTGTGGAGACACACATTCAGCTCCTGGCTTTGGCCTGGCCCAGATTCCCTCTCTCCCTTTCTTTCTGCCTTTCAGATAAAATGAAAATAAAAACTTTCAAGATCTCAAAATAACAACATAATCTACTTTCAAACTGGATGAAGAGTAAACTAAACCCAATGTAAGCAGAAGGAAGAAAATAATAAAACAGAAAAAAATGAAAACACAATAGAAAAACAATACAGAAAAATCAACAAAACCAAAAATTGGTTCTTTGAAAGGATAAAAAAATTGACAAAGCTTTAGACAGGCCCAAAAAAAAGAGAGAGCAAGCGAGAGATGACTCAGTGTCTAACACTCAATGTCTAAAATCAGGAATGAAAGAGGGGACATCACTGCTGACCAGTAATGTAAGGAAGAATATAAGGGAATATTATGAATGATTGTACACTAACAAATTAGGTAATCCATATGAAATGGACAAATTGCCAGATAAACACAAATGACCATGATTTATTTAAGAAAAAATAGAAAAAACTGAATATGCCTGTAACAAGTAAAAAGATTGAATAGGTAATCAAGCAACCCACAAAGCAAAGCCTAAGGCTAGATGGCTTCACTGGGCAATTCTATCAAACAATGAATTCTTCTAAGAAATAAAAGAGGTGGGAATACTGATGAGAAACCAGTTTTACCCTGATGCTAAAATCAGACAAAGATCACAAGAAAACTCAGACCTATATCTCTTACAAATATATGAATTTAATTATGAATATAGTTGCAAAATCCTTAATAAATTATTAGAACACTGTATCTAAGAACATATTAAAAGGATTACACACCATCAGCAACAGGATTTATTCTAGGAATGCACGTTTTATGTAATATCTGAAATCAATCAGGGTTTCTGAATAAAAGACAAAAACCACATGATCATCCCAAGAGATGCATTAAAAGGTATTTATCAAAATTCATCCCTGTCAAGATAAAAACTTTCTACAAACTAACCTAATCAAGGTTATCTCTCTCTCGCTCTCTCGCTCTCTGTTTCTGTTACTCTGCCTTTCAAATAAATAAATATTTTTAAAAAGCACAAAGTTCAGTTCACATTTTCAGTTTTAAAACTTACTGAAAGTTGAGTATCCCTTATGTAAAATGTTTGGGATCAAAAGGGTTTCAGATTTCCAAGCTGCTCAGACTTTAGAATTTTTGTACAGATTTTGCTGGCATGGAAAGTGTTCTGGATTTCAGGTTTTCAGATTAGGAATGCTCAACTCATATAAAGCTACAGTAATCAGGATACTGTAGTCCCTACCTTAGGACAGACATATAGATCCATACAGCACCATTAAAAATCCAGAAATAAACCCTTACATTTATGGTCAGTTGATGTGGGACCAAAGTGTCAAGATGGGTAAATAGGAAAAGGATACTCTTTTCAACTATGTTATTAGGACAACTGGCTATCCACATGTAAGATAATAAAGCTGGACCCCTACCTCACACTATACACAAAAATTAACTCAAAATGGGTCAGAGCTAAATATAAGAGCTAAACCTATCAAACTCTTAGGGAAAAAGGCAGTAATAAATCCTTATGACTTTGGGTTAGGCAATAGCTTTTTTTTATTATTTGACAGAGTTAGACAGTGAGAGAGAGAGACAGAAAGGTCTTCCTTCCGTTGGTTCTTCTCTCAAATGGCCGTTACAGCCGGCGCACTGCGCCATCTGAAGCCACGAGCCAGGTGCTTCCTCCTGGTCTCCCATGCGGGTGCAGGGCCCAAGGACTTGGGCCATATTCCACTGCACTCCCAGGCCATAGCAGAGAGCTGGATCAGAAGTGGAGCAACCGGGACTAGAACCCAGCGCCCATATGGGATGCCGGCACTGCAGGCAGAGAATTGACCAAGTGAGCCATGACACCAGCCCTGGCAATCACTTTTTAGATAAAACACTGAAAGGACAAGCAACAAGTTGGAATTCATCAAAATGAATATTTTTTTGTGCTACAAATAACACCATCAGGAAAATTAAAAGACTCCCAAAGAATGGGAGCAAATATTTGCAAATTATATATCTAATAGGTGACATGTGCTTAGACTGTACAAAGACCTCTTATAAGAAAAGAGTAATAACTAAACATGTAAAATACACATATCTCCAAAGAAGATATATAAATGTTTCAATAAGCACATACGAAGCTGTTCAGCATCATGTATCCCTAAGGAAGTGTAAATCAAGATCCAATGTGATTCTACCTCACACCCACTAAGCTGACTGTACTCGAAACGACAGATAGTAACAAAGGTTGGCAGGAATGCAAAGAAACTGGAATCCTCACACACTGATGGTAGGAATGGAAATTTGTGCAATCCCTTAGAGAAATAGTTTAAAAGTTCCTCAAAATGTTACACATAGAGTTACTATAAAACCTAGCAATTCAAGTATAAACCCAAGAGAAATAAAAATATACATATGCACATTGCTTCTTGGTCTTTTGGCTAAGATCAAGTGTAGTATCTGTTCTTACCAGTTTAAAAAATATACACAAAAAGTGGTCCATGAATATTCGTAACAGCATTATTCATAACAGCCTCCAAGCGGAAACAATCCAAATGTCAATCAGCTGATGAACGTATCAGCAAAATGTGATCCATTCAGGAAATGTAAGATTATTTGGCCATAGTAAATGAAGGGCTGACGCATGTGACAACATGTCAAAATGAACCTCAAAACCATTGTGTTGAGAGAAATCAGCCACAAAAGACCACAAACTGAGTAGTCCTAATTATAAGTAATGATCAGAATAAACAAATCCATAGAGAGAAGATAGATTAGTAGTTGCCTGGAGCTGTGATGGGAGGAGGAGACTGGCAAGTGACCCCTAATGGGAAGGAGTTTTCTCACGGAATAGTCCAAGTGTTTAATAATTACATAAAGGTGGGGGGGGCATTCTGGAGTGCCTGGGTTGAGTCCCGCCTCTGCTTCCCATCCAGCCTCCTGATGACGAGCACCCTCGGGAGTAGCAAGAGATGGCTCAAGTGCTTGGGGCCCTGCCACCCACACGGACGACCTAGATGGAGTTCCTAGCCCCTGGCTTTGACCTGGCTCAGACCCAGCTGTTGTTGACATTTGGGGAGTGAACCAGTGGATGGTAGATTCTCCTCCTCTCTCCGTCTCTCTTTCTCTCTCCCCTACCGTCCTCCATCACTCTTCCTTTCAAATAAATAAATAACACTTTAAAAATTACATCCAGGTGATGGCTGTACAACTCTAAATCCACTATCATTGAATTACATACTTTAAGTGGGTCAACTTTATACACCACTTGCTGTATACTTGCATTTCCTTGATGAGTAGTGATACTGAACATCTTTTCATACATAGTGACCATTTGAATGGCTACTTTGGAAAAAATATCTATTCAGGCCCTTTGCCCATTTTGTAAATTGGCATATTTGACTTTTTTGCTATTGAGTAGTTGTATGAGTTCCTTACATATGGTGCACACTGTCCTCCTCACACTGAGATGTGTGTGTGTGATGAAGGGATTTTTGCATATTTTTGTGTATTGTGATACAGAAAAGTGTGCCCAGAACAGTGTTTAACACATAGTAGGTGCTCAAAATAAGTGAATTATTCCTTCAATAAATGAATAACTGCTTGTCTATTTTCTACAGGGCAAGAAGAAAAAGGTGGAAGGGGCTGTTAATTTTAGTTGCCTATGGAAAAAGGATTATTGAGAAGTAAGGGGAGAAAAGATTATTAACATTTTCTTTTGATGAGACTTTGTTTTTTTTCCTGTTGTTAACTATAAACATATTAGTTTTATTGTAAAAAAAAAAAAAAGATAATGTTAAAAGGAGAAAGGGGATACACACTCTGAGCGCCATCACATGAAGAGAGCCACCCTGCTATTTTAGTCACATACACTTCGTGGAAGAGGAGAGAAGGGGAACGACCAGACAGGGTCGTTGGGGGGCCCAGACGGCTATAGGGAGGACTGAGTAGGTGGGAGCCCTCCTTTTCTCTACATTCAGTCGTGTTCATGAGTGCACACTGCTTTGTCCATTAAAAAGATGTATGAACTGCAAACTGCTCCTCCTTTGGCTTTCAAATTCAGATTTATTCACCACTTGGTGTCTGGAATTATTGCATTTTATTTATATGAATGAGTAACCACAAAGTGGCTGTTTTCACTCACGTGACTGGCTCCTTGCCACTTGGGACTAAGTCATTAATCCCTGTGCCCAGTCTTCTCAGCGGATACACACCTTTGGTGAAGAGGCTTCGAGTACGTTGCCTTAGTTACTTGGTACTGGAAAAATCGAAGGCTTGTACCAAAACTCAGTCTGATGTAAGCGCCTCGGTTGCTGCCTTCTTCATAATAGTTAGAAGCAGAAAATACAGTAATGACCTGGTTAAAGAAAAAGCAGATCATGTTCATGCAGCAATAGTTTTCCAGGGGCCATTCAATAATGTCAGGAATACTGGGATTCTTAAAATACAAAAACTTATAAAGTTCATAGTCTCTGCGGTTATGCAAGCTTGATGTGATTGTCTGTGTTTCCACTGGAGGAAAACGAGGCTTTTCACTCAGTGTCTCCAAGAGTACCAGCTCCTAGCCACTCGCCCTCCAGCCCCTGTGTATGGCCCTGACATCCTGTGAGCAATTGTAGTGCAGGATCTTGGAATCCCTTTTTAATGTTTGGTTTTGCAAATGTGATTTTCCAGGGACACAAATCCCTCACTTTCTTGCCTTGTAATGTTTCTTGCATTCAAAGCAAAACTTGTCTAGGACCTCGCCTTTTTCTTTCTCTTTCAGCTAGGGAATTAGAGGTTCAGGGCCTCTCAAAACCAGTATTGGAAGGGCAGAGAAATAGGGGCTAGAACAGGAGATCACGAACAGCAAAGCAGCAGTGTTGTGGATGTGATGGAATATGGGAGGACAATACTTGTCAGTGACAGGAAACTTGACTTGTGCCTAGGTCTGTTCTAATGAGCATGTCAGTTCGGGCAGGCTACTGCATTTTCCATTTTCTTATTCCTAAGAAACCCTAAATATCACACACCTTACCCATCTTGCAACATTAATATAAGCTTAAAATGAATCAACAGAGTTAAGAAAAGAGAAGTGTTGGGCCCAGAAATGTTCCAGATTTCAGTTCTTAGGATTTTGGAATATTTGCATCGCCTCTAGCAATGCCGCATCCCTTATCAAAAAATCCCAAATCTGAAATGCTCTAAAACTTGCAACATTTTGAGCACCATGTTGGAGCTCAAAATATTTTGGATTTCAGAGTTTTCGGATTAGGGATGCTCAATCCGTATTCACTGTTGTTCACTAAAGAAGAGGGGCTTCCCAGGCCAATTTGGGACAGGAGCCTAGTTCCTCAGTCTTCACCTCTTCTAGCCTTGTCACTCAGCCTGCAGGAACGCAACACCCTGCGTTTTAGCGCCTGCGGCTAACCGGACCGCAGCAAGCAGCTCGCTGGAGATCAGCCCGCCTGGGCTTCCTGATTTCTGCCCTGCACAGGCAGCACGCGGAAAGTGGAGGAGAGCACCCCGGGCTCACCGCGGCCCTTCCTGCGCTCTGTGAGGAACAGTCCGTCCTTGGCTTCACTGTCTGGGAGTCACCTGACAATTAGCAAAGAATAGAGACTTGCTGAGAGTGTGTTTGCTGTCACGCGTCCCAGTTCCGGTTTTTGGGATTAGGGAAGCTCAATAAAAAATACAGTAAGTATCTTAGGGTGAGGGGACAGAGAGGCCCCCTCCGAACAACCTACGTAAACCCTACAGGCTGGTTGCCATTTGATCGTGGCGAAGACGGCATTTCCTGGACTTGCAGGTGAGAGGCGCGCGGTGACTGACACGCAGCTCCTGCGGTGGGGAAGGACGTCTGTGCACACAGCACGCACCAGGTTAGC
This sequence comes from Sylvilagus floridanus, assembly GCA_949820135.1. Lineage (NCBI taxonomy): Eukaryota > Metazoa > Chordata > Mammalia > Lagomorpha > Leporidae > Sylvilagus > Sylvilagus floridanus. Next base: position 125,838,429 of record OX463223.1, read on the forward strand.
GTACCTTTCCGTCATGGCAGATTTCGTACCCTTCGGGTTTGCATTCATGAGACCTGATGAGCAGCTTCAACTGGTATTTACTGAGAACCTTAGACGTCACGTCTGGACCAAAATAGCAGCCCCCACCTCGACTTGTGTTTGGATAGCAGCCTTTTCTGCCTCTGGGATCGCTCCACAGAATATCAGTGACCTTGGAACAACAAAGCAAATCAGGTGACTACTCAGAAGTGACAGTCTAGTTTTCTAGATTCCAACTTATTTGCTGGAAATATCAATCCAAGGTCTACCAAAGGCTACTTTTCATCTTCTCATTCCTTCTTCAAAATTGTTTCATACTCATATTACCCAGAAATCCTTTCCATAATTGCAATACCCATAGCCACCATAATCTCTTTCTGCTCATCACCAATAACCAATATAACAATAACAATAACCAAAGTAGTAATACTGATTAATTAACTAATTATGAGAAATCAGCCCGTACCTTTTTGGGGAGGTCTTTTTTTAAATTTATTTCATTTATTTATTTTTTATTTTATTTTTATTTTTTGACAGGCAGAGTGGACAGTAAGAGACAAAAAGGTCTTCCTTTACCATTGGTTCACCCTCCTGTGGCAGGCACACCGCGCTGATCCGAAGCTAGGAGCTTCTCCTGGTCTCCCATGGGGTTCAGCGCCCAAGCACTTGGGCCATCCTCCATTGCACTCCCGGGCCACAGCAGAGAGCTGGCCAGGAAGAGGGGCAACCGGGACAGAATCAGGCGCCCGGACCGGGACTAGAACCTGGTGTGCCGGTGCTGCAAGGCGGAGGATTAGCCTATTGAGCCACGGCACCAGCCTTTTGGGGAGGTCTTTAAAAATCCCATCACAATAGATGAATCTATAATGATCTGGGGGTTTGTTTTGGTTTTTTTGTTTGTTTTAAAAAGACTTATTTATTTATTTGAAAGTCAGAGTTACAGACAGAGAGAGGGAGAGGTAGAGAAAGATCTTCCATCTGCTGGTTCACTCCCCAAATGGCTGCAACAGACAGAGCTGGTCCAGTCCGAAGCCAGGAGCTTCTTCTGGGTCACCCCTGTGGGTGCAGGGGCCCAAGGACTTGGGCCATCTTCTACTGCTTTCCCAGGCCATAGCAGAGAGCTGGATCGGAAGTGGAGCAGCCGGGACTCGAACCGACACCCATATGGGATGCCAGCACTGCAGGTGGTGGCTTTACCCACTATGCCACCAGGCCGGCCCCTGCTCTTTCTTAAAAGAGCTACACTGTCATGTTCTGAGGAGAAAGTGGTTCCTCACAGTGAATACGCAGTAGGTGTTCCTGGTATGTTCAGAGAGAAGGTAGGTCTCCCCGCTGGACCTGTGGCCTGGGTTTTGGTCCTGCTGAGTGTGTGGCCTAGGGAAGCTCTTGCTCTGTCCCATTACACACCTAGAAAACTGATGATCCGCGAATGTCTCCTATAGCATCCCCTTCGCCCTTTGCCCCTGGCAAGTACATTCTCAGCTTAGCACACACAAGTGCTTTCATTAGAACATTTCCTTTGGGGACCAGAAGAGGCAAATTCAGGTGATATAATGCCCAGGCCGGAAGACTCAAGTTCCCAAGAATATTTTTCATAGAAAATCAGACTCCCTTTCTGGGGCTCTGATGGATGGACAACGTTTTCTTAAACTTCTGAAAGAGCATACAGAGCATCGGGGAAAGCGATCTTCAGCATGAAAGCTGCCAGCCTGGAGAAGACTCTCAGGGTCTCACTATGGAATCTTTACAATCAGGCGTGTGGGCCAGGTCTCCTGCAAAGCACCTGAAAGTTCTGCCAGCCTCCTATCCTAAGAGTCTGTGTTTTCCACATCTTTCTTTTGAGGGCAGAAAAAGGCATGCATTTGACGTTGGGCACCTATTCCAGTGGCTCGCAATCAGGTCTGGAGAAGAGGGGCAGAAATGGTCACTCCACTAACCCTGGCTTTACATCCATTTATAGATTTGTTATTCAAGAGGGCCAGAAATGAGACAGGGAAAAGACAGTGAGGTGGAGAGGAAAACAGAGCTGCGAGAGAACGACACTGGAATGCTAGTGCCTGGCCAGAACTAGCTACACCCTGCGCCGGGCACACCTCAGACACTTGCAGATATTCTGATGCTCGATTCAGATGAGAATTGCAACCCCCAAAGAAGAGTCAGCCCAGAAGTCTCCTTTCCCCCCACTGCATTCCAGCACTGGCACAACCCTACCTCACAAATAAATGTAACGGAACGCCTTCCCATGGCTGGCACTGATGGCAAAAATAACACTTGCACTTTAAGCTGAGTCATATCTGGCTCTTACACCCTGAATTCAGGTTTGGGGGTCATGACCTGACCTGTAGTGTGTAACGAAGGAGGAAACATCAAATGCGAGGAGTTGTGTTTTATTCAGAGCAGATTAAGTTTTCCATTCCTACATGAGCTGCAAATCATTTACAGCCAAAATTACCCCCCAGAAAACCTCCAAAAATTATCCTAGAAGTACAGTTTACGTGGTTTTATGTATATAACTCTATGTAGTAATATGCATATGTGAATATATTATATAGGTGATAATGGACAGTATGTGATAAAGATATACAGGAAAATTAAAATGTTATAGTATTTTTCTCCTCTTTTGCCTTATGCAAAGTTGAAATATACATAAATTCAAAGCACCCATGGTGGGGCTTGGTTGAACTGGAACAAGCACTGGCCAAGGAGTTAGCTCTTCAAGCAATTATCTGTCACCTTCAGCAAATCACCTGGCCTATTCAGGCCTTAGTCCTCGTCAACAAAATGAGAGCCATATATTTAACACTCATTTGTCTTTGATTCAAAGTCATAAGGGGTAACAGTTTCCCTTGCGAATCCATCCCAGGAGTTCTGCACTTTGTTCTCCTGTGTAGAAATCATTCCCTTGACTGGGTTTGCTTAGATTGTTATCATAACACAGATTGAATCCTGGAGCTCACAGAAAAAAGAAATCTATAAAGGGCCCTTTGTTGGTGAAACCAATTCCTTAGCAGAAAGCACCTCTTTCCTCTCCAGAACACACTACCCTCTGAAATGCAGGAGCCTTTGGGTGGTAATTGTGTGAAAGATGAATTATTTATCACATTCTTTCCTGAAATGTTTTGAACCAGCAAACAGGACCATTATACTGGATTGCAGCTTTTATATGACCTGGTCAACAAAAATCTACTTGTGTCTCAGCTTTTAAGTTTCCTCAATCAAAAATAAATTCTTAAAGAAGTGGCTTGGGCTGTCCACAGCTTTAAGTAATCCAGTGTCCCCAAGTATGCTCTGGGAGAGACTTAACTGCCCTGAGAGGTGTATGCAGGTGCTTCCCTTCTAAGCGGCCATTCACCAGTGTTGCCCTTTCATCACCTGTCCTTCCAGTGTTGTTGAGCATGCCACTTGAAAAAGCTACGTCCAGACCACACCCTCCAGCTAGGTACCTCGATTTCTTTAGCTGCCTTCCTCCTACTCCTTGTCCATCCTAGACTTACTGAGTGAGAGAGACTAAAGTGACTCATGTCCTTCCCGAGACCTCTGCCACTCTCCAGCCATCTACCTCTTCAGGAAAAAGCATGAGAATTTGATCCAGCCTTGGGATCCAATCCTGCACCATCACGTGTTGACCAGTCAACAGATATCAAGCAAATCACTTCCCTCTCAGGAGCTGTCTCAATGAGACTAACCCTATTTAAAATTGTAATTTTGTCCCCAAGTCCAGTTTTCCTGTTCCCTCTAACCCTGTTCTTACCTTCATTTTTTTCCCATAGCACTTATCTCTTAACATATCATATCATTTACTTATTGTTGTATTGTTTATTATCTAACTCCCCTTAAAATGTAAGCTTGCATGGTAACAGATGTTTGTTCACTGACATTTCCTAAAAACCCAGAACAGTGCCTTATTCATAGTAGGTGGTCAGTAAACACCTGTTGAAGGAATGAATGAAGAGAAGGGAGTTGCTTAGGCTACAAGTAAAATTATTGCAATCTCTGTGCCCTTTTTCTTGTAAGTCTGTCCTAAGGCAGGCTATCATACTTGTCTCATCTCTCTACAATGATTAACTCTGAGTAATATATATCTCACGTCTCGGTGAACCTAAAGCAAACCTTGCACTATAGACTCTGCCAAGAAGCATGCACTTCCATGACTACAGGACAAAATGAAGAACATACAATCTGCTGTAACCACAGCCCGTAGATGTTAACAAACAAAGTAATTGTGAACTCTTTTTATCTCAAAATTTAATTTCTAGTTAACTTCATACCATGAGCAAAGAAAAGAAAAATTAGGGGTACGACTAAAATTATTACAATATGGGGCATGAGATTCTGGCCAATTTTACCTTGCATCAGCTCCAGTAACATATGTGGAGTCTGTGAGATGCCATATCTGTATAGTTGGGACAGGGGAAGTTCCACTACAGAATAATACCCCCGAGTCTCCTCCCTCCCTCAAGGCTCTAACTCATCTAGGTATCTGGAGGCCATGAATTTCGTTTTGTGCATTTTTAAGCATTAACCTTTTTATTCACCATAGCCCTAGAAAAGCGAGTTCTAACTTTCAGTCTTTGGAACCTGAATGCCAAACTTTAAGGAGGCATCCTTTCCTATTTGCTACATGATGTTTCTTATGCTTCCTTCGTTCTGTTAAGATTTATTTACATATTTTGAAAGTCAGAGGGTGGAAGAGGGAGAGAGATATAGAGGTCTTCCTTCCATTGGTTCACTCCCCAGACATATGCAATGGCCAGTGCTAGACCAGGCCAAAGCCCGGAGCAGAAGCTTCATCTGGGTCTCCCATGTGGGTGCAGGGGCCCAAATACTTGGGTCATCTTCTATTGCTTTCCTAGGCCATTAGCAGGAAGCTGGATTGGAAGTGGAGCCACCAGGACATGAACCAGCACCCCTATGGGATGTCAGTATTACAAGTGGCGGTTTTACCCACTATGCAACAATGCCAGCCCCTCTTATATTTACTTCAAAAGAAATTTTTTTGCTTATTTATTTGAGGGATGGAGGGAGGTAGAGAGGGAGGGAGAGAAAGAGAAAGAGAGAAAGAGAGAGAGAAAGAGAGAGAGAGAATGAGAATCTTCCATCTGCTGGTTTACTCCCCAAATACTGTAACAGCAATAGCAAGGGCTGGGCTGGACTGAAGCTAGAAGCCTAGAACTCCATCTGGGTCTCCCACATGGGTGCAGGGGCCTAAGCACTTGGGCCATGTTCTGTTGCTTTCCCAGGCGCATTAGCAGGGAGCTGGATCGCAAGCAGAGTAATCAGGACCAGAACTGACAATGTGATATGAGATGTGGATGTCCCAAGTGGCAGCCCAACCCACTGCATCACAACACTACGAGCCCCTCCATTTCTTCCTTACCACCCCTTCTTCCTCTTTCTCCCACTTCTCCCTTCATCCTCTTTGGTTAGAGAGTATTTCATATCAAACATCATGGTTTTGGAAACATCTTCAGCAATTAAGGTATAAGAGTACCAAATCAAGAGATTAACAATTACCTAAGAAAAGTGAGAACTGGAACAACCACTTGGCAGCTTGTTTTCCTAGCAGCAATTGTTAGCCAACGTTGTATGGATGTGTGTATATGTGTACTTATGAGCACACACGTGTATACAAATGCAGGTGTGTACTTGTATGTTTACATCTAAACAATAAAGCTACCTATTACAGCTACCATTCAACTCACGGGAAAAACATGTTTATCATTAACCATTAATTCATTTCAAATCATTTTATTTCCACTTTTTCAGAATATGGAACCTGAAGGCACATCTACAAAAGATCTTTCCCAGAGGTCATGAAATTTTTGTCTGAAAAGTTGAAAAACAGTATTCTGTAACATCCCTTCCTATAGTAAGAGAAATGGTATTGCCCAGCAGTTAAAAGTGGGCACTTTGGGGGCTGGAGGTGTGGCACAGTGGGTTAAGCTATCACTTGCGAAGCTGGCATCCCATAAGAATGTCAGCTCGAGTTCCTGGCAGCTCCACTTCCAATCCAGTTTCCTGCTAATGTTCCTAGGAAGGCAGCTGAAGGTGACCCGAGTACCTGGGTCCTTGCCACCCATGTGGGAGGCCAGGATGGAATTCTTGGCTCCTGGCTTCAGCCTGGCCCAGCTCTGGCTATTGCAGCCATTTGGGGAGTGAACCAGCAGACAGAAGATCTCTCTCTCCATCTCAGTCTCTGTCTCTACTTATCACTTTGCCTTTCAAATAAATTAAAAATAATATTTTTTTGAAAATGTGAGAATTTTAGAGGCCAACAAATTTTTGGATTCAAATCCAGACCTATCATTCAGCAAAGTATTCAACTTACGAGAGCTCCGGTATCCTCTTTTGCGAAATGGGAGTGATGCCACCCATCTCCTCAGGTTAGTTTAAGGATTCAGAGAGAGAATATACATAGTTATTGTCCTTCAGAACTTTTCCCTGCTATATGGGGTACAAACTGACAGGAAAGCAGTTAAAATGTGGGATTGCAAACTTAGGAAAATGCCAAATTTCACTAAGGCAAATGAGCAAGGAGGCCCAGTAGTGATTCTTGTTGAATGGATGAATAAATAGGAGGCCTAGTGACAGATCTGACTACACGCAGAAGCTGCTAGAGTCTCCAGCGAGGCAGCTCTAGGCTACGCGTGCTGTCACAAAGATAAGTACGTGTCTTCTTGCCTTTGATCTGTTTATAGAAATATTTGTTAGCATTCTCAAAAATAAAAATATAACAGGAATGGCAATGTTAGGAGATTATTAAACCATCTCTCCAGTGAAACAACCATTTAACCTGTGAAAATTATTTTTTTTTAAAGTTAGAGGACAGAATTGTGGCAGAGAGGGTTAAAAGCTACCGCCTCTGACATTGGCATCCCATATGAGCACTGGTTTGAGTTCTAGCTGCTCTGCTTCACATCTAGTTCCTGGCTAATGCACCTGGGAAAGCAGCAAAAGATGGCCCAAGTACTTGCATCCCTGCCACCCATGTGGGAGACCCAGAAGGAGCTCTTGGCTCCTGGCTTCAGCCTGGCCCAGCCTTGGCCATTGCAGCCACTTGGGGAGTGAACCAGAAGATTGAAGCGCGTGCATGCGCGTGCACTCGCTCACACACACTCGCTCACGTTCTCTCTTTCACACACACACACACACACACACACACACATACTGCCTTTCAGACAAATAAATCTTTTTAAAAAACAGTTAAAGTCTGTGGATGGCACAGTGGTTAGGATGCCACTTGGGACACCTGTATCCCATATTGGAGTATCCAGTTCAAATCCTGCCTCTGCTTCTGATCTAGCTTCTTGCTAATGTGCACCCTGGGAGGCAACGATGATGGCTCAAGTACCTGGGTGCCTTCCATTGAAGTGGGAGATCCAGATTGAGTCCCAGGCACCTGGCTTCAGCCTGGCCAACCTCTAGCTATTGCAGATATTTGGGGAGTAAGCCAGTAGATGGGAGATCTGTCTGTTTTGTATCTCTCTGGCTTTAAAAGAAATATATTTAAAAAAATACTTAAAAGTTGTCTTAATGGTATACATCAGGTGGAGAAACATTTATTTAAGAAATTCTACTGGGGCTGGAGCTGTGGCTTAGTAAGGGTAAGTCTCTGCCTGCAGCGCTAGCATCGCATATGGGCACTGATTTGTGGCCTGGCTGCTCCTTTTCCAATCCAGCTCTCTGCTATGGCCTGGGAAAGCAGTAGAGGATGGTCCAAGTGCTTGGGCCCCTGTACCCACTTGGGAGACCCAGAAGAAGCTCCTGGTTTCTGGCTTCAGATCGTCCCAGCCATTGTGGCCATTTGGGGAGTGAATCAGTGGATGGAAGACCTCTCCCCCCTCAATCTGTCTGTAACTCTGCCTCTGATATAGAAAAAATTTTTAAAAAAGAAATTCTATTAAATTTTGATAGAAACAGAGAGGGTCTGTGGCATTTTTGTCATGGCCTACTCTATTCCCTATACCTAAGCTAGTGTGAAGGAAGCGCCACCGGGGACAAGGGTGTTCCCAAGAAGACAGAGGCCCCTCTTCCTTAGCTCCTAGTAGAGGAGGTTTTGCTCCAGAAGGGGCAGGCAACCCTCATTCCCCCCAGCTCTGTGTTACAAGATGCTAGATTCTAGGCAAGCATAGCACAGAGAACTTGGGTTCACTTCCCCTACTCATTGGGTGGAAACTCTGCCTGGGGAATGGCAGGCTGCAAATACTGGATCTCATGTGTCCCCACCCTTGCTCACTCCTAGGGAGGAGATACCATGCCAGCAGTGGTAAGCAGAGAAGCCCAGGGGCTAGCATCTTTGCCTACCGCCCCACTTGTAGAATAGCGCTGTCACTCTGAGAAGTGGGCTGTTCCAGCTCCAAGTTCAAGTGCAATGGCACGGAGGTTGGAACCAGGGGAAGGCAGGTCAAGAACACAGATCTTGGCCACTCTGCCTAAAGGTTCTGGCTTTATTGGCACAGAGCGCCGGGATGTTCCTGCCTGAGGGCATTGTGGGAAACAGAGATCTTAGGAGTAAACAGAAGGAAGGTGGTGGTTTCCTGACATTAGTAACAGTAGCCCTGCTAGAAGTGTAACAGTCAGAATCAGGGTAAGAGACTGAGAAGAGCCTTATTGGGGTTAGACTGAGCCTCAAGGATGGTGTATATGGCGCTCTTGCAAAGGAATCGAACTTAATTGGATAAGACTATGGAGCAAATTGTGGCCCCAGGCATTGTTACACATAACAGAGCAAAGGGCGAGCAATTAGCGAAGGCTAATAGCGGGGTCTGACACAAATAAAGACAGATGGACGCTTAAAGGGGAGACCAGGGAAAGACAAGACCAAAGAAAGCCCCATAACCACAACCATCCCTGGGAGTCAGGGATTTTATCAGAGACTACACACTGAAGGGAAACAGACTTGATGAAACTAGTCCAGACAAGTCACTAAACAAAAAGCATGGGAATGACTATCTTGAGTAACTACAATGTATTATCTAAAATATCCAGTCTTGAACAAAAAATCATAACACCTACCAAAAAGAAAAAAAAAAGAAAGAAAAAGACCCATATACAGGGAAAAACAAGCAAACAATAGAAACCACTTCGGGAGGGACAAGTTACTGGCCTAACAAATATTTCAAAGCAACTGTTATAACTGAGTTCAGTGACATCTGTAAAACACCCCGCTCAACAAGAATAAAATGCAGTCTTCTCAAATGCACCCAGAGGACTGTCCATGCTGGGGCCACACAGTAAGCCTCAATATATTTTAAAAGGATTTACTAAAAAAGTTTTGAAAGGATTTAAATTATATAAAAGATGTATTCTCTGACCACAATCAAATTAAATTAGAAATCAATAAGAGAAAGAAATATAAGAAATTCATAAGTATGTAGAAATTAATCAGTTCACCCCTAAGCAACAGATGGGCTAAAGAAGAAGTTACAAGGAAATTTAGAAAATAGTTTGGGGGCCAGCTTGCGGCTCCAGCATCCCATATGGGTGCGGTTTGTGTCCTGGCTGCTCCTCTTCCCATCCAGCTCTGTGCTAATGGCCTGGGAAAGCAGTGGAAGATGGTTCAAGTGCTTAGGCCCCTGCACCCACATGGGAGACCCAGAGGAAGCTCCTAGCTCCTGGTTTCGAATTTGCCAAGCTCCAGCCATTGTGCCCAGTAGATGGAAGACCTCTCTCTGTAACTCTACCTCTCAAATAAATAAATAAATCTTTAAAAAATTAGTTTGATGTGAATGAAAACGAAGGCACAATATAGCAAAACTTGTGGAGCTCTTCTATCCACTGGTTCACTCCCTAAATGCCTGCCATAGCTTGGGCTGGGCCAAGCCAAAGTAAGGAGCCAAAGTAAGGAGACCTCAATCCAGGTCTCCCACATAGGTAGAAGCTGTACTTTGGAAATTTATATTTATTAAATAAAAGGGCCCCAAGTACCTGAACCATCATCTGCTCCCTTCACAGGTGTGCATTAGCAGAAAGCTATAATTGGAAACAGAGCCAGGACTGGAACTCAGGCATTCTGATATCAGATGTGAGCATCCCAAGTGACATCTTAACCACTGCACCAAACATCTGCCTCTCTCATCACTCTGATCCACTGCTGAACTGAATAAGGCAATTAAGAACTGGAGATCAGGTGCCTGTGCTGTGGCACAGTAGGTTAATCCTCCACCTTTGGAGCTGGTGTCCCATATGGCTGCCAGTTCGAGTCCCAGCTGCTCCACTTCTGATCTGGCTCTCTGCTATGGCCTGGGAAAGCAGTAGAAGATGGTCCAAGTGCTTGGATCCCTGTATCCATGTGGGAGGCCTGGAAGGAGCTCCTGGCTCCGGATTGGCACAGCTCTGGCCGTTGTGGCCAGTTGGTGAGTGAACCAGCAGATGAAAAACCTCTCTCTCTGCCTCTCCTTCTCTCTGTGTAACTCTGACTTTCAAATAAATATTTATTTGAAAATATTTATTTGTTTTCAAAAAATTACAGTAGCATCAAAAATACTTAGGAGACAGGCATTTGACATAATGGTTAACATGCTGGCATCCCACGTTGGAGTGCTTGGTTTTGAGTCCTGGCTCCGCTTCTGATTGCAGCTTCCTGATAATGACTACTCTAAAAGGCAGCAGGTGATGATTCGAGTATTTAGGTCTCTGCCACCCATGTGGGAGACTTGAATTAAGTTCCAGGCTCCTGGCTTCAGCCTGGCCCAGCCCCAGCTATTGCAGGCATTTGGAAAGTGAACCAGCGATGGAAAATGTCTCTCCCTGTCTGTCTCTGTCTCTTTGCTTTTCAAATAAATGAAAAATAATAAAAAGTTTTAAAAAATACTTAGGAACAAATTTAACAAAACAAATACAAGCCATCAACACAGAAAAGTTTAAAAAAAGCCGTTGAAATTAAAGATCTAAGTAAATAGTAAGCCATTCCAAGGTCAAAGATTGAAAATATAATATTGTTAAGATAGCAGGGCCAACACTGTGGCACAGTGAGCTAAAGCCCCAGCCTGCAGCACCAGAATTCCATATGGGTGTCAGAGTCCCTGCTGCTCCATTTCTGATCCAGCTCCCTGGTAATGCACCTGGGAAAGCAGCAGAAGATGGTCCAAGTCCTTGGGCCCCTGCATGCACATAGGAGACTGGGAAGAAGCTTGTGGCTCCTGGCTTCAGATCAGCTCAGCTCCAGCCGTTGTGGCTATTTGGGGAGTGAACCAGCAGATGGAGGACCTCTCTCTCTCTCTGTGTGTCTCTACTTCTCTCTCTGTAACGGTTTCAAATAAATAAAATAAATCTTTGAAAAAATATTGTTAGGATAGCAATAGTACCCAAATTGATCTAGAGATTCAAGGCAATGCCTACTAACATCCTAGCTGCTTTTTGGTAGAAATTGACAAGCCAGTCCTAAAATTCAAATGGAAATTCAACAGATAAAGAATAGATAAAATAATCTTGAACAAGGATGACAAAGTTGAAGAACTCATATTTCCCAATTATAAAACTTCCTACAAAGCTACAATAATCAAAATTATTTAGTACTGACATAAGGATAGACAGAAAGATTTTGGAACATAATTAAGGATCTAGAAATAAGTCCTCATATTTACGGCCAATTGATTTTTGATAAGGATGTCAAAAAATTCAATAAGGATTTTTTTTTTGACAGGAAGAGTTAGAGAGAGAGAGAGAGAGAGAGAGAGAGAGAGAGAGAGAGAGAGAGAGAGAGATAAAGGATTTCCTTCCGTTGGCTCACCCCCCAAATGGGTGCTACAGCTGGCGCGCTGCGCCGATCCGAAGCCAGGAGCCAGGTGCTTCCCCCTGGTCTCCCATGAAGGTGCAGGGCCCAGGGACTTGGGCCATCCTCCACTGCCTTCCTGGGCCACAGCAGAGAGCTGGACTGGAAGAGGAGCAACTGGGACAGAATCCAGCTCCCCAAACGGGACTAGAACCTCGGTGACCTCGGTGCCGGAGCCGCAGGTGCAGGATTAGCCTAGTGAGCTGTGGCACTGGCCAATTCAATACGGATTTTAACAAATGTTTCTGTGATAACTGGATATCCATGTAAAACAGAGTGATTGCAATATCCTAACTCAAATTATACACAAATATTAACTCAAAATGCATCAAACACCTAAATGTAGGAGCTAAACCCATAAAACTCTTAGAAGAAAACTTCTTAAAGAAGTAAATCTTCAAGAATTTGGGTTAGGTAATTGCTCAGATACAACACCAAAAACACAACCAAGTGACCAAAGAGAAAAACACATAACTTGTACTTCATCAAAATTAAAAACTATTGTGCTGCAAAGGCACCATTAAGAAAGGGAAGAGATAAGCCACAAAATGGAAGAGAAGATTTGCCAGTAATATATCTAATAAGGGACTTGCCAGTAATAAATCTAATTCTGCGTAATAATTGCCAGTAATATATCTAATATAAAGAACTTATAAAAACTCCTACAATTACATACCTAAAGGATAATAACTCGATTTTTGAAATAGGCAAAGGATTTGAGTAGATACAATGTCCAGAAAAAACACACAAAAAGTTATTCAACATGATTAGTCATTAAGGAAATGTAAATCAAAACCTCAATGAGACTGGACCTCATGTCCTCTAGGATGGCCGTAATCAAAAGGATAGATAGGGATGCACATCTGGCCCAGTGATTAAGCCACCACTTAGGATGCCTGCATCCCATATCCGAGTGCCTGGCCTCTAGTCACAGCTCCACTTCCAATTCCAGCCTCCTGCTATTGTGCACCTGGGGAGGCAGCAGATGATGGCCAAATGTTTGAGTCAGTGTTTCCCACATGGGAGAGCTGGATCAAGTTCCAGGCTCCTAGCTTCTGCCTGGCTCAGCCCTAACTGCTGTGGGCATTTGAGGAGTGAAACAGGGAATGGAAGATCTTTGACTCTGTCTCTGTAAATTACAAATAAATGAAATTTTTTTTACAAAACAAACAACAACAATTGTTAGGATGTAGAGAAATTGGAACCCTCATACACCACTGGTGGGAATGTAAAATGGTCCACCTACTTGGGAAATCAGTTGGCAATGTTCTCCTAATATTAAACTTTAGAGTTACCTTATGACCCAGCAATTGCACTCCTACGTATCTATCTAGGAGAACTGAAAATATATGTGAACATAAAAACTTGCATGTGAATGTTCTTAGCAGCATTACTCATAATAGCCAAAAAGTAGAAACAACCCACATGTCCATCAATTGATGGTTGAATAAATACAAAGTGTTCTAACCATACAAGGGAGTATTACTCAGCAACAGAAAGAAATGAGGTACCATTGTAAGTTGGAACGTGGATGAAACTCAACAACATTGTGCTGAGTGAAAGCCAGCCAGCCACATATGGTATATGTCCATGTATACAGCATGTTCAGAAAAGACAAATCTATGCAGACAGAAATTAGATTAGAGGTCGCCTAAGCCTGTGGGTGGGGGCAGGAAGGGAATGGGGAATACCTGCTAATGGGTCTGGGGTTGCTTTTTCAGTGATGAAAATGTTCCAAAACTAGATTGTGGTAATAGTTGCACAATGTGCAGAATATACTAAAAACCATTGCAGTATATTCTTTAAGTGGGCAAGTTACATGGTTCATGAATTACATCTCAAAGCATTAAAAGTACTGTAAAGAATTCAGAGAAAATGACATGGTCTGCTCATCACGGTAAAGTTGCTTTTTATCCACATATTATAAGGAGCAACATCATCTATGCTGGTGTCTTTGTTGCTACTCTGGTGAACACTTTGATTACCTACCTGCTCCCATTCGTGCTTTGATAGCTGTTCAGAAAAAGATTCATTTTGTTCGGTTTTATCTGGCATATTAATGGTGACACCTAGTTTATTTTTCTTCAAGTTGGAGGCATTGTCTCCGATTATTGACATTGGTGGCATCAGCACAGATTTCATCTACAAAACAAATTCACACTTTAGTGAAACCCTCTGCCTATAGTGCTACAATACAGCATCCCCCAGGGGATCCTGGCTGCAAGGTAGTGCCTCAACCCAGGGAAAAGACGGCGACCTGCTCCACCTCTCCTCTATCTTCTGGAATCACTGGTGGCTGCAGGGGGGGCCTGTTGGGTTGTTTGTGCATTTCCAAGTGTGGTCGTTGCTCTCAGGGAAGGACGTCTTCTGTTAGTGTTTCTCAGGGGCCCCTGAAGTACACAGGGAAGTGCTAGCCATGCGTGCAGGCATTGGCACAGGCCAAGGAAGAGTCCAGAGGCAGAGCAAAGTCTCTCCTTCCAAGCCTTCTCAAGGGGCTTGCAGGAGTTCAGAAACCCCTCTCAGGAGGTGGCTGCTTTTCATCCTGCTGCATTCTCCAGGAGAAACGAAAGTACAGCTGCAGCCAGGAAAGTTCTCAGCAGGGAAACAGACTGAGAACTTGGTGAGCCCTTCAACCCAAACGCAGTGTAGTCTGCAACCTGACCCTGACGCTCTACTCCTCCTTACAACCTTGCTGTGTTCCTCTGGAAAAGAAAATGTCTTTCTGACACAAAACTTGGTCTCAGCTATTATGAGTAAGTTCATAGACTGCTCTTCCTCTCAGCAAATGATCTCAAGTCTTAGGCAGAGCAGAGTATTCTGGGAGGACGCTCCTTACTCAGGCCTCTATACCTGACTTCTGATAAGCTCATTGGGTAAGGCCACAGGGTCCCTTAAGTATGTATGGCTCTGAAGTTTTCAAAACCACTTAGCATCAAGTTATTTTGCCCTTCACCAAAACACCACGCTGCCATTTTCTCCAGGGGTGGTGAGGTGGCGGGGAGGCTACTAGCTATTCTTTCCCATACCCCCTGCTGACTCTCACTCTTCCGGCATCTTCTTTCTCTGTCTCTCTGCATTGACATGCCACCTGCCTACCTTACAAAATACTTTTGATGAACCTAGACTGGAGGTTCTCATCAACTTGGTACAACTTTAGCCTTTCCCAGTTAACAATTATCCCACAACCACAGGTGTAAACCACTTAGTATGGTCACCCCTATAGTTGGAGGGTCCTATGGGATGAAAAACCTAGGGTTATAAAGTTGAACTTGAAAATCTACTTTTGTATCTCATCTGATAGCACTGCAAAGGCTTGAACCTGTTACTCTCATTAAGTGCTCAATAATATTTAATACAAGTACGTAGTACTGGTTCAACCTCACTCTACGAGGAGAATGCACAAAGCATATGTGTATTAAATTTCCATCTTTAAAACCAGTCTGTGAACAGGCAGAACAGTCACCCCAACAGAGGGTGAAATTTGAAGTATCCTGGGAAAAATGCTGACCCAAAAACTTTTCCCCTAGGTCTATTCTTGGTGACTGAAATTCAAACTTCAGATCCAATCTCAATGTCTTGAAAGGCCCTAGAAAGGGCAGGCTAGCCTGGGGAAAGTAAAAGTCATCCTTCTCATGAATCAGTAGAGGCTGCCATGGCTGACAAGTGCTGGAGTGTCAGGGTGGGTGGTGGTGGAGCAGAGCACCCATGCCATGTGCTCGCCACATTTGACAAAAACATCATGTTCCTTGCTCTTGGCTAGAATCATATCCACTTAACTATGTTAACACTGACTAGCTCATCTTCACTAAAATGTCTTCTTGGCTTCACTATTCGCTGATATCATGAAAAAGGTGCCTTCAAGTTAGCACGGCCTTAAAATGTTATTGCAGCTGGGATATTTTTGAGAGTAAAAGGAGCTGTTATTAACAATTACATCAGGACCACAAGGGTAAACCAGGAGGGGTGCCCCTCACTCTGTGAGGGAAGGGAGGAATATGAAATCAGCAGGGAATCAGGAAGGAGGCTGTAAAAGGTCTCTATCGAGCTTTGCCTTAGGTTTGCCCCGCTTTGATCTTAAATCTCTTAGGAGACAGTCAGCAGATAGTAAGTACTTATGTTCTATCGGGTGCTGGGGCTTTCATCAATGAACTAGAGAAACGGGAAGGGAGTAAACAGATACTACCACAATTGCTTATTTAATTTTGGTAACGATTGTGAAGGCTATGTACAAGAAGCTGGAATCTGAGTTAGACCTAAGGCTGTACTGAAGGTGAAAATCAAAGGATGAGAAGACAGTAGTAACAATAGTATCACTCTTTTCTGCACAAAGGCTTCAAAAACTCAAGGTGCATAGGGGTCACATTTCTGTCTCTATCAGATTAAATTCCACCTCTAGCCCCTATCTGCCCAGATTGGCTGGAAGTTAGTGATCAGTCCTGACATGTAATGGTTCAGATTTTCCACTAAGACCAGATACCACGACTTGACTCCAAGCTTCTCTTGGTCCTCATACCTGTATAGTACCTACTTTGCTCATAGTCTGGGGTCTTTTGCTTGGCTCTGGTAGAGAAGGAAGACACTTTCAGTCACCCAGCAAGGCCTGTCCAAGGAGCCCTCGATTAGGTGTGCTCTTTATAAGTAACACACAGCCACTTCCTTCAGAAGTTCTGTATAGGTTCCTGCTAGCTGTATCATGTTTAATACGATTATTTAGTGGAAAACATTTAAAAATTATCCCTAGCCATTGGAAGAATAAAGGAAATCATATCAATTTACTTATTTGAGTAGCAAAACTCAGAGACAAAAAGTAGAATCTGAACAGAGATTATTAGGGACTGGAGGGAAGGGGATGCGGAGTTAGTGTTTAATGGATATAGAGTTTCAGTTTAGTAAGATGCAAAGTTCTTTAAATGAATGGTGGTGAGAGCAGTGATGGCTGGACAACAATATAAATGTACTTAATGCCTCTGAACTATAAACTTCAAAATGGTTACAGTAATATATTTTATGTCATGCATATTTCACAACATAAATGAATGAACTGAGATTGAAGTTTTCCAAAAATCAGGATTTTTTTGCTTACAGACACTATATGAAATGCCAACATATCCTTATTTTCCCCCTTTCGGCATGAATTTTTAAAAGTTTTTCTTATGTAGAAGTTACCCACTTTGTTATCATGTAATCATAGTTTTTCTTAAACTTTGTACTACTCTTTTTACAATTACACCCTCAAACACATTTCATATAATAAATGAAAAGAAGCACATAGTCCCCTTTGTACATCTGAGACAAGATTCACACAAACATTGCTTCTTACTTTGTTTCTTTGTACACGGTGGAGTAAACACAAGTCTGTGGAATCAGATATCCCGCCATGTATGACCAGGATCTCATTGTCAATGATCGTACCAATTGGAAGCCAGGTATAGACTTCTTCCAACATTTGTAAGATTTTCTTCCCATGTATCTGCAAGTAAGAGAGCTTGTGTAAGTTTTGTTTTTCTGATGGGTTCAGCTCATTGAAATAGTCCCTGCATATGGCCAAAAAGCAACAGTCCTCATGCCACCCCAAGGAAGTCATCACAGAGTCGCTGACCAACTAGTATGAATTAATCATTTCTTTTTATTCGGTATTTCTGATACTGTGTTTTGGGGGGGCCTTGCCATTCCTGGAGGAGAGATCATCCCTCCCAAGGGGAGCTAATTCCTAGATAGCAAATAACTTGCCTTTCATATGCAAACCAGCCAACCCAGGGCATACACACACACACACACACCCCAAACTCCATTACTAAGCTCTTATCCTCAGGACCACTATGTCTCTGTTTTAATCACCCCATGGCCTAGTAGTGCCAGACAACTAGGGACAACCCCTATGCCCTAGCATAGGTTGAACTTACTAACAACTAGTCAATCCTAAACTGGCTTACACTGAGGTACCTTGCCTGTCCCTCTTAGGAAAACCATGATAAAGGCCTTTGCCTTGTTTTCCCCTGGCTCCCTCTGCCTTCCCTTGGACTCTGGTACTTCCCCACGGGGTTCCCCCAGTGTGACATATAGAGCCTCCTGTTTCTAGGGGACTATAAATAAAAAGTCATTTCTATGTGTATGACTTTTACTATACGTGAGCACAACAGATCCCAGGTACCTTTAAAGCAATGGAATATGTTTGTATCTATGCCAAAACTGAAACAAAAGTCACAGTGAAAAAGCTTGGGTTAGTCCAGAAAGACTCCACCATGTCCGGAGCTTCCTGCTGGTATAAATTCTGACTAATTGGTCCATCACCTTTTCTAAATCTTCAGGCTGGTCTTCACTATCTTTTTCTTTGATTTCTATTTTTTTACACTTTTATGCATAAACAACAGAGAGAATCCAACATAAAATAAAATAAAAAGTCAGTCTTACCTTGTATTTATGCAAAACTTCTCTTGTGAAGCCGTACCTGAAAGAAAAATGGATTTATGCTATCTAATCAATTGTTGAGAACTCCCACTTACCTATGTCATGCAAAAAGAAGAGCCCTTGACATCCCTCTATCACAAGTAACAAGAATACAGTTGGAACTTTCACTTACCCAAGTCGGTGAGAGGCATGATGTGAAAGAACAAGAGCAACCATTGACACTGGCTTTACCCTCAAGGAACTTACGGTATGGTTGGGGGAAAAAGACAGGTTTTCATGAAACAATCACAACACAGCTTAGGAACTAGGTGATAGATGCAGGTTGTGTAAATGCCACAAGTATTCAGAAAAGGGTGATGCTGCGGGAGCTGGAGGAGGACGTGTGGGAGAAGGCTTTTCACTAGCAGAATTTTTCAAACATCCTAGGTCTTAGAGTAAATTATTAGGAAAAAAAAGACTGAACAAAGACAAAGAAAAGCCTAGAAGATAACAATCTGGCTTTTATGCTTTCTCTGAAACAAGTCATGTCATGTAATGGTATTGAAGGTTTTAATAAAAAATATCAGGAATTTTAATATCTGAAAAGCAGAAGCTGAGTGATTTAATGATGGAAATTTTTAAAATTACTTGTCCTAGCTTTCAAATAATAGTATGTACCCTTAATACCCAACATGGGAAAACTGGAACACACCATACCCCAGGTTTCCATGAAAATCATGTCATGTCAGGCTTCTACAGTGTAACGTGTGTAACGTGATGCTGTCTGAGATGCATTATATCCTGTGTCATCCAAAGTATCCATGTGATTAAGTCTAAAGGCTACTCTGTAGTCTTCACCTTTCTTGTCTTCTTGGAAACACTAAACACAGTTGACTAACTGTCCTTCTGCACAACTTTTCTTCTCTTGTATTTTGTGACAGCAAACTCTTGGTTTTCCTGCTACCTTTCTGGCTATTCTGAATCTCCTTTGCAAACTCCCCTCCTCCTCCTCATAGCCTTAAACATTGGACTTACTTCAGATTCTGTCCCAGGCCATCTTCACCCTTCACTTTCTCCATTAGCAATTTCTTTCTTTCTTCTTTTTTTTTTTTTTTTTTTGACAGGCAGAGTGGACAGTGAGAGAGACAGAGAGACAGAGAGAAAGGTCTTCCTTTTGCCATTGGTTCACCCTCCAATGGCAGCCGCAGCCGGCGCGCTGTGGCCGGCGTGCTGCGGCCAGCGCACCGCGCTGATCTGAAGGCAGGATCCAGGTGTTTCTCCTGGTCTCCCATGGGGTGCAGGGCCCAAGCACTTGGGCCATCCTCCACTGCACTTCCTGGCCACAGCAGAGTGGCCCATCAGGGCTCCCATTACTAGCTAATGTCAATACCCCAGGATAATACTTCAGGCCACACTTCATTTATCAGCTCTGCACACAATACTCAACCGCCTATTCAACAGTACCTCAAATCAGCTTCTTCCAAACTGAACTCATCATTCTCCCTCATCCCAACCTTCTCTTCTATGTTCCCCATATCAATGAATGATGTTGCTGTACCTCCAAACTCAAGCCACAAATGTGTGATTTCTTCCTCTTTCAAGTCCCCAGTACCAAGTTATTCAGCCTTAAATCATTATTCCCTAAACTCCTCTTGAATTTATCTGTTTCTTTGCATCTCCACTGCTGCCACCCTGGTTTAAGTCAGAACTCATCATCTGTCTCTTCAACTATTTGCTGACTGACCTCACTGGATCCACTCTTGCCTGTTTTCAAATCACTCTTTCTACATTTTATGATACTCTTCGATGGTATTTTGTAGTCTCTGGCTACCACCATATTTTTATAGGAGAATCCTCTGTTACCCCTTAAACAAGATTGGACCCTCTTTACAAACTCATCACACTTGGGGTGGGCATTGTGGCACAGCAGGTTAAGTTGCTGTTTTGGATGCCATCTCATATCAGAGTGCCTGCTTTGACTCCCAGCTACTCCAGTTCCCATGCAGCTTCCTATTAATGCACTTGGGAAGCAGTAGATGATGGCTTTAGTGCCTGAGTCCCTTGCCACTCATGTAGGAGACCTAGATGGAGTACCTGGCTCCTGGCTTTCGTCTGGCCAAGTCCCAACTGTTGTGGATACCTGTGGAGTGAACCAGGGGATGGATCTCTCTCCATCTCTCCATCTCTCTCTTTTTAAATAAATCTTTAAAAGTAAAAAAAAAAAACCCTCATCACACTTGAAAAACCTGCTCAATATGTATCTTCCCTGTTAAATGAAAACTGCATGAGGGTAGGGACCATGTCTATTTTGTTAACCGTTATAGGTACTAGATAAATATGATTGGCTAACTAAATAAATGAAAGGATAAAAGATGTATCCAATTAAAAGTATTGTGCCATATGGGCCTCTGATAATAGTCCTAGGATTTTTGTTGTCATAGTCTCAGAATTTTCCTCCACACCTTCAGAATTATATTTGAAACTCTATACTCAGACAAGATGCCAAAACTGCCAAAAAGACAAATCTACTCAGTTGCTGAGCCTTGATCAAGACACCCAAAAGCCCAGGACCAAAAGTATGAGACACGTTATACCTTCCACTACCCTGGTTCTAACTGATTTCTGTTACTCATAAAATGAGGGATGAAAGAGAAGAGAAAAGGGAAAGGGAACATTTGTCAACTACTGTGCCCTCCTGCAAAAATTCTCAAACCATTTAACCAATTTTTATTTCTCAAATTTCCAGTGAGTCACAGAGCTGAAATGCTCTGCCACAGCTGTTCTCAAATATGTTTATGAACAACTATGCCAGAGCAATTACCATGTCATAAGAAATACACACATCAGTGAAAAACATGGTACATATTTTCTGAGAAAACATCTGGGGCAAGCCAAAGAGTAGCAAGAGAGCAAGTCCCTCTAAGTCTGTTCAGGGAACCTACCACCTCCGACCGTGGCCTGCCACCCAAGTTGACCTGTGAGGAGTGGACATGGGAGCAAGAGAAGGAACATGACGGAAGGAAGAACAGAGCTAGTGGAAGAGCTAGGATGAGGGCTTCAGGGCAACTGAGAGTTCCTCAGGAGAAGAGCAGGGCCTGTGAACAATGAGAAGTAAGGTCTTCCTGAGACTCCCCTCATCCCTCCTCCTCTACCCTGACCTCTCACTATGCTGGGCACCAAACAGGGAGGCATTCTCTGGAGCAGGAACCAAGACAGGGAATCTGAAGCCTTGGTTACCTCAGATTCATCATAAAGTCTTCATGGTTCCCTCTGTTCAAGTGCAGGTCATTGGGGTACACGAGAAAACTCACAAACAGGATCATTAGGATCTCTACGGAATTTTTTCCTCGGTCTACAAAATCACCGTTGAAGATGTATGAGTTTTTCTCTGAGGGGAGCCCATTCTGTGGAAGGAGCAGAGGGCGATGGAAAACAAGCAGTTAAAAGAACGTACTTTCAAAGTAAGGCTTTACGCATGCACAATGTCCCTGTGAACATGGAGAACAGAGACTGAGTCAGCTCTTCCTTGGGTAAAAGCTCCTCACCCACTTGAGCCAGTTTTCCTTGTCTAGGGCAGGCATCTCCCGCAAGGGACCAGGAAGTGAACAATTGGCTTGAGACAGGAAGGTCCCAGGGAGGATGGGGTTGCTTATTCTACTCACTACCAGAGTGTTCTTTTTGTCCTATCAAAAATAGCTACTCTCACCCCATCCTTCTCCCCTGAAAAGAGGGAAACGTCTGTCGAAGAAAGACCCTTGCCTCCAGAGCCAGAAATCTTTCATATCAGGGGACCCCATAATTAATTTGTCTGGGTTGTGGTTCCCTCCGATTGCAAAAGGGAAGGCACCACAGGCCTCTTGAGATCACCCAAGAGATGGATGAAAGCATTCAGGCGAGCGGAAGGGGCTGCGTGACCATGAGCAGGACGGATGTGCCGCCAGCGCACACCCATACAAGCCCAGCTGGCCTCTGTAGGCTGGCATGTGTTCTGGCTGACCACTGACCAGACCATGGTAATTGTTAAATATTTCAATACTGCTCCTGACTATGACTTTTAAATACTGGTACTATGAAAAGGAGATGGAGTTGGAACAAAAGACTGGCCTTCATGATAGCTATTAGTCTGGTTAGTCCTACATCCCAAAACTCTAAGACAAGACAAACATACTTAATGTATTTTATTTTCTCTATGTCATGTCTGATAAGAAAATAGCCAAGTGTACTCCTATTGCATAGTGAGATAAACCCAAACATTTGAAGATTAAATTACAAAGAAAAATATTTAAATATTCATATATCAAAATGCATGTCTACCTTTAAAAAAGTGACCTTCAGAAATAATACACATATCCTAGTTTCTTCAAAAACTTTTCAAATGCCTCTTTTGTTAGATTTCAAACAATATAAAAATTTAATTACTTTATACTCAGTGTTCTCCTAATTATATACATTTTAATTGTTCATTTCTATATAATACAAATAGTTGAAAAATATAGGTTACAAAGCATAACTTAGGGATTCCAGAAATCACTTATGCAATGCAACATGTTCTGGAGGTAATTGGAAACAAACAAGCAAACAAACAAGTAATAAGATAACTAATTCTATAGTCCAGTTTCACTTATAACCCGTGCGCCCTTAGGAAAGTCATTTAACCTTTATGACCTGTAGTATCCTCATGTATAAATGGCAATTATAACTTCCATACCTACCACATGGGGTTATTTTGGAACTCAGATAAGCTATGTGTATAAAATCACATAAAAACTGTAAAACATCACACAAATATTAGATTCATTTTATTATGACCCCCAACTATTTGTAATTTGAAGATTCAATTATTTTACATTTTTTAATTCACCTAGCCTTATTTACACTGGGCTACAGCAGTATAAAAGAGTTGTAAAAATATAGATTATTGCTCATCAAAACTTAAAGCAAAGGGGAAGAATTCTGCATCTCTGGTACTCTTCCTCCATGCATCCTTCAGCTGGCTAGGGTAAGGTGCACTGGAGAAGCTGGAGGGCTGTTGGAGGCTATAGCCTCTGTTGAGAAGCCCAGGTCTGAAGGGAGCTAGAGGAGCAGCAGTTTAGAGTTAGAACATGGAAGAAGCAGGCTTAAGAGCCTCCTTGGGTACCTTGTTGCAGAATATGTATGTGGTCCCAGTTGTGGGGTGAAATGTTGCATGTTATTCGAAAAGTATAAGGGAACTTCTTCCACAGCTGTTTAACTTAGCATCTCAAACACCACTTGGGACACCCACATCCCACACTGGAGTGCCTGGGTTTGACTCCCAGCTCTGGCTCCCAATCCCAATTTGCTGCTAAGGCAGACCCTTGGGAGGGAGCAGTGATGGGTCAAAGGGTTGAGTCAGAAATGGTGCTGGGAAAACTGGATCTCCACATGCAGAACTATAAAGCAAGACCTCTACCTTACACCCTACACAAAAATCCACTCAAAATAGATAAAAAACCTAAATTTATGACCCAATACCATTAAATTATTAGAGAACATTGGAGAAACCCTACAAGACATTGCTATAGGCAAAGAGTTCTTAGAAAAGACCCAGAGGCACAGGCAATCAAAACCAAAACTGACAAATGGGATTACATCAAATTGGGAAGCTATTGCACTAGAAGAGAAACACTCAGCAAAGTGAAGAGGCAACCAACAGAATGGGAGAAACTATTTGGAAACTTTGCAACTGATAAAGGATTAATATCCAGAATATACAAAGAGATCAAGAAACTCAACAACAATAAAACAACCAACCCAGTTAAGAAATGGGCAAAGGACTTAAGCAGACATTTTTCAAAACAGGAAATCCAAATGGCCAATAGACCAATAGACACATGAAAAAATGCTTAGGATCACTAGCCCTCAGGGAAATGCAAATCAAAACAACAATGAGGTTTCACCTCACCCCGTTAGAACAGCTTTCATACAGAAAATAACAAACAACAAGTGCTGGCGAGGATGTGGAGAGAAAGGTACCCTAATCCACTGTTGGTGGGAATGTAAACTGGTACAGCCACTATGGAAGTCAGTCTGGAGATAACTCAGAGATCTGAATATAGACCTACCATGTGACCCAGCCATCCCATTCCTGGGAATTTACTGAAGGGAAATGAAATCAGCAAATAAAAGAGTTATCTGCACACCCATGTTTGTTGCAGCTCAATTCACAATAGCTAAGATATGGAATCAACCCAAATGTCCATCAACTGAAGACTGGATAAAGAAATTATGGGATATGTACATCATAGAACACTACACAGTGGTAAAAAAAAAAATGAAATCCTGTCATCTGCAACAAAATGGATGTAACTGAAAAACATTGTACTTAGTGAAATAAACCAGTTCCAAAAAGACAAATACCATATATTCTCCCTGATCTATGATAACTAATAGGGCACCTAAAAGGTAATCTATAGAAGTGAAATTGACACTTTGAGATGTGATGGCTTTGAACAGCCCTTGTCTCAACTGTTAAGGAACAGGGTTTTGTTTTTTTTTTTTTCATACTATTTGTTGAACTCTTTACTTAGTATAGAATTAATCTTTAATCTTATAAACTTAATTGAAAATAGACCTTAGTAAAAATAAGAATGGGAATAGGAGAGGGAGGAAGAAGAAGGGTGGGAGGGTGGGTAGGGATGGAAGAATCACTATGTTCCTAAATTTGTACTTCTGAAATACAAGTTTATATACCTTAAATAAAAAGTTTCTAGGTAAAAACAAAACAAAACTGTTGAGTCCGTGGGAAACCTGGACTGAATTGTGGTTCCAAGTTTTGGCCCCATGGCCTTTGCAGGTATTAAGGAGTGAATCAGTGGATGGGAGCTATTTCTTTCTCTCTGCTCTCAAATAAATTGAAAAATAACAACAGGCACCTAGGAACATAGAGACTTCCTTTCCTCTTCTTGATACTGGAGTAGAAACTGTCATGCCTCCACCTCTGGAGAGGCTTACCCTAGCTTAAGCAGAAAATAGAAAACAGAAATAAGCTAGCACTTAAGAGGATCCAACAGCCAGAGAGAGACAGATCAATCAGATCTACTAGGGCAGATGGCCCCTAATGAAACAGGACTGCTGGAGGAGACAAAGGACAGCTTTATTTTTAAAACAACAGGAAAAAGTGTGTAAAATAAAGAACAAAAAGAAGTTTGCATTCAGAGAAGATAGCACGTGCATGCCCCATAGAGAAAACACTCAAGGAAATAATCAAATAGCAACTGTAACAGTGAAAAGTCCTCAGGCTAGGGAACGACCAGGAAGAAAGAACACAGATGTGAAAAATGAACCGTGAAATGTATAATTAAATATAAATCAGTGTGATAACCTGGAACTTGCATTTAAGTACTAAGCAAGTATTCTAGAAATAGAAGAGACATTATAAAGGAAAACCTAATGATTTCTAAGATTAAAAAATATGGCATAAGCAAAGCAAGGATTTGCAAGTGAGGTGAGGGGAGAAAACTAAAATGCTCTATGAGTCTCATTTGCATGTAGGAGATGGAAGGTGTGAAAACAATCAACTTACTGGGAGAAAGAGGATCACGGTGGAAGAATGAAGTTGTATCAATTTAAGAAATGTATACATACACAATATTTATTACGAATGTTAACAATGGGAAGGTAACCACTAGTGAATGAATAAGCAGAGTAGAAACTTCAAATAAAAATAAAATAAAAGAATAAAACCACCAAAACAACAAAAAGAAAATGGGTGAAACAAGGTAAAAAAAATAGTAAAACAGAACAGAAAGGAAATTGTCAAATACATCTCAAGTACTGAATGTGAATGGGTTAAATTCTTCTACTAAAACATCAGTCTGTGTTGAAACACAAAATTTAGGAGTATACTGGGGTCGGTGCTGTGGCGCAGCAGGTTAACGCCCTGGCTTGAGGTGCCAGCATCCCATAAGGACACCAGTTCGAGACCCGGCTGCTCCACTTCCGATCAAGCTCTCTGCTATGGCCTGGGAAAGCAATAGAAGATGGCCCAAGTCCTTGGGTCCCTGCACTCACGTGGGAGACCCAGAAGAAGCTCCCGGCTCCTGGCTTCGGATCGGCTCAGCTCTGGCCATTGCGGCCATTTAGAGAGTGAACCATCAGATGGAAGATCCCTCTCTCTCTCTCTCTCTCTCTCTCTCTCTCTCTGTAACTCTGACTTTTGAATAAATAAGTAATAATCTTTAAAAAAATTAGGGTTATACAAGTATTAGTTGTGAGATATAGACATGAAACAAGTACATAAGAAGAGGTTGAAAACAAGGTAAACACAACAAAGAGAAAGCACAAATGGAAATATTAATACCAAAGCAGAATTTAAGATTAAAGTGTTCAACAAGATTACAAAACAACATTATACGCTAATAAAATGTACTTTATGAAGAAGATATAATTCATGAGGTGGTAGTCAATAAACAAAAGAACAAGTTTTTGCTCCATATATTTAAGTACTATAAATGCAGGAAGAAATTGTTTAAAAATGCAGTGAATTATTCAGATTGGCTTATTGGTCTTAAATCCTGTCCACAGTTCATGGGTTTCGGTCCCACCAGTACTTCTGATTCAGCTTCCTGTTAATGAAAACCCTGGGAGGCAGCAGATAATGGCTCAAGTATTTGGGTCCCTACCACCCATGTTGGAGACGCAGATGGAGTTCCTGGCTCCTGACTTTAGCCTGGCCTAGCCTTGGATGTTGCAGGCATTCATAGAGTGAACTAGCAGGTAAAAGCTCTCACTCTCTCATGCTTTCTCTCTCTACTTTTCAAATAAATAAAAAAAAGTCCATATATTATTTTATACTCCCTTTCAAACGTAAAGCCTAATTTGCCTCCCCTTGAGTATGGGCTATACTTAATAATTTGTTTCTAATGAATAAACAAAAAGCAGAATTGATGATGTGCAACTTAAGAGATTATGTAATAAAAGATACTGTAGCTTCCTGCCTGTTCTCTCTCCTAGTTCACTCTTTGGAGAAAGCCCACCTATGTCATGAGAAAACTCAGGTAGCCTGGTATAGAGATCTGCATGGCTATTCTGCTAACAGCCAATGAGGAATTAAAATGCTATGCCTATAGCCATGCCAGTTATCCATCATGGAAAGGGATTCTCCAGCCCCAGTAAAACTTTCAGATAACTGTAGCCCTGGCCCATAGTTTGAATGCCACCCTATGAGAGATCCTGATCCAGGAACCCCCAACTAAACTGCACTCAAATTTCTTATGCACAGAAAATGTGAGACACTAGAGTTTGTAGTTTTAAGCTAAGTATTAGGGTAATGTATTATACACATATTGAAGCACAGAATAGGGCAGGCATTGTGGTACAGCAGATTAAGCCACTGCCTGGGATACCTGCAACCCATATAGGAATGCCTAGTTCAAGTTTCAGCTGCTCTACTTCCCATCCAGATTCCTGTTAAAGTACCTGGGAGGCAGTAGAGAGCCCAGTTGCTATCACTGGGTTCCTACCACTCACGTGGAAGACCCAGATGGAGCTCCAGGCTCCTGACTTAGGCCTGGCCCAGCCCCAGCTATTATGGGCATTGTGTGTGTGTTGGGGGGAGGTTGAACCAGTGTGTGTGTCACTCTGCCTTTCAAATAAGTAAACACATGTTTTCCCTCCCCAAATGCCTGCAATAGCTGGGATTGGGCAAGGTGGAAGCCAAGAGTCAGCAACTCCATCTGGGTTTCCCACATGGCTGGCAGAGGCCCAAGTTCCTGGACCACCTTCTACTGTCTTCCCAGGCACATTAGCAGAAAGCTGGATTGAAAGCAGAGCGGCTAGGACTTGAACCAGCACTCCAACATGGGATGCTGGCATTGCAAGTGGAGGCTTAACCCACTGGACAACCATGTTATAACAAATAAAATCTTTAAAAATACATGGAATAGAAAATATATGGGAAAACTATGCAATCAATAAAATTGATTTGATGCACATATGAAGAAGTTTGTGTACCACAAATAGAGAATCCATTTAATTTTTCTTGTGTCCACAGAACCTTTAAGTAAGCAATCTTATACTGGACTCCAAAGCAATCATTAAAAAATTAAAAACAAGAAACATTTCATAGGATAAATTTTCATATCATAATCCAATAAAACTTGAATAAATAATAAAAAATGTAATTAGAAAAATTTAGCTCCTTGAATTAAAATTCTTGAAAGCTAACTTTTTTTTCCCCCCACCTCCCTTGGGCCGGGATGAGGTGCAGCCCCAGGAAACCTGTGCCACCTTGTGCATGGAGGCCCCGCCCACGGGCAGCAAGCTCCATAGGCCCACGGCCGCACCCGACCCTGCAATCTGCCTGGACGGCTGGAGGCACAGAGATGGGAGGTCTCCCGGCCAAGCCAAGAGTTGGCAGTGCGCACCCCCAAAGCCTCCATTTGCAGTTCCCCAGAGGATGGACCTGGCTGCGCCTCCCTCTGGTCGGGCATGGCAAACACAGACCCATTTCTGTCCCCTGTGTTCCTGGCCTCCACAGCGCGCTTGAAAGCTAACTTTTATAGTATTAATAAGCATTGGATCAATGAGAAAATTAAAAGTTCCATAGAAAGTTCAGTTAGAACTAAAATTAGAAAAGATGGACAGCCTTAAATTCCTTCATTAAAAATGATGAACATGAAAGACTGCATTCATCTGAAGAAATTAGAAAAAGAACAATAAAATAAAGATAAAAGCTGATATTATGGAAATAAAAAGATATATAAATCCAAAGATTGACTCTTTGAAAGAAGCAATAAAATTGATAGACCTGTCATGAGCCTGACTGAGAATTAAGTGAAAACAGAATGAGAAAACATAAGATTGGGGCCAGTGCTATGGCATAGTAGGTTAAGCCTCTGCCTGCGATGCCAGCATCCCATATGGGCGCCGGTTTGTATCTGGGCTGCTCCTCTTCTGATCCAGCTGTCTGCTAATGCTCTGGGAAGACAGTGGAAGATGGCCCAAGTCCTTGGGCACCTGCATCCATGCGGGAGATCCAGAGGAAGCTCCTGGCTTCGGATCAACCCAGCTCCATCCATTGTGGCCATTCAGGGAATGAACCAGCAGATGGAAGATCTTTCTCTCTGTCTCTCCCTCTCTCTCTCTGTAACTCTACTTCTCAAATAAATGAATAAATCTTTTTAAAATATGATTAAAGATTTTTGGAAGACATAAAGATTCAAAGAAGTAAATAAAAGAATTATCTAAATTACAGAAAAGATACCAACATCTATGGCTATGTATTTTTAATATCTTAGAGGAATGAGTGATCTCCTTGAAAATTATAAATTATGAAACTGATTCAAAAGAAGTAGAAAATGTGAAAAGTGCATTGGCCTCATGTGGCTTTATAGCAGAGCTCTATCTTCATTTTCAAGAGCAAATCATTTTTAATGTTATTTAAACCCGTGATTCCCATCCATGGCAGCACATTAGAATCACCTGGATGATTACAATGTATAGTCAAGTTTCAGTTTGAGACCCACTGATTTAAATTACTCTGAACGATAGAGAAAGATGGAAATCTCTCCAACTCGTTGCCAGAAGCTGCATAACCTTAATTTCAAAAGTGAGGAGAGCTTTCAATGGTCTAAAAATGATATTTACTATGTTTGGATAGAAATGTGTTTTCCACTGTGATGACAGATTTTCTTATATTAAAAATTCTCCAGTTAAACCAGACTTTGCTGTAGGTGGATTCTATGCTACCTGTCTTCTTTCACCTCCACTATGAACAAAGAATAACAAATTTCTTTAAATTTCATTTTAAGCCAGAACCAATCATGGTCAGCCAAGCCATATACTGCATACAGTACACTTGTCAGCCAAGGAATTTTATTTTATTTTATTTTATTTTATTTTATTTTTTTATAGGCAGAATGGACAGTGAGAGAGACAGAGAGAAAGGTCTTCCTTTGCCGTTGGTTCACCCTCCAATGGCCGCCGCGGACGGCGCACCACGCTGATCCGAAGGCAGGAGCCAGGTGCTTCTCCTGGTCTCCCATGGGGTGCAGGGCCCAAGCACTTGGGCCATCCTCCACTGCACTCCCTGGCCACAGCAGAGAGCTGGCCTGGAAGAGGGGCAACTGGGACAGAATCAGGCGCCCGGACCGGGACTAGAACCTGGTGTGCCGGTGCTGCAAGGCGGAGGATTAGCCTATTGAGCCACAGCGCCGGCCCAGCCAAGGAATTTTAACCTTTTTGAAAAACCACAAGTCTTTAAAAGACTAAGCTTTGTGCTAATGAAGTTCATGTAACAGACTATGTCATGGTCTCTAAAAATGATTTAAAAGGAGTCAGAATGCTAACGGAACTCCTCTAAGTGTTAAGCCTCTCAAGGCAACTACTTCAAAGAAGGCAAGACTATCTGGATGTGAAGATCTACTCTGTAGGTTCAAGGTTAGTCATTTTACTCTGAACAGTCTGAATGAAAGTAAGATTTGGTCTTAAAACATCAAGAACATTATGGCAACTGGCGCAGTGTGTTAAGCCACAACCTATACCTATGACACCAGCATCCCAGAGTCCTGGCTGTCCACTTCCAATCCAGCTCCCTGCTAATGCAACTGGGAAGACATAAGAAGATGGCCCAAGTGCGGGGTCCCCACACCCATGTGAGAGACCTAAATGGAACTCCGAGCTCCTGCCTTCAGCTTGGCCCCATCCCAGTCATTGCAGCCATTTGTGGAATGAAGCAATGGATTGAACATTCATATTTATTCATTATCTCTCTCTCTCTCTCCCTCAACCTCCCTCCCTCCCTCCTTCCTTCATTCCCTCCCTCCCTCCCTCACTGCCTTCCAAGTAAATAGATAAATCTTAAAAAAAAAATTTAAGGGAACTAAGAAACACACAGGATGATGAGGAACTAAGTCTCCTGGGACATGAGTCTTTAGGATATTTAGGCTTCTGGCTACTGAGATTTCTCTCAATTTCCTTCAAAGAGGCACAAATGAATGCTACATGCCATCCTTCACTCAATTCCAATAAACTGAATTCTCTGGCTCATTCTGCAGCTGATAACACAAATGGTCATGTAGGACATGGACATGAAGTTGACAAACAGAGAGAACCTAGGATAACTACAACTAAGAACAGCATTCAGATGCGCAGCAGGGGAAGAAATAGCAGACCATAAATAATTAACTTGAACAAAGACAGAAAGTAACATACACACACACACACACACACACACACACACACACACACATGACATTTCCCTATATTCTCATCTATTTCCTACTGATGCACTGTTATCTCTGCACCTCAACTCCAGATTAATTTTTATTTCTTTGGCAAACTCTATTTCAAAGCTTTATTCTTCTGATTGTAGCATCCTACCTTGACCTCAAAAGTAAAAGAATTGATCAGTGTGGCTGAGTGAAACACATCAGTGATAGAGAATACAGAAAATGTTTGAGTACCTTTGAAACTGGGAAATTATGAGCCTTTATGGTGGAAGATGGTGCAGAAGAGAGAAAGAAACAGAAAACACGCAATATGGCTTCCACTGGACAGCATCAGTATGGGGCCCACCGGGTTAGAGTTAATTAGCTTCTCTCTGTCCATGTATACTTCTTTTTCAGCTACAGGAGGTCACCATTCATGGCATCAATTTAAAAAACTAATCTGCCAGTACTTGATCTAAGATTTCAAGCTTTCCATTCAGTGAGGGAAAATATCTTGTCATTTCAGAAAAGCTGGAGCACTGAATGAAGGATTTAGAATTGGTCTAATTAAGCAAAAGTGGCTGATGAAAATTAACCTCAGAAAATAAAATCTGAAAATCTAACCTAACTAATGATATGTAAATTACTTTACTTGAAGAAAAAATTATATTTGAAGCCACGTAGAGTTGAGAGGTCCTTTTAACAAAGATCTGTCATGGTTAAGAATGTAGTATCCAGGGAGGAAGAGTCCTTTTCAATCCCAGATGGGACTGTGAGCTGCAAATGTCTTGCTTCATATTAAGGTGCCAAATGATGCAATTTTTAAGGAAAAGCAAATATTAAAGAGACTAACATCTCAAAAACAATCATAAGTATGAATCCTGTCATTCATTGCAGCACACCAGTATGCTCCCTTGGAGCTCCATACTTAACCCCGCCATAACACATCCCACCGTGAATCATCTTGTCTTTTTGTTAACCAACATTCCCCACTTAACTATATCTTAGTCATACTGTACCCACTAGGCCTTGGCAGAGTACCTCATTCATAATATGTGTTTAATAAATATATGAAAAATAAAGGAATTTTGCATTCATGTTTCTATGTTCCTATAGTTTTTAAATGATGCCTTGAATACTAACGGGATCAGATAAAAATTTATTTGAATGAATTGGTTAAGGACAGATTCACTTTTGCATATGATGGTTACAAGAGAAGTCTTGAACCAAACCAGCCACTTCAATGAAAAGGATAATTTCATGAGGCATCTCATGGTCTTATAACTTCCTCTCAGGCTATGCCCCATCTGTACAGCCGTATCCATGCTGTACTGTGTGAAAGAACCAGTGAGGAAGAAATTATCTTAAAAAACAAAAAGAGCTACTGAAATTTCCCCTAATTCAAAGCCTGGGGTTTTTCTGATTTCTCTTTTGGGTTGATGATGAGGAATCAGTTAATCATAATATAATGTAAACTTTGGTAATTTATTGCTCCAAAAATCTCCCAACAAGAGGTAGTCTGCCAAACTATTCCCCATAATTCAAGTGTTGCTTCCCTTAAAACAATAATAACAAAATAAAGATGTTGAAACATGGCCACTATTTACTTCTAAACAGAAGCTTGGAAGCTTGTTGCTCACATGGATTGAACTCAATCTCATGGCTCCTATCAATGAACCAGAGTCAGGCATTACATGCAACTGGGATTCAATAAGCTCTTGACACTTTGAATGAGTCCAAAGTATTGTAAGGAAAGTCAGAGATCATCACAGAAATTCTACCACTTCCTAGAATGATTGCTTAGGTCATGCTTATGTATCTACTGTAACCCTTGAGTAAGCAACCTTTGTTTTTTGTTTTTTGTTTTTTTTTTTTTTTTTTTTTTTTGACAGGCAGAGTGGACAGTGAGAGAGAGAGAGACAGACAGAAAGGTCTTCCTTTTGCCGTTGGTTCACCCTCCAATGGCCGCCGCGGACGGCGCGCTGCGGGCCGGCGCACCGCGCTCCTCCGATGGCAGGAGCCAGGAGCCAGGAGCCAGGTGCTTTTCCTGATCTCCCATGGGGTGCAGGGCCCAAGCACCTGGGCCATCCTCCACTGCACTCCCGGGCCACAGCAGAGGGCTGGCCTGGAAGAGGGGCAACCAGGACAGAATCTGGCGCCCTGACTGGGACTAGAACCCGGTGTGCCGACGCCGCAAGGCGGAGGATTAGCCTGTTGAGCCACGGCGCCGGCCGAGTAAGCAACCTTTGTATCTGACACAAAAAGAGAAACCCATCAGTCCCTATCCCTCTCTTCATTTGAAATATTCTTTTCCTGTTTTCCTCATCTGATTTCCTGGTCCATCACTCTTCTCTCAACTCATCTTTCTATTTTGTTGTGTTCTCTTCTTACTACATCTAACACCCAAAAACGATTCTCACTTTTCCTGCAGGCATTGTTTAAAAGAATTTTCCAGATCATTGAAACTTACTCGTTTAAACTAAAATCCCTTTGCAAATTACTTTATATATTGTGGTTGAGATTTTCTAGAATGTACCATTTGTTCCCTTTACTATTTAACAGAGTGTACATACACTATACAACTTGAGACTTTCTTGCCTATGCAGTCTTATCAATCTAAACAGCCCCTCAGGTACTTCTGAGAAGCCCAGAGCTCTCTTCCACATACTACCCAGCCCCAGATCACTGAATATTACTATTGTTTTCTATGTCATTTTTTGTAGCTCCATATTTCCTTACTGTCAAGAAGAGCTTTTACTTTGCATCTTTGTCATTATATCCTACTTTTGCTGTTTCCCCTCCTACTCTCCAGTCTGCTGTGGGATGGGTAGGTAGACATCCAACTGCGTGTGACAGGTTTTCCTGATATATCTTCACTAATCTTTGAAAAGGGTCTACGGCCCGTTCTGTGAGTAAAGTTAAATGGATTTATGACAAATATTTCATTTTTAAAAAGATTTACTTATTTCTGAAAGACAGAGACACAGATAGAGAAAGAAAGAGACACAGAGAGATCTTCCTTCTGCTGGTTCATTCCACAAATGGCTACAACAGCCAGGGCTGAGCCAGGGCTGGGCCAGGCTGAAGCCAGCAGCCCAGAACTCAATCCAGGTCTCCCACATGGGTGTCAGAGTGCCAAGCACTTGGGTCATCATCTGTTGCCTTCTCAGGCTCATTAGCAGGAAGCAGGATTAGAAGTGGAGCAGTTGGGACTCAAACCAGAACTCCAATGTGTGATGCTGGTGTCGCAAGTGGTACCTTAGTGGCTACTTAACAAAGCAGATGTCTATGACAAATATTTCAAGAGCTCAAAGACCCTTATACAACCCTGAGTTTGGGATCATATGAGGGATAAAAGAAGATAAGTAAAGTAGAATAACATTTCAGATCTGGATAGATGGAGTATCACTGTCATTTGTATTCATATAGAAGTGCTGTTTCCAGGACAGTTTGTATTCATGATTTTAGACTGCAGTGCATTTGTGTAATCTATCATCATTCTGCATTTAAACTGCAGATAAAAAAAAGAAACAGAAAAGGACAAAACACTGACCTTTCAAGTTAGACATCGTCACAGGGTAGAGCTTCCTCAGTCATCTCCACGTGCTACCCTTTCAGTGCACTGCCTCCATCTCCGGACATTCATCTGCCACAAGCTAAGTGACCCAGTGCCATCAGCACAAGCTCCCCTTGTCATTCTCCCTTCCCAGACCCCATTAACTACCCCTTCTCTTCAGTTTACTTAAAAAATGTTTTTAATAAGGGAAAAGCAGGTCTTTATTCTGTCCTCACAAATGCCTTTAAAATAATAATACAGTCAGGGCGTTTTGCTGTTCCATTGTAAAAAACACTAACAAATAATATTATTGATCAGCTCCTCCCTCCCACTACTTGGCAGTAGTTGTTATTTCTTCTTCTCCTAAATCAACTCTATTGAGTATATGTAAGGTATATCCATGATGTTATGGGACAGCTGCAGACAGTAAAAAGGTTCCTGTAGTGAAGCACGTGAATGCATCCCTCATCTCACATGCTTACCCAGCTCTGCTTGTTTTTGTGGCAAGAGAAGCTACAATCTACGCATTTCTCATGAATCTCATACACAGTACAGTTTTATTAACTATCATCCCCCTGTTGCACATTAGATCTCTTTTCAGTTTCTTAAAGAGCAATCTTGCCACTATCAATGGCTTATCCCTCACTTTCCCCATTTAAAACAGGCAGTTTCATGATTCTGGTGTGTTTAGTTCAATCCGGGTCTAATATGTATTTAACCTTTTTCTCACTCAAGCTTGCCAAAATTCTAATTCATGGTTCCTGCATACTCCTGTTTCCTAAACACCGGCTCCTCTCCCTCTGCTCAAATCTATCCTGAATAGAACAGTGCCCTACTCTTTCATCACTGACCTCACAATCTCTACTTCCTCAACACTCTGATTGGTTAGCTCTCAAAATATTCCTTGCTCCATCTGAATGCTATATTTTACCTTCGGTTCCTTTTATAGTGCTTCATACCACCTACCTCCTCCTGTTCATTCTTACATTAGTGGCTTCCAGTTTTATATGCTCCCTATAGTTTTGTGGACAGAATTAATGAAACTCATCAAGATACTCTTTCCTCATCTGTCTACTCCAGAGTCCCATCCATGACCACACTTTAATATCTTCAACTTCCTCTCAAGACATTTTTTAAATGCCTTGGAATTTAAGTGACTACTTTCTGAATTTTATTTATTCAACTTCTTTCCCTTTTATATCCTTCCCAAAACCTCTAGAGAAAGAATTACATTTGTTACTGGTCTCCACACCCCCTGCCCCCTCCTCCTCCCTCAGACTGTAACTGTCAATAGCAGGAGTGAACTTCTGAACATTTAGAAAGGAGTCGGGTACTGCATTATATAA
This sequence comes from Sylvilagus floridanus, assembly GCA_949820135.1. Taxonomy (NCBI): domain Eukaryota; kingdom Metazoa; phylum Chordata; class Mammalia; order Lagomorpha; family Leporidae; genus Sylvilagus; species Sylvilagus floridanus. Next base: position 125,874,678 of record OX463223.1, read on the forward strand.
TACCTATTCTTTAAACTGTACAACTGTGCACTGCAAGAGAAGATTGGCATGTGACATGCTCAATTCTAAATAAAACCAAAATAAAATAAAACTGCTTCCTCTTCATATATTGTAGCATCTAGACATTTACGTCATAACAAGAATAATAAACGCAATCAAGTAAAAGTCCTAATGGATGTACAGATAGTAATAATGTTCAACAAAGACCCAAGTTAAATTTTTTATAAATGTATGAGCTATGTATTTAAATTGACAAATCTTTGAGATGCTTGGATAAAAACTATTATATTACATTTATATCTGTCCATATATCTAACAAAACTAATATTATTGTTTGCCCTAGGACAACCCTCCTAACCTGAACATAGAAACGTGACAAAATAATCATTTACCTTATAGAAGATCATAAAAAGGTCATCAAGTTTCCCATGCAAATCACCTGGAATGCAAATGAACAATCACAATCAGTAGGAAACAAGGCGCAATGCCCACTGTCTTATTTTTTTTTTAAGATTTATTTATTTTATTTGAGAGAGAGAGAGAGAAAAAATCTTCATCTGCTGGTTCATTCACCAAATTGCTGCAATGACCCAAGGCTGGGCCAAGCCAAAGCCAGGAGCCAGGAGCCTCTTTCAGGTCTCCCATGTGGGTGCAGGAGCCCAACACACTTGGGCCATCTTCCACTGCTTTCCTAGGCACATCAGCAGGGAGCTGGGTCAGAAGTGGAGCAGCCAAGACTTGAATCAATGTCCATATGGGAGGCCAGTGTCACAGGTGGGGGGCTTAACTCACTATGCCACAATGCTGCCTCCCCCATAGTCTTATAAAATCGTTAAACTGAAACACTGCTGATATACTTCAAGTGTTCTCAGAACATTAGATTTTTACCCTATGATGATGTTAATTCAAAGGTAATTTGCAGGGTGGCCATTTGGCACAGCAATTAAGATGCTCCTATCGCACACCAGAGTGCCTAGTTCTGTTTCTGATGTCAGCTTCCTCCTAATGTGCAGCCTAGGAGGCAGTGGTGACGGCTCAAGTCCTTGGGTCCCTGCTACCTGTGTGGGAGACCTGGATTGAAGTCTCAGTTCCTGGCTTCAGCATGGTCCAGCCCCAGCTGTTACAGGCATTTGGGAAGTATATCAGCTGATAGAAAATCTATTTTACCCTTTCTTTTCTTCTTTTAAAGGCAATTTGTTTGCATAGCACTCTTTTCTTACCTCCTCTCAGAGACAGCATCCAGTAGTGCAAATACCTGTCCACTCTAGCCGTTTACACGGGTTTCGCTGACTCTGGGCCAAGCACTGAGCTGAGGGTTTTACATGAATTCCTTGTTCAATACATGCTGTGAGATAGGTATTCTTTTCATCATTCTCATTTTACAAGTGAGGCACGGAATAGTTAGGTTTAGGCAGCTACCCAGCTAGCAACTATCAGAGCTGGTATTCAAAACCAACTTTATGTGGCTTCAAACTCCAGCTGGGAGCAATTAGTCCTGCTGCTTACAGTGTAATCCCCAGGGGAGCAGTAACAGTATCTGTCTTAGTCAGCATTAAACCCCCAAGAGCCTCCCGTAGTAGCTGGTGCACAGTAGGCACTCAATAAACACAGTTAATCACTAAATGCATAGCTGTTTAAAGCTGTATTTTAAAGAACAAGCTCCAACAGTAGCATCTGAAATTTAAAAATTGTAAGTATATGGTTGACAGTTATAGGAAATAAAAAAGAAAGCCAACTAAGGGGAACCAAATGAATCTATGAAGCCCTTAATTAAAAAGTAACAGTGATCATGTGAATATTCAAAAGCTCTATTCGGATAACTATTGCTAGGTAAAGTATCTGTCTTTCATAAGCTCTGTTCATAAATTTTATTCTTAATTACCATAGAATTTAATTTAGGAATACTTTTCCTCAGTTTGCTTAAAGTCCCACAATCAGATTAATCCAATGTATGCAACAGAAGACACTAATTATACTGAGAACAATAAAATTAAAACCCATGTCACCAGAACTTAGTTATAAAATATGGCAATATTAATTATAATATTTAGTTATAATATTAAGATCATAATATTCACGTTAATATATTGTATGTTTAAATATCATTGATTTTAATACAGTTGTACTCCAAATATAAGAAAATAAAGGTAGAAGGATTTCTAATTAGACAGCAAATTAAAAACTTGTATCATAGGAATATAGACACAAAGATACTGTAAACAAAACCATGAATACAGAATTGGTTATCATTTATAACACAGCTGTAGACTAGAAAGTTTCCTATATTTCATGCATGTTAAGAACTATGCAGTTGGGCCGGCACTGTGACGTAGTGGGTAAAGCTGCCACCTGCAGTGCCAGCATCCCATATGGGTGCCGGTTTGAGTCCCAGCTGCTCCAATTCTGTTCCACCTCTCTGCTATGACCTGGGAAAGCAACAGAAGATGTCCGAGTCCTTGGGCCCCTGCACCCGCATTGGAGGCCCAGAAGAAGCTCCTGGCTCCAGATCGGCACAACTCCGGCCGTTACGGCCAATTGGAGAGTGAACCAGTGAATGGAAGACCTCTCTCTCTCTGTCTCTCCTTCTCTCTGTTTAACTCTGACTTTCAAAGTAATTAAATAAATCTTTAAAAAAAGAGAGAGAGCGAGCGAGCTATGCAGGCATTATTTAGATGTCCATATAAAAATGCATCATGAAATTAAAATAATGGTAAATTTTGAACACAATTTCTCTCCCTTTCCTAATACTATCTTAAATAAAAGATGGTTTTTGAAAAGATGGCTCCAATTCTAAATTTATAAATTGTAAATATTTCAAATTTTTGAAATTTTGATGATGACCAAACTTTCCAAGTTCAATGGGCCATTAAAGATAGAAAATAATAATTCCTATAGTAAGAGAACATACTGGTCTTTGGTTTTCCTTCTCGTAATGTTTCTACGTGGACAAACTCTGGAAATAAATGTCCAAGATGAAGAAATCTTTAAATGAATGGAATTTCCAATCAACCCAACCCATAGTTTTTGTCTCATGATGGAAATTGAAATATCAACCAAACAGCATACGATGAGAGTCAGCAGACATAGCGTTGCTCCTAACTGGGGCACAGAAAAACCTGGTTTTTAATTCTGATACTGCCATTAAGTAGCCTAGCGGGGGTGGAGGTGGGGGTGGGGGTAGCACACAGAAATGCATACAATGCACTTTCCTCTCAGGACCTCAATTTCATCCTTAAGAGCAAAGGGTAGACTAGACCATCTCTCTCTCTCTTTTTTTTTTTTTTAAGATTTATTTATTTATTTTAAAGTCAAGAGTTATACAGAGATAGGAGAGGCAGAGAGAGAGAGTCTTCCATCTGCTCCCCAGATGGCCGCAACAGCTGGAGCTGCACCGATCAGAAGCCAGGAGCCAGGAGCCAGGAGCCAGGAGCTTCTTCCAGGTTTCCCACACAGGTACAGGGGCCCAAGGATGTGGCCCATCCTCTACTGGTTTCCCAGGCCATAGCAGAAAGCTGGATCAGAAGTAGAGCAGCCAGGTCTGGAACCGGCACCCATAGGGGATGCCGGCGCTTCAGGCCAGGGCGTTAACCCACTGCGCCACAGCACCGCCTCCGACTAGACCATCTCTGTAAGAACCCCATCTCTGTAAGAACCCCTCAGTTCTTACACTATGGGATGCTAGCATTTCCTTGCCCTCTAATTAATTCATATCTTCTTCCAGATTCCATTCACCAAACATTAAGTCTGCAATGGTATGCTGGAAACACACCTTCTGTTTTGGCTTTAACATGATGGCAAATCCAGCCCTGGCATCACATGCTGGCAGGGTTTCCTGAGCCTTATGACTCGACGTTCTTCATTTCCATGAAAAGTAAGGCCCCCAGTGCTAAGGCATATCATCTGCAAGGCAGAGACCGGTGGCCTGGCTGTGCTGGAACTGAACCTTTAGAGAGTCTTCAAAGACCTCAGTTAGGACAAGCAAGAGCTCTGCACTTGCTACTTCAAATCCCTCTCGCCACGGTCAGATGCTGGGCATGGGAATGGTTTAATTAGATTGTCAGATCCACTTCTACCTAGCAGAAACACAGGCTAAAAATTGATTCGGAAAATAACAATCACTGTTTTGTAACCCAAAGGCTTAATTAGAAGTAAGGGAATTGCTGTTCCTTCCACGCACCCCATTCTCAGGCAGTTGCAAGCACGCTGAGCACCAACTGTGATGAATTTCAATGTGTACTCTTTCTTGAAGCAATATCCTGCCAGGCTGACCTATATGATAACAAAATCTCAAATCCTGTTATTTAGAAGAACAAGAAACAGATTTCTGGGACATTCCCACTCTTCTACAGGCTGCAGAGACCAGTTGGAAAAATCTAAAACAGCAGCCAAGGGCAATACATAGTTTACTCTCCAGCTTGACTTGGGCTTTTGTCTACCCCACATAAGTGGCACGCAGAGACCCACCTAGAAAAAGCAACGTGCAACAAAGATAATGAGAGCTAGACGGAGGGCAAAGAACGCTTATTCCACCCATGGGTGGTTTTCCATATTAAAATGCTGCCTGCCTTTATAAAAAGCTATGAGTTCTTTTAATTTCTCACATAATTAATTCCTACCAGCTGGTATGCAAAACAAAGACAAGATGGGGAACAGTATTATCATGATAGATAATTCTATATTAACATTTTTCCCTTAACACAGTCCAATTTACACAGTTTTCAAGTTAGGCAAATGATCTAGGACCACGAGGCTCCTAAATATTAATTTGACAACTCTAGTCTGAAACTTACCACAGATTGTTATCTCTTTGGAGGGAGAAGTATTTATGTGAGTGAAATTCGACTTCTGCATGAGGATTTTCTTGGTTTCAAACAGCACCTCTAAGACATAATGAGCATGAAGTATCTGCGAGGGGGAAGCAGAAGAAAGAGATGTAATAAACCAGGAGGCAAGACGTAGCTGTGTAGAAAACTGTAACATGGAGCGCATGAGCACAACGTAGGTTGCTGCATTTCGAGCAGCAGCTAAGTCATTCGCAGCTTTGTCTACCACATAGGAAGCCCTCAGTAGATATTTGTAATTGAACGAATGACTGGTTCCTAAGACATTTACATCTTTGTAATTGGCATTATCCATCTGCAAACATTTCTGATTATTCTTGGTCCATAGAGCCCAACGAGGTGATAGGACAAAAGGAGACCGCGTTGGCCCTAAAACATGTGCAAGTAATAGTAATAAGAGGAGAGAAGCAGAGGGCATTCGTCTAGTGGTTAGGATGCCTGCATCTCACGCTGGCGTGCCTGCGTAAGTATTCCTGGCTCTGGCTGTTGGCCCCGGCTTCATGTTAATGAAGACCCTTGGAAACAGCAGTGATGGTTCAAGTGATTGGGTCCCTGTCACCTACACAGGAGACCTAGATTGAGTTCCCTGCTCTTGGCATCAACCTGGCCCAGCCTTGGCCATTATGGACATTTGGGGAATGAGCCAGCAGATGGGAGCTCTATATTTATATCTGTCCTTTTCTCTCTGCCTCTCAAGTAAATAAATCAGTTTAAAAAGAGAGAGAGAAAGAAATAAAGAAAAGAAAAGAAAAGGAGAGAGAGCATGAGAGCATGCAAAAGAGAACAACCAGGGGCTAGTGTTGTAGCTGCTATCTGCAATGTCAGCATCCCATTTGGGCGCTGGTTCGAGTCCTAGGTCCTGGCTTCTCTACTTCCAATCTAGCTCCCTGCTAATGCACCTGAGAAAACAGCAGAAGATGGCCCAAGTAATTGGGCCCCTGTGTGTCTCCCCTATGTGGGAGACCCAGATAGAGCTCCTAGCTTCAATTTGGCCCAGCTCTGGCTGTTGTAACCATTTGGGGAGTTAACCAGCAGATAGAAGATCTCTATATCTACTTTTCTCTCTGTAACTCTGCCTTCCCAATAAATAAATACATTTTTTTTTGAAGAAAGAGAACAAGTAGACAAAGTTTGTTGAAGAGGTATTGCTTTGTGTTTGTTGGGACATCCTGCCATCTGAAATGGAAAGTAGGTGTTGCTGGGCTCAGAGATCTTACAAGGCAGCCAGAATGGCTCCCAAGGAACTTCTGAATCAGACCTCCCAGGTATGGCTCCAATATTTGAAATACAGCCTTGAGAATTTTCAGAACAACAAGCACATTTCTATAAAATCTAATTATAAAACATATTCCAAACCCCAGTAAAGCACTTGGATTATCTCCTATTTATTACTATTCATCCCATTACTCTTCTGCAGTTACAGAATTAACGAGATTATAACTTTTTTTGGTATAGGTTTACTTCATTTTTCCCCCTGGATATTTTTCTTATAATATACTTGTCATTTCCCCTTTTTTCAATTATAAAATATTTCAAGTACATAACCCAAAATATAGCAAAGATGTGACTACCACACAAATTTAGTAAATATTAACAAGTTTCAGAATTACTTAGAACTGTGCTATCCAATATGGTAGCCACATGGGGTATTATGGAATTGAAATCTGAACTGAGATTCACTGAAAGTGCAAATTCATAGTAGACTTCAAAGACTAAGTATAAAGGAAAAAAGTAAAAGATCTCATGAATAATTTTAATACAATTGCCTATTAAAATGATAAGATTTTGTGGCCGATGTTGTGGTACAGCATGCTAAGCTGCCATCTGCAATGCCAGCATCCCTTATGGGCACCAGTTCGAGTCCTAATTGCTCTACTTCCCATCCAGCTCACTGCTAACATACCTGGGAAAGCAGCAGAAGATGGCCCAAATGCTTGGGCCCTTGCATCCATGTGGGGAAACCCAGATGGAGTGCCAGGCTCCTGGCTTCAGCCTTACCCAGAACCAGCCATCGTGGCCATTTGAGGGAATGAACCAGCAGATGGAAGATTCTCTCTCTCTCTCTCTCTCTCTCTCTCTCTCTCGATCTCTGTGTGTGTGTGTCTCCCTGTCTGTAACTCTTCCTTTCAAAAAAATAACTTTTTTAAAAATGATAATATTTCATATATTAAATATATTCTTAAAATTAATTTCATCTTTCTTACTTTAAATGTGACTACTAGAAATTCTAAATTATGTACATGGCTCATATTATATTTCTATTAGAAAGCACTGGTTTAAATTACCGAAGGCTGAAAGAAGGGCCATAGCTATATGTGGTTCATATATTGCTCTGAGTATAGGCTTAAGGTAGAACCCTTTGAGCCAGTACTCTCTCATGGTACCCTGAAATTTCCATTTTAATACCTATAAAAATAATAATTTTTTCTTCCCTAGCCCTAAAACATATGATTTTTAAGTTTTGAGAATTTTCATGATTCAATACTTGTTGCAGGGCAGGTATTAAGGTATAATGGTTATTAAGCCACTGCTTGGGACACCTACATCTCATATTAAAGTGCCTGGGATTGAGTTCTGGCTCCTCCACTTTTTTTTTTAAGATTTATTTATTTGAAAGTGTTAAATTGGAATTTGCATAGAAAATTAATCAATTTTTAAAAAAATATGTAGGATCTCTGTCCTTAATGTGCTGTACGTTGTTATTTAATGCTATAACTAGTACTCCAACAGTATTTTTCACTTTGTGTTGCTATGTGGGGGCAAACTGTTGAAATCTTTACTTAATATATACTAAACTGATCTTCTGTATATAAAGAGAATTGAAAATGAATCTTGATGTGAATGAAAAGGGAGAAGGAGCGGGAAAGGGGGAAGAGTTGCGGGTGGGAGGGAAGTTTGGGGGGGGAGCCATTGTAATCCATATGCTGTACCTTGCAAATTTATATTCTAAATAAAAGTTAAATAAATAAATAAATAGCATGGATTATGAAGGAAAAAATATTTATTTATTTGAAAGTTAGAGTTATACAGGGGGGCGGGGGAGGCGGTCTTCTATGCAATGTTTCACTCCCCAATTGGCCACAACAGCTAGAGCTGAGCCGATCCAAAGCCAGGAGCCAGGAGCTTCTTCTGGGTCTCCCATGTGGGTGCAGGGGCCCAAGGACTTGGGCCATCTTCTACTGCTTTCCCAGGCCATAGCACAGAGCTGGATTGGAAGAGGAGCAGCCGGGATGAGAACTGGTACCCATATGGGATGTGGATGTTTCAGGCCAGTGTGTTAATCCACTGTGCCACAGCACTGGCCCCTCCTCCACTTTTGATCTAGCTTCCTGTCGGTGCACCTGAGAGGCAGCAGGTACTGGCCCAAGTAATTGGGTTCTTGCCACCCATAAGGGAGATTGAAATTGAGTTCCTGACTCCTGGTTTTGGCCTGGCCAGCCCTGCCCATTGTGGGCATTTGGGGAATGAACCAGTGGGAGGAAGACCTCTTGGTGTTTCTCCCTCTTTCTCTGTCACTCTGCCTTTCAAATAAAGAAAGAAAACTTAAAAATAAGTACTGTTTTAAAGAGAAAGGAAACAGGATTTCTGAGAATTAGGAGGAAACAGAAAGGCCCCTGGATACTGATTAATGAGGAGAAGCCCACATTTCATGTGTATCCAAGACTTAATAGGCTGCAATGTAGTTCCCCACAAAAGCTTCTAAATCCATTTAATCCACAACTTGAATCAAAACTTAAACATGAATGTTCCTTTAGCCACATTTTAGAGCCATGGGAAAAAGCATTTTTGTATAATGGCTTACGCCAGCACATCTGTTGATTCCCAGCACTGGGTTCAGTGTTACCTTAACAGGTCCATTTGTAGCACTGATCAGAATAGTCTTGTTTTTCCAAAATGTTAAATTAACATAATGACTGAGAATATATTACAACAACTGAAAATCCTTATTATTAAAATAACTTTTCTGGGTCCTAGCTTGGCTAAAAACTACGTTGGTTTTGGGTTTAGAATTATTTATTTATTTGTTTGAAAAGCAGAGAGAAATTCCCCAAATGTCTGTGGGCACTAGACCAGATTGAAGCCAGGAGTCAGGAGCTCAGTTTGGGTCTCTCTCAAGTACTTGGTCTCCCAATTCGGGCATCCTCTGTTGCCTCCTAGGGTCACAGTAGCAGGAGTGCTGGAATCAGAAGCAGGGCTGCAACTTGAACTGAGGTACTCAGACATGGGACACGGGATATTGGATATGGAATATGGGATGTGTCTTAATTGATGTGCCAAATGCCTGCTCCAGGAGGTAAGCATCTTACCCAGCACCCTAAATGCTAGTCTACATGCCCACTTCTAAAATCACTGCTAATATTAGTATTTTTAAAGGCTTTCTTTTAATAGCATTATAATTGGGCTTACAATTGCAATATTAAATACTCAAAACAATTAACTCAGATATTGGTTTCTACATTTATAAACATATTCAGATGTAATAACAAGTTAAATGAAGTATTCATTGAAAGGCAGTGAAGGAGGAAAATATGACCTTTAAAGGACCACTTCTTTTTGTTTTAAAAGGAACTAGTTTTTGAATGGACAGACAACTCATTTTTAGTTGACATAAAAATTTAAGTGGTAAAAAGGGATAGAATAATGAAAAGTTTCATTCTTCCCTAGACATCAGTCCCACATCCCTGTTCCCAGAAACAGCCATAAGTAAGTGTCTTCAGTATTTTTCCCAAAAATATCCTATGCATTTGAAAGCATACAAAAATTAATATAACCACACATGAATATGCAAATATATGTAAATCTATAATCCCTTAAATAAAATGTGGTATATCCATACAAAGTAATATATATCATTTGGCTAACATGGGAAAGAAGTACTGGTATATGCTACAGAATGGGTGAACAGTAAAAACATGCCAAGTAGAAGAGGCAGACATAAAAGACCTCCTATTTTGGACAATCTCTTTCATATGTAATGTCCACATTAGAAAACTCCATAGAGACAGAAAGGAAATTAGTGGTTGCCAAGGATTTTAAGGAGATGGGAAAAGGATGTCACTGCTACTGGGTAGAGGGCTTTGTTTGGGGATGATAAAATGTTCTGGAATTAAATAGCAGCAAGAGTTGCACAACATTTTGAACATACGAAAACCCACTGAATTATACACTTTGAAACAGTTAAAATGATTAATTTTATGTTCTGTGAATTTTATCTCAGTTTTTAAAAATCAAGATATATAATCCTTAATTTTTTATGCATGGGAACATATACACTGCTTTGAAACTTTTATTTCTCCTGTAACAACATAACTTTTTCAATTTTATACAGTCAAAATTATCAATCTTTTCCATTATGGCTCCTTGGATTCATGTATATGTTATTTCCTTGAACATATGAAGCATATTTTTGTTACTCTGGGAGGCAGAGAGCAAGCCCCTAACTGCTGATTCACTCTCCAAATGCCTGCAATGACCAGGACTGGGCCTGGCCAAGGCTGGGAGCCAGGAGCTTAATCTGGCAGAGAACTAACCATTTGAGCCATCACCTGTTCCCTCTCAGAACCTACATTGGCAGGAAACTGGAACTGGGAGCCAGAACCTGGATTCAAACCTAAGCACTATGATATGACAGCCAGGCATCCCAATCAGCAGCTTAACCACTATACTGAATGCCTGCCACTAAGCAGTTAATGTTATTATCTAAATATCTCTTTCCATTATTTGTGGTGCGTCTCAGTTTTCTTTCATGCATCCTATAGTCTCCTTTATTTGTAGTGAGTTCTGGACATTGTATAAGGGGTTTTCAAAAGTTCATGGAAAGTACATATTATGAAAAAAATGATAATTTCAAAATGTTTTTGCACAAAAGTAAACTCATCTTTTAATTCCATTTTCCATGAACTTTTTGAAGCACCTTGCATATGAAAAATTAGAGACATGATTTAAAAGCCTATTTACTTCCAAAGAGGATTTAAATTTACTGTTGGCAGGTGGCTAGGAGCACGAGTTATCTAGGATGATCTTAATTCAATTTTGGAATTAGATAATTCAAAGCTATGCTTCAACCCCTGCAGAGCCAGGCAACTTCCAGTTCACTCTTACTCCTCCAGTCTGCCCTCAAGGCCCTAACCTGGGAATGAGGTTTGGGGTGGTTTCAGAGCAAATGGTGGAGCAGGTAGCTCTGAAGTGCCATCTCTGCAGAGAAAAATTGAGAAATCAAGGAAAAAAAATTGAGAATCAACTTTGCCGTAACTCTGAGAAATGTTCAAAGTTTACAACAAACACACACTTAAGAGAAACTTACAATGGCCATCTCATGCAGGAAGTCAAGACTAAGGTAGTTGTAATGGCCTAAGAAGTGAAGGGGGGCTGGGGTGCAGTGGCACTGTGGCAAAGCGGATTAAAGCCCCAGTCTACAGCGCCAGCATCTCATATGGACGCTGGTTCGAGTCCCAGATGCTCCACTTCTGATCTGGCAGAAGGCAATAGAAGATGGCCCAAGTCCTTGGGCCCCTGCACCTGTGTGGGAGACCTGGAGGAAGCTCCTGGCTCCGGCCCCTGGATTACCACCGCACCGGCTGTTGCGGCCAACTGGGGAGAACCAGAAGATAGTTTGAGGTGAATGAAAATGAAAACACAACATACCAAATCTTATGGGATACAGCAGAAGTGTATAGCTGTAAATGGCTGTATTAGAAATAAAGACTTCAAATCAATAACCTACCAACACTTTAATGAGCTAGAAAACAAAAGCAAACTAAACTCAAAGCTAGCTGAAGAAAATGAAAATTGCAGTGGAGATAAATGAAATGGAAAACAGAAAAACACTAAAGAATATCAACAAAACAAAAAGTTCTTTGAAAAGATGAAAAAATCCTTTAGCTAGAATGATTAAGAAAAAACAGAAAATGCAAGTAATTAAAATCAGAAAATAAAATGAGGCCATTATCATTCACCTTATAGAAATAAAAAAAAGGTTATAAGTGCATACTATAAGCAAGTATACACTGACAGATAGCGTGGATGAAATGAACAAATTACTAGAAACACACAAATTACCAAAATAGATTCAGGAAGAAACAGAAAATCTGAACAGATCTAGAACAAGTAGAGACATCAGATCAGTAATCAAAAACTTCCTCACAAAGAAAAATCCAAAACCAGATGGCTTCACTGATGAACTCCATTAAACATTTAAACAAGAATTAACACCAGTGCTTCTCCAACTCTTCCAAGCAGTAGAATAAGAAGGGAGTGGGTATTTGGTCTAGCACTTAAGACATTGGTGAAGATCCATGTATCCACATTGGAGTGGTTCCACTCAATTTGAGGCTCTGGATCCTGACTACAGGTTCCTGCTAATGCAGACCCTGGGAGGGAGCAATGATGGTTCAAGTAATTAGGACCCTGCCACCCACATGGGAGACCTGGATTGATTTCCCAGCTACTGGCTTCAGCCTGGCCCAGTGCTACCCATTGTAGCCATTTGGAATATGAACCAGCAGGTGGGAGCTTGCTCGCTCACTCTCTCTCATAAGTAAATATAATTTTAAAACAAAAACGGGACTGGCATTTGTCAAACAAGTTAAGCTGCCACCTGGGACATATCAGAATGTCTGTTTTGAGTCCCAGTTCCATTCTCCATTCCAGCTACACCTTAGGAGGTACCAGATGATGGCTCAAGTACTCAGGTCCCTGCTACCCATGTGGGAGATCCAGACTGAGTTCCCAACTCCTGTAGTTGGCCTGGCCCAGTCCTTGCTGCTATAAACATTTGAAAAGTAAAGCAGCAGATGGGAGATCTCTCTCTGTTTCTCTGCCTTTCAAATAAGTAAAACAAATAATTAAATATTTTATAAAGAAATAGAAAAGGAAACAATTCCTAGCTCATTCAATAAGACCAGTATTAACCTGGTGCTACAACCAAAGATATTACAAGAAAAAAATTACAGATAAATAGCTCTTACAAACATAGATTCAAAAATCCTGAACAAAAACACCAGCAAACCAAATCCAACAACAGTTTAAAGGAATTACATACAAGGACCAAGTTGGAAGTATCCCAGGAATATATAGGTAGTTCAACATAAGAAAATTAACCAATGTAATACATCACATCAATAAAATGAAGGAAAAAGAAGCACAAAATTACCATAAATGATGCAGAAAAATCATTTGACAAAATCCAATACTCTCATGATAAAACCATACAGAAAACTGAGACTAGAAGGAAATGTCCCCAACATGACACAAGGCATTTATGAAAAAAATCACAACTAACATCAAACTCAATGGTGAAAGACTGAAAACTTTCCCTCTAAGATCAGGGATAAGAAAAACATGCCAATTTCACCACTGCTATTTAATATTGTGCTGGAAGTACTAGCCAGAGAAATTAGGCAAGAAAGAGAAACAAAAGGTATCCATTTCAGAAGAGAGGAAATAGGGGCAGGTGTTCAGCCTAGCAGTTAATATGCCTGCATCCCATATTGGAGTGCCTGGATTCAAGTCATGGCTCCACTTCTGATTCCAGCTTCTTGCTATTGTAGACCCAGGGAGGCAGCAGGTGATGGCTCAAGTAGTTGGCTCTCTGCTACCCATGTGGGGAAACATGGATTGAGTTCCCAACTCTCAGCTTCAACCTGGCCCAGCTCTGGCTTTTGCAGGTATTTGGGGAGTGAACCAATAAATGGGAGCTGTGTGTGTGTGTGTGTCTGCTTCTCAAATAAATAAATTTTTTAAAGGAAGCAGTTAAACTATCTCCATTTACAGACAACATGACCTTGTATATGGAATATACCAAAGAATATACACAAAATATATACACAAATATATACACAAAAATATACACAAAAACTACTAGAGTTACTAAGTCTATGCAGCAAAGTTGCAAAATATAAAATCAACATTAAAACAATGAACAATCCGAAAAGGAATTAAGAAAGCAATTTTTTTACAACATCAAATGAAAGAATAAAAATACCTAATAATAAATTTAACAAGATGGTGAAAGATTTGTCTACTGAAAACTACAAAACATTGCTGAAATCAAAGAAGGCATAAATAAATGGAAAGACATCCTATGCTCATGGATTGGAAGATTTACTATAATCAAGATGGCAATACCTCCCAAAATGATCTGCCTATTCAGTGCAATCCCTATCAGGATCTCAAAGGCTCTCTTGCAGAACTGGAAAATTTGATCCGCAAAGTCATTGCAAGGAGTTCCAAATAGCCAGAAAAATATTGAAAAGAAACAAAACTGAAGGATTCACTTTTCCCCATTTAAAAACATACTATAAAACTAGCATAATCAAGACAGTGTGGCACTGGCATAAAGACAGACACATAGACCAATAGAATAGAATTGAGACTCCAGAAACAAAGCCCATATATCTATGACCTATTGATATTTGGCATGGGTGCCATAACCAATCAGTGGAGGAAAGAACAGTTTCTTCAAAAAATGGTACTGCGATATCTGCATGTGCAAAGAATGAAGTTTGATCCCTACCTTAAACCATATGTAGAAATTAACTCAAAATGGCTTATAGGGGGCCAGTGCTGTGGTGTAGCAGGTAAAGCCACCGCCTGCAATGTTGGCATCCCATATGGGAACAGGTTTGAGTCCTTCCTGCTCCACTTCTAATCCAGCTCTCTGCTATGGCCTGAAGAAGCAGTAGAAGATGGTCCAAGTCCTTGGGCCCCTGTACCCATGTGAGAGACCCAGAGGAAGCTCCTGGCTCCTGGCTTTGGATCGGCATAGCTCTGGCCATTGCAGCCAATGGGGAGTGAACCAGCGGATGAAGAACCCCCCCCCCCCCAGCCTCTCCTCCTCTCTCTGTGTAATTGACTTTCAAATAAATAAATAAATCTTTTTTAAAAAATGGCTTACAGACCTAAATGTAAGATCTAAAACTATAAAACTCTCAGGAGAAACCATGAAGAGTGGAGGTGGCATTTGGCATGGCAGTTAGGACGCCACTTGGGATACTCATATCCCCTATGGAAGTGCTAGGGTTTGAGTCCTGGCTCCACTTCTGATTCTAGCTTCCTGCTAATGGGCACTCTGGGAGGCAGCAGGTGATAGCTTAAGTATTTGGGTCCCTCCCACCCACATGGGAGACCTAGATTGAGTTATGGGTTCCTGGCTTTGGCCTTGGCTATTGTGAGTATTTAGGGAGTGAACCAGCAGATGGAAATTCTTTCCGTCTCTGTCTCTGTATTGCTCTTTCAAATAAAAAATATTTAAAAAAGAAAACGTAAGGATAAATCATCTGGCCGGCGCCGTGGCTCAATAGGCTAATCCTCCACCTTGTGGCGCCGGCACACTGGGTTCTAGTCCCAGTCGGGGCACCGGATTCTGTCCCAGTTGCCCCTCTTCTAGGCCAGCTCTCTGCTGTGGCCAGCGGAGGATGGTCCAAGTGCTTGGGCCCTGCACCCCATGAAAGACCAGGAGAAGCATGTGGCTCCTGCCATTGGATCAGCACAGTGCGCCGGCAGCAGCGCGCCGGCCGCAGCGGCCATTGGAGGGTGAACCAACGGCAAAAAGGAAGACCTTTCTGTCTCTCTCTCTCTCACTGTCCACTCTGCCTGTCAAAAAAAAAAAGGATAAATCATCACAGTCTTGGATTTGGCAATAGATTCTTAGAAGTGACACCAAAAACACAAGCAAACCAAAGAAAAAATATGAATAAATTGGACTTCACCAAAATTAAAAACTTTTGTGTATCAAAATACATTATCAGGAAAGTAAAAAGATAACCTACAGAATGGAAGAAAACGTTTACAAATCATCTATCTAGGGGCCAGCGTTTTGGTGTAGCAGGTTAAGCTACCTGCAATGCCAGCATCCCTTATGGATGCAGGTTCATGTCCTGGCTGCTTCATTTCCAATCCAGTTCCCTACTAACGTGCCTGAGAAAGCAGCAGCAGATAGCCCAAGTGCTTGGGCCCCTGCACCCACATGGAAGACCCAGATGAAGCTCCTGGCTCCCAGCTGCAGCCTGGCTCAGCCCTGGCCATTGCGAGTATTTGGGGAGTGAACCAGAGGATGGAAGACCTCTCTGTCTGTCTGTCTGTCTCTCTGCCTCTGTGTCTGCCTCTCTGTAACTCTGCCTTTCAAATAAATAAATAAATAAATAAATCACTTTAAAAAATCATCTATATAATCAGGAACTTATACACAGAATGAACTCTTAAAATTCAATAATAAAAAGGGGCCAATTCTGTGCCGTAGTGGGTAAAGCCACTGCCTGCAGTGCCAGCATCCCATATGGGAACAGGTTTCAGTCCTGCCTGCTCCACTTCTGATCCAGCTCTCTGCTATAGCCTGGGAAAGCAGTAGAAGAAGACCCAAGTCCTTGGGCCCTTGCACCCTCGTGGGAGACCCAGAAGAAGCTCCTGGCTCCTGGCTTTGGATCTACCTAGCTCCAACCATTGTAGCCATTTGGGGAGTGAACCAGCAGATGGAAGACTTCTCTCTCTTTCTCTGCCTCTGCGTCTCTGTAACTCTGCTTTCAAGTAAAGTAAATACATCTTTAAAAAAACTCTATGAGTTTAAAAAAACTGAATAATAAAAAGACAACCTGATTTTAAAGTGGGCATAGGCTCTACATAGACATTTCTGCAAAGAATGTATACAAATAGCCAATAATTGCATGAAATGATGCTCAAAGTCATTAGTTGTCAGGGAAATGCAAATCAAAACCATCATGAGTAAATCACTTTGTATACAACAGAATAGCTACTTTAAAAATAACATTGTTGGCTTTAAAAAAGTGGAAAAACTGGAAATGCTCATACGTTGTTGGTGAGAATGTAAAATGATGTTGTCATTATAGAAAGCTTTTTAGCAGTTATTCAAAAAGTTAAAGATGGAGTTACCCTAAGACCCCACAATTACACTCTGGGTATGTGTACAAGAGAACTGAGGAGATGTATTCATACAAAAATGTGTACATGAATGTTCACAGAAGCACTGTTCATAAAAGCCAAAAGGTGGAAACAATCCAAGGATTCATCCATTGATACTGGATAAATAGAATGGAGTATACACTGCAATATTATTCAGTCATAAAAAAGTAATGACACATGATATGACTTAGATGAACCTCAAAAACACTATATTAAGTGAAAGAAGCCAAACATAAATGGCCACATATTATATCATTTCATTTATATGAAATATACAGCATAGGCAAATTCATAGAAACAAAAAGTAGAACAGTGGTTGACAAGGGTAGGGGAAGAAGGAATGGTAATGAGTATAATTTTTCTTTCTGAGGAGATGAACATGTTCTAGAATTAGATATTGGTGATGGCTGCACAGTCTTGTGACTGTACTAAAACTCACTGAACTGTACACTTTAAAATGGTGAATTCTATGGTATGTGAATTCTATCTTGGAAAAAGCAAAGGAACATTATAAGCCTATAGATGGAAGGGAGGTTGCCATGCACCCAAGGAGAGTGTTATTTATTGGTTAAGCAAAGCAGAGGGTAAATCACATGGTGTGAAACGTTTTCCCAAGGAAATGCATTTCTGCTGCAGTATTTTCATTCATTCATTCAACAGTCACTGGGCACCTGTTATGTCAAAGAATCAGGGTAGCTTCGGCTTCCACTTGCCTGTTGTTTCTTGAAGGCCTCAATAAGTGAATCGATATCAGCAAAAGTGAGAGGAAATTGCAGCCGAGGACCCTCATAGGAGTCTGGGACTTCTACCAATCCCACATAGTCCTGTCTATCCTTGACATCCTGGAGGGAGCTTTCAAACAGTCGACTCGCCAATTCTGGAAGCAGAAAGACAGAAAGGTGGGGGAAGAGTGGAAATCAACACCGGGTAGTAACTATCTTCTTAAATACCTAGCCCGTGGAAGGCCTTATGAGAGGTGTTATGAATACCAAGATGGCCCACATCTACATGTGACAAGGGGTGACGGGTTCTGAGACTAGCAGCTACATTTCGTGGATCACTAGTGTCCCTTCCAGGATCCATGCTGCACCACAGTGGTGAGTCCAGAACCAATGGGGAAGACAGGTGGAATCACAGGGAAACCTGGTCAAGTCAAGGGATTTTGAGCTCTAACTTCAATTTTTTTTTTTTACCCATTCTTACATCTAAGATTTTTACAAATAAGACTGAAAACATAACAATGCATTGTATTTGGTTCAAACATCTGTTGCTATTCAGGATTTCCAGAAAATTAAACCCCAGTCTTCAATTTTTCCCTGTTAAACACTTGAGAGAGTTTTACTTAGCTGTAATTGATTTGTTTCTCTCTACACAGAAAAATAAATTTTCTGACATGGTTTTCTTTTTTTCTTGGTAACAAAGCAGACAAAATTAAATGACAAACCATAGATAGATATACCTTAAGGGTTTCTGTCTCTCAGAGAGATATTGCTATTTAAGAGATTGTCTTAACCACCCATTTTAGTAGGTGCTGAGACCCAGGATCTCTTCTTGCTAGATTGCCCAGGAAACAGCCCAAGAAGAGAAATCTAGATGATTTAAGTGGAGAAAGATGAAAGGAGATGGGACAGATGCTAGGTTAGCAATTGTCAACAGAAGACATTTTTTTCATAATCTGGCTCTGTAACTCCAATCCTCCCAATCTGTAGCCATGCTCTTTTTAATGTGATTTTACAATTACTCTCCTTAAGCGTCTATTTTTTCCCTCCCTTCAAGCTGAGCTGGGCTCATAACTTGTATTTGCCTAAGGAATGTGGTAAAAATGACATATACCAGCTCCAGGCCAGGTCTCAGGAGGCCTTGTGTGCTTCTACACACTCTTTTGAAACTGTGCCACTCCCACAAATCCCAGGCTAGCCTACTGAAAGACCCAACCCCAGTGGAACAGAGCTGAGTCATCCTAGCCAAGGCTGTCCCAGATCAACCTGCAGCCAGCAGACCTTCAGACACATGAGTCAACCCCAGCCGACTGCCAAAGCAAGCCTGCCAACATCAGCAGAAGCAGTCAGCTAATCTGTAGAGCATAAAGAAATGCATAAAGAAATGTTTATCACATGCCACTGAGGTACTGCGGCTGTTTAATATGCAATATCATTGCAGTAACAGTAAGTGACTCAGAGGACAATGACATACTCGTTAACTCTAATTTGCTACTAATGCCATTCATCAGAAATCCTCTGCAGGCACCTTCCATCTTTTTGAATATTTAGAATATGGATGTTTGGAAAGTATGATACTAGCAGGTGCAGAAAGAATATATTTTTTCATGATCTGGTTATATGACAAATTACAGTTATGAACTAAACTTGAAAAAATTTCTAAAGCAAGTCAGAATAATTATTAGTTTTAAAAAATAATTTCTAAATTATTGTGTACATCAACTTTTGTTGGTGGAGGTTGATGTTTCACAAGTGGAATTTAGGAGTAATAATGTCCATCTTCAATGTGGTCCAGTGGAGACTATTATTCTCCTTAGGATTCAGTTTGAGATTTAAGAATGTATAAATTATTTCAATATAGAAATTAGAAATGTAGAGCATCTTGATCAACTTTATCTCAGATTCATTATGTTGGGCTGTTTTTAATACCTCAATACTCAACTGTAGTAATCATCATGCCACCCTTTTCAATTTGATAGTTATTCTGGGTTTTTCCCAAGATTTATTTACTTTAATGGAAAGGTAGAATTACAGAGAGAGAGGGAGAGATCGAGAGTTAAGAAGAGATCTTCCATCTTCTGGTTCACTCCCCCAGATAGCCGCAATAGCTGGGGCTGGGCCAGACTGAAGCCAGGAGTCAGGAACTCCATTTGGGTCTCCCACATAGGTGGAAGGGGCCAAAGTACTTGGGCCATCTTCCGCTGCCTTCCCAGGCGCATTAACAGGGAGCTGGATCTGAAGTGCAGCAGCCAGGACTTGAACCAGTACCCATATGAGATGCCAGCGTTGTGAGTGGCAGCTTAAACCTTTATGCCACAATACTGCCCCCCCTTGTTCTTTTTAATATTTATTTACTTACTTGGCAGTCATTCTTGGAGATGAATCTTACATCAAAGGAAAAGTTTCCTTTTGTTGATTCTATACACTGAAATATCAAGCAACTGAAAATGTCCAAAAATCCTATCTTGTAGGGTTTTTAGCGCTCCCTTGCCCATTAGCTACCTGATATATCAAGCTAACATCAGTTCCAGTTTTTTTTTTTAGATTATTTATTTATTTATTTGACAGAATTAGACAGTGAAAGAGAGAGACAGAGAGAAAGGTCTTCCTTCCATTGGTTCACCCCCCAAATGGCCACCACGGCCGGCACTGTGCCAATCTGAAGCCAGGAGCCAGGTGCTTCCTCCCGGTCTCCCACGCGGGTGCAGGAACCCAAGCACTTGAGCCATCCTCCACTGCCCTCCTGGGCCACAGCAGAGAGCTGGATCAGTTCCAGTTATTAACACTAAGACTTACTGTTGAAGAACAAAATTCAAATGCTGTTTTTCTTCTTTAAAAACCATAAGCTCAGCCTGGACTTTCCTTCTATAGATTTGCTGACCCTCATTCCTTAAAAGTTCAGTGATGAATACAAAGGCACTTCAAAAGGTTCATGGACAGGGCCAAGCGTTGTAGCACAGTAGGTTAAGCCGCTGCTCATGACTCTGGCATCTCATCTCAGAGTGCTGCTTCAAGCCCTGGCTGCGCTGTTTCTGATCCAGGTTCCTGCTAATGCACGTGAGGAGGTTGCAGATGACGGCCCAAGTACTTGGGCCCCTGCTACCCATGTGGGAACCCCAGATGGACTTCTGGCTCCTGGTTTCAGCCTGGCCCAGTTCTGGCCATTTCAACCGTTTGAGGAGTGAGCCAGTAATTGGAAGATCTCTTTCTCTCTCTGTCATTATGCCTTTCAAATAAATAGAATAAATCTTTCAAAGAAAAAAGGATCATGGAAAAGTGGAGCCAAGGGCAGGCATTTGGCATAGTGGTTAAGAGGCCCACAGTGATCAGGAGGCCCACATCCCGCATTGGAGCGTCTGGGTTCCAGGCGCAGCTCCAGTCCCAATTTCAGCTTCCTGTTCATGTTCACTCTGAGAGGCATCAGATGAGTGCTCAAGTATAGGCTGCCTGCCACCTGCTTGGAAGACCTAGATTGAATTCCTGTCTCCTGGCTTGGGCCTGGCCTAGCCCTGGCTGTTGCAAGCATTTGGGGAGTAAAACACTGGATGGGAGGTCTCTGGCTCTTTCCCTGTCTCTCTGCCTTTCAAATGAATAAAATTAAATAGTTCTTTTTAAATAAGGACTATGGAATCAAAAGATAAGTCTATTTTGGTGCAAATAAGTTTGAAATCCATGCATAGCTTTTTCATAATACATATTTTCCACATACTTTTCGATGTACCCTTTTAGATGAAAAAACGCCAATTCTTAGTTAAAACTATTCAGTATATAACATCAGTCAATTTCAAATCATAATCCTCCTTCTGGATTTCAGCAACATAAAAAAGAATAACAGATTCTCTTCTGGTAGCTAATGTGTGTCATGTATGAAAATGATCAAAAGCTTTAACATTTGCAATGAATATACTATCCTTGTGGTATGGGCTATTACTATTATAACCACTAGTAATTATGAATGCCAGCAATATATGAAGATTTGTACAACATGTAATTAGAATTAATCCTTACCTATTTGATTTACAATTTTGTCAACATGAATCTAAACTAATTAAATATAATAAAATCTTAAATTATAACCAAATGATATGTTTGCAAATCGTTCTAAGGGAAATATCTCAAAAATATCCCCTACCCACAATCTTTTATCTAGTACAGAATCAAAATCTGAACAGAGAAAAATGTAAAGCCCATAATTTTTTTTATTATTTTTTTTTTATTTTTGACAGGCAGAGTGGACAGTGAGAGAGACAGAGAGAAAGGTCTTCCTTTGTCGTTGGTTCACCCTCCAATGGCCGCCGCAGCCGGCACACCGCGCTTATCCGATGGCAGGAGCCAGGTGCCAGGTGCTTTTCCTGGTCTCCCATGGGGTGCAGGGCCCAAGCACTTGGGCCATCCTCCACTGTACTACCGGGCCACAGCAGAGAGCTGGCCTGGAAGAGGGGCAACCAGGACAGAATCCGGCGCCCCAACCGGGACTAGAACCCGGTGTGCCGGCGCCGCAAGGCGGAGGATTAGCCTGTTGAGCCACGGCGCCGGCCAAAGCCCATAATTTTTTAAAAAAAAACAATTTCCGTCCCTACTGCCCACAAGTCACTCTGAAAACAAGCTCCAGACTTTGCTGGGAAAAGAAAAGCTTCAAGTGAACCATATTTAGTTATTTTGTTTCCCATTTATATATCTGGAGCAAAACCATTGTTGTTCATATAATAAATTCAATGAACGTCAAAATGACACTTCATAAAATTAGGCACCTATCTTCTGAGATTTTAAAAACTCAGAAAACCAGGAATGGAAGGATATTTCCTTAAGGTAATTTTTAAAATGTAAATAAACAATAGTGGTTTTTCCATGAAATCATTAACAAAACCAAGACGCCTACTTTCAGTGTTTCATTTTAACACTGTTTTGCTGTCTCTGGCCAATAAGACATGAAGCCGAAATAAAAGCTGTAAAACATAAAAATAAGTTACTTTTGGCCAATGTGATTAAATACTTATACTCAAGAAAATGAATTTTAAAAACTCTCAGAATTGATAGGAGAATGAAATACAGTACTAAGGTTAGTCACACTGGTGTGAATCACAGCTTCAACATTGCTGAGACAAATAACCTTGAGAGGTTATCCTCTAAGCCTGAGATTCTGCATTTACAAAAAGGGGATAATAATAATACTAATCTCACTGGTTTGTCATAAAGATCAAATCAAATTATGTATTTAAAGCACTTAAACACATGCAACATGGTAAACATTTAATAAATATCAACAGTAATTATTTCATTAACATTACTAGTTAGTGGTAGCACACCTAAGGTAAAAATAGATATAAATCAAAAGTTTTACGAAATACTAGCGATAATCAATAAGAAGATATAATGGGAAAAAGATCCTATTCACCATAGCAATGAAAAATCATAAAACACCTGATTTGATAGAACATTTTGGGTGATTTGGAAGCAGGAAAAAAAGCCAAATTTATGCTTGCATATACTCCATTACCCCCCCCCCCCCCCCCCCGCTCCCCTCAGTCTCTGTCTAAATCTATCGCCTATGTATGGCAGCTTTAGCCTTCTGCTTATGGTAGGAGGCTGAAGTGAAAAGCAGACTGGGAAACTTTGTGTGCTTTTGAGCTCCTAAAGTAGTAGGACAGGGAGATGAACTGGCAGAACTGCTTTGCTCAAAAGAAGTGAAATTGCAAGAACAAGGACTGCTTACTTGTTACCCTTCACCTTTGAGACACTCAAAATGTTGCAAGGTACTCAGTGCCTCAGAATTTAAAACATTAATCTGGCCTTATACCTGGAGCTATTAAATAACCTTCTGGCCTCTAAAACTACTCTGCTTAGGGGTCAAAACACTTTCATGAAACAGGTCAAAGTGAGACTTGTCTGAAATCCTACAACTGGAGAGAGCCATTAGAAATCAACATCTGGGGCTGGCGCTGTGGCATAGCGGGTAAAGCCACCACCTGCAGTGCCAGCCTCCCATGTGGGTCCTGGTTCAAGTCCTGGCTGTTCCACTTCCAATTCAGCTATCTGCTATGGCCTGGGAAAGCAGTGGAAGATGGCCCAAGTGCTTGGAACCCTGCACCCACATGGGAGACCCAGAAGAATCTCCTGGCTCCTGGGTGGATCAGCACAGCCTCGGCCATTGTGGCCATCTGGGGAGTGAACAAGTGGATGGAAGACCTCTCTCTGCCTCTGCCTCTGCCTCTCTGTAACTCTGCATTTCAAATAAATAAATAAATCTTTTTTAAAAAGAGAGAGAGAAATCAATCTGCAACAGTAATCCATAAATCTCCTTTTTGCCTATACTGAAATAATTAATTCACTGACTCTAGGATTATTATAGAGAGATGAGTCAGAGAATAGACAAGAAATATGTCCAATTATACATTTTTAAATAAATGTATTATAAGGGAAGGAATATACAACGGTACTTTAAAGGTCATGGAAAAACTGAATTCAAAGATAAATTTAGGGGCAAGTCTTCAGATCAGTTAAGAGGCTATTTGGGATACCCATATCCCATACTGGAATCGAGTCCTGGCTCCACTTCCAATCCAGCATCCTGCTAATGTGCACCATGGGAAGAATCAGGATACCTACCACCCACACAGGAAACCCTGATGGGGTTGCAGGCTGTTGCAAGCATTTGGGGAGTGAAGCAATAGATGGAAGACCTCTCTCTCTCTCTCTGTGCCTCTCTCTGTCTCTCAAATAAACGGACAATGCAACTTTTTAAAAGATAAGTTAATTTTGGTCAAGATTTTGAAATCTATGCATATGAAGGGTCTCCAAAAACTCATGGAAAATGTATATCATGAAAAACTGTGCATGGATTTAAATTATTATTCATCAAAACAAATTTATCAGGACAGGCATTTGACACAGTGTTTAAGATGCCATTTCGGACATTTGCATCCTGTCTCAGAATGCCTGATTCCAGCCCTAGCTCTACTTCCTATCCAGCTTCCTGCTGATGTGCATCCTAGGAGGGAGTTGATGATGTCTCAACTATTTGGGTCCCCACCACTTACATGGGAGATGTAGATGGAGTTCCTGCTCTTGGCTTCAGCCTGACCCAGCCTTGACTGTTGTGGGCATTTGAGGGGTAAGCTAGAGGATGGAGGGGCTCTCTCTGTCTCTCCCTCTCTCCCTGCCTCTTTCTAATCAAATAAAAATAAAGAAAGAAAATTATATTAAATATATCTTTTAATTTTATTTTCACAAACTTTCTGAAATATCCTCATATTATAAACCAGTAATGAAAAGATCTACGATCAAACAGATGTTGCAGGAAAAATTAGTTAACTACTTGTACATTTTTTGTAGTTGTGTTTTTAAATTATTCTCAACAATTGAACATTAAAGTTTTCCTATTTCATTCAATATTAAAATCCAAACTTTATGACCTACTAAAAATTGTTTAAGACAAACCATAAAATCATCAATAAATATGGGCATAATTGTACACATATTAAATATTTTAGAGTCTTCTACGTTTAAAAGCAGACAGATTTACAAAGAATAAGAAATTTAGGCTTAAAAGGAAAGACATTTTAAATACTTCATGGATGAAAATGTCCTAAACTTAATGAAAAACAGATATCACAGAATCTCAGCAAATCCCTAGCAAGATAAATAAAAATAAAGCCCCACCATGGCACATTAGGGTTATACGACTATTAATGAATGCTATTTAGGTTAGTATGCATCTTCCACACCTCCTTCAGGTGTGTGTGTCATTCATTTGTAACACAGTTTTGTCACAGTTTATATTCTACTTTAGTATTACACACATACTTCCTGTTGTTAATTTTTATTCTAAGGGGAAACATTATCATGGTTCTAAGAATCAGAAGTGCAAAAAGACACCCAGATCTAAAAAAACAGAGAGTCTGAGCAAATGTCTCTGGGCTGAACCCTGTCATCTGGTCGCTCTGAAATTCTGTAAGTACTTCTGATGAAGTGAGCCTGGATTGAAATATTAGGTCATTAAGCAGACAGAGAGCTATTTCACTTCATCATTATTATATTTCCTCTCAAAAACATTTTTGTCAAAGAACATGAAGCACAAACAACTGTTTTCAGATTGCAATCATCTAAAAGCAAGAAAATGGCAACATACCCATTTCCACCCACTCCTTAGGTTTTGGCTATTTTACCTTTCAGAAAGCTTCTACAAATCATTAAATGCTCTAATTAGTTTCATATGTATGTACTCAGCTCATGCCATTAAAAGCACCATTCTTCTACCACTTTGCAGGATGTTTATCGGATTACTTTTAAAAATGCTTCTAGATGCCATAAACAGTCTAAGCAAAAAAATGGTTGGTCCAAATGAAAGAAAAATGACTTTTTAAGTCTGGTGTCCACCTTGGAGATGACAACAGGCAGATCTTACTTTGCAGTAGAAATACATGCCTTGTGAATAATTCTAATTTTGAAATCATTTTTGATTCATAGCTATATTGCCTGTCTCTGATTCAAAATGTTTAGACAGAGAGACAGAGGTGGGGGGAGAGGCAGTAGATATAGTGTCTTAGTCCATTTTATGTTGCTATAACAGAATACCACAAACCAGGTAATTTATAATGAACAGAAATCCTATTTGGTTCATGGTTCTGGAGGCGAAAAAGGGTCTACATTTGTTGAAGGCCTTATTGTATCATAACATGGCAGAAGGCATCACATGAGGAAGTATGTGCAAGAAAGAGGAATGGGGGCCAAGCTCATCATTTATAAGGACATGATAACAAACCTATTCCCTCGGCAATTGCATTAATCCATAAGGGCAGGGTCCTTATGATGTAATTATCTCCTAATGGTCTCACCTCTCAATGCTGTTGCACTGAAGATTACATTTCTACCACATGAACTTTGGGAGACATATTTGAACCACAGGAGATGATGGATGGATGGATGGATGGGTGGATAGATGGATGGATGGATGGATGGATGGGTGGATGGATGGGTGGATGGATGGGTGGGTGGATGGATGGATGGATGGATGGGTGGATGGGTGGATGGATGGATGGATGGATGGCTAGATAGAGTGTGGGTGAGTGGATAGGCAGATAGATAATAGAAAGATATACATATTGGGGCCAACTATATTTAATACATCATTTTCACCCAGATCTGCTGCATGAACTAAGATATTTTGATCTCTCAGCACAAAAGTTTTATGGATGAAAACTAAGGTCCTCTTTAATAAGCTGCTATTGTACACCAATATGTTGTGATTCAGAGAAGGTATTTAACAAACGAATGTTGAATGGAATCTAATTCAAGTTTCTAAAAAGTGAGAAAATTAAATGGCCGATTTAGTCAATATCATGTAGGCAGGAGAAAAGCTAGTTGAACCAATTTCACCAATTTTTGGGTGTCACACAGACAAAAGAGGTGTGCATGTCCTCAATTGCTTAGTGTTCCCCCATTTTCAGAATGCACATCTCTTAATGAGGGTAATTCCATTCTTAATGACTATTTTTCAAAAGAAACTTTTTACTTACTTGGATCTTCCTCATGTACACGAGTATAGTTTTCCAACATGAAAGAAAAGAAGTTGGATAGCTAGACAAAATAAAAACACAATAATCAATTAATGAACCCCAAACAGCTACTGTGGCAAATGTCAGTACTCCATGCAAGTCCCCTTACTTTTCTAGGGCACTCATCTCCCACCTACTGCAGGTGTTAAGGGTCACACCTATACCTGTCTCTAGAATACTGCTCTCAGAGGTGTGTGGCATCTCACCTGGAGCTGCCCAGGATATTATATATACACCCCTTCTGTGAGACTGCCCATGACTGACTGAAGGAAGAATATAATAGCCCTGTCCCCTATCTACCTTGCCCCTGCAGGGGAAAAACTGTGACACATTTCACATGAGCACCAGATGAGATCAGGCTGAGGTCAGACCTCTGTAGAAAGCACATTTTTGCCTCACTTCTTCCCATGTCCTGACTTGGTTTCCTCACTCCCATAGGGGTTTTTCCTGAGAATGCTCCCTCAATAAGTCACTTGTACCAGAATCCCTGTCTCAGAATCTGCTTCTAGGAAATCCAGTCTAAGCTACTAAAATTTGTTCATAATGATGTCTTCTTTTCTGATAGTAAGACTAGGAGTTAAGGGATATATTTAGGAAATAAAGAAAGGAAGGAAAGGTGGAAATCCACCAGCATTCCAACAATCATGTAGGTGCTACTTGTATGCCTACCAATTACCTGAAAAGATGTGCACTTATACAGCACAAATCATTTCTTCTCTTCACCCTTCCTCCCGCAAAGAATGAACACTAAGTGAACACAAGCTGAGAGTGGGTCTAGGAGTTGGCTTTCCATACAAACACCTAAATGCACGATTTTAATGCTGCTGAGGAGTTTCGATTAATGGTCAATAGAAACCTCAATGAGATATTATGTCACACCTACTTAGGATGACTATAATCAAAAACAATGACAGTAACAAGCATTGGCAAGGATTTGGAGAAATGAAAATCCTCATATGTTGCTGGGGTTCAGTGATGCCATTGCTGTGGAAAACACTTTGGCAGCCTTCATAAAGTCAAACATAGAGGTATCATGTGGCCTAGCAATTCCAGGCTGGGTATATATCCAAGATAATTGAAAACATATGTTCATACTAACAGTTGCACACAAATGTTTACAGTAGCATTATTTATGATTTTTGGTTGTTTCCAAAAAAGTGGAAACAACCCAAATGGTCCATCAACTGAGGAATGGATATGCAAAATTTTATATATATATATATATATATATATTCTCTACATAAATTGCAGACAAGGGAATATCATTTGAGCATGAAAAGGGAATAAACTATTGATACATGGTATGACACACTTAAACCCATGACATATGTTATGGGAAGAAGCCAGACACACAGAGGACTACATATTTTATGATTCCAGTGATATGAAATGGTCAGAAGAGGCAAATCCACAAAGGCAGAAAACAAATTAGTGGTTGCCAATTCCAGAGAGTGAATGCTAGTGGGTATGGGGTCTTTGGGGTGCCCATTACTCTACTGTGATGATGGATATACAACTCTGTAAATATACTAAAGACCATTGAATTATACACAATATATGGGTGAATTGTGTGCTATGTGACTTAGATCTTGAT
Organism: Sylvilagus floridanus; assembly: GCA_949820135.1. Classification (NCBI taxonomy): domain Eukaryota; kingdom Metazoa; phylum Chordata; class Mammalia; order Lagomorpha; family Leporidae; genus Sylvilagus; species Sylvilagus floridanus. The sequence continues at coordinate 125,903,302 of OX463223.1, forward strand.
AAATCTGTTTTAAAAACAGTAGAAAAGGCTGGTGCCACAGCTCACTTGGCTAATCCTCCACCTGTGGCACCAGTACTCCGGTTCTAGTCCTGCTTGGGACGCTGATTTTGTCCCGGTTGCCCCTCTTCCAGTCCAGCTCTCTGCTGTGGCCTGGGAAGGCAGTGGAGGATGGCCCAAGTGCTTGGGCCCTACACCCCATGGAAGACCAGGAGGAAGCGCCTGGCTCCTGGCTTCGGATCAGCGCAGCACGCAGGCCGCAACAGCCATTTTGGGGGGTGAACTAACACAAGGAAGACCTTTCTCTCTGTCTCTCTCTCTCTCACTGCCTAACTCTGCCTGTAAAAAAAAAAAAAAAAAAACAGTAGAAAAGAAGCTGATACTGGAATGTTCATGTATAGAGCACCACTTTGGGGGCTCGCGCCACCTTTATATTCATCACTGTATTCTACCATGCTTAAAAAGACAGCCAACACCATGAGCGCCTGATGAAGGTAAAAGGAACATTTGATCGAATCACAGTACAGCATTTTTATAGTTATCAATCCAGTAACTTAACTCTTTTCAAATTTTTAAAATTATTTTTAAATACTATAATGTGATACAAAAATATATGACTGGTCAAAACTACAAGCAATACTGAATGAAAAGAAGTTCCTCTTAGCATCCCTACCCACTAACCAACACCACTCCAGACCCTAGAACTAACCACTCTAAGACAACTTGCTGTGTATCTTTTTCCAGACCTTGGTTGTACATGAGATTTTTTTTTAATGTATACAGGATGAACTCTACATATTGTTCTCCAAGTTGCTTTTTACATTAACAACTATATTACAAATTTCTCCAAGATCTTGTTATTATTAAAAAGTATTCATTTTTATTAATAAGCATTAAAATTGGATTTACATATGCTTTTCACAAGCTTTAATAAGGCCTTCCTCACTCATATATATTTTCTTCTAGAACTGTCAATTTTGTTCCCAGGAAATTCTTCCAATTTTTATCCCCTTAAAGTATTTTTCCCTTTATAAAGTAACAACTTTACTTCTGTATACTCAAAAATAGAGTAACGACTATCTTTTATTAGTTACCTAGACATATGGCAGTTCTCTTAAAAATGTGAACTTCAAAACTGAAAAACACCATCATCTTCCCAAAACACATACTCTCTCAACAGCAAGTTCCAAGAAAATGTCTATTAAAGCTTTTAACCCAGGCTCCTAACTTTAAAATGGACCCAAAATTTCATTCTTTCAATAACAAGGAGTAAATGGAAGCATTTTCCCAGGAGAAAAGACCAGCTTGCAAAACAAACCTGCATTTGGCTTTGTTCATCAGCATATTCAATGGACTGGAAGATGGCGAGGGCATAGTGCTGTCTGGCCTTGAGGCGAGCTCTGTAACCTCGGTACCAGTTCTGGATGATCAGTGTGGCTCTCAGCACTGCAGACCACGGCACATGAAAGTCAAACAACAGTTACTATACAGCTGTTGGCAGAAGTAGGTACTTCAGAGAGAAAAAAAAAGATCAGTCCATCTGCATCCTTCAGTTCTAAGAAGATAAAAACCACAAGCAATGAGAGTGACCTTTAAGTTTTTAATAAGATGTCCTCAAGTCTCAAACACTCGGAGAATGATGATGGCTTCGCTATTAGGAGTAGAGATTTTGGAGTAGCACCGCCTGAATTTGAATGCCAGCTCTGCTAATTACTGTCTTTGTGACTCTGGGTAAGTTATTAAAATCCTCAAAGCCTGTTTCCTACTCAGCAAAGTGAAGATAGTAACAGCACCTGCCCCTGGCACTACTTAGGTGCGCTGTATCTATGTACATATGAAGCAGCAATTCCTTTATTCTCTATGTACCCCCAAAGCAATTCTCACACAGTCATAAAGGAGACATGTGGAGATGCAATTGCTTCTTTGTGGCAGGAGGGAGTTTGGTAACAATGCAGCTTGGTTGTCCACTGCTGGGAAATAGAACGGGTGCCTATGTGGGATGCGGCCCATGGAGTACTATACCTCAACTGGAAACAAAAGATTAAATAAATCTATCGCCACATGGACAGGTCTTTAAAAATACAGGGCCTCAGAACAGTTACAAAAAAGTTAGAGACAGAATGGAAATACAATATTATATCATTTTATGCCAATTAAAGAATACACACACACACACACACACACACACACACACACATAGGGGTTTGTGTTGTGGCGTAGCAGGTTAAGATGCTATTTGAGATGGCTGCATCTTATACATCTCATATCAGAGTACCTGCTTGAGCCCAGCCACTCTGCTTTCTGCTAAAGTGCCTGGGAGGCAGCAGATGACTGCGTACTTGAGTCCCTGCTACCCACATAGGAGATCTAGATGACTGTGAGACCTGAGCCTGGATCAAGGTGTAACTATTTTAATTAGGCCTCCATCTTGTAACTTGGGCCTGACCAGGCCCTGAACTCTGAGCCAGAAGCTCCTAAAAGTAAATACATGAACTCCCCTTGCGATAAACTCTCCTAGCAACAGCCAATTAACAGATAACAGAGAAATACCTAAAGTTTCTGGTGTCTTCTCAGGGCAGATAAGGTGATTGATAGCTACTTGAGACCCTGCAGTTCAGCGTACACCCCAGCAGCTCAGACCCCATGCTTCGGCCAATCAATTCAAAAGGCATCAACCCCAAAGCCATCCAACCACCTTTAGTAGGTCCGTTCCCACCACTGGATGCACTGATCAATTCTAGGAGATGTCCTTTAAATTTCCCGCGGGATGAGATGATTTGCTAAATGGTACCATGATGTATAAAATGTCTCTAAAAACCCTATAAAAACCCTGTTAACTGAAGGGTCAGGGCTCTCAATTCAGACCCGCTGCATCAGTGTTGATTGAGAACCAGGCCCGGACCTGCAATAAAACTCTCATGTGCTTTACAGCGGTATCGGCTCCTTGGTGGTCTTTGGGGATGACTGAACCGGGCATAACATGACTCCTGACTTTAGCCTGGCCCAGTCCCAGCTGTTGTGGGCATTTGGGGAATGAACCAGTGAATGAAATCAATCAATCATTCTCTCTCTCTCTCTCTTTCTCTGTCCCCCGACCAACACTCACTCACTCACTCACTCACTCTCTGTCTCTGTCACTCTTTCAAATTGATAAATAAATCTGTACAATATATACACATATATACAAAACCATAATAGACATTTCATAAGAATATATACAAAGGAAAAGACACATATCATACATAGTTGATTGGTTATTTACAGGGGAGGTGAATGAGTGTGGAGTACACAGAAGGCAATAGACTAATTAAAATACGAAAGGGTCTTATTCAGACTAGGAATGACAATGTACAATGAACTGAGAAGTGTGATTCACTCCAGGTTCTGCACCTGAGATTCAACTGATAAAAGACAGATGGCTAAATAGATTACGAAAAAGAAGAGTTTAGTGGATTGAAGAGTTTAGTGCCATCATTTCTCCCAGTCAGCACATAAAAATGAAGAGTTGACTATAGCAGGAACAATCTGAATTCTGAAAGCAGGAATCCAGCTTCCAGTCCCAGAGTGTTTTGGTTTAGCACTGCTGTGGTACACTGGGTCTACTCCAGGACCAAGACATCTAAGAATGTTTGTTTATGAGCTTCTCCAAAGCTATTGGGTTCCAGAGATTCTCATGCCATTAATCAGCTTCCAGAAAACTTTTGGAAATAAACCTAAGGTCAAGAATCACAATTGTCCTAGGGAAAAACCACAGGGAAAAGTACTAGAATGACTTGTTCAATATTGTAAAGCAAATAATCGGTAGCACCATAGCAGAAATCACAATTGTCCTCACAATACCAATATGGAGAGCCAGGTTCACCTGAAAGGCCTGTTCTATGGAACAGTCACTGTCATGATGACCCAAACTTCTCAGCTCAGGGCTCTCAGAGGCACCAAGCCCCCTCGTGCAGGTGCATTTCTATTTCCAGAGCACTCACTGAGGGCCAGGCAATATCTTAGTTCCTGCAATCCTCGCCACACTGTGAAGGTTGGAGAGACCGAGGAACTTACTTACTTCACCTCATTTAGCCAACAAATGGAAATGGATGGCAAGGGTTTGAACCCAGGCCTAACCGACTCTATAGCCCAAGCTCTTATCCTCTACAGATCTATTGACCTTTTTCTGGGCCCCACTTTCTTTATTGGCACAATGATGTATTGAAATAAATGATCCCTAAGTCTCTTCCATTTAGCATTAGCAACATAAAAAATAAATAACTCAGCTTATTATTGTTTCTATAATTAACAGAACAAAATAGCTACCATATGCTAAGCATCTAATACAATACATTCAGTCCCCACAAGTAGTATCATCTCTGTGTTACACATAAGGAAATTATGAGAAGCAAGTACCTTGCTCAGGCACTTACCCAGAATAGACTCAGCTTGAGTCCACAGCCTTAACTCTCCTCACTACAGCCAGTTACCTCAGTCCCTAACCTACCTGTACCTTTCCTTCCCTTGAAAAATAACAGCCACCATAACTGAATGCCTACTATGTGCCCAGCACCAGGGAGACACTTTACATATACTACCACTTCTACTCCTCCTCTCTCCCATCTCTGCTCATCACATCCCTTGCTCTCCAAGAGACTGTCCCCTTGGGAAGGCACACAGTGCATTCACTGGGCTCTCTCCTACTAGTGGGTGTGGGTACTGTGTCTTGGAAAGCAGATCGTCGTGCTCAGCTCCCTCTGCCTTGCACTTCCTCTCTGTCTCCAAAGTGAGGAAGCTGAAGGGCCCCTCAGGCAGTCCCCACCCCCACTTGGTAACCAGCCATCTCTATGCTTGCACTTGGTATCTGGCCATGGATGCCTCTTATGAGCACGAAGCTGCTGTAGCCCAACTCCAATCCCACCCTTCTCCAGTTGGCTCAGCAGTGCTGAGGCTGGGATTCTGCAGACCCCATTTAACCTTTGCCAGTTGCTCATCCTTAGGCTCTGCCCATAGGGGCAGTAGAGAGAAACTGGAAGACAGACGGGGGCACACTCCTTCCTGTCTGCTTCCTGTTCCTGTTTGTGTAACCTAGCAACTGTTCTTCACCCACTGCAGCAGCAGTTGGGTCCAGTGTGCAATTTTTTCCAGCACTTGCAAAACCAGCCTCATGGCAACCCCTGAGACATCAGCCCCGAGCAGAGCGGCATTCCTGCTCAAAGGTCTGGGTTTCAGTTCTGTGGAACCCTCCAAGTTTCTAGGTTGCAATAATTCCAATCTTTTCCCATTGTGTTCTCTACCCTAGCAGGGCGGTAACTTTGCTATAGTTGCTATCTCTGTATAACTTAGAGTTCCCTTTCAGTTACCCAGGAACCATTGCATACCTACTTGTCAACTCTTTACCTTGAGTTCTCTCTGTGCAAATCACTGCGTGGTTTCTGCTTCCTGGCTAGACCCGGCCTGATGATCTAATCTCAGGAGGATGGGAAAAATAGGTTCTCTTTAGACCTCAACTTCCTGGGTGCTCAAATTCAGGCCCTTTCTAGAGTGCTGCATTGGGCTTTTGGGTCCTTGTGGAGTGCTTGATGGAGTGGACTTTGCGCCACATCCTGCCTTTGTCTCTCAGATAGACAGGGCCCTCAGAAACCTCTGGAGGAAAGGGAAGGATACTGGCATGGCAGGATTGAGTAGACCTCTAAGACCTCACTTGACGCCTAAGAGCCCACCTGCTCACCACAGAGCGCCGGGAGCCAGCTGAGGACCTTCCTCCAGAGCAGAAGCCTCCAAAATAGCGAGGGAGAGAGTCCAGACCCCTTCCCCTGCCTGGAGATTTAAATATTTGTCTGGTCCAGTTCTGAACTTGTTGGACAGGTTAGATTGCTTCTGATTTTGCTGCTTCACTGCATAACAGGGCTTGTCTTCCCTGTCACATTCATTCCATACAGTAAAAAGAAAAGAAATAAAAGCTATTGCCTTACGAGTCCCAAAGGGAGCAAGAGCACATGTTTAATAAGTTACCTGGCCAGTTTTCTGTGCCCAGTACAGGTGGTTCCACGATTGCCAAGATTTTTTTTGTTTGTTTGGTTTGGTTTTTAATATTATTCTCTCTGGAGGTGATCATCATATTTTGCAAGAAAGTAAATATCCATGTAGGGGGTTAGTGAACAAGACAAATAATAAATTCAGAACATCTGCTTCATGTCAACCACTGTACTGTGTGCTGATTTAATCCTCTCAACAATCCTATGAAGCAGTACTATTCTTATTTTACAGATAAGGAAATGGGGGCTCAGAAGTCACTTCTTTGGGGTCATACTGCTTGTCAGTGGCAGAATGTAGAGTTCAAATCCTTATCTCTGTAATTCCAGAATCTAGGTTCATTACCACTGTGCTGTACAACACAGTGGGATATTTGGAATCAGCAATAAAAAAATGAGCCAGTATGCAGAATAGCACCTCCCACCCACACTTTCCCCCCACCCCCACAACGTACATATACTCATTCCCTATCCTCTTTATCTGTTCTACTGCTCCCCATAGCACTTTTCACCAACTGACTTCTAGAAAGTCACACATTCATGTTTATTGTCTAGCTTCCCCTATTACAGACGCTATGTGAGAATAGGAACTGTCTTCCATTCCCCTGCTACATCCTCAGCATCCACATGGGTGGCAGGGACCCAGGCACTTGAGCCATCAGGGGGCACATTAGCAGGAAGCTGGATCGGAAGCCGAGCAGCCAGGACTGAAACCAGGTACTCCAATTCGGGATACTGGTGTCTCACGTGGTGGCCTAACCTGCTGTACTACATGCCCACCCCAGTTTTGTTTATTAAGTAGTTGATATTTTTTTAAAGGAGAAGTTTCATAGTCTGAATGCTAAGACATTTAAAGACTCTGCCTTTGAAATTCTGCTGGCAGAGGTCTCCCAGGGAAGCACCAGGATGCGTGAATATTTCATGTACCTTTAAGGGGCCTGACAGCCAGGGAGCGACAGAGGCTCAAGTGTGATAGAGCTGATCAAATGAATTCAAAGAACTGGAAAGAGAATGAATCCTCTAGAGGCAAAAGGATTTAAAGAAGGGGAAAAATGCATCTATTGCGTCAGCCGTGCAAAGCATGAGACGAGGGCGTGGCTTAACTTGGGCTGGGACGACAGTCTTCATTCTTGTTAGTTTTGCTTACAGATACTCTATATCCACCATCTGCTAGAGTATGTGACTGTCCTGGGGAGACTTCCAACTTCACTGGAAAAATGGCTCAAAATACAAGCCCAGGGGACATACGATGGTCGCAGAGCCTGCTTCTTGGGCAGTGCCGTGGTTTGGATGCTGCCCCTGAGAACTCATGTTGCAATTTAATTGACATGGTGATAATAACAGATGGGTCCTTCAAGAGGTGATTAGGGCACAAAGGTTCCAGCTTCATGAGGGGTTCATGCCCTTTCGTGGCAGTGGGTTATTTACTCAGGAGTGGATTCCTGAGCTAAAAGAAAACGTGAGTGCGGCCCCATTTCCTGTCTCGTGCACATGCTCTCTGACTATCTGATGTCCTCCGCCATGTTATGAGGCCCTTAGCAGATGTTGGCACCTTGACGTTGTACTTCATGAGAAGCAAATTTCTTTTCATAAATTACTCCATCTACAGTGTGCTGTGTTTTTTTTGTTTGTTTTTTTTTTGTTTGTTTTGTTTTTTTTGGACAGGCAGAGTGGACAGTGAGTGAGAGAGAGAGAGAGAGAAAGGTCTTCCTTTTCTGTTGGCTCACCCCTCAATAGCTACTGCGGCTGGCATGCTGCGGTCGGCGCACCGCGCTGATCCAAAGCCAGGAACCAGGTGCTTCTCCTGGTCTCCCATGCAGGTACAGGGCCCAACCACTTGGGCCATCCTCCACTGCACTCCCGGGACACAGCAGAGAGCTGGATTGGAAGAGGAGCAACCAGGACAGAACCAGCGCCCCAACCGGGACAGAACCGGCACCTCGACCGGGACTAGAACACAGGGTGCCAGCGCCGCAGGCGGAGGATTAGCCTAGTGAGCTGCAGCGCCAGCCTACAGTATGCTGTTATAGCAGCAGGAAACAGACTAAGGGGGCTAGCAAAGCTCAGACCTTATGAGGTTTGCTTATCCCAGAAGGGCAAGGGCACACACAGAGTTCTTGTCCCCAGAAAGCATTTGTTTTGAATTTCTAAAGATTTGAGAGGGGCTGGTGTTGTCGTGCAGGGGGTTAAGCTGTCATCTGTGACTCAGAGCTTTGATTCAAATCCCGCCTCCAGTTTCAATTCAGCTTCCTGCTAATGCACCTGGGAAGACAGCAGAAGGGCCTCAAGTACTTGGGCCCCTGGCACCCACATGGGAGACCTGGATGGAGTTCCTGGCTCTTGGCTTTAGACTGGTCCATTCCCAGCCACTGCAGCCATTTGTGGAGTGAACCAGCTAATGGAAGCGTGCTCTCTCTCTCTGTCCCTCTCTGCCTTTCAAATAAATAAATCTTTTATAAAAATGTATTAGAGAAAGCGAGTGAGTGCACACCTCAAAGAGCACTCCCAACCATTGATTGACTTACTTGAGAAGAAAACAAGACTGTAAAACAGTAAGCCAGTCTCCAAACAACTACAGATGTTTAAAAACTATCATTTTCAGGGCGAGCGCTGTGGCACGATGGATTAAAGCCCCAACCTGCGGTGTCGAATCCCATATGGTCGCTGGTTTGAGTCCCGGCTGCTCCACTTCCAACCCAGCCCTCTGCTATGGCCTGGGAAAGCAGTAGAAGATGGCCCAAGTCCTTGGACCCCTGCACCTATGTGGAAGACCCTGAGGAAGTTCCTGGCTTCGAATCAGCTCAGCTCTGGCCGCTGCAGTCATTTGGGGAGTGAACGAGCGGATGGAAGACACCTCTCTCTCCCTCTCTCTATTTCTGGCTCTAGCTCTCTCTGTAACTCTCTCAAATAAATAATTTAATTTAAAAAACCCATCATTTTCCCCAAATGCAATAGATCATAATTTTATCATTCTCAGAGAAAGGTGAGAACTAGAGGTCATCCTTATAATTTTTTACTTACTCACAAACCCATCCACATGGGTTAATAAGAATAAGGGCTGAATTTGTAGTCAGGAGACTTTCATTTTGGTCCCCACTCAACCACATGCCAGCTATATATCCTCAGGAAAATCACTTCTCTGGTTTTCAGTTTCTCATTTAAAACACAAGAGCTTCAGATTTTGTTATCTCTAAGATCCTTTCTAACCCATTCATCTGTTCTTTTTCTAATGCCACAGCTGTAGCCCACCTATTATTGCACATTGAAAAGCTGAAAACAACCATTCAAGGACAAAATATGAAGTGTCAAACTGAACACTCAAACCAGAAACTTCTGGACAACAGACAAATTCTAAAGGCTGCTCGAGGGACCAGCGTTGTGGTGTAGTGGGTTAAGCCTCTGCCTGTGATGCCAGCATCCCATATGGGTGCCCGTTTGAGACCCAGATGCTCCACTTCCAATCCAGCTCTCTGCTAATGCGTCTGGGAAAGCAGCAGAAGATGGCCCAAGGGCTTGGGCTCCTGCACCCAAGTGGGAGACCCGAAAGAAGCTCCAGGCTCCTGGCACCAGGCTTCAGCCTCCTGGCACCAGGCTTCAGCCTGGCCCAGCCCCAGCTGTTGCCACCATTTGGGAAATAAAGCAGCAGATGAAAGATAATGCTCACTCTTGCTCTCTCTCCTCCTCTCCTCTCTCTGTAACTCTACCTTTCAAATAAATTTTTTAAAAGGCTACTCAAAAATAAATAAATAAATCTGAATTATTCCTATAGAAAAAATATAAGTCCCTAATATCTTTGATTTTCCCATTAAGTGATTATAGCCAAAGTTTGCTAGCAATTGGTTTAAGCCAGGAACATTACACATTCCACCTATCAGTTCTCGTTTAAATATACTAAAATCAGATTACCATGTATGATATGTTAACTGGTTCAAGGTTACAACCACCACAAACATGGTAAATTTGTGCTGGATTCAGATTTTTTTGGTTTTTACTTTTTATTTTGAAATACTTTCAAATGTATGGAAAATGATAAGCATTATACAATCATTAATATTTTGTTACATGTACATTCTATTTACACACATTATTAGTCTAAAATAAAGGAGACTAAAGAAATGGGCGCCAGTTTGAGTCGGCTGCTCCACTTCTGATCCAACTTCCTGATACTGTACCTGGGAAAGCAGTGGAAGATGGCCCAAGTGCTTGGGCCCCTGCACCCAAGTGGGAGACCCAGAAGAAGCTCCTGGCTCCTGGCTCCATATGCCCAGCTCCGGCTGTTGTGGCCATTTGGGGAGTGACCCAGTGGATGGAAGACCTCTTTCTCTCTGTCTCTACCTCTCTCTGTAACTCTGCCTTTCAAAAATATAAATAAATCTTTAAAAAAAAAACTCTTTAAAAGAGAATGCAGATATAATGAAATATCCTTTAAGTGATATTTTCTGCCTTTCACAGGCTCACAGTTCTAGAATAGGTACCTAAATAGCCGCTGTCAAAGTCTCAAAATACCTGAAATGTTTAAAGCAATCAATTATACAGCAAATAAAGGAAAAGGTGAAGATGCATTTAACTGGTAAACAGAATAAAAAAGTGTGTGTGTGTGTGTGTGTGTGTTGCCTGCTGCCTGCTTCACACAGGCAATGTGTTTGCAGTACGAATTCTGTACAAATCTCAAGGCCACCATAACATATCAAAATGCGAATAATTAACAAAGAATTGTTATTGAGGGGAAGAAAGTGTTCTCCTTTTACAAAGAAAAGTACTTATTTACAATGATTCCCAATAAGCCAGGAATTATAGGATTTAATGTGGGCTGGCAATAAAGATTTGGCAGTCTCGACACGGTGATTTTAATTAAAGCCATAGAGTAAAGCCCTTCAAGGAGAACATTAGAGTGAAAAATAAGAGGGCCAAGAGGAACACAGAGAAGCCCCAATGTTGAAAAGTTGGCAGAAAGTGGAGTCCACATAAATGGTCTAAGCAGAGACCTAAAAGACAAAGCAGGACTGAAACCAAGGAGAGTGAGTATTTAAAAAAGCAGGGGGCGGGAGTACCGAGGACTGCCAAGAAGTAGAGTGAAATCAGGTCTGCGAATGTACCGCTGGACTTCAGGGTCATTCCAGAACCTGTCTGGTCATTTTTCCTGGAGCTGGGATAGATGAGGAAACAGGAGGCAGCAGCGGGGAAGCCCCTTCAGGAGCAAACCTGGCATAGAGGAGAGGAATCGGAGGGGACCAGAGAAGGCTTTTTTTTTTAAGGGAAGGAAGAAACCATTACAAAGGGCAATCCTGGACAATAGGAAAATTCTGAATGTGAGTTGTTCAGTAAAGTTACACTATTAATGTTATATTTCTTCAATGTGATCTATATTGTGGTTACATAAGAGAATAGACCTCTTTTCATGAGATTGTGCTAACACACACAGAGGCTAATGTCACAAGATCTACAACTTATATTCAAATGGAGGAGGAGAGGGGAGAGAGAGAGAAAAAGAAAGGATGATGACATGCTAACACTTGGTAAAGGGCATATTGAGTGTTCACTGTACTGCACTATCCTTTCATCTCTGTAGATTTGCAATTTTCAAAAGAAATTATGGAGGAAACAACAAAGCAGAACAAAACAAAAACAGCATGAGGGAAAATATATATATATATGTATATATATATACATATATATACATATACATATATATATATACAAGCCAAAAAAATTTGAAGAAAGGCATTTGAGTATGTCAAAGTGCTAATGGACAACAGCTAGGGGAGTGAGCAAGAGAAGAAGGAGGAAAAATCAATGCTCCCCCCCAACCAGCATGCACACGCATGTGCACACCCACACACAGACACACCTCCACAGCTATAAAGCAGATAGATAGAAGAGAGTAACAATGGATTTAAAGAACAGCTTAGGGGTGGGTATGTGGCACAATGGGTTAAGCTGCTTGGGAAATGCACATCCCATACAGAATCTTGCCTCTTCTTCCAATGCAGCTTCCTGTTAATGTGCCTGAGAGACAGTGGATGATGGCCCACATCCTTGTCATGGGACACTGGGGAGTTTTGGCTCCTGACTTCAGCCTGGCCCAGCCCTAGCTCTTGCAGGTATTTGAGGAGTGAACCAGCGGATGGAAGACTCTCTCTCTCTCTCTCTCTTCCTCTCCCTCTGTTTCTCTGCCTTTCCAATGAAGGAATAAATATAATAAAGAACAGCTTATCTGATGTCTGCATCTCAGAGAGGGGAAACGAGGGAGGACCTGGCTCACGGCGATTCCCACTGAACCCTCCCCGTGCCAGGAAGACTGGGGGCAACTGTAACCAAGGACCCTCCAGGAAGCAAGAACAAGCAGAATGGCAAGGAGTCCTCTAGACTGAGGAAACCAAAGAGGGAGGAAACAGTGGCATTCACTGTTTTTCCATGAAGCTCCCACATTAAAAGATACATCATATGGGGCCAGCACTGTGGCGTAGCAGGTAAAGCCACCGCCTGCAGTGCTGGCATCCTATATGGGTGCTGGTTCGAGTTCTGGCTGATCCACTTCTGATCCCACTCTGCTATGGCCTGGGAAAGCAGTACAAGATGGCCCAAGTCCTTGGGCCCCTGCACCCACATGGGAGACACAAAAGAAGCTCCTGGCTCCTGGCTCCTGGCTTCGGACCAGCGCAGCTCCAGCTGTTGCGGCCAATCGAGGAGCGAACCAGCAGATGGAAGACCTCTCTCTCTCTCTCTGCCTCTCCTTCTCTCTAACTCTGACTTTTAAATAAATAAATAAATCTTTTAAAAAATAAATAAAAAAGGGAGAGAATGATCCAACATGGGAAGCAGGATACACAGCAGACTCATAGAATGGCAGATGTCCTAAACAGTACTCTGGCCTCAGAATCAGCCCTTAAGGCATTCGGAACCAGCTGAAAAGCCCATGAGAGTATTTCAGGCATGGAAAGCCAAGACACTCTGGAAAAAAAAAAATAAATAAACAACCTAAATGAAAGATCTCTGCGAGTGAGATCCCAGTGGAAAGAATAGGTCATCAAAGAAAGAGGTACCTTTCTCTGAAGGAAGGAGAGAACTTCCACTTCGACTATGACCTTGTCTAAATATGATCAGAGTTGGCGAACTCAAAAGGCCTCCATAGCCTTGGCAACTCATTACAAGGACCCATGGTGATTGCTGATACCATAAACAAGAGTGTCAAATTGTTAAAGTCAACAACAGGAATCACTGTGCACTTACTCCTCATGTAGGATCTCTGTCCTCAAAGTGCTGTACATTGTGATTTAATGCTATAACTAGTACTCAAACGGTATTTTTCACTTTGTGTTTCTGTGTGGGTGCAAACTGTTGAAAGCTTTACTTAATATATGCTAAATTGATCGTCTGTATATAAAGAGAATTGAAAATGAATCTTGATGTGAATGGAAGGGGAGAGGGAACGGGAGAGGGGAGAGTTGCGGGTGGGAGGGAAGTTATGGGGGGGGAGTCATTGTAATCCATAAGTTGTACTTTGGAAATTTATATTCATTAAATAAAAGTTAAAAAAATATATACAACACTGTAAGGAACTTTTTTTTTTACAGGTAGAGTTACAGACAGTGAGAGAGAGAGACAAAGGTCTTCCTTCCATTGGTTCACTCCCCAAATGGCCGCCATGGCCAGCGTGCTGTGCTGATCCGAAGCCAGGAGCCAGGAGCTTCCTCCTGGTCTCCCATGTGGGTACAGGGCCCAAGCACTTGGGCCATCCTCCACTGCCTTCCCGGGCCACAGCAAAGAGCTGGACTGGAAGAGGAGCAACCGGGACAGAATCTGGCACCCAAACCAGGACTAGAACCCCGGGTGCTGGCGCTGCAGATGGAGGATTAGCCAAGTGAGCCACGGCGCTGGCCCAAACATTTATGTTTAAACATAATCTCCGATATAGTAGTGTTTATTTGAAACAAAGAGAGATCTGCTGATTCACTCCTCAAATGTCTGCAATAGCCAGGGCTGGACCAGGCCCAAGTCAGTAGCTTGGAACTCAGTTCAGACCTCCCACGTGGGTGACAGGGACCCAAGTGCTTGAAACATCATTACTTGCTGCCACCCAGGATGCACACTAGTGGGGGGGGGGGCAGAAGCAGAGCTGGGATTTGAACCCAGGTACTCTGATCTGGGCCATGGAGGTCTCAAGCAGCATCTTAAGTACTGTACCAAACGCCTACCCTGATGCTGGCACCTTCAAATGTGCGTCCTTTGGAGGTTACTAGATCACGAGGGCTCTTATAAAAGAGGCAGTGAGAAGGCACCATCTATGATGACGCAGGCCCTCACCACGGACTGAATTTTGTGGCGCCTGAATCGTAGGCTTCCCAGCGTCCAGAATTGTGAGAATAAATATGTTTTTTTTTTTTTTGACAGGTAGAGTTGGACAGTTTGAGAGAGAGAGAGAGAGAGAGAGAGAGAGAGAGAGAGAGAAAGGTCTTCCTTCCATTGGTTCACTCCCCAAATGGCTGCCATGGCCAGTACTGTGCCGACCCCTAGCACTTGGGCCATCCTCCACTGCCCTCCTGGGCCACAGCAGAGAGCTGGACTGGAAGAGGGGCAACCGGGACTAGAACTGGCGCCCATATGAGATGCTGGCTCGGCAGGTGGAGGATTAACCAAGTGAGCCACGGTGCAGGCCCCACTGTAAGGAACTTAAACTGTGAGGTGAAGGGGTGGAGGCCACAGGACTGAGAGTAGCCAGAAGAGGGCTCTGAAGCCAAGGTGAATGGTTTGTTAGATTTTAAAACACTAAGTTAACTAGATTCTTTTTACCAACAGTCCTACCAAGAATTAAAAAAAAATATTTTGCATTCTATTTAGTATTTTTTAATTCTTAAATAGACAGCAAATCTTTCGATAAGAACAATCTCCATCAGAGAAATATTTTATTTGTGATAGCTTAAGCATTAAACTTTAAAACCAAAAAGGTATAGATAGTTTTTGTCAGCTGCTTAGCACTTAGACAAATTGAATAAATGCATTTTAAGTGATCTCTAAGGAAGAAATAAAATGTATCTGTCTTCTCAAAGTGCTCCACAAGAAAAAAAGGCAATATATTATTCATTGAAAACTCACTGACATAAAATTCAAGTGTAAAGTGAAGTTCAGGAGATTGAAGTTACAATGTTTTATTTCTGTAATGCTGGAGGAGAAATCTCAATTCTCCAAGTTAGGGGAGCATATACATAGGCTCAGAATTTGGGGATTTGCTGAACCATCAAATAATGTGTAACTTTGCGTAGTTCTCCAACCTAAGTCAAAGTTTCCACATCTACAGGAGGAGACTAAGCCACGCTTCCTCCAAGAGTTTTGGTGAGAAATAATGAATGCAGTAGGCACTAAATAAGTAACAGCTGGTATCAGTATTCCCTTACCCGGGGCATCTCCCAAAAGAAGTGAAATAAAAATAATAATACAAAATCAATACTACTTCCCTACATGGAAGGGCAGAAGGTCCCTAGGAAGGGGATAGCCTCAATATTTTTAAAAGATTTATTTGTGCACTTTAAAATCTGAGAGAGAGAGAGAAGAGAAAAGAAAGATCTTCTGTTCACTAGTTCACCTCTCAAATGTCCACAGTAGGCAGGGGTAGGCCAGTCCAAAGCCACAAGCCAGGAACTCCATCCAGGCTTCCTGCCTGGGCGGCAGGAGCACAAGTTTTGGACCATCATCTGTTGCCTTCCAAGCGCATTGGCAGGAAGCTAGATCAGAAGTGCAGAGTAGCTGGCACTTGAATGAGGCACTCCAATTCAGGATGCAGGTATCCCACACTGTCACAACACTCACCCTCAACAGTCTCCATTGTATATATAGTTTTATCTTTCTTAAACTGCCATGATACTCCAGGGCCAGAGTTCTGTGCTGGAGCTGAATGACCAAGCAGGAAAAAACACGCTTAACACTGGTCAGCTCAGTAGAAACAGGAAGAAAGTTCCCCTTGGTTCTGCCAGTCACTAGCTATGCATCCTCCAGCAAATCATTTCGCCTCTCAAAGCCTCAGTTTCCTTTTCTGCAAAGGTTGTGAACGTCTAAAGTATGTGAAATGGTCTGGCAAACTATAAAAGCCATACAAATCAAAGGTATTTTATATTAGGTAAATTCAATTAAACCTAGGTTCTGAAGGCAGGAACACTGGCAGGCAGCACACAAGGGTATAATGTTGACAGGAAAGAAAAAACAAACAAACAAACAAAAAACCTTGTAGTCAGAACTCCTTGAGTTCAAATCTCAGGTGTGACAGCTGAATGTTGTATAACCTTGACAAGCACTTGCCTCGCTGAGTGCGAACTGCTTCAGCTGTAAAACGGAAATAACAACACTTCACTCAGCTTTATTGCAAGGACTAAATAAAACACATGTAGCATATGTTGAACACTCTCCAGAATACAGTTAGTAATCAGGAAATAATAGCTATAATTTTCTATCGAGAGCTTTCAAAATATTCATAGCTCTTTTACATAATCATTTCAGATCTAATCACCTGATTATAGGAATAATCCAAAATAAGCAAACAGCTTTGCACAAAGAAATTCCTCAGAGGCTTAGTTATATTAGTTTTTAAAAGGTTCAATATTAGGAGAATAATTAAGTATACTATGGCCTATCCACTAAATGACATGAAAAATGTTTATATATGAATAACATTTTAGTCAGGTTACAAAAAGTGACTATTAAGGATAATCACAAATCTACATTATATCATAAAAAACAAAAACCTGGAGAGAAATGATGAGACTAATAGGTTATAAATATTATTTCCAACTGTTTTTTAATTTTTCCCAAGATTTCTGGATGAGGAAAAATTGTTATGCATAAAATGTCTTTGGGTAAATGTAAATAAACACGATTACATCTGCTTTATGATGAATTCATAATAAACCCTTACTGATGTATTCAACAAGAGATAATAGGTGAATAAAAACAATTATAAGAGAATATTCTGAACAAGTACATGCTAATAAGTTAGATAAATGAAATGGACAAATTCCTAGGTCACAAACAACTGAAAATGACTCAAAAACCACAGGAAGTTTAAATAGATCTACAAGTAAAGAGTTACACTAAGTAAAAAAAAGAAAAATACTACCCACAAAGAAAATCCCAAGCCCTGACAGCTTTACCAGTAAATTCCACAGAACATTTATTAAAGAACTGACACCAGGGGCCAGCGCTGTTGCGTAGCAGGTAAAGCTGCCGCCTGCAGCTCCAGCATCCCATATAGACACAGGTTTGAGTCCCAGCTGCTCCACTTCTGGTGTAGCTCCCTACTAATGTGCCTAGGAAAGCAGCAGAAGATGGCCCAAGACCTTGGGCCCCTACACCCATGTAGGTTACCTGGAAGAAGCTCCTGGCTCCTGGCTTTGGATCAGCCCAGCTCTGGCCATTGTGGCCATTTGGGGAGTGAGCCAACAGATGGAAGATCTTGCTCACTCTCTCTGTCTCTTTCTCTCTCTCTCTCCCGAACTCTGCCTTTCATATAAATAAATAAATCTTAAAAAAAAAAAAAAAGAACTGACAACTGACACACCTGTTAATCACAAACTCTTTCCAGCTCAGTAAGGCCACCATTACCGTGGTATCAAAACCAGATAATGACGATGCAAAAAAAGAACTTATATTCTCCATAAATGTTGCATCTTGCTTCTTTGGAATAGAGATATAAAATTCTCCTACAAAATATTAGCAAACTAAATTCAGCAAGACATAAAATGTATAATACACTATGATCAAGTGGGATTTATCTCAGGAATGAAAAAGGTAGTCTATCAAAATTCAACTAATATAGTATGTCATATTGTAGAATATTATTTCATAATATAGAATAAAGGACAAAAATCACATGATCATCTCAAAAACTGAACACTAGAAGAATAGAACTTCCTCACCTTGATAAAGAGCATATACTTTTTAAAAAACCACTGCTATTATTACACCTAATGGGGAAAGACTGAATGTCTTCCATCTGAGATCAAGATGAGGAGGGAGTGCAGAGTGGCAGCATTTGACCTAATGGTAGTAAGACACCCACATCCCATATCAGAGTGCTGGTGTTCCACTCTGGGGCTGCTCTAATGCAGACTTCGGGAGTCAGCAACGATGCCTCAAATATGGAGATTCTGTTACCCATATGGGAGACCTGGACTGACTTCCTGGGTCCAGGCTTCAGCCCTTCAGCATTTGTGAAAATTTGTGGAATGGATTAGCAACTGGCAGCTCTCTCTTTGTCTCTCAAATAAATTAATTTTGTAAAAAAGCGAGCATGTCTGCTCTTGCATTTCTATTCAACATCACAACAAAGGTACTAGCCAGGACAATTAGGCAAGAAAATGAAACAAAAGACATTGGAAAGGAAGAAGTAAAACTGTCTCTATTTGCAGATGACATGATTTATAAATTAACATTCCTAAGGAATCCACTAAAAATCTGTTGGAGCTAATAAACGAGTTCAGCAAGATTTTGGGTTACAAAATCAATATACAAAAAGTAAATTTTTTAATGTTTGCAATGAACAAGCAAAACATAAAATTGAGAAAAACAATTCCAATTATGATAGCACCAAAAAGAAAAAAATACTCAAGTCAACAAAAGACATGTAAAATTTATAGGCTGAACAACACAAAACATTGTTAGATTAAAGAAGACCTAAATAAACAGAAACACATCCAATATTCATGGATCTGATGGTGTAATAAGTAAGCTGGTAACATTCTCCAAATTGATCTATAGATTCAACACAATTTCCATCAATATTGTAGCTGGCTTCTTTTGAGAAACTGATAGACCAATCCTAAAATTCATAGGGAAATGCAAGGGGTGCAAAATAGTCCAAACAATCTTAAAAAAGAAGCAAAGTTGAACGATTCATACTTCCCAACTTCAAAACTTTCTATGAAAGCTGTAATAATCAAGACACAGTGCTTATCGCGAACATGAGAAAAACATATGGATCAATGGAATCAAATTAAAAGTCCATAAATAAAACTTTCAATAGATTATTGACAAGAGTGCCAAGATCATTCAGTAGGAGAAAGAGTCTTTTCAATAAATGGTGCTTAAACAACTGGATATCAACATGCAAAGTAAGAACGGGTACCCCCACCTCATACATATATAGAAATTAAGTACATATAGATCAAAAACCTAAATATAAGAAATAAAACTACAAAAATGAAAGCATGAGCATAAATTATCTTGGATTTGGCAACTGATTTTCAGATATGACATCATAAGCACCAGCAACCAAAGAAAAAACTGGATTTCATCGAAATTAAAATCTTTTGTGTAACAAAGAATGCCTGAAGAACATATGAAGATGATCCATTGAATGGGAGAAAAGACTTAACAAATAGCATATTTGATAAGGGATTTGTATCTAAAATACATAAAGAATTCTTACAATAAAATAACATATAAGAATAAATAACAATTAAAAATGGTGGAAGCAGCCATTTGGCCTACCAGTTAAGCCCCTGGTTAAGATGCCCACATCCCATATTGGAGTACCTGGGTTTGATAGCCCAGCTTCTGATTCCAGCTTCCTGCTGATGTGCACCCTGGGAGGCAGCAGATAATGGCTCACGTATTTGGGTCCCTGCCATCTATGTAGAAGAACTAGACTGAATTCATACCCCCCAACTCAGTCCCTCAGCCATTGTGTGGGTGGAACCAATGGATGGGACTGTTGTCTCTTGTCTCTTTCTTTCTGCCTCTCAAATATTTTTTAAATGGGTGAGTGACCTTAATAGACATGTCTCCAAAGATATATAACTGGCTAATAGACATAACTGGCCAATAAAAATGCTCAATGTCATTAGTTACTAGGGAAGTACCAATGGAAACTATAATTAGATACCACTTCGTAACCCTGGGATGGTTACAACAAAAAGGACAGATAATAACAAGTACTGGCAGAGGATGTGGAGAAATTGGAACCCCCACACAGAAATATAGAATGGAGGGGCCAGCGCTGTGGTGTAGTGGGTTAAGACACTGCCTACAGCAACAGCATCCAAAATGGGCATGGGTGAAACTACTAGCTGCTCCTCTTCCAATCTAGTTCTCTGCTGAGATAGCAGTGGAAGATGGCCCAAGTGCTTGGGCCCCTGCACCTGCGTGGGAGACCCAGAAGAAGCTCCTGGCTCCTGGCTTCAGATCAGCCCAGCTCTAGCCATTGCAGCCACTTGGGGAGTGAACCAGTGGATAGAAGATCTCTTTCTCCCTTTCTCTGTCTCCCTCTCTGTAACTCTTTCAAATAAATAAATAAATCAGGAGGGAGGGAGCGAGGGAGGGAGGGAGAGAAAGGAGAGGAGAGGAGAGGGCAGGGGAGGGGAGGATAGGAGAGGATAGGGGAGGGGAGGAAGGAAGAAGGAAAGAAAGAAGGAAAGAAGGAAAGAAGAAGAAAGGAAGGAAGGAAGGAAGGAAGGGAGGAAGGAAGGAAGGAAGGGAGGAAGGAAGGAAGATAGAACAGTGCAGCCACTTAGAAAAACAGTTTGGAAATTTCTCAAAATGTTAAGCATAGAGCTACCAGATGACCTAGCAATTCCACTCCTAGGTATATACCCCAGAGAATTGAAAATATATGTTCACACAATAACTTGCCTTTGAATGTTCATAGCAACATTGGTCGTAATAGTCAAAAATAGAAACAACCTAAATGTCCATCAACTGATGCTTGGTTAAAGACAATACAGCATATTCAAATAATGGAATATCATTCAACAATGAGAAGGAAAGGGGGTTGGTGTTGTGGCACAGCAGGTTAGGCTGCTGCCTGTGACACCTGCTTCTCATATGAGCACCAGTTCAAGTCCCTGCTGCTTCACTTCCAACCCAGCTCCCTACTAATATACCTGGGAAAGCAGCAGAAGATGGCTCAAGTCCTGGGGTCCCTGCACTCATGAGGGAGACCCAAATGAAGTTCCAAGCTCCTGGCTTTGGCCTGGCCCATTTGGGAAGTGAACCAGCAGATGGAAGCTCGCTCGCGCTCTAACTCTACCTTTCAAATAAATAAATAGATCTTTAAAAACTAAAAAGAAATGAAGTACTATTATATGCTACAATATGGACAAAACCAGACACAAAAGGTCATATAACATATGATTGTATTTACATAAAATGTACAGAATGGATAAATCCATAGATACAGAATGCAGACTGGTGATTACCACCGGCTGGAGGAAGAGAGAAGTAAAGAGAAACTGCTTAATAACTAAGGGTTTGACTTTGGAGTCAAGGAAATAGGTAGGAACTAGGTAGGGGTAGTGGTTGCACCACATTGTGAATGAACCAAATGCCACTTTTATTATTTGCTTTACCATGGTTAACCTAATGCTGTGTGAATTTCACTGCAATAAATTATTTAAAAGAAAAATCAATTAAAAAATCTAAGCTAATACTTCCACTGACATGCAACATTTCAAAACAGAGAATTTACTTTTACAATTTAGGCATACCTTGTTTTCTTAGACCTAAGATATTTGGCTACATTTAAAGAACTGTGGGTAGTCCTAGAGAAAAAGCAACAGTTATTCTCTTCACTCTCTGTTTATATAGTACTACTACAGATTAATGCAGTTTGAAGCTTTGGATTCATTTGATGACATGCTTAAAGATTTGAAAGAGGAGCCTATGTTTCGTGTTGTGCTTAGCAGGTAAAGCCACTGCCTGCCACACCAGCATCCATATGGGCCAGTTCATGCCATGGCTGCTCTACTTCCGATCTAGCTCACTGCTAATGGCCTAGGAAAGCAACAAAGGATGGCTCAGGTACCTAGGCCCCTGCCACCCACGTGGGAGACAAGGATGAAGCTCCTGGCTGTTGCCGCCATTTGGGGAGTGAACCAGCAGATGGAAGATCTCTGTCTCTCCCTCTCTCTCTGTAACTCCAACTTTCAAAATAAATAAATCTGTAAAAAAATTTTTTTGAAAAAGTTAGCATACCTCCTGTGTTCCTTCCTCCTTTTAGAGATTAGCTCACTAGCCCATCAGCACAAGTCAGTTGGAAGGAGAACAGTGGATGCCCAAGGGAAAACATCCCACACTAATCAGTATAGAAGACTCTGCACCCTAACCTCACCACCACAAGCTCTGAAGCAGACATGTGGAATAGAAACTAAGAAAATTATCTATAACCTCGGTAACTAAGGCATCGAGTTGAAGAACAAATTAGTCATATAATTGTCCCACTTTATTTATTTGCTTTTATTTTAATTTGCTTGGGGAAGCAATTCCCATAAACATTCAAGTGAGTTTCAGCTAAATTTCAGTAGCCATGAGAAAGAAGCTCAGTGTAAAACAAACCAAGAAAATATTTAAGCTTCTAATTATATTAGGGTAGAGAGAAGCATGTCATCTATTTCAAAACAAAACACTTTTCTTGGAAACAGATGATCCAGCATTCTTCCAATTCTTCCTAGAACAGTTTAAAAACATGAGGCAAATCTCATGAAGTTGTGTGTTGAATAGATATGAAAATAATGTAATCATCGAGTTATCAAATCCAATAAAAATTCAATGATGCTACTAAATGTCACATAGGTATGGATACTATTTATAAGAGCATTGAAGAAACAGACATATATTGTGGTGTCTTTCTTGTTCCCTGCCACTGAGTTTTAAATTGAGATTTAATGCTGGTACACTTTCAACTGAAATTAAATCAAACATAAGATATCTCTTAGATAATACTTTATGATATATCATAAATTCAAAGCTGTAGCTTCCTAAAGGTCATTTCCCATGTTCCCCCAGTAGTTCACCTTCACTCTAACAATGATGCCTCGCACAAAATCACCCAGGGCAGCCAGAGAACCGTAAGAGGAAGAAGGAAGGGGGAGAAGGTGAGGCTGACTGCCCTGGCCCTTCCATCCGTAAACACAGGCATGTTTCCAGCACTCACCTTTCTCAGATCTCTTGTCTTTCGCTGAAGAACTGCTGCAACCCATGACTTCTAAATCATAAATGTTCACTCACGAACTGAAATTGCGTGTCCGTGACAGAATGTGAGAAGTCCCTGGGGTTACGCCGTGAGGAGCCTCTTAGCTGATCCCCTTCAGTTATAGATACTAACGAGGAAGACACAGGAGGGAGAGAAGGAAAGCACCAGTTACAATGTGGTAGCTCAGGGGCTGCTCAGCAGGATCCCTGTTACACTCCTTCGGAATTGCGGTTCAGACATCATCGAAACCTACAGCAGCAGCTACAGAGTGGCTAGACACTGTAGACACTGCTTTCTGTGCTACATGTAAATCATCGCTTCCCCATGTCTGGGTCAGATCAAACTCTGTAAAAAATTAAGCACTAAAAGTAATGGAAAGAAAAAGTGAAATGTAAGAGGGTATGATTTTCTAATCGACGTATACAGGAAATGGGATATGGAGCACATATCCCATTATGATATCAGTTAACTGTTTTGGTTTTAAGTTCAAAGTTATTTAATCTATCTGGGTTTTTTTAAATACAAATTGGAGAGTAACTATGAGACAAAAACAACACTTAAACAACTAAGTCGAAGTTCAAATCACAGCCAGCTCTTTGACAATATTTCTCAGAGTCAGTTGCTGGTGCCTGTTTAAAAATAGAGGAGGCTGGGTCAGGGGGTGGGGGGGTTTGGGGGTGGCCTGCCACCTCCTGTGGTGCTAGCATCCCATATGGGTGCCGGTATGCACCTGGGAAAGCAGTGGAAGATGGCCTAGGGCCTTGGGCCCCTGCACCCATGTGGGAGACCCGGAAGAAGCTCCTAGCCCCTGGCTCCTGGCTCCTGGCTCCTGGCTGCTGGCTCCTGGCTTCAGATCAGCCCAGCTCCCACCGTCGCAGCCATTTGCGGAGTGAAGCAGTGAATGGAAGACATCTCTCTCTGCCTCTGGCTCTCTGTAACTCTGCCTTTCATATAAATAAATACATCTTTTACCAAAAAAGTCTTCTCTCTTAAAAAAAAAAATAGAGGAGGCTCAAGATCTGCCCCCCTAGGTTTAGGAGTCATAACCTAGGAAAGTGTCCTTTTGAAAAACTCCCCAGGCATTCCTGAGATACCTCTAAAGTTGACCTGTGTGCTCACCAGGCCTTCTCAGAGTTATCTGCCATAACGACCTGATGGGAGTTGTTAGCAAGATAGCAGTATCCTGCCCCATCACTTTTGGGGGTGATGTTTCCTGTATTTGGCGATGCTCCAAAGCAGCCTGCTCTAATATATTTGTATCTCTTGATGTGAACAAAGTCAGAGGACAACCAACTCCGGGATCCACCTGACACATCTGTTTTTCTATCACTACTGTAGTAAAAGCCACAAAATTTGAACTCAATTAAAGAAAGGGAAAATTAAAATGAGCAAAATATTTAGACTATGGGAATTTTTTTCTTCTTTTTCTTAAAATTTGTACTAATGTAAAGAGAACAGATTGCATGAATTTCATAGGTACAGTTCTAAGAAGACAACCAGACTTCCCTCCCTCCCCCAACCCTCCTCCTGCCCTTGTTTCCTTTTCATTAGTTTTTCGAAGACATAATTTTAATGCGCTCTATCATCACAGGCCTAATTCACCACTAACCATAATACTCAACAAGTAAAAAGTAGGAAGACCAGAGCTCCACAGGAGTATAAACAAGGGCTAAAAATGACAATCATCTCACAAGATGTCTGTTTCATTCTTATACATTTTTTTGAACTATAGGAATATATTTAAAACAAAAATAACTGTAATGAACAAACTTTCTGATTTAAAGTTGGGCCCGAGCCTTTTATGTATTCCATTAATTAACCCTCCTAAACTTTGAGTAATTTCTAAATTTGAAAGGCATTTATTCCATATTATTTTTCTCTAAACATCATGGATAAAATGTTAACAAGGTCAAGTCCAGGGGCAGAACAAGTCTTTCAGCATCCCATTCCATTCCATTCCAGGGTCTCCATTACATTAGATCCATTACATTCCCTCTGGAAGCATACTGGTTCAGTTAGGTGGTAAATTCAACTATTATAACTATCATCTTATTTACCTATGAGGCTTTCTGGAAGACTTCAGTCAATATTTTAATGAAATTATGATATACATTTTGATACCTTGACATTGCAGCCCAACAAAATAAGAGGAATAGGTAGAGGAGGAAGGGGAGGATGGGAAGAGGAAGAGGACAAAAGAAAGGAAGGGAGGCAGAAAAATCAGCTTGGTATGTTTTTTAATAACAGAATCACAAAAGGTTAAAGGTGGGAGAGAACTTTAAAATCATCTAGTATCAGGGTACTTTAAAAAGTTTATGGAAAAATGGAATTAAAAGATATGATTATTTTTAAAATTATATCTATTTTTATAACATACATTTCCTATGGACTTTTTGAAAATCCCTCATATACATGGATTTCAAAAATTTTGGCACTAAAATAAACTTATTTGCAATTTCATTTTCCATAAACTTCTTGAAATACCCTTGTATTTATACAAAGTGTAAGGAAGTTAAGCAACCGACCCAATGTCAGGTAAACTGGGGGCTGTCAAACTTTACTGCACATTAGAATCACCTAGGGAGCTTTTAAAACTCCCAATACTCAGCCTGTGCTCATCAAGTCAGAAACACTGGGGGCTTAAAAAATACTGATGCCCAGGTTCCATCGCTAGAGATTCATGCGTGTTGGGTTGAGCACCATGATGTTTTTCAAGCTCCCCAGACAATTCTAATATACAACAAAGTTTGACAATCTCTCATGGAGACAATAGTTTCGGAACCCATGATGACACTTAGGGATCATCACATTTTCCTAGAAATGCTTTTTGACGCCATCTATCTGAAGTCATATTTTTCTAGAGGTCAAGTCAGGGTTACAAGTCTGTAGTTTCTGGTATCTACTCTTTCTCGTTTTTGAAACTGGGGCAATGTTGACCCATCTCCATACTCAAGAGTTTCTCAAAGGCCATCTGTGGTGCCTAGGAGCACATATCTGCTGGCTTCCTCATCACCCTTTGAAGTAACTCATCTAGTCCTGTTAACATTCTCCAAGTGATGAGCTCAGTGCTCTTCAAATTGAGTATTCACAAGATTTACAAGGGTGGCAGCTAAAAATGTAGACGCCTGTGGCATAGCAGGTTAAGCCTCGGCCTGCAATGCCAGCATCCCATGAGAGCACTGGTTGGAGCCCTGGCTGCTCCACTTCCAATCCAGTTCCCTGCTAATATGACTGAGAAAGCAACGGAAGATAGCCCAAGTCATTGAGCCCCAGCACCCAACATGGGAGACTCAGATGGAGTTCCAGGTGCTTGGCTTTGGCCTGGTTCAGTCTTGGCTATTGTAGCCATCTGGGGAGTAACAAGCAGATGGAGGATCTCTGTGTCTCTCCCTCCTTCCCCCTCTGAAATTCTGCCTTTCAATCTTAAAAAAAAAAAAAATGTAGACACCTAGGCTTTGCATCTAATACTTAGATTTAAAAAAAAAAAAAAAGAGCCTGGGAATCTGCATTTAAAGTGTACTTGTCAGAGGACTTTGATACAGACAGTCCCCACATCAGTGAAACACTGCTAGGAGCCAGCGCTGTGGCACAGCAGGTTAAGCCTCAGTCTGCAGCTCCAGCATCCCATATGGCCACCGGTTCGAGTCTCTGCTGCTCCACTTCCAATCAATTCCCTGCTAGTGGCCTGGGAAAGCAGTGGAAGATGGCCCAAGTCCTTGGGCCCCTGCCTCTATATGAGAGACCTAGAAGAAGCTCTGAGATCCTGGCTTCGGATCAGCCCAGCTCCTACCATTATGGTCATTTGTGGATTCAACCACCGATGGACTGACTGACTCTCTCTCTCTCTCTCTCTCTCTCCCCTTCTCTTTGTAACTCTGCCTTTCAAATAATAAGTAAATCTTTAAAAAAAAAAATTGCTCACCAACAGTGTCCTTATCTCCCCTGGGTTTTGCTCCACCCTTACGCTTTTTTCTTTTTTCTATAAATAAATAAATAAAGCAATGTCTCTCCAAAGCCATTTGATTCTCAGCCACTCCTCAGCTGATTCACTACACAACAGAGTAGGATTCACTAGGAACCAAAAAGCATCAAACTTAAACAAATGTCTCTTAGACTGTTAGCTCCATGGATGACTTTCTTTTAAAATATGCTTTGAATTTCTGACACCTATACATCGCCTTTCACATAGCAAGTGTTTGATAAATGCTAAATGAATGAATGAGTGTTTTAAAGCCAGGGATCTTTAAAATATTAATTTGCCAGAAGTTATTATTGGGCTACCATGTTGTATCCAGATACATGGTAGTTGATTATTAAAAAGCCTTTTATTAAATCAGAAAATAAGTAGTGCTTATACATGCATTTTATTTTAAAATCATGATGGAAAGAAACAATTGTTCTAGAATTCTTTAATTGTCTACTGGAAAAAAATAATTGGCAATTAGTTTTACATTATTAAATAATTACTGTTAAATTATTTTTAAATGGTTTTTCTACCTCAAGTAATAGGCTTTAAAAAATTATTTTTAATTCTCACCAAAACAGGAGCTGGTTAAGGCAAGGTGCCACTTACCATACCCATATGCTGCCCAACCTGGAGCCAGGGGATGAAGCAAGTTTGTTGTGTCTGTAAAGCTGACCGAGGTGATTTGGGGATTTTCCACTCCTTGGTCAAGCCTAAGCTTCTTCCATTGCCCACCTTCTGTTAGCAGTAGGAAAACACTCGGGGCACTAAAGAAGTCTCTGAAGAGGCCACAGCTTAGGGCCTAAAAAGGGTCCCCAGACTTCTGCAGGGTTCACAAAGGCCCAAGGAGGCCCAGGTCAGTGACAACACTTGGGTGGATCTAGGGAGAAAGCAGCCTGAAATCTGCCCAGGGCTACTGCCCCTTCCAATATATACCAAAGATGGTTTTAAAGAGTAAACAAAAAAGTGACTCATCATTGGCACTCACATCCAGTCTGCAAAAGGAGACTTCTGCTAAAAGGCTTTTAGTGAGCGTGTGTGTGTGCGTGTGTGTGTGTGTGTGTGTGTGTGTGTGTTGGGGTAGGGGTAGGGACAAGAAGATGGAATTCTTTGATGTTGTTTGGCTCTTTTCCTCTGAACAACTTTACATTTTTTAGAGCTGAAACACAAGGGAAGAACAAAAGACAGCCCTTGGAGCCAGCCTAACCTCTGCCACCAAACACCCTCCAAGTGTTAGCCCAGCCTCCCAAGTTGTTCCTATTTCATCATAGCATTATTTTATCTCAAAGTGCATCTCTACCCAACTCCCACACTTTGGTTCAGCTACACTGACCAAGATGCACCTCTGGCATTCTAGATGTCGGCTGGGTAGTTCCCCTTGCTACAAAGCCAGCATTTCCTAGAGAAATTGCTCTTCAAGCTCTGGCCCTAAGGAACTCAAATCTGAAACCCATAGTCAAGTGGCACCAACCCCATCACTACCACTACAGCGCAAGTTAAGTAGGCAGGCCCAATTCTTCCACCTAGGACTGTGGGGCTGTGTGCACGTGCCAGAGAGGTCCCTTCCACCAGTGTCCAGCAGAACACTATAGTAGTTGCTTGGGCCTGAGGTCTTCTTTTTTCGCGGGGTGGGGTCTTACCTGAATAAGGGGAGGTCTTTTAGACTGGAGTCTTCCTGGGTCTCATCAGATGAAAGGATATGAAATGGGAGGAAACGACACCAACCACCAGAGGCATCACAAGATGTCTATGGGTATCAGGAGACAGCTTGGCCTGGAGTTTTCAAAGTGTTTGTGAAAAAGTAATTCTACGTGGTTTATGATTCTAGGGATGAGGCAGAAATCAAAAAGGTCCACCAACAAGTAAGTCTAGAGGAGTTAGTGTTACACAGGGTTTTTTACTGCAGGACTTCTCAGAGCCCTCAATATATTCATATGCATTGTGATTCTCTAAGGAAGATCTGAGTGCTGTTTCCCAAAGAGCCTTGCAGGGGACCCGTCTGAGATAGAGCATCTTGAAGAAAACCATCGTTCCTAACTGCGTGGAGTCTTGGGTTTAGAAGTCAGACAAACCGGAGTGGGAATTCTCAACAAAGAGTCATTAATTCCTCTGCACTCAGTTTCCACATAAGTAGATAGGGATAATAACACACAGCTTCCTGACTTGTACTGAGGCCTTACTGAAGAGCTCAGAGGTGGGGAAACACTGACTGAACAAAAAACAACTCCTCTTAGCTGACTTAGGAGAAGCCATGCTTGGGGAGTTGCCCACTGGGTTTGTCCAAATCTCTTCTTTCAGAATGCTTTGGCTGGGGGCTCCCAGAGACTAAAGCCCTACAGGTTCTGCATAATTGAAGATTCACAAAGAAATGGGCTGTTTTCTCAGAAAGCTCTAAGATCAGAAAGAATGCTATATAATAAAAAGAACAGCTAAATTCACTACTATTATTAAGGGACTACTGTTTATCACAGCAGGTGCTTCATATGTCTATTACTTCATTTAATCTTCACAGCAAATCTTCAGGGTGGTATTATCATCCCCATATTACAGATGAATAAACTGAGGCTCAGAAATGAAAGATCATGCTCCCTGTACAGCTTATTAGTGGCAGAATCAAAGACACATTCTATTTAGTTATCAAAGAACAAAGACGTCTACCAAATGCTAGGTATGCCCTGGTTTCAGGATCCAAGCTTATCAATCTAAGAACTAAATCACTGTAGCCAACTCTGGAGCAGCACAGATTTCTGTTGCTGTGTTCTACAGCTAGATGGGAACCCTGTGGTCCTCAAAGACTCCAGGAAGCCAAGGGAGCTGAAGGAAGAGTTCTACATATGTGGCAGTGTAGTAGAGTCTGGGGAACAGTCCACAAAGAACCTGGAAGGGTTTTTGCCAAGTACCTCTTTCCTCACTTCCTAGCTCTCACTTGAAAGACCACAGAGTGTTGTCAAACATCACCTCTAGTTCAAACGGGCCTCAGCCCTTCAGACGGCAAAGTCATCTGCATGCCTTTTAAAGTGAAGACAACTGACTTACAATCCACATCATGGAGAAATTGCAAAGCGAAGAAACACACCCCAAAGAAAGCTTGTTGCCAGTGCTGTGGCTGCATGATCTCTTTGTAACACACAACACTGCCTCTCCCAAAGACCTAAGAACAAACAAACACATTACCTGCTGCTTCTGCTGGGCCGGTGCAGAGGTGTGTCCTCACCCTGGGCAGTTCAAGAGAAACAAAGAGGAGAAACCAACGGTCTCTGTGAGAGAACACAGAAGTCTGAAAGCAGAGAGGTACAATTCCAGCTTTCTCTGGAGCACCCCCTCACACACACTTATACCCGTCTGCTGCTTGCTTAAATAACAACCATGCACAAAGAAATAACCAGAACAGGGCCGGCCAGCCTCGCCTTACAGCCTAGAAGGAAGCCCAGAGCCCCAGATTGGGTGCGGCTCAGCTGGCCTGAGCTGCAGCTGGCTGCCCCAGCCCTGCTCTCTTCCTGGCCTGGTGATAAAGGCTGTGCTCAAGTAATGGGCTGCAAAGTCAGCAGTCACGTGACTGCTTCCAAGGGGACCGGGCTCTGTTCAGGCAGGACCAAGCTTCTGCTTGTTCCCAGAAATCATCTGCATCAGTGCAAAGTGGAAAAGAGGACCTCAGTCCATCAGGGCAGAAAAACATTCCGGAGGTCAACTGAAGATGATTTTTAGAAAACATTCTGGTAGCACAGCGAAGGTACAATTAGGAGAAGGAAGAAAACAAAACATCCTTCCTTGAGAATATAAAGGCACTGGTTGAAGGGAGTAGCTGCCGGGGGCAATGCTGTGGGCAAATTCACTGGATGTTTGTACTCCAAAGGCTGTTTAATTAACTCCTCATCAGCAGAAAAGCCAAAACAAGCTGGCCTGCGATTTTACTGAGTTTCAGAGGGAAGAGGAGGAAGCACATTTGCAAACAAGTGCCTGTGGCACTACTGGAGGGCCACCGCCAGGCAATCCAGGGATGATCTTGTTCCCAGGGTCTCACGCTGACTGTAGCTGCACAGCCAGAAATTTCCTCCCAAACCCTGCCAAGCAGAGGTGACACAGCATATGTGTTTTCAAGCTCACTGTCCTTAGGGTTCGCCAGCTAGGAGTTAAAGGACTCCAGCCAGAGCCATCTCAACCCCACACAGGAGGCTCCTTAGCCCAATTCTTTGCTGCCATTAGGAACCACAGGAGATCTAGAAAAATGGTTACCTAGTTTGCCATTTAATCTAATGGGGTAACTTCACAAATAACTGGAAAGTCCACTTTGGCCTTCTGTACTCCATTAGCATATTAAATATTATCAGTGGGTCCTTAAGGTGTCCATGGTTGGGATGCCAAGACTAGGATCTGATGAGAGTGCTGCATACATTGTAAATATTAGCATAATTATGTAGGCCCCTGACAAGAACAGTAGTGAACATAGCTATGTAGCTGGCTCTCCCAGCCAAACACTGTCAATGCACAACCATTCAACTATGGTTGAAACAGAAATGTTACTCTGAGTAGCACAAGGAGTCCTAGGGCCAATACTGACATATGGGGATAAGCCATAATAATGATCATCACATTTACTGAGCATTCCCATGTTCTCGGCACTTGGTAAGTTTACACTTGCTAATCTTACTTAAGCTACACACCACTGTATACTATTATTATTCCTGTTTACGCACTAAGAACTATAACCCAAAGTCAACCAGCGAATGAGGGGCAGAGCTGGGACTCAAACCTGGGCCCTTTGACTCCAGAAGCCCTGCCTGGATCAGCACCTTGTGTGTTTGCAGAATTCAGTTTTCAGCCTCTTCTCAGATGCTCTTCGGCTGTCCAGCAGCCCAGCAGGGATGTATTCTCTCAGGCTGAAAAAAGAAAAAAAAAAAAAACAGGCCAAGTTATGTTAATAGTCCTAAGCCCACTCATTAGCAGGTTTATACCCTTAACAGTCAAAGTGGATCAATTTATCTCTCAATGGGTATATCATCATGTGAAAACAGCCAATAGGAAAGGTGAGAGATCAGTTTACCCATGGAAAAGGCCATGACAATATCATATCATCCTTAACTACCATGCCTTGAACCTTTCCATTCAATTCAACAAAAGTTTACTGAGTGCTCATAGACAGGATCACATGTGGTGAACAAAATACACAGGAGGGGGTGGGGCCAAATCACCTTATTTATACAGGTAAATTTAAGATTACAAATTAAAATCTGTCTCTCCTATTGGAATATAAGCTCTAGGTACCTTTAACAGTGCCAGGCACATACTAAAAACATGTTACATGAATAAATGAAAGTAATATGGTATAATAAGGTCTCTAATAGGATAGGAGGGGACACCAAGAAGGAGCCCTATCCATGAAAGTGGGATGAGCGAAGACTGTCTAGAAGAAGTGATACAAGAGCTAAGAGCTGACAATTGAGCAGGTCTTAGCTGTAAGAAAGGAGGTGGGGACAGGAGAGGTGTTCTCAGTCATGCATCTTCTACAGTACTGAACAAGGGCAGGAATGTGAGAGGCGAACCAGAAAGAAGAAGGAACCGTAGTTCTGGCGATAAGGCTGTGGCAGAGCAGAGTAGGGAAAGGTGCCCGTCCTCCCAGCCCCTGGAGGCGCACATACTCTTCCTGCGAGCCTCCCCCTGCTTTCTCACTTCTGCACTCCCCTGCTGCTTCTGCCTTCACCTTCCAAATCAGCTCCTCGCTCCCAACTGCTTTGCTTCTGAGGGAACTCAAATCAGGACACTGGGTTGGCCCATGGTAGTAACAAACTGTGGGAAGACAGAGGGGCATGGAGAAGGCTGACCTCCTCACTAGGGAAAGAAAAGGCATTATAAGCAAACCTCTCCTATTCTACAAACCTCCTGGAATGAGACATTTCTAATTTCTGCCTAGGCAAACTAATGAGAAACGGTGGCTTCCATTATTGATTCTGACACATCCTGTAGAGTATACTAGAATCCAGGCAAAGCAGTTGGGCTGCAGAGTAGGCTGAGAGAACAGCAATGTGTGCAGGTCTGTTTGGTGGTGGGTCCTTAAGGTGTCTGCCACTCGTGACCCCTGACACCTCAGTGTCCAATAACACCAAAGGGAAGAAGCTTGGACAGGGCTGTCTTACCAGCTCTGGAAACGCTCAGCCAGCCTTCTGGTCCTATGCCCAGTGGTAAGCAATCACAGCCAATCACCACATCCTAATACCCAGTGATCTCCAAAAGTGAGGTACCAGCCCCACAGCAGATGTACAGAAATCTGTTGGAAAAAGGAAACAAAGCATTAGATTTCATATTTTTAATTTATTGTCTTATTCTTGTTAACTTTTCTATTTCCATGTAAATTTGATCACACACACATTATGAGTTCAGGAGCTCAGTTATAAATAAATAAACATGCCTGCATCAAGGGCCCACTCTGAAAAAACTTGCTATAAATTGTTCATGATCAAAAAAATTAAAGAACCCCAATTGAAAGGACTTGCTCCCTTGTGAAGAGAGGAAAGGAATACCAAGTAATTTTGCACTTAAATAAACAGAAAGGATCAAGCATATTTCCAAGGGTGAGTTCTGCATATTAAAAGATTACATAAAGTAGGAAAAAAGAGAAGCCAGATTTTGCAAGTCATTAGGAAGCTGTTAAAAAGAGAGAAAAGGTGGGTTATGAGTTATTAACAGGTCGAAGAAATTTATAAGGTTTAGTGTTGGCCAGACATATCTGTTAGGGTCACGCAATGGCCATTTGGGAAATGAACCAACAAATGGAAGATCAATCTCTCTCTACTTATCTATCACTCTGCCTTTCAAATAGATTAATCTTTTTTAAAAAATACTAACAATACCAATGCAAGCCAGAATGTGGAGTAACTAAAACTGTAATACTTTGCTGGTAGGAATGCAAAGAGGTACGGCCACTCTGAATGAGTTCTGTCACTTCTTTTAAATCTGAACATATACTTTGCATCTGGGAGCAATCCTACTCCTAGGTAATTTCTCAGAGAAGTGAATTTTCCCATTCAAATAAAAACCTATAATACAGATTCAGTCAACCAAATTTTTAAAACAGCCCAAAGTTCCTTCAGTGGGTGAATGGGCACATGAACCATCCATCTATACGATGGAATGGTCAGCAACAAAAAGGCACAAACCGTTGATACCCACAATCTGGATGGATTTCTAAGGCGCTATCTGAGAAAAAAAAGGCCCCAGGCTCAAAAGGTCCAAAGGTTATGGACAATTATATGACATTTTCAAAAAGCCAAAACTACAGTGATGGAGAACTGAATGGGGGTTGCCAGTGTCTAAGAGTAGGGGCGTGAGAAACTACAAAGGGCTGGCAGCAGGGAGCTTTTTAGGGGGTGAGAGGGAATGGTCTATCTGATTATGGCCATGGTTACCTAATTGAGTCACACATGTGGAGCTGTACTACAACGAATCAACTGTACTGCATGCTAATTGGTAAAATGTCTTTTTAAAAAAACCCTCACAGGGCTGGCTTTGGTTTAGTGCATTTGGGTGTCGATATTAGAGTCACCACAAGCTGACCTCAACCGCCAACGGCTTTCCTAAATCACAGCCAGAAGCAACATCATTTACTGTAAACTCAAAGCACTAAGGAAAACACTTGCTTTTCCCTCCAGCTTCTCTTTCCATTTTCTATCCATGAGCAAAACTCAAAAACACTGAGATCCTGCTCAGAGGGACAGCCATCCACACTTTACAAAACAGATACTTGCTGGGCTGGTTCCAGTGATGAGGCCAGAAGACAATGACAGATAAATTATGGTGCATTCCCCCACCAGGTTTACAGTGTGATGGTGGACACAGGCTCATATACAAGAAACCTCCAGACAGGAGGTGCAAGCACAGAGACATGCCCATGCGCTGCTGGAGACCAGAAAGATTTCAGCTTTGCCTAGAAAAGTCAGGAAATGTTTCACACAGCATGAAAGGTGGGGAAAGGCACTCCAGGGAACATGGGAACACTTCACACTTTTTAAAATTTATTTTTATGGAATATATGACCTACTATTTTTTAAAAAGATTTATTTATTTATTTGAAAGTCAGAGTTACACAGAGAGAGCAAGAGACAGAGAGGGAAGGAGGGAGAAAGAGAGAGAGAGAGACAGAGGGAGAGGGAGAGAGGGAGAGAGGGAGAGAGGGAGGGAGGGAGGGAGAGAGAGGGAGGGAGGGAGAGGGAGGGAGAGGGAGGGAGGGAGAGGGAGGGAGAGGGAGGGAGAGGGAGAGGGAGGGAGAGGGAGGGAGAGGAAGAGAGAGGGAGAGAGAGGGAGAGAGAGGGAGAGAGAGGGAGAGAGAGGGAGAGAGAGGGAGAGAGAGGGAGAGAGAGAGGAGAGAGGGAGAGAGAGAGAAATTGCTGCTGGTTCACTCCCCAAATGGCTACAATGGCCAGAGTTGGACCAGGCTAAAGCCAGGAGTTGGGAGCTTCTTCCAGGTTTCCCATGTGGGTGCAGGGGACCTAAGAACTTGGGTCATCTGATGCTGCTTTCCCAGGCACATTAGCAGGGAGCTGGATCAGAAATGGAGCAGCCGGGTCTCGAACTAGCACCCATATGGAATGCTGGCATTGCAGGCAGTGGCTTTACCCACTTTGCCACAACACAAGCCCCACATTTTACATTTGAGTGATATTTCCTGAGGCTAGGGAATGGACAGTGCATAACAGCAGAGGTTGGGGACAATAACCCAGGGAGGTAGGTTGGTGAGAATGGTAAGCAATCTTCCAAATCACAACAAAGAATTTGGACTTTAACAACAAGGATGGTTCAAGTGCTTGGGCCCCTGCCACCCAGATGGAGGTCCTGGCTCTTAGCTCCTGGCTTTGGCCTGGCCCAAGTCAAGTCATTGCAGCCATTTGGGAAGTGAACCGGAAGATAGAAAATCAATCAATCAATCAATCAATCTCTCTCTCTCTCCATCTTTCCCCTTCTCTCTTGTCACTCTGCCTTTCAAATGAATAAATGCACTAAAAAGAATAATAATCTGGACTTTATCAGTAAGGAATTGCAAACTCAAAATGCTTAATGGGCTGGGGCAGACAATATAAAGGAATAAAGCAGCTTGGGTAGAAACTATAGGAAACTATGGAGAGTTTTTATCTAAATGAGGCAGCTGCTACTTACTGGTAGCTGAACCTTGGGCTGCCATCCAGAAATCCTGGCCCAGTGTTGCCCAAAGTAATTTTTCAAGAGCAATTGAACATAGTTTTATATATAATCTCCCTATTTTTAAATGCTAGCATATTTTAGCAAATTTGAGACACCATCAATGACAGGGTGCAACATTATTCTGTGTACCCATAAGAAAGAAAAGCACCATCAATCAAATTATGACACTCAACTGTAAAACACATCCTAATATCAGAGATGCTAAAATGTGAAAAAATGTGCATGTTAGAATCAACAAAATACAGCAATTCTCATTTTCTCAAAACACTGTAAGGACTGCACGGATTCACTTTGAGGCTGCTGCATTGCAAACTCTGTAAGTCAGGGAGAGCCTGAGGGTAAACTGATCAGATTCAAGTTGTAGAAAGACCACTGTGGGGGTCAGGCAGTAATGACCTGGGGGAAAGCTGGCCACAGGAAAACCAATGAGAACATCCCTGCAATAGCCCAGGAGACATATGCAAGTGCTCAATGAAAGCCAGCCTACCAGTGGCCATGGACAGGAGCGAGGAACCAAACATAAGGACACAATCAGCCCCACAAGTCTTAGACTGGGTCTAGGGAGTGAGGGAGGTAGAGAGAGGCCTCAAAGAGGATGCCAAGGTTTCTAGCTAAGGGGAGTAGTAGACGGACTCCCCACTAATTCAACTATACTGACTGGGTGTCCCATGTGCCAAGCACTATGCATGGTGCTGAGGGGACAATAGTATATGGGATAGATGTGGAAATTACTAGAAGGTAACTTCAGTCTAGGAAGTGATAGCATTATTTGCAGGAGGGTATTAAAGCGTCTGAGGGTCAGACATGAAGGGGGTAGGCATGTTTATGATGGCATTTAGTTAGAGGTGTGCTAAATTGAAGTGCCTATGAGAATACACTGCAGAAATGTGCCATAGGCATAGAAGCCTGGGTTTAGAGCCCGCAAAAAATCAGATCTGGAGAGTCCGATTAAAGAGGTCATCGGGTTACCAAAAATAGCCGCAGTGATTAAAGAAGATAAAACAGCCAGGGAGAGCTTGTGGAGTAAGAAGGTTACAGGGGCGAAAGCAGAACACCGGGGAACAGAGACATTAAAGAGAATGAGAAGAGGAAGGAGCAAGCAAGCAGGCTAAAAAGGAAGCAATCTGGAAAGGAAGAGGCAGAGGAGAGAGAGGTGTCCGTAAACCGAGAGACTCATGTTGCCTTATAATTCACATACACCTATTCCTATAATTACTGCACAGAAGTAATTCACCTTGGCAATGCGCAATTCAGATCTTCAGTTATGGGGATTTAGCATGAATTCCAAAACAGTTTCTGATTTAGAGAGCTGTGATATTTTTAAGTATTGCCACAATCTGTTCCTTTATCATGTATACATGCTTGCATTTTGCATGTATCTCAGTTTGACATCTAGCACGAGTCAATGGCAGAGCAGTGGTAATTCCTTATGTCTTGTTTTCCTTCTGCAGGAACTATAACTGCCACTCCAAGACAAAAGTAAAACAAAGAATAGATATTTATGCAACTCCCTTTCATGTCAAAGCACTTGGGAGCTGGGCAAAACTGATCTAGGCACAGACAATGGAGTCATGTTGTTAAGACCAACATGAGGTTCTCAGCCCAGAGCTCTGTAACAGGTGGAGCCCGTGAGGTGATATCATACCCTGCTCCTCTGGACGTGTTCAGAAAGGCCCTCAGAGATCTCCATTTTATGGGCGAAAAAAACAGGCTTAGAGAAGTTAGGTGGCCTCTCCAAAGTCACAGCTGCATCACTTGGTGGCCAGTACTCTTTCCCTCACATCAAGGTGACCCGATTCTACCCTATAAATATGATATATAAAAGCATGATAAAGTTCACATACAAAACACAAAAGTCCACAAGAATGAGCCAAACAACTAACCAAACACAGGAAGTAGGTTAACTTCATGTGATTCCAAGCCTACCCTGAGCTCAACTCAATTTATCTGGTCCATTAAGGGCTCTTACCCTTTCTTCCAGATTTTATCAGTTCCACACAGGCTCAGGGACAACAGACTCTTAGATCTTGACTTTGTTGGCTGCTGACACTCTCAGCCTGATCTGCTGGCTGAGGACACAGTCCATCCTCACACTTACAGGTCTTACTTAAAGAGGATTCCTGAGCCTCATCTGATCTTCCACAGATAGATTCTAGAATGGTTCTTTAATATGTTGCCTTGGCAACCCCACAATGTAGGATGCCAACATGACAGAACCTGCCAATGGGATGTGAATAACACAATCTGGATAAGGAAACCACTTCTTGCTTATTGAAAGGCAGACACCAGGTTCTTCAAGCTTTCTTTTTGCAGCCACTGCCCTCCTGTCAACCATTTTTGTGTTCACAATCATGGTTATTTTCTGGGGCAACATCAAAATACTTGCTAAAACAAGGCCTAGGGAAGATCCAGAGCTTTCTTTTCAAAACTCTTGCTACTATCTCATATGACTAAGAGTCTATAGTGTGGCTGGTGCTGTGGCGCAGCAGGTTAATGCCCTGGCCTGAAGCACCAGCATCCCATATGGGTGCTGGTTCTAGTCCTGGCTGTTCCTCTTCCAGTCCAACTCTCTGCTGTGGCCTGGGAAAGCAGTAGAAGAGGGCCCGAGTCCTTGGGCCCCTGCACTCGCGTGGGAGACCTGGAAGAAGCTCCTGGCTCCTGGCTCCTGATCAACACAGCTCCAGCCATTGTGGCCAATTGGGGAGTGAACCATTGGATGAAAAAATCTCGCTCTCTCTCTGTGTAACTCTGACTTTCAAATAAATAAATAAATCTTTTTTTTTTTTTTAAAAGAGCTTATGGTGAAGCCTTTGGAAAATTTTAGAGCATTTTCTTTTAAAGTACTTGTTCTTGTCTTGGTTTTCTTCATATATTCATGAAACAAATATGTGTTGAATCTCTACTACGTGCTAGCTACTGTTGCATACCCTGGGAATGCATCAGTTAATAAAACTGACACGGTCTCTTTTCTCTTGAAGTTTATAGTTTAGTGGGAGAAGTAAACATGAATCCAATCATCACAAAAATAAATGTGAGATTGCAAAGGACAAGTATGCATACTATGAGAGTGAATCAGGAGGCCAGGCAAAGGCTTGACTGAGGAAGTCATCTTTGAATTGACATCTAAAGGGTGAATAGGGATTAATGAGGTGAAAATGTTGAAAGGGGGATGGTGTGAAGAATACACTTGGGGGCTGGCGCTGTGGTGCAGTGAGTTAACGCCCTGGCCTGAAGTGCCGGCATCCCATATGGGTGCTGGTTCTAGTCCTGGCTGCTCCTCTTCCCATCCAGCTCTCTGTTATGGCCTGGGAAAGCAGTAGAAGATGGCCCAAGTCCTTGGGCCCCTGCACCCGCGTGGGAGACCTGGAAGAAGCTCCTGGCTCCTGGCTCCTGATCGACACAGCTCCAGCCATTGTGGCCAATTGGGGAGTGAACCAATGGACAGAAGACCTCTCTCTCTCTCTCTTTGCCTCTCCTCTCTCTGTGTAACTCTGACTTTCAAATAAATAAATTAATTAATTAATTAAAAAAAAAAGTACTTTAAAAAGAAAGAATACACTTGAGTGAAGCTCCCTGATCTGGAGTCTATGATTTGGGGACCATCAAAAGTGAATCTTGGGTTTAATGTAGGTCTTAGTTTACTAAAACTGAAATTCTTATTTTGATGAATATTCAAAGAGTACATAATCTGTGATTTTCTTAAACTCTACAAAACTCTAAAATAGCGCTTCCCAAACTTTCATGGGCTTGCAAATCGCCTGGGGATCTTGTCAAAACATGGATTCCTGGGCCCAAGGCCTAGAGGTTCTGACTCAGTAAGTCTGGGTAGGGACTAGACTTTGCATTTCCAATAAGCTCCCAGGTGATGGGGAATTATACAACATGGTCCAGGTTTTTTTTTTTTAATGGCTATTTCTTTTTTCAATCCACTCTTTCATGATTTTTAAAGTCAAAGTATATTCTATACTGTTTTTGTGATTTTTGTGACCTACTCAGTAGTGTCACCAAAAAAAGAATATTGGGGTATATAAATAAAGCAATTCTATTAGCTAAAGATGTCAAATATTCGGAGCTAGGAGAATGCTGGTTAGACTCCCAGCAGCTCCACTTTTGATCCAGATCCCTGCTAAGGCACTTGGGAAGGCAGCGGAAGATGGCCCAAGTACTTGGGCCCCTGACACCCACATGGGCAAACAGGATGGAGTTCCTGGTTTCTGGCTTTGGCCTGGTGCGGTCATGGGTATGTAGCCATTTAAGGAGCAAACCAGTAGATGGAAGATCTCTCTCTCTCTCACTCTTTCAAATAAATCAATAAATAATTATAAAAATTTTCAAACATTTGGAAAGAATGAGAGAAATAATTATAAGCAAATTGAGGTATCAGTAACCTTCACTGATTTACCCCGGTGAGGTGGATTGTCATTCCTACTCAGTGAAAAGGCCAATTTACAAAGCAGTTTTAAAGAAAAATAACATAGGGGCTGGCATCGTGGCGCAGCAATTTAAACCTCCGCCTGTGACACCAGCATCCCATATAGGTACCAGCTCAAGACTTGGCTGCTCCACTTTCCATCCAGCTCCCTGCTAATGTGCCTGGGAAAGCAGCAGCAGATGCCCCAAGTGCTTGAGTCCCTGTTCCCACGAGGGAGACGGGAAGAAGCTCCTGGCTTGGGCCTGGCCAAGCCCCCCGCCATTGTGGCCATCTGGGGAGTGAACCAGAGGATGGAAGATCTCTCTCTGTCTCTCCCTCTTTCTGTACCTCTGGCTTTCAAATAAATAAAAGAAATCTTTAAAAAAAAAAAGACAAATAATTATCCTGGTGCAACATATGATAGGACACATCTGTTTGGTTGATGGTTCTTACTTTCACCAGTCAATAAGAGCTATTTGTAAATAATAATTAGTAACTGATGATCTCAGATTTATATTCCAATGAGCTAAAAAATCACCACCCTTTTCAGGTCTCTGTTACTACTGAACACAATTCCCGCTGATACGCCAGGTTCCTGCAGATACGGCTATGGGAAAAGAACTGTATGAAAACAAGTTGGTGAAAGATCCAAGATTTCTCCAGAGCAAAATATTATCATTTAAAAAATGTTTAAAAATGAAATCCTCTGTGTATAGAAGATTAAGCCAGGGAATCAAGATGAAGTCCTTGTGATTCCAAGAGATAACAGCTCTGGTGATTACAACCTGGGGACCCTAGGCAACCCATACTATTCCAAGCCTTAATCTCCTCATTTTAAGAATGGAAATAATACTATTTAAGGGAAATTTCATTTCAGGGGAAATCTCTTTGTAAAGGGCTAAACACATATTAGCTACCATCTCTAGAATAGCCTGCATTCCCCAAGTGGAGAAGAAAAGTGGTCTGACTATGGGTCAGGATGCGCCTGGGAGCATAGAATCAGGTTCTAGAGTCAGCTTGCTAGGGTTCAGATTCAAACTTCACAGCTGTGTGTGAGTTTGGGCAAGTTACAGTCCAACCCCGCCACCCCCCCCCCCCATGCCTGTTCCCTTTTCTAGAAAACCTAGCTAATAATAGTGCCTACTACGCTGGGTTGACAGAGGAATAAATGAGTTAATACATATTGTGGCAGCCACTGACAGTTGTCTAACCAACATCCATTCCCCCTCTCTCCCTTATCAATAAATGCTCAATCATCTTCTAGGTGGCGATGTGCTTGGCCAACAAAACTTGATTTGCTAGGCTTCTTTGCAGCTAGGGGAAGTCATGTGACAAAGTTCCAGCCAATGAAATATAAGCCGAAATTGGCTGGCTGAGGTTTCAGGAAAGCAGTCTTTCTGATAAAAGATTCAGCCAGTATGAGCCTTTTCCTCTTTGTCCTTCCCCCATTCTGCCGGGAACCAGGACACCACGCTTGGAGGAGGAGCAGCCATCATGTGAGCATAGGAAGAAAGCCTCCCATGAACACAAAAGATGAAAGAAGATCAAAGGACAAGTCTGAGACATGGGTGATGGTGTGAACCTGTTTATTTCATTTCTCCACCTGAAGTTCCTACCTCTCCATCAACTTCATTGCACACAGCCAAACACCTGCTCCATATGACCAATCCAATTGTGACATGCTTCCAGTGGTGCCCAGCTGGTAGCACTCACAACACATCAGCTGTTACTATTATTATTACTTGGCCAGTATGCCATTTCCTAACCAGGTGCCTTGCAAAGATCCCCCTGACCTTTTTGTAACAGGACCCCAATTTTCCTTTTGGAAATCAACCCTTGCCCAATTCTCAGCTGTGTGCTTTGCACAAAACTGACGCCACCCCTGTGCGGGAAGCCCACCATGCTACCCTTCCCCCTAAGAAAGAGCATTCCATGGGGGCAGCTGGGGTGGCCTCTAGGCCAGGCATCCCACTGCTCTTAGGGTAAACATCTTAAGTAGAAGCTGAAGGGGAATGTCAATGTCAGCTGCCAACCACTGTGGCTCGTGTCCTTGTGTCGAAAGCCTTGTTTTTGCAGAACACTGGGGCACATGCCCCGGCTGCTTTGACTGAGAACCAATTATGTCTGTTTACTGCTTGCTTAACACTGTGCGCTCTGACCAGGCAACGTTGATTACCGATGGACCAGCTACTGTTGGTCACTCCTTTAAGTAAAACACACTCGAGTGGTTTCTTTGGAATTAAGGAACATTATGTGCAAGGCCTCTTGGACCTTGGGCTCCTGGAGGGAGACAACTTTCCACTCTGAAAATATGGGCCCTGATAGACTAAAGGCAATTAGCATAGTCTACTTCCCAAGCAACAGGGATTGTTCAGGATCAGGCAAA
Source organism: Sylvilagus floridanus (assembly GCA_949820135.1). NCBI lineage: Eukaryota > Metazoa > Chordata > Mammalia > Lagomorpha > Leporidae > Sylvilagus > Sylvilagus floridanus. Next base: position 125,946,217 of record OX463223.1, read on the forward strand.
TCACTTGGGTCTAAGGCAGTTAGCACATCCTCCTCTCTCAGCAAAAGCCCCATTCAGTGTTCAGCGTAAGCAGGGAGCTAAGCTAGGCAAGGCAAGCGGCTTCCAGAGCCCCTGGAGAGAGTGCTAGGACAGGCTCACTCATCTCCCCCAAGCTCTCTAAGCAAGGTCACAGCTAGGAGTAAAGCTAGTCTGGGGGGGGGGGTGAAATTGACAGATGGCAAAGGACAGAGCAGGGGAAGGGCAGGGAGATGGTACTGGAGCCCTCCATCGTAAAGCCCTGCATCAAATCTTACCTTTGGAATTTTCATTCCATATTCATTTGAAACTGGTTCCTCTAACTCCGATTGAGTTGGATCTTTTCTGACACTGTGAGAAGAGCATTTTAATGTGGGGACTACCTCCCTAAAGGGGACTTTCCAAACTCAGCACTAGACTGCCGACTGCCTCTCGTTCAGAAAATCTACAGTCAAGCACAATGTAAAATCACCTTTGCAAAAGAGAACAACTGCAATCAAAAGCCACAGTGAATTTGCTTTTGTACATTCATTCACATTTCTCTTCCAAGAAAAAACAAGTTAGCCAGGTAAAAATGTTTTTGTTTTTTGTAAACATGTCTAGGAGAAGCCCATTAAGAACAGATATGAATCTGGGCTTTAAAATGAACACTGGACCCAGAGGCTGGCGATGGAAACCTATGACTAATATTGCAATAATATTCACAGACAGTTGTCATGGCAGCCTGCTCATTCTGTACAAAGCAGAGCCTGCTGCATTGTCACAGGATTTAGCAGAGGAGAGCTGGTAGCCTGCAGACAGCCCCTGAGTGAGTTACACAGCCTACTGATTAGTTTTGGTGTCATTATTGTACATAGCCTGCAGACTACACTCTAATTATACCAAAAAAGATCCCAAATACTGAAGATCACTAATAAAAACACCCAATGTGCTTTTAACACCTACACCACCCTTGAACTCTTTCCACTGGGCTATGGAGAACAGCTTGGAGGTGAGTCTTACTGTATTTGCAGTTAAATCCACATGGGCGGCCAGCACTGTGGCGTAGCAGGTAAAGCTGGCACCTGTGATGCTAGCATGCCCCGGCTGCTCCACTTCCAATCCAGCTGCCTGCTAATGCACCTGGGAAAGCAGCAGAGGATGGCCCCAGTGCTTGGGTCCCTGCACCTACATGGGAGACCTAGAAGAAGCTCCTGGCTTCCATCTGGCCCAGCCCTGGCCATTGTGGCCATTTGAGGAGTGAACCAGTTGATGGAAGATTCCTCCCCTTGCCCTCTCTCTGTAACTTTGCCTTTCAAACAAATAAAAATAAATCCTAAAAAAATTCCACATGGAAATCCAAGTCAGACAATAAGGGTTGTGGGAGTAGCCCAGTTCAGTTCCCATCACTGATTAGCACTGGCTGTGGTCACAGGTTCTCTAACAGTGGACTTGCCAGATTGTTCTCTGATCAGTTACATAGTCCTGGGGAAGTGGCTTAAAAAACAAGGGACACCTCAAGACAGGTAAATGAGAAAGGGTGGGAGACAAAGTATTTTGAGCTGATGTGCTTCTCTCTATACCTCTGTAAAATCCAATCCCATTGAACGTGACTGTGGGTAGTTCTGAAGATTATATACAGCTGGCCTTGAGACGAATACCACACAAGGCCTTCCTCACTATTAGACAAGCTTTTGCACATCACCCTGTCCCCTCTTCTATCTGCCTTCTCCTCTTTCAAGCTTTTTAAGAGAGAGGAGACAGGGCTCTAAATAAAACCCAGTAACATCTTACATTAGGAAAACCACATCAAGCCATTATCTTCCATTAATATCTTGGAACAAATGAGTCCTTTGAACTAACTCATGTATTTCAAACTTCTTGAGCTGGGGGCATGTCTTGGACAGTAGTCCCCCCCCCCCCGTCAGTGGGGGATACATTCCAACACCTCCAGCCGATGCCTAAAACCACAGAGTACTGAACCCTATATGTGCTATGTGCTTTCCTATACATACATACATTCATACCTATGATACACGTTAACTGATAAATTAGCACAGTAAAAGATTAACAATACTAATAATAAAATAGAAGAGTTCTAGCCATATACTGTTATAAAAGTTTATGTGATTGTGGTCTTTCAGAAAATGGAATTTCCCATGTAATACCTTTGGGTCTCAGTTGACCGCAGGTAATTGCAATCACAGAAAAGGAAGCCACAATTAAAGGTGGGACTAGTGTACTTTAAAGTTCTCATACTGCCCAACACTCTGTGCCTAGCTACACTGAAGGCAGGTGATAGCAATTTCTATCAAGGTCCTAGAACACAAGGCAATCCCTCAGTAGATGGTGGGCACACGACCGACATTGTCAAAATGGTGTAAGAGACAGCTACGGGGGAGAAATGAAGGGATGTTCAATCAGTAGAGTTTATATTTTCCCTCAAGTAGCTGAACCTCTCACTAAATGGTGGTATTTAAAATTAGAGGTTTTATTGAATATTTAACAAGGAATCTGGAAGCAGGAAATCCAGCTACCTTCCTCTTCCAGCCAAGCCATGTAGCCTTCTACTTCAGAGAATGTCAAGTCATGATCATGAAATGCTGCTCTGCCTCCAGTATCATATCCACATTCAGTGCAGAAAATAAAGAACTAAGGGACAAATGGGTCATATCAACTGAGTCAACCTCCTTTTAAAGAAATGCTTTTGGGGCCAGCATTGTGGCATAGTCAGTAAATATGCCGCCTGCGACGCCAGCATCCCATATGGGCACCGGTTCCCGTCCTGGCTGCTCCACTTCCAATCCAGCTCTCTGCTAATGTGCCTGAGAAAAACAGCAGAAGATGGTTCCTGCCACCCACATGGGAGACCCTGAAGAAACTCCTGGCTTTGGCCTAGCCCAGCCCAGGCCGTTGCAGTCATCTAAGGAGTGAACCAGTAGAGGGAAGATCTCTCTCTCCCTCTTTCAAATAAATAAATAAATAAATCTAAAAAAAAAAAAAAAGAAGAAAAGGTTTTAAAGTCCATCTATTTGCATATCTGTGGCAGAACTGTGTCACTCAGCCTCTCCGAGCTGTAAGGGAGCCTGGGGAATCAAGCTGTTTTAGCTGGACACATTGCCAAACCAAACAAAATCAGGCCATTTAATGCAGAAGTTAAACACACCCTATGAAGCCAGAGGGCCTAGGCTTAAAGCCCTCTGCCTTTATTTTTTAGCGGTGTGACTTAGTGTTACCTAATTGCTCTATGCCTTGTTTTTCTCACCTGTAGACTAAGCAAAACAATAGTACGATTCTCACAGGGTGATTGTGAGGATAAAATGGGTTAGTAGGAGTCAAGAGCTTAGCATAGTCCTGAATACATGGCAAGTGCTATAGAAGTTTTTGCTATTGAGGGAAAGAACGGGTATTGGATAAGCAATCAGCAGTGTCTGCCACAGAGATGCTGCCTGCATTATAACCTTTACCTATGCTGGGTACTGTGCCACACGTGAGCAAGTGCCCTGCTGCATCAGAGAACAGTTGGCTCCCTAGAAGACAGGGAGACGTGAACCCTAACCTCCCAGAAGTTGCTGTTGCCATGACCATCATTTACTGGGAACTGAGAACAACCAAAACTTCCAAGCATCTGAGCCAGGGCACCAAGATCAGCCACCGTGCCTACGCCCGTCCATTTTAGACACACACCATTCGGCTTCTGCTGCTGCAAGTGTCAGTAAATCCATTCCTGGCTGAAGCAAACTGGGAATGCAGTCCTCAAGTGATGGAGAGTCAGTGGGTGCACTTCCGGCCTGCCTTGGTCAAGGATGTAAATGATAGCACTCAGCTGCTCCATTCGTCAGCTGCAATCCCTTGGAGTTGGCTCCGTCCTCGGGCCTCAAGCTGTCTTCAGCTCTGTGATCACCACTAACTGTTGAAGCTCCTCCCAGGATTTTGGTAATGCCTCACGATGGACTCTTACCTCCCTAAAGTAGAAACAAGAAATGCGCTTTTCTAACCATGCTCATAGCAAGAGAATAGGCACGTGACCTCTGCCCCAGCCTTCACAGGGGCACCACGAGAAGCAGAGGGGTCCCCAAAGCCATCTCCTGACAAGGTGAGTGGCACAGGCTTCTAGTTTTCAGAAACGGCAGTGGTAGGGACTCCGCGCCATCACTGGTTGGAGGTGCTAAATCTATAGTCCCAGGAGGCCACAGTGGGAGTCCACGTTGCTGCAGTCCCTCACAGAGATCTGGACATCGTTCCTGCCTTTGAACTCACCACAGCCTTCTTGGAGATCCTGTAAATCACCTCAAAGCCGTTAACAAACTAGTGCGGCTACTGAAACAGTTTGGGTGCTGTTAGGCCTTGGCAACAAAAATCCCCAAATCTTAGTGGCTTACGATACTAAAGCTCTGTTTTTCATTCCCTGTCCATGGCCAGTGTGTGTGGGCTGCAGCCGGGTAACACGTAGTCTTTACTGTCTCTGGGGCACTGCTGCTCTCATAGCGAAGGGGCAAACCAGAAATAGTGAGCCACACTGGCCCTTCTGCTTGGAAGTCAGACATCACTTCTGCCTACATTCAACTGGCCAAAGCAAGTCACTTGGTCAGGTCTATCAACAGTGTACAAATTCTCCATGAGGAAGAGAAATGACTATTTTGAACTAGAAGATTCTGTTGTAGGCACCTAAGTGCTGCCACACAAAGCAATAGTGAGATGGCAGCAAAACTTCCAGCTGCTGGATCACCTCAAGTTCAAGATCAGGGTGAACAATGAAATGTCTCTTTTGAGGAAGTCAAGCAAAAGCCTCAGGATGAACTATAATTGGTACTCATTGACCTGATTTGAGTCATTCCGATTACGGACAAACTCTTTGAAGACATATTGACAACTTGCACAGCACTTACTGTGTGCTAGGAACTATTTAGGTTCTGGGAATCTGGTAGCAAATGAAGCCAAATCTATGCCCTCCTGGAACTTTCCTTCTAGTCAAGGGTGGTGGGGACAGACAACAAAAACGAATATTGTCTTGAAATTTAAATGCTGTGTGGCACTGTGGCGTAGTGGGTACGACCCAGATGAAGCTCCTGGCTCCTGGCTTCAGATCGGCGCAGCTCCAGCTGTTGTGGCTGGTTGGGGAGTGAACCAGTGGATGGAAGACCTCTCTCTCTCTGCCTCTCCTCCCTCTCTATGTAACTCTGACTTTCAAATAAATAAATAAATCTTTAAAAAAATGTAAATGCTGTGGAGAAAGAGAAGCAGGAGAGGGGAGGGCCCAAGTTTCTAGGCTGCGTGGGAAGGGATACACATGGAGCATACCTATTCTGAAAATCCAGAATCTGAAGTGCTCCAAAATCCAACACGTTTGAGTGCTGACATAACATCACAAGTCGAAAACTGCACACCTGACCTCATTTGACAAGTCACAGTCAAAATGCAGGTGAATGAACCATTTTGTATAAAATTACCTAACTACTTGTATAAAGTTAGCCTATGAATACAAGGTGTATATGCGACATAAATGACTTTTGCACATGGACTTGGGTCCCATCCCCAAGATACCTCAGTATATACATCCAAATATTCCAAAATCTGAAAATAGAAACCTAAAACACTTCTGGCCTCAAGCATTTCAGATAAGGGATATTTAATCAGTAACAGCAATTCCAAGTAGAAAGGCCTCACTGAGAAGATATCTAGGCAAATACCTGATCAAGGTGAGAAAACAAGCAATGGGGTGATCTTAGCAAAGAGTGTTCAAGGCTCAAAGAACAGAAGATCCAAAGGCCCTGAGGCAGGAGAGGCTTCTGTGCTGGAAGGAGAGCAAACAGGTCAAAATGCAGCTAGAGTTGAGTAGAAGAAAAGGCAAACACCATCCACATCTCATCAGCTAAGGCCTTAGAAGCAACTGGAAAACTTGTTTTTATGAAAGGCAGAGAGACAGAGACAGATGGACAGAGATACTTCCCATCCTCTGGTTTACTCCCCAAATGCCGACAATGGCCAGGGCCAGGCCAGGCTACAGCCAGGAGCCAAAAACTCAATCCCGATCTCTCACAGGGGTGACAGGGATCCAAGTACTGAGCCATCTCAGTCCTGCTGCCTCCCAGAGTCAGCATGAGCAGGAAGCTAGAATCAGGAGCAGGGACAGAAGTCGAACCTAGCATCCCAAACAGCTTCCCCAACTCTGACTTCCATTCTAGTTAAGGTGAGGAGCCTTTGAAGGGTTTTGAACAGAGGAATAACACGATCTGAGGTTGTTAAAGGAGCACCCTGACTACTGTGTGGAGAACAGTCCATAGGGAGACAACGGCAGAAGCTGGGAGATCGGGATATGTGGTTATTGGCAATGGTCAAGGCAAAATGTGACGGTAGCTTGGATTAGAGTGGTCGCAGGGAGAAGGAAGGAAGCTATCAGATTACAGGTCGTTTTTGAAGGCCGAGTTGATAGGATTTGCTTAGCAAGATTACATTTGGGGTGTGAGAAGAATCAAGTGTGATGTAAACTGCAGGCCTAAATTAATCGGAAAGATGAAGCTGCCATCAATTATCTGAGTGAAGAGACACTGAGTGAGGAGCAGATTTCAGGAGTCAGGAGTTTAGGCGCATAACAAGCGTGAGATGCCTATTAGACATCTAAATGGGCCGGCGCCGTGGCTCAACAGGCTAATCCTCCGCCTTGCGGCGCCGGCACACCGGGTTCTAGTCCCGGTCGGGGCACCGGATTCTGTCCCGGTTGCCCCTCTTCCAGGCCAGCCCTCTGCTGTGGCCCAGGAGTGCAGTGGAGGATGGCCCAGGTGCTTGGGCCCTGCACCCCATGGGGAGACCAGGAAAAGCACCTGGCTCCTGGCTCCTGCCATCGGACGAGCGCGGTGCGCCGGCCGCAGCGCGCCGACCGCGGTGGCCATTGGAGGGTGAACCAACGGCAAAGGAAGACCTTTCTCTCTGTCTCTCTCTCTCACTGTCCACTCTGCCTGTAAAAAAAAAAAAAAAAAAAAAAAAAAAAAGACATCTAAATGGAGATGGTGAATATGTAGGTATAGAGTCTGGGAGAAAAGTCTGGACTACACATTTGGAATTGCCTAGGTTACAGATGGTATTCAAAGCCATCAGAGTGAATGAAGCCACCAGGATGGAGAGGATAAACACAGAAGCCCAAGGACAGACCTGAGCTGCTGTGGCCTTGTGTTTACAGGTCAAAGAGAGGAGGATGTAACAAAGGTGATAGAAAAGGAGTAAGCCTGTGGTAGAAACGGAAACCTACACGACCAGAGGGCCAACAGAGGAAAATGCCTCAAGGATGAGGGAGTGGCCGACTATTTCAAATGCTGTTCAGCAAACTAGATGAAGAACTGTTCCGTGCAGCCATGGGGCAGTCCCTGGTGACCTGGATCCAAGGAATCTCAGAGGAACAGTGGGAGCTGGCGCCAACGTGGGGAGTGGACTTGGAGCGAGCACCGAAAACAAATCGAATTTTGCTATAAAGGAGAAGAGAGAAACGTAAGGAGCTAGAGTCGGAAATAGGATTAAGAGATTATCTTTCTGAACACCGACGGGAATTCCAGAGTGTGTGTATGCTGACGACAGTGATCAGAGAGAGGGGCCAAATGAGGCAGAAGCAAAAGGGGCAACTGTTGGCTGGAGTGCCTAGAGCAGGCAGAGCAGGAGGGATCCAGCGTGCAGGGCAGAGGCCGGCTTTCGAAAGAACGCAGACGAGCCAGCTAGCAGGAGTCTTAACCGTCCCACTGCGGACACATGGGTGATTCTTTGTGGTGGGGCTGTCTGTGCATGCTCAGATGTTTAGCAGCATCTTTGGCCTTTACCCACTAGATGCCAGTAGCACTCCCCCTCCCAGTCATAACAAACAAATGGCTCCAAAGACAGTGCCTCCCAGGGTACATTTTGGGTTTTCCTCACTGGGTGGTGCTTGATGAGGGGAATGGTTGCTCTAGGCTTCTGGTGAGAAGAAGCCAGGGAAGCTACTGAACATCCTACAATGCACAGGCCAGGCCCCGCGACAGTCACCCGGCCCCAGTCCACCGGCTGCTGGGCACACCTGATGGGCACTCGTAGGCGTTCTCTGCTGACTGCTTCCACTTTCTCACTGAAACGGGAAGCAGGCTGAGCAGCTGTAACGGACACTCAGGGAGGAGGTACAGAGGGTTTAAGGAGAGAAGACATGAAGCTGTCCCCGAGAAGTGGACACGAATCTGGGCTGCACGGAAGGCCCACCTGAGGTGAGCAGTCACGAATTTAATGTGAAACCACTCCACCTGCATTTATGTTTTCTTGGGCCATATTCAGGTTTGGAGTAGGGGAGAGAGATGGATCTAACAGAGTGTGGTTTTGCCAAGTGCAAGGGTACTTCGAAAAGGCTGTAGAGAAATGGAATGAAATGAGTGTATTTTAGTGCAAAAAAATTGGAAATTCATGTGTAGTTTCCTCATAGTATGTATTATGGTTTTGATAACTGTTTGGGTGTCCCTCAAGCCCCATGTATTGAGGACTTGGTCCTCAGAGTCTTATGTTAATCGTCAATCAACTGATGTTAACGGTTCATGCACTCAGGATGGGGACTTGATCTCATGATGGCATCTAGTCTCTAGGTCAATGCCTTTGTCACAAACTTTTTGAAGATCCTTCTTTGAAAGGAGGCAATAAGGGGCAAACAAATGACCACAGAGGGGCGACATTTAGCTAGTGGTTAAGATACTCGCGTCCGGTATTGGAGTACCTGGGTTCGGTTCCTGACTCCAGCTTCCCATTAGTGCAGACCCTAGAAGTTCGACAGTGATGGCCCAGATTCCTGCCACCCCCACGGGAGACCTGGACCGAGTTCCCTGCTCCCAGCTTCAGCCCTGGCCCAAGCTTGGCTATTGCCTGTATTTGGGAGGGGGGGGGGTATGAATCAATGGGTAGGAGTACTGGTTCTAACTTTTGTGTGTGTGTGTGTGTGTGTGTGTTTTGTTTTTTTTTTTTTTAATGACCACAGAATTTGAGCTGGGTGAAAAGAGGAACAACAAGGCACCATGAAAAAGTGGGTAGCCAAAAGCAACACATGGGGAGGTGAGTTCCGCCATGCTAAGGCAATGGCTCGCTTTTCTTAGTGAACACTCAACGCTCACTGAAGGACAGGCTACGATCACCAAATGGAATCAGGTGTGCTAAGCTTTCGCGGCTCAGTGTTTGCGGCTGTGGTTTCTCTGGTCAAGGGACCCTTCGCCAGCGAAGCCAAACACTGCACATCTGAGAAATCGGGAACTCGGCGCCTTCTAATCTTTACTTACTGGTTTGTTTCTGTATTTTCCTCACGGTTTCCCAGATGTTTGTGGTGACATGCCGGGCAAAATTGTGGCCATCTCAGGCATCCCCGACTCTGAGGGTTTCAAAGTGAAAGCCATCGACAGCTTGTTTCCGGCAGGCTCTTGGTTTCTCCTTTTGAAGATTTCACTTCATTTCCTCACTGGCATGTCTACAGAATATGCCAAGGGACCAGTGCCACTGCTATGGGGACCACACGTAGCCTTTGTGGGCTTGAGTCTTCCATAATCACTTTGGTCTCAGCAGGTGAGTATGAGCCCAGCCCTGCCACTTGCCAGCTAATGACCACAAGCAAGACATTCAAACTCTTCGGCTTCAACTTCTTCAGCTGAACAGTGCTAGTTAGCATGGCTTCCGCCCAAGGCTGCTGCCCAGCCCGCCCGTGAAAGTGGTGTATAACCCCTACTGATGTTTCCTAAAAAGACACGTGGGACTACACCTTGAGAGGGGCAAGGAGAGGGAACCCAAGTCTGCTTGCAGCTCGCAGTGAAAAGCGGAACAAAGACAGAAACCTGGGTCGTATACACCCGAGGGCACCAGCTTGCTCTCTACTTGGAGTGTCAAAGGGGGAGCTCGGCTGAAGCTTGCACTTGGCAAACGCTCCTGTCCAGCCAAGGGCAGACGGAAAGCTGGCGGGACTGCAAAGCATTCCCCAGAGACACAAACCACCACACCACTGGTGGGTGTAATGTCAGGGCCAATCTTGGCAGCCTTGCCACGGACGATCAGCTTTGGGAAACAGGTGGGATGTAGTATTCTTGGCCTTTCAGGAGTCATTTCGGCTCACGGACTAGCAGGAAACGGGACTTTTGTGAATTTCTCTTCCAGCTGAGGCTGATCACTGATGGCTTACCGTCTAGGCCCCAGTGCTCAGAGGCCTCCCTAATTGTAAGGCAGACCGGAAGTGGCCACAAAGGAAACTGGGGGGAAAATTACATGGCAGATATCGGCCTCAGTTGTCCCACCTGGAAAGTGGGGTTATCTCTTAGACCTAGAAGTGGAATCGAGGGTATCTAGGGCAGCCCTTGCGATTCGCAGAGGAAGAGACTGCGACTTGGGAGGTAAACTGAGCGGCTCCAGAGTAGCCCAGACGGAACTACCAGCCAGATGACCCCCACACCAGTGCTCCTGGCACCCACCTGTTTCCTCCGGGGAGAAGGAGCTGCCTGAGGGCGGTGCTTGCGTCCAGTCCGTACCACTGCCCCTCATCCTGCCTCCGAGGACGAAGCCTGCCGGCCAGGTGCACGCGGGCGCTTGCAGAGGCCCCTGCACACGGGTTCAGGTGGGTTTCCCAGCTTGAGGACAGAAAGCAATCCCGGGGTGGCAAGGAAGCTCCATCCACACAAGCCCCGGAGGAGGTAAGAAGCCAGCCCACGAGGGGCCCTGCCTCGTCCCCAGAGCACGGTGCTGGAGGCTCGCGCAGGTGCAGTCGCTCAGGGCTGGGATTAAAGCCGAGCGCTGCAGGTCCGAGTAACTTAACGAATGCATTATGCACCGGGCCCCTCAAGTTCTGTTGCTGGCGCCGACTCCCGGCCCTGGACAAACGGGACTCACCCCAAGCCCTGAGACCTGGATGCCCCGGCGGCCTCGGGAGGGGAAGAAGGCCGGGGACCGGTCACGGGGCAGCAAGAGGCAGGCTAACCAGTGGCCGGCCTCTTCCAACCTGGGCCAAACAGATGCCAACGTGAAAAATGCCCTCCGGGGTCACCCCTCAGCCTCGCGCCGCCTCAGTCTTTGGCTGCGAGGGGCGCTCCTGTGCTCCCCGCTCCCTACTCAAGGCCTCCAGCGAAGGAGGGACACTCTGACTTCGACGGGCCCGTGCGGAAAATGAGAGTGCGCGTTCCTCACGAGCTGAGCCAACAGCCGTGCCGAGGCGCGGTGCGCGCCTGCCCGCCAGGCCGCCGCCCCAGCTGAGGGAAAGTGTGGAGACGCGTGATTAAGAGGGCAGCGCCGCCGGCCTCGCGGGGGTCACAGAAGACGGGAGTCCTCCTAGTAGGTCGGGAGGGCCAGCCTCCCAAAACGTCCGGGCCGAGCCGGAGGCCGCCTTGGCTCGCGCACTCCGCGCCGCGGCGAGGGACGACGCCCGGCCAGGGCGGGGCAGGGGCGGGGCCGTAGCCGAGGGGCGGGGTCTCGACGTGAACAAGCGGTCTGAAGTGAGACTATGACTAAGCTGGAAACGCCGCGGCTGAGCGTGAGGGTTCCATAGTGTAGTGGTTATCACGTCTGCTTTACACGCAGAAGGTCCTGGGTTCGAGCCCCGGTGGAACCAAGGTTGAGTTAGGTTTGTTTTGTTCCATGTGAGTGAGAAAAAAGAACTGCCGGTCTCCCTGCTTTCCATTTAAAAAATTTTGACACGTTTTTAGCACAGAAGCGAAATGACAGATCCCTCCCCACACACCGATCCTTCAAGGTCGGGGCCGCCATTCTCCCACCTGAGAAATTGGCGAGGCTGGGGGCGGGGTTGGGTCGTAGTCCCGAGGGGGCCCCTGGGCTGGGCCGGGCCGGCCACTCTTGCCTCTCCTGCCGCCGAAGGTTGGGCGCTGGGGGGGGGGGGGGTGCTCAACAAAGCCGCCAACCCAAACGTGGCGACGCAGCAGCGCTCTGGCTGTGTCCAATTATTAAAGGTTTATTAGGATCCTGATGGCAAGTTGAATTTGTCATTAAGCTCCAAAATACAGAGTAGGAAAAAACAACCGTACTCCTTTTCATTACCTTACATACTCACTCAGGAAAATGCTGAATTTGGTGAGCGGGACAGTGGAGACACAAAGACGCGCATTGCTGTAGCACTTGTAACACCAAAACACTGCGATAATTTAAATGGCCCAGGCTAGGGGACTGGCTTGTCTTTAATACAGCAGTAGGATTAGCACAATACATGCTTGTCTGGCTCATGAAGAACCCACAGACCAAACAGCAGGCTTGTAGGCATCCCCAAAATGCTGACTGAACCACCAAACGTTTCTCTAGTTCCTTTTTGCTCCTCTTGATTATTTCATTGTAGCTTCATTTGGGGGTGTGGCTTATTGTTATTCTTTTAAAACATTGGCCTTTTTCATCTTTGAGAACAGGAAGGGCCCTGGGATTGTCTGACTGACGTGGCGGCGAATTAGGCGAAGAAGGAGGTGCTCAGTCTTTTTCTTTGCATTTTTCCTCATACTTTTCTTTATTCAGTGTATAAGTGTGCAGCTTCTAACTCGGGTGTAACACATGACTTCGCCTGTTGTTAACAGCCGCTTCGTTGACTTTGTTCTTTCTGTCCCTTGTTAGTGTGCAGCTCAGTGGTGTCCAGGCTGTTCACAATCTTGTGCAACAGACCTCCAGAACCCATCCACCTTGCAAAGCTGCAGCACGGTACCTACTGACCCCGGCTCCTGGCTCCTGGCTTCTGGCCGCCCCAGCTACAGCCCTGGTGGCCATCTGGGGAGTGAATCAGTGGATGGAAGATCTCTCTCTTTGTAACTCTGCCTTTCAAATAAACAAAGAAATCTTAAAAAAAAAAAAAAAAAACCTCCCATCAATTTATTCTTAATGACTATAATAATTACGTCAAACATGTTATGAGTGTTTTGCATATTACATCCCATTTAAGCCTCAAAACAACCCTGTGAAGTAGGTATTCTTATCAGCATCTTCCAGGTGAGAAAACTGAGGCACAGAGACGTTAACTACCTCGCCTAGAGGTCCCGAGGAGCAGGTGGCCGCATGGGATTTGCTTGGTGATCTGTTCTTAGCCCTACCAGGCTGCACGGCCTCTCTTTATTTACTTTTTTTTTTTATTTTTTTTAAGATGCATTTATTTCAATAAGCAGAGTCACGGAGAAAGAAGGCAAGACAGAGAGATCTTCCATCCACTGGTTCACTCCCCAAAAGGCCAGGACTAGTCCGGGTCAAAGCCGAATCCAGGAGCCAGAAGCTTCTTCCAGGTCTTCCTGGTGGGAGGCAGGGGCCCAAGCACTCGGGCCATCTTCCCACTGCTTTTCAAGGCCATAGCAGAGAACTGGAGCATCTGGGACTCAAACTGGCGTCCATGTGAGATGCCAGCGTCACAGGCAAGGGCTTTTACCCACTACGCCACAGCGTCGACCCCATTCTGATATTTTCATACAGTTCAAGAATGTTAGTGCTTATTTGACAGGCAATCACTCAAGGTAATCCCCTGGAATGTGAATGGAAAAGATTAAGACCTGAACCTTCTCGTTCTTGTTTCTAGTCCCCTCCAGTGCTTCCTTCACATTAAAAGCCAGAATGAAACCTATATCTTCCTTACTAGACCAACTGTAGTGGGTTTTCTTACCTGCCCAGGCAGGTAACTGTGTGGGTTAACTTGATGGGGCTCAGCAGGAAGACCTAAGAACTAAACGGAATAAGATGCTTAATGAGGCCGGTGCTCAAGTTAATCCCCTGCTCCTGGGCCAGCTCCCACTGCAGCGAGGTAGAGCCGCGGCCAAGGACCAGAGGAAAATGCTACGCAAGATGGAAGGCTTCTTGTTCTTACTTCTCTTTGGCTATGAAGGTATGTGCTACTTAACCACTGGCGCTTACTACACCCTGAATCATAGGGGTTAATTCATGATGTTGTTGCTAAGTAGGACAAGCTGAATAATGAAAAATAGCAATTAGCAACACATGTTCACCAACATGTGTTCCTTATGGAACAACAGTTGCTTGTGTGGATGGGGTCATCTTTGTCTTGCCACCAGCTTTCCCATTCAAAGGATCCGAAACTCAACAGATAGGAACCAGGGGCTCAGAAACCTTATAAAATAGCTATAAATTGCAACAATTACTGAGTGACGTGGGGTGTTCTCAAAAACTTTTAAGAGTCAAGGTTAGAATGATGGCACAATTTGATCTTCGAAACCAGGACGCTATTGAAGGTGGAGGGTGCTATTAATAACCCTGCTAGACAACAGGTGTCAACCAGGACTGTCCCGGACACATCAGTGCATAAGGTCACCCTGGCTTAAATACGGATTAGCAGAATACGCCAAGGACTACTGGAATCTAAGAAAAATCATAGTCCAACCGAGAGTCGGGTGATTCCAAGACTCAATCCACTCAATCATTTCAAACTTGCCGACTATGGCCCTGGCAGGAGGCACGTGTACCACTAAAGAAAAATTCAAGGCAAATTTCTAAAATGTCATCTAATTCAGCTTTTTCAATTCTCTCTCAACCTTTGTAATACTCCTCGACCACGTGTCTCTCAACTCTTAAGCATTCATCAACTCAGAATGCCTTTTTGGGTTCATTGGGACTTTATAAACCAGCTGAAGGTTGTTGAGGTCCTCACGGGTTGGTGCGTATTACGGGCAATAATTCAGGTGGGCAGGGAGGCGGCCTCTGCCCCTGTGAACGAGCTGCTAGGGAGACAGAATCCATGCTTTCGTGTGGTTGTTGCTCCCCCGTGTTCCCACTTTCATGAATGACTTTTGTCATGTAGACACATTTCTTAGTATTTGCGAACATTTGTGAAATGCAATTGCCAAGGTCATTTTGCAAATCCCAAGCTATACTTCTAAGCAGGGATCATTTAGACCCATTGTCTGGCTTTCCCCCTTGCCATTCATTAAGAGTCAGCCGTGCACCCCAGTAACTCGTCAATGCTTTAAGGTCCTTTTGGAATATCGTTGCTTTGCTTTTATTTCTTGTGCTTTCTTCGGCTAGAAAACCTAAGTAGAGTCTTTCAAGGCTTAGATCCAAATATTCCTGGGTCTCAGACATCCACAAGGCTCACCCTCAGCTTTCTCTTTTTGTGACTGGCATTGAGATTCCTGGGACCCACCTCTGAGCATCTGGTAGGGGGTAAACGTTGTGTAAGAACCTGACATGCCTAGCAGATCCTTGCTACCTTCCCGGCGCTGAATTTAAGAACCTGGCTCCGAGCCCCCTAAATGGAAGGAAGTCCTGTGTAAGTTTATGAATGCATTTTTAAAGCAGACCTACCCATTCTGTGGATGGCAGCACTAAAGGCCACGCTGTAGGACAGCTCTCTTTCCTGTTCGCTAGTTTTCCCAATCTCTGCGGAGCTGGGGAGTTCTGGAAATGTCCAGGAAAAGCAGAGCACAGCATCTGTCCTGGTAGAATGGACAGTGGCCAGAGGGCAGGTGTAGGAGCTTGTTGGGTTTTCTCACCCACCCACCCCCCAGCCAACGTCCTCTACTCTTGCCACGGTTTGAAGGAAACCAGTGTGGCTGTGTGTTCCACCCTGGACCGGAGGGATGCTCCAGGGGACAGAGAGCAAATCCAGGACACGATCAGTGCAGTTAGCGCGTATAATGCAGATGGAGACGGCAGGCCCTCCCACACTCAAAGCCATACTCCAGCATCTGCGTGGGAACCCAAAAGCACATGCTGTGTCTTGACTCCACTGTTCCTGTCCTCCTGGAGCAGGGGGTCCTCCTCACAGTGAAATGAGGTGACCGGATAGACTGCCATATATCGGGGATCAGAGTTCGCTTGGGACCACACGCACCCTCACAGCAAGGCCCAGCTGTGTCTTCCAGCTCAGCCTGGCTTCTAGTCATCTGACATCTTAGATTGTGTCCAGTGACGAGTTTTCAAACGTCCATCTCATTCAAGTACAGGAGCCCATGGCTTGGCTGGGTTTGTTACCAGGAAACGAAGACGGGGCCATCCGGCCTCACTGCAGCTGGGCCAACCACCAGGGACTACGGAGTGTTTTTCAAAAGCAGCTTTCTTGCGATGTCATTTATATCTGATTAAGTTCAGCCATTTTCAGTGTACTCTTCAATAGTTTGTAACGTACTAAGATCTGTGGCGTATGCGAGCATTTTTATCACCCCCATCCCTTCCCAGCCCCTGGCAACCCCAGATCCACTGTCTGTCCCAGTCGATTTGCCAATTCTGGACATTTCGTTGAAGTGGAATCACACAACATATGGGCTTTTGCCTTTCATTTGCATGTGTCGTTGACGTTCATCTGTGTTGAAGCATGTACAGATAAGAGATTTACCCATGAGCACACCCGTCACCTAAAATAGTAACACTTCCCCACCAAAAGCAATTTCCTTCTTGCTCCCGCACAAAGAGGGCCGTTACCGCAGCCTGCTGCGTCTCTCCTGTGTCTTATTCTTGATTCTCAGGTAGGCTGGAGCTGCTCACAGATGGTGTTTAATCATTCATCATCTTATGTGTTTCTCCTTGCTTCATCTCCTCTCTGTTTAGCATGAGAACAGCCTTTCCTAGGTGGCTCTGACACACACATCTCCTCTTAGGCTCGCAAGGTACATGCCAAGAAACCCGCGTGTCTTGAATTTTCTTGCCGCCGGTGCAAGGGCGGACTGAACCCCTCCATCACGTGAAGCTGAGCTGGGGAGCAGCCGCCCTGTCACATCAGATGTGCGGGAATCATAAAGCAACCTGAGGGAGAAAACCAGGCCGGCACACAATCGACATCTTTGTTTTTCCTTTAGAGGCTGGCTTTTTTATTTTTTTTCTCGCCACCAGTCTCATTTTCTGGTATGATAATACATTGCAGTCAACGCTTTCACTTTTTGTTCTCCAGCTTCTTGGTGATTAGATCATTTGGGGGGGGGGGACACGACTAGCAGCTACGTTGCTGCTCCCTTGGCGACAGCTTTTCCTGGAAAATGCCTGTTGTTCCTTCCTTCTCTGCTCATTTCCATAAGGATCTGGCATCTCAGAACCCTAGGCTGCCTACAGACAAATGCTTTCTGGGGCCAGAAATCAGCCCCAAACCGGATTGAGCAGGACACAGGCTCTGAGGCCAGGCCTTCCTCCCAGGCAGGGTCACAGGGAGATGTGAGATAGGGCTGCATCTGTCGCCCCCTCCCTGCTTGGCTTCTGCCCAACATGGAGACTCCTCTGGGACCCACCAGGGGACCTGGAGTCTACAGAAGTCCCTGAAGGCCACATCCCTGAGCATCGCTGGGACTCCTGCTTCGTGTGCCGGCAGCTCAAGAGACCCTCTCCAGTGACAGAGGCAACCTTTGAGTCACTTCGATTCGCTTCTGAAATTAGCATCTCTCTGCTTGCCTGCTCAACCTCAGCCCTTGCAGGCTTCTCCAACTTCCTGTGTCCCAGGTGGAACCCCCTCCATCCCAGTCTCCCCAGATCCTGTCCCCACTGCAGCTCTCTCCTCCCACTGGCTCAGGCCTCAGTGTGCTCATTCCTGCCCACGCCGCCCCACGGGGACTCTGTGAGCAACGCCACGGGCGCTACTTCCAGATACAGCCAGCGTCCGGTCAGCCGCATCACCGCCGCCACATCACCGCCCCAGCGGCGCTGGCCACACTCGCATCACAGACCCTGCTTTCTTGCCGCAGCCTCACACGGTGCAAGGGGCAAGCCAGCTCTCGGGCCCCTTGTAAGGACAGGAATCCCACCCACGAAGGCTCAGCCCAATCACCTCCGAAAGGCCCCACTTCCCAGGACTGTCACCTGGGCGATTAGCTTTCAACATGTGAGTTTCGGAGGGATGCAAACACCCACACATGGCAGGTACTGGTGGCGCTCCCTCACTCTGAGGCTGAGAGGGCCAAGGGCCTAGGAGAGACAGCAGTGCGGTAGCTGCAGGTGAGGGGTGGCCCTGAACCTTGCCCTTTCCACCCATCGCAACCTGTGCAAACCCAGCAAAGCACTCAGCGTGTGCATCATCAGTGGTCCCACGGCTCCTGGGGCTGCATGCCGCTCGTCTGCAGAGCGAGGCTCCCGTTTCAGAAGGCTCGGGCCTTAGTTCACTACCATCTCACAGTGGTCATGCAAAAGCGCCCACAGAAGGGGGAGGGCAGATGTGTGTTCTA
The DNA here is from genome assembly GCA_949820135.1 of Sylvilagus floridanus. NCBI lineage: Eukaryota > Metazoa > Chordata > Mammalia > Lagomorpha > Leporidae > Sylvilagus > Sylvilagus floridanus. The sequence goes on from OX463223.1 coordinate 125,964,303, forward strand.
GAAATGATGGCTTTTGTCATTGCGATGAAAAACACTCTTGGAAACAACTCCGTAGGCCTCAGATGCACTTGGTAAATAGCCAAGGGGCTAAGGAAGGGACGTAACCTCCCATTTTCTCCACGCCACGTTTTGTGTGAAACCTTTACCGTGGGTGCATGCTGCTCTTGGAGTCAGAAGATTAAAGCAAGGTTTTGTTGAAAATGAGCAATGGCACTTTGGTGCTGCAGGAGAAAAAAACTATTGTGGCTGAGGTCTCCACAAGACAGGTTAACAAGGGGCAAGCATGCAAATGTCGTCCCTACATTCTACACGCGTGGCCCGGGAGCCTTCCGAAATGAGGATCAAGGGAAAGGGGCCGTCTGCGTGTGTACGGACAGCTGGGTAGACGTGAGGTTGGAGGACGAAAGGATGAGATCTCTCGGTGATAATCAGGGGCAACCTAGCAAGGGCCTGTGCGCAGATCCCTCTGGGGGTCCCAGCCGCTCCAGGCAGGCCCCTTCCGCATGCTCGGAGGGTGACCTTGCTGTTTCATGGCCTACCTCAGGGAAGAAGCATCAAGCGGAATCGCAGCTTCCCCGCCCCCTTCAGGAGCCAAGGTGCCATATCTCGAAGCATTTCCTGCAGCCCATCAGTGCTTTCACCCAGAGCTGTCCAGTGGAACTTGCTGCCATGATGGAGACGCTCTGCACCTGCGCGGGAGCCACTAGCCCCATGTGGCTATGAAGCACTTGAAATACGGATGGTTGGACTGAGAAAGTGACCTCTTATTTACTTTAATTTATTTAAATGCCAATAGCCTCATGGGACTAGCAGCTACTGCACTGGATAATGCAGCTTTAAACAATCAGTTTATGCTAATATATACTTTCCATTTTCCCACATTATTTGTGCAGCATTTATACTTTAATTGTGGTCTGACATCTCCTGTACATTATCGACAAACCTAACGAAGGATTTCTACATAGTGCCCTAGCACTACATGATGGAAATGTAGCACAGTGAGGGAACTGGGAATCGACTCCTACACACACGTTTGGCCAACACCAAGGGTGGTGATGATGATGATGGAGAATTAACCAGTAAAGAAAAAGCCCACACTGTTAGGCAGAAAAGCAAAGCAGGGTACCCCATTGTTCCGATAGTGCGTACCAAATGTGGTTTAAAAACCTGGACAAAATGGCTAGGAAGGTTTATACTAAGATGCTAACAGGGCTGCCGCTGGTCTTGAGAAATTCAGCAGCCCTCCCCTCCGGCACCTCCCTGCTTTGCTGCATCCCTGGGTTTTCCAAATGCTGGAAGGAACGAGCATCCCCATCATCTCCTACTCGTGTGGACCTTTGCCGGCCCTCGCTTCTCAGCTGTGGCTATTGTTCCTGGCAGATATTCCTGGAGCTTGACTGTTTCCGGAAGGGGCTTTTGGTAACGTCCAAAGGACTGTTTTGTCGAGTGTCTCTTTCTTAAGTTGATTTTTGCTCTCTTGTCCTTTCGGCTCAGCCACACTGGGATTATCATCTACTGAGGTAAGTTAGAGTGAAAGGCTGGAATTTACACAGATATGGCTTTTGAAGATTTGCCTAGCCCCAAATAATGTATAGGATTATCACTTAATTAGATAGGGGTGTGTGTGTGTGTGTGTGTGTGTGTGTGTATTTTTCGGGTGGGGGCACTGGCATGTTTTATCTGGGCAAGCTTCAAGACTGGTGTTTTAATGAGAAGATGAAACCAAACCAAGTCTTTAATCAGATGGTGCAATCTTGAATCCAGCACCTTTTAAAATCAGATTCCCAGTTAGGAAATCCTGAGGAATGTGAGGTCTCCAAGCCCCTGAAGCTAGCCTAAGGGGGTGAACGCTGCCCTCTACATTGGGTCTGGCTGTGAGCTCACTGGCTGGTCACCTGCAGTGGCACACGCTGCATGTGCAGGCCAGGTTTATAATCGCACAGCAGCTGGAGGGGACATGTAAGGGGTGGCACGGGCTTTGAAAACAAGCTGACCACAGCTGCCTTTGCATCCTGGCCCTCTGGCCGCCCGCAGGATGAGGGCGAGGACCCGTGGTACCACAAAGCGTGCAAGTGCGACTGCCAAGGAGGAGCCAGTGCCCTGTGGAATGCAGGTGCCACCTCCTTAGACTGCATACCAGGTGAGTGGCCCCTGTCCTTGGGTGCCAGGGAGAAACAGCCCGCTGGAACACGGCTGTTCCTCCTCCCTCCACCCCGGCTTCGTGCCAGGCTTTCTTTCCCTCGCTGACCTCTGAAGTTTCAATCCCCACTGGGCCCTGCTCCAGCGCACCGCCCTGATGGCACTGCTCCGAAACAGTGTCCGGGGTCCCTACTTGGCCTCCATGGAAAGGTAGAGCCTCACTTTCCACGGAACCGACTGAGGAGACACTGATGGCCAACAGAGCAGAGATCTGGAAAACAAACCCAGGCTTGAGAGTCAGGAAGGCCACAGTTGGAATCCTGGCTGTGTCGCTTCTGAAGTCTGCCTGTGGCTTGGTTCTCTATTGGTCCCTCGGAGGGGACAGCACGGTCCAGGCTGACAACCATGTGTGCCCAGCCCCTTGCAGCCAGGGGGCGCCATCTGAGCAGTTCTTGACCAAAGAAGGAACAGAGGGCTGCCCCCTCCCGCTGGCTCTCCCTGGCCCAGCTGGTACACCACCTGCTGGCGTCCTGGCTTCTCCAGCAGCGCCCCTCCCCCACCACCAGGGTGGGGGGCGGTGGACGAGTTACCTGGGGCAAAAAACAAACCGGTGCGGTGTGTGGACCTCTGGAATTTCCGGGACAGTTGGTCCTGTAGCTAAGGCAGCCTTCCTCTAAGACAGGGGCTCGCAATCTTTGGAAAAGACCAGAACACAAAGCTGTGCAGCTAGGTGCACCACACAGGGACTCAGTCCTGCCGCTACAGTTGTTTTGCACAGCCCAGACGGCTCTAAGTTGCCAATCCTGGCTCTAAATGAGACAGCGCAGCACTGAATCAAATGAATCAAAGCCCCCTAAGAGTTTTCTGAGCCCCCTAAGAGCTCCAACTTTGGGAGCTGGGGCAGCCCCAGCCACCGCTTGCCGTGCTTAATCCGTCCCGGCTGGGAGCCTGTTTTGCATGAGACTGGCCTTGCCACCTGTCTGGGGGGGGGGGCCTGGACCCCTGCCACCTCATTCACTTTCCATCATTGCCTATGCCAAGCCAGGTTTGAGCCTCTCTTCATTCTTTCATCAAATTTGCATGAAAATGGAAAATTGTGAGGGCGTGTGCGGGTGGGGTGGGGTACAACCGTGACCCCTGCCTCTGGCTTCCTATTGAGGACAGGGGTAGGAAGTCCTTGTTTGTGAGCTAAGCTTGCTCCCCCGGGACACAGCGAGCCCCAAGAGAAGAAAGCGGTAGGGCAGTGCAGTTCGGGGTGGGGGGGTTTCTATGGGGGACCGGCTGGGACGAGGGACACCTCACGCCGCCATGAGAAGCATTCAGGGTTGGGGCACCCCCCGGAGTGGACCTTGGAGACAGCCCCGAAGGCCCCGGCTCTGTCAGGAGAACTTGACCCTGGGGTGCAATGGCCCTGTTCCTTTCACTGCCTCGGGCGTTCTTTCCCAGAAGAGGCAGAAAAGCGATTCTTTATGTCCACTGGCTGCACTGATCCCGTCCACTGTGGAGCAGAGCCAGGCTGGCGTGTTTGAGGGACAGGAAAATGACCCTGGACCCTGCCCCCGCCCCACCCAGCTGTCTCTCTACACAGTTGCCTTGAACTTGAAATTCTAAAATTAGAAATTCCTTTATCTTAAGCGGTCTGCTCTGCCCTCTGTGTTTCTCCCCCCCCCCCCCCCCAACGAAAATATTTTCAGGAAGGAAAACAACACGAGCTGGGAGTTAAATGGTTGCCACAGGGTGTTAATTGGCTCTTCTGTGAAAGAAGTGACTTAGGGCAACAGCACTAGCTGCAAGCTCCCGAAGCGTCTTGGCCCTCGGCTGTCAGATCTGAATTTCAATGTCGAGAATGCTGCTTGATGTCTCGTCATCCTCAGACTCGGAGCTCCCATCAGAGCTTGTCACAGGGGACAAGTTCCTGGAAAGCACGAAATGACAGGGGCGATCATTCAGAACAGCCTGGGCAGCCCGCAGGTGCACACCGGCTGGTCATGCCCTGCCTGTCCCCTCCCCCACCAGGGCAGAAGGCTGGGGCACGGTGGCCTCCCAAGCTTCCGCTTAGCACCACTGCAGTCACCAGAACATCTCTTTTCCACTATTGGGCCAAGACAGTGCAGCACGGAGAGCAGGGATTCGGGGAGGAGGGTCGGTCTAAAAGTAGGCAGGGTCTTCAGAAAGTTCATGGAAAATGTCTATTATGAAAAAACATTTCAAAAACCTTTTGCACCAAAACAAATGTATCTGTTAGTCACATTTTCCACACAGTTTCTGAAGTACCCTCATATAACAAATCCAATGATTCAGTAATGTTTTACTTTATTCCGAATTTCATATTCAAGTTTATAATTCATTCTTCTATAAATATCGTTCTATATTTTCCTACTCCATATTCCAAGTCTAATATACATGCATAATAATATTCACATATCTCTAGAATCTCTTACAAAGAATGTCCCTGAATTCTCTTTGCGTTTCTTTGGGTTAACATTCTTTATAATTACGCCTGGCCTTTATGCTTACAAATGCGGAAAGTATTGGTTGAATAAAAAGGACTGGTATGAGGGTGCTTCAAACAGTTTGTGGATCAAGCAGGTGTTTGGCCTAGCAGTTAAGCTGTGGGTTAGGGTGGCCACATCCCATGTTGGGGTACCTGGGTTCAACACCCAGCTCCTGCTCCTGACTTGAGCTTCCTTGTTAATGGAGACCCTGGGAGGCAGCAGGGATGGCTCAAGTAACAGAGTTCCCGCCGTGGACCTGGACTGAGTTTCTAGCTCCTGGTTTCAGCAGTGGCTGTTGCAGGCATTTAGAGGGTGAATCAGTGGATGGGAGTTCTGTCTCCTGAAGAAATAACTCTTAACAACCTACACCAAGCGGCCGGCGCTGTGCTTTAGCAGTAAAGTCTGCAGTGCTGGCATCCCACATGGGCACTGGTTCGAGTCCCGACTGCTCCACTTCCCAGACAGCTCTCTGCTATGGCCTGGGAAAGCAGTGGAAGATGGCTCGAGTCCTTGGGCCCCTGCACCCACATGGGAGACCTGGAGGAATCTCCCGGTTCCTGGCTTCAGATCAGCCAGGCTCTGGCTGTTTCAGCCATCTGCAGAGTGAACCAGCAGATGGAAGACCTCTCCCTCTCTCCCTCTCTCCCTCTCTCTCTCTTGTTGTTTCTCTCTTTCTGCCTCTGTTAAGTCCACCTTTCAAACAAATAAACTTTAAAAATAAAAAAACTATACCAAAAGAGTTTTTGGAAAAATAGAATTAAAAGATTAATTTATTTTGGTGCAAAAAAAACCTTTGGAATCACATATACAAGAGATCTTCTAAAAGTTCATGGAAAATGCACACTATGAAAAAACTATGGCTACATTTCAACATTTTTACACCGAAATAAAGTTATCTTTTAATTACATTTTTCTACAGACTTTTAAGGATCCTCATAGGCGACACACCCATAAGCCGGGTGAGCAGCACCATACAGATATACCTTTCTCCATCTAGCAATCGAATCTTGGCCCAGAAGGAGCACCTGAGCCACCAACGATGCAGGCTTTTCCTTAAGAGTGAAATGAGTCTAGCAACAGCTTAACAGCCGCACAGCTACGTTCCAGTGGGCAGAAAGCTTGGGAGGACAGAGTGCTCCGTGCATCTGATAAAGCCACTCAATGCCGCCTGCAGCAGTATTTATGTTGCTTTCTAGCTCATACTCAATTTATAGTTTCCTTCCAATTGGGCCCGCGGCTCTCAGCACTGCTGTCAACTTGGCACTTCCTCCCTCAGCTCTCTGCCTCCTGTTTCTGCCATCTTTGCTGCTTGTCGCCAGTGGCCACCCAAAATGGGGTGACTGCCTGTTTGATCCCTTCACTCACCCGTTCTCCAATCGCTACCTAGCGAGCGCCCAGCACAGACAGGCATTCGGCTTGGCTTGGAGGACAGAATGCTAGCGAGGCAGGCAGGGGAGCTGACGAGAACCACGGGCAGGAGTACTGCGACAGGTGCATAGGTTGCCTGGGGAGGCAGCCCCTGGAAAGGCCGTCACCCAGCTTAGGGTGGGCCAGGGAGGTGGGCAGAGATCTGGAGGAAGAGGAGGGCTGGCCAGGTCAAGGGGTCGGGAAGGGGGCAGAAAACAGCCTCCAGGGATGCCCTTAGGCTCACATGTGGTCCTGAAGGGAGCTTGGGCAGGACCACCCTTGGAAGAAACAGGGAGTCGGGGTCAGTGACAGTCACGTAACTGGACTGCTACTTGCCGAGGGAAGGTGACATCCACCCCCAGGTCCCACTGGCTCTACACAGGCTTCCTTGCCCTTGGCTGTTCATTGCAAACCCTGCAGCTCGGTCGTGATGCCCAGCCCTCCCCCAGACCAGTGACATCACGCCGGGGGGCACAGCCCCAACATCAGCGTTTCTACAGCTCCCCGGGTGATGCCAGGGCACAGCCCAGGTTCAGATCCACTGGTCCGGAGTCTCTGCTCTGTGCCATGGGCCAACCCAGCGGGAGGCAGCTGGGGAGCTGTCGGCATCGTGGCCCGAGACCCAGAGCACTAGCCAGGGAGCTGGCTTAGAGGCTGGATGATGAAGGGCTTGCTTTCACACACGCAAGGCGTGACACTGCTTTGGGTCGCCCAGGTGGAGCTATTCACCTGGCAAACATTCAGGGGGCACTGTGATGAGGCTTGGGGCTAGGAGTCAGGCACTGGCTTCGAGAAGCCAGCTGAAGCCACAGGGACGGTGAGACCCTGGCCTCCCTGGAGAGAGCAGCCAAAGTCAACACCACCAGAGTCTCTGCTGCATGGCTGAGCCCACACAAGCCTCAAGGCCACTGTCACTAGCCAGGTGTCCCTGTGGCTCTCCAGCCTGCTCTTCACCGGCTAGCTGGGAAAGAGATGTGGGCGAAAACAGAGGGAGAGCAAAATGCCAAGACTAAGGTGACTGGGAGAGGCAGCTTTCTGCCCCTGGGGCCTTGGAAGGTGGAGGAGCCTGTGAACCCAGCGGCACTCCGCCCGCGCAATGCGCCACACGCCTAATGCCTTCCCTGGCAGCCACGGCTTGCAAGGAGCACTCTGAAAGTGCTTGTTAGAGGTGCCAGCGCTCTGGGGATGCAGTCCTGGAGACTGTGTTCCTAACGAGCTCCCCTGATGATTCGGCCACACAGGCCTGGGTGAGTGGCCCATAAAGTGCTCTTCTTCTCTCTCCCAGGAATTGACATATTTTCATCAACTCCCCAAGCCTTGGCTGCTTGATAAACTACAAAGCTACTCCTTCACTCCCGGCCCTTGGAGCTGCTGGTGGGGTCACGCGCCATTCCTTTGGTGCACGAGGGAGAAGGAGAGGTGAACCCTTCTGGCCTGAAGCTGTCTTTGTAGGCATTCTGGGGTCCCCGGGGGGTGTTGAAGTTTGCATGCTTCATGCCGCTTTGCTAGCTTTTGAGAAATTGTTCTTCAGAAAGATTTAGCACTCCACTGTGTGATTACAGGTGACGGCAGACTGATGTTCAGCTCGTTGACCTGAACTCGACTCTACATCGAGAAAATACTTCTAAAATTTTAAAATTATTTACATTTGATTTGGAAGGCAGAGAGAGGAAGAGAGAGAGAGAGAGAGAGAGAGAGAGAGAGAGAGAGAGAGATTGAGATTTTCCATCCACTGGTTCATTCATTTTCAAATGCCCACAACAGCCAGGGCCAGGCCAGAGCCAGGAGCTCCATCTGGGTCTCCTATGTGGTGTCCAGGACTCGGGTACTTGAGGCGCATTAGCAGGAAGCTGGACTGGAAGCAGAGCAGCCAGCCGGGCCGTGCACCAGGCACTCTGAGATGTGAGCATTCCCACTGTACCAAAACAGCCAGTCCAGAGAATGTCACTTGATTTGCTTTTTTGGAGTTTATCAATCACAGTCAGAAAGCTAGGACACGTATTTGCCTAAGTTTGTCCTTTGTTTTCTATAGAAATTCAGTTAGGAACTTGGTGTGGTAAATTGTTACTAATTGAATGAGGACTTCCCTGTTGACACACATGGTACAAAGATGAGGGGTAGGGAACTGCTTAAGGACAGCCCAGTTGATGTCTCTAGCTCTCTTGGCCTTATCCCCATGGTGCAATGTGGATACTGGTGCACCAACCATCAGGTCTTCCTTCAGTCTAGGCAACAAGAGGGAAGAAGGGACAAGCAAAACCTGACCTGAAATCCCCAGCAGACATTCTCTTATATCTGGCCCGAAATTGTGACATGTGGTTATTTTTTTTTTGACAGGCAGAGTGGACAGTGAGAGAGAGAGAGAGAGAAAGGTCTTCCTTTGCCGTTGGTTCACCCTCCAATGGCTGCCGCAGACAGCGCGCTGCGGCCGGCGCACCGCGCTCATCCTATGGCAGGAGCCAGGTGCTAGGTGCTTATCCTGGTCTCCCATGGGGTGCAGGGCCCAAGCACTTGGGCCATCCTCCACCGCACTCCCGGGCCACAGCAGAGAGCTGGCCTGGAAGAGGGGCAACCGGGACAGAATCCAGCGTCCCGACCGGGACTAGAACCCAGTGTGCCGGCGCCGCAAGGCGGAGGATTAGCCTGTTGAGCCACGGCGCCGGCGACATGTGGTTATTTTCAACTACAAAGAAGGCTAGGCAAGAGTTTTCTTTTAAAGCGTGTCACATTGTGGTCCCCAGTAAAATTCGAGTCCTTTAGTCAAAAGGAAGAGAAGGGGATTAGTGTGTGGCGTAGCGGCTGAGACACCAGCACCCCATCAGGCTGCCTGCTCTCCTGACTCCTACTTCCCGCTAAGGCGGACTCTGGCAGGCAGCAGGAGATGCTCAAGCAGTTGGGTCCCTGCCACCCACTTGGGGGAGACCTGGAGGATCTGGAGTGAGTTCCTTGCTGCTGGCTTTGGTCTGGCCCAATCCTGGCTGTGAAGGGCATTTGGGGAGTCAATCAGAGGATGGCAGCTCACTTTGTCTCTCTACCTGTCAAGTAAGTAATGAATAAAATAAGGATAAAAATAGAAGGCGAGAACAGATGCTGGGATGGCAAATCGCAGTCTCGGGCCAGATCATTCCACACCGATTCCACTATGAGGGGCCACACAGACCAAAGCAGCAAAAAGTCATCTAACAACCAGCTTTGGCTACGCCCATTTGGAAGAAGCCGCTTCTTTCGGTTCCGTGTTCAGTGGTCACTGAGCACATTTGCCCCATTTTTTCTTGCTGCTGTCCACTGTTTTCTCCCTATAAATTATCTTTGTCTGCTGCCCAAGAACAACCAGGGACCCTGATGTCATCACGCACCATGGGGAACCTCCCCTTACTGAGGCAAAGACAGACGCACAGCACTTAGGTCCAGGCTCTGGGTTTCCAGGTCTCAGCTGGTGGACAAGGTGAAGCATTGCTCCAAGTGCCCCCTCCACAAGGCGGCTGCACTCTGCCTTTATGAATGACGTCACTGTGGCGATCCCTGCGCCCAGCCTCCGCTCTTCCCGCACGGGCAAGGGGACAGCACAGGGCCCGGCTCTGTCGGTTGTGAACCCGGCTGACAAGGAAAACAGTCTCATCTCCAGACACAAAGCAGATGGGCTGCTGTCGCTGTTTCGGACATCTCGTGTTTCCGGCGTATTGAGACAGGGCTGTTGGAACGTATGTTGTTTTTTTCTCTCCCAGAATGCCCGTATCACAAGCCCCTGGGTTTCGAGTCAGGGGAAGTGACAGCAGACCAGATCACCTGCTCCAATCCGGAGCAGTACGTGGGCTGGTATTCCTCGTGGACCGCAAACAAGGCCCGGCTCAACAGTCAAGGTTTTGGGTAAGTGGCTAGGTGGCCCAGGTCGCATTTGTCTTGTGTGTTTTGAAAACCGGGTCTCTCTAATAAATGCATGGGGCAGAGTACACTTACATATTTAGCAACTATGAAGGCACTTCAAAAAGTTTGTGGAAAATGAGAATTAAAGGTTATTTTGGTGCAAAAAAACACCCTGTGAAATCCAGGCATATGCCTTGCATAATAGTTTCCATGAGTTCTTTGAAGACCCTGGTATGTTTGTGTTTCAAAAATTTTTTGCACCAAAACAAACTTATCTTCGAATTCCTTCTTCCATAACTTTCTGGAGTGCTAGCTTATTGACTGAGTGCATTCCACAAGCCAAGGACCACGGAGAGCAGCAGTGGACAAGGCAGCTGAGGTCCCTAGCCCAGGAAGCACACAGTTTTGAAGGGCCAGTGGCCTGGAAGCACACGGTCATAGCTGTGTGATACGGATAGCCAGCCCATTGGAAGTATCAGGCAAGATATTCTAAGGAAAAGATATTTAACCTAAGACTTGACATTGGCCAGATGAGGGATGTAAGAGGCAGGGGCCAGCACATCCGAAGGCCCTGGGTTGGGACCACATCTCCAAGGCAGGGTGTGGGAACATAAAGCCAACAAGGCTAGAGCACAGTAAGACAATGTGGAGAGGTAGGCAGACATAGGTAGTGCAGGACCTTCCTTCCTTGTATGTCATGTTAGTGACTGCTCCTTGTCTGAGGGAAAATAGGAGGATGTCGGATGTGTGCTAGTTAGCATATGGATTCATGCTGCTATAACAGAGCCCTGAAGCACAGGGACTCCAACAAGTAGAAGTAGATTTGCTTGCCCAACTAAAAATTTCATTAGATCATCTAGGATCAGGGTAGCTTGATGGTATCAGGGGCCCAGATTCTTTATTTTTTTTTAAGATTTATTTATTGGGACCAGCGTTGCAGTGTGGAGGGTTAAACTGCTGCCTGCAACACTGGCATCCCATATGAGCTCCTGTTTGAGCCTTGGATGCTCTCCTTTGGATCTAGCTCCCTGCTAATGCACCTGGGCAGGCAGTGGAAGATGGCCCAAGTACTTGGGCCCCTGCTACCCACAGGGGATACCTGTATTGGGGTTCTAGGCTCTTGGTTTTGGCTTTGGCTTTGACCTGGCCCAAGCCTGGCCACTGCAGCCCTTTGGGGAGTGAACCAGTAGATGGTATCTCTCTCTCTAACTCTGCCTTTCAAATAAATAATTTTTAAAAAAGGGCATATCTCGGCCGGCGCCGTGGCTCAACAGGCTAATCCTCCGCCTTGCGGTGCCGGCACACCGGGTTCTAGTCCCGGTCGGGGTGCCGGATTCTGTCCCGGTTGCCCCTCTTCCAGGCCAGCCCTCTGCTGTGGCCCGGGAGTGCAGTGGAGGATGGCCCAAGTGCTTGGGCCCTGCACCCCATGGGAGACCAGGTAAAAGCACCTAGCACCTGGCTCCTGCCATCGGATGAGCGCGGTGCGCTGGCCGCAGCGCGCCGACCGTGGCGGCCATTGGAGGGTGAACCAACGGCAAAGGAAGACCTTTCTCTCTGTCTCTCTCTCTCACTGTCCACTCTGCCTGTCAAAAAAATAAAAATAAAAATAAAATAAAAAAGGCATATCTATTTGATAGGCAGAGTGATCAAGAAACAGATTTTCCATCTGCTGGTTCACTCCACAAATCACCCAAATGGGCACATCTGGATTGGGCCAGGCCAAAGCCAGGAGCTAGGAACTCCATCCCAGTCTCCCACATGGGTGCAGGGCCCAAGCACTGGGGCCATCCTCGGCTGCCTTCCCAGGTGCAGGGAGCTGGGTCAGAAGCGCAGCAGCCGGGCTTGAGCCAGAACTCTGATATCGGATGCTGGTGTTGCCAGTGGTGGCTTAATCCACTGTGCCACGGTGCCCGCCTGAGTCTCAACTCATACACTGTTATTCTGTCACCCTTAACATGAAGTTTCCATCTCGGGGCCCAAGATGGTTGCTCTAGTTCCCACCATCACATCCACATTCTAGTCAGCAGGGGAAAAAAAAAAAAAGCAGAGCATACTTGCTTTTAAGGATACGTATTCTAGTAGTCACTCTGGCCTACACTACATAGATCAAGAATTTGGTCCAATGGCCCCACCTAGCTGCAAAGGGAACTGGGACATGTACACTGGGTGGCCATTTGCCCAGATGGAACTTAGGGGTCCTGTCACCAAAGCAAGAGGGGAGATGGTCAGCAGAGTCTGCCAGGTGAAACACGAAGCTGAGGACTATCACAAGCAGAAGTGGGTTTTGGAAAAGTCTGGTTTCTGCGGGGAGTCGGTGGTGGACAAGAGTCAGCGCAGGAGACTAGCTAAGTAAGGTAGGGTGCTGTGGACTAAGAGGTGGCAGCCATGACGGAGAGAAAGAGAGGAGCTGGAAGAGTGCAGGGTGCAGCCGGCTGGCAGACTGGGTGTCTGGTGGGGAGGAGAGGAAGGGCCAAGGCTGGCTCGCAGCGGCTGGCCTGACCGCCAGAATCCTGACTGCTTGTTGGGAGGGTGGCAAGATTAAAAGCGACCTTTACCTTTTTTTCAATTTTTCTGTAACAACACAAAACAGGGAGCAAGAAACATGAGGCAAATGAACCCGGGAGGGGACTGGCAGGCAGGGAAAGCCAAACGGGAAAACGCTTTGAAGAAACACACGTTCAACCACGCCCACAGGCAGTTTTGGCCACATCGGAAGGCATTTCTCTGGCAAATCAGTTGAAGCTGGTCCCTTTTCTCAAGGAGGTGGAGGTGTGGAGAGGGAGAGAGAATGCAGTGCGGGTGGGGCCAGCAAAGGCTGGATGCTTCTTGGGGACACGAGACCGTGCAGACTGCCCGAGGGTTGCGGGGGCCTCTCCTGGGCCTGGTATGCCCCCCACAGCCAGTGCTTGCTGGGGTTTTGTACGCAGTCGCAGGGGGCATCTCGGCATTTGCTGTGTCCCCGCAGGTGCGCTTGGCTCTCCAAGTTCCAGGACAGCAGCCAGTGGTTACAGATAGACCTGAAGGAGATCAAGGTGATTTCGGGCATCCTCACCCAGGGACGCTGTGACATCGATGAGTGGATGACCAAGTACAGTGTGCAGTACAGGACCGATGAGCGCCTGAACTGGATTTACTACAAGGACCAGACCGGAAACAACCGGGTAAGTCGGGCTTCCTCCATGCCACCTCCAGCTCATACTCTGTGTGAGTCTCCTCCCGTCCGTGTGCTCTTTGTCTCAGAGCTCTGATCCCATGGTGTGTGGGCCATTCGGGCTTCTTCCACATGACTCAGTCTTGCCTTGCCATAGCTTTGGTGCCCAGCAGTTTGAGAATGAGCACCACTCTTAGAGTGCCCAAGAACACCTTGAGGGCATTCTCACATCAGTATATAGGTGCTTGAATACTCAAGACTGCCCCGTCGCACTGTCCCGAACTCTCTGGATCCTTGAACACCCTGCTTTATGGGTCTGCCTTGATCTGTTAGCCATGCGGGTAGACCATCGCCCATTTCTATACAAACAGCCGCTCCTTACTGTTCACTGAGACCTGGCTGGGATGTGTTTGACAACCTAGAAGTTCGCCACTTAATTATGCACATGGCTATGAACAGGACTGCACCAGTGTGGACACAGGCGCTGAAACCTTTGGGCGACTGACTACAGGCTGCTCATCTTTGCCCACTGAGGTCGTTTTCACTGTAGACTAACTCAGTGGGCCCCTGAATGCGTTATTGGCAATGAGTAAAAATGAATGGGAAATTCATAGCGATTTGGAAATCTCACTGTCCTTCGGCCTCACGGGTGAATTTCTGCATTGCATCAGGTTAAGTAGTCACGTGCAGCGAAGAAATCAGAAGGCTTTGTGGTCTCTGGTGACAATCTGCAGAGCAAGACATTCCTGGGTTGACGTCTCAGGAAGTTTTTTTTTGTTTGTTTGTTTTAATTTTTTTGCCAGGCAGAGTTAGACAGTGAGAGAGAGAAAGAGACAGAGAGAGAGAGAGTTATAGACAGTGAGAGAGAGAGAGAGACAGAGAGAAAGGTCTTCCTTCCATTGTTTCACTCTCCCAAGGCCGCCAGGGCTGGTGCTGCGCCGATCTGAAGCCAGGAGCCGGGTGCTTCCCATGTGGGTGCAGGGCCCAAGCACTTGGGCCATCCTCCACTGCCTTCCTGGGTCACAGCTGAGAGCTGGACTGGAAGAGGAGCAACCGGGACAGAATCTGGCGTCCTCAGTGGGACTAGAACCTGGGGTGCCAGCATTGCAGGCGGAGGATTAGCCTAGTGAGCCACAGCGCCGGCCCCAGGCGGTTTGAACACACTAGGAAAAACTGTGGACATTTCATTTCATTGTTCCTGTTTGTTGGCCTCTCCACGAGTTGTTTCTCGTGCCCTGTGCCTCGGAAGGCCAGGCTGGCTCTGCAGAGAGGCACTCCACTCTGGCACTTGGGCAACCCGGCAGAGCCTCGTTCACGGTCCCCTCTTCATCTGCCGCTGACCTGAATGGGTTCAAGGACAAACAGCTAAGCGAGGATGGCCCCTGGGGAAAAAGGCAAGATCATGGCGGACAAGGCCCTTCCTGTTTTGTGGATGGAGGAGGCCAAATGCAACAATTGGATTTTTTTCTCAGGAAAGCAACGGTTCCTGTCGTTGGGACAAACATTGCAACTCTGGAATGAGGACAAAGAATGACTTCTTAGAAATAAGGCCCAAAACATCTACTGCCCCTTCTTACGTTACATCCTGAAAAACACTAAGCAAATCCTTTCTGGAATTTTCCTTCTAGTTTTTAGTGTCTTCTAAACTCAGTCTAAAAGGTATTTGTCACTTGTATCAAAGCAGGAACACATCTTTTTGCTCCAGCTCACAACTTCAGAGCTAGGCCCACGTTGCCCCACTTGGGATACCCTGGCAACAGCGGAACATCCCTCTCACAAATGTGACGGGCCTTTTCAAAACTTCTGGCCAAAATGCACAGGGATAAACACACAAAATGTGTGGTAAGATGCATTTTCTTTTCTGCTTTTTTCAAATATTTATTTGTTGAGTTGAAGGAGTGACAGAGACAGGGAGAGACAGAGATCCTCATCCGCTGGTTAACTCCTCAAATGCCTGCAACAGCCAGGGCTGGCCAGGCTGAACCCAGGAACCTGGAACTTCACTGGGATTTCCCATGTGGGTGGCAGGGACCCCAGTACTTGGGCCATCTCCTACTGTCTCCCAAGTGCATTAGCAGGAGCCTGGACCCAGCAGAATAGTTGTGACTCGAACCAGTACTCCGATATGGAACGCAGGCATCCCAAGCAGCAGGCTCATCCTCTGTGCCACAGCGCCACACCTGAAGAGGCGTTTTTATCAGTGCCATCCAAGGGAATTGTCTGTGATGACGGAGATGTTCATTTCTGCGACATCCAACAGGGTGGCCACTGGTCAGTCACATGTGCCTCTGACTTCTTGAAATGTGGCTAATGTGACCAAGGGACTGGATTTCTCTAAGTTTAATCTGTTTGAATTTAAATGCATCCATGTGGCAAGTGGCTTTCATTTGAATGGTGCAGTTCCAGACGTCGCCACATAGCGACTCAGACACGCAAGTAGGTGCGAGGATCACTCAAGGTCAGATCTGGGGAACACCTGTGAATTCTCTGTGCTCTAACCACTTTCTAAGAGTTTCCATGGTAGAAAGCTGGGGCCTGTCCCAGACAGTTGTTCTTCCCTCTCCCTCCCCCGATGCGGTGGTGACAGGACCTCCTCCCTCTCTTTAGGTCTTCTATGGAAACTCGGACCGAAGCTCCACAGTCCAGAACCTGCTGCGGCCGCCGATCATCTCCCGCTTCATCCGGCTGATCCCGCTGGGCTGGCACGTCCGCATTGCCATACGGATGGAGCTACTGGAGTGTGTCAGCAAGTGTGCCTGATGCCGGTCTCAGCTGGCACCTGCCAGAGGGTGGAGGGCGCACAGGGCCAGGGGAGGACCCTTGACACACCACTGGGACAAACAGCACTTCTGAATTGCAGAGCTGAGTAGAAAGCATTTCCTTTTTAAAAAACAGATAAAGCTTCTGATTCCAGTGAAAAAAGAATAAATGAACCTATTCCCCACTCAGGGCCAAAGAAAATAAGAACAAAGAATATGTCCCTAAAAACGATTTTCTCACAAAAGCCTAAGTGGCAGGGGTAATTTGCTGCCTTCACTTTTTTTTTTTTCCCTGTCGTCTCTCTGTGACACTATGAAAGGTGCAGTCTCAGGGGAACACAAAGCAGCCCTGATAATTTGAAAACTCTTTTGCTTTACCCCATTCAAAACTGGCACAGAGTTTCATAAAGCAGCCTTGCTGTGAATGCAGTGGGGAGCGAGCACACTTCTCCTGGCTTTCATTCAGCTGTGGCCAAAGAGAATTTCAGAGCACCTGGTGGGCAGCTGAAGGTCTCGGGGTGACAGGCGAGCGGGCACGAGTGTGGTGGATGGCAGCCTGTGGCCTGTCACACAATGGGCTTGGTCTCTTGAGAGCCCATACATGACAAATGACCAAATGTCCACAGGAACATAGCCTCCCCCTGCTCTGAGTTCACACCTTGCAGGTGGGTTTGGGTTTTTAGCGCCAGGAACACAGGGACGGGGGAGGGGCCCGAGCTGTTGGCCTACAGCTCCATTCTGCAGCCCATTCAGGCTGAAAGCCCCAGCTATGGTCATGGCAGGTGAATACATGGGCCAGGCGGCACGCCGCGCAGCAGTCTTTCTACATTTAGGATCCCCAGATGACAAGAACATGCTGGCATTTCCCTTGATCCAGGGCTACTGTTTTCAAGCAAACTGGACATATTTTGACACCAGCTGGGCCCAGGAGTCTGTCCCTGGCTGCTCCCCCTCCAACCTCTGCCTTGGAACACCCAAGCATGCTGGCTCCTGACATTTCTTTGGGAAGCAAAGGGTCTGGCCTGCCCCTCTTTTCCTGGAGGAGCTCCTTAAGCAGGGGGCCTGGGAGTTTGAGGTGTTTGTTTTGGGGCTGGCAGCTTCACATCTGCCGTAGCACCCTGCTACTCTCCATGCCATATACCTGACACTGGAAAAATGCTTTGCCCTGCCCAATCTGTTCCCAAATATAAATGCATCACTTCAGAGTCGGGGGCGGCGGACACCCATCCTTGGCCTCAGGACACATGGACAAATCCATTTGAAGCAGAACGTCTAAAGAGAGACGCTTACATGGAAATGAACTTTTATCATGACAAATTATCAGAGCAAATGGCAGCAGCCTGAGTTAAGGACCTTCCACAACTGGCACATCATACACAGGCATAAATAAGAGTACAGTTTAAGTTAAAAAGAAAGTAACAAAACAGTGTGAGGCCAGTGTGAAGGTTCTCCTAGTAATTGTTGGAAATTTTTGTTTTGTAACTGCATTATTGAGATAAAGGTCACATACCACATAATTTTCACTTCAAGTACACAATTCATTGACTTTTAGTATAGTCAGGCATGCAACTATTATCACAATCAACCTTAAAAGATTTTCATCACCCCCAAAAGAAATTCTGCGCCCAACAGCCATCACCCACTAACGCACCTGCCCACCCCAGCTCTAGGCAACCTCTGGACCTTTCCTATAAATGGAATCATACTATGTAATTTTTTTGTGACTGGCATCTTTCACTTAGCATAGTGGTTCTCACTTTTTGGCTTGTTTATTCAAGAGGCAGACAAAGAGAGACAGACAGCCCATCCACTGCTTTGCTCCCCAAATTCCCAGAGCCAGGCACTTAATCCAGGTCTCTTACATGGGTGGCAGGGACCCAACTACTTGAACCTGCTGCCCCCCAAGGGTCTACGTGGTGGGAAGACTGGAATTGAGAGACAGGGCCAAGAATTGAACCCACACATTCCACAATGGGATGCGCGCAACCAGCACCTTAACCTCTAGGCCAAACACCCACCCCCAGCAAAGAGTTTTTAAAGTTCACCACTGTTGTATGTATTAGTATTTCATTCTTTTTCATTGCTGATTATCATTCCATTGGGTGGATAGACCACCTTGTTATTTATCCATTCATCCATTGATGGGCAATTGGGTTGTTGCCACTTTTTGGCTGTTATGAATAATACTGCCATGAACATACGTTTTATTTACCTTGGGTATACACGTAGGAGTGGAATTGCTGGGTCACATGGTAACTCTATATTCAACCTTTGGAAGCACTAGTTTTCCAAGTAGCTGCAGCATTATACATTCCTACTAGCAATGTATGAGATTTCCAGTTTCTCAGCAACACCTGTTGTTGTCGTATTTGATTATGACCATCCTAGTATGTATGAGGTGGTATCCATTGTGGTTTTGATTTGTAGTTCCCTAATGACTAATGATGTTGAGCATCTTTTCATGTGTTTACTGGCCATTTACATGTTTGGAGAAATCTACTCAAATCCTTTGCTCATGTAAAAGTCAGCTTGCAACCTATTGAGTTGTAAGAGTTCTTTGTATGTTCCAGATAGAATTCCCTTATCAGATAGTTCATTTGCCAATATTTTCCTCCCACTGGCTTCCTCCTTCCCCCGAATGAAGTCCTTTGGAGCATAAAATTTTTAAAATTTTGATGATCTCTAATTTCTTTTTCTCTTTTGTGCTTCTGGTGTCATTATCTGAGACACAATTGCCAAGTCCAAGGTCATGAATAATTACCCTTATGTTTCTTCTAAGAATTTTATAGTTCTACCTTTTATGTTTAGATTGTTGATCCATCTTGTGTTAACTTTTGTATATTGTATGAGATTGGGGGGGAAGGGTGGTCTAACCTCATTCTTTTGCATGTGGAGATCCAGTTACTCCAGCACCACTTGTTTTAGGGCCTTTCTTTCTCCATTGAGTGATGTTGGTACCATTGTCAAAATCAACTGACCTCAGGGTTTACTTCTGGACTCACAATTTTATTTCCTTACTGTCTTCATTATTGTAGCCTTGTAATAAGGTTTTGAATTGGGGCATGTGAGTCTTCCAATTCTGTTCTTCCTCAAAATTGTTTTGGCTACCCTGAGTCCTTTGGATTTCCAGATGAATTTTAGGAACAACGAGTCAATTTCTACAAAGAAGTCAGCTGGGATTTCACATTGGAAATGCTCAATACTTCAAAATTTAATCAACAACAAGATACTAAGATCTATAAAACATTTATCCGTAGGTCTCGGCTTATGACAACATACTGATTATTTACTTCATTCAATTCATGACGGAATGACATAGGAAGTAAAACTTTCACTGAGGAAAATCTGAGGCCTAAAGGGTCTTGAGGTTAAGCATATGAACTGTTTTTGCGGTATCATTTCTTTGTGGGGAAACTTCTGATTAAAAAAAAAAAAACAAACCTGTAATGTAGCAAAAATTCACTCTTACCTTATTTTAACATGTTTACTTTTATTTTGAGAAATGCCAGAATGTGGTCTACACTTGAAGATTTTTTTTTAAGCTATGGTAAAACATACACAACATTTTTCAGATTTTAAAATAATTAAATGAAGGGTTATGAACAAGGAAGTAGCATTAAAAGCCAATCTTAAGAAAAAATCTGAGCGGATTGTGGTACTCAATGTGGGAGGAGGCGACCTGGACAAAGTAAAGGTATTTCCAAACAGAGATGCTGCTATGAATCCACTCTCAAGGCCCACAAGACTGGCCCCCTAAAATAAGCCTTTGAACAGTTGGTGACAGAAGCCCATCTTTTTGTCCAGCTGGAACGTACTTGCTGAGGCCTGCTGACAAACAACTTATAAGGGCTGTTGCTTCCCCTGTGATTCCAAAAGTAGCTCCAAGCTGGGCCACTGCTAACCCCAACCACTTTACAGGGTTGACATGAAGATCAGATAGGAAACATGCATCAAAATGCTTAGTGACCACTCATTGGGTTTCCTGTACTTGGCCTTCAAGATTCAGTGACACTCTTTCCCAACATCAATGGGACTGCCAGCTGGGTCACCAATAGAGCAATAAGGCTATAAAAGCTACTATTTAGTGGGACTTTATATGTAGTGTTTGGCAGGTTATCATCTCATTAAATGCTCACAACAACCCTATGAATTCGGGATTATGACTATCTCCATGGAAAGATAAAGAAACTGAGGCATAAAGACATAAAGTCCCTTGCTTCAAGTCACACTAGATCTAAGTGGTGAAGCCAGGACACCACTCAGGCAATCTGACCCTGGATTTAACCATTTTACCAGAGTCCCTGGACTTCCAGTGACTTGTTGCAATGAAATGGCCATTCTCAAATCAATTCAGTATGACCACTACTACATTCCATGTCAGTTTCCATACCTGGAGATGCAGTGACCACACTGCTTAGTAGTATTTAAGGGGATGGACTTTGCAGTGCACCTGTTCAGCTTCAAAACAGCCTTGCAACCGGGTGACCTTGGGTAAGTTCACATGAAGTAGGTGAACCTGTTTCCTCATCTGTAAAATGAGGATAATACATAGCACCCACTGCATTGGGTTGTTGTGTAAAAGCAAATGTAATAACAAAAGTAAAACACTTCGCATTATGCCTGGCCATGGCAAATGCTATTAATGGATTTAAAAAAAAAGAAAGAAAGAAAAAAAAGGTAAGTCCCAGATAATTTGATTCAGTCATGATAAAAGTATAGCCGAAATCACAGCCATAAGTTTCTATGCCACTTATGGAAGAACTGGTTGACACAGTGCTTCTCAGATTACAAAGCACAAAGTTTTATGTCCCACATTTTGTTTGGAAAAAAACTGAACAACAGTTCACATGTAAGAGTCCACATCATTTATGTTCTTCCCGTGACTGAGCATTTACTCAAGTTCACCTTCTTACCTATTTAGTTCTCAACTGGCGAAAGGGCCTTCAACGGGGGTCAATAAACCATGCTTTTTTTGTCAATAAAGTTTCATCCAAACACAACCACACTTCCTCATTCACATCTCAACTACGCTGCTCTTGCACTACAAGGGCAGAGTCGAGTAGTGCCAACCGAGACCCTACTGCCCACGAAGCCCCCAACACTGGCCATCTGGACCTCTGCAGAAAAAGTGTGCAGCCCTTGCTCTAGCACAAGATGAAAGCCTCAAGGAGCTGTCCATCTTTGCTTTCTCCATAGCACCAGGCATGAGGTCAGCATCTCCTCCCATCCTCCTCGAACCACCAAGTGAGCAGAGGCGACAGACAACACTCAAGAATAAAAGAAACCAAAGTTTTCAAAATGCAGTAGGGGGAAAAAAAGCTTTATCAATAGAAAAAAAAATATCAGCATCATTAAGTAACAGGATTTGCCTTGCTTTACATTAATTTCTGTCCCTTAAACTGATTACAACTTCAAAGGCCCTTGATCCCTCATTTGAATTCGAATGTGTTCTTTCTTACAAAGAAGGACCTCAAATGGGGCTGCTTGCTGCTCAAAGGCAAAGGACCACAGTGCTCAAGATTGGGACAGGCCTGGCAGTCACATCAGTCAGTGCAAAATCTGCATTTTATTAAAGACATTTGGGAAGATCCATTCAAAAATACATTGTGCTCAGTAAAAATTAACTATTTCATGCTGATAATGAAGGTTACCACGGAGTAGATATTTGTATAATATTTACAGCAACAATAGAAATTTTACAGAAGTTTATAATGGAATACATGCCAGAAAAAACTTGATAAGATGTACCAACACATGATACAAAGAGTTATAGAAACACTTTACAAATGGTTCATAATTAGCTCGTGAGGAATTTAAGTATTCAACACTTTAAATTCAGTTTGGATTCAAAAATTAAAAAGATTAACAACCACATCACATCCTTGCCACAGTAAAAAGTATGGAATTACACTTTATATAATGGATTATAAAGTCTGTGCAATTAAGAATTTCCACTGATTCTTCATCTACCACGAATTGGATGTCACATCACTCTGGCTTAGCCCTAGTTTTGTTTTTCAGCATGAACAGGGCCTCATGAATGTCACCCCGTCCTGTGTCTTCCCAGATACTTCCTTTAAACTTACAAGAGATCGAAGAAGCTCTAATAGTCATCTAGTATATACAGAATAACTACCTGAATTTAAAACGGCACAAAGCAATTCTTGGAGATAGGAATCTGGCGTAACGATTGTGTTTGGTTTGTTTCTGTTAATCACTCCAAGTTTACAGTGAGAATCTACTCCTTCCAATCACCGCATTACCTCTCTAGCCTGACTCAATCGGTGACCGGAGAGTAAACAAGGAGAGGGAAACAGACTGCTCACTAGAGTCAATTGTACATCTCTGATGAAAATGGATTTTCTGCAAGCTTTGCTTTCCATTTTTGGAAAATCGAAGCCATGGTGGAGAACTTAGAAATTCTCCAGGAGAAAAAGCATCACTTGTTTTCATGAACTGCAGCTTTTGACAACTCTGGCAATAAACACTTCAATCCCACGCAGGGACAAAAGTCAAGGCATCTACCTTTTCTATTCCTGGGTTTCTTCTGATTAGACCTGAAGCAGAGCACTAGGACAATCTTGTCTATGCCTGAAATGAATCAGATTAGTCTTTTGGGAAAGTAAAATCCCCAACCAAAGGAAGTCCTGAGGAAGTCTTAGCAGTCTGTTAAAACAGAAGGGATGGAGCAGCAGATAAGGCCTCTTTCTCCCTGAAACTCTGCGGAAGAGTGGCGAACAAGGCAACTTCTAATCTGCATACAACACGGAGATTGATTTTCAGATTCCAAAGGAGGATCAAATGGGGTTTAGAGAGCTTAGACTTGTGGGAATGAAGGGCCTTAGAAATGAAGCCAGTCTCACTGCTGCAGTTTAACTGGCCCTACAAATCCAGTGTGTGGACTATCACAAATTTTTTCTGGCGAAACAAGAGACAAATCTCCCTTAAATGTTGGAGTAAACCATTGATGAATGAGAATGCAAAGTAGGTCGTGACCATATTTAATAGCCTACAGTAAATATACAGAAAGGAGGGTCAGCGCCCAGAGCAAGGTGGAGTGAGGCCCAGGCCTAATGTCAGTGAGTAAACAAAGCACTATGGGAAGTGAAGACTCACGTAATAACTGGCTTGCACAAGTCTACCATCTTTTATAGTACATTCAATTAAAAAAAAAAAAAGGAATCACATGGGGCAGCAGGCCCAGAGTTTCCTGACTTCAGGTGTCCACAGATGAGGGACTTCACTTTCTTGAGCGGTTTCTTACTCACGGCTTCCAAGGCAGAATTTTTTAATCAGCCAAACCAGATCTTAAAGATATTCTGAATCTCAGCTGGTCAAGAAGCAAAAGGAAGAAATTATAACTGCTCACAGGAACTGTTTTCTTTTTTTATAATCTGGCCACTGAAGTCTCTGGGAGGACCTTCTTATAAGAGTCTGTCTCTGGAGATTTGGGACAGGGATCTTGCATGGTCTCTTCTGCAGTCCTTTTCAAAGAAGGCTGAATTGTTTTTGAAGCCATAAACAAATTTGTTCTGCCTACACACCTCATTAGCGATGAACTAGAAGAGGCAAGGACACAGTGCACTATTTTCTGTGTGGTCCAGTATATCACAACACATTGCCAATCCACAAAAGTATGAGTTTGTACTCACGTGGAGCTCCATACCCCTCTACAATGCAGGAGGCAATGAACTTCTAGATCTAAACTCTGAAAAACATGTTGTGACCAGGAGAGACTACGCAGATTGACTGAGTCACCGCTGAGCTCTAGAAATGAATGCCAAGGAGCCTGGTCCCCACCAGGAGCTAGGTGAACTGAAATGGACAATTTGTCTATACACTTACAAGCAATCCTCTGGCCTTTAAAAAAAGTTGTACACTTATGAATCATTCTCAATACATGGCTAGGAGAAAATAAATGGCTTTTTTTCCCTTATTTACTCTAAAACTAGTTTAAGAACTGGGGATCCTATGATATCAACTAAGAGGTGCTGGGAAGGGAAAATGGGCTAGCATTTCCTAGTGTAGTCCACTAATTTTCAGATTAGGATCATGCTAAACTGGCTGACTCTACAACCACAACATACTTTATAATACAGGCGTGACTACAGACTGACCAGCGTGGCTCTTAGCTTAGAATTAAAGTACAGGTGCACATGGTGAATCTTAAAGCAGGTTCTAAAACAGATTTAACCAAAGCATACAGCACAAATACTTTTACAACAGCCACATCACAACCAGCAATATAGACTTTTTTTTTTGCTTCTAACCAGTCTGCCATATGCTAATATTTGTAAAGAGTTATTAAATGAGTTGAATAATAAAAAAAAAAGACTCTTTCGGGAGACATAGCTAAAAGCCATGGGTGCCTTAGAGCAGTTGGTAAAAATCAAGCCAATCTGCCAGGCTGTTGCTTGCTTCTAAATATAAGCCTCAGGGCTCTATGAAAGAGTTTCTAAAGATGCTAACCTAGAATTTAAATTCTTAAATCTATAAAGTCACTGTGGTCTCCTCCCAAAGTATGCACCTTTTAGCAGGCCCAAGACAACGGAAAAGAACAATAGAATGGATTCTAAGGAGTCAAGAATTGTGGCAGAAGATTGTTCAAGAGATTGAAGGAATCCTTACGTGTGGTTCTGAAGCCTGGAGAGAACAATGTCAGAGCCGAGCTCTGCAGACTGGTGGCCTTGCGATGGTGAAGGGCAGGGCTTCTTACCCTCAGCACTAGTGGTGTCTGGGGCTGGATCACTCTTTATTTGAGGGGGATGTATTATATCTTGTAGAATGTTTAGCAGCAACCCTGGCCTCTACCCACTAGATGCCAGTAGTATACCACCACCCTCAAGTCGTGATAACCAAATGTCTCCAGACATTGCCAAATGTGCCTCGAGGGCCAAAATTGCCCCTGGTTGAGAACCACTGCTGTAGAAATAGCTTCCCTGAACCCCTTCGCACATAGCACTCCCTTTTGGTCTTGGGCTCTAGACAGAGGTTCAATTTCAGATCAAGACTGAAGGTTCAGTTAAAGTTTCAGAGAAGAAAAATGAGGATGGCAGACAGAAGTAAAAACAGTGAAGCAGAATTTCTTTTCAAAAAGAGATCAGTGCTACGTCCATAAAACAAAGTAATTCATAAGCCTTTCTTCAACCTTTTTATTCTTTAGGGTCCTTCCTACCGTGATGACAATCTTTGTGAGGTCAGTTATTCTTCATCAACCAGAGGGGAAAACAACAGTTAAAAAGCCAAGAGAGGGCCCATCAGAGCTGAGAGAGAACTTGACCGTCCCCTCTGCAAGCAGGAAGAGAATTACAAGGCTAGAAATGTGGACTGTAGTTCACTCACAGCTTACTGAGAATCAATGAAAAACCAGAGCAGACAAGAGCTGAGAAGAGGATAGAAGAGCTACCTCAAAAACGCTAGTTGCTAACATTGTAGATATTTTCTGGCTCAAATCCGGGAATGTGTGAAAAGTATGTATTGACTCATCAGTCAGGTTGACTTTGCTCTAGGTAGAAGGCAATTATTTTAGCCCTTCTTTGAAGAACCATCATTAATATAAATGTTCCGCAAACATCTGAGATCCCAGTGTTATCAAGGATGGCAACACGGGAAACCAGCCCCTAGGTGACAACGACCCTCAAATGCCATAGTGTGGCAATGGGATTGCGCACTTCCTAAGCGCACAGCACAGTGAGAAGTCTTTCCAGAGACAAAATTGTAGTTTCTGGTTTGCAAGGAGGGAATACAAGGTACAGATCTAGTACGAAAAAAGATGAGCTAAATATATACCTTGTCAGAGTCATTAGCATCCAGGCCGAAACTGCTGAGGGTCCACCTCACTTGTATAACCAAGCAGCTGCCTGGGAAAAGCCAGAATCCAGAGCTACCAAAACAGTACTGAACTGGTGAAAGAAACAAGATAGAAAAGAGCTAAACAGCATGCAAAACTATTGATCTGAATCAAATTGTTTCAATAGTACCCAGTTGAGTTTCATTTTAGTGCCTTATTCCACTTACTAAAGTTAAATAAAAAGCACCTTAAAATGGCCTCTATATATAATCAATACACATCAGTATAGTATTTATATAAAAATGTAATATGCACACAATTTAAGCTTCGAATAAACTAAGACTGTTTGCCTTACAATCTTAATCAGCAGAGCTATGCTTCTCGAAATTGTGGGGAGAGTGAACAGTCAGCCAGCACACTTTGGCTATGGCTGACTTTGATTCAGGGACTGACACTCAGAACTCTGGAACAAGTAATAATAAATACTGACAAGTTACCTCTTCGAGGGCTGGGAGGGAACTTTAAAAGTCTTATTGCTAAGAGACTACTTCTAAAAATCCGCTACCAATGACAGGTGATGGTGTTGAGGTGACTGCTGTCAAGGAAGGCCCAGAAACCCAGGCTGCGACACGGGGTGGGGGCGCACAGCCTGCATCATAATAGGGAGCAACTTGGGAATTCAGAGATTGGATGGGGGAAAGGCAGGTCCTGTTCTGAGGAGAGAGAAGGAGGGAGAGCGGGAGAGTGTACAGGTGTGCATGATGACCTTGTTATAAATGGACTTTCCCAAGATGAAAAAATGGATATAGCAATTTTCTTTACATCTCAATTGCTTCAGGAGCCTTTTAAATACACTAGAAGGAGCAACAACAAAAAAAAGCGTTTAGAAATAGAAATGCCACATACCCCACCAGCCAAGAGGCTCCAGGCTAGCAGACTACTCAGGAGCATGGAGCTGGTTTGTAAGTTCTGCAGACAGGTGCCTCTTACAACCTCACAACAGAGACTGTTCACTGGCAAATCTTTGGTCTACGCTCTTTACTACTGCTAAGCAGGAGAGAACGTCCTCTCTACAAAGACCCACAAGTAAAGCCTCAGTCTATTCTCACGTGCAAGTAACGATATCCCTGGACACGAACAGGAGCCAAGTGCATGAGGACAGACACGAAGTCTGCTAGAATCCTCACTGGCCTATCTCACTGTCTTCCTCTGCAGGAATGGAAAGAGATGCTGCACTTCGTCTGC
Organism: Sylvilagus floridanus; assembly: GCA_949820135.1. NCBI lineage: Eukaryota > Metazoa > Chordata > Mammalia > Lagomorpha > Leporidae > Sylvilagus > Sylvilagus floridanus. Next base: position 125,991,153 of record OX463223.1, read on the forward strand.
TACCAAGGACCACGTCTAGAGGCTACTGCTGGGGCCTAAAGGTTGAGCAAGGTTCGTACTGTTACAGTCACATGTAGCCACAATTCGACTCCCTTTATTAGAAGTATCATACTCACTTCATATCACAAATGTATAAAAATATGGCAGATAGTGTCATAACGATACTTTTCTTTAAAGGAATATATTTATAAAACAGACAGATATTTACCATATATATTTATATATAGAATAAAATACTCCTGATGCAATATATAAATGTTACTGTTTAGTTTTTATAGAAACTACTGTAGCTGTCCCACTGCTTCACAATGTTCCAAACAGCTCAAAATAACTTTACATTATAACAGAAAAGGTATGATTATAACAGTACAATATTAATTAATTATAAATAAATGTTACAAATCCTATCAAATATGGAAGTTTAGAAAACAATTTAAGACATACAGTTTATCTGCTAACCCTTCAAAGGGATATTCTTGGATTACAATAAACCCCACACTTAGTCTAGGCAGAAAAAAATATGTGGTAAGGGCATAGGTCAACACGGATTTTTCTACGCTTTGCAGTGCCAGGACGCGTCCTGGCTTCCCCAGCTTCCAGAGAGATTGCACTCCAGCGGGAACGGAAGGGGGGACACTGGCAGGAATTTCTGCTTCCTCCATGGCACACTCTATCCATTCTCACACAAGACCTGCGGGGAGCGGCGCGGCCTCAGCTGCTCCCGTGGCTCTAGATCCCTGACTAGCATTTGTGACTGTGAGGAGCCGGACGGCCCCACACGTACAATATTGCACACGCCTTCATAAAGCTGAAAATGCTGGCTCACCACCCAGCCCGACCCCCGCCCACCCCCGCCCCCACCCCTCCCCTCCCCTCTCAACTGCCTTGTGGCCCCGCCTCCCCCCACCCCCACCCCCACCAGGACAAATTACAAGGCTGTCTCTTTTAAATCGTTCAGGTTTGGCATTCGGGAGCGATTTGTTCTGTTATAAGGGTGCCCATTTGGCCCACTCTTGGCGCCCAGCTGTTCAGAGTAGGAAGGTCCCTCTGTGGCACCCCTGGTCACAGCGGACACGTGCCAACCAGGATCCATCTGACCCGGCAGCTGGAGAGTCGGCCTGCCCTTTGGCGTGGGCTCCTGCCGGATGTTGCTACTCCCACCAGAGGCCTGGCTCAGGGGGTGAATCCGAATTTCTGAGAAGGAATTTTTGGCTTGTGGAGTTGTTAAGGGCTGGAAGCGGGGGTCTGAGGAAGCCGGGTGATTGGAGGCTGAAGAGAGATGCAACAGCTTGCGCAGGGATTTTAGTGGCTGGCTCTGAAAGAAAGGATGAGAATGCACGGAGGGTTTAATTGAGAGGAAACGGAGCTCACATCTGAGACGACTGGGCAGTCGGGACAGGCAAGCCCGTGGGAGGAGAGGCTAGACCAGCTGCATCTGCTCTTAAGGTTTCTTCAAACAAAATCAGTCAGTTTCCTCCACGAAAGCAGCCGGACGCCTAGAGAAGACACCTGGAGCTGGCATGGCGCTGCCAAAGGCCCAGGCTCCTGCTACTCGGCTGCATCCTGTCTTTCTCATGATTTGACCAGCAGCAGAAGGAAAAACAACAGCAGGGAGGGAGGAGGGACATGCTTCCCCCCTGTTGAGAAGCCTTCCCCAAAGCTCCACCTAACAGTTCCATTTAGATTTCACCGGCTAGAACCTAGGCGTGGGACCATAGCTAGCTGCAAGAGAAGCTGAAACGGATGTGATGTTGTAATTAGGTAGGAATGAATTCGGCTAAGAATCGTATAGCCCTTTTTATTCTTATGTCCTCAGTTTTCCCTTTTCCTTAATATTACAAAATCTGAACATTCCTCTTGCTGCATTTGTACTTTATTTTATTTTTTGGGAGTGGTGGTGGCAACACACAGTTTGGGCATTAATAATGCAAAGTACAGAGAAACAAGCCAAGATCCTATAGAACCTACAAGATAATGCCTTCATAGGAGGCCTCCAGTTGCTAACAGGGCTCATAGTGGCACTACCTGCCAGCATGTCTGTCCAACACGGCTGCTGGCCAAGAGTCCCCCAGAGGCCTGCGCTGCAGAGGGAGACTGGCTTCCATGCAGAAGGCCCAGTCGTGCAAGTGGTCTGCGTCTCACTAGCCAACTATTCTCAGGCAGCTGCTGAGCCTCCAGTTCTTCGGAGGTGAAAGGTGGCTCATTCTCTTCCTCTTCCTGCACCTGAGGGTGTGTCAGGGTCCTTGTCAGAAGAGATGTGCATAGCACTCGGGCACTCACTCACAACCAGTCCCTCCTGCTGAGCTCGGCTAGCTACAGCCCCAGCCTCAGAGCACCTTTCCTCCGCATGTGCTTGGAATAAGGGTTTGGCAAAGTTTGAATCAAGTACTGAAGATTCCAAGGAACACCGTAAAAATTGAAGGCACAGAGCGTTGAACTCCAAGGTAAACGGCTTGAGAACTGACTCACGTAGAAATCATTCTGAGGGAAGTATCTCCACCACTACTTCAGTCTTTCCAAGAAATCTTTGAAGTCCCCACAGGGGGACCGTGGCACTCTGCACACTGAGCGTTCCAAAACGTTTGCTTTGCTTTGACTGTTTGTTTGCTTTTGGCATGACAGCACAATGAGACTCCTGTGCTTTCTACAGACCCTGCCGGCATGCACCTGACTAATGGAGTGATTATAATAATCCACACTGGGCTGCAGATACAAAGTCACTAAGGGAGCTTCATGGCCAAAGAAATGCTTTCACAAAGAATGCTCTAAAACCCCCAGTTGTTTTTCACTTTCTTTCTTTTTTTAAAATTGGGACTATAGCATCAGGCCCTCACTCAGAGCCATGTGTTCTTGGTTTGGATATGTTCCCAGTAAACTTGGATATGTGGTTTTCTACATTCCCTGTGCCCCTCAGTCTGTATGATATGAGAAGAAGAAAATACAAATGGCTGGGAAAAGAGAAGGGCCATTTGAGGAACCCCTGTCAGCCGCTTTCAGTAACAGCTTACAGGGAGAATGAATGGAAAAACCCAAGAAAGGTGAACCTCCACCTTCCAAGTCACAGGTATTTGTGGTCATTTATAAGCACTAGTAACCCTACAGACTACAGAACTCATGAGGGCTGTCAGAAATTATAAAACACAGGAATAATGGCTTTATGAGATACTGCATATGATTAAAAACAAGGTACATTACATTATTATGCTCCTTATGTGATACTGAAAAAAATTCATTAAAATATTTCCAACCAAAATAGCTGTTTAACAGAAGATAAACCTCAGTTATCTGAGAAGTTTACTCACTCAGTTTATGCTTATTCCTCCATTGTGGCAGATAAATGTGTCTGTTACCATACTGTCTAATACGTAACTCCTAATGCAACTGTCTGCCTGTTTTCTATGCAAAATAGTAAGGGTTTCAGAAACTAGAGTTTTCTTTCAATAGAGCTTACCATATCTGTCTTTCACGGTCCAATTCGTTTGCTACCACCTTCACCACAAACTTCATCTTCCCACCATCTCTGCTGATCTCCCCCAACACTTTATGGCACGACTCACTTTTTACCAAGAGGTACGGTTCTTTAGAGATCTTCTCTCTCTCCTGCGGTGTACAGTATTAGAGGGCTGGGACTATGTGTTCTATGTCCCCTTACCCCACCCCTCACCAGCCAGGTGAAACCCAATGGAAGCTTGCCTTTTTCCCAGGATAGGGGTTACTGAAGTAAGATTCATCCTGGCTCCCAAGATGCATTTGGCTATCAGTGAGTGTCCATTTAGGGGAGCTCTTGGTCTTGTAACATTGCAGGCTAAGTTACCTGCACCCAGGCCTCCCTTTAGAACAGATAGTCCCTACAGAGTCAGAAAGTCTAGGAGAGGTACAGGCCCCACTTACTTGGGTCTGCAGATCCGAGATCTTCTCAGGGCGCCACTCCTTGGGTCTGCTGCTTGTAGTGCTAGCAGAGTGAATGGCTTTCTGTAATGTCAGAAGATCAGGGCCATCAGAATTGGGCACCTAGAGCAAAATATGGACAAAGATTCAAAAAGCATACCAAGAAGCTGGGGTGAGATATACAACCACACCCAAGAGGAGTACCAAACCAAAAAAGCAAATCCAACCAAACTAAAACTCAAACAAAAGTCCAATTAAAAAAAGAAACCCAAACTCTCCCAATGTTCAGAATGCAAGTGATGCTAGTTAAATTCTGCTGCCCTCTTAATAATTTTCCCTGCGTGAGGAAAAATTGGCAGATGTCATGCAGCTTTGTTAAAAACCTCAACCCTTAAAGCATTCCCATGCTGTTAGTTTTAGTTGCTGTAAGAGAGAGCAGTTAAATTGGGCTGTACCAGGAATTGCTGTCGTATCCTCATTTCATATTGCAGTTAGGTTATGAACCAGTTCAATAAAATAGAAATTTTTTCCTGCTGGGAAAATGATCCAAACACTACTTTTGGTGGAACCAAAGAAGTCTAGTAGGTTTCCAAGGAAAGCAAACCGGGGAAATATGGTTTGAATCATATTCCCAAACCCAGTAAATCCGGGTCTGGTGTTACACATCCTAGAGAATGCTGGAAATTTGCACCACAAATTCCAGATGAATGCAATTGGTCTATTCACCAATTCTGGTGAAAAAAGGAGAGAAATGCCAAATGCCAAGCAAAAGCTGTGGCTTTAAACTAAGTGACCAGCAAAAGCTAGAGCCAGGCAAGGAAAGAGCACGTCACCAACTAATAGAAGCTGTTTTTTTCATGGAGCCTGCTAGCTCACTCAATTTGGTCAATTTAACTTGGTTGCAAAGAAGCAAACTGCTAACCAAGTGTTAACAAACTTTGTGAGCCAAATGCAAATATATTTTCTCATTATCAATGTCAATTTAATTCATTACAGGAAATAAGGGGTTTCATCAATGCTGTCTGCCAAGAATTGGCTAATCAGACAATCCAAACTAGCCTTTCACTAGTTTAGCAGATTTTATGCTTCGACATTCTTTAACTGGTTCAGAAAATCCAGAGTGTCAAAGGATTTATATCTCAGTGAATTTATGGAACTGGCTCAGGTACTTAACTAGCATAAAGAGAATATGACCCCATGAAAATAAGACATGCCGTTGTCATCAGTAAAACAAGTTTACTGGAGCAGTTTTCAGGGCTACCATACGTAAAAATGGGTACCATGGGTGGAGTGACTACAGGAAGCTTTTTCAAAGAAGAACTATGCTTTAAATGAGTCTTTGAATTAAAAAGAGGGAAGAGGGATTTCTTGATGCTTGGATTCTCCCCGGTGGTGGAATCTGTCTGCAATATAAGATAAAAATAAACTAATTGCAAAAAAAAAAAAAAAAAAAAGCTTTTATTGAAACTACTAGCCCTTGGAAACCCTCAAATGATTAAATATTAACAGTCACTGAAAAAAATTTCTGTGTTGTAGATCTAGAGGGGTTTTGTGTCATTTCTTACCTGGACTTAATGATGTAAACTTAAGACAAATACAAACTTTTTCTAAGGATATAACATACGGTCATGACCAGTACCTATAGCAGGGATGCCTAGAGACCTACACACATCTATTCACATGAAACTTAAAAAACACCTAGGGATTTACTATCAGAAATATGATTATTATAAAGAATTCTATATAAAGAGCTACTGAGGAACTTCAATCTTCTCCTAATTGCTAAGGGGGACTTGAGAAACTAAAAAAATCTATCATGCAATCTGTCTAATAGGGGGGAAAAAGATACTGCAAATCCTTTTGAAATTGGTCAACTCTCGAACCAGAAAACATCACTTGGAAGAGGCATATATCATGATTGTGGGGTATCAACACTGAGTAAGAATCCTTGCTTCACACTGTTAGACATATTTACCCAGTGGAAAATATCCTGCACAATTCAGCATACTGGTTTGGAAGTCAAGAAACAGAAAGTTCAATCTATAAATTGAAGCATCATTACAAGTTGAGATACTAACTAACTAGGATACAATTACCAAGTTGGCAAAGTCACCATATGCTCTGAGGGCTTATGTAACTCTCTGGGTATGTAGCTGAAGCCAGATTTCCTAAGGCAGCTTCCAAATTTGCTTGAATCAAAGCAGGCACCTTTACAATACAGAATTATTTTGGGGCATCACTTTTCCCTGTTTTGGATTATTTCAATAGAGAAAACTAGAATGTGTATGGCTGTGTATATAAAGACATCTGAGTAAAATCCCCCATAACTTTCCTATTCTAACGAAAAGAACCGCAGGAAGAGTGTAGCTTCCACTGCTCAAGAGGTCCGAAGCGAGCTCCAGAGGCTCTCCACCGAAGCAGGCCCACGGAACGGACTAAGCGTGGGCTTGGCACTCAACTCAGGAGAAGCGGATCTAGTTCTCCCACCAGACTGTGCGACTTTGGAAAGGTCAAAACTTGCTTGAATGCAGTTCCTATACTAATGAAACAAAGGGGTTAAACGAGATTTAGGATCCACCTCCACTTTAAAATGTCAGGCTTCTTCTTGAGCACTGGCTATCAGATTCCAAGTTTTGTGAATCTTATGCAAAGGCTACAATGCCTTACATCTTTCAAAGCTTGTTTGATTTAGATTCCTTTTGCTGGGTTCTAGCAAGTGAAGAGAAAAAAATTAACTTTAATTATGTTTAAAAGCTCAAAGAAGGCAGAGTTAACCCCAAAGCAGGCTTAGGAGCCTGAGGCATGGGCAGGCTGTCCTGAGCACTCTTTGGAAATCTGACTCTAGAGCCCAAAGTTTTTCTATTTCTTTTACTTTTAATTAAAAAAATGCAGAGGTACAACCAACTTTGGGTTGGAAGGCTTAAAGCATTACAGCCTGTGCAGAGATATTTTGTAGCTATTTTGCATATTAAAAATGAAACTGACGAAAACTCAATAAAAAGATTAAGTGGATGGAAAGGATGCTCCTATCTGCTCCAATCTCCAACACTGACATAATATTTGACTCAAATCCTGAATAAAGTCAGTCAACAGGTATATATACTCTATGTGTGCTATGGGGGGTCGGTGGCTTTAGGGTAAATGCTGGGCAAAGGCAGACAGACATCAAAATCTAAACCTATACACAAAAACACTCTCAATTCCTTCACCCTTACTACTTTCTATCACTTAATCCCCTCACAATGGCTGTAGACCTGTGGTTAAGAATAAAAATCCTGAAATAAAAATGACAGTGGTCAGGAGGAGGTAGATAAATACATTCTACAGTGATAAAAGCTTTATATTAGCACCTTAAATATTTTAAATGTTCCTAGGTTAAATCAAGTCTACAAGTATTTGTTCATCGAGTCTAAATAGCAAATGTAGTAATAGCTGACTGAAGAGCATTTTGACTTCACATTCTGTTTTAAGTGAGCTTCAGTTATAGTTTTATAAAAGCTCATTTAAATATTATGCAGCCACTAAAATGAAGTAAAGTGTGTGTAGTACCATATATATGTAGATAGATATACTATTAAAAGCAAGAATACAAAATTGTACTAAAATTATTACTATTACTTAAACTAAAAGAAAATCCAAAATCCCTCACCTTCTTTCCACAAACACATGCACAGGCTAAAAAGCTAGGAGGAAATACATCCGAACCCTAGTACTATTTGTGGCAAGGTGTTAAGCTCAAAAATGATCTTATTCTCAATTTTTCTGTAATGAGCTTATATTCATCTAATAATTGAATGTATGAAGTCAATAAGTAAGTGAAAGAAGTGTCATGAAAGGTAATCTAGGGAGATTAACACTGCAACATCTGCAAGACAATAATCTCTACTTTGGGTTATTCTACACTTTTTCACTATCTCCTCCCTCATTTTTACTTAGCACTGAGTCACAATCAGCATTTTCATCCTGGAAAGGGCCTCAGAAACACGGAGTCTAATCAACTCATCTTATAGATGCAATCAATGAACTCCATCTGAACAGGCCATTTTGATTATGGCTTTTTCCTACATGAGAGTAAATCACGTATGAAGTGACTAGAAGCACACATTTAAATTGGCTAACTCAACTTTGCCTCGTCTGGAAGGTGTCAGAAAGCCAGGGAAGCGACTGTTTGCTCTTGTCACCAGCAGCAGAATCCTGGCTTGGGTGGGTGAGTGGAGTGAGGCCCATGGTTCCCGGGAGCCAGCCCTTTGTTCGGGCAGAGTGCTCGCAGGAGATAAGGTGGAGTCCTTCTCACAGTTCAATCACAGGGAAGCATGTTCTCGTAGGGAAGCAAGCCCTGAAATGTCACCCACAATCTTCTCTGTGACTATCCGGCCCAGAGACACACTTGTAAACACGGGGATTCTACAACTAGCCAGCTAAGAATAAGGAATGGTGATTACTTATGAATTTCAAGATTTAAATGTAAACCAAAACCATTTCCTAAGTTTTTGTGTATCATTAAGCCCCCAAAGAGAAACAAATCCCATTTCTTCATAGGTTTTTAAACGAATATAAATCCACATGAATAAGAAATTTATTGAGAAAGGTTTAAAGTGTTCTCTCTCATCCAAATGAAATTTCTTCTATTCCTGGAGATTTTCTGCTAAATCCAGAATAAGCTCTGTGAGATGAGCACAGTTGCACAGAATTTCAGAAAGAGACATACACAGTCTATGCATGTCAAGTCTCAGTAGGAAAAGAACTCACTTTGATTGCCACGTACAATGTGTAAAGCACCCACAGAATACAGCAGAAACATACGCCATTACATGTGGAAAGTGGCTATGTACTTACTGCTTGAGATTTCTTCTTTTTCTTTTTCATTGACCTGAAAAAGCCTTGCTTCTCCTTCTCCTTGAGTTGTTCGGAGTGACTAATATTTTCGGGACTTTTCCTAAATGAGAAGACATTTTTATCATATTGCTCTTTTCGATCATTTTCTTGCCAATGTGAGAACAGGAAGAATGAAAAGGCATGACACCAGGGTCAGACAGCCTTGTAGAGCCAAGCACACAGGTAAAGAGCCTCAAAAACAGCACAGGAGGAGCTGAATTTAATCAACCGTGGTTAATGATTATCCTTTGGCACAGGCTCACTCAAACTAGCAATTTGCACATTATTACAAATGATCTGTAACTGTGCTGCAGGACCATTTTCCCGCTGTTGAAAACCTCAGAGCTAGAGACTCTGAAAAGTGCATGCTTAAAGGATGCTTTTTCAGTAACCCTCTGAGAGAAAGAGCAGAGAGTTTCCACACCTTTATTTTTCTATTTACCTTTTTAAAACCAGCCCCACAAGGTTATTATTAGTGGCTTGACAAGATATCGAACCTAAAAATCAATGCTGCTATGGAAACATTATAAGTAAAAATTGTCTGAAACTGGAAATTAAGCCTTTTATCTATTCATTAAAATGAAATAAGAAAGTTTAAAAACTGCAGACAGCCCAAATGTTTTCCTACAAGGCACTCTGGAAAAAAACAGCTTCTAACTGAAAATACTGCCACAGAGCTAAATGCCACTGACACCACCAGGCATTTTAATAAAAATAGACGACATTAAAAGACTGGAAAAAGGATACCTTGGCCTCACAAGCTGGCTACTTGTGTGTTAAAGGGAGACCTATATTACTTAATTTAACCTACACTCTTTAAAAAGCAACTCAGCTGGTGTTATTCCTGAAAAAAATATACGACTGTGGAAAGTCGTTTTCTCAAGAGACCGGATTTTTTTTATTAGCTATTTCCTAAAATCAAGAGTGGCCAAAATGTTAAAACTGATATGATTAATTCAGATTTATGGCTTTAGAATACCATAACATGATGATGTTACTAAAATATCTAAGAAAATATGAGTGAAGCAGCATTTTGCTCTAACTTGATTAAATATGAATAAAGGCAGAAAACATCTATATAAACTTTTACTAATCCACATGATAGAAAATGTTAAGATATTAAAAATACATCACATCCTCAAAGAATACTCTACAATATTACTAGGTGAAAACAGCAAGATTCAAAACTTTGTACATGGGGTGTATCCAACCGTATAAAACAAGGTTTATACATATACATAAATCTATCTATATATATGTATGTGTGTGTAGTTTTTAAAAGCAGGAGGAAAAGAAAAAGTCTTGTAAAAAGTCTCCATAGTTGTGAGTAGAAGGATTACTGATTTATAATTTCTTCTTTTTAATTTTCAGCAACAAATACCTACTACAAATATAATTTAAAGCGTTTTGCAAATTACCCAAAATCTATTTTGAAAACCAAAAGCAAGGGGAAGCTAGAGGGGAGAGAGAGAAAGAGAAAGGGGGAGAGAGAGAAAGAGGAAGTAAAAACTATGACTGTTTCAAGGAGCAACACTCCTTCTTCATAGGGGGAATATCAGGGAAGTAAAAACATGTAATACAGGCACAAGTGTTCCTCAAACTCATTAGGACTTGCAATTTAAACATCACCGAGACAGGACGTAAAAGTTTTATAATTCAACACAACCAATAAAGTAACTAATGCTGGAACTCAGAACAATGCACTTACAATCTGAAAAGCCAGAACGCTTCAAACATGAGGGAATGGTTAGGAATGGGTGAGAATGGGATGGTGAAAAGTTCAGAATTTTTTTCATATGCAATATTATACTGCTGGGAAAAACACTTTTGTGCCCTTGGCAGACCAGGCCTAAGAATTTGGTCAAAGTTTCTCATAGTATGTACTTTTGGGATTAAGGAGATGAAAACTTCTTGTATGGGACCTAAAGGCAGACTGTCCTAAATGAAACTCCATGCCGTAGCTTTTAGTCCCTGCAGGTGCTAGGGAACACGGAAGAACGGTACAGCTCACTGGAACCACAGAAGTAAGACTCCTTGGATTGAAAGGAGCCTCAGAGAGCATCTAGTGCAACCAGCAATACTATTGTTAATACTCTGTAACTTCCAGAAGCGAACGAACACCGTGCTCAGGTTACAGCTAACACCTTTCTGTAATGGCGCCTATATATGATATAGGAACACAAGAGAATATTCCTATTGACGGGTAAACTGCCAAAGGTGTGCTGAGGGGAAGAGCACTTTCTGCCAGTCCAGCACATCTTTGAGGGGAACATGATACTGTGAGAATGCTCATGGTAGCACCAGAGCAAATGAAGCCTTAAGCCGCCCATCCTAGGAGGTGTGGTGGATTTTGTGTGGGAAGAGAACGCATCCAAGATGAAGCAGAGAATAAGATGAAACTGAGAGGCTGCAGAAGAGGAGAGTAAGCAGAGAGAAGGGGAGCAGGCAAGTCAGCTCGGCGCTTGCATTTTGGGTCGCTGCAGTGCTGGGTCCCCCACACACAGGGGAGATGGGTCCCAGACTGCTCTCTTCAGAGGCACAGGACACCTAGAGTCCAGGGGGAGCAGGAAGCATGATGAGGAGACATTTTCAAGCTGAAGCTGAGCAGGGATGGAAGGTCTAAGATCCAAGCAGAGAAAGAGCACAGAGGCCAAAAGAAAAAAGGAAATGAATTGCCCCTGAACGAGAGGTGGAAAGCTAGGAGTCAAGCTGAGTATGACTGCATGGCAAAAGACAGAGAGGGAGTCAGAGAGGAGAAAAGGAGGGAGACACGCATAAGGAAAAAACAAAGTGAGGGACAAACAACGCAGAAACACGTACCCAGAGAATCAACAGAGAAACAGAAGAGAGAAGAGTGGGCGAGCCACAGGGCTGCAACGTGAAAAGTCGTGTGATGTACAAAGGAATGAAGGAGCTTTGGGCATGGGCAAGTGGCACCATGCCAAATGCACAAGAATGTGGCAGTCACTCTGCCCTGGGTGCATGCTGGCCCACACCGCCTCACACTCACCTGGCACAGCCAGCAGCTGCGTGCTGAGCAGGCAAAAAGGAGCTGTGCAGGGGAAGGGTAAATAGGGCTTTGCATAAATCTCAGAGATGGAAGATTTAAGAAGGATCACCCATCCAGTCACCTGACCCACGATCTGGGGCATCAGCTGTGATTAAAAGAGTACAGGCTGGGGCCAGCGCTGGGACATAGAGGATTAAGCTGCTGCCTGTAGTGCCAGCCTTCTGTATGGGCGCCAGTTAGAGTCCTGGCTGCTCCACTTCCGATCTAGCTCCCTGTTAATGCGCCTGGGAAAGCAGCAGAAGAAGCCCAATCCTTGGGCCCCTGCACCCATGTGAGAGACCCAGAAGAAGCTCCTGGCTCCCGTCTTCAGCCTGGTCCAATGCTGGCTGTTGCGGCCATTTGAAGAGTGAACCAGTGGATGGAAGAGCAATCGCCATCTCTCCCTTTCTCTCTGTAACTCTTTCAAGTAAAATAAATAAGTCTTAAAAAAAAAAAAACCATACAGGCAGAGGAGGCAGGGGATAAGGAGTATAAACAGGCACCTTCCCACGCAGGGCACTCTGACTTTATCGAATACAAGAGGTACTTCAAGAGGGTCAAGAGAAAGACAGAATCCCAAAGATCCAAATAAATGAAAGAATTCAAGTGGTCTTAATCAAGAGTCAACCAACATGGACCGAGTATTTTACAAGTGCCAGGCCCAGTGTTAGCTGCTGGAGAGACAGAGAACATTAAAACATTCACTTAAGCCACTCACAGATTCACAGAAAGTGGGGCAAGATAAGACCTAGAGATTTGACAGCTAGGGACCAAACAGGCACTGGGGTCAGACAGCAGGGCTGGGACTTTAGCAGCATAACCCCTTGGGAGCATGGTAGAAGGTGACTTGAAGAGATGAGGCGCATTATTCTGTGACACTTTCAGCACCACCACCCCTTCTCTGGCAATGTGACTAGGGTGGTTGGCCAGTATCTGAGAAGAGTCAGTGAATAGTTCTATGGAGTAATTCTGCAAGTTATGGTACCAAGCACTGACAGATACCAATACAGTGATCACTTTATAAGGAAAAAATAAAAGAGTGGGACTACGAGAGTGAGTTATAGCAATTCTTCACTCATTGTAACTACTGGGATTTCAAATTAATTTGGTTTACTGTGTAAGCATCAATTTTTAAGCCTTTTGAAATGTTTTATACAGACTTTTTAAGCAAAGTAGAAGCCATTTATTTTCTAACTATACACTCTACACGGATATCTATGATGTGTATGATTTTCCCACTAGAGGCCTGAGAAAAGAGAGAAACACCTGCTGCTCTGCACAGCTCATTCTTTGCACACTGTATTCTTACCTGGCACTATTTCTTGCCCTTACAACCTCAGTGCCAAACACTAGAACTGGGCATAAAAGAACAGACAGAATCTAAGTGAGGACGGAGGTGCCATCCTATCATAAAGATGATGAATCTGACTCAATAAGTCTATTTTTCATGTTCTGAGATATTTTTGGCTTACCTCCCAGTTCTTAAGTGTATCCTTAATTGAGATAGCCAAAATAACAGCTCTGGATATTATACTACAATATGTACTTATCACTTTAAAATACGACATAGTAGTTTGATTTTTCCATGACCAGAATTGGGGACACTGCATAAATATTCTCTTCTTGCCATCAAGGAGAAACAGAGTGACCTTAGGTTACGTGCTAATTTGGGACTATCAACTTGTTATGTCACCATAACAAGACTCTTTTGTGTTTTTGTAAGAGTTATCAAATGTGCATTTCTCTCACATATAAAGACTATGGTCAAACAATTAGAGATTTTTCTTCAAGAAAAAAAATCCAGGTGTGTCAAGTTTAATTTATGACTTAGACTAAGTTCAATATGATACAAGAAGGAGAAGCATAATAGAGCATTATCATTAGGGGGAGTAGGAGCTAAAGAATAGGGTCAATTCATCATTGACAAACTGGAACTCTCTCAATTCTCATCACTACAATACTAGAATAAGGATGACCTGATGAAGGGTGGACTGAAGTTCAACATCACATTCATACCTCTGATGCCTTTTAAAACAACTGTTTTCTGGTTTCTACATATATCCATGAGTAAACAAATTCTACTCAAAATGATACTCAAAAAGACAGAAATAGTACATTACTAATGCATACCTACATTCAGATTTAATTTTGCTTTGTCCTACCTAATTTTCACAAGACTACCTGTAGTTTGTAATTGATAATCCTTTAAACCGTCACCACTTCTTTATGTAATGACCAAGAGAGAACCAATCCTTTCTGTACTTCTATACTGTCACCATTAAGAAACTATTTGCATAGCTTCTCAAAGTCACACCTGGAAAGAGTCAACACTGGTAACTAAAAGGAGCTGTGCCTAAGCTTTTAGGTTAATGCACAGCAGTCTTCCCTACATAACACGGGAGGATAAAACAGTCACAGGAGGAAGAACATGCCAAAGGAAGAACATGCAAACTAAAGCGAAGGGAAACACCTGGTAAGTCATACTGAAGTCAGATGACATAAGTAGTGACTGCAGTCACTAACATTTGGATTGCTTGACTCACTTGATAGGCAGAGAGAGAAAGAGAGAGCAAGTCTCCATCTACTGGTTCACTCCCCAAATCTGACAACAGGACAGGGCTGAGGCTTAAGCCAGGAGCCAAGAACTTAAACCAGGTTTCCCATGTGGGTGGCAAGGACCCAACAACAACTTGGGCCACCACTACTGCCTCCCAGGGTCTGCATTTGTAGGAAACTGGGAGTCAGGAGGTGGAAGTGGGTAGTGGGTGTTGAATCCAGGCAATCCAATTTGGGAGGCAGGCATCTCAACAGGTAAGGCTAAACGCCCACCCAACTGTGGTCAACACTGATGAGCGCTTGTGGTGCCAGGCCCTGTCCTACATGCTTTTTATGTACTACCTCATTTAATTATCACATGAACCCTATAGAGGAGGCATTATTCTCAGCCCTATTTTACAGATAGGGAAACAGATAAAATCATATGGCTAACACTTGACATCAATCAAGATACTGTATTCCAGAGTCTAAACTCTTAGTCACTAATGTCAACTCTATTTCATTTAACAAAAAGGTAGTGGACTGGGGCTGGCGTTGTGCCACAAAGGGTTAAGTGATGCCAGCATCCCATATGAGCACACGTTTGAGTAATAGCTGCTCCACTTCTGATCCAGCTTCCTGCTAATGTGCCTGGGAAAGCAGTGGAAGATGGCTCAAGTTCTTGGGCCCCTGCCACCCATGTGGGAGACCTGGATGAGGCTCCTGGCTCTTGGCTTCAGCCTGACCTAGCCCTGACCGTAGTGGCCATTGGGGTGTGAACCAGTGGATTGAAGAGCTAACTCCACCTTTTGAATAAACAAATAAATAAATAATGTTTTCTTAAAAGGTAATGGATATAAAGTAAGTTTATGTAGAAAAAGTATATTTATAGCTTTTTAAAAGTTATTTTTAATATTTTTAAAGATTTGAGAGGCGGAGTTACAGACAGAGAGAGGGAGAGACAGAGAAAAGTGTTCCCTCCGCTGGTTCACTCCCCAAATGGCCACAAAAGCCAGAGCTGGGCTGATCTGTGAAGCCAGAAGCCAGGAGCCACTTCTAGGTCTCCCACGTGGGTACAGGGGCCCAAGCATTTGGGCCAATTTCTACTGCTTTCTCAGGCCATAGCAGAGAGCTAGAATGGAAGAGGAGCAGCCAGGATACAAACTGGCACCCTTATGGGATGATGGCACCACAGGTGGAGTCTTAACCCACTATGACACAGCACCAGCCCCAATACTGTTATTTTAAGCATTAAGTAATTTTCACATTAGGGCACAATAATACTAAAACTTTGATCTAATCCTGTAAATGTTACCAACACAAAGTCGTTCCTCTACTTCTGGCAACAAACAGCAGGGAAAGACACTAAGAGGCTGGTCTTAAGACTAAATTTGGTGATGTACCAATTTTATTCTCTTGGTGGAAGACTTAATGAAGTTCTATGAAGTACACATAAACACCTCTTAAATCTAAATAGGTAGTCTTTCATTCAAGCAGCTGGGAATAAAAGTGTACACTGTTACCGTAGAAAAAAGTCCTTACACCCCACACATATCTGCTAATGGAACTTGATATACACTGTAATTCTCTCTCTAGAATTTTATTAGGACAAAAAAAGATAAAAGGATAAGTTTCCACATCATTTATTCCCTCTGACCACCATTAGCTTTTATGGTAGTGTAAAGAGCTGTTCTCTTATTTCTTTTTACCCTGATGCAAATCAGATGGTACAGAGGTAAATGCCAGGAGATTTGGAGTCAGAACCCATTAGGGTCTGAGTCCTGGCTCCCTCCTTCATGTTACAGGCTGTGCAACACCAACTAAGTTCCTTGACTTTTCTAAGTTTCACTGTCCTCATTTGTAGAATGGCAGGACTCTCTACTTCAAAAGATAATGGTGAGAACTGAGACAACGTACACAATGCACACAAAGCATTAAGAAAAGTATCTATACGGGGTTCAATGTCAGTAAAGGGAGACCTCAAAAACCACCATTCATGACAGACAAATGCAAAGGAAGATTTATGAGATATTTATTGATCCGGGAGGTTTTTTTTTTTTATTTTACGCAATATTTAATGTGAATGCTGAACTTGAAAAAAGTTCACAAATATTGAGAAGTCATATTTCCTGATCTAACAATCTTTCTTGAGAAAAGAAGGAATAACAGGAGAAAGAACAGTAAAAACGCTTACATAAAAATTCTTTGAACTCTTAAATCTACAATTAGAAAAAAGAAGAGTAAAAAGAAGCCAAAATACTCACCATGGATCAAATGCTGTTTGTCTTTTTGAATGGTTAGTTCCAGAACCGCTCTCAGATGGTAGGGAAGAGACTCTGGTTGACACATTATTTTCATGAAAAGAATTGTCTGGGCGTGGTGATGGCACTAAAAGAAAAAAATGAGTCCCTGATAAGCAATTGTGGTCAAAGCAGTTCTCACCCTATTCTGCATTTTCTCGAGCACACATTGTACGAATGCTCAGCCTGCTTTTGCTATTACTTCTGTGTTTTCTGAGGGTGGAGGCGGTCTAGGCAACACCCCTCCTCCCCCACTGCTTCCACATTCACCTGCAAAGGTCAGCTAATCCCAGGCAATAGGTATTCAAAATAGAAACCTGAGCTGTCTGCTGATGAACTGGAGAACACATTTTAAACTGTGAATATCATTACCCTCACCACCACCCCCTGCCACTCTTTTGACATTTTTTGAAGTTAAAGCTTTCTTACCATAGACTCAACCATGCCAAATCTATTCTTAGTCTCAAGTAATTTTTAACAATATGTGAGCTGGAAGGTACAAGCCATGGTTTAAGTCTTGATGTTTGAGAGACAGCATCACTCATATATTTTTTAAACAAAATTACAAAGAAATCTGATTATTTTCCCAAAACATATTTCTCTGAATTCTTACTTCAAAAATGAACAGAGAGGCTGGAGGTATGGCACAGTGGGTTAAGCCATTGCTTGCAATGCCGGCATCCCATACTGGAACACTGGCTTGAGTCCCTGCAGCTCCACGTCCAGCCCAACACCCTGCTGATGCACCTAAGAAGGCAGCAAAGATGGCCTAAATACTTGGGCCTCTGCCATCCTTGTGGGAGATTCAGATTGAGTTCCCAGTTCCTAGTTTCAGCCTGGCCCAGCCCTAACCTTTGTTACCAACTGAACCAATGGATGGAAGTGATCCAGCAGATGGAAGATCTCTCTCTTCTCCTTCTCCCCCTTCCTCCCTCTCTCTGTCACTCTGCCTTTCAAATAAATCTTTAAAAAGAAAATGAAAAACAAAAAAAGCGATAATGTGTGGAAGTAAATACTTGTCTGTTTTGAAGGGGCGGATGGGGTGGGTGGTCACTAACTTTTTCTGTCTTTATAAGCTTGGTCATAAATCAGAATATATTCCAAATTTCATCATAAAAGAACAGGACTATATTAATAGACTATATATTAACAGAAATGACACCAATTCACTTGACTTTTGATCAGCAGGAACAAAGGAAGGATTCCATAAAACAGGTCATTTCAATGATGCCACTCAATCTTCCTCCAGGACTTAAATGACAGATGTCTCCAGATGTTTCATCTAGTTAAAACTTTGCCTTCTATTTCTGAGGATTTTTTTAAAAAAATATGTATTTATGTATTTATTTGAAGGGCAGAGTTACAGAGAGATCTTCCATCTACTGGTTCACTCCCCCAATAGCTGTAATGGCCAGAGCTGGGCCTTGCCAAACCCAGGAGCCTAGAACTGCATCTATCACGTGGGTGACAGGGGTCTAAATACCTGGGCCATTATCTGCTGCCTTCCCAGGTGTATTAGCCGGGAGCTGGATCGGATTGTGGAGCAGCCGGGGCTCAAAGTGGCACTTAAATGGGATACTGGTGTTGCAGATGGCCGCTTAACCTACTGCACCACAATGCCGGCCCCTGTTTTGTTGAGTTTTTAAAAATTAAAATGTTCTACGTGCCAAATCTTGAAGTGGATTATGAGGTAGACAAATGAGCTGTTTCTCTGATATTAACCAGTTTAAACCACTTGCGATCAAAATTAAAACTGTGTTTCCAGAGGTCCAAGACTAATTAATTTGCAACTCCATTAGCATTTTATATTAAAGTATATTCTCCAGCCATCTATAGAAATAACAAGGGTATAATACATTTTAGAAGTAAAACTTAAAACTGACAGCAGAAAAGGTTTTTGCTCATATATATTACAACATTTTGTTTTAATTATCTTAAATGCAAATTAAAAGTTTAGTCCCATAAGATTCTAAAGTAATCATGGTATCAGAAATAGATAAATGCATTACAAGGCACATTCAAGGCCTTATGCGCTCTCCACAGGGGGGGTGGGAGGGAAGAGAAGAGCCTAATCAGTTAATGCACATTAGTCCTGACTCACAGTTCTGCATTTATTCAGCTCAGGTTCCTAATGAAAATGACCAAGCAATTCTCCATGTTCTCCACTGCACCCCTCCCCCCAATTCATGCCCCTTTCCAGCCGTCTTAAAACAACAGAAATAGCTAAAGGTCATGTCATATGGACACAAGTGGCTATGGAAGGCTGTGGTGACTCTAGAAAGCTTGTTAAATCGGAGCCTCCTGACCCCAGGGCCTTGCTCCTACCCTGCGGGCTTGGTGTACACTTCCTGCTAGGGTCCTAGGACTCCCAAGGGTTTTGCGGTCTACTAATACAGTTACTCAAAAGGGCTGCCGTTCTCAACCAATGTCTCTAAAGCTCATACAGCCTCCAAAGCATCCCTTTTGGTCATTTGTTAAATATCAAAGTGCATTTTTAAGGCTATGCAAGTATACTTGATATTTTTTCATTCAGTGAATGAATCAAATACATATTTATGCAATGGCACCAGGCAGTGTGCTAGTTCATGAGAGTCCAAAGAGGAAAAGATGAAGAGAATCCCATATGTTTGAAAGGCTCACAACCTTGAGAGGGAGATGCAGACACAGAATCAGTACAATGAGGCCAGTGTTGTATAAGAGGCATAGACAAGGTGCCATGGGCAGAAAAGAGAAGGAAACGCTCCCCTTAGTCCGGGATGGGCAATGAAGTCAACACTGGAGAGCAGCTCAGAGAAATGGACAGAAACAAGCTGTCCCAGCAAAAGAAGAGTGTGTTTCAGGTCAGAGGAGGGCACAGCCTGTCTGAGTTCCACAGACAGGGTACCAGAGAGACGTGGAAGGTAGGAGAGGTATCAGCTGGAGAGGAGGATGAGTCAGACCATGGAAAGTCCAGAATGTCATCTTAGGGAATTCAGATGCTGTCCTGAGGCCAATGGGAAATCAGCAAAGGCCTCTCAATGGGTGAGGGCTCAGGGTACTGAGTGTGGGCCAGTGGGGGACAATGGCTTGTTGTGCTCTATTCATTTTGCCTGTAGTGCTTAGAGTATCTTTGATTGTTCTGTAAAATGATTAAGTTTACTGGCAATCTCTCCTCCAGAGTGTGAACTCTGTGGGAACGGAGATCTTTGGCTGTTTTGGTCACTGACATGTTCTAGGCTACAGTAATGCCACGCACATGGGTGACTACAATAAATGGTCTAAGGCTTATCAGAATGAATGAGTGGTATGGTGAGAACACAGTTTCAGAAGGACCATTCCAGTGACTGCTCTGATGGGGACCTTGGAGACAGGGAGGCAGCTAGGAGGCTACTCAAGGAAGCACGCTGGAAGCTAGGAGGGCTTCAGTGGGACCAGAGGTGGGAAACCTGCTGGGAGGCCACTGTATGGGCAAGGATGCTATTGATCTGAAGTCAGTCAGGGCAGTGAAGAGGCAGTAGAGGGCATGGGCCAGGGATGGCAAGAAAGAGGGAGGAGGGGGAGCACCCTGGTGAGTGCTGGCGACAGGCTTACCTCTGTAAAAGCTACCAACTCTTCTGGGGACAGGGTCATTGTACAGATGTCGATTTTCTTTGGGGGCTGTGCCGTCATCAGAGTGTGGGTCATGATACACTCCACCCTGAGGCAGGAAACAAGTTTATGTAAATTAAACCACAGATTCATGACAATGGTGCCTACAAACTTAGAACAGAGCCTAATCAATCTATCATTTACTCAAAAGATCTTTTTAAAAAGAAACCCTGAGATCCTGCCATGAGAAAAACAACTTACTTTATAAGCCAGTGCAATTGGGGGAGGGGGGAGGCTGGACATGAATAAATTTTAAAAGCTAGGCTGTAATGCTGTTGAATGAACAATCTCTGTGGACACATCTTAACAGACACTGTAATGATTCTGAAGAACTCCGACCTCAGACTTCTGCCGAGCATGGAAAGATGCAGTGCCTTCTCTGGAGGACTCTTTAACGGAAGGTCTGGCCACGGTCATCTCTGGAGGGAGCTGCTCTCCAGGCTGCAAGTGAAATTTTAAGAGAACTTAGAAAAGCATCCTATTCCTACGCATGAAAATCATGCTTTTATTTGGTGGAAGTGGCTAAAATGAAAGTAAAAAATGTTAGTTAGCTAAAATAAAAATTGACCCAGAAAGAGCCAATCATCTAGTGAACTTAAAATAAGTCAAATTTCACCGATATGGAAACTAAAGTTCTCATCAAAGTTAAGGCAAGCAAGGGAAAAATGGATCTGATAATAGTTCAATTATTGAAAACAAGAAAAACCATCTTCCTACTATCTAGACAGTCATGGCTCTTGAGTGGCACTCTGATCATAGATTCTATTAGCTAATCCAAAATCTCTCTAGCAGATTTTAGGCTAAGTTCTCCAAAACAGACTGTGTAGACACAAAAGTATTTTTGAAGGACTTATATGGCAGATCCCACTGAAAACAAATTTTTCTTAAATGTATCAAGGAATAGAATAAGTCTTCCTCATAATTTTCATCTGAAAATGTCCTAAGTATGCTAGTTCATGTGCTTAAGCCCTCAATCTTCTCTGGGATAAGAACATTTATGTATTGTGTACCTTCTGAACCACAGTCATGAGTGCTCATCTGTAGCGCCACTACCATTCCCAACTCGCTCGAGGAAGCGAGTCCCAACCTAAGAACAGCATCCGGGCCACAGTGCTGCTCACTGAGTGGGGGAAATGGAGCATTTCCCCCTCTTGGAGAAAAAGATTAAGGAAGAAGGCATTAGGAGGAGTTAGCGGCAGCTGTATATCGCACGTGACACATAGAATACTATCTTAAGCCTATGTGATATATCCAGAATATTTTATTTAAAATTCAAAATGCCATGCCATCTTTTTCCCCCCACTCCTCAAATGCTGAGCAGGGATGCATGCGGTGCAGGCTTTCTTCTGCCAAGATCTCATTTGACTTTTACCACTTGTATTGTTAACAAAAGCCTCTAGGAAAGTATAGTAGAAAACAAACTGTTGGGAGGTGGCGTTTGGTCTAGCGGTTAAGAAGCCACTTGGGATGCCCATACATACCCCCTGTCAGATTCCGGCTTCCTGCTAATGCCCACTTCACGGCTCAATTACGTGAGTCCCTGCCACCCACTGGGAGACCTGGAACTGAGTTCCTGATGACTCACTTTGGCCTGACCTAGCCCTGGCTGCTGCAGGCATTTGGAGACTAAACCAGAAGATGACAGATCTAGCTCTCCCCTCTGACTCTCTGGCTGTCAAACAAATAAAAAAAAATTATTGAAAGGAAAACAAATTGTTTACATCTAACCTAAACTCAATAAGATTCCTGGCCGGTGCCGCGGCTCACCAGGCTAATCCTCCATCTGCGGCGCTGGCACCCCGGGTTCTAGTCCCGATCAGGGCACTGGATTCTGTCCCGGCTGCTCCTGTTCCAGTCCAGCTCTCTGCTGTGGCCCGGGAGTGCAGTGGAGGATGGCCCAAGTCCTTGGGCCCCTGCACCCATGTGGGAGACCAGGAGAAGCACCTGGCTCCTGGCTGGCACAGTGCCAGCCATAGGGGCCATTTGTGGGGTGAACCAACAGAAGGAAGACCTTTATCTCTCTCTCTTTTACTGTCTAACTCTGCCTGTCCAAAAAAAAAAAAAAAGAAAGAAAAGATTCCCTGTGCTTTTGAAGTTGGCCACAGTACTTTGCATGAGACAATTCCTATGATTCGCTCAAGGCTTGTGTTCATTTCCAAGCTTGCCATCCTTTTTGAACCTTCCAACGCACGTGTATTTTCTTACAGCTCGGCACTGTACCTCCTAATTGGCCTGCAGGTTCAGTTAATGGTTGGGTCTATGCTTAGCCCACAGTAACTGCCACCATGTTCATACAAATCCCTTCTCTGGAGTTCTCAGAGAGCTAGACTTTCTTCCTTCCTCTCTCTTTACCCTATGCTTCATGCAAGGATGTGTCAGCTAGCATCGACCTCTGCCTCCTGTCTCTGAGCTGCTACCAGGATCCAGAGATCTTTCTAGGCTCTAGAGGATCTCTCTTCCCTACAGTGACTCTTCAGGGCAGCCCACTCATGACTCCACTGATGGCTGTCACAGATGTGCACCTCCTGCCCTCTCCTCTCTCTCACCTGGTGCTGGATGGACTTCCCAGCCTCTGAGAGCACACCTCTGCCTGGGCGCCCACAGCCGCTTCGCCCTCAACAGGTCAGCGGGGCATGGGTAAGGAGCTCTGGCTGCAGCACCCGGAAGCTGCCTCACACCCCAGTTCCAACCTCCACTAGCTGGGTAAACACTCAGCCTCAGCCTGCTCATCTGTGAAATGAAGGGGCTGAACGAGGCAGCTTCAAAATGCTCTCTTCCCTCTGGAAAGGAATTCCTAAGACAAAAATCTCGAAGTCTTTTTCCTCTACTCAATCCTTCAACCCACAAGTCCTACCATTTCTCCTTCTGACCCACTCTGTTTTTCTACTGGCATTCATTTAACCCACAACACAGTCTACTCACCTCATGCTTGAGTTACTATAAAAGCCACTCCAAATCTTGGATTTTTGACTCCAACACGGTAAAACGTTGCAATCCCCAAAGCATGCTATGCTATTTCACAACCCTAAAATCCTCCTCCTCCCTGCGATGCCCTCTTGTGCCCTCCCTTCCAGTTTCTTTCCTGATGTCATCATCACTTTCTTCCCTGAGTAAACCCTCTGGAAAAATCTTGGTTCAGATGCCACCTCCGCTGAGAGGCCCCCACAGCGGCTTCCCGACTGTCACAGCAGCCGCCACGGGGTCTCACAGCAGCAGAACAACTGAACTGCTGGCAATGTCCCACACCAGCCCATACGCTCCAGGACAGGGCCTCCTCGTGCTCTTTTCAGCGAGGCCTCTCAGGGTGCCTGGCTTTTCACTGCCAGCCGGCCAGCCAGAGCGTGCCTATCCAACTTAGCCAGCAGCATGAGGCTCAGTGGCCCCTACAGTCATTGCTGACTGCTCCTGCTCCCAGTGACCTCTCCCGTTCTCAACTCCTATTTATAGTCAGTGCCTCCTAAGTTAGGTCACAATTATTTCATACACAATTTAATCCTCCCTGAGAGAAGTTCCTGAAGGGCAAGGGCCCTATCTCAGACCCTGCTGAGGGCCTGAGAACACCAAGCAGAGAGGTGCTGTAGGGCCCCAGCGCCACGGGAGCAAGAGCAACACCCGAAATCGGAGACACTTACGCTGTGCTGGCACTGGGCACGGCGCTTTGCACAGAATCATGAAAATATGACTCAGGACACATTCTAGAGTAAGAATGGGACTTCAAAGCAGGTCACTGTCGGTGCCAGAGTCCGACAACCAGTAAGACAGAAGAAGCGGTAAGCTAGAGTTATTGCCTTAAAATTTAAAAACAATCCAAAAGACTGAAAATTAACATTTAGCCTGGCCTGAAGTTCAATTTACCTATAGTTCTAGAAAAATTAAAACTTATAAGTTGATTAAACTCAGTTAAGATACTAAGGTATTAGCAAAAAGGTTTGACTTAAGCAATGTGGTTTGCAGCGATTAGAGAAAATACCCATGGAACACTGGATTTTGAGAAAACTAAAAAGTAACTCATACACTAATGAACACTGTAATAAATTAACATAGATTCTCAACAAGATATGGCAGAAAGGACTATTTAAAAAAGGAAACAGATTACTAAAAACAAACTTTTTAAGCTCTCTTGAGCACTCAGCATTTGACTTAAATAACTGGACCATTGCTTTTTAACAGAGTAGTCAGACTAGAGCTTTGGTCTCTGCATCCTATCAAGGATGCCACAGGGAAACTTGCAGATTGGCCTGATTCGCACCCTTTGCACCACCTTCCCAGGAAGAGCCACCAGATCCCGTCAAGGTGCTGAGCTGTACCTGGGGTGATAAGAGCTGCAAGCTGTTGGCTCTGGCTGCCATCCCTTGCCCGATGCTCAAGCTTCCGTCCAAGCCCTTGGCTCTGACTTTGTCTCGGGTCACGTACATGGAATGTCTATGAGGACGCTGCTGAGAAGAGAAGGGGCTGGTATAGCCCAGTCCGTAAGAAAAGGATTCATGAGGTGCAGACAGTGAATGGGAATGGCTGCTGTCCATGTGTTCGGGCAGCTTCAACTCCTCCATCGTTTTAGAATGCCTGGTTGTGGTTCTGCGTGAGTCCAGAGTGCCCTCACTGCGGTTATTTCTCCCTGAAGGGCTGAGCAAAGTTCTTGTGTCACTGTGCCTGGTGGGGGTTGGGCTGGTGGGAGAGTTCAAGTCCAAGCAGCTGGATGGGAAGTATCTACTGGTATTGGACTCTGCGATTTGGGCCCTGGTTTCAGAAAGGTTGCTCACAGATTTGGAGTCACTCAGTGCCCCGTGGCTTTTGGCCTTGGTTCTATAGGAAGGGCTCCTAGAGGACTGGGGTATGGTGTCGATGTAGCTGTGCCGGCTCTGCTTCTCACTGGGCTGCAGAGTCCCGGCTTTGCTCTGAGAGCTTTCCATAAACGAGTGCCGGTTCTGCTGAGATCTACTGCTTGACTTGAGGTACTTCGTGCCTGGGCCTTCTGAAGGCTTTGGGTCTATATTAAAGTCGAACTCTGTTTTCGACTTGGCGTCTTTTGGGCTGAGAAGGTGTGGTATGTTGTTGTTAGTGAGATCTTTGCTGGCAGCCCCAGGCTGAGTGCCTGCTTGGTAGCTCTTGGAGTGCATTGGGCTGAGAGCAGCTCCAGCGAGGTTCCCGTTCAGGAAGCTTTCGTTGGCAGGGAGGCCTTCATCCGCCCGGGGCAGAACCACGCTTAGGTTCTGGATGTCCTTGCTGTTAGATCTGTGGTGAGACTGTAAAGCAGTACTTTTACTGGCTTGGTTTCTGTGTTTAAAACAAAAGAAATGTATCAATTTTTCTCAACAGCAGACACATGTTTAAAAAAAAAAGAAAAAAGAACACATATTTCAAAGACTAAAGTATTAATTCTCTTAAACACACGCCTACCAATGACAAATAACTCTTCAGTAAGAAGTCTGTTCCTTAGACCAAGTCATTCTGTCACAAAGCACTGGTCCTGAATTGCTTTGGCATTCATAAACACTTGGCTAACTTACTGTCAAAGCAGTTTCTAACTGATCATCTGGTAAAACATGCTTTCACTATGCTGGTGTGTTTGTCACAGAGCGCTTGCAAAGAAGAAGAGAGCTGAGGTATAGATAAACTCTTTGGTCTGCCTGAATATCAGAAAACAACATTTACACTTGAAGGTTGCTGTGTTCTTTGAACTTCATTCTTTTTTGAAAACCTTGTAGCTTGCTTCAGCAATATAATACTCATAGTGCATACATGTCTTCAGCCTGAATAGTCAAAGAACGAGAATTCCAGCAACGTATTAAAGAAGATGACACTCTAAGAAGAAATGTAAACCGCCCAGTGAGCTTTGTCAGAAAGCATCATGATCAATATGTATGCTTGGAAGATGTGGCTCTTCAGATTATCTACTTACAGACTAAACAGGAATCTTAACGCTGCATCAGGGGATCTGAAAGTGTTAATTTCCTGCCAAAAGTCACAATTTATTCTCTTTTTCATTTCACACCTCATTATGCTAAAACTGACTGAGGCTTTCTTTAGGCCTCAAAGCTTCATTTCCTTCTAGCTTTAAAATACAAAATATAAATCCCAAGAAAAACGATTTTCTCTGAAAGCGCAAATTGACACTATAGCAAGGTCAGTTTGTTCTCCTATAACTATTTAAAGGACCAAATAGTAGCTTGGCATAGGTTAGAATGTTTAAATATGAATAATGCTTTACACAATTCACAATTCCCTTTTTTAACTTACAAAATTTTGCTGTAAATATTGCTCTTTCTAAAGATGTCTTGATTTGGAAAAATCCTGCTCCCACTAGACACTAACTGGAAGGAAAATCCCTTTCTGGTTTCATACAGAATGGTAATCCATGAAATTTCCCTAGGAGAATCTGCATGCTCAAGCAGCAAATGGAAGGGCTCTTTTCCTATCCAGTTTTTCAGATGGTGATCTCTGCCAGAGCTACATGAGGATGTCGAAAAATAGCTTATATTAAGCCTGTGAAACAGTGTGTATCTCCTAAAGGACTCACTAATCTCTCCCAGCTAGGTCACAAGAATCACAGGGTTAAATAAGGCTACTTCAGTATGAGCTAACTAGATACAAGTCCCAGACCTAGGAAGAGATTACAAAGGAAGGAAAGTTAAGTTTCATTTTGTGATAAATGAAGTCAACAATCTTATCTCCAGATCAACAAAGGACAACCCATGTATCCTAAAGGCATCAGGTTTAAACCATTAGAGTTGTCAATTATCAGCTTGGTAGCTAAAATAGCTACTTTTCAAAAACCCAACAATGATCACAAATCGATCTACATGTATTGGTTATTCTCCATCTGCCCAACCCCCGATCTGTTCTTCATCCCTCTCTGCCTCATCCTGGATCCTAGGAAGCCAATGTTGAAGACTCTGGATCCTAGTCAGGCTCTCAACTTCCAGGTGGTGTTAGCACTGTAAGGCATCAAAGGACAAGAGGGAAGAAAAAGGCTGAGAGATGTCTTCCCCACTCCTTCTGATCATCAGTACCCTGCCTCATGTCACAGCTCTGTCCCTGCAGAGGATACCTTCTGTGGGATGGGGTTCTTTCAGCCCAGCCCCAACTCTCCTTGGGCTCACAGAATCCTATTTCCTCTCCTTTCTCTTTCAGGCCTAGAGGACATATAATACACAGATATGGGAAATATCCTAAGCTTAAAAGAGGACCAGAAAAGGACAGAGAACAGCCAAGATATCTGCTAGTGCTTCTGAAAATGTCACCTACACGAGATCTTAGGAAGAACATACTTACAGCAATGTAAAACACAATTCCTAACATGCAAAGAGAGGTTATAGAGTTAAGGTAGAAATATCCATCGAGAATTTCATTTTTACTATTATTATTTTAGTACAAAAGACTCTAAACATTTCTGTCTTAGGATGAATCAGAAGCCATTGAATTTTGCACGTAATTCCTATGTAGAAAGGGTATTATATTACCTTCAAATTGGAGTTCTGCCAAAGCACAATAAAAAACAGGTTTGAAAATTTCATAGATATCATTGACACATAACTGTGAAGAATCTGTTAAACTGCCAACAATTTAAGAAGATTGCACATATAAGCCCTACTTAAACGGCTGGCAGTATAGACGGATGGACAGACAGACAGGTGGTTAAAATTGTCTGTTTAAAACAAGTTTGAAAAGCAAAAGTCAAAGGCGCAGCAAAGCTATATTTTTATGGGAAAGGTTGGTGAAGCAGGACCCATGAGAGTGGTGGTGTGCGGCAGGCTGAAGTACCATTAAGCCATGGCCGAGAGAAGACCCTCAGGAGACCCAGAAGGAAAAGGGATGGGAGGAGGCAAGTAATGTAAGAGTCCATTGCCTATGCTATAGAAGAAACAACTTGGAAGACAGGGTATGTGAGAGTGTCTGTGTATTGCTAAGGTAGGGGAGGATATAAGTGGCAACCAATGGATATAGCACTGTAATTATCTAGAAAATGGTCAGAGGAAGTCCCAGGGAGCTATAGTCTATGTTGAGACATAAGGAGAATTAGTGTCCCTAACAAGAAGGACTTCCATGAAGAAAGTATTGACCATAAACAAGTGTGGAGAGAAAGTTCTTGAGCACGTGTGAAATGGGATAAGGTTATTCCTACAGAAACCATTCAGGATTTTTCTTTAATATATTTAGTACAGTGTTAGGACCCTAAAATAAACTCTTCCAGAGATTTTTCTTTGCTTATAATTTCTATTCTTGAATAATGTGAAAAGGGGGTTTGGAAGAACTTTTCAACGACTCATACAAATCATATCCTATGTACCTCCTAAGAACAACACACATATCCCCAACTATCCTAACTATCCAACATACATATCCTAACTAGTTTCTCAGGGACAGCCTCAGGTCCCCATTGGTTAACCCCCAAAACTCTCTCAAGTGAGTCACTGGAAGACAAATACACATGCCCCTTTTCACAGTGCGGATTGCACCACTAATCAAAACTTCTCGTGGGTTTACTAAGCTTTATCCCATTG
Source organism: Sylvilagus floridanus (assembly GCA_949820135.1). NCBI lineage: Eukaryota > Metazoa > Chordata > Mammalia > Lagomorpha > Leporidae > Sylvilagus > Sylvilagus floridanus. Next base: position 126,019,928 of record OX463223.1, read on the forward strand.
AGATAATTTTTCTTTGTAAACATAATCTAGAAGAGCCAAGTGACAATTAAGTGGAAGGGAAACAAAAGTCCTTAAAGTGGGAATGACCTCAGGGAAAACAGGAATAATCTGAATGTCTCACATGCAAAGGAGCAACCATATGATCACTACTATTCCCTGACTAGGTATACTAAGATCTCATGGAAAGAAACAATAAACAAAACCCAGCTAAGAATGATCATTAAGATGTGAGGGGAAACAATAACTGAAATGTCATTTTAAAGAAGAGTAAACAGTCTACACCACAAGCACATCATTATAGTTAAGAAGAGCAGATACGAGTAAATGGTTATCACTAATTTATGGATGCTCTCCCAAACCTAAAAAGCACCAGATCTTGAGCTTTCAAATTTCTGATTAACAACAATTGCTATAGGAAGGAAAAATTTGGGAGTGTGGGAAATGAAATTTAAAAAGCTTCATATTAGGAATTATTGTTTCCTATTACTTTTCTGAGAGTAGATGAGAGAAATTATTTCCTAACTCCCATAATCTATCAACCCCAGATGATAGAATCAGCTACTCGGGAGATGACGGCAGACAGGAGATCACACATCACCCTCCTGTAAGTGCAGCCAACTGAATTAAAGAATGTCAGGACTGGAAAGACAAACATTGTATGGTTCAGTCCTCTGTGCACAAGAAACAGTTTTTCAAAAGACTATATGGAAAAATATTATTTTAAAAGCACCACTTTTAATCACTGACTTTACTATTTCCACATTCTTATTCTCATGAAAAAAATTCTAACTCAATGAATAAAACACAAGAACAACAAAAACCCAAGAGCCTTCTATAGGGCCAGGCATACGTGTCAGTTGCAAGGACAGTCCCAGGTAACTTCCCACCCACCTGTGTGTGGCATCCTACTCACCCTCCAGGATTCTCCTTACCCTTAACCCATTCTTCTTCTAGCCATCACTCCTGGGTCTCATCTACACAGAATCTTTCAGCTCTTATGGCGGAAAAGCCCCTTAGATGCTAACCCAATGCTATCTCTTTCCCAGCGCATGCATAGGTTTCCATACTATACTTGTTAAAGATAACAAAGTCTTTAAGACCCACACAACTCTTTAATTGTGGTTCTGAATCATGTAATAAGCATAAGGAAGATATTTTTGAATAAAGAGGGCTTTCCTTCTTTTCTATAATTGCATCATTTTCACAGCCACCTCTTCCACCTACTTGTAAGACCAACACTGCATCTGTATTTCCTTAAAAGGGAATATTTACCTATTAGACAATGTGCTGCTTTCCACATGGTAAGGTTTTCTTTTTGCTGACCTTGAAGGGGAACGATCCAAAAGTCTCTGGGTCTGAAATGTAGGATGATTCAAACACTGTTCTGTCAAGTATCTGTCAGCTGGGTCCAACTGCAGTAAATTCTAAGGAGATAAAGTTTAGGAAGGGAAAGGATATTAGAAAGTCAAATTTAAGTTCAAATAAAAACCTTTTTTTTTTTCTTATGCAAGAAAGACATGATGTCTAACAAACACACTTTGGGTGAGGGATAGGGAGAAGACTATCTAAATCACTCATAATCTCACCATTGTTGTCTTCTCGCTGTATATCTTCTCAGCCCTTTTGTGAATACCACAGAGACATATTTTTCATAATAAATTCTGGCTCATATTATACATATAAGTTTTGTATCCTGTACTTTTCACTTACTAATCAAAAATATTTTAATATAATCTAACATTTAAAATATTTTAGTAAGTATATACTCATATGAAAAAATATACATTATTTATTTTTCTCTTGACCCCCAGCTTCTGAATTCCCTTCTTTGGAAGCAGCCCAGGTTACCAGTTTCATGTTCATTCTTCCATAGATGTGCATGTGAGTGTGTATGACACCCATGGAAGGATGAACATATATATAGATCTGTTCCTTTTATTCTATCCAAATAACAGCATATACACAGTTGTCTACACTCAAGTTTCTTCCCAAAGACATACAGTCTTTAAGAGAGATCTATTGGTAAAGACACCATATTGCTAAAGAGTTTCAACTCTATGGATGTAGCTTAGTTTGTTTTTAGCAATTCTCTAATAACAAATATTAAGGTTGTTTATTATTTTAACTGTACATTATGTATTTACTATTGTTTTATTGTTTTTTAACTATATATTTACTCTTCACTATTATGAATAATGCACCAACAAATAACCTTACAACATGCTTTCTAATGACTCCATATATACACCATGATGCACAAAGCCAGCCTTTTACTACCGGAAACATACTGAATGGCAGCCAGTTTTCACTATTATAATTAACGCTGTGCTGAACACAGGAAACCTTTGCACATATCCATGATCCCTTTCACAGGATAAACTCCTAAGGATGGAACTCATAGGGAAGCACATTTTTAAGGACCCTTTCCTATGTGTTGCCAAATCATCCCCTCAGAAGGCTCCAGATCATCTTCTTTTCTGTAATGGGGCAAGTCTGCCAATACCCTGGTACTCTCAGCAGTTACAGGCATTCTCATTCTCTTTAATACTTCTGAATTAGGTATTCTAAAAGATGGTAACTGGAAGAAGTTTTAATTCACATCCTTGCTTACTAGTGAAGTTGAATATTTTATATGTTTTTAGCTACTTATGCTTTTTAATTTTTCTATATCTGCATCTGTATTTCTGTAAATGTTTTTTTAAAAGATTTATTTATATATTTGAAAGTCAGAGTTATACAGAGAGAGGAGAGGCAGAGAAAAGAGAGAGAGAGAGAGAGAGAGAGAGAGAGAGAGAGAGAGGTCTTCCATTCAATGGTTCACTCCCCAATTGGCCACAACAGCCGGAGCTGCACCAATCTGAAGCCAGGAGCCAGGAGCCAGGAGCTTCTTCCAGGTCTCCCACATGGGTGTACGGGCCCAAGGACTTGGGCCATCCTCTACTGCTATCCCAGGCCATAGCAGAGAGCTGGATCGGAAGCAGAGCAGCAATGTCTCGAACCATATTAGATTCTCTACAACTAAAATGTTTTAGTACGATATCATCTATCTTAGTAATTCAACAAAGTTTTAAAGGGTAAATCATTATTAAAATTTTTAATTATAAATTAGGCAAATATATAAAGAAAGAAAACCTGTATAGCTTAACAGAACACATTAAGACACAGTGAAATTTGCTCTTTGAAAGACTGTCATGCTCCCTCAAAGAAAGGGTGAAAAAATGAAATTAAAGCAGTCATAAATTCATCTCTAGCTCATTTTCACTGGTTTTGCCCATTGCTACTCTTTGTATTCTTTTAAATAGTGAGAGCAATCCTAGGTTTGCTCCTAATAGCCAGACTTCAATTTCAGGTAATATATTTAACCTAACTTCACAGAAAACTTGAATTCTGATCCTAAAAAGATTCTGCAGTGGCTCAGGTGGGACAGTAGCCAGGGATGGCAGAGCATGAGGATGGAGTGGGTGTGCAGGCTGTTGTCCTGGACACTGAATAGAATCCTGTGGCTCTCAGGCTTTTTTGAGCAGGGAGCAGCCACACAGCCAAGGGTCATGGAACAGAAAGTGCTAGAGGTTTATGATTTGATTAGAACTATCTGGGAGCCAGAAAATCCCAATACTTTGGAAGAACTGGAAACGTAACAAAGTTGTGTGGAGGTTCAGGAGATAAATAAAGATGAGCACCTGGTTGTTATCAGGGTCACATCAACAGTACCTCATTGCTCTTTGACAACTCTTATTGATAAGGGTCTGGCTGTGGTATTTGCCATTTATAAATAAGTTGGAGGTCTACATTTCTGAAGGCACTCACTCAACAGAAGAAGACAACAACAAGCAGATCAATGACAAAGAACAAGTGGCAGCTGCAATGCAGAACTCCAACTTACGGGAAATGGTAGACCAGTGTGTCCTTGAACCTGACTAATAGCTGTTTTAAGAGCCACTGAACGGTAATTGTTTGCTATATTTCTTTAAACTCTTTGTAAAATATAAAAGACTCATGTTTAATACATAGGTGATTTGTACCTCAAAGCCCTTTTTAAAGGATTATTTCCAAGCAAGATTTAATTATAAGGTAGAACCTAATTTGTTCAGTGTATAACATTCTCAGGACTTGTAACACTTAAGTGATCGGACAGAAAAATATTTTCTAGCTATTATGTGTAAGATGAGTTGCTATTTTTCTGATGCCCATTCTGATACAACTGCTTTTCAAGTCAAATATCTACCATGCCCAAAGGTATTCAATTTAAATCATTACTCTGATCCTGACACAACTCTGAAATGATTTCAATTCTTTCTTATTCTAAAACAAAAACCGTGAAGGTATATGAAATGATTTTGTACTCACTGACAGTTAAAAGAAAACATCAAAACGGTTTCAACTGTAAGATAACTAGTTTAAAACAAAGGAGAGTTGCCTTGAGTACTCTTAAATTAGAAGTCCATATGATTAGAAGATAAATATCTACTATTTCTGGTGCTAATTTATTTGATATCAGCAGTAGAAATTACTACATATACAAAGAACTATATTTATGCTTATAAAGATAGCTATTAATTTTCCAAATACTTGAAAGGGTAAGGTCATTATGAGGAACTTACCCAGTTAATAGTTTCTAAAATTCAGTAACAGTGTGTGTGTGGTACAGAGGGGACCTAATAATTTATTTTTTTAACTAAAATAAAGCCAATTGTGGGGATTTGGCCTAGCAGGTAAAATGTCAACTGGGACACCTGTATCTCTTTCAGAGTGCCTGGGAATAACGCCCAGCTACGATCTCATTCCAGCTTCCTGATATGTGCACTCTGGGAGGCAGCAGGTGATAGCTCAAGTAGTCGTGTTCCTGCCACCCATGTGTGAGATCTGGATTGAGTTCCTGGTTCGAGCTTTGTTTGGCCTATCCCCAGTCACTGTGGGCATTGAGGACTGAACCAGCAAACTCTTTCGGGCTCTCAAATAAATAAAAGTTTAAAATAAAAACAAAAGAAGATATTATCATTGTAGTTATTCTTAAAATTATTAGGGTTTTAAATTAATTCTGGGAACTGTATCTTCACTAAAATGGTTTATAACAGATTTAATACAAAGATGGCCATTTTAGGATAGCTATATATGGCCAAAATTATCAAAACAGCTTTATGGAATGACAAAGAGAATATTTTTTTTCATGAAAGGATAACTGATACTTCTGATTTTTCAAATTCATCTTCCAAAATACCTAAAGGATAAAGAGAATAATTCTATTTATATAACACTCAATAATAACAAGGCAATATGAATTGTTGGTGACAAGTCAGAATTGTGGTTTTCTGGGGCAGTGGCATAAAGCTGGGTAGGGATTTTAAGGAGGCTTCTGTGGTGTTAAAATTTTCTCTATTTGGGAAAGGTTACACAAATACATTTATATCATAAAAATTAACTGAGAAGTAGACATAATGAGAACCTTCCAAATGTATATTTCAATAAAAAGGTTAAAGAAACATGACAGTAAACATATTAAATAAATAGGAATTAGAATGTTTAGCTTCCAATCTGGTAGAAGTGAGGAAAGCTTCAGGATATTGTACTACTTTTATCTGTGCTAGCTTTTAATCAGGTACCACACTGATGCTTGGTAATTATACTTGGTAATCATTCAACAAAAATATTCAATTATTTTTAACTAAAAGAAGACAAAAGGCAGAAAACATTTCATTATATTTAATTCCATTTTCTAACTTGATTCTATTTATATTTTTAAAGTTACCAAATACTTACGGTCCTGATCAATAAGTAATGATTGTGTGAAAGAGCATATTGACAAAACTCAACTGATTTAACTGATAACTTATGCCTAATTAAACTGAAAGAGCTCTGATAGCTCTCTCTCTCTTTTTTTTTTTTTGGACAGGCAGAGTTAGACAGTGAGAGAGAGAGACAGAGAGAAAGGTCTTCCTTCTGTTGGTTCACCCCCCAAAATGGCTGCTATGGCCAGCGCACTGTGCCGATCCGAAGCCAGGAGCCAGATGCTTCCTCCCGGTCTCCCATGCAGGTGCAGGGCTCAAGCACTTGGGTCATCCTCCACTGCCTTCCCGGGCCACAGCAGAGAGCTGGATTGGAAGAGGAGCAACCGGGACAGAATCCGGCACCCCAACCAGGACTAGAACACAGGGTGCTGCCGCCACAGGCAGAGGATTAGCCAAGTAAGCCGTGGCGCCAGCCTCTCTCTCTTTTTTTTTTAATAGCACTTCTCTATCTGTGTTCAGAATGCTAGTGCTTTGGGGTTTTATTTAAAAAAAAAAAAAAAACAGTATTCAGTAATTAATTGGCAAACATTGGGAGAGACGGACATGCTTAATTATTGAGATTTCTGAAAGCCTTCATAGATAAATGAATATTGTGAATCTCTACAAAAGATTATCTGGTATGTAGACATTTCCCTCAAAGCCACACCTGACTCTCCCACTTCTGCCCACACACCTATTTCGACTATGTTCCCTGGAACACAGATTAACATAGTTGAAAGTATAGCAAGATTCTAAGAAGGCTGCTCAGCCATTTCCAACTGTGCTAAGTATGCCTAGCACGACCTGCACTGATTTTGACAGTTGAGTGAATGGGCATAAAATAAAATTGATCTATTAACAACTGCTTTTTAAAGGTCTACTATCAAACAACAAAAACTTGGTTATCAACTGGCTGGATACAACAAAACTGGAGAAAAGTGGAATAGTTTTCATTCAAAGGGTTCACTGTCTACTGGGGAAGAAACACTCGAATAAAGAAATCTGAGGATATTTCAGTAGTCCAGAGCAGGAAGACAGCTTGACAGGGAGCGACAGGAGGAACACAGGCCACAGTAATACCAGCAACTCTGACATATATAAAGAGGAGACAGAAAGACAAGAACTGGGTTCACTCATCAAATCTGTATGAACTCTGAGGTGCCTTAAATATCATGTGAAAAAAAAAATCACAGGATCCTCTGTTACTTCAACATTCATTTTAAGATTTGATTCAAAACCTATCACTGTGCAATTCTTGAGTGCTAATGGATTTTTATTCTTCTATTTTAGGAAAGTAAATTAGGGATCTCATGGTCATCTATACACAGACTATGACACACCAAATCCTGTTGCAATTTTAATTAAATGCCTTTCAATACAACATACTCCCCTGTTATTCAATATCATATATCAACTTTAAAAACATTTAATTCATACACAACAGAATCCCCAAACCAAAGGGCATTTTATACAGACAACATCAAATTCTCCTACCTTCATTAGATCAAGTAAAACACTATTTAAAATTCCAAGGTATCTTCTCTCCAATGACTGAGGATGGTTAACAGCTGGAAACTGTAAGAACAACATGACAGTAATATTAACATTTGGGGAAGGATATGTGTGTTGCAGAAGGGAGCAGATGAGTAGAAGTTACTGCCCCAGTGTCAACACAAGTCAAATTACATGAGCAGTCTTCAAAAAGTTCATGAAAAATGCCTATTATGAAAAAATGCATAATTTCAATTTTCTTTTTGCACTAAAATAAACTTGTACTAACTTCATATAACATGTATCAACAGAATCTATTTTTGAGACACTAAGAAAGCTAAGACATCAGTTTAAAAAGAGGCATTTTCAGAGCAACATAAATTCTGCTAAAACTGAAGAAAGAACAAACATCAAATTGATGGTGAAGCTCGGGTAGAATGGTGAAATCACTGATGCTTACAAAAAGCTCATGGGGACAATGCTGCAAAGAAACCAGCAGTTTGCAAATGGACTCTTTTTGTTTTTTCCTAAAGATTTTTATTTATTTATTTGAAAGGCAGAGTTACAGAGAGGCAGAGGTAGAGAGAGAGAGAGAGAGAGACAGACAGACTTCCATTCACTGGGTCACTCCCCAAATGGCTGCAACGGCTGTAGCTGAGTCGATCTGAAGTCAGGAGCCAGGAGCTTCCTCTGGGTCCCCAAGGCAGGTGCAGGAGTCCATGCACTTGGGCCATTTCTCACTGCTTTCCCAAGCCATAGCAGAGAGCTGGATTGGAAGTGGAGCAGCCAGGACTTGAACTGGCACCCATATGGGATGCCGGCACCACAGGGAGTAGCTTTACTCACTATGCCACAGTGCCAGCCCCAGAAAGAGATCTTCCCTCCACTGGTTTACCGCCCCCCCCCCAATAATGGCCAGATGGAAACCAGGAGCCAGGAGTTTCTGCCAGGTCTCCCAAGTGGGTGCAGGGGCCCAGGCATTTGGGCCACCTTCCACTGGTTTCCCAGGCACATAAGCAAGGAGCTGGATCAGAAGTAGAACAGTCCGGACATGAACCAACATCCATTTGGGATGCCGGCATCGCAGGTGGCAGCTTTATGCAAGACACCACAATGCCAGCCCCCTACAAATAGATTCTTAAGAAGAGATGAAATGATGAAGACGGAGTCCACAGCTTTAGGCAGAGCATCCACATTAATTTGCAAGGACTGACAAAAAACTGCAGACACAATAGCCAACACCACAGACATCTCAATTGGTTCAGCTGGTACCAAAACTGTTGCACCCAGACCAGCAGCAGACACGAGCAGAGCTTTCAATGGAAATTCTAAGCAAGTGGGAACAAGACACTGAAGCATTTAAGAAAAACTGCAACAGGAGATGAAATGTGGCTTTACCAGTACAATCCTAAAAAAGCATGATTCAAGCAATGGCTGCCCAGAGGAGGAAGTGGTCCAGTCCAAGCAAAAGCTGGTCAGTCAAGAGCAAAGGTCACAGCAGCAATTTGGGGGTTGGGGGTCGGGGGATGCTCAAGGCATTTTGCTTATTGACTTTTTTCTGGAGTGCCAAAGAGTAACATATCTTAATGGGACAGTGGTGTTTTTGTTTTTGTTTTCAAGATTTATTATTTATTTATTTGAAATTCAGAGTTACATACACACACACACACACACACAAACACACACACGGGGGTGGGGAGGTCTTGCATCCACTGGTTCACTTCCCAATTGGCCACAAAGGCCGGAGCTGTGCTGATCCGAAGCCAGGAGCCAGGAGCTTCTTCCAGGTCTCCCACGTGGGTGCAGGGGTCCAAGGACTTGGGCCATCCTCCACTGCTTTCCCAGGCCATAGCAGAGAGCTGGATTGGAAGTGGAGCAGCCGGGACTCAAACTGGCGCCCATATGGGATGCCGGCACTGTAGGTGGTGGCTTTACCTATTACGCCAGAGTGCTGGCCCCAGTGGGACAGTGTTTTGAAAAAGCTAGCCAAAGCTTTAGAGGGAAACCACCCAGGAAAGCTTCACCAGAAAGTTCTCCATCATGACCACACTTCTGCTCATGCTTCTTATCAGACACGGGCAATTTTGTGAGTTTCCATGGGAAATCATTAGACAGCTACCTGATACTCCCGATTTGGCAACTTCTGACTTCTCTTTGTTTCATAATCTTAAAAAAAAAAATCTTTAAAGGACAACCATTCTTCTTCAAAGAAAGACTGCACTGACATGGTTGAATTCCCAGGGCCCTCAGTTCCTTAAAGATGGACTAAACGGCTGGTATCATCATTTACAAAAGTATCTTGAGCTTGCTGGAGCTTATCTTGAGAAATAAAGTTTATATTTTTTATTTTTCCCTTTTAACTTTATTTTTCCATGAATTGTATACTACTTTTGGTGTCTATGTATTGTAGGTTTGAATGGTAAATAACAGGAAAACTCGCAGGTAAAAGATGATATTTAAATCTAGGCAGATAATACTAAGATATATAAAAAAACTAAAACATAAAAATTTGAAATTATTTATACAGTTTACAGGCATTGTCTGCTTAAACAATTTTCTATTACAGTTAATACAGAATCTGCTTATATAGAAAATCCTGAATTACTGACAGTAATTGGAGAACTAGCAGAAGGGTTATGATAAGACATCACAAAGAGTTCATATACCTTTTTCACAATAACATCAAATTATTGCTGAAAATATGGAAGTAAAAAAGAAAAGGCAGTAAAAACAGTGAATTCAAACACAGATTCTCTTATTGCTTTTAATATATTCTTTTAATGACCTTTTTTTTCAAATCCTTCATTTTTTAAGTTGGAACACAAGGCAAACAAAGTCTCTTAGACTAACAGATGCATTTTTAAATAAAATGAGGGGGAGAGGCCCAGTTTATTTAGATGTTCCATCCTTTCCTCTACCAACTCGCATTTCTGTAGTCTCAGTAGATGTTAAGATGTTGGGTAATAAGACTGGCGGAATTCAGTCCATGGACTCCTTCCAAATGTGATGACTAGCTTGCTTCTGGTGTATATTTCCTTTATACCAACCTAAGAGCATTTCAAAATACTGAAATCCCTAAATGTGCTAAGTAAGTGGATGAGAGGACTATTTATGTAGTTAAATTCAAAGAAGGTATTTAAGGAGTGATTATGACATCATACCCACACGGTGCTCAGTACAGCAGCAGAGAGAATATCAGGAAGGCCTAAATCTGGCACCTGGGGAACCTGCTGTCTGGTTGGGAAGCAGTCAGTGCTAGTCCTGCAGCCCAAACTGCTGACGGAGGCCGAGAGAGAGATCAAGGTGGTTTGCGGCTGGAGAAGAAAGAACCCATGGCTGGGTTTGGGAAGAAATGTGAAGATGGAGAAAAGTAGGACAGTACCTTCAAGAGAGGAAGTAGAAAGAAAACATGAACTTAACACAGACGCACACGCAAAACCTAAAACTGAATTCCGAGGGAAGTGATGCTATGCAGCATTTTAGGTATTATCATTCTTATTTTAGAGATGAGGAAGAAACGATCAGAAAGTTCAAATAACTGGTTCAGGGCAAGTTATATAATCCAAAAGTAGCAGAACTAATATTTATACCTAGGCCTGTGAGCCAAACCCACACTTTTTCTAAACCTAGGTGCCTCATATAAAGGAGGTAAAGAGGTTCTTTTGGATGTTACTGGAATATTAACTAGCAGCCTAAAGAGAGGGACACCTGCCTTGCTGTGATAAAAGATACTATACCAGTACATTTTAATTAACACTCTGCTAATGAGGTCTACCTTATGCTACCAGGTATGCCCTCTTTTTCTTTTTCCAGAAGTGATTTTTTTAAAGATTCATTTATTTATTATTTGAAAGGCAGAGTTACAGAGAGGGAGAGACAGAGAGATCTTTCATCTGCTGGGTCATTCTGCAAATGGTTGCAACAGCCAGGGCTGGGCCAGGCAGAAGCCAGAAGCTTAGAATTCCAGCCGAGTCCCCCATGAGCATGGCAGGGCCCCAAGCACTTGGGCCATCCTCCACTTTTTCAGGTGCATAAGCAGGGAGCTGGATGGGAAGTGGAGCAGCCAGGACATAAATCAGCACTCATACGGGATGCTGGTGTCACAGAAGGCAGCTCAACCCACTATGCCACAATGCTGGCTCCCAGAAGGGATTTTAATGATAAGAAAATTAATGGTGAAATAAAAAAAAATTTAAAATGTTATAATAATAAAAAATGACCAAACTCCTAACTTTAAAAAAGTTGATTGATATGCTTTTGAATGTGAACTACCATTCTAACAGGAGAGAATTCAACAAATAGGAAAAACTCAAGCACAGAAGTTTGAACAATTTCCCAATCAACACGATGAGAGTACGTCTTTACTGGGTGCTGACTATGTATGCGCCAGGCACTAGGTCTGGGCATTTCACTTATAACATTTCACCTTCACATCAATCCCATCACCATTTTACACATGAAGAAACAGAGGCCCACGATGGTGAAATCACTTCCTGGGTCATTCAAGTAGTAAACACAGAGCCAGGCTTTGAACTCCAGCAATCTGACTCCAGAGCCTGTGCCCTATAACTAAGTGACATCAGCTGTTACTTTTTCAAAAACAATGTTTGTCATTAGAGCAACATTTTGTGGGCTTTCCAACCTCTACACAACTGAATGCAAATTCTCATCAAACCAGATCATTTATCAGTAAGTCCATGGTCACGGCAGATGCACGTGCTTAGTCTATGTCCCAGATATTCTCAAGTTATATTATGAAAGAAAACTTCCCCCTAAAAGATGCTGTTAAGCCTCCAAAGAGATTAAACTAACTTAGTTAAAACACCATAAACACTTTCAAGTGAAAATGTAAAGAGTATGTATATAAAAATCAACACGTCACGGAAGCAGCAATTTCAGTCAACAATATTATGTGTAAAATGCTAGACGATATGTTACAACACTCCCTAGAAGTATCTTTTACTATCCTTCCTGAGGCCTCTCTAACCTAGATGCTACTCAATCTTCAACATCCATTTCAAATTTCAAATCCCCCAAAAGGGGCCAGAGCTGTGGCGCAGGGGGTTAAAGCCCTGGCCTGAAGCGCCAGCATCCCATATGGGTGCCGGTTTGAGTCCTGGATGCTCCTCTTCTGATCCAGCTCTCTGCTATGGTCTGAGAAAGCAGTGGAAGATGGCCCAAGTCCTTGGGCCCCTGCACCCACATGGGAGACCTGGAAGAAGCTCCTGGCTCCTGGCTTCGGATCAGCGCAGTTCCAGCTGTTGCGGCCATCTGGGAAGTGAAGCAATGGATGGAAGACCTCTCTACTTCTCTCTCTGACTCTTTCAAATAAAATAAAATAAATCTTTAAAAAATTTTTTTAAAAATCTCCCAAAAGTCTTTTCTAATGAACACCTAACTATGGTTTCTTTCTTTTCAGGGTATTTGACTCATGAGCTAAGCCATATCAACACATGATACAGTACAAAATGAAGTACTTTATATTACTTTCTTATAAGCTACATTGTTTTCTAATTACTTCAAGGATGAAAATCTTAGTTCTTCAGTTTGTATGTTATTATGTCCAGGTACCAAGTCAGATTTGTTTATACTTTCTTCAGAGACTCCAGTATACAACCCCTTTAACCAGGCAAACCACAAGGCAGGATGGTTCTGGAAGCCAAAGAACAGACAAGTGTGGTAAGAGGGCAGGGGATGAAGATAGGTATGAAAAAAAGGTCAAGGAACACAAAGGGCCTGAATTAGGCAAGGTCTCATAGGCTATAGTAAGGAGTTTGGATTAATTCTCAGCAATACAGAAATTCGTTAATTATGATTAACATTATTTCTGAATGTAATAGATTTTCCCTTTTTGCCAGACTGAGGGAAAGTCCATTTACTATCTGTTTTCAGTGTCCAATACGGCATGTTAAATTAATCTCCTGAACCACATCAGCTATTTGCACCATAAAATAATGGTCCCAATTTGGTTAGGTTTTGGCTTACAAAAACAAAGATATAAGGAAAGAGAAACTTCCTGGGGCAACTCAGATTTGGAAGAGAACGTAAGGAGATAAAAGAGAAACGTGTGTATGCCTCTGTTCGTTAATTTCTTCCATATTCACTGAGCCTAGCAAGAGCTGGGACTTTGCTGGACACTCCTGTGTGAGTAGAGGTGCTCTCTAAAGGGAAATTAACTGAGGTCCAGAAAGTAAAAAAAAAAAAAAAAAAAGTTGCAAATGGCAAGGTAACATGGTTTGAGTGTGATCCACTTGATAGAAAGAAAGAGGAAGTAGAGGTGAGATTATTTTATAGTTCTCATAATCACCACTAACTGGACCAAAAAAAGTGGTTAAGAACTAAAAAGGTTACTTTGGGAGTGGATGGAAGAGAGAGGTAACTCTAACTCATTGGCCACTCCAGTAAGGTACCTCCCCAAGCTGGAGCTGGATGTTTCTAATCTGGGGAAAGCTTATACTTTCTAACATGCTTTTTAGCATGTTCTCAGAAACAAGGGAAGACTACATGAGACAATGCACTAGTTTGAAAAGAAGATCTGATGTTCTGTTGTCAACAGTCAAAAATTACCTGCTAGAACAAGAACCTTTAAATCTGTGAAATGCAAATACTCGTGGCCTTTCTCAAATCACTACAAATGCATCTGCTCAACTAATTAGTAGCTGTTCACACATTTTATATCTTTTGAGGATACTTAATATTTTGGATGAAGAAACAGTTTAAGATAATCAAAGTTTAGAATCATGTATACGCTTAAAATTTACAAATAAAAAAAATTAGCCTATCTTTTAAATTCTGACCATTTCCCCCCACCCTTAAAAAAAAGATTTACTTATTTATTCAAAAGGCAGAGATACAGAGAGAAGGAGGGAGAGAGGGAGACACAGATAGATTTTCCATCTGCTGGTTCAACTCCTCAGATGGCCGCAACAGCCAGGGCTGGGCCAGGCTGAAGCCAGAAGCTTCTTCTGGGCCTCCCACGTGGGTACAGGGGCCCAAGGACTTGGGCCATCTTTCGCTGCTTTCCCAGGCACATTAGTAGGAAGCTGGATCGGAAGTGGAGCAGCCAGGACTTCAATCGGCACCCATGTGGGATGGTGACACCGCAGATGGAGGTTTACTCTTCGTGCCACAGCGCCAAATCCTAATTCTGACCATTTTAAAATTCACAAATACAATATAAGACTCAAAAATAAAATATTTTAGTAGGAAATTGTAAATATTATAATAAGAAAGGAAATACTATTCAAAAGATAGCTTAATTCAATGAAAAATGATTTAAGTAAATGCTGTCTTACTGATTCCATTTTGGGTTTTAGCAAAACTTCTTACCCGGAGCCCATGGAAGCGAGGATTACTGTAGAAGAGCTTCATCTGCTCAGAAGGAAGAGGTCCTAGCACTTTCTGTATGGTAAAAAGTTGGTCAATTTCACTTTCTCCAGGAAATAATGGCTGTCCATCACTAAGCTCCCCAAGAATACAGCCCACAGACCACATGTCTACAGATTTTCCATAGGGAGCTCTGAAAAGCAAAGGGAGAGATTTTCTTGGCAAATGAAAAAACATAATGATTTAATAATTTTCAAATAATCTGAACACATTCATGATGGAAAGCATATTTGTGTACTTATACTTAAGGAATAAAAAAAGTACCATGTGGAATAAAGTGAGGTTGAAAATAAGGAATCATGGACATTCAAGTGAAAATTCAAAACACAACTGAATAAACCTATGTTAACAAAGCCTTCAGTTTAGTAAGTTTAGTAGGCACTAACTTGAAGTCTATTTGTATCTGGGTATATCTTGAACATGAATGGCTTAATCAACTCTAATACAGCACATATGTCTGATGAGTAACACCTCACTTGGGGAATGAAATGATCCCAAGAAATGTATTTTCTACATAATTACACTTTAGCTCTCTAAATTTCAAAAAATTCCATCATACCTTTTTTTTTTAGTTTGGTCTATTAAATTGTATGACTGATTTATGTGTCTTCTTAACCAATAAACACTATTATTTAACATTTGATTGCTTAGTATCACAGTTTCCAATAGCTAAGATTGTGCTAAGCTCCATCATATCATTTACCTGAATATATCTGGACCCTAAGTATATAGGCTTTGTAACTCAAAATTTCCTTCAAAGCTTTTTAAGTTTATTTATGGGTTTACAGCTCATTCCTAGAGTTTGAGTTTACCAGAGGGTTTTAAGAGTGCTGCTGTTATCAATATATGGAGGCTATACTTAAAAAATCTAGATATCCTCAAAGCAGTTTTATACCTATACCCTATGTATCTACTATACCTATGGTATCTACAGCATTGAGTCAAATTATTTACAGCAAATTAAGTAAATAATCATATCTTCATATATATACATATTTTTAAAATAAACAACCCAAGCTTTCAGAAGTGGGAAAGCCAAAATAAAATATCTGCAAAGTAGTTTGTAATGAAATTCTAGAATCTCATAATGATATAGTACTAATACAAACATTTTAAACTAAAGCACTTTCAGCACTATACAGAATGCTTCTAGGATAATAAATCACTGTAACAAGAAGTCAATATTTCATTTATCTAATTCATTTCCCACAAAAATCTAAGAACCGTATAAGGAAATCTCATCTAGATATTTTTGGTAGCTTGTTGGGAAGGGAAGGATATAGAACTTTCTTTGACAGCTATTTGAGAGTAAGAAAATTGTTCCATAGTGCTAGATGGAGAAACCCATGGAAAACCTCCACATTCCCACTACAAGCTATTTTTCTTCTGTCTTCTGATTTGAATAATTTATACAGCTGGAACTATTTTGAATGTCAAGGACAAAACCTTGAGAATGTATTAAAATAAATTCTTTTTAAAAATTGTTTATTTTAAAGGCAGAATGACAGAGAGGGGGGAGAGAGGTTTTCCATTTGCTGTTTCTCTCCACAAATGTTTGCAACAGCCAGGTCGGGGCTAGGCTGAAGCCAGGAGCCAGGAACTGCATCCTGGCCTCCCATATGTATGGCAGGGGCCCAAGTACTTGGGCCATCTTCAGCTGCCTTCCCAGGAGCACTAGCACGAAGCTGGATTCAAAGTGGAGCAGTGGGAACTTGAACCAGCACTCTGAGATGCTGGGGTTACAAGCAATAGCTTAACCCCAAAATATGAATTCTTAATATATAATCAAATATCAAATTACTTCAATGGGATTTCCACAAATAATATGGTGTTTCAGCTAGTAACTGGTGTCAATTAGCGATACTAAATTTGCTCAAATGAGTTGCACTATCTCCATCTATTTTTGGCAGCTACCACACATCTCTAAACATCACCTCAGTTTTCCTATAGGAATTATTAAACAGAAAGACTATCTGAAGATTCACAATAAGCTGTCTTTAGAATTAACTCCTTGGAGGAATCTCCCAAACAAAACCATACTAAGTCCTCAGATGAAGTTCTAAGAATGATGTACTTCCTAATTCATTCTTCATTGGCTAATAGTGTCCAGTAAATTCAAATTGGAATCCTCCCAAAAGAAAATGGACTATGTATTTCAATGAGTCCACATAGGTACACAGAAGAAAAAACATACAAAATCAATCCTAAATCCAAGACTAAAAATTAGCACAGAAATTCTAAACTCTGTCCACACAAATGAAGAGATTAAGTGACTAACCATCATTTGTTTCTCAGGATAAAGCAAGCTTTTGATTAAAAAAAAAAACAGTAAATCTTTCAATAACTAACATCAATGATTCTTATAGGCTCAAGGTCAACAATGAATCAAGAATTACCAATAGATGGTTGGTAGATACCAGGAAATTAATAGTTAACACTAAAATAAACCTGCAGAGAGGAATTCACGAATACAGTCACCATGACCTTCAGAAGAAATCCAGGTACTTATACTGTTATTACATAAAAAGTATCTTTTATAAATTAAATTTCTCATTTCCCCCAGTTACATGTATGGCACACTAAAAGAAATGAAATCTACAGTGTGTACACTTGACATCATACCACCATGTCTAATTTCTTTTGTAGAGCATGTCTTCTTTCTGTATACTTGGGTGTTCATAAAGAAGGAAATTTAGGCAAAATAAGAGAACTACAACTAGGCTAGGGAGACCATTATTAAGTGGTAGAGATCAGGACTAAGGACTGAGGCTCCTTTTTAGGCTCTAAAATGTATTAAAAAGGAAAGAAGAACATTATCAGAAGACTCTTGTTACAGATGAATGAAAGAGCATTGAAAGTGAAATGGTAGAGAAAAAGGAGATGGATGTGGAGATGCTGCTGAGAAAATCATCAATGTGGTACTAGTTTGAATAGGAATTCATTACCAAAAGTGATTTACAAATTTGAAAGAAAAACTGCAACTGGTTCAATATTAACCCTATGTGTCTAGTGAAGTGGTTAGACATAGGAAATACTTGATATAGTATTTGCTAAATAAATGACTAGGTAAATTAGACTGTCAAACTCTGTGCATATTCATATTGTTAATGTGGAAGATTAGTGAAAATGGCTGCAATACTTCTTCCCATTTCTGTACACATGCCACTTTATATATATAATGCAAACAGAGGACTGGAAAGCACCTTTTGCTTTGGGGCGTACCTTCTTGCATGAAATTCTACTGTTATCAAATAAAGAAATTTGGACTCCCCTACTACAGGATGAGTTGCCATGCTTTACCAACGGTCTGGTCCAGTTGAGGACCTCTAAACCAATCAGCCTCCAGAAGCCTTGCCAGTTGACTATAGCTATATGAATGAAGCCAAGACAGATAAGCAGAAGAACCACACAGCTGAACTCAAATTGCTGACACACAGAATTGCAAGCAAATAAAAAGTATTTGTTTCATACCATTAAGATTTTAAGTGCTTTGTTACACTGAATAGATAACTGATATATTTAATAAACTGCAGCTCTTATTTTCCATAGATGATCTCAAAACCAACAATACAGGATTAGTAGATATATAGAAATCAGTCTACTTTGAGAAGGTAACTCACCCAAGTAAGAGCTCTGGGGATCGATACCACCTGGTGGCCACATACTCTGTATAGTTAGCATTGTTGCCTTCTGATAGATTTCTAGCAAAGCCTGAAACAGTAGTAATTTCATGTTGGCAAATATTTCAGTGCTAGTTAATACTTTAAAAGAATATCAAAAGAACATAATGACTGGTACTGAATGAATTTTTCATTAATAGTATCCTTGTTACTTTAAAAAGTTTATAGAGTGTTCAAGTCAATTAAAATGTGCAATATATTTACTACAAACCTAGTCTCGCCCCTAAGCTAAAGAAATTCATGGTTTCAAAGTCACCCCATGCCTTTATAGGCATTCAGAGCCTACTTTTAAATCAGCTCTGCCAATAAATGAAAATCTTAGCAACAAAATGAAGTCCCCACAAAAGCCAGAAGTCAAAGTTCAACCAGCATATCAGATGGTCACTAATTATGCTATGTGAGACTTTACACAGTACTTACATATCTATTGTTGATGACTAGTTCTGGCCATTATATAAATAGCTGACAATGGGCAGTGATGGAAACAAAGCAGGCCAAAATTACTGTTATCTGCCAGCAACTGAGAAGCATATTACAGACAGCCTAATTACGTTACAGATTCTACCATTACTTTTGTTGCCCACTGTTTCAAGGGCTTTCAGGCTATTGCATAACCATAAAACAAGTCAGCAGGATAAATTAATTATCTACCTAACTCACTATATTCACTATGAATATAATAGCAATCCCACCCCTATCCCAACCTGTGGTTTCGCCCTCTGCTATTTCAGTGACCCGTGTTCAATCATCATCTGGAAACTCGCAGACCAAAACCAGGGCATAACCAGTTGGCATAATCTGCAGTTTCACACATGCACTGGGGTCTTGAATTGTATGCACTGCAAATAAGGGGCTGGGGGTGCTATAGTAGCTAGAGAATCAGAACATCAAAACTAGGGGCAAAAATGAAAAGTAGAACAGTAAAAAATAAAAACAATCACAGCAAAAAAATTCAGTAACTTCAGTTAATAAATACTTGTTTGTAACATATATTTTTTAAAAAATATTTTTATTTTTGAATGGGGTTCTTCAAGCTACACAAAGGAGCGGAGTGTTCTGGGAGGGAGAGCAATCAGGAAGCCCCTGTTGGAGCTGCATGGAACACAGAATGCCACACGCTGTGTTGCCACGAGGAGCTTCTTGGCCATTTCAAACAGTCTTGTCTTTAAGAAATAATGCTAGACCAGGAATACTCTCTTCCTGTTATTAGCTATTCTACAGCATGTGTTTTGTGTTTATAACTTGCTTTACAAATGTCAGTAACTTTGAAGCTTAGGCAAATGAGCAACCCATAGACGCATGTGCACACAGTAAATGGTATAAGAGGTGCATAAAGTCTCAGCATTGCATGGCAGTCATAATTATGGACAAGAGATCAGAAACAGATATACTGTATCTGAAAACCGTAATGCTACAGAAATGCTGGAACGGCCAAGATTGAAATCCTTTAGATACAGCCTTTAACATTTCCTTTTTATTCTAAGTACTTCTTTAAAAATTTAGCATATAGAAAGATTCTTCTTTATAATATTCCTTAACAAAGTATGAAAAAAATAAATCTTGTGATACATTTTTTCTCAGGCCAACAGGTCCATAATAAATTATTTGGACACACTGAGAGACAACAGCTACCCATTTCCAACTGCCACATTGGACAAAATAGGCATTCTATTAAGGGAGTTCCTAAAATGCTTCTATTTCTCACTTGTGCCATCCATCTCCTTACAAACCTAACTGTACCTGTGCTTATGATAAGCAGAAGCATTCTTAGTTGTGTGTGGAGGTTGATGTTGCATTTATGATTGTATTTGAATACATCAAGAAATGTTAAAAATATCGTTATTTTTTTAAAAAAGTGTCAAGATATAAACATCACAATTATTTAAAAATTTTTGGGAATTTTTTAATTTGAATGTTTAATAGCATATAACACAGAGTTAGTCATATGGGAAACCATATGCAATTTTCTACAGGAAAACCTTCACTGATACATTCAATAAAGAGTTGGAATATCATGCATCAATTACTAGTGTCATTCATTTAACATTTAGAGGAAATAAATGGAAGTGTTCTAAAAATGTCTTTTGACTTTACAGTTACTTCTAACTATTGCATGTATACAATACATAGGTGTATGTATACAGGCATATTTTTAGTGTTTCTGTTTAAACCTGTGACAATTTCAATTAATATTTAAAATATATTTTTATTCTTCTCAAACTAGAAGGCCATAATAGTTCCTAGACTTTTTTTTCTAGAGTAATTAGTTGTTGGGCTTATGAATATATGCAAATGCATGTATTTGCTTTGAATTAATTCTCATTAAACAAATATTACATCGTGAATCTTTGCTATTTTTGCAAAGAGTTAGTGATCCTCCAGCAATGACTTTTTCAGTATACAACCCAGTAGAATGAATGTTCCTCTGCTAAATTAAGTCAAAACTTTTAATACGCCTTTAAAAATTGCCTATATATCACATTAAATTCTGTAAGTATTAGGACTCAACATTCTTTTTAACTTACCAAAGTCGCACAGTTTCAGAACATCATTGTGGCTGATTAAAAGGTTTTCTGGCTTTATATCTGGAGCATCAAGATGAAAAGACATTGGTAAAAATGTTCTGTGTGTTCTGTGACTGTCTTTGTTAAATCACTGCAATGGCATCTAATCAGAAATATCTAGAGTACTTTAAATAGAAACTATGGCAGCAAAAAGTAGGGTACATTTTTTGTTGGTACATAAAAGTTTCAATTAGCTTCTTTTGAGAAACACATGGACAACATCTAAAAAAAAGTTTCCCTTTAATTCATAAAAAGTATTAATTAGATTTCCCAAAGGAACTTAAAATGACTGAATCTAGGCAAACTCATTTCAAGGAACTATTTTTACTTCCCCAAATACCAATAATACAAATACAAATTTTTGGGGATAGCACATAAAATGTTTATATTCCCTAAGTTATCTTTAAAATACATAGGAGAAGAAGAAGGTAGCATTCTATTTACTGGAAGAAAAAATATAATATCTATTTTCTGTTTTGGTTTTCTGTGTACTTCCAAATCTATATATCTCTTTAACCTTTCTGTAGGATTCACCAATATCAACGTCTAACACTGAAGCTATACTACTGAATGAGTCAAAGTTACTAATTTTTTCCATGGGTCTTTTGAAGATGTGATAGGAGCTGAGGGGTAGAAACTCGGAGACAACATAGTTGGAATTCACCCTGAGAAGCATCTCACAGTTCTATGTCTAAAGTTTAGAGCCCATCATCTATCACGTGGTAGAGGTGCAACTAGGGAAAGGGCAGGGGCAGTGACATCTGCAGATGACAGAAGTATGGTTCTACTGTTAATGGTAATCACTAGTGACTATACGCCTAACAAAATCACAGTATCATAATGCAAATTCAGATAACTCAGTTCTTCAGTAATATAACAAATCAGAATATTAGAATCATTACCCTAGATGCTAGACACCCAGACCCTGGAGACCTGTTCGTGCCACCAACAACCTTGATAAGGTAGCTGCCATGAGAGTCAAATGCAAGAGAAATACAGAGTGTCTCTTTCCAGACTGGCATTCTTCATATGACCTCTAAGCTATTCTTAAAAGTGAGATTATTTTAAAACTGGTATCCTTGTGCATTTGTATAGGTAAATAAAAACATAGCATTCATGTATCTGATAGTTCAAAGACAAGAAGTGTCTGCAACATTTTCTGATAAACATCTTTTAGCTTCATTTGCACCCTACTTCTGTAAAACTCTTCAATGCAAGAGATTATCAGGTGAAGATGAAATGATAGCATGAAATATAACGCTGAGCAAGTAATTTCCTTTTTATTGCTATAAACTACCCACTTCATGGCAGTAAAGGATAAAATAAAACAGCTTATAGAAGTATAATCATGGAATTTATGCAAGGTTGATCGTGCCTGCCATATGCAGACAATGTTTACTTTTCACTAGCACGTAGGGAAAATCAGGAGATAAAGATTTGTACTAGAGAATGTTGGTCTAAGAGAAACAAGAGGTGAAGGCCAATGGCGGTCAGTGACACAGGGCTACCTAGAATGCCTCATTCCAAGTTGTTGCATTACCTGGTTTACCTGCAGGACCAAAGGCTGTGGAGATTATCCCTATCTACTCTCCCACCCACCGAGTAGGCTTCAAAGTTCACAGGAGTTGAGTTCACTTGTATCACTAAGTTTTTCCATAGCTGAGAGTGGATCTGGTTAGACAAACACAGATATTTCACATTTGGAACCCATCCTTTTGGAGATACAAAAGGAGATTTGAGGAGCAAATGACTTCCCATATTCTATACCTTCAAAACATATCTCATTTAAAGGGAAATGTCAGTGTTTATGGAAATATTGTTAACATACGAAATATTTTAACTTTTCAATATTTTTCATTTCAAAAATCTCATACTCACCTCTATGAACAATATCGTTCTTATGGCACCAGTGAATAGCTTTGATTAGTTGATAGATGTAACTTTTTACTTTTTCAGGTGGAACTCCATTTGGCATTTCCTCCAGCAACTCAAGCATATTCTAAAAATTAAATGGAGAATATATTAATCTCCAAAATGAGATAGGCCCATGTATTAATTTTTAAAGAATCCTAGATGATAATTCATCCAAAACATAGCATACATTTTTAAAAATTGTTTGGCTTTCCAGCTACAACTTTTTCATGCTGAATCAGGATACTGCATTAAACACAGGTTTCCTCTTATGAGAAATTCTATTTTTACTACTCCCCATGCTGCCCCAAATAATAACTCTCTGCACTTTTCACAGCCCCCTAAAGCCTTTCAGGGATCATTTTAGACTTAATTTGAAGGAAGAAGCAATACAAAATACAGATATAATGATGTAATGTATGGAGGATGAAAACAGTGCCTCTGGTCCCTCAATGCAGCCACCAGCCCACATTTTTTTTTTTTTAATTTATTTGACAGATAGAGTTAGACAGTGAGAGAGAGAGAGAAAGGTCTTCCTTCCATTGGTTTACCCCCCAAATGGCCACCATGGCCGGAGCTATGCCAATCCGAAGCCAGGAGCCAGGTGCTTCCTCATGGTCTCCCATGTGGGTACAGGGGCCCAAGGACTTGGGCCATTCTCCACTGCCTTCCCGGGCCACAGCAGAGAGCTGGACAGGAAGAGGAACAACCAGAACTAGAACCCGGCACCCATATGGGATGCTGGCACCACAGGCCAAAGATTAACCAAGTGAGCCACAGCGCCGGCCCCGGAAAACAGTACCTCTAACACATCTTTAATAGAAACTTGCAATAGAGTCAAGCCTTGAAAATATATCTGGGAGATCCGGATAATATTCTTAAAAGAAAACAGAAAGATCCTTTAAGATTAGAAGTGACCAATACATTTGGTACAAAAATTGTCAGAACAGGCTAGAAAATACCACTGAAATAAAAACTCAAAATCCTAAACAACTCAGTATTAAAAAAAAAAAAAAAAAAACTTTAGTTTTTTGGAATCAGAGACTATTCTAAAATTCATGCAAAATTTTTGTGTTAAGTAGAAATACTACTTAGCCATTCTCCAGTGAATTTCCATATTAACCAAACATTCTCAATTCCCTCCTTAAAGTACAAGTTGAGGCTCACAGCACAACCATAGTTTACTACAGTTCTCAAAGTTCAGTCTGTGCATCTCAGGGAGGTCTCAGACCTTACAGAGGGTCCATGGAATTAAAACTATACTCTTAATAACACTCAGATGTGTGCCTTTTTCATTGTGTTAGCATTTACATTGATGGTACCAAGTAATAATGAGTAAACAAAGAAACTGGATTCTTCAGGCCAATTAACCCTTACAGTTAAAAAAAAAAAAAAGGTGGGGGGGAGAGACCAACTGACATTGTGGTGCAACAGGTTAAGTCACTGCCTGAGAAGTGAGCATCCCCTATGAGTACTGTTTTGAGTTCTGACTGCTCCACTCCCCATCCAGCTCCTTGCTAATGTGACTGAGAAAGCAGGAGACAATGATGGCCCAATTCCTTGGGCCCTTGTCACCAACATGGTAGATGTGGATGGAGTTGCTGGCTCTAGGCGTTGGCCTGGCCCAATCCCAGGCTCTTGCAGTCATTTAGATAGTGAACCAATGGATGAAATCTCTCTCTCTCTCTCTAACTCTGCCTTTCAAATAAGTAAAATAAATCTTAAAAAAAAATAAACTTGCTGTTTTAGTTAAGGTCAGATGTCCTTAATGAAGCAGTAAAAAATATTACTTATATTAAATTTCAATTATTGAGTATGTGTCTTTTTAAGAATCTACATGATAAAATGAGGAATAAGATGCTTTTGCTGCATGTTTGCTATCTGCACCATGACTGTCTTGAGGCAAAAGCACCTGGGTGATTGAGATGCACGCTGAACTGAGTACTTCTTATAGAACAACATTCTTTTTACTTGAAAGAATGACTGACATACAAAGTTATTTATGTTAACATGTAACCAGTTTGCTGCTATTGCAAAATGAATATTTTCATATTGCTCAGTTTTGACTTCTAGTATGAGAAGCATCAACAGATAAAATCCACATACACAAACAAAACCCTATAAAAATCAGTTGTATTTACTCCTATATCCATTTATAATAGATGTACTTGCTATGTTAATATAATTAAATATGTAAATCAATGAAGCTTTTTTTTAAGTTGCAGTTACAAGAAAACAAAGTTCCAAGAATGCTTTGGAAAGACTTAATAAAAAAAGCCACTC
This sequence comes from Sylvilagus floridanus, assembly GCA_949820135.1. NCBI lineage: Eukaryota > Metazoa > Chordata > Mammalia > Lagomorpha > Leporidae > Sylvilagus > Sylvilagus floridanus. The sequence continues at coordinate 126,045,008 of OX463223.1, forward strand.
AACTATTACCATATAATCAAATATGAGTGAGATAACTAAAACACCGGCATGGGAAAGGAGCTGATGGGGATAAGCCTAAATACTGAAGGATCCTGCATTGAGATTCGCTTTGCAAGTGTTCTTGAGTTTTTGATTCATTTTTCTTTCCTTTTTTTTTTTTTTTTTGACAGGCAGAGTGGACAATGAGAGAGAGAGACAGGGAGAAAGGTCTTCCTTTTCCATTGGTTCACCATCCAATGGCCGCTGTGGCCAGTGTACCACGCTGATCCAATGCCAGGAGCCAGGTGCTTACTCCTGGTCTCCCATGTGGGTGCAGGGCCCAAGCACTTGGGCCATCCTCCACTGCACAGCAGAGAGCTGGACTGGAAGAGGAGCAACTGAGACAGAATCCAGCGCCCTGACCGGGACTAGAACTCGGGGTGCCGGCGCTGCAGGTGGAAGATTAGCCTATTGAGCCACGGCGCTGGCCGAGCTTTGGATTCATTTAAAAGATGCATCATGGGTATGATATAGGTCAGAAAAACCAGTCAGAACTTCAGTCAGAAGAACAATATACAACAGACCATGACCCGACTTCTAAAGAATGGTAAATGAAATGTGCAGTCATCCCATGGTATCCACAGGAGACTGGTTCCAGGACCCCGACTCCATGAATACCAAAATCCGTAGATGTGTAAGTCCTTTATATAAAATGGAATGGCATGGAGCTGGTGCTGTGGCGTAGTGGGTTAAGCCTCTGTCTGCAGTGCCCACATACCATGTGGGCACCAGTTTGTGTCCCAGCTGCTCCTCTTCTGATCCAGCTCTCTGCTTCTGGCCTGGGAAAGCACTGGAAGACGGTCCAAGTGCTTGTACCCCTGCGCCCACATGGGAGACCCAGAGGAAGCTCCTGGTTCCTGGCTTTGGATTGGCGTAGCTCTGGCCATTGCGGCCAATTGGGGAGTAAACCAGTGGATGGAAGACCTCTCTCTCCATCTCTGCCTCTCCTCTCTCTGTAACTGTGGCATCTGCATTTAACCTAGCACAGCCTCTCTTATGTGCTTTAAATCATCTCTAGATTACACACAATACTTAATACAATGTACATGCTAACTAAACAGTTGTACTATATTTTTTGGGGAATAATGATAAGGAAAAAAAAAAAAAGTCTACATGTTTGGTACAGACCCAACCATTGTTAGACCAAAAGAGAAAAAAAAAAGCAAAACAGATATAACCATTGTAGACCTAAATATATAGTACATGATGAGCTGCACTTGTTTGAATCCACAGATACACAATCTGTAGATATGGAGAGCCAAGTATATATTTTCAGCTAAAAGAAAATGTTTAAAATATGCATACTTCCCTTTTTTATGATTCTTCACTTGAATTGCTGTTTTCAGTTAACATAGGAGGTCACAAATGCACACTAGCAATCACATGGTTTTGTAATATAGGAAGCATCACAGCTCTCCTCTCATGTTCTACTCTAAATTCCCCAGTGGTGGAGCTACTGTTCCCCACTGACCATTCTCTCCTTAGTCTATAGTGGAGGCCTAGTTGCCCAAAACAAAGAGAATGTTTCCTCTCTGCCTTGCAGTTAGTTGGCCATGCAACTATATATCCTGGCCAATGGGATATGAGAAGCTGGAGCTCAATACAGTACTGACCTTAAGGACAAGGGCTAAATACCAAGGGTGGTGGAACAGAGAGGCAGGAACAGTCTGGGTGTCCTGTTACAACGGCTGAGTTGCCAGACTAGTCCTGTACTGCCTATCTTTGTCCATGAACTTCTATTTGGTTAATCCACTGTAATCCTGCATCTTTGTTACCAACTCCATACTCGTTAAAAAACATCTTTCTCTTTGCCCTCGTGTGACTCACCGCCATTTGTGGGGCCCGCCCATTGATGAACAGGTGTGATGGTTATCTCCCACCTAAGCGCCACAGGGGCAAGGCAAGAATCCCAGGCCTAGGGGTCAGGGAACTAGAATTCTGGAAGGTACTGACCAGCAGAGAGCTCTGGTCTCTCCCAGTGAGGAAGCAGAAACACAGAGGTGCTTTCTCTATTTGTTATACTAAATTGTTATTCACCATGAACAATCACCATGAATAGAACAGAAATGAAAACAATGAACTGAAATAGATCTGTCAAAATTTTATCACTAGGCTGTGAAAACTGCAAACTGCATGATTATTTGTAACAACTAAAGAATGAGGAGCATCTGATTCTCCCTGGGATACCAGTACAGCAATTCTTTCCTTATAACTTTTAAAATATATATATCAACTTATAATGGTTTATTTTGGTGGGGAAGGTACCTTAGGAGAACACCTAAATTGACACAGAAAGAAACTTAAGGATAGAAAATCTGTCACTCTGCCCTTCAAATAATTAAATAAATGTATCCTAAAAACAAAGAAATTTAAACAGGTTCTAGAAAAGAAACATAAAAGCAATGGTTTAAAATCACAGTGTCTTCTAGTGTTTTTCAAGTTTTGTTAGTAATGAAATTACTATATATAAAATTATGAAAAATACTTTATAAAGGCAGAATGAACTTGAAGCCACATTACTGCTCAGTCGTCTTGGCAACACAGCTTTCCATTTGGTGATGGCAATGGCAGAAATACTCTGTCATTTATAGCCTAACAAGCACCTGGGAACTGATCTAAAGCAAACACAAACACCTCCACTTTCAATCTTCATTAGATAGCACAGGAAATCCGCAGGAACCACCTATTTACTCAACAAGGAAACTTCTAAAAGACTCAGTCTGGCTTCAGTTACTTCTATTGCTAAGGCACTTATTTGTTTATATTCTAGACTACAACCAGCTGCCGGAGGTCAGCTGTTCTCCCAGAAATTCCTAGGCACACAGTATTTATTACTGCCACATACATATATTTGCCCTAAGGTCACATCATGAAAACCATCACTAATAAGTTGACCATTTGTTTTTAAAGCGCTAAGACCAGTGCACGGCCAACTGGAACAATGAATGTTCTTCTTGTTTTCTCCCACGCTTGCAATTCCTTACCTTGCTCCCATCTACCACCCCAAGCTTCACCTTATGCCTGCACATCGCATTTCCTCAGAGAAAGCCAAAGCCCTGGGGCGCACCCAAGGCTGCTTCAGGAGCCCGCTCATTCACCACCCTAGGTCGGTCTGCTTCAGACAGCCGGCTGCGCTTGCAAGGTCTCTGATGCGTGCTTCCACTGCCCTGCACAACCCCTGTCAATGTACACACTTCTTCAGAAGTCTTGTGCAGCTTTCATTAGAAGAAATCACGTCTAAAAATTACTTGTTGCAGAGATTCTAACACTTCAGGGGGTAAATTAGCATATTGTTTAAACTTAAGATTATCTCTGTATAGTCAGAATTACACAAAATCCTTAAGTATATTTCAGGATTTCTGATGATTATAGATAATAAATCCATTATTGAAGCCCTCAGATTGTGAGCACATTTGACAAGTGTCAGAAACAGCCCTTAAATAAAGGAAGCAGACAAATCTCCATATTGGCAATGAATTACTTACTTTTTCAACATATTCAAACACCAAGTACAATTTCCCCCTGCGACGAAAGGCTTCCTTCAGCTCCACAATGTTTTCCTGTTTGAGAGTGCGAAGCATTTTAAGCTCTCGTAAAGTCGTTTCCTTGACTTCTTCATTCTCTGGAATGTAAACAATGGCGAAGAGGGTAAAATGAGAGTTCTCCAACTACTGCCCAAAGAATTTCCAGAACACTGGAAGCACCCCAGTTTCACCTTCTCGTTTGAGTACTTCTGCACGACAAGCCCAAGGATGGAACACTGAATAACCTGCTCTGCGGGCAGAGGAGCTCGAGAGAGACTTAGAGGGAAATGCTCCCCAGACCAGCACAACCCTGACTTTCTTACACTCCTTATTGCAGAAGTGTTTGAGGGGGTCTTCCAAAAGTTCACGGAAAATGTGTATTATGCAAAAACTATGCATGGGCATGGATTTCAAACATTTTTTTTTTACACCAATACAAACTTATTTCCATTTTCCTACAAACTCCTTGGAGTGCCCACGTGTGTATAAAAACATAGACTTACAGATATAACGTATGACTTCACTGTCATTTTAACTCTAACACTCTATATTGGGGAAGAAGGACATTAAAATTGTAATAAGGAAAGAGCTGTCTCAGTGTGCAGAGGAGCCGCTATGCAGCCAGCATCTATAGTGGTTGAAGGTTCCAAGGTAGGCCGGAAGCTTTGGCTCAGAAGAGTATTTTATTCCTCAAGCTGACTGTAAGTCCTCTCAGTGAGCAGAGGGCATGCGCCAGGCATTCACAAGGCAGCTTGTGGCCAAGTTGCAGGCCATTCTCTGAGTGTCTGATCTCTCTCTGAACAGCAGCTGCTGCAGATTCCTGCTATCCTCCTGTGGCATGTCCATCTGTCCATTTCGAATGGTATAGCTGGTTTTGGGATGGAGAACTTATGCTGAACCCACACACCCTCTTCCATACCATCAACTTCACTCATGGTAACTTCCACAGACACGGAGGAAGGACAGAAGTCACATTAACTCTAAGGGATTAACTGGCAGGCAAGTAGGAAAGGTAGTATTTCAGTTCAAATTAATGTCTATGATAGCTTTATAAATACCATGTTCAAATGAATGTCTATGATAGCTCCATAAATACCATGTTGCTGAATATGTGTATGGGGTTACAGGTTCACAATCTCTCACCTACATTTCCAAGTCCAAAAACCAATCTAAAAACAGGTATTTTTCTAGATTTGTGACAAACTCATTTAGAAACAAAAAATGAACCAACATAATATCATTTACAGTTTTGTTTATCTCACCTAATGTGATTATTCCTATGTTGTACTACAGAAATACTACTTGATTACCAGGTGCTATATAACCTACCATATTTCCACCCTAAATTCAAGTTACAAAGCCAAAACCACATTCTGTCCCAAGGTTGTGGGTCAGGGCCAGAATTCTTGCCTGTGAGTTTAAGTTCTATGACTCCCAGATTCGGTCCTGTCTTAAGTGTAAGGAGGGTTTGATGACAGGGCCAAGAAAGACTAATATCCCCTCCAGGAAGAAATGTTCTCTAAGCAAGGTGCACAGGAGGAAAAAAGCTGGATGGGGGTGGGAGCACAAAAGGAGAGGGGAGAATCTAAGTGCAGTGCCAGGTATACTTGGATATTTTGTATCCCAGCCCCCCCCTCCCCCAACTGCCACTCAGCGGAAAGAAAGAGGCTTTAATAGAAGCAGGAGCTTTGTCTAGCACTAGAGTATGTATAACAGGGAACACAGAATCACCACTCCACTGTGAACTGGCGAAGCATTCTCCTGCTGCAGCTAGAATACTGTGGGAGAATATGCTGGAATACAAGACCCAGCAGCAAGAAAGACCAATGGCAACATAAGCTGTGAATCAGCTCAGCTCACACCTTCGGGGAGGTCAGCTGGGAAGCTGGGTCCTCACACAGCACATATCAGGGGGAAAGTGCATGACAGTAGATGCCACCTGCCCACAGGGGGAATGGGTGACATGTACTTAGGGGACTTCCCAAAGTGGCTTAGGAGACTGGGAGGGAACAAAGGGCCAACTGTTCTGCAAGCCAGGCTGAATCAGAGATGTTTTTGTCCCCTGAGTGTTAGAAACCTCCAGGAGGCCCAACACTAAAGGCTAGGAACACCAGAAACCTCCTAAAGCAGCTACCCCGGGACTGTTGCTCTCACAGTCCCTCTGACTCTTCTCAGGCTTGGGCAGTCAAACGGAAACTCAGAATTCCAGAATGCCACACAGATCTCAAGAAGAGGCAAATGGTCTAACAAGTAATTCAACCTGAGACAAATACATTTACTACTCAGGACCTGGTCCCTTGCCTGCCTCTCTATCCCCAACCTCACCATATTCCTTCAGCTCCCAAACCAGCCCCAAGCTTTATTTTTCCACCTTTGGGCCTTTGTACTCATTCCTTCTGCCTAGAACAGTCTACTACCCAGATTCCTTCCAGAATAGGCTCTTTTTTTTTTTTTTTTTTGGACAGGTAGAGATATAGATAGTGAAAGAGAGAGAACGAAAGGTCTTCCTTCCATTGGTTCACCCACCAATGGCCGCTATGGCTAGCGCTGCACCGATCTGGAGCCAGGAGCCAGGTGCTTCCTCTTGGTCTCCCATGTGGGTGCAGGTGCCCAAGCACCTGGGCCATCCTCCACTGCCCTCATGGGCCACAGCAGAGAGCTGGACTGGATGAGGAGCAAACGGGACTAGAACCCGGCGCCCATATGGGATGCCGGCGCCACAGGCGGAGGATTAACCAAGTGAGCCAAGGCGCCAGCCCCCTCTGTTACTTTTTAAATACCACCCTTCACCAGCCTTTCCCAGACCACTGAAGCAAGTAGGGCCCCATTCCTATTATTCCTTACCACAGCACTCTGCACTTCTCTTTACAGCCCTTCTCACCATCATTCTTGATCTATGAGGGTACTCCAAAAAGTTTGTGGAAAATGCTTATATTTAAAAAAAAGCATGGATTTCAAAATATTTTTGCATCAAAATAAACTTACTTTTTAATTCCAACTTTCCATAAACTTTTTGAAGTGCCCTTCTATTTGTTTGCTCACTGGCTTACTATCTGTGCAGTCATTGCTGCTAAAACAAAAGCTGTAGGACAGGACTGAGTTCCTCTGTTCAACAATATACACCTGATCATCTAGGCCCGCAGCCAGCACAAAGAGCTGATCAATACCTACTCCTCCAAGAATGTACCACGCGGAGCCACAAGGCAATCTTTGCTTATACATGGCTAGCTCTTACTCATCTCAGACATGAGGGAAGCAGCAACAGAATGACAAAACAGGCGCTTTGCCCTCTTAGTTTTGGGCACAGTACTTTCAATCTTCTCTCTTAAAAACTTTGAATAGGCTACTTATTAGGCAATAAGACAAAGGGAATTTATCTTCCCCTATTCACCTCTGCCCCCGGTTGTCTTTTACAACATGTGATTATATGAAAAATGGAGGATTTAGAAAACCAGTGGTACCCTCGGGGTCAAGAACACATATACACATACATATATAATCACTAAGAGCATCCCTAAGCTACACTGCAGCTGTGTACACATAAATGTTGCTACAAAATCACTAAGTAAATACAGCTGATGTTTCTTCCCTAATCAAATGATTGATGAATACTTGGTACCAGAAAAGCAACCAAAAAAAAAAAAAAAAGGGTGCCTGGTATGAGCATCAACTTGTGGCAGTTTCACTTTGCTAATTGATAAATCCATCTCAGAATGGCTCCAGAAGGAACATGGGAGTAGATGACCAGTGAGACCTAGACCTTGGACTCAGTATTTTAAACAATTAACCATGTTACTCTGGGCAAGTTATGTAACTTCCCATTAGTAAAATGAATAAATAACCCCTCTCATTTCCTCCCAATCCTATGGCCTTTTCTGAATCTAATAATCCATTCCTTCTTTTGATAAAAATTGCATTGATTATAAGCCTAAAGCTTATGGAACTTTTGTATTTTGTTCTATATATATCATTCAACTCCATACTGACTCCACTTAACAATGGTTACAGAGAGAAAATAAAATGAGCTTTCAGAAAGAAGCACACAAAACCAACAACCATTTAGAGCCCAAACAGTCTCATTTCAGCAGCCTCTTTAGAAAATGAAGTCTCTACTTAGGCTACTCACAGGTGTTAAAAAGTTACAGTAAGCACCGAGTATTAAAACTGTAATAAGTAGAGCTATTAATTTCCTAAGTGCAAGCAAAATGTGCACTCTTCATTACTTGATACATCAGATAATTTTGTTTCTCTAAGTACATTTAAGGTTCTTGGCCTGCCCTGCACTTTATGATGAAAATTGCAGCACTAAACAATTAGATGATGGGGGAAAGGAACGCATACTCCACTTCTACAGGCTTTTTTCTGCAGAGGTTCAGAAAGTAGCAAAGCACTTCAGTGAGGGAATTTTTAAAAGTCATTTAGTAGCACAGCCCACTGAAGGAGCAAAAAAATCACTATCTTCCAGCTGAAAGACTCTATGGATTCTTTACCTTGGATAGCGCCTCCAGTTTATAAATGAAGAAATTAAGTCTTGAAAGGATAAGCAACTTTTTTTCTTTTTTAAAAATATTTATTTATTTGAAAGTCAAAGTTACACTGAGAGAGGAGAGGGAGGGGGAGAGGGAGAGAGGGAGGGAGGTCCACCATCTGCTGGTTCACTCCCCAACTGGTCGTAAAGGCCAGAGCCGTGACAATCTGAAGCCAAGAGCCAGGAGCTTCTTCCGGGTCTCCCACATGGGTGCCAGGGGCCAAGGACTTGGGCCATCTTCTACTGCTTTCCCAAGCCATAGCAGAGAGCTGGATCGGAAGAGGAGCAGCTGGGACCAGAACCGGCGCCCATATGGCATGCTGGCGCGTCAGGCCAGGACGTCAACCTGCTGCGCCACAGAGCTGGCCCCAAGGATAAACAACTTTCACATTCTACCTCATAGCCTCAGTAGAACATAGGGAAAACAGCACTTTGGAGAGTGAGTCACAACCCCCGGGGTTCAAGTCTAGACTCTGCTACTGTTTAGCTAACTGGCCAAGCAGCACAGTATGACTGAAGAGAATACTCTCAGTTACCCACATACCAATTGTGCAATTTCGGGCCTTGGGTTCGTCATCTGTAAATTGGGGCTGGGATTATACTGGATAATCCTGAAAGTCTCTTCCAGCTCTAAGAGTCAGTACTTTTGGGATCAATATTGTGGTGTAGTGGGTAAAGCCACCGCCTGCAATGCCGGCATCCCATATGGGTGCTGGTTCACATCCTGGCTACTCTGCTTCCAATCCAGCTCCCTGCTAATGGCCTGGGAAAGCAGCAGAAGACGGCCCAAATGTCTGGGCTCCTGCCACCTATATGGGAGACCTGGAAAAAGCTCCTGGCTCCTAGCTTTGGCCTGGCCCAGCTCTGGCTGTCACAGTCATCTGGGGAGTGAACCAGCAGATGAAAGATCTCTCTGTGTCTCTCCCTAACTCTTTCAAATAAATAAATCAATCCTTTTTTTTAAAGAGTTAGTACTTCTACATGGCACCTGCTTACGTGCATGCCGACCAACTTTGTCATCAGTCACGACTCTGAGGGGGTTCACCTGAATGCAAAAGCAACTGTGACGAAGTTATGTGCAGATAAACACACACACACACACACACACACCCCATCAAGAGAGGACTAAATGGAAGAGCAGAAAAGGAATGTGAAGCAAAAACAAACAAAAACCCAACCTACTTCTAAGTTTACCAGCAAGGGAAGCAGAATTAAATAGAGAAATCCATTAAAATAAACAGAACAATACTGAAGACGACAGATCACAGGAGCCAAAGAAATGCAAAGATAAGTGATGAAAAGAAGAAAAAAATCTAAAGGTACATAGAAACTCTATTATAACACTATTTTTAAAGGACTGTGGGCTTAGAAAAGAAATCCAGGAATAGCTGTAACCTACTTTGTGAAATCAGAAACCTGCCATTTTTGTATAGCCAAAGAGACTCCCCCAAATGGACCTTTAAACAGATATACTAAAAAAGTCAATTCATCCTTATACAAAACCATGGGGGTACCATGTTTGAGTCTGGCTGTCCTGACTGAAGGAGGAACATCAACAGCAGGACAATTAATGTGACCAGAGAGGCTTGAAGGCTGTGCTACTGTTATATAAGCCAACAAAGAAGAGGCCCCTTCAATCTTCAGAGATGAGGGACAAGTAAAAGCACAATGGAAACTCAATAAATCCTAGAAGAATTCCTGAAGTCTGAGATCTGTTTTGGACATAAAAAGGAACCACGGTGAAATCATGACTGGCCAGAATGCTCAAGTCTGTTAATCGAGCTCCTCGTTTAATCAAGGGTTGGAAGTTTTCTTTTAAGGCTTCTCTTACAGAGAAATCAGACTCTTAACTTTAAGGACTCAATATTATGAACTCTTGTGTTGTACAAAATAGGAGACCAGAGGACTTTGGATCCAGAAGTCAGTCTAGAGCTTTCTAGTGTCTGGGAAAAAACAAGAATGAAGTAATTTGGAGGAACGCAGAGATGCTCAGTTAAACATTTTCTAATAATTAAGAGCAAATATGCTAATTCCAACAGAAAAATATTTATTTATAGAAAATACAAGCAATAGCAGACAGGAATGCAAGCAATTTTCATATAAAAACAAAGACACAACCTAAATTCCATCTTACACTGGACTGCTGCACAGCTGTGACAAGTGGGGAGGAACTCTCCTCATTTTACCATCTGTACATTCAAGGAGAGACTGAAAAGCCCAAAGATACAAAAGGAAGATCCAAATGTATGTCAAACAAATTCTAGATTACAGGCTCTCTTAAAGTAAAAGTTGAACAAATTATATTTTTAATTCTTGCTTGTCCAAAGCTGTCTAGTCTAGATCAGTGATCTTGTATTATTTAATAAACTGAAAACGAATGTGGGGTACGGGGGCGGGGAGGTAGGCATTTGCCATAGCGGTTAAGCGCTACTTGGGACAACCGCATCCTGGATCAGAATGCCTGGAGTTAAGTACCAACTCAGCTCCTGATTCCAGCTTCATGCTAATGCACACCCTAGGAGTTAGCAGCAGATGACTCAAGAACTCAGCTCCCTGCCACCTATCTGGAAGACTGGGATTGAGCTCCAGGCTCCTGGCTTTGGCCTGGTCCAGTCCTGGCTATTGTGGGCATTTAGTGAGTGAACCAGTAGACAGGAGATTAATCTCTCTCTCTGTCTCTCTCTCTCTTTTCACCTTTCAAAAAATACTAAAAATTTTCTAAAATTTGAAGACAGGGTCCAGGATTGTGGTACAGTGAATTAAACCTCTGCCTGCAAATACCAGCATTCCACATGAGCACTGGTTTGAATCCCACCTGCTCCATTTCCAATACAGCTCCCTGCTAATGTGCCTGGGAAAACAGTGAAAGATGACCCAAGAACTTGGACCCCTGCTATCCACGTGGAGACCTGGATGGAGTTCCACATTCCTGGAATTAGCCTGGTCCAGTCCTGGCCATTGTGGCCATTTGGGGAGTGAACCAGTAGATGGAAAATTGATCTCTCTCTCTCTCGCTCGCTTTCTGTGTGTGTGTGTCTCCATCTGTCTCTGTAACTCTGCCTCTAAAATAAAAAACAGTTTAAAAAATTTGAAGACACCACTCATTCATACACATATGTATGTGAATTATTCAATGGTGATAGATTATCATCTAAACATCAAATTTCACTATACAAGATTACAGTTACAGGAAGAGTAAGAAAAGTAGGGTAAGTTTATAATTATATGTAGTCTTAAAAATGTTAACTAATCTCTAGTATCTCTATAGTCTATAGTCATTTTTTTCTCTCCAGAAAATCCAAATAATAAGCAGAATTAATTCAATGAAGACTTCTGATGGGTTATATATTAACTAGTCAACATTTCTCTTTGGAAACCTACATTAATAGACATAATACCGGGCCAGTACTGTGACATAGTGGGTAAAGCCACCGCCTGCAGTGCTGGCATCCCATATGGGTGCCGATTCAAGTCCCGGCTGCTCCATTTCCAATCCCGCTCTCTGCTATGGCCTGGGAAAGCAGTAGAAGATGACCCAAGTCCTTGGGCCCCTGCACCCACGTGGGAAGACCCAGGGGAAGCTCTTGCCTCCCAGCTTCACATCAGTGCAGCTCCAGCCGTTGCAGCCAACTGGGGAGTGAACCAGCAGATGGAAGACCTCTCTCTCTCTGCCTCTCCTTCTTTCTCTGTATAACTCTGACTTACAGATAAATAAATAAATCTTAAAAAATAAAAATAAAAAAATGAAATACATAATACCATCATTCAGGGTAACATTAAGAATTATCTGAGGGGCAGGCATTGTGGCACAGAAGTTAGGCTGTTGCTTAGGATGCCTGCATCCCTTATCAGAGTGCTTAGATTATGTCCTGTCTCCACTTTCCACCCAGCTTCCTGATAATGTGCACACTGGGAGGCAGCAGGTGATGGCCCAAGTACTTGGGACTAACATTCCTGCTACCCACCTGGGAGACCCAGAGAGAATTCCTGGCTCCTGGCTTTGGCCTGGCCCATCCTTAGCTGTTGCAAACATCTAGGCAATTAACTTTTCTCTCCTTCCCCACCCCCTTCTCTTTCTGTAACTCTTTCCAATAAATAAATAAACATTTAAAAAATAATTCATTATCTGATACTTCAAATTTACAATGAAGCGTCACAAGCAGAAGTCATCAGAACAGGAAAAAAATTAAGTAAGCTCAGATAAAAATCTGTCATGCTTCCTTTTAACAGCAGGGTTTTTTCTGTTGAAAGATTTATTTATTTATTTATTTGGAAGTCAGAGTTACAAAGAGAAGGGGGGAAGGAGAGGGAGTGGGAGGGGGAGGGGGAGGGGGAGGGAGAGAAAGATACTGATCCTCCATCCATTGGTTCATTTCCCAAATGGCTGCAATAGCCAGGACTGGGTCAGGCCAAAGCCAGAAGCTTCTTCACAGTCTCCCACATGGGTGGCAGGGGCCCAACACTTGTGCCATATTCTGCTGCTTTTCCAGGCATGTTAGCAGGAAGCTGGATCGAAAATGGAGCAGCTTGGACACAAACTGGTACCCATATGGGACGCCAGTATCGCAGGTGGCAGCTTTTCCCATGCCACACCAGCCCCTAACAGTTTTTATCCCCAGCAGGAAGAATCATAGGTAAATACTCTGACAAATGATATGATAGTCATATTAGCTAACAATCTAAGAAAAAAAAAAAAAACCTGGAAAAGATGAAGCCAGAAAGATAAGAATATTAAAAATCAGAAGAAGAAAAGTGATGAAGAATTTTGTGTATTTTTGAATTAACTCTCTTTTTAGTGTGGAAGTCATTCATTGACCTATAATTTTAGTATAAAAATTTAGTAAAAATTTTAGTAAAATTTAGTAAAAATTTTAGTATAAAAATTGCTCTTCTTCACAAAGAGATTAACACTTGATTCTTTCATGTAAGAAATAACAGTTTCTATTATAACATAAATTGTGTTATCTGTAAACTTATTTTCATAATTTTAGTTTCATTTTTCCAACTTAAAGTACCAATTTATTATGAAATTTTGGTTCTCATTTTAAATAGTGATCTATTATCCTGGGAAGATAATAAAGAACTCTCGAACTAAAATTGTGGCCTACCTTAAAATAGAGTTTCAAAAACATTTTATATAAATTTGTGGAAACATATGAATTTAACAAAAAGGTTTGACATTACCCTAATCTTTAAAGCTACCAGGAGGGCCGGCGCCACGGCTCACTTCCGCCTTCGACGCCAGCACCTTGGGTTCTAGTCCCGGTTGGGGTGCTGGATTCTGTCCCCTGGTTGTTCCTCTTCCAGTCCAGCTCTCTGCTGTGGCCCAGGAAGGCAGTGGAGGACGGCCCAAGTCCTTGGGCCCTGCACCCGCACGGGAGACCAGGAGGAAGCACCTGGCTCCTGGGCTTTGGATCTGTGCAGCGTGCCAGCCGTAGCGGCCATTTGGGGGGTGAACCAACGGAAAAGGAAGACCTTTCTCTCTGTCTCTCTCTCTCTAACTCTGCTTGTGAAAGAAACAAAGAAAGATAGAAAGAAAGACAGAAAGATAGACAGACAGAAAAGCAAGCAAGCAAGCAAGCTACCAGGAGTTAATATATACCCTCACAAATTATTCCTTGATATCATCAGTGATAAAACACTTGATTAGCTTGAACTTGGGTCAGATCAAATACAGTTTGTACTTCAGTTTAATAATGTTTTTACAGGATTATTTTATCATCACAGAGATTTTTATGGAATGGATTTAGAATAATCACTATCATATCAAAAGAACATTTTTAGAGTAAAAAAGATTAAAGAGACTATATAACAATTAAGGCAATATCATCATGATACTCTGTTAAAACTTTTTATTTATTTGAGAGTCAGAGATACAGAAAGACAGATAGACAGCTCCTATCTGCTGGTTCACTCCCCAGATGTCCACAACGACTGGGGCTGGAGCTGCGAGCTGGGAACTCAATCTTGTATCTCCCACACAGGTGGCAGGAACCCAACCACTTCATCACTGCTGCTTCCCAGGGACAGGAAGCTGAAGTCAAGAGCCGCAGTTAAAATTGAACCCAGGTACTCTGATGTGGGACACGGGCTTCTTAACTGTTATCTTAAGCATTAGGCTAAATATTGACTCTTTATTATCATTATCATTGGTCTGACTGAAAATTGAGATAATAAATCGATTCAGAATTAAATGGTTTACATAGAGGTTGAATGAACAGGTTCACCTGTATGAGACTATGTATACTTCATACTCCAAAAGGGTTGTTCACAACACATGTACCCTTTCTTTCTATTAAGCAAGATCTATTTACTCTGGCAAGAGGAAAAGTGTAGAGATAAAAAACAGAGCACTAGCTCATGCAGGGAAAACTGGAAACAGTAGGAAAGTGGGCCTATAACATGACTAGAACTACAAAGTGTAGGCGTCCTTGGATATGTCTGCAGATTCTGTCACAGAAGGGTTCTGGCATGTACAGGCATTAATAGGTGTACACTAATCTACTGGTGTACAGTGGGTGATAAAGCTGCATGCCTGTGAGGGACAGTGAGCAATAATGGCTTGGCAGAGATGACTGCAGAGTAGATTAATGTTTTGTCAGCTCAGCAAATTATCATTTCCATGTTTGGACTACTCAGCCCCTCCCAGATGCCACAGCTAAAAACAATCTCCCCTCAAAATGATATGAGTTCCATATCTCCGTTCAGTTACTGTTCTCTATTCTGATCATTATTGAGTTATAGGTCTTAATTCTACAAATAAGTGGAAAGTTTCTTGAACCTTCTTCATAGCTCTTACAGCACCTGGCTTAGGGCTCATTGAAATTCAATGAACACATTACTGACCACCACTCTGACATAGGTCAAAAATACCATATAACTGAAGCAAAGAATTGGTATGCACAGACTATAGATAATAAAGAATATGGCAGTTTTTTTTTTAAAGCAATGGCATACATGGCCTAGATTGCACTCCTTTTTATAACTTTAATCGCAACTATTATTTCTGTTGATAACTGATGCTTGCTGGTGTGCCCTACAAGATGAATGCACAGCCAGAAATCTTTACATGCATTCGAAGGTGGTACTTTGATCTACTGTAGCAACCACTCTTTTAAGGAGATCATCATTGTCTCTTGGCTACCTGTCTTTGGTCCAAAGTCACTGCTCAAATAGCTCATTTCCAATGGTCTCACAGTGGGTTGGCCTGGACCTACTGCTTGGTGTTAGATCTCATATACCATTTGAAGAATGTACCCCCCCACCCCCACCCCAGAACAAGCTAAAAGCTGTTTTTATTGCCTTTCATTAAGGCTGCCCACACAATGGCTGCTAATACTATTGATCCTATCTACCCTGTGACTTTTTTGTTAGCCAGATCTTTGCATTACTTTATGTGTGTTAAGTATCTGAGGTCAGGGCAATGAAACTGATCTTAAATTTAGAAGCCGGTATCTTAGAATTCTTAGAAAATGTGTGCTGAAGAAGGTAGGTTATCACTGCTGTTTTCATGCTTCTCGTTAAACCTTAAGGCTGAAGCTACGCTGGTACCTCTTGCTCCTGCACCACTGCTTTTCTTTTTATTTATTTATTTATTTATTTATTTATTTATTTATTTATTTTTTGACAGGCAGAGTGGACAGTGAGAGAGAGAGACAGAGAGAAAGGTCTTCCTTTGCCGTTGGTTCACCCTCCAATGGCTGCCGCGGATGGCGCGCTGCGGCCGGCGCACCGCACTCATCCGATGGCAGGAGCCAGGTGCCAGGTGCTTTTCCTGGTCTCCCATGGGGTGCAGGGCCCAAGCACTTGGGCCATCCTCCACTGCACTCCTGGGCCACAGCAGAGGGCTGGCCTGGAAGAGGGGCAAACGGGACAGAATCCGGCGCCCCAACCGGGACTAGAACCCGGTGTGCCGGCGCCGCAAGGCAGAGGATTAGCCTGTTGAGCCACGGCGCCGGCCGTCTTTTTTTTTTTAAGATTTATTTATTTATTTGAAAGTCAGAGTTACACAGAGAGAGGAGAGGCAGAGACAGGTCTTCCATCCAATGGTTCACCCCCCAATTGGCTATGTCACAGCGCTGGCACCTTCAGTGGCTCATTTTTTAAAGCCACCCAAATATAGCCAAGTAGAGAAACTAATTGTGAAATTTTGCATGGCCTGTATGAGTTGTAGGCAACATTTTTTCCAAACATTTTTGGACAGAGACCCATAGTAGAAATGTTATGTCCTAACCCAGTGTCCACACACATACCATACAGTATGTAATTGAAGCAAAAGTGTTTCAAAAACTACTTTATTGCAGTAGTGGAAGGTACTAAATTTCTATTCTCTCCTATTAATATAAATTTATATAAATGCCTCTTATAGCATCAAATATTGGTGGTGATTTCACCACCAATGCATTACAGCCTGGTATTTGAAAAACATTGGTGGTGCCGGTGCTGTGGCTGGCCTGAAGTGCCGGCATCCCATGTGGACGCCGGTTCTAGTCCCGGCTACTCCTCTTCCAATACAGCTCTCTGCTATGGCCTGGAATATCAGTAGAAGATGGAACAAGCCCTTGGGCCCCTCTACCTGCGTGGGAGACCCAGAAGAAGCTCCTGACTCCTGGTTTCAAATTGGCCCAGCTCTGGCCATTGAGGCCATCTGGGGAGGGAACCAGCAGATGGAAGACCTCTCTCTGCCTCTCTGTAACTCTGCCTTTCAAACAAATAAATCATTTTTAAAAAATACGAACCACTGAAAAGCTTAATTTTAAGCTTTCTTGACCAGCATAAGGTAATTTTAATAGTACATTTGAAGTGGCCTCGGTGTATGTGTGACCAAGGCCTCCAAGTACGATATTTCTTCTTGAAAAGCTTTCATTCTCCCAATGAGTTATTCAGAATATAAAATCACTCCCCCAACACTGACTACCACTTATCCTTGTATTACTGACTGTTCCTGGAAGCTGGCGATCACAGTAACCAATACTGAACCTTTCACACAACACTCTTGTATGAACCACAGAAGTATTTACTTCAAATTACTTTTCTTTTTTCATCTGACTTATATTTAGAAACAGCACAAGTAATAGGTTTTCTACACAGCCTTTGGGAGCAAGATTTCTAATACTGATTTTCCCTTAACATACAAGATGCGTTTTTTTTAATATCAAGAAATTTGAAAAGATTCATTCACACAAGAAACATTTCTTAGTTGCAAAGTAAAGCATGACAATTAATATAGTATATTCAATTTCTTAAGACTATGACTTTGCAATCTCAGAAACAGCCTAATCATGTAGATCCCACCTTTATCACAATTTACAAAAACTTAATAAAGAAGGAGAAAGTATATATATATATACCTTCACTGTCCTTGAATTTCTTAATTGCCACAATTTCATGTGTTTCCTGCAAAGGAAAAGAAACAGAAGGAAAGTCATTCTCTAATGTTTTTCCAAGTGGGGATCCCAATTGCCTGGGAGGTATATTCTAAGACAAATTAGTAAAAACCTAGAATACAAATAAAAGATCAACCTCCTCCCCAGCCTCTCATTTCTTGTTCAAAAATTCGCTTTCTTACCATCTTGCAGACATTGTTAAGGAAGGAAAAGGGAAGAGGGTGGAGGCAAAAAGTAGAGATTACAATAGAGTATGCATGACACACATGTTCACTGTGCTTCCAAGCCGAAAGGGCTTCTGTAACGCTTTGTTGCTGGTGGCAGAATCTTTTCCAGCTTCGCTTGTCTTTTCCTAACGAACATTACCTAGTAGTTCACCCTACTGATATTCATGGTTATTGCCAAACCAAAGTGAGATAAACATTCTGTCACCAATAATCACCTTCCTCCTGCCTTTATCTCATCTGAATTAACAAAAATAGTTCGGGAGCAGAATTCTATTTTAAACGAGAATGACATTTTTTTTTCTTTTCTTGGTTGGGAGAAGCAAATAAGGGCAGGAAAGGAAATGGAAATGCTACAAATTAACTATTACTAAGCTGAATAAGTTGTATCTAGTACTGCTCTATAAAATGAATTAAAATGTTTTGGGAGTAAGTAATTAGTATAACATCTTCAAAGCTAAGATGTCAGATAGAGAGCTTCTGAATGACTCAGGCCTGCTTTTTTTTTTTTTTTTACTCTAAGCAGGTATACTTTCAGATCCAATCTTTAAATAAAACATTGTCCCTGCATCAGAACAGACTTTAAAACTGCACACAACACCAGCCAATAGCCAACAAGGTATATACCATTAACTGACTTAGAGCATGAGCTCTTCTCCCAAGCAAAGGGAATCGTGGAAGGAAGGGAGCACGAGAGGGAGGGAGGTGGAGGAGCAAGGAGGGGGCGAGAGACACCATTCAATCATTGTGTGTGTGTGTGTGTGTATGTGTGTTAAATATCTACTTATTTATTTGAAAGGCAGGTACAGAGCAGGAGAGGCAGAAGCAGAGGCAGAGAGAGGAAGGGAGGGTGGGAGGGAGCGAATGGGAGGGAGGGGAGGAGGAGGGGGAGAGGGAGAGAGAGGTCTTCCATCCACTGGTTCACTCCCCAAATAGCCACAATGGCCAGGGCTGGGCCACACCAAAGCCAGGAGCCAGGAGCTTCTTCCAGGTCTCCCATGTGGGTACAGGGGGCCAAGGACTTCAGCCATCTTCCACTGCTCTCCTAGGCCACCAGCAGGGAGCTGGATCAGAAGCAGAGCAGCTGGGATTAGCTCCAGTGCCCATATGGAATGCCAGCGCTGCAGGCAACAGGTTAACCCACTAGGCCACAGCACTGGCCCCTGAATCATTGGGATTTAAGACAAAGTGACACCTATGTCTGTAAATTAAACCATTTCTGGTTCTCCTCTGCCTGTTGACAAAAGATCAGCTTTCATATCTGTTACCATTATTTTTATTGTACATTTTTGTGGGGCATGGTGTGATATTTCATTACATGAATACAATGTGTAATGATCAAACAGGGTAGTTAGCATTTCCATTTTCTTCAAACTTTTTATAAGTTTTTGATTAGCATGTGATAATGGTACATGCCTCTGGGGTGCCACGTGGCACTCTAAAACAAGTATACAACGAGGAGGAATAGACAGAATTACAGGATACAGAAAATGTTTGGGCTACAACTCATTTGTACATTTGTGGATCTGCTGATTGAAAGACATGGAGTCTTCCAGGTACTTTCTGATGTAACTACTTTATTACTGAAAAGAAGTAACTGTTGACTCCAAGTAACTTGGGACATTATCAGCTATAATATTAGCACACAGATAGTACCTACAGAATAACTGCAAGAACTAACTATGACAAATCTCTTGCTTTGCTCACAGCACAAAGGAGGGGGGAGTATGATGTGCTTCAGGGAATAGAGTCTCTTTCCTTGTCGCTTTCTCAATATGGTTTCTGTACAGTATTAACTTAAAGAATGAAACCAAATAAATGAAATTTTCTACATAAAATTTATTTGATGTTGAGTAGAAACACATTCAATTAAGGGCAGAAATGTTAGAAGAATTTAACATTTCACTTGTACTTAAATCGCTAATAAAAATAATATAAAATAACTACAGAAAATATAAAAAGAACATAAAGGGTATAGAGACTATAAAGAAGACATCAAAAATATTACTCTAATTCTTGCTAACATTTTGGTATATTTTTTCCAATAAATTGTTCTCAATTCAGAATAGTAATACGAGTGTATTTATTCAAAATGGTTAGAATCAGAAGTGTTTCAGATTTTGAGTCTTCTGGATTTTGAAATATTTAAATGGCCTTTACTATTTGAGCATCCCCAATCTCAAAATTCCAAAATTCAGAATCCTCTCAAATTGAAACAATTTGAACCTGCCATTGAAGTTGAAAAACTTTCAGATTTCAGGATTACAAATGCTCAACCTGTTTTATATCTTGTTGTATGTTGCTTTTATTTCACTTGATATTTCATAAGCAATATTTAGTTTAATTAATTAGAAAAGCAGAACGAGCGAGAGCAAGAGATCTTCTACCTGCTTTTTCACTCCCCAGATGCCTACAAAAGCCAGGGCTGGGCCCAGCTGACACCAGGAGCCAGGAACTACATCCGGGTCTTCCATGTGGATGGCAGGAACTCAAGTACTTAAGCCATCAGCTGTTGTTTCCCAGCATGTACATTAGCGGGAAACTGGCTCTGAATTGAAGCCGGGACTCATACGGGATGCAGGGGTCCCAAGCAGGGGCTTAACCCACTTAACAACATCCACTCTCATTTAATAATTTTTTTAAGATTTTTTTTTTACTTATTTGACAGAGTTAGACAGTGAGAGAGAGAGAGAGACAGACAGACAGACAGAGAGAAAGGTCTTCCATCCGCTGGTTCACTCCCCAGATGGCTACAACAGCCAGAGCTGCGCTGATCCGAAGCCAGGAGCCAGGTGCTTCTCCTGGTCTCCCATGCAGGTGCAGGGGCCCAAGGACTTGGGCCATCCTCCACAGAACTCCCGGGCCACAGCAGAGAGATGAACTGGAAGAGGAGCAACTGGGACTAGAACCTGGTGCCCATATGGGATGCCGGTGCCACAGGTGGAGGATTAACCAAGTGAGCCATGGCAACGGCCCCTCATTAAATAATTTTTAAAACCACAATTTAAAAATTATTTTAAATTATTAAGTGTATGTATTTCTGGGGTACAGTGTAACAACTTAGTATCCATATAAATATAATATCAGGTTAGTTGGAATTTCCAAAACATTTGCATTTCTAAAACATTTTAAAAATTGTTTTAAATTTTTAAATTTAAATGGAAGAGAGATCTTCCATCCACTGATTAACTCCCCCAATACCAGCGACAGCCAGGGCTGAACCACACTGGAGCCAGGAGTTCCATCCAGGTCTTCCACAGGGTTAGTAGGGACCTACGTACTTGAGCTACCATCCACTGGCTTCCTAGGGTGTACATTAGCAGGAAAATGGATCAGAAGTAGAGCTAGCACTCAAACACAGCACTCTGATATGGGATGGCAAGTGTCCCACACAACACCTTAAAAACCATAAAAAAAGCACAATCCTAATTGGGACATATTTATAGGGTATAGTATGATATTTCAGTAAGAATATAAAATGTGTATGGATCAAATTGGGGTAATCAACATTTTCACCTCCTTATCATCACGTCATTGTTTGGATCTTTGAGTTCCTCTTATATATTTACTTATTAAAAACTGATAGGTAGGGGCCGGCGCCACAGCTCAATAGGCTCCGCCTGCGGCGCCGGCACCCCAGTTCTAGTGCCGGTTGCTCCTCTTCCAGCCAGCTCTCTGCTGTGGCCCGGGAGTGCAGTGGAGGATGGCCCAAGTGCTTGGGCCCTGCACCCACATGGGAGACCAGGAGAAGCACCTGGCTCCTGCCTTCGGACCAGCGCGGTGCACCGGCTACAGCGCACCGACTGCAGCAGCCATTGGGGGGTGAACCAACAGAAAAGGAAGAACTTTCTCTCTGTCTCTCTCTCACTGTCCACTCTGCCTGTCAAAAAAAAAAAAAATTGATAGGTAGGACTGGTTGTGGTATAGTCGGGTTGGGCCGCAGCTACCTGTGACACTCGCATCCCATACAGGTACCAATTGGTATCCTGGCTGCTCCACTTCTGATCCAGTTCCCTGCTAATGGCCTGAGAAAGCAGTAGAAGATGGCCCAAGTACTTGGACCCCTGCTACCCATGTGAGACTCAGATGAAGCTCCTGGCTCCTGGCTTCAGTCTGGCCCAGCCCCAGCCACTGTAGCTATTTGGGGAGTGGAACAGTAGATGGAATCCATTGATCTTCCCTCCTACATCCCCCCTCCCAACTCTGACTTTCAAAGAAATAAATAACAATTTTTTAAAAATCGATAGGTCATTATGAACTATAGTCACTCCACTGTGCTGTAGAACTTATTTATTTTACCTATGTTTTGGTACCCATTATCCAACCTTTCCCTATTCCTTCCTCATTCCCATCTTTCCCAGCCTCCAATAACCACTATTCCACATTCAGGTTGACTGTTTTTCTAGCTTCCATGTAAGCCAGAACATGTGGTATTGTCTTTCTGTGTCTGGCTTTATTCACTTAATATAATGTTCTCCAGTTCCATCCATTTTGCTGCAAATGATAGGATTTCATTCATTTCAATGGCTGAATAATATTCTAATGTGTTTATACACCACATTTTCCTTATTTATTTATCCATTGATAGACTTCTAGATCGATTCCATATCTAATCCAAGCTGATTTAATTTACTTTGGATATATATATATCCAAAGTATGTATATATATATATATATATATATATATATATATATATATATACACATACCAGTAGTGGGATAGCTGGATCATATGGTAGATCTATTTTTAGATTTTTCAGAAACTTTCATACTGTTCTCCGCAACAGCTACACTAATTTATATTCCCAACAGCATATAAAAGTTCCCTTTTCTTCACATCCTCTTCTGTATTTTTTTTTACCTTTTTGACTATAGCCATTCTAACTGGGGTGAGATTATCTCATGCTGGATTTGATTTCATTTCCCTGATAGATCTTGTTGGAACATGTTATAACAAATTAGTATGAGTTCATTTTGGTGAAAAAAAATCAAAATCTATGCATAGCTTTTACATAGTAAGCATTTTCATAAACTTTTTGAAGACCTTTCATATATATATGGATTTTAAATTTTTCCTGCACCTGAACTTAAATTTTCATAATTGCATAATTTTTTCACATCTGCATCATGAGTGCATAGAACAGAAGGCACACAGGAGGTGTTCAATAAACATTTAATAAATATGCATTTATTGACTAAATTATTCAAAACTCCTGCATCAATTTTGTTCTTCACTTTTTTCATCTTTGGTTTCTTTATCTTCCCTCCCTATCTCAGGCAGCTCTGCATTTTTTGCTTTGTTTCAGCTTGTTCTCTCTGTAGAGGTTATATTCTCCTCATTCTCTGTCAGGAGACTAAGCACATGTCTTAACTTCATCTGCTTATTACAAAAAACAATTTTCATAACTATATATTGCTTCTAAAGCTTCACTCTTTTTTTTAACCTCATGGCTTTTCACAGTGTTTTCTCCTGTTCCTCTCCCTTTCTTAAACTCACACTTATTTACATGGAAAGAAACTCACCAGGACTGGCATCTGGCAGCAAAAGGGGTAGTTGGAGTTTTCAGTCACATTAACTTCAAATACAGGTTAACATACTGTGAGCCCCATTTCAAAAATCTAGACTCCTAGCCAGCACTCTTCTCCTTGAGGCTGGCCAGTCTGAGACTGGTTGCTTACACAAAGTTTTCTGAATTAGCCAGAGGAGCACACGCCACTTGCTGTTGCCCACCTAGCACAACGTGCTCCCACCCCTCCACACCTGCTCACACTTCTCTGTGAGGGACTAAACACCCTAGGATTGCTGCATTCCTCTTCCAATCCTTCTTAATTTCTTGCTTTACTGTGACAAAGGAACAAAGCCTAAATGCAGCAGTACTGGTTCGAGGTACTTACTATGGAGTCGAGAACGGGAAGTACTGTTAAACCAGGTTTCAGGGATACCCAGCTGAACCTTTCCGATGCATGTTAACGTCTGGACTGGGCCAAACCATTTGTAAAGCTTCCCCTAAATCATCTAGGAACTGAGAACAACATCCAGTCCCGTTCTTATAAAACAGCCTGACTTTGGTTACAATTCCTAACAACTAAATGATGTAACTACCACACAATTTCAACTTTAAATGCAGCCACCATTTTGAAAAACTCGAGAGCAAATTTTCAAGGCTGCACTGCTTAATTCTGTTTTCCCAAACTGCAATCCTAATTAGCCTCAAATAAATCTAATTTTCTTTGTTCTTATCTAGGTTAACTTTATTTGTGGTTGACACTTATCTGGAGTGTTGTGGTCCTGAAAAGATGTGAAAATACAGACGCCAATATGATAGGGACTAGGAACTGCAGCTCTGGCCGGGTCAGCGGTTACCTCGGGGAGATGACTGCTTTTTTTTCAGCACTCATGGGCATAGGCCCAAGTCTTTTTCTACTCCCTTTGGATACTTTGCCCAATTGGGTCCACAAAGTAGAATAAATAGCTTTTCAATCCATTACTGCTAATGAAATAGACTCTTTCTAGACTTTGCTAATAATCCTTGATGTTTAGTTTCTTAATTTATGAACTGTTACAAGTTTGTTTTTGTTTTAAAATATCTTCACAGTGTATAATGGAAAGGTAGGAGGTGATACACCAAGCTTTATTACTTTTTCTCTCACTACCCTGATATGCTATATATAAGTACAAAGAAGAAAAATATATGAAAAATAATTCTGAAGAACTGTGCTTTAAACTCAATTTATTCACGAAAGGATGCTATTGCCCCCATAACGTCTGCAACAGAATGTCACCAGCTGTTGTTAGCAAGATAGGCATAATCTGCTACTTGTTTCAGTATAGTTACATGCTGACATTTTAAGCAATAAACTAAGAATGTGATAAAGTATATCAGTAATTAATTAATGATAATTCCATACCTCACCCTTAATTCTACCTCCAAAATTGGAAATAGATTACTTTGGAATGCAAAAAGAAACATTAGGTAACTTTTAGATAAAAGTAACTGAATTGTACTACTATCTCCATGAATGAACAAAGTATATCAGGGATTTAATATTTCCCAAAATAAATTTCCTCAACTGAAAAAAGCAAAATTAGATAAAGAGTGCAAACAAAATGTTATGAGTAATAAATACAAAAATATCTGGAGGGGCTACAGGCCTCACAGTACTTTCAAGATCTCTACCTTAAAAATCAAGCCTCGATCCCTAAATAACCATACTGCACAGACTTGTAACCACAAACTCACTCCTGTTACCGACTGGCAAAACCTCTTAAGTCTCGGTATTCAACACATTAATTGTCCCTCAAGTAAGATTCTGGCAAAGCAACTAATTGGTATTAACAGCCATGAAATTTACTGTTATTTAAAATGTAGTTACATAACTTAATTATGCTCTAGTATAGTGAATTGTTTATAATTGATCATACAGTATGTAAGGACACAACAGAAGTCATTGTTTTACATGTTTTGCTAAGTTAAAATTATCTAACACACATCATAAAACAGAAAAAAACTACTGATTCTGTTATACTATTCATGGATTAAAGCATTTCAAAGATTAGACTCTATCATTCGGTTTCTAA
The DNA here is from genome assembly GCA_949820135.1 of Sylvilagus floridanus. Taxonomy (NCBI): domain Eukaryota; kingdom Metazoa; phylum Chordata; class Mammalia; order Lagomorpha; family Leporidae; genus Sylvilagus; species Sylvilagus floridanus. The sequence goes on from OX463223.1 coordinate 126,070,288, forward strand.
CTACTCTCTGAGGAAGCCCTTCCATAGAAGAAATTCTTTTATTTCTTCAGCCAAACAGCAGGGAATACAATATAACAACTAAAGTATTTAAAATGTCTGTCCACATTTTATATGCAAATATCCCAACTGTCTAACTGCTTTCACACAATGAAATGCTCTTGCAGCAGGAGAAAAATCCTACAAACACAGACAGTATGACTTTGTAGACAGGTACAACATCTGAAAACGCTTTATTCTAAGGTTTATTCTGGTTTTCGGTTTTGGTTTTAAAGTTTGAGGGACACTCCCCAAATGCTTGCAACAGCCGTGGGTGGCAGGCTCAATAACTTGAGCCATTACTGCTACCTCCCATTCAGCTGGAATCAACAGCCGCAGCCAGGAATCAAACCAAGGTACCCCAATGTAGGACACAGGCATGACCGCTAGGTTACATGTCTGCTCCCAAGGTTATTATTTCAAATACTTTATCCTATACTAAGTATGCCCTGTGGATCATCTCATTTACCCTTCAAATCTTCACTCTGAGGAAGGGCTTACCATGCTCATTTTCCAAATGAAGATAGTGAGTTTTAATTAAGTTCCATAACCTGCCACCAAGATCACACAGCTAAGATGTAGTACAGCTAAGATTTTAAACTCAAGAAGACTGATTTTTGGATGCTATTTCTCAAGCATTTCCATTCTATCCTGTCTTTGTAAGTAATATGTGTGAATTTTATTGAAGAAAAGGATAGTTTCTGGAACATACTTACACACTTACATTACACACACACACACACACTGAGGGAAATCATTATTTTTCTTAAAAACAAATGTTAGCACTAACATATATTTCCCAATAGTTTTTAATCATGCTATTAAAATATTTATACAAAGTATATGTAAATGTTTTAATTATTTTAATTTTTACCTTTACATTCTGACTCATTTTATACAAATCTTCTAAAATAAGTTCCTTTTACATTGTGAGTAAAATTATAAAATGGGAGTAAATTCAAAGACAGGATACATCTATATCAGGTAGACTACAATAGAGCTAATACATCACATAAAGCACTGTGGTATAGTAGGTAAAGCCACTACCTGCAGTGCCAGCATCCCATATGGGTGCTGGTTCGAGTCCCAGCTGCTCCACTTCTGATCCAGCTCTCTGTTATGGCCTGGGAAAGCAGTAGAAGATGGTCCAAGTCCTTGGACCCCTGCACCCGCGTGGGAGACCTGGAAGAAGCTCCTGGCTCCTGGCTTCGGATAGGCGCAGCTCAAGCAAACCAGCAGATGAAAGACCTCTCTTTCTGTCACTGCCTCTGCCTCTCTGTAACTCTGCCTTCCAAATAAATAAATAAATCTAAAAACCTACCATAGTTGGCCAATACTGAGGTCAGATTGACTAGTAAATTTAAGTATTTCAGACCAAAGCAAGAAGGAAAAAATAGCAAGAGAGGAGGAGCATGTCAGTCAGTCAACTAACAAATGTCTACTGGACATTTACTTTATGTATGCTTCTCTGTTGCACTGAATGTCTCACAGGAACGAGTTAGCGAAGCTGCCTCATATACCCACTTACAACCTAGTGTGTGATTATGCATAGACAGTAAGTTAAAAATGTATGATACCAGTTAAAAAGTACAACAAACATTATATGATTTACCACAGGAATTCAAAAAAGGCTAACATGCAAATATAGAGAAAAACTAACTCCTTTCAGATTTAACAGTTGATAATATTTTCGGTGTATTTGCTTCTGATGTCTCTCTTGCCTTCTGAAATGCTTCAATCATTCCCATTCCCTCTCCATAGAGTAACTTCTACCCTCAAGTTGATGGGCATCATTCTCACACATGTTTTCATTGTTAAAAACTGGAGAGGACCAGGGTTTGATCTCCACCTCCTGGTCCTGACTTCAGCTTCCTGCTAGTGCAAGCCCTGAGAGGAAACAGTAACGGCTCAAGTTCTTGGCTTCCTGCCTCCACCCCAACATGGCAGAGCAGGACTGAGTCCCCAGCTACTGTGCACTAGCAGATGGGGGGTAGGGGGTGAAGAGCTGCCCTTATGCATTCTCTCTTTCAAATTAAATCTTTTTTTCAAGTCCAATGTTCAAGGTAAGACTGTGAGACTTGGGATCACCTAAATGGCTGACATCTAAGTGCCACAAATACAAGAACAAACATACATAAAAGTCTTGGATTACTTAGTTGACAAATGCAAACAAACCCACACACTCAATAAGCCTCCACAGGTACTTCTACGTGGACTAGTATAAGTGCCGCACTGGTTCAGTATCATTCTGAAGGGGCACTGACTGACAACATCAAAGGAAAAGGGGACTAGTTCACACTTAAAACGGATACACCTAGGCACATCTTGGGTGAATGTTTACCCAAGTGATTAAGATGTCTGCATGATATATCAGAGCACCCGGGTTCAATGGACAGCTACAGCTCCTGACTCCAGCAATTGGGTTCTTGCCATCCATGTGGGAAATCGGGACAGTGTTTCCAGCTTCTGCCCTTGGCTCAGCTCAGCCTCGGCTATTGCAGATATATGGGGAGTGAACCAGCAGATAGATGCTTTGTTTATCTATCTCTGCCATTCTCTGCCTCTCAAATAAAAAAAGGATACATCTTATTGTATGTGAGTGGCTACATTTTTGGATGCACAGTAGCCCCCTGTCTTATCCATACAGGATACATTGCAAGGCCACCAGTAGATGTCTGAAACCAGAGATAGTACCAAATCCTACATATACTTTTTTTCTACACATATATACCTATGATAAAGTTTAACTTACAAATTAGGTGCAGTATAACATTGTTAGTTTCACAACAATAATAAAATAGAACAATCAGAACAATATTTTATAAAAGTTATGCAACTATGTTCTTCCCTCAACTGCCGGTAGGATATACAGTGTGGATACAATAAACAAAGGCGTAGTTCACATCCTTGGTGGATCAGCATGAGATTTCATCCCACTAGTCAGAACAGTAATTAAAATGTATTCATTATCCTCCCAAATTCTTTCTATGAAGCCAGCATCACCTTAATCCCTAAGCTGGAAAAAGATGCAGCATTGAAAGAAAATTACAGACCAATATCCCTGATGAACATAGACCCCAAAATCCTCAATAAAATTCTCGCCAATAGAATACAACAACAAATCAGAAAAATCATCCACCCAGACCAAGTGGGATTTATCCCTGGTATGCAGGGATGGTTCAATGTTCGCAAATCAATCAATGTGATATACCACATTAACAAACTGCAGAAGAAAAACCATATGATTATCCCAATAAATGCAGAGAAAGCATTCAATAAAATTCAACACCCTTTCATGATGAAAACTCTAAGCAAATTGGGTATAGAAGGAACATTCCTCAATACAATCAAAGCAATTTATGAAAAACCCATGGCCAGCATCCTATTGAATGGGGAAAAGTTGGAAGCATTTCCACTAAGATCTGGTACCAGACAGGGATGCCCATTCTCACCACTGCTATTCAATATAGTACTGGAAGTCTTAGCCAGAGCCATCAGGCAAGAAAAAGAAATTAAAGGGATACAAATTGGGAAGGAAGAAACCAAACTATCCCTCTTTGCAGATGATATGATTCTTTATTTAGGGGATCCAAAGAGCTCTACTAAGAGACTATGGGAAGAATTTGGCAAAGTAGCAGGATATAAAATCAATGCACAAAAATCAACAGCCTTTGTATACACAGGCAATGCCACAGCTGAGAAAGAACTGCTAAGATCAATCCCATTCACAATAGCCACAAAAACAATCAAATACCTTGGAATAAACTTAACCAAGGACGTTAAAGATCTCTACGATGAAAATTACAAAATCTTACAGAAGGAAATAGAAGAGGATACCAAAAAGTGGAAAAATCTTCCATGCTCATGGATTGGAAGAATCAATATCATCAAAATGTCCATTCTCCCAAAAGCAATTTATAGATTCAATATGCTACCAATCAAAATACCAAAGACATTCTTCTCAGTCTAGAAAAAATGATGCTGAAATTCATATGGAGACACAGGAGACCTCAAATAGCTAAAGCAATCTTGTACAACAAAAACAAAGCCTGAGGCATCACAATACCAGATTTCAGGACATACTACAGGGCAGTGATAATCAAAACAGCATGGTACTGGTACAGAAACAGACAGACAGACCAATGGAACAGAACAGAAACACCAGAAATCAACCCAAACATCTACATCCAACTTATATTTGATCACACCTAAAACCAATTCCTGGAGCAAAGACAGTCTATTCAATAAATGGTGCTCAGATAGGTGTCACAGATCAAGGAGAACATATGATATCTGTCCCTTAGAGACTGGCTTATTTCACTCAGCATGATGTTTTCCAGATTCCTCCATTTTGTTGCAAATGACCGGATTTCATTGTTTTTTTTTACTGCTGTATAGTATTCTATAGAGTACATGTCCCATAATTTCTTTATCCAGTTTACTGTTGATGGACATTTAGGTTGATTCCAGGTATTAGCTATTGTGAATTGAGCTGCAATAAACATTAAGGTGCAGACTGCTTTTTTGTTTGCCAATTTAATTTCCTTTGGGTAAATTCCAAGGAGTGGGATGGCTGGGTTGAATGGTAGGGTTATATTCAGATTTCTGAGGAATCTCCAGACTGACTTCCATAGTGGCTTTACCAGTTTGCATTCCCACCAACAGTGGGTTAGTGTCCCTTTTCCCTCACATCCTCGCCAGCATCTGTTGTTGGTAGATTTCTATATGTGAGCCATTTTAACCAGGGTGAGGTGAAACCTCATTGTGGTTTTGATTTGCATTTCCCTGATTGCTAATGATCCTGAGCATTTTTTAATGTGTTCTCCCTGATCGGTGACAACTAACTGCACACCAAAAAGGAAACCTGTGGAAGTGAAATGGACACTTTGAGAAGCAGTGACTTGATCAGCCCTCACCTGGACTGTTGATGAACAACTTAATACTTTATCCCTTTTAGTATTTTTGTTGTTCTACTTAATACTATTGGTTGAACTCTGTAATCAATACACAATTATTCTTCAGTGTTGAAATTTAACTGAGAAGTGATCCCTGTTAAATATGAGTGGGAATAAGAGATGGAGGAGATGTACAATTTGGGACATGCTCAATCGGACTTGCCCCAAATGGTACAGTTAGAAACGTGCCAGGAGATTCCAAGTCAATCCCATCAAGGTGGCATGTACCAATACCATCTCACTAGTCCAAGCGATTAATTTCTGTTCACAATTCATCATAATGATAGGACTAAGACTCAAAGGAGGTGCTTATACCCCAGCATCCACATGGGGGACCTGGAAGAAGCTCCTGTTTCCTGGCTTCGGATAAGCCCAACTCCGGCCATTGTGCCCATTTCGGGAGTGAACCAGCGGATGGAAGACCTTTCTCTCTGTTCTCTCCCTCTCTCTGTCTGTAACTCTACCTCTCAAATAAATAGAATTTTAAAAATAAAGTGCATCACTTAAGGGCCAGTGTTGTGACAAAGCGAGTAAAGCCGCCACCTACAATGCTGGCATCCTATAGAGGTGCCGGTTCAGGCCCCGGCTGCTCCACTTCTGATCCAGCTTCATGTTAATGGCCTAGAAAAAGCATCAGGAGATGGCCCAAGTGCTTGGGCCCCTACTATCCACATGGAAGAAGTGGAAGAAGCTCCTAGTGCCTGGCTTCAGCCTGGCTCAGTGCTGGCTGTTGTGGCCACTTGGGGAGTAAACCAGTGGATGGAAGGAAAATCTCCCTCTCTGTCTCTCATTTTTTCTCTGTAACTCTTTCAAATAAATAAATCTTTTTAAAATGAACCAGTTAAAAAGAATTCACTTCATAGTTATAGATAATATAAATGTACTACACTATGTTCGTAGTACAGATGAGGAAATTAATAAAATGTTTAAGAAGTAGCATGTAGGGGCTGGTGCTGTGGCACAGCAAGTGAAGCCACTGCGTGCAGTGCCAGTATCCCATATGAATGCCGGTTTGAGTTCCAGCTGCTCCACTCCAATCCAGTTTGCTGCTATGGCCTGGGAAGGCAGTAGAGGATGGCCCAAGGATGGCGTGGGGGACCCAGAAGAAGCTCCTGGCTCCTGGCTTCAGATCAGCCCAGCTCCAGCCGTTGTGGCCATTTGGGAAGTGAACCAGCAGATCAAAGACCTCTCTTTCTCTCTCTCTGCTTCTCTGTAACCCTGCTTTCAAATAAATAAATAAATCTTTAAAAAAAAAAGTTAACATGTAGTTATCAAGATTAAAAAAAGAACTATTTTTTGCTAACCCTTTTGGCAGAGCTAATAGCCATTCTTTTCAATAGAAAGGGAGAGGTATGTTAATTTTCAGAACAATCTAGCTTCATATTTATAGGTCATATAAAATTTAAGATACATTTGATTTTCATATAATCCATTCTTTCATACATTATATGTAGATACTCTCAAACCAACTTGTCTACAACAAATTCAAAATGTGTTATATAAGCAAATGAATGACAATTTTGAAGATAATAATGGTGATAATGCCCATCGGACATTGTTTCAGTTTAGTAATGCTAACCAGTATGTCCATACTGTAGTTACTGTACAACTGCATTTTATTTTGCCTTTATTTTATATTAATGAGGAGATAATTAAAAAATGAAAACTCTACTTCTACTGATCAAGTCATTGAGTTCAAGATAGCATTAATCAGGCATATCAAATGCAGCCAATCTATAGGCTCAATCAATTGTGGGACTTAGGCTATTTTCCATTGTGAACAAAGAATATAAAATTTAAATTTAAATGTAGGAAATACAGCTATAAAAACCATCTTGCTATGGCAGGAACAGGAATTTATGGCACAGTAAATCAAAGCTGTACCAAGAAAGTGGAGCTTTAAGTTTTCTATAACTGATTTACCTTGCTTTTGAAGATCCCATCTTGAATTTAACCTGCTTTCTATCATAGTTCTAACCCTTTGGGTTTGTCATCTGTTTCAGGCAAATGCTCAGTTGTTCAGACTTTGTCCCCTGCTTCTACTAACACAGATATATGCAGGTGGGCGGAACTACAGATGTCAGGTCTCCTAGACAAGGTTCATTATAAGTTCGAACCCTGGACACTGGCTTAATGTTGCTGTTAGATTCCATAGGGGCTGTAGACTCAGAGGTGCTTTCTGGCTCAGAGCCCAGGATCTGGACCCTGGATTTTGTTCTCTCTTGGCTTTAATTGTACTGAAGACATCTAAGACTCCATAATCTCATTTACATCTCATTTACTACCTGTCAACAACAGTGCTCCTATCAGCCTGCCCCTTAATGTAGCTTCTCCCGCTGACAGGTTCACTCACTCTCAACCAGTGACTAGGGGAACTAATAGTAACTCTGGGAATCCTGAGAAGTCACTCAAAAACTAAAGGAGGCCGGGGAGTCCTTTCTCTACCTAGCCATAAATGCTATATTTTCCTCTGCTGTCACTGTTTCCACTGTGATGAGAAAACCATACAAGGCAGTTTCTTCCCTGAGTTCCAAGAATGGAACTTTTAGCTTTATCCTCAATCTGCCTACCCTTCCCTAAACAGAGAATTTCAGTTCCTGAGATGGTGGTGGTGGTCTGGAATGTCACAATACAAGATAGATGTACCTGACTACTTGTCTGTTCTAATCTTGCCTCTTCTCCTCACATTCCTTTGGCACCTAAATGGGCTTCATTTCTCCTTTAGTTCTCGATGGACTAGCCCCTGCAAACTGGCATCCATCCTGCTCTCTTTCCTGGGATTATGGTGGAAGAAAAGGGTCAGGAGAGAAAAACCAATTCACTGAACAAATAAATATATCACCAAGTATTTAACAAATACTATCCGTGTGTGTGTGTGTGTGTGTGTAAGAATTTACATATAACAAGAGAAGAAAAAACAAGAGGCAAAATTATAGACTAATAGTGATCAGCATAAAAAATAGATTTGGTTCAGACAAAGAAAAATTTGTTCTGCTGAATTAGTGACAGATAGCGCTTGCTGAAATTCCTTTATCAAGGGTTGGCTGACTGTACCTAACGTTTTTGTGACTAACTTTTTCAATAATTTACACACGTGTAGGTTGAATATCCCTTATCCAAAATGCTTGGGGACAGACGTGTTTCAGATTTCTAAATATCTGCACAGATTTTACCAGCTAAGTATCCCTAATACAAAATCCAAATTTTTCTGAGGGTCATATCAGGGCTCAAAAGTTCAGATTTCTGATTTTTGGATAAGGGATGCTTACCTGTACCACCAAAGTCATCATACTTAATTTTCAACAATGTTGAGATGGCTAACAGTACCAAAGCTACTATACAACAAGTTGCTTTCTACTTCCTGGGAGCCCTAACAAAAACCAGGCCATTGACCATATACTGATCCCCACCGTGGAGGTTAGAGACAATAAAGCTAAAATGGATATAAACTAGTGCTTAAGGAAAGAATGTCTAGGGGGTCAGGGTTGTGGCACAGCAGGTTAAGCTGCTGCCTGCATCGCTGGTGTCCCACATGGGCACTGGTTCAAGTTCTGGCTACTCCACTTTGGATCCAGATTCCTGATAATTGCATCTGGGAAAGCAGAAGATGGTCCAAGAGCTTGGGCCCCTGAAATCCATGAGGGATACCCAGATTAAGCTTCAAGATTCTGGCTTCAACTTAGCTCAGCTCCAGCTGTTGCAGTCATTTGGTGAATAAACCAATGGATTTCCATCAATCAAACTTTCTCTCTCTTTGTCTCTCCCTCTCTCTGTAACTGCCTTTCAAATAAATAAATAAATCTTAAAGAAAAAAAAGTCCAGTTCTACTTGGCTTTTAACATACTGATGAATTGTACATATATAAAATCTATATGTCTTGATTTATGGTAAGTACTGTATTATCCTAATTTTACATTTTCCTATAAAATAAGGAAATGAGAAGATTGAAACTGGTAAACAAAGCCAGTGCATCTTAATTTTTTCAATTTGTGAGAAATTCCATATGGCTGGATTTTAGGACAGAAGCATGCTTACCAAAAGTCTGAAGTTCAGAAGAAACAGAAATTAAGTTCTGTTGAGTATCTTCAGGCTACCTGGGCACATGGTTCTCAGGGACACCATCGATATGTCCCGAGAATGAGTTTCTGAGAAACTCATTTTCAAAGTGTTTAGTTAATTTAGTGAAAACCCCTTATGTATTATTGTGCATTGGGAGGGGGAGATGATAAAATGCCAGATTTATAATTTTACCACAGAAAGATAAATGCATCAAATATCAATCAGCAGCTCCTAATACTTTTGAGAGCTATGTATGGCTTGCCTTTACATCCAGGTACCCAGCATTATAACATATATATGACAGGTATGTAATGAAATGTCCCTGAATTGGGGGTGGGGAGGAAGAAACTCAAAAGTCACAGTTGGGACTGGCATTGCGGCATAGTGGGTAAAGCCACCACCTGTAATGCTGGCATCCCAAATGGGAGCCAGTTCAAGTCCCTGATGCTCCACTCCAATTCTCTGGTAATGCGTCTGGGAAGGCGTCAGAGGATGGCCCAAGTCCTTGGGCCCCTGCACCCACGTGGAAGACCTGGAAGCTCCTTGCTCTTGGCTTCAGCCTGGCCCAGCCCTGGCTATTGTGACCACTTGGGGAACAAGCAGATGGAAGATCTTTCTCTCTCTAACTCTCTCTCTCTCTCATTCTGACTTCCAAATATACAAAAAATAAATCTTTTTTTTTTTTTTTAAGTCACAGTCCCCTTGAAATATCACTGCCACGTAAGTCTCCAGTTCGGTGTTACAAGATAACAAGCCAAAGAACATTATGCACCTGAACTAGATTTTGGTATCTGGTTATTTGATGTCAACAATATAATGAAGCATTCTAGTTAAAATCCTCTTCCAGGGGCAGGTGCTGGATACAGTAATTAAGCTCCCACCTGTGGTACCCACTGCCGTATCATAGTGCTTGGGTTCAAGTTCTGGCTCTGTTTCGGATTCCAGCTTCCTGCTAGCACAGATCCTTGAAAGCAGCAGGTGATAGTTCAAGTAGCTGGGCCCCTGCCGCCCATGTGTGAGACCAGGATTGAGTTCCCAGCTCAATCCTGGATATCTCTGTCCCTCCCTCCTTCCCTCTCCCTCTCTGCTCCTCCCAAATAAACTTTAAAAAATATTTTAGAAAAAATTCTCATTGAGGGGTCGGCATTGTGGTGTAGTGGGTTAAGCAGCAGCCTGTGACACCGGCATCTCATATGAGCACCAGTTTGGGCTCTGGCTGCTACACTTCTGATCCAGTTCCCTGATAATACAACCTGGGGAACCAGCAGAAGATGGTTGAAATACTTGGACCCTGCCACCCAAGTGGAAGACCCAGATGGAGTTTCAGGCTCTTTGCTTTGGCCTGGCCCAGGCTGGCTATTGCAGCCATTTGGGGAGTGAATCAGTGGATGGAAGAACTCTCATTGTATCTCTGTAAATTTGCCTTTCAAATAATTTTTAAAAAATTCTCTTCGAATAAAATTTTCTAAAGGTCTCAGTGAAGTCATCAGCTTTGCAAATAGATATTTAAAATACACTCAGCTGTCAATCATAGGAGTTCAGGAAAAGGGAAAAGAATGACATATTCTATTCCATGTGGCCTGGTAGCTTTCTGAGATTCCATGTTTTACCTCCCAACTTTAAAGAAAAGCTCCCTGGCTCCTGGCTGCAGCTTCTCCATTGAGCCTGCACATATCCTGCATCAGGCATTCTTTCTTTCTTCACTCATTCATTCACTCATCAATAAACATTTTCAGGTTCCTAGTATGTGACAGGCACTGTGCTAAGCACTGGGGACACATAGAAAACAGGACAAAATTGTCTCCTGTTCTTAAGGAGGTTACCTTCCGGAGGGAAGACATAACAAGAAGTAAACAAGTAAAGGAACAAGAAGATAATGGGAACAGCTATAAAGCAAACAAACTGGAGCAATTCAATAGTGTGTGTTTGGGTAGGGCAGTACCTAAGGAAGTGATGTTTTACCTTTACTTAAATGGCAAGAAGCCAGCCCTATTGCGTCTAATTCATTCCTTCAAAGCTCTGCCTTGGGAAGCACTGTAGGATCTGCAGTTTGTTACATGTACTCCTCTTTTGCGATCCCTAGTACCTTAGGCACCCCTCCAGCAAAGCACTTAACACACTGGCCTGGAATCTATGATTTTGGATGGGACCTTACTTCCCAGTCCAGACACCAATTAAGATCCATGGGGGGCAGGTGCCTCATGAAACTCTGTGCCCCTAAGAACTAGCAGAAGGGCCCTCCAAAAAGACAGAATGGACGAACTAGGGAGTTTAGCCTTTCTACACCCTTCTCTGAAATTCACAATGACCAAGAAAGAGAGAGACAGGGACATACTGAACAAAGAAACTAGATACATTCATTTTACTATAACTAAAAATACGGCAGAAAGTAAGACTGAAATATTATCTTGTTAAAGGACCAACCACCAGAGTTTTGAAATAAAATGACCTCTGTGAGTATGTGTGTGGTGTGTGTTTATTTTTCATCCTCTGGTACCCCGCGAAGTCCTCAGGGATGGAGAACATGCCCCATCTAGAATGTGGGCTTTCCACAATCACTGACCACGCTCTTTCTCATCCTTGATCCCAAACATCCAGAATGCGAGAGGATTGTAATAACGATCCATTCCGTCTTTTTGGAGGGCCCTTCTGCTAGTTCTTAGGGGCACAGAGTTTCATGAGGCACCTGCCCCCCATGGATCTTAATTAGTGTCTGGACTGGGAAGTAAGGTCCCATCCCAAATCATAGATTCCAGGCCAGTGTGTTAAGTGCTTTGCTGGAGGGGTGCATAAGGTGCTAGGGATCACAAAAGAGGAGTACATGTAACAAACTGCAGATCCTATTCTTACTACAGCGTTCTACATGTCTGATGCATGAGTTAATTTCAAGCTTTAAAACTTACTTCTGTTCTTGAGCCAGAACTAACAAAGAATCTTTTTATATCAACAAAATGTATCCAAATTGCATGGGAGAGAAATCAGTAAGAATTTGAAAAAATATCTACTTCCGCAAAATCACAGAGTGGCTAAGAGTCTGTGGAAATGAAGAGCCAATGGTATGAAAACAAAGCAAACTAATGGATGACTTTAAGAGAAATTATACATTATTCTGCAACAAAATACAGCAGAAAAATTCTATTCCACAAAATAGAACAAACTATAAAATTATACTACCAAGTACACAGAATATATGCGTATATAAATGAAATTTGATTGCATATTTGAAATGAAGACAAATTTAAACATTTTCACTGAAAAAGCAAAGTTAAAGGGCAACATGAATGTTTTCTGAGCAGAGGAACTTGGATATATTATAACTGCTGTACACTAAGTCCATGAAGTAGAATTCAAATCTACTGGCATGGATGACATGTATATAATGACTTGTGAATCATGTCCTTCAAGTTATTCTACTGCCTGCATTGAACAAAAAGGTATCTGAAGCAATAGAAATTATCACAAATGTGTGAAGAAATGTGACCTATAAGAGATGTACATTATCAGAATCTGGCTAAATTTGCTATTGAGCCCTAAACAACTGAACAAAAATCATTACTTCTCACATGCAGAAACAAATCAAGAACACCTGACCACTAGAAGGCTATACTGCAGAGTTGAAAATGTAAGCTGTGAGCCCAGCGCTGTGGCGTAGCAGCTAAAGCTACTTCCTGCAGTGCTGGCATCCCACACGCATGCCGGTTCGAGTCCCAGCCGTTCCACTTCCAATCCAGCTCTCTGCTGTGGCCTGGGAAAGCAGTAGAAGATGGTTTGAGTCTTTGGGCCCCTGGCACCTGTGTGGGAGACCCAGAGCAAGCTCCTGGCTTCTGGCTTCAGATCAGCGCAGATCCAGGCGTTGCGGCCAACTGGGGAGTAAACCAGCGGATGGAAGCCCCCCCGCCCCCACGCGCCTCTCCTCCTTTCTCTGTGTAACTCTTTCAAATAAATAAATAAATCTTTAAAAAAAAAAAGTAAGCTGTGTACTGGTTATTCTTCATACTCCTATTGCCTAATCCATCTACATGGCTTTTTAAGAAATAAAAATTACTTCTATTTAAAAGCATTCTTTAGTACCAGTTAATTATATGAAACCTTTTAGAAGTCAAGAAGCACCTCTTTCAGATACCAACCTTGATTTCAAGCGAGTAATAATAAAGTAAAACTTAGAAGTTGTAACAGCTCCTAAAGAATTTAAGACCCTCAGCTCTGGAGGCAAGCTGCCTAGATTTGAAACCCTGGCTCAACTACCTATTTCTTGAGTGGTCTCAGGAAAGTGACTTAATTGCCATGTGCCTACATCTCCTCTTTAGGAAAACCAAGCCTAACAATATCATTTATTGCTGAGGTTGCTCATGGGATTAAATAAAAAAGACGAGTAAAATGTTGAGGACATGTGTTAAATAAATCTTATGACTATCATTATCATCATCATCATCATCATCATCAAGGAGGAGTGCAAAATGCTCTACTTTTGGGCATTCCCAAGTCATCAAAAACAAGGTTTTAAAGGAACTTGTATCCCTGAGGTCTGGCTTCTCCGGACCCTGGAGAGAAATAACAGTCTTTATTAATATAGCCCAGACTCACAAAGGCAGTACAGCCAAACTTCCTCTCCAATAGATCGATGTCAAGGAGGGCTGGGGTTTGTCCGAGACTGGAAAGCTGGTGGGACTGCAGCTTCTGCACAGACAAAAGGCTGTCTGACAGTGGCGGTACGTATAGTGCTTCTTCCCACCTGATCCCTAAACGCATGACCCGGAGAGCTGGTGCCAGGGAAGCACTGCCCCCGGGATGGCGGCCCCGGCAAAGGATTTGATGGTAACCAGAGTAACAAGTTATGGCAAGAAGGATAACAACAAAGCACTGAGTACTAGGCGCCTCTCCCATATGTCAAGTACCTCACAGGCCAGCCCATGGGAGGGGAAGGAGCTCTAGCAGTGTCACAAGTGCGGTAGCACAGGGTTGCATTCAGTTTTCTTTCTAAAACAAAGAACTGTGTGTGTTTTCCACCCAAGTGTCAGGCAAGTTAAACTTATCTCAGAAGTATTTGAACTCAATAAAGTTGTAAGCTATTTTCAAGAACTATGCCTTAGTCCCATCTACAGTCTCAAGGGTCAATCACAATGCCTTATAGATAATATATTCAAAGAATGAACTAATGTTATAAAATGTTGCTTACAAGATTTATTTTGCAATTATCACTGTAGATTACACACACACACCACACACAAACTTCTGGCTCTGGTCAAAACATGGCATTTCACCTATAAGAGAAAACAACAGGAATGCCAATGTATTCTCATCAGAAACCACAAAGGTTAAAGGAAGTAGCACAACAATTTTCAAGTGCTAAAATAAAAGAATTGTCAACCAAGAATTCTCCATCAGGTAAAAATATCCTTCAGGAACAAAGGGAAAATGAAGGCATTCTCAAAAGAAAAGGAAGAGGAGGTGCCACCAAACCTACCCTTAAAGAATAAGTATACGGGGGCCAGACTGTGGCGCAGTAGGTTAAGCATCTGCCTGAGGTGCCAGCATCCCATATGGGCACTGATCCACTCTACTCCACTTCCGATCCAGCTCCTTGCTGATGGCCTGGAAAAGCAGTGGAAGATGGCCCAAGTCCTTGAGCCTCTGCACCCATGTGGGAGACCTGGAAGAAGCTCCTGGCTTTGGATCAGCACAGCTCTGGCCGTTTGGGCTAATTAGTGAGTGAACCAGAGGATGGGAGACCTCTCTCTCTCTCTGCCTCTGCCTCTCCTCCTTTCTATGTGTAACTCTGACTTTCAAATAAATAAATAAATCTTAAAAAGAAGAGGGTAATTAAATGATAAAGAGGCTTGGAACATAAGATTATAATGGGTTGCAAAAGTAAAAGAGGGGAAAAATAATACAATTCTTTTTCCTCATGAGTTTTACTATCATATTTGATAGTTGAAGCAAAAATTAGAAAGTATAACATCTGATTGTTGCTCAATGTACAGGAAATATTTGGCACATGTATTTAAAAAGTGAGGTGAACCTAAATGAAGTCAAGTTTTCTGTACTTCACTTGAGTGGTAAAACAATAACAGTAGATTGTAAGTTACATATTTACATTGTAATACCTGCCATCACTGACTAGGAATACAATATAAACTAATATATTAAGAAACAATATAGGGGCTGGTGCTGTGGCGTAGCAGGTAAAGCTACCCCCTGCAGTGCCGGCATCCTATATAAGCACCGGTTCGAGTCCTGGCTGCTTCACTTTCAATCCAGCCCTCTGCTATGGCCTGGGAAAGTAGTAGAAGATGGCCCAAGTCCTTGGAGCCCCCTGCACCCACATGGGAGACCAGGAGGAAGCTCCTGGCTCCTGGCTTTGAATCAGCGTAGCTCCGGCCGTTGTGGCGAATTGGGGAGTAAACCAGTGGATAGAAGACTTCCTTCTCTCTTTCTCTCTCTGCCTCTCCTTCTTTCTCTGTGTAAATTTCAAATAAATAAATAAATCTTTAAAAAATATATTGGGGCTGGAGCTGTGGCAGAGCAGTGCCAGCATCCCATGTAGCAAAATATGTAGAAACCAGCTAAAGCAGTAGTGAAAGGGAAAATCATAGCACTGATGGTTACATTAGAAAAGAAGAAAGGTCTAAAATCAACAAGCTAAATTTTTACCTCAGGACTAGAAAAAGAAAATAAATGCAACTCAAGAAGAAGGAACAAAAGATAAAAGTAGGAATCAATGAAATTTAAAACAAAATCAACTGAAAAACCAACTAAGCAGAAAGTTGAGTCCTCAAAAACTTCAATAAAATGATAAACTTCTAGTAAGATTGATATAGATTTAAAAAAAGGCAAAAATCAACACTATTGGAATGAAAGAGAGAAGATTCCCTATTGATTCTGAAGCCATTAAAGGAAATAAGGGAATACTACAAACTTTACACTCACAAACTTGATAACTTTAGTTCCTTAAAAACTAAACTACCATGGGCTCAAGCAAGATGAAATAAACAAATAGTCATATCATTATTAAATAAATCAAACATGTAATTACGTAGTTTCCAATCTAAGAATGCAGGCTCAGATGGGTTCACTGGAGAATTCTACCAAATACTTTAAAAATAATTAACAGCAATCCTACATAATCTCTTCCAGAAATTAGGATAGGAACAGACGGTCCAGAAATGGAGTCACACCAAACAGCCCACCTGATTTTTTACTGCAAAAGGAACTCAAAAGAAGGAAGACAGACCCTTCAAGGAATTGTGTTGCAACAACTAGACATCAATGGGAGACCCAGGGTGGGGTAGGGGGAAATGACCTTTAGCCTGTATCTCATAGACTCTACAAAAATGAACTCCAAGTTGATCATAGATGCAAATGCAAAATCTTAATCCAATAGGTACACACATCCCATCAGTAAATATCACTGATTATTCCTCACTCTCACAATATCTTTGTGAAAAGATACTTTCTGAAAGACTGATCATTTAACTAAGAGACAGTTTTCCAGAAGAGACTGTTGAAACTGGCAAAGCACGATGCTGTGAGGATTGGTGGGTTTAACTTGTCCCTGTCTTCTCCTTCCCCCAGTGCCCTATGGGTGGGATGAAGCTTCTGAAGAAGAGTAGAGCAGCTTAAAGAAAAACAAACAAACAAAACAAACACGAAGTTAGGGTTTTCTTTTTGCATATCTGAAAGAGTGGTTATATCTGTGACCCTGCTACACATAATAAAAGATGCTAATACTGAAACCTGAAAACTGAGAAGATGCTAAAACTGAAATAGTGTAGCTGCTGTAATTCCATTTCTAAAATTCTGATGCTAAGATATTTTGCCTAAGATATACCAAGACTAGGAAAGATCAGTGCAGGCGGAATCTCTCAGAGCAGACAGATACGCAGGTTGCTCTCTCAAAAGTATACTGAATAAAGAACACTCTGTAGAACTTACAATATGGTAGACTAGTTCTGCATTGCATACAATGAATTTGAACATAACAGTAATTTAACATCAAGTGCTGGGGCTGGAGCTGTGGTGTGCCAGTTTGAGACCCAGCTGCTCCACTTCCAATCATAACTCTCTGCTATGGCCTGGGAAAGCAGAAGATGGCCCAAGTCCTTGGGCCCCTGCACCCACATGGGAGACTCGGAGGAAGCTCCTGGCTCCTGGCTGTTGGCGGTCATTTGGGGAGTGAACCAGCAGGAAGATGGAAGATTCTCTCTCTCTCTCTCTCTCTCTCTGCCTCTGCCTCTCTGTAACTCGGCCTTTCAAGTAAATAAAAAATATTAAAAAAAAAAAATCAAGTGTTAAGAAAATTAATGTTTTTCATTGTACAAAGCAGTTTATGTATCTGCTATACAGAATAAAATTATGATGTTCAACATTTTTGCCAATCATCTGTGATGAGCTTTAATAAAGGCATTAGATGAAACTTAGATTTCTTTTATACATTTCAAATTAGTTACATGGGTACTACTGAAACCTCTTTAAATCTCTCCTGCTTTCCACCTAAAATCTTAGTGCAAACATCACAAAATTCAGTCACCCCAAAAGATAGGCTGCCAAACTCAGAGCTGAATACAAAGTCTGAATTAATGTGTATTAAGCAGAACAAAGCCAAGAACTATCAGTTACTGCCAAACTCATACAAGCACATTTAATAGTCCAGTTCTAAGCATTTAAGTTTCTCACATTAATGAGTGATGTTGACAATACTAAGATGCTATCTTTCAAGCATCAATGATTATATTTCAGAAAAAGAAAAACACTTATGTCAGCAGTAGTATCACTACTATAGTCTACAAAAGTGAAAAAAGAAAAGCAAACCAGTCATAGTATTAAAAAAAAACAGTATCTACAATAGGATATATGGTAAGGAGGAACATTTCAGGGGAAAAAATTGTACTTTATTTTCACAGCAAGAATTATGTAATGTAAACATCATTTTGGTACACAGAACACAATTTATGAGAAAGGCTCAAATTTGAACACTATGTGTGCATTTTAAAATCTATGAGCTTATTCTGTATCCACTTGTATCAATAAGTGGCAAACATCACTTCTATATACACAGAATCATTCTAGGGAGTATGGGACAGAGAAATCCCTTATAAATACATTACTTAATAAAACTTTTATTTGGAATTTAAGTTCTTTGAGTCACCAATTAAAATACCAACATGTATTTCCTTTAAACCCTCTCTCTCCACCCTCCTATCCCAGACACCCCCAAAGGAATCCTGGTAGCGTAACGTCCTTATGTCTGCTAAGTCTCATGACTAAGGTTGTTAAGTGACATACCTCCACTGGAGCAAAGATACACATTCCAATGTGCCTACCTTCTCTGTAACAACTGCAAAATCCTACTGCTTTCAAGCATGCATCTCAATCTCTTGGTCATCAGGCTACTGCTGGCCCTGCAGGAGACTGCTGGTCTGCAATGGCGATTGTCCTATAGCTGAACTCTGCTTACCAGCAGGGAAGTCAAAAGGTTATAGGCCTCAAAGTTGGCACTTCCTGTCTGCCCCATTCGATTTAGCTGTGTACGGCAACTGGCACAGTTTTGCTCACTTCCTTATTTGTGGTAACCAGTAACCGCAGTAAGAATTGTTTCTTTCTGCAAACTTCAGCTTGTCCTCAGAGAGAGATACGGTAGAGTGAGGAACAATGGATGAGGAGTTACTGGAGGATATCTGCAGATCATCTGCATCACGATAAGGATCTCCTTATCTAATGTTCTTAAATAAGACACAGAATAACTCAATGATGTCCAAGGCAAGATACCAAGGACACACCAAATGAAGATGCTTTTCTCTGTAGGATAAGAGCAGAGACAGTCTTCCTGTCGTGGGCGGGGGTCTTGTTTACCAGTGTAAGCTGCACTCAGGCTGAGTACACAGAAGTATCACTGGACCACCAGGATGGCCACCCCAAAGACCTGAATTAGATACTGTGGGTGTGCAGGTTTGCAACAAGCCTCCTCACGTTTTCTTTCACCTCACAGTATCCTTCGATGCCATACTCAATTCATTATTTCAACTTCCAGCAAGTGCATCTCAACATCAAGGCCATCTATTTGACAACTAGGTTTTTCCTCTCACTTGTTTAATTTTTTTTTTTCTTTTGCAGTACATGGTCCACATGTAGCAGCTACCAGAGTGTGGTCACAGACACAAACACAATTTGCAGGACCCAGAAGAGCATGGGAGAGATTGGGAAAGACCGGTCAGAGCAGACATTTTCACAACCAGACTCTGAGTGCTACAGTGAAAGGCAAACTACTCATTCCAGGCTGACTCAACTGCAGTCCAGGAGCAGGAACTGGAAAACAGAAAGGACTGAGGGCCACACTTGCCCTCCAGTTTTAGATAGGCTTGATCCTTGTCCAAGAGTTGGCCTAAGGCACTTCAGTCATTCACTGTGCCTGTTCGCCTTTTTTTTCACTCAAAAGTAGTAAAGTGAGTACTCTAAGTGACTACACTCTTTGGAGCACAAAGTAAAACTAAAAAGGCATCAAAAACTATCTAAAAGTTTCCTCCTTTGGGGTACCTTCCTCAGTCCTTACCCCTAATGATTAGAAAAATGTTGATAGTGGGTAAAAGCTCATGGGGACTCATTTTCCTAAATATGAGCCAGTATTCCTAAAGAAGAACATACACATATCTATAACAGGATGAGTTACATAAATGCTGGAACAAAACAGGCAAATCTAAAGGTCTCCTTCAATTCCAGAATAAAGCAATCTCCAAAAATAGTGACTCAAACACAGAAACTGAATTAACAATTCATACTCATATATCAACTGATTCATCTTCAGAAGAATTAGGGCCAACATCTCCCAAATAACTATATTTGTTCAACCATTACTTATTCAGTGCCTATTAGGGACCAGGTACTGTAGTGGGCACTGGTTCCTACTGGAGAGCAAAACAAGATTCCTTTATTTGTGTGCCTCACAATCACCTGCAGGGGAAACAGACGATTAAAAGTAGGATATGTTCTTAAATCTAAAACATAACTGATAATAAACCCTTATTTTACTTACCACTCAGAAAGGAATCAAGGTATCCAATGTAAGGCACATCCTGATTTCAGAAATATTGGAAGGGGGCAGGGATGTGTATCTTAGGATGCAGGAAAAAGGCTAAGTGAGCAAGTGAATATATAATTGCAAATTTAAATAAGTGCCGGGGGGGAAATATGGGGCACTGATAGGGAATGAGGGAACTCAGACCAGACTACTAGACAGAGTCGCCCAAGCAAAGGGTGGGCAAAGTGCTACATGTGAAGGAAGTAGCAAGTACACAGACTTGAAGGGGGAAGAACTCATGGGATTCAAGGAAACAAAAGGCAGACAGTGCAGTTAGCAGGCAGCAGGCAAAGGAACTGATGGCATAGTTTGAGACTGGTGCCATCGTGGGCTACCTCAGGCATCCACTTGGCAGCAGCTGAGAACTCCAGGGGAAGAAAACAAGATTACATTGTGAAGAAAGGTCTCTGAACAAAAGCACAGTGAAAGGTTTCTGCCTTTAAATCAGAGCATGCTAGACAAATAGATCTTACCTTAAGGTGAGCCACAGCTAACTGATTATTACATGGCAAAAAACAATTATTTTCAACCAATCCTTTCAACACAGCAAATCATTCTAAAAAAATCTTAGTATATTAAAATTATGATTTTTTAAAATTTTAAATCTTAATTCTCTCTCTATACATAAAAAATCTTCAATCCTCAAAGATTCATTTTAAACTGGGAAAATTAAAAAAGGAAAATATTTCTTGAGGTAAACATGGTATGAATTTGCTGATGACTATGCAATCTTATACGCCACGCAGTTAATTTGCTTCATTGTTTACTGGCTGTTCCTCACAGTAGATTCATTGAGAAAAATAAAACATAAAGGGGCAAGGTTAATGAAATTTACAATGTCTTAACAGCCCAAGGTTGGCTACAACTGTTAGCCAAGATAAGCACAGAGGCCTCTCCCAATGCAAATTTTTAGCAAGTGATCAAATTATAAGACTTTAAAGTACACACAGTACTTTCTCAGTTGCCTAAATAATACGTTTTAGCCAAATTATCCTCTATCTTACAGTTTCTGAAAGTAATCCTATTAAGTTAGTCACCAAGATCTATAGTTTATAATTAATATATTCTTCAAGGTTAATTGAAAATAAGCTATTGGCAGTGTAAGAGTTCTGCACTTATTCTCATTAGTTTCTCAAATTTAAACTGTGCTTAGCCTCTAGAGACTTCAAAATGCTATAGAAAACTGAGTTCCTTCTCCAAAAACAAGTAGGATGAGATAATAAGTGAAGAAAAGACTCCTCACAATGACTTCAGCATGGTTTATATTAAGTATCTGATATAACAAAAACTGTACTGGAGGGAGAATAATCATTAGGTGTAATCATTCTGGCTAATTTAGGATAAAGTCATTGGCAATTTTTTTCAACAACTACACAAGGTTCTTAAGTTTTTCAAATATTTTGTTCTGAAAAACTTCTTGCTAAGCACATGAAAATACAGAAATCTAAGATTTAAAAGGATGAAAATGAGAATGAGTCATCTCAGCTAAGCAAATGGATCATAGGAAAGTTTAAAGTGAACAAGATATTTCCAATTTTAAAATATAAATGTAGGACTTCAGTTTCACCTCGGACACTGTAGTAGTACTTGGATATGCATCATCTTTGACCTCACAATAACAAAAAAAACCTATAAATTTAAAAATCAGTATTTTTTTCTTAGATCCATTGGTGAACTGAGGTCACGGGATCTCTTGAAACTAGAGAGACAGGCAAATCCAGGAACCACATCCACAGTCAGCTTACCTGAAGCAGACAAAAGTGGAGTTACATACTTGACAAAGGCTAAGTGAGACTAGCTTGTGCATGAGAACTCCTGGGGGCCCAACGAGAAAGCAAGCCTTCCACAGTGGAATCTCACCAGCTCCAAGAGAGGAAAGGCAACGTAACCATTCTGAAATACACCCAGGGGTAAGATCCACTCTCAACCCAGCAAAAAAAATCTCTTATTTCAGGTAGGAGAAGGGCAAGTAATTTTGAAATGTAGCCAAAGGAAACGTAAAGGTTTAGGGGGGGGGGGGGAAGCCCAGCATGTTCTTATTTACAAAGGCCAATACTCCAAGGGAAAATTTACCGGAGGTTCACAAGTGCTAGGAGAGAAGGAATTAGCCAGAAACAGGCCCTCTGGCCTTCCTGCTTCACTAAACAAGTAGGGAAAAAAGGGGGTGGAGGAGAAGGTTACAGCTAAGCATTTAGACCAAACAAAAGACTAAAATTATACCATACTTTCCCTTCTTCATACCCTTCAACCATCTCAACAGGGCTCTAGTGCAAGAACAGTGGATTGCACTCAATGAGTTGCAAAACACAGACTTTATTTAAAAAGGAGTTCTTAGGGAAACCCAAAGACAAAAGGGTAGGAAAAAAAAAAGAAAAAACAAAGGCACTAGAAGAAACTGAAGCTTCTAAACACCTAAACCTACAGCAAACATTAAAGATGATCCAGCTCATAGCCAAACTAACATAAAACCTTACACTAAAGGCCTATTTACCTCAGTTCCTATGACCCAACACATCATATACAGCTTTTCTAAAAAACGATAGGAGAGTAGGCATTTGATCTGGTGGTTAAGAAGCCGCTTGGGGTGGGGCCAGCACTGTGGCGAATGAGATTAAGCCTCCACCTGCAGTGTTGGCATCTCATATGAGTGCTGGTTCAAGTCCTGGCTGCTCCATTTCTGACCCAGCTCCCTGCTAATGCACCTGGGAAAGCAGTGGAAGATGGCCCAAGTCTTTGGGGCCCCTGCACCCACGTGGGAGACCTGAAAGAAGCCCCTGGCTTCAGCCTGGCCCAGCTCCAGCTGTTGCAGCCATTTGGGAAGTGAACCAGCGGATGGAAGATTGATCGATCTCGCTCTCTCCCCTTCTCTCTCTGTATCTCTGCCTTTCAAACAAATAAATAAATCTTTTATAAAAGAAAAAAAAAGAGGAAGAAGAAGTAGTCACTGATTGGTTCACCTGTCTCCCATACAGGAATGTGCAGGTTCAAGTCCTGGCTCTACTCCCAATTCCAGCTTCCTGATAACAAAGAAGCTATGAAGCAGCAAATGATAACAAGCAGCTGGGTACTTGCTACCAACATCAGACTGAATTCCTGGCTTTTGGCTTTGGCCTGGTCCAACCTCAGCTGCTGCAAGCATTTGGGGAGTGAACCGGAGGCAGGGAGATCTGTGCCTGTTTCTGTCTACTTGTCTGTCACATTAAACACACACACACACACACACATATAATTACAAGGCAAGCAAAAAGGCAAGAAAAAACATAGTCTGAATAAGCAAAATCAGCCTCAGAATCAAACTCAAATATGGCACAGATTTGGGAATTATCAGATAGGAAATTTAAGTAACTATGATTACTATGTTAAGGGTTCTAATAAAAAAGATGACAAAATTCAAGGACATATGAGTAATATAAGGTTATACAACTCTGAAAGAAGAACTAAAAGGAAATGCTAGAAATCAAAGTCACTGTAACAGTGACTCGCCTGGTTCCTGCAATATGAAATGACCCATCCTTCCTACTGCTTGACCTGTCGAGGAGGAGGCCTCTGGCTGGGGCAAAGGTGCCGAAGCGAAAGGCTGTCACCTCAGAGTGACACTGCTGATGTGGCCCACACACAGACAAAAAGCCTGCAGCTGTGCTTGTCACCCTAAGTTGTGACTCTGGGTTTTACAGACTTTCTAGTTAGTAGGATTGGCTCTGAAGTAGTCAAATTATGTAGTAGTTACACGAAATCTGCATTCTAACCAATTTACTTGACTTTGCGAAGCTACTGGAAATGTTCATTAGATGACAGGAAGCCAATGAGAGAGCCATGGCCTCAGGCTGCGTGTCGGGCAGGGGCAGGGCTGAAGCCCACCCCTTGGGGCACAAGCAGCTCTGCCACCCCAGTGCCTCTGCTCTGCTAGGAGGCCCTCAGGATTGGTGCACTGCCAATTTCCACCAAGTGCTCTCACCTTCTTCTCCCTTCTCTCTTTCTCTGAAAGCATGTGGCCCTTCCTCAGAGAGAACGTCTCTGGCCATCGTTTGTAAAAATACCTCCTACCCAACAACTCTGGCCTCCCTTGGCCCCTCTTTCTTCACAGTACTTATCCCACTTGTAAGTATGTATGTGTTTACTTTCTGGCTTGAAATATTGGCCACGTGCTGCCAATACCAATGTCTCTGCAGCTCAGACATCTTTCCCAAACATCAACTTGGAGAGGCAGCCGCCTAGCTGCCCTTTCCACTCGATGCCTCTCAGACATCACCAACCTAACAGACAAGGCTCAACTCCGCACTCCTCCTTCCCCCTCCTCTCCAGCACAACAGAAAAACAGGACCTGCTCCTCCCAAAGTCTTACCAGTCTCAGCTGATGGCATTATCTTTCCTTTGGTTTACACACAAGCCTTGGTGTTGCACTTCACTCCTCTTTCCTTTATGAACCAACAAGAACCCACTCTGCTGTAATCACGCCTGCAGACACGACCATTTCTGGCCTCATTTCTGCACTTGACCCCAGGCTGCTCTCTACCCTTGCCATTCGGCAGCTGTTCACATCAGCGTGATCCTATTAGAAAACATTAGACACTTCTGATGGAAAGTCTCCAGTGGCCCCTCAATTTTCACAGAGCAAAAGCAAAAATCCTAGCTGATGCCCCTTGTTTCTTCTTTGACTCATCTTCCGTTGCCTTAAGCTGGCTTACTCCTGGAATCTCCTTAGCTTGCTTCTGCTCCAAGGCCACTGCTCCGGCTCTAACTTTTGCCCAGAATGCTCTACCTACCAGATAGTTACTTGGCAAACTCAACTGCCGCTCAGTGATTGACACCTTCCCTGACTGCCCCACTGGAAATTGTTCACACACCCTCTTTCCGTTCTGATGCCCCTTATTCTATTCTTTCCACAGCATTTATCATCTTCAAATAGTTAACCGATTTTTAATGTTTACTATCTGTTCCCCACACTTGAACGTGAACTCCCTAAAGCAAAGACTTTCTGCCTGTTTTGTTCACTGATGTGTCCCTAGCATCTCGGACAGTAGCATACAGTACAGACTCAATAAAAAAAATCTTTTGGACACATAAAGGCATTGATAATATCCAATATCCATTGGTGAGTAAAAAAAATATCTTGGCAATCTAGAAACAGGAATTTTCTCAACCTGATAAACAGCATCTACAAAAAAATCTATAGCTAACATTATACTTAATGGTTAAAAACTGCATGGTTTCCATGCAAGAATGAAGAACAAAGCTGACCTCTTACCATTTGTATTCAACACTGTACTGAAAGACAAGAAAAGGAAACAGAAGGTATAGACTGGAAAAGGAGAAATGAAATTTGTACTAGTAAACAACTACAGCAAAGTCACAGGAAACAAGGTTAACATATAAAAGTCAATTACTTTCCTTTATACCAGCAATGAACAACTAGAACTTGACATTAAAAACACAGCATGATTTACACCAGCACTTGCAAAAAACTACTTATGTATAACTCCAAAAACATATTTGCAGGATCTGTATATGAAAAACTACAGAAGCCTGTTGAAAGAAATCAAAGAAGATCCAAATAAATGAATTAATATTCTGTGTCCATGAATTAGAAGATTCAGTATTATTAGGATGTCAATTCTTCTCACCTTGATCTACAGATTCAATTCAATCCCAGTCAAAATCCCATGAGGCTATTTTGTGGATACTGATAAACTCATTTTAAACATTATATGGAAAGGCAAAAGATCCCTAATAGCTAACTCAATACTGAAAAATAACAAAAGTCAGAGGAGTGATTCTCCCAACTATAAGATTAACTTTATAGCTACAGAAAATTGAGACATCATGGTATTGGTGAGGAACAAAACACATAGGATCACTGGAACAAAACAGAGCACAACACACTCAACACAAATACAGTCGGCTGATTTGTGATAAAGGAGTAAAGCAATCCAATGGAGAAAGCACAGTCTCTCCAATAAATGGTGCCAATATCCATATGCAGAAGAGAGAATCTAGACACACCTTACAACTTTCACAAAAATTAACTCAAAATGGTTCACAGATCACAGCTACATGTGAAATGTAAAATTTCCAGAAGATAATCTAGAAAATTTATGTGACCTTGAGTTTGGTAGTCAGTTTTTAGATACATCAAAAGATGGTCGATGAAAGGAAAAATTAAGTTGGACTTCATTAAAATTTAAAACATCTGTTCTGCTAAAAACAGTTACAAGAATAAAAAGACATGCTAGAATCTAGGAGAAAAATATGCAAAAAACATATCTGAACATTATCAACAAAAATGGCAGAATAGGGAATGGTTAGAAAGTGCATACTGCCACACTTAATAGAAGGAACAAGGCATAAAAGTTCCCTTTTACCACTTGTATTCAGTAATTTCTTCTGTTATAGATATGAGGATTTAAAGAGAAATGAAAATAAAATAGCTAGTACAATGCCTAGAAGAGGCACCTGAAACACGTTATTACTATTTCCTCTTACCACTTGAATCATATTGGGAAGATATTCCAAATGTTCTCCTCCAAAGAATTTTATTCTTCATATTTGTGAAAATGTCCGTCTCTTAAACTAAATAATTTTTTCATAGCTTCTGTGAAAACTGTTTTATTCTTGGTATTCATCTTTGGGTGGAAAGACAGCTATTCAGCCCAGACTTGGGACAAAGAGTAAAAAGATTGTGTGCCTCTGCCCAGTCCCCAGCAAATTCCACTTCTTTGTTCCAACGGTTGATACATGAAAGAGGTAACCAACACAAAACTTCCTCCCCAGCCATACAAATGATTTACCCAAGTGGTATCAAAGGAAATGTAATTTTCAGTAGAAGTCCCCCAGCTCATTAACTTTATTCTTCAGGGAAGAACAAAGAGACAAATATACTGTGTCCATCATATTATCCCAGTTAGGGTTATTCAACTTCAGAAATCAGCAAACTTTTTCTGTGAAAGGTCAGGTAATTAGTATTTCAGGCTTTGTGGGTCACATAGTTTCCGTCACAACTTCTGTTTCTGTATCACAAAAGCATCCATAGAAAATATGTGATATGTGCTGTGTTTCAAGCAAACTATAAAATTTGGCCCACAGGCTACAGCCTGTGTACCAACTCCAGATCTACAATGTCTGGGTAGCTTCTCCTACGCATCCTATTGTGAGATGGTCTTTTTTTTTAAGAGAACTTTTATTTAATAAATATAAATTTCTAAAGAACAACTTTTGGATTATAGATGTTTTCCCCCCCATAACCACCCTCCCACCTACAAACCATCCCATCTCCTACTCCCTCTCCCATCCCATTCTTCATTAAGATTCATTTTTAATTATCATTATATACAGAAGATCAACCTAGTATATACTAAGTAAAGATTTCAACAGTTTGCACCCATACAGAAACACAAAGTATAGAGTACTATTTGAGTACTAGTTTTACCATTAATTCCCATAGTATAACACATTAAGGACAGAGATCCTACATGGGGAGTTAGTACACAGTGACTCCCATTGTTGATTTAACAGTTGACACTCTTGTTTATGACGTCAGTAATCACCTGAGGCTCTTGTCATGAGCTGCCAAGGCTATGGAAGCCTCTTGAGTTAGTCAACTCTGATCATATTTAGACAAGGTCATAGTCAAAGTGGAAGTTCTCTCCTCCCTTCAGAGAATGGTACCTCCTTCTTTGATGGCCCATTCTTTCCACTGGGTCTCACTCACAGAGATCTTTCATTTAGGTCATTTTTTTTTTTGCCAGAGTGTCTTGGCTTTCCATGCCTGAAAAACTTTTGGGCTTTTTAGCCAGATCTGAATGCCTTAAGGGCTGATTCTGAGGCCGGAGGACTGTTTAGGACATCTGCCATTCTATGAGTCTGCTATGTATCCCACTTCCCATGTTGGATTGTTCTCTCCTTTTTAATTCTATCAATTATTATTAGCAGACACTGGTCTTATTATGTGATCCCTCTGACACTTAATCCTATTTTTATGATCAGTTATGAACTTAAATTGATCACTTTAACTAGTAAGATGGCATTGGTACCTGCAAACTTAATAGGATTTGGAGTTCCATGGCACATTTCTAGCTTTACCATAAGGGTAAGTCCAAGTGAGCATGTGCCGAACTGTACGTCTCCTCCCTCTCTTATTCCCACTCTTATTTTTAACAGGGACCAATTTTCAGTTGAATTTAAACACCTAAGAATAATTCTGTGTTAAGTAAAGAGTTCAACAAATGGTATTAAGTAGAAAAAGAAAATACTAAAAAGAATAAAATAGTAAGCTGCTCCTCGACAGTTAGGACAAGGGCTGATCAAGTCATTGCTTCTCATAGTGTCAGTTTCACTTCCTTTTAGGTGCTCAGATAGTTGTTACAGATCAAGGAGAACATATGATATCTGTCCCTTTAAGACTGGCTTATTTCACTCAGCATGATGTTTTCCAGATTCCTCCATTTTGTTGCAAATGACTGGATTTCATTTTTTTTTTTTTTACCGCTGTGTAGTATTCTATAGAGTACATATCCCATAATTTCTTTATCCAGTCTTCTGTTGATGGGCATTTAGGTTGATTCCATGTCTTAGCTATTGTGAATTGAGCTGCAGTAAACATTGAGGTGCAGATAGCTCTTCTATTTGCCAATTTAATTTCCCTTGGATAAATTCTGAGGAGTGGGATGGCTGGATCGTGTAGTAGGGCTATATTCAGATTTCTGAGGAATCTCTAAACTGTCTTGCATAGTGGATTTACCACTTTGCATTCCCACCAACAGTGGATTAGTGTGCCTTTTCCCCACATCCTCACCAGCATTTGTTGTGTGCTGATTTCTAAATGTGAGCCATTCTAACAGGGGTGAGGTGAAACCTCATTGTGGTTTTGATTTGCATTTCCCTGATGGCTAGTGATCCTGAACATTTTTTCATGTGTCTGTTGGCCATTTGGATTTCCTCTTTTGAAAGATCCTTAGCTCATCTCTTAAGTGGGTTGCCTGTTTTGTTGCTGTAGAGTTTCTTGATTTCTTTGTAGATTCTGGTTATCAATCCTTTATCTGTTGCATAATTTGCAAATATTTTTTCCCATTCTGTCGGTTGCCTCTTTACTTTCCTAACTGTTTCTTTTGCAGTACAGTAACTTGTGAGATGGTCTTAAAGGAAATGATCTGGGACCCCTGGATCAAAATTCAGCTGTGCCACTTTAAGGTTCTACACTTCATCGTTATTACTCAGAGGTAAAAAGAGGTTCACACATTATTGTTCTCAGCCTGTCATCAGCTAACAATGCTACTTTCTATTTCTCTTCCCATCTCTGTGGCTGTCCTTGTGTGGCTCTGAAAAATACTTTTTTTTCCCTCTTTATTACTGACATGAATTTTTCCTAAGCAGACTTCAATGGAGAATTTATTGAATAGAAGGGAAAGAAGATTTCACCGTAACTTCAACTATCATAGTCTCTCAAATTCACTTCCTCCCGGCTCTATTTTTAGGCTCCTGACAGTAGAAAACATAACCTTACAGTTGTTCAATTATCCATGCTAAACTAAATTCTTCAACAGTAAGAATTGCATCTTTCTGATTTTCATAGAGCTAGTGACTAGTGAAATGTCTCATATTTGTAGGTATTCAACAGCTTTTTCTTAAACAGACATTTGGTTGAAATTTACTTTACAATGCCATGTATACAACACAGAGTTTTAAGTACAGGAAGTAGTTAAAATATTTTGTTAACTGTTAAAATTAAAACTTTAGTGCTTTAATAAATAAAGAGCAACGTCTAAATTAAGAACTATCAACATTAAACTACAAAAGCATTATAGAATATGAGCTCCGACTCTAAATTATACAGTATTCATACAGTATTCCAGGGCTGGAGTACTTCTGATGTAGGAACAATTACCATGCACTAGTTTTTAGTCACTAGTTCTCACAACTGACAGAGAATTAGACTTAACTACTTAAGAGTATCCACTATATGGGCATTTGTTAGTGAGTTCTTTTTTTATATTATCAGTGAATATATTTTTCAGGCCTCATTGGAAAAGTGATCCACAGTCATTTCTGCTCATGAACTCTTAAAGAAAAGTGGCATTAAGGAGCTAGTATAAATCACTTACGCACAGGCATTTATCAGAGATTTATAAAAATCACTCCTCTTAAGAAGGTAAAAAATGACATCTTCTTTGAACTAATTATGTTTATGATTCGCATAAAAGACACTTTAAAGCCAACCTAGACATGTTCAATAGACAACATTGACTTAAAGAACCTAAACGAAGGACATGGTGGAGAGCTGTCACAGACTAGCAGGGATTGTTGCAGAGGGAACAAAGACGATGCCAAGGATTTGAACATGGTACACTAGAAAGCATCCCAGCCAACTCATCCTCTAGATGAGAGGGAGGAAATGATGATTTAAAAAACTGAGACTCTAAGGGTCAGCATTGTAGCTCCACAGTCTAAGCTGCTACCTGTGAAGGCAGTATCCCATATGAGCACTGGTTCAAGTCCCGGATGCTCCATTTCTGATCCAGCTCTGTGCTAACATGCCTGGGAAAGCAGCAGAAGAGGGCCCAAGCATTTGCTCCCCTGCTACCCACGTGGGAGACTCAGATGAAGCTCCTAACTTCTGGCTTCAACTTGGCCCAGCCCTGTCTATTGTGGCCATCTGGGGAGTGAATCAGTGGATAGAAGATCTCTGTCTCTTCCTCTGCCTTTCAAAATAAATAAATAAAACTTAAAACAAAATAACAACAACAACTGAGACAATGTATAAAGGATCAATGAGGCAAACTCTTCCATGTTGACTGAACTAGGATTGAGTACTGCTGTGCTGAGAAGGCTAGTAGCATTTCCTTACCTCATTTACAGAAAGAAAAAGAAAACAAAAACTAAATCCAGGTAAGAATGATGAAGATAAATGCAATCAGGACGTCTGCAAAGGCCCAAAATTTTTCTAGTTTCCTAAAGTAGTCAGAGCTGCCTAGAAAATGACACATAAGCCCTCACCCCTTTTACTGATAAAAGGCAACAGAAACATGGGTAGTTTTTCCTTAAAGATCAGCATGATCTAAAATACAAAATATTAGAATATTAGAAATATTTTGGTGAGACTTTTGCAGTGTTCCAAAGACTGTTTTACAGTTAACTATTTTATCAACAGTAAAAACCAGGTCAAGAGCAGAAATCACACAGAAATAATGACTCTATGTGAGTGCTTTTGTAAGAGGAGACAGAAGATCTTTTTTCCTCATTAATGATTCCGGCTATCTTTATTTATTCCCAACCTGAGGTCCAGTTTACCATTGGGGTCTCATTAATCTCTACCATTTGTAGTAACAATGTCATGTAGGAGAGAGCAATTACTTAAACAAAGAATTAAAATGAAATAATACAGAAATATTTTAAGCTTCTTACAAGCTTTATTAAAAACCTCAAGCTTCTCTATAATTTTCTTCACATGCTAGAAATTTTGCACACAAAAAGCAAGAATCCTCATTTTATTTAAATAAGGAGGAAAGGAATGTGGAAGTAAATAATATCGCTAACCTCATATATTCATTTTCTCATTTACTTATTTCTTTAACTTTTATTTTAAAAACTCAACTCACATGTAAAACCTAAAGCTAAAACTTGTTTTAGTAGAAGAACATAACTATGGTTTTAGATGGGAACCATTTGCCCAAGGCAATTATATCCTCAAACAACTGTAAGTAATAATGTTAAACTGAGAATGGTTCACTGACTGTTCAAATATCTTCTTAAAATAGTGTGGCTTGGGGCTGGCGCTGTGGCATAGCGAGTAAAGCCACCGCCTGCAGTGCTGGCATCATATACGGGTACTAGTTTAAGTCCCAGCTGCTCCACTTCTGGTCCAGTTCTCTGCTATGGCCTGGGAAAGCAGTACAAGATGGCCCAAGTCCTTGGGCCCCTGCACCCATGTGGGAGACCCAGCAGAAGCTCTTGGTTCCTGGCTTTGGATTGGCGTAGCTCTGGCCATTGCGGCCAATTGGGGAGTAAACCAGTGGATGGAAGACCTCTCTCTCCATCTCTGCCTCTCCTCTCTCTGTGTAACTCTGACTTTCAAATTATAAATCATAAAAAAATAAAAAGCAACCAAATCCTCATACAGCATTTTGGTGGAAAAGCACAATTAATTTGAAAAAGACAAAAAGAATCATTAATTCAAAATGTATAATGCTTGCTAAAATTAAGTTTAATAGCGTGAATCATGACAAATGATAACAAATAGCCAGCCAAGAATGCCTTTTAGTAGGGGGAAAATACAGGCAGTCCTGACTAGTGGCACAACCCAGGTTTTCTCCACCTCCCCTCTTCTTAAACTCTTCTAATCTGGCATCCAACACACCATCTCATTTAAAGACGTTAGTAATCAATGCCACTGCTGCTAGCCTCTCAAGCCTCACCATCATAGAACTTGCATTCCATGGCTTCTTATACTGCTGGTGAATAGCAGCCTTACGACATCTCTCTCCCTTGCTTCCAAGAGATCTGCCTACCTCCTCCTTTCAGTCTCACCATTTTAAACCTCCCTTCCCTCTGCTTGGCACTCCCTCTTTTCCCTTCTTTTTATTTTTTTAATTTGACAGGTAGAGTTACAGACAGTGAGAGAGAGACAGAGAGAAAGGTCTTCCTTTTCTGTTGGTTCACCCCCAAATGGCCGCTGCAGCCAGCGCACTGTGCTGATCTGAAGCCAGGAGCCAGGTGCTTCTCCTGGTCTCCCATGGGGTGCAGGGCCCAAGCACCTGGGCCATCCTCTACTGCCCTCCCGGGCCACAGCAGAGAGCTGGCTGGAAGAGGAGCAACCGGCACTAGAACCCGGCGCCCATATGGGATGCCAGCACCACAGGCGGAGGATTAACCAAGTGAGCCACAGCGCTGGCCCCTCGGCACTCCCTCTTAGAAGGCACATATTATTAAACAGCTCCACCTCACACTGTTTCTGGAGTTATATAAAAGCCTAGTTCCACCACTTATCAGCTACATGATCTTGGTCCTGTTACACAGTCACGCCATGACTCTGTTTCCTCATCTGTGAAGTAGGGATAAGAGTAAGGCTGTTGTGAGGATGAAAACATCCAGTAGAATATCTAGCATATGGTTAAGATGTTCAGTATGTGGTAATTATTAGTATCAGACTGTATAATCTACTGCCATTTTTATTCTTTATTATTAAAGCCAAACTCCTTTCTTCTCCCTCCAAAATTATACACCCTTTAAAAGTTTTCTAGTTGGGCAAATGATACCAATGCTTTTCCAGTTTCCCATATTCAAGTCCTTTGGGTCATTTTTGATCTCTGCAAAGACAAATCCCTACTACTCTGCAACAGCTTCCCACTGTACCCTTCATTCTCGGTTCTCTGATTTAAGACAGTGTGATTATTTATTGAACACTTACAGGCTGTACTCCAACAGTGGACTGTTCACAGCTTTGTACAATTAGCTATCTCAACGGCATATGTCTGTCACCTACTACTTCAAAACAAACAAGCAAAAACTTCTTTTAACCCCAGCCACAGGAAAGAACTACATGGACCAGCACTTGCCTCCCCTAGGCTCAATAAGCTTTAACCACCAACCTCCATTAGGCTACACAACTTCTCCTTCCTCAAGTTCCAAACAAACTGCCCTATCTCAACCCCACTCAGTTCTCTCTACCTTGTCACAATGACCTTTTTGGGCTTCTACTAAGAAAAGGTGTTGTAAAATGCTTTACAGGAATAGGCACTTCAAAGCAGACATGCAAACAAAAAATAAAAACGCTAACAATGCACTAACAAACCAGAATATCTTCTAAATGTGAATATGTAGAAGGAGTCATAAATAAAAGCTTAAAAGTCACTGATAAAAGTTTTCATAACAATAAAGAGAAGTTGTCAAAAACAGGGTATAAGCTATATATATTTTTTTTAATTGGGCAGTACTTATTTCAGTAAATTAAGAAATATGGTCTCTAGCCTAGAATAGCTCAACATCACATGTGTTTACAAAAGATAAGATGTACCTGTTAATAAATAAGACATCTAGACTCTTGAAACAGTACAGATTAAAATAAGTGATTTTCTTACATATTTATTCAGATACACAATATGCTAAGAATTATTTAATTATAAATGTGTGTGTGTATATTATATATATATATATATATATATATATATATACTTTCAGTGAATCTACTCAAAAAGAAACCCAATTTATGGATAAGTAATCATGCAGATCTCTGCATAAGTAATCATATAATTTATACAATTATAATCATAATTTCTACAGTTTTATAAGCATGCTTTTTCAAAGGCACCCAAAATATACTGGCAAGAAATTTTTACATATAATGCTTACATAGGAAGCATTACAAACACTTTAAATTATAAAATGAATTTCAAAGTAATTCATTTGTTTGATCCTTAAGGATAAATCTTACCAGAACCATCAAATTCTCTATTTTTGGACAATGGGATATAGATTTGAAGGTCTGGTTTTAGCTAAGAAAAAGATCTACTATAACAAATCTAATGACTAGCAACAGCTGCAGATTCTAAAAAGAGACATATTTTTCTGAGTTAGGCACTAATTTATGCTTTAAATTTTCCATCCAGTAATATCTTTTTAGATGCATGAAAGGAAAAGGCAACAATGTTTAGAGAGCTACTCTGTGGGTCCCTCATTTAGTGAAGTGCAGCAAAAAGAGAAATGTTTTAGATGCAATTTTATTTGTAGCAACATTACAGGTCATTTTTTGAACTATATATACTTCTATCTCTTCAGATAAACCCTAAGCAACATAAGGGCAAGAAAACTATACTTTTCATTCTTCTACTACAAAGAGCCCTCCATATATCCACCAGGAATCAGAGTTCAGATTTGGAGATAGTTTCCTAAGAACAAAGATACGAATTCTCATCCACTTTCACTCTGAGCTTGTCTTGCTGGCATTAACAGTGTTATGAAAATCAGGTACACAGAACAACTGTATTTTAACAAATGAGGAAATGCAAAGATAAAAATACACTAGACTAATAAATTTTATTTTTACATAAAAGACGAGGAAGACTTAGATAAGATTAAGAGATCTATAAAGAAAAAGATCATAGGCTGAAGTGTGATAAAGACTGGGAGAAATATCTGGGCTATTTGCATTATATATAATATATATTAAATATACACAGACATAGGAGGTACTTCAAAAAAGTTCATGGGATACAGAATTGAAAGATACATTTATTTTGGTATAAAAAAAATCTTTGAAATCCATGTATATGGGGGGGGTCTTCAAAACATTCAATAAAATAAGCACTATAAAAGAACTGCAGAGATTTCAAATTATCTTGCACCAAAATAAACTTTTAATTACATTTTTCACAGACTTTTGATGTGCCTCTGTGTGTATGTGTGTGTGTGTGTGTGTGTATCTATGCACAAGCATGCATTGTGGGGTTAAAGAGATTTAGCTCAGAAATCCTTGGGTTTTAAAACCCAAGACTAGGGGCCCATGCTGTGGTGTAGTGGTAAGGCCTCCACTTGCAGTGCTGGCATCCCTTAAGTGCACCAGATCGAGACCTGGCTGCTCCACTTCCAATCCAGCTCTCTGCTATGGCCTGGGAAAGCAGTAGAGGATGGCCCATGTCCTTGGGCCCTTGCACCTGCATGGGACACCTGGAAGAAGCTCCTGTCTCCTGGCTGGCACCGCAGCTCTGGCTGTTGCTACCATCTGGGGAGTGAACCAGTGGATGGAAGACCCCCTCGCCTTGTGCCTTTGCCTCTCTGTAACTCTGCCTTATAAGTAAATAAATAAATCTTTAAAACCCAAGATTAAAATAAAGAATAGAAGTTTCTATTTAGTATGTTGTAGAAATGAAGTCATATTATAAAAGGGGATGTTCATGAAAAAGTCAAATTTAACCTGGAAACTAAGCCTCTAAGTCATATCCACCAAAGGAAAAAAAAATGTTTAAGCTTTAGAAAGTTACTATAATTCAAGGTAACTCATTAAAAGCATAGCATTTCATTAGGGAGTTTTCCATTTAATTTCAAACTGCACTAATACTTCTTAATAAGCTGTTTAGGTACTAAATTTATTTTGATTACCTTTAATTCATTATTATGAACTCTTAATCATCCTTAATCAAGAACCAATAGCATTCAAACCATTTTTGAGGATTCACTGGCAAAGAGATCTTCGGGTAACTATTATCAACACAAAATAGTTCAAAGACTCAATTTCAAAACCAGTCATCATGAAAAAGTATTTTGTGATTTAAAATGCAAAACTATATTAACTGTCACAGAGCCTTACATCAAAAGGTGGGTAGTGTTTTGTATAATAGGAAAGAAAAAGCAAACATAAAAATGACATCATCTTTATCTTCACATAGGTATTACTCGGAATGATGATAGATTCAACAGTTCAAATTAAATGTGTTAGGTTTTGATCATTACACAATGTACACATATATTGAAACATCACACTGTACCCATAAATATGTAAAATTATTATGTGTCAACTAAAAACAAAATAGAGGCAGGCATTAAGTCTAGCAGTTAGGATGCTGACTGGGATGCCCACTTTTAATACTGGAACACCTAAGCTGAAGTTTTAGCTCTACTCCTGAATCTAGCTTTCCACTAATCACTCTGGGAGGCAGCAGGTAATAGCTCAAGTACTTGGGCCCTTGTGACTCATGCAAGATACCAGGATTGAGTTTTCAGGTCCCAGCTTTGGCCTGACCCAGTCTCTGCATTTTGAGCATTTGGGATATGAAATGGTGGAAGGGAACTCTCTTTGTCTGTCTTTGTCTCTGTGTCTCTGTCTCTTTCTCTCAAATAACTAATCAGTTAGCTATTTTTTAAAAATTTAAATAAATGAAATGTTTTAGGCTAAATTCCTAAAGCTCATCTAGACAAATTATATCACTACAAAATATCACACAAAAACCAAACCTTGATCTTACTAAATTATATGCAAAATAACACAAGTCCAAATATTAATATTCAGCCTAGGTATACTCTAATGGAAAATATTTAACTTAATGTTTTCAGTTATTGCAGTTTCAACACTTGCTATCTTAAAGTCAGTCTCTGAGTAAAACATTCTCACCACTGAGCAACAGCTAGGGAAACTGCAAATACTTTCCTTAAATAATTTGTGATTACCATCATAGCCAAATCAATATATAGTAAGATCCACTGTTGTTGAGTTCAAGATTGTTCAAAGGTAATCAACTATAGCCAGTAATCGTAATCATATATTATTATCCCAAGCCTTAGGCCTTAACCAAACACTTAGCTACTACCCTTCAAAATCTGGATCCAACTCCACATCAAGCAATCTAAGGTACAGGGTCTACATGAGAAACAAGGAACAAAATGCCTCCTTGTTTAAATATCTGAACATGAATTAAATCACTCACTACCTTGTTTCCTTCCTCTCATCCTGCTATCTTTTCTCTCTTCCCTTCAGGCAATTTTTCACCTATACATATGTTGGTTGAAAAAATAGTGGGTGACTGCAAAGAGCTAATGACTACTCAACTGTGATCAAGTTTATCCAAAAGTAGTCCCAGTTTTTCTGGGTTCACATGTTAATTCGGCTTCCTTAAGCAGCAGCCATCATAACAAGATAGTTTTAATTATGTGCCCACAGAGCACTGCATACATTGCAAAACATTTTAAACATACAAGGATATTTTCTTTTTAAAAACCATTTTCTTACCTTATGTCTGCATTTAAGTACAACTCCATACGCTCCTACAATAAAAAGATGTAAACAATCAGTAATATGTATACAAACTACAGCTCTTAAAGAAATCAAACTTCTGCTATATTTATATATATTTCTGGTATATGTTATAATAATGATTTCTAAAGTGACAATATTTTATAGTGATAATGTAATAATGAGCCACATAGAAATAGGGCATGGATATTTCATTATATATATTTTTAATAAATCAAGAGTATACAAAAATCATTTTCCCCAATCAGTATTTTTAAATGTTTCTCTTTTTAAAGAAAATATCACGTTGGAGACATTTGAAAGTTTAGACTTCAGCATTTTTGGAGAAAAATATGGTCATAAGAACTTTGAGAGTAAATGAAAACTCAAAAGATTCTAAGTAACTTAAAATTTAAGAGCTAATGACTTCCAAATAGTAAGCTCAAGCACAGAGCCTACCAAATATGCTATCTGTCCAAGGAGACATGTAGCTCCCCTCCTAGGATACTGGAATATCTCTCCAGAGTGGCAAAACTGTACAAGCCTTAGTGTTTCAATTAATAGCATGTGGGAGTTGCTACTACCTTTCTGCCATAAATAAAGACTCAGTTCAAGGGCACAGGCCACAAGCACTACCACTTTTTTCAGTGTATTTCAATGATATCCAGTACTACCTTTTGAGATACTTACCCTATTATCTAGGAGAAAAACTACTTCCTTGGAGGGAAACATAGAGTTGACAGCAAGATACCCAGGAAACCGAGGTTAAAATTATACTGTGAAAAATCTAATTAAGACAATCAAAATGTAATGTATGGCAACTGAATTTTGTAGCAACGCCAAGAACATTGACAGT
Organism: Sylvilagus floridanus; assembly: GCA_949820135.1. Classification (NCBI taxonomy): domain Eukaryota; kingdom Metazoa; phylum Chordata; class Mammalia; order Lagomorpha; family Leporidae; genus Sylvilagus; species Sylvilagus floridanus. The sequence goes on from OX463223.1 coordinate 126,108,975, forward strand.
AGCAGACAAAGCCTGCATGCAAATTCAAAAAGGAAATTTCAAGGAGACAAAATAAGAAAAAGTATCTCCCACATAATCTAGGGAACCTGAACAAGTCTCCCTCACTTTGGTAGAGTTGTATGAATCTTACTTTCAAAGTTAGGATGGAACCAACCATTATAACCATCCAGCTTAACTCCACCATCCCCAGAGAACCAACCAATCCTCACTTAACTGCTCATGCCAGCTTTTCTGTAAGGTGAAAGTGCACTATGTAGGCTACAGGAACTCAGAGTTTGCTTGACAGATTTTTTTTTAAAGACTTATATGTATTTCCTACCCAATCAACATCTGAGGTAGTTTACAAAGAAAAAAAATATACAGCAATCAAGGTTCTGATCTGAACTTGAAGTAATATGAGTCTTACAAAAGTTCACAGAAAACTATACACTGATTTCAAAATTTTTCATCAAAATAAACACCTTTTAATTTAATTTTTCTACTAACTTTTTAAGTAGCCTCTATATTCTATTTATATAATGCTTGGAAATATTGGTTAATCTGAGCCAATCCCTGACAAGATGTTAATTTAATATTAAAATCTTGATCAACATTGCTGTTCATATATAAAACATGAAATATAAAATTTTTTGTAATTTTATCCAAAAGATAAAAATTTTATGAAGCCATAATTATAATCACTTACCCCTGTTAACAGAATCTTTTATTAAAATCTCCATAGAATTGTCTTTAAAACAAGAAGAAAAACTACCAAGGAGGAAAAGTCAGGAAATAATGATTTTTCTAAGAGTTACCTTTTAAAAAATGAATTACCTTATTTCCTCAAATCAATAAATATTGTTAGTTATAAGAAATATTCCCAGGTCGGCACTGTGGCGCAGTGGGTTAACGCCCTGGCCTGAAGTGCCAGCATCCCATATGGGCACCGGTTCAAAACCCAGCTGCTCCACTTCCAATCCAGCTCTCTGCTATGGCCTGGGAAAGCAGTACAAGATGGCCCAAGTCCTTGGGCCCCTGCACCCATATGGGAGATCTGGAAGAGGCTCCTGGCTCCTGGCTCCTGGCTTTGGATCAGCGCAGCTCCAGCCATTGCGGCCATCTGGGGAGTGAATCAGCAGATGGAAGACCTCTCTCTCTCTCTCTCTCTCTCTCTCTCTCTCTCTCTCTCTGTAACTCTGACTTTCAAATAAATAAATAAATCTTTAAAAAAAAAAAAGAAATATTCTGTGGACTACAAAAGAAAAGGTGCTGTCGATTAACCCATGACATACTGATTTCAGGACTTTATTCTGGTTTTGGAGATATGAAAATAGGACCAAACTACATGCCTCAGAATTTATAAAATGTGGTTTGTTGATCTCAAAGAAACAGAAGTTATTTATTCATTAATTTACCATGTAGTAAGCAAAACTTAACATAAACAAATAAATTTTAAGCTACTCAAAATAAGCCTAGCTAATATTAAAAAACATGACTGCTAAGGAAAAGAATGAAACAAATGCAGTCTTGAGAAATCCTTGATTTATTAAACATTAAAGAGTTTAAAATGTTACTAACTTTTGACTGGACAGTAAAACCCATATAGCCTAAGAGTAATTTTTAATAATACTTAGATGCATATTTGAATTGCTATAGGTTAAATTAACAGAATCTGAATTAGTGACCTTTACAGTACGTTGCTCAAAAATTCAACGAATAAAAAAGTTCCAACTTACCTTCACCTACAACCCCAAGGATCTCAAATTTATTCATCACATTACCAATGTTAGGAATCTTCATGAAGACAAACTCCTCTTTTGATAGAAGCCACAGAACATGGCACCAAAAAAGGAACTTCTCAGCAAGTTGTGCAGAAAGTAGAACAAACAATGTCTATAGGAATTCTGAATGGTTGGCAGGAACTTTCACATACTTGTTCTAATAATGAAGTATTAAATGATTCCCTGAAAGAAGAAAGACAAACTGTAAGTTTTATACTGCAGTACTCTAATAAACTATCCTATCTTTTTGTGTAGTTCTTTTAAATCCATGCTAATGTTTCATGAGCTGAAAAATTAAAAAGGAAAAAAACAAAAAACAGTAACAGGAGATAAAGAACCCAAAATGGAACGAACACCTCACTCTACTTGAAATGAATAACATAACTGCACTGAAGAATGAATCCCAGGTAAACTTTTGAAAACAGCATTACCCACCCTCCTCAAGCTAGAAACAAAAAGAAATATAAATAAATATTGTGATTTACTTAGCTACTTGTTTTTATGCAGTGATATAAAACTTCTTCGTGTGTATTCTAGGATTGAGCAAATAAGTAAACACCAGAATATTGTGGATAATAAGATCTTGGTTTCTGACTCTCGTAAAAGCGAGTTAACAATATAACCTCAGTATTTAATACATTGATCCACATAAATAGATAAAATATATGTATAAATATTCACATTCACATATATTTCCTAGCTCTGTCCACTGAGAGGGCCTAGAAGTGATGACAACCTGAGAAGAACAAGTGCTCCAATAAAAGGACCCAGGGCTCTGGAGAAATGGCTGATTCCAATGCAAGGACAGGAGGAGTACAATGTGAGCCCAGGATATATATATTTAAAAAAAAAAAGATTTATTTATTTGAAACTCAGAGTTACAGAGAGAGAAAGGGAGAGAAAGAGAGAGAGAGCTCTTCCATCCACTGGTTCACTCCCAGATGGCTGCAATGGCCAAGGTTGGATGAGACTGAACTCAGGAACTAGGAGCTTTATCTAATTCTCCCACATGGATGGCAGTGGCCCAAACACAGGCCATCTTCTGCTGCTTTTCCCAGACCACTAGGATAGGATAGGAAGTGGAGCAGCCAGGACAGGAACCAGCATCTATATGGGATACCAGTGTCACAGGTGGAAGCTTAACCCTCTATACAACAATGCCGGCCCCCCAGGATATATTTTTGTGGTTCTAGAAAATAAGGAAATGCTCAAAGAATGATGGGTACCCATAAAAAGGACACAGGAGGGGTAGGCGTGGTGGCACAGTAGGTTAAGCCACCACTTGGGATACTGTATCCCCTATCAGAGTGCTGGTTTGAGTCCAGGCTGCTCCATTTCCAATCCAGTTTCCTGCTAATGTGTACCCTGGGAGATGAAGGTGACTGCTCAAGTACTTGGGTTCTCTGTCACACATGTGGGGACCAGGATGGAGTTCCTAGCTCCTGGCTTCAGCCTGGCCCAGTCCCAGCTATTGTGGGTATCTGGGGAGGGAACTAGCAGATGGAAAATCAATCAATCAACTTAACTCTCTCTCTTTCTCCCTCCCTCTCCCCTTCCCATTGCTCTACCTTTCAAATAAATAATCTTTGAAAAAAGGGAAAGACACAGTCAACTTAAAGCAACTCCCACTGGCCAAATGGGGACAATTTGAACAACAAAATAAATAAGGATAGTAACAGATTGTAACATTTTTATTAGAACAAAATAAAAATGCATGAGGCCTTATTGACAGAAATAAATGGAGGAGAAGGGAAACCTCTTTTGTATAATTCCAAAGAATAAGGGTGTGGTACAATTAGAAAAACACTATTTGGCAATCACTTTTATAATAATAATTTCAGGCAAGTGTCATCATTATATAGTGGTTAAAAAGTTTGACAGAAAAACAGAATATTAACTAATCTCAAAGGATGTCCTCACAAGATAATTATTAATTACAAAGGGGAAAAATAGTGATTTCAGAATAAAGAATCAAGAGGTTCACCACAGAAAGTAATCAAAGTAAACATCATCAATAATGGGACAAATCAACATTATATGCCTCCTGATGTATCACATCATGTCTGTGGCATTCCTGACAGAAATGGAGACGCTGAATCCAATCACAACAAACAACATATAAAGCCCAAGTTGAGGCCTAAATAACTGTGCCGTACTCTTTACTTTTTTGGTTTTGTAATTTTAATTGATTTGAAAAGCAGAGAGATAAAACAGAAATAGAGAAAGAAGAGTGTACTTCCATCTACTAGTTTACTCCCCAAATGCCCGCAACAAGGACCAGGCCAGGCCAAAACCAAGAGACAAGAATTCAACCCAGATCTGCCACAAGGGCAGCAAAGACTCAAGCATTTGAGCCACCACTGCTGCCTCCGAAAGTGCACATTAGCAGGAACTGGAATGGAGAGTGAAGACACGCTTGAACCCAGGCATCTCAAGCACCAAGTTAACCACTGTGTCAAACACTCATTCTTACATTCTTTAAAAATGTTGAGCAACTCTACAAGATTAAAGAAAATCAAGAGAAATGATAGCTAAATACAATGTAAGATACAGAATTGGATTCTGGACAAGAAAGAAACAATGGAGGGTGGTTATAAAAAAAAAAACACTGATAAAAATTTCAATGTGTACAGATAAGATATTGTATCAATGATAACTTTCTGATTTTGATAATAGTACCATGGTTATATAAAATAACATTATTTTTTAAAAACAGCACTAGGGCCAGCACTGTGGCATAGTGGGTTAAACCGCCATCTTCAATGTCAGCATCCCAAAAAGGAGTACAAGTTCAAGTCCCAGCTGCTCTACTTCCAAATCAGCGCCTGCTAATGCAACTGGGAAAGCAGTGGAGGATGGCCCAAATACTTGGACCCCTGCCATCCACATAGGAAGACCAGGATGGAGTTCCTGGCACCCAGTTTTCAGTCTGTCCCAACCCTGGCCATTGTGGCCATTTAGAAGAGTGAACCAGCAGATGGAAGATCTCGCTCTCTCCTTCTTGTCATTCTACCCTTCAAACAAATGAATCTTTAAAAAAAAAGTCGGCCGGCGTCGTGGCTCAACAGGCTAATCCTCCGCCTTGCGGCGCCGGCACACCGGGTTCTAGTCCCGGTTGGGGCGCCAGATTCTGTCCCGGTTGCCCCTCTTCCAGGCCAGCCCTCTGCTGTGGCCCAGGAGTGCAGTGGAGGATGGCCCAAGTGCTTGGGCCCTGCACCCCATGGGAGACCAGGAGAAGCACCTAGCACCTGGCTCCTGCCATAGGATGAGCGCGGTGCGCCGGCCGCAGCGCGCTGTCCGCGGCAGCCATTGGAGGGTGAACCAACGGCAAAGGAAGACCTTTCTCTCTGTCTCTCTCTCTCACTGTCCACTCTGCCTGTCAAAAAAAAAAAAAAAAAAAAAGTCTTGGTGGGGCGGGCGCTGTGGCACAGCGGGTTAACACCCTGGCCTGAAGCACTGGCATCCCATATAGGCACCGGTTCAAGACTGGGCTGCTCCACTTCAGATCCAGCTCTCTGCTATGGCCTGGGAAAGCAGTGGAAGATGGCCCAAGTCCTTGGGCCCCTGCACCCTCATGGGAGAACCGGAAGAAGCTCCTGATTCCTGGCTTCGGATCAGCACAGCTCCAGTCGTTGCAGCCAATTGGAGAGTGAGCCATCGGATGGAAGACGTCTCTCTCTCTGCCTCTCCTCTCTCTGTGTAACTCTGACTTTCAAATAAAATAAAATAAATCTTTAAAAAAAAGTCTTGGTGAGTTCCAATCAGCCCAGCAAAGTAAAATAAATAAATAAATGAATGAATAGAATGTATGGGATTGGAAGGAGGGACACAAAACAGAATTTGTAGACATTATTGTCTACATAGAAAATTCACAAGAATTTATAAATTATTATAAATGTTTAACAAGGTAGCTATACATAACTTTAACATCAACAGCATCTGTAAATACCAGTAAGAAACAGAAAATATAAATTTATTTCAAAAAAGGTTTTTTTTAAATTTATATATTTGAGAGCCAGACAGAACTCTCATCCACTGGTTCACTCCTCCAAATACCTGGACCAGACTGATGCCAGGAGCTGGGACCTCAATCTGGGCCTCCCACATGGGTGGCAGGAACCCAATTACCTGAGCCATCAAGGCCGCCTACCAGGGTGTGCATTAGCAGACAGTCGGAGTCTGAAGCTAAAGCCCAGTATCAAACCTAGATAGAAAATGGAATTCTAAAAATTCAGATTTACAACAAAGAAAAAAAGTAAGGCACTTAGGATTTAACATGACAAAAAACATTCAAGACCTATATTTGAACAGACATAACTTTATTCAAAGGCATGAAAAGACACAAATAAATCAATTTATCCAGATTTTAAGGCTAGGGAGATTCAATACTATAAAGATGTCAATTCCTTATGTATTGATCCTATAAGAACAAGGATAAAAAAGAAAAAAGCAAGAAGGCTAAGCCTTGAGGGTTGGATCTAGCAGGATGACCTACCAAATATATTGAGGATATATAATAGAGCTATGGAAATTAAGACAGGGTGGTTTAGGCACAGAAACAGACAAAGTAGCCAGTGGAATAGATGTGAGAGCCCTGAACAGATCACACTTCAATATCCTCATAGCTTCTAATGGTCCCAACAGAAGTCAGTATAATTCTTTAGGCTAAGTTAGAACTTGCTACACATCTCACTCAAAAGGCATTTCTAATAGCTTTCTATATCATTAAGAGTGAAAGGCAAAGTTCATGGGAGCTCCAGGCCTTGACCTCCTACCCTTTGATACCATCTCTTCTACCACTCTCCCTTGACTTGCTTGATTCTTGCCACACTGACCTCCTTTCAACTATACTTATGTTAGAAAACTTAAGTTTAGTTCAATTGAATCACAAATTTCTACAGGGTTACTATGACATTTAGAGAAAAGGATATCACAATTTGAGAATATTGACTGTACTTATTCATTAAACAAATAATTATTGGCTATCTCCCATGTTTCAGGGAATGGGCAAATAAGATACACAAGACAGTGGTGAACAAGATAGCAAGGTCCTTGCCCTCATACAACTACATTTTTGTTGAGAATTTTTATCAGATATCGATATATGTTATGAAGGAGGGGAGACTAACTACCCAAGACAGGGAGGGCTTTTCTACAAAGGTGAGGGGTGGGAGTTTGACACAATGGTTAAGATGCCTCTTGATCTTATCTTTGATCGCTGACTTCCCCACATCCCCTAGCAGATGCTGGGTTCAATGGTTGGGTCCCTGGGGCTGGCATTGTGGCGTAGCAGGTGAAGCCACAGCCTGGGATGCTAGCATACCAGGTAGGCACCAATTCTTGTCCCAGCTGCTCTACTTCAGATCCAGCTCCCTGCTAATGGCCTGGGAAAAGCAGAAGATGGCCCAAATGTTTAGGCCCCTGCCACTCACACAGGAGACGGATAAAGCTCCTGGCTCCTGGCTTCAGCCTGGGCCAGTGCTGGCCACTACAGACATCTGGGGTATGATCCAGCGGATGGAAAATAAGTTCACTTGTTCTTGCGCGTGTTCTCTCTTCCCCCACCCCCGCCGTTATTCTTTCAAAATAAATAGATCTTAAGAAAAAAATCTTGACCACATTAACATACAAACCATAGCAAAGAACTAGATACTATGCTTCTCCTCCCCAAGTACATACACACCAGTTACAAAAATTGATCACAGGCTAGACTAGAAACAATTCAAAATAAATTATAAAGATTTAAGTCAGGATGTTCTCTTTCTATAACTAAAGTATGAAAGAAATCAATCACAAAAGAAATAATTAGAAAATACTCTTGTTTGAAATTAATACTTTCCCAGGATAATCCATAATAAATACTTTAAAATAACAAAAATACAAATGTATAGGAAGAAGCTAAAGCAATGTTTAGGGAGGAAACTTGAGAATCTTATGTGTGTGTTAGGAAATAAAAAAAAAAAAAACACTGAAAATTAATGAACTAAGTATCAATCTCCAGAGATAAAAAAAAGAACTACAAAATAAATCCAATGAAAATAATATAAACAAAGAAATATTTAAAAGTAGAAATTCAGGGACTGGCAGCATCCCATACGGGTGCCGGTTCAAGTCCTGGATGCTCCACTTCCCATCCAGCTGCATGCTAACACCATTGGGAAAGCAGTGGAATATGGTTCAAGTGCTTGGGCCCCTGCACCCACATGGGAGACATGGATGGAATTCCAGGATCTTGGTCTTGGTCTGGTCCAACCCTGGTCATTGCATCCATTTAGGGACTGAACCAACAGATGGAAGACCTCCCTCTCTTTCTCTCTGTAACTCTGCCTTTCAAGTAAAAAATAAATAAATCTTTAAAAAAAATAGTAGAAATTCACTAAATAGAAAACACACAAACAACAAAGTGATCAAAACAGTAGAGTTGGATCTTAGAATACAACACTGACATCATCAAGAAAAAAAGAGAATTTAGCTCAGCTGACAGATTAATTTCAGCATTATGATATCCTGAGCAGAGAACACAGCCATTCCAGGCCAGACTTTTTCCTTTTAAAATTTCTATTTATTTATTTGAGAGAAAGAGTTTACCTCCTAACACTGCTTCACTCCCAAAATGCTTGCAATAGCTAGGGCTATGTCAGACTGAAGCCAAAGCCTGAAACTCAATCCAGGTCTCCTAGAAGAGTGGCAGGGATCCACGTACTTGAGGAAGAAGCCTGAATTAGAAGTGGATCCAGGACTCAAAGACAGGCACTCCAATGTGAGATGTGGGTGTTCCAAGCAAAGTCTTAACCTCTGCATCAAATACCCATTCCCAGGCCAAGCTTCTGATCTCACAGAACTGTGCTTAAGTATATGGATGTCATTTTAAGTGGCTAAGCTTATGGCAATTTGTTACACAACAGAAAACTAATACAAGTGCATTGATTCATTTATATACAGTCTTAAAACAGGCAGAACTGAACTGCAAACTACACAAACATGCAAATATAAGTGGTAAATCTGTAAGAAAGTGACCAAAGAAGTGTTTATTGTAAAAACTAGGGTATTAACTACCTTCAGGGAGGGGTTGAGATTGAGATAGAACACAAGGCTTTCTGGGACACTATTTCTGTTTCTTGACTTGAGGGATAGTTAGACATTCACTTAGAATTAGAATTATTTATTATAATAAATAGGATAATAAATAGGATTAGAATTATTCATTATACCAGGGCACTTCAAAAGGTTCATGGAAAATATAATTAAAAGATAAGATTATTTTAGTGCAAAAAATTTCAAAATCTATGCATACAATGGTCTTCAAAAAATTCACAGAGAGCGTGGGCATTTGGCCAGATCCAACAACTAAAGTGCCTATGTTCAATGCTTGGCTCTGGATCCTGACTCCAGCTTCCTACTAATGCAGACCACCCATGTAGGATACCTGGACTGAGTTCCTGGCTTCTGGTTTTGGCCCTGTCCCAGCCACAGCTGTTGTGGGCATTTAAGGAATGAACCAGTGGATGAAGTTCTCTATCTCTCTTTCTCTGCCTCTCAAGTAACATTTTTAGAAGTTCATGGAAAATGAATAAAATGAATAAATAAACTATGAATTTATTTCAAATTTTTTTACAACAAAATACTTATCTTTTAATTCCATGTTTCTACAATTTTTTGAACTCCCCTCATATTTGTTTTATGTATTTCTATGCTGTTATATTCTATAATAAAATAAGATTTTAAGAATGTGAAGAACTTCTTGGCCGGCGCCGCGGCTCACCTGGCTAATCCTCCACCTGTGGCGCCGGCACCCTGGGTTCTAGTCCCGGTTGGGGTGCCGGATTCTGTCCCAGTTGCTCCTCTTCCAGTCCAGCTCTCTGCTGTGGCCCAGGATGGCCCAAGTGCTTGGGCCCTGCACCCGTATGGGAGACCAGGAGGAAGCACCTAGCTCCTGGCTTCGGATCAGTGCAGCGCACCGGCCATAGCGGCCATTTGAGGGGGTGAACCAATGGAAAAGGAAGACCTTTCTCCCTGTCTCTCTAACTCTGCCAGTCAAAAAATTTTTTAAAATTAAAAAAAAAAAGAATGTGAACAACTTCTGATAATAACATCTTATATATAAATACATCCTTGGTAATTTATAGAGAGGTTAAAAGGTAAAGATAATTCGTTGAAATAGTACATTGAACAAAAAAAGTTTAACTGTATTCTCTCTCTCCAAGGCTCAGTGTACAGTGCCAGGTATCACAAAAAAACAGTGACAGGTAATCTGGATGCTGGCCACTCTTCTGAAACCATGCCAGATGAGGAACAGCTGCGGGAACTGAGTTGCACCTGAGAGATGTCTGAAATTCAAATGTCTGAAGGTTCTGAGAGAACAGGAAGTAGGCAGGTGATTTGACTTATTTCAGGAGGCATAACTAAGATCAGCAGTAGAAATGAAAAGGACACAGACTTCAGCTCAATAGTAACTGGACAATGATGAACTATCAACAGTTATACACTCATGTTTATCATATTTGCCAATGGGGCAACCGTTAGTGTAAATGTTTCAGGATACAGCGGCGAACAACACAGAGCTCCTACTTTCATGAAGCTAAAGGGAAATAGGCAATAAACAAACATTAAAATTTCAGAGAGTGACAAGTATTATAAAGAAATAACACAGAGTTCTCTGATAAGAGTCATGGCAGTTGGGGGAATTGGGGAGGGGGTCTTTAAATGGGTGGTCTGAGAAAGGCCTGTCCAAGGAGGCAGTATTGCAGAGATTTGTTTCAGGTAAAAAAGCCAGACACGGCCCAGGACTAACAGAGTCCTATCCAAGGCAGTGAAAAGATTCTTACAGAGCTTGGTCAGTTCAAGGAACAGAGAAGGGTTGTAAATCTGAAGCAGAGCAGACAAAGAGGAGACTGGCAGTGGCAGGATGGGTGGCAGTGAAAAATTTGTCCCTGGTAGAAAGGAGTCTTGTACTAAATTAGATGTACTCTACGTGAAGATTCTAAGACTTTTCAAAAATCACTTGAGTTTCTGATTACTAACCATTAACTTTGTAAACAAATAACCAAACACATTCTAAAGTGAATTTGTCTCACTCTAAGAAATACACCTAGATTTAAGAAATTGTGTCTCTGCATTAGCAAGTAAGCAGGTACCTACAAGAACTGACATGAATGCAAGACTTAAAATTTATTTCATATATTATTAGTATTGAATTTAAGAGCTGCCTGGTCCTTGAATGTTTCCTTTGTTGCTGAAATTATAATTTTCTTCTCAACAGGTCTTTTTTTCTTCCCAAAGAGAGTACAAAATCAGTTGAATCATGAGTTTTGTTTTTGTTCCTGGCATTGTTTTTACACACACAAATGAAAGAACCATTCTGTCAGTGAAAACTGCGTAAGAATAAATTTGGTACATGATTAAACTCCTGTATAACAAGAGAACCCAAAATGGTCTGAAAGCATCTTAGAACTCATGATCCATGTATGGAAGGAAATCATTTCTATGGAGAGCACAGCCCTGTGAAAAACATCCTAATTAATTACCCTCTTATAGAGACCTCTCCATGTTGAATACAAATGAGGAGATAATACACTCACACTTTGTTTTCTTCCTTGATGGGACCATCTGACCCATAATTAATAAGATTTTCATTTTGCTTTGTCCTCTCAATAGTGGAGAGTAATTTGATTTATCAATCCATTCTTTATAATTCAGTTCCAATTATTAAATCAAACAGATACTTGGCAATCATGAATTATACACAATTACTAGCATAAAAATTTCAAACTACTAAACATGTTTAAGCTTGCTTTGATCTTTAAAATCTTTCCACAAGGTAGGAAATCCAGTTGCAACTCAATGTATCTCCTACCAACCACTTGATACTTCTCCCAGCACTGCCAAGCTGCCAATCTTACTCTCAGCCCTTCTTCAGAATCTGAGGGTCTTGATGTTCAAAACAACAACAACAACAACAAAAGAAGGAAGGAAGGAAGACTAAAATAAGAATAGAGATTCAGAATTAATATTACTACTGAGCAGTGTAGGACACCTATTGGTTAAAAAGGCTTTGAAGGCAGGTTCATGAAAATGTAAGGATCAACTTTAACATGATTTCTATGGGGCAGTATGTTTTGAATTCGAAATTGTAAATAACTGAATTTAAAATCAGCTTACAGAAGCTAAGGACCACCTAAATTTTGTGCATTGGTATCAGTCAGAAAATATCTACATTACTCTCCACTAAACTCAGAAAAATAACCTTCAGATAAAAAAGCATGGAAGGAAATGAAGTCAAAGACTGCTGACAAACACCTATGGGTATCCAGGAATTCAGATTTCATGCTGAAAGGCTTTGCAACTTTTAAGATGAGATTGCTGAAACTTACTAGTCTTAAGAAAGTCACAGAGGGCCGGCGCCGTGGCTCAACAGGCTAATCCTCCGCCTTGCGGCGCCGGCACACCGGGTTCTAGTCCCGGTCGGGGTGCCAGATTCTGTCCCGGTTGCCCCTCTTCCAGGCCAGCCCTCTGCTGTGGCCCGGGAGTGCAGTGGAGGATGGCCCAAGTGCTTGGGCCCTGCACCCCATGGGAGACCAGGAAAAAGCACCTAGCGCCTGGCTCCTGCCATCGGATGAGCGCGGTGCGCCGGCCGCAGTGCGCCGTCCACAGCAGCCATTGGAGGGTGAACCAACGGCAAAGGAAGACCTTTCTCTCTGTCTCTCTCTCTCACTGTCCACTCTGCCTGTCAAAAAAAAAAAAAAAAAAGAAAGTCACAGAGAAAGATGAGAACAAAGACTAGCCAAGAGCAAATGCAGTCATTTTTTTTTTTCAGAAAAACAGTACTTCAGCAAACTTTATGAGAACTTATAACTAGGCAGTCATTAAATAAATATAACTTGAGAGTTTATCATATGTTAGGCACCATGACAGACTTTGGGGACAAAACAGTAAAGGAAATAGATAAGATCCCTCATCCCATTGGGTTTAATAAAAATAAATCATACAGTAAGTATAAAACAGCCAATATTAGCACTATGAAAAAGAGATACAAGGAGGGCTTGTGACAGGGGTTATCCTAGTTAGGGAAGGTTGGCTCCTCTAGGGAAAGCAATGAGTAGAGACCTATAGGATAATTAGACAAATTTATGGTTTAAGAGGGATGCTCTAAGGGCAAGATTTATGCAAAAGGCTAAAATCAGGAGAGAATTAGGTAAGCACAAGAGACTCAAAGGAATGGGGGAGAGGGAGGTAATAACCTAGTATAAGGTGAGACTAGAGAAATAGCAAGGTGAGCTCTTTTAAGTAGGACCATCTTTATCTTGAGACATAAGGAGCCACTGGAAAGTTCTGATCAAGAATGGGAGGGGTAGGTTCAGATAGTGGCCTGACAAGCAGATGATTTGCATTTCAAAAAGATCAGAGAAGCGAATGTTTCAGTGTCTGGAAGGGGCGATGCTGATTTGGGGGTAGAACAGCTAGGAAACCTTGACAGCCACCTAGGTCACAATGAGGGCAGGATGAACTAAATTGAGATTCAGGGGAAACCAGTAATGGACTAGAGACAAGCAGTGAGGGAAGAGGAGTCAAGGGAAACTTCTGGGTTTATGACAGTTGCTGTTTGTTGAAAAGAGGACGACTAGAAGAGAAACAGGTTAAGGGAAGAAGGAAAACCCAGGATTCCATTTTATCCAAGTTTGAGTTTAAGACATGCATAGAAATGAAAAGGGCAAAAATCCAATGAAAACTATAATAACAGAGGAAAAGAAATCTGCAACTTGTATCACAATTAATATCCCAAGACATATAAAAGACACCTATTCAATAGGAAGAAGAGAAATCCAATTTTAAAAATAGGCAAAGTGATATGAACAAGTCACTCGAGTTCACATATAATTAAAATTGAAGGGGCTGGTACTGTGGTGCAGTGGGTTAAAGCCCTGCAGTGCCAGCATCCCATATGGGCATGGGTTTGAATCCCAGCTGCTCCACTTCTGATACAGCTATCTGCTATGGCCTGGGAAAGCAGTAAAAGATGGCCTAAGTCCTAGAGCCAATGTACCCACATGGGAGACCCAGAAAAAGCTCCTGGCTCCTGGCTTTGGATCAGCACTGCTCTGGATGTTGGGTTCATTTGGGGAGTGAACCAGCAGATGGAAGACCTCTCTCTCTCTCTCTGCTTCTCCTTCTCTCTCTGTGTAACTTGTTCAAATAAATAAATAAATCTTAAAAAAAAAAAAAAACACATATACACATACACACACACACAGTATGTAAACACATAATTCACTGTACCACTGTTTGTAACAGAAGGGAAACAGCCTAAATATATACCAACGGGGCCTGGTTAAATGAATTATGAAATGTCCATTCAATCATTTTAAGCTACAGACAAGTGAAATACATAGAAACTCTAATATAGTATTTTACAAATTTAAGTTATATTCTGATTTATTTTCTAATAAATTGAAAATATGCTTAAAACTATTTTCATTAAATACCGCTTAGATTTGTTCTGTAAACTGTGGTTCGATCTAATATTATACTGAAAACAAGTTTTTAAAAAGATTTATTTATTTATTTATTTGAAAGAGTTAGAGGGAGAGAGAGGAGGAGAGAGAGAGATCTCCCATCTGCTTGTTCACTACCCAGAGGGCTGCAATTTGGCCAGGGCTGAACCAGGCCAAAGCCAGGAGGCACAAGCTTCTCCAGGTCTCCCATGTGAGTGGCAGGGGCCCCAAACACTTGGGCCATCTTCTGGTGCTTTTCCCAGGCCTTTAGCAGGGAGCTGGATCAGAAGTGGAGTGGCCAGGACACAACCATATGAGACACCAGCAATGCTGCAGGTGGTGGCTTGGGGGGGGGGGGGGCGCGGCTGCAGTTTGCAAAGCTCTGAAAAGCCATTTGTTGAAAAGCCTAAGAGTACACAGTAGGGAGTAATGGTCCTCAAGATATCAGACCATTTCAAACCCTGTCAATAACATGGAAGATTCACAAAAGATGCTTCCAGGCTATACAGTTTGGGGAGGGGAGAGGTTGTTTGAGTTGCAGACAGAGCGCTCCCATCCAATGGTTCACTCCCCAAACATCTACAACAGCCCCAGTGGAAGCAGAGTCTGGACCCCAATCCAGGGCTCCCACATGGGTGGCAGGGACCTGACTACATGGCAATCATTGCTGCTTCCCGGGATCCCCATTAACAGTAAGCTTGAATCAGGACATGAAGACAGATATCAAACCCAGGTAATCTTATGTGCAACACAGGTTTCTTAACCACTCGGCCAGATGCCTACCCTTAAACAGTATTAATACTTTGACAAACTGACCTTATCAAGTCTCCAGATTTCTGCTCCTTGTAGTTGCATACTGAAAAGTATATGAGACTGTGAAACACAGGTTTCTCTCACAAACCAAAAATATCAGATTTACAGTTTACTTTGACAAATTTTGATTTCGTAGTTAAAAAAATAAAGCTCCTTGGGATTTGGCCTAGTAACTAAGACACCTGTATCCCTGTATTAGAATGCTTTGGTGTGATGCCCACCTTTGGCTCCTGACTCTAGCTTCTTGCAGACCCTGGGAAGCAAGTGATGGCTCAAGTAATTGGGTTCCTGCTATCCATGCAGGATACCTGGACTGAGTTCCCAGCTCCCAGCTACAGCTTCGGCCCAGTACCAGCTGTTAATCTAGAACATTTGGAGGGAGGGGTCGGCGCTATGATGTAGAAGGTTAAGCCTCTGCCTGCAGTGTCTGCATTCCATATGGGTCCAGGTTCAAATTCCAGTTGCTCCACTTCCAATCCAGCTCCCTGTTAATGTGCAGAAGATGGCCTAAGTACGTGGGCTCCTGCACCCATGTAGGAGACCTCGATGAAGCTCCTGGCTCCTGGCTTTGGATCAGTCCAGCTCCAGCTATTACGGTCATTTGGGGAGTGAACCAGTGGATGGAAGGTCTCTCTGTCTCTCCCCCATTTCTCTGTCTTTTTGTAACTCTGCCTTTCAAATAAATAATTCTTTAAAAAAAAAAATTGGGGGCCGACGCTGTGGCACAGTGGGTTAACGCCATGGCCTGAAGCACTGGCATCCCATATGGGCGCTGGTTTGAGACCCAGCTGCTCCACTTCCTGTCCAGCTCTCTGCAATGGCCCGGGAAAGCAGTGGAAGATGGCCCAAGTCCTTGGGCCCCTGCACCCACGTGGGAGACCCAGAAGAAGCTCCTGGCTCCTGGCTTTGGATTGGCACAGCTCCAGCTGTTGTGGCCATTTGGGGAGTGAACCATCGGATAGAAGACTCTCTCTCTCTCTCTCTCTCTCTCTCTCTCTCTGCCTCTCCTCTCTCTGTGTAACTCTTTCAAATAAAATAAATAAATCTTTAAAAAAAAATTGGGAGGTGAACCAGCAGACAGAAATATTCTCTCTCTCTCTCTGCTTCTCAAAGTTCCTCTATTGGGAGAACACTGTGATCCCTTTTAGGATCCATAATTTCATTGCAAAACACTTGTAACCCTTCAACCTGACAATGAGCAACAAAATCCTTTGTTAATCAATGTCAACATAAAAGACCAATATATAATATATACTCATATAAACTACCCTCTCTTTTCATGATTCCAAATCATATACCAAGGGAAATTTCCAGAGCAAATGAGTAAAATCATTTTATAACAAGGGAAGGAATGAAATGATTACCTTTATCACTGCAGAACAAGAAAAAGAATGGAGTGATTACCTTCCAGCATAGTTCAGAAAAACAGCAAATAAAAATAATTCACAGAATAAGTGAAATACTGCTGGCCAAACAGCTGGTGATTAAGTTATTCCTGTGTAGATCATTTATGTTAAAGGGAAAAAACAAATAGTAATAATGACAAGACAGCAGCAACTTTGCAAGGCACAGACAGGAAGTCTGGGATATTTTCCAACTAGATTGGAAGGAAGTTATTTTTATTTATAGAGATATTTCTGTCCTATTTAAAATATAGAAGAAATTGAAGAAAATCAAACTAAAAATCTTGCATTTCCTCAGCTGTTTTTGCTGCTAACTTGAAAAGTAAAATTACTTTGATGAAAGAAAGAAGTCAGAATTACAAGCAATTTCATCAAGACCATTAACTGTTGAAAATAAGTTCAAAAGAGAGCTGAGCACCTGACATAACGAATA
Source organism: Sylvilagus floridanus (assembly GCA_949820135.1). Classification (NCBI taxonomy): domain Eukaryota; kingdom Metazoa; phylum Chordata; class Mammalia; order Lagomorpha; family Leporidae; genus Sylvilagus; species Sylvilagus floridanus. The sequence goes on from OX463223.1 coordinate 126,125,872, forward strand.
ATAAAGATTTAATGTTAAAAGAAAAAAACATAGGTCCTTTCCCTCAATGAGATTACAAACAACAAAACAACTCAGATATGGTTAAGAACACTTCTGATTGGCAGCTGTGCCCCCCATCATCCTAATTAGGAGCTGAGCAATCTCTGTGAAGCCTTTTTATCAGTTTCCTACAAAGGATACACACCTCAAGAACAGTCAAAGGGAAGAGATGCACAGGATAAGGAATGGGGAATGGGGGTGTTGATGCAGAGCTTCCAGGCCTTCTCAGGACTTGCCACCCTCCCAGCACTTCTCTGTGGTCATCAACCCAGAAGTTCCCACCTGGGGACCGGCACTGTGGCAAGTGAAGCCGCCAGCATCCCATATCAGAATGCCAGTTTGAATCCAAGTGCTTCACTTCCAATCCAGTGGAAGGCCCAGGTACTTGGGCCCTTGCCTCCATGAGAGACCAGGATGGAGCTCCTGGCTCCTGGCTTCAGTCTGACTCAGCCCTGGCTGTTGTGGCCATTTTGGGAGTGAACCAGAGGATGGAAGATAGATCAATCAATCGATCAATATGCATCTCTCTCTAGCTCTCTCTCTCTTTCTCCCTTTTTCTGTCACTCTACCTTTCAAATAAAAAATCTTTAGGAGAAAGAGCGTTCGCCAATAGCGGTCCTTGTAGTAACATGGTAACTCGTACCAACATGTAGAAATGGGAATTGGTGCAGTGGCTGAAACACCACTTGTGATGCCTGCATCTCACATCTGAGTGCCTGGGTCTCTGCTACCAGCTCCAGCTTCCTGCTACGTGCACACCCTGGGAGGCAGCAGGTGATGGCTCCAGAACTCGCCCCCGACGGCCACGTGGGAAACCCAGATTGAGTTCTTGGCCTGGTCTAACCCTGGCTGTTGCAGGAATTAAGGAGTGAAACCATGGATAAAAGATCTTTCACTGTCTGTCTCTCTGTCTCTCTGCCTTTCAAATAAAATCTTAAAAAAGATTTTAAAAAACAATAAATGTCACATTTGTTGTGAATTACATGAAATTCCATTAATTAAGACAACTCCAACATATAAAACAAGGAATTCTGAATTTCCAGATTTAATAAATTCAGTTGAAAATACTGAACTCTTATCTAGCCATTAGGAGTTGGAAATGTCTATACTGCCACTGAAGGTGTGTCAGGGGATTCCAGAGGAAATATCTCTGCCCACTACTACGCAGTAGGTTTTATCAAAATTTCTTTAATCCCAATTATAAGCTCATTTTCAATTTATGAAGTCTTCAAATAAAAAGAGTTCTACAATCTGATTTATATGACCCTATAATTCCAACATATTCTTATATACTCTTCATTAACAAGCTTATATTGTAGACCATTTAACATTTTAATGTCCTAATGCATATTTCCAAATGATACAAAATTTTAGTCATCTTCCTAAATATAGGGAAAAAAAAACCCTCTAACTTATAGCCACTTTATGTCTCTCCAAATATATTAAATATCAAAGCTTTGTTACACTTCATCTCAACTTTTTAGGTTTCATAATTTCACTGTCAGACTAGCCTTTCTAAAGGTGCTTTTTCTTGTTTTCCCTGATGGGAATTCTCATTTCCTCTACTATTCTGTAACAGAATTAAGCAGTATTTAAATGTAAAAAGGACAATTAGCAGAAAAATATCATTTAGCTTCATTATCATACTATTAAAGCAAAAGAATTCAAATAATTTCTTTCTTCCACATTAGTGTAGCTGGGAAGTGATCTAAAGGTCAAAAAAATTTCCGCTCTTAAAATTAAGTGCACATACTAAAATATAATTACATTGCCTAGGTTAACAGGCCCTAGTCTTAAGTCTCCTCAAACTACTCTTTTCTTCTCTCCCCCTACATGTCCCCTACTGTGGAAACATTTGCCTCTACCCCAGAGTTTCAAAAGGAATGGTAATCTCCTAATCTTATTTCCTTAATAAAACATCCTAATCCTTTATACCTTCTTCAATTTGAACAAAGTGATGTGAAATTTAGTACCAGAAGAAAACAGCTCATTCCAACTTCAGACATTTCTAATTATTAAAGTCTTGCTCACAAGAAATCTGCAGACATTTCTAGCTCTCTGAGCCTTAGTTTATTCATCCATAAAGTGAGAAAGTTCTAAAATCTCAATAATCACTTACAGCACTGAGAGTCTAAATAAAATAGACCCTATTCCAGTTCAACAAACATTTACTGAACATGTATCAAGGCATGCTTGTTGCTCATATATGCAATATCTAGCCTAACCACAATTCTTGCCTACATTCAACTATACCACTTAAGACTGAGGAAAAACAAGAAAATTCACTTGTCTATTTTTCTTATGACCCAAGATATTCAAGTTTGGTTTGGTTTGGTTAGGAATTAGAAAAAAGATATAACTGATACCTGGAAAAAAGATAATAACATACTACATGAGGAAAAGAGATACATTAATTCACCATATATGTATTCAATAAAATAGTCATCAAGTACCTCTTTGGGGGCTGCATTAAATATAAACCTGAATGAGAAATTCCACCAAAAATGTTTGGTTTGTTTCAGTCAAGGCACCTTACACAATCATACATGTATGTCATTAATTTGCTACCTTTTATAAAAATGGTAATACATAATAATAATATACATTCAATCTTTTAAAATCAATCACAAGATGAAAATTCAGTACTCTAATAATGCCATCTACTATACTGAGATATAAAGGATTTCAGCTGGAATGAAAAGATTTAATTTCATAATTTCATAATCAAGTTAAAGCTATGTGTCATTGAGGTTAACTACCAATTAAGCAAAACTCGGTTTTTTTTGTTTTTATGAGAAAGCAAACTAGACAATTAAAAGACAAGTCAGTATTTATCTGGTTCAAACATTTTAAATGCAAGTATAACTCATGTTAGAGGTTTTAAGTTGAAACTGACAGTGTTGAAATATAAAAAACTTTTTGCTTTCCAATGTGAAGATACTAGAAAAGCAAAAAAAAAAAATTGACATGTTCTTGAGACAAGAACAGAAGTTTAACTGATAAAACCAAATAGTTAAAAAATTCTTTGAGAATTTTGTACAAAAACTTAGGCCAAAAAACACGGAGTGTTCAGAAAATTCAAGTTATTCAGCTTATCTGAAATCCAGGACACAGGACCAGACATGACAAGAGATAAGGCATAAAATAAATTTAAAAAAAAAGCTTGGTAAACACACTAAGGAGTATGGGTTCTCCTGCAGGCTAATGGTGTTCACAAATGGCCTTATAAGGCTCAAGGGCTTTTTAACAGGTAGGGGCAAGCAGAGTTCCCCCACCTTCTCATCCAGCTTCAACCAGACACCAGAGCTGTTCACTTTTTTAAAAAATCTATATAATTCATTATGTCTCCAAAGAAAAGACAGTGGGCTCCAAATGGAGTCATTCATGCTAAGGTTCCCTATTAACAAACCAAAACCTAAGGTATTTACCTGTAATACCTGAGCTGCTAAGAAATCAGGAGAGATGACAGCCAAATTCCAGGAAACCAACAAGATTTCGCTTAGGTCTCCATAAAGAAAGTAACCTTGAAATGACCAATCCACTATTTGTACCTTGTTCCTACTTTCCTTACACTTTTTTCTGCCTATAAAACTCAGCCACTCTACTTGGCTTATTGGAGCTCCTTTCTGTTTTGCAGACTAGAATGACGCCTGGCTCATGAACTGCTAACATCTTTGAAATTCATATTTGAAATTTTGTTCTATACAAGAAGAAAAGATTAAACTGCCTTACAAGAAGTTAGCCTACTCTCATGAACAACAGGAAATAGAGGTTTTTAGTTGGATATTTTATCAGTATTGTATTTCAGAAAAATCACTATAGAGGCAGAAAGAGGGTTACAGCAAAGACACTAGTCAGAAAGTTGCTGAATGATAGAGGTCAGGCACAAAATGATGAAAATTTGAAAGCAGCAATAATGAGAACAGAGAAAGGAAGATAGAACTCTAAGGTAGAATGTACTATGGAGAATCTACATACAGGTATTAATTGAGAGGTATATTCTGAAAATTGACAATTTTAAATAGCTAATGAATGAGAAATAGAGAAGTCTAGATGATTCCAAAACTTCTGCCTTGACTACTAGGTGTATCACAGCACTACTAACTAAACCGACAACACGGAAGGAGCATATGGGAAATAATATGATTGACAATTATGGGGGTGGGGGGGTGTCTTACTTAATTGTTACTTATTATGGGAAGTTTTATGCCTCACAGTATGAAGATTACCCAGACACCTGAATGAACACAAAAACTGGGACAACGGTAATATAAATTCTAACATTTCATAAATAAGAATTGACTATGTTTATAATAGGAACTGACAGAGACTGAACCTGTAAACAATATTACTCTCAATTAATACCTGTATGTAGATTTTCCATAGTACATTCTACCTTAGAGTTTTATATTACCAACTAACTTAATTGCTTATATTTTTAATTCCATGCAAATGACTGTAAAGTCCTTTGAAATACAAACCACCATCTTCCTGTTTAAGGAAACACACAGACTCTGAAAACTAGAATAAATCCTATGCATTCATTACACAAAGACAAACAGCTTACTTCAGGTCTCTCAATCAGCTTTGTGGGAGAAGCCCTGCCCTGGCTCGCCTGAAGGACCTTCTGTCTCTATTCCCAACAGAACGGATAGGAAAACTAACTAGAAAGCTTATTGGTGCCCCTGGATCCTGCTTCTCAGCTTGTTATCATCATTTCCCTTGAAATAATTCATTAACTTAATCAGAGCCACAGGATTCAAAACTTTAAAAAAATGCACATTCCAAATTTAATTTTTTAGTTTTTCCTTATTTGATAGGCAGTGAGAGAGACAGAGAGACAGGCAGACCTACGGATCAACCAAGGGCTCCCGTTCACTGGTTCACTTCTCAAATGCCCACATGGCAGGGGCTGGGCTGACACCAAGGCTAGGAGCCAGGAACTCAATCCAGGTCTCCTACATGGGTGGCAGGAACCCAACCATTTGGGGCATCACTGCTGTCTCCCGAGGTCTGCATTCTCAGGAAGCTACAGCCGGAAGCTGGAGGCAGGCATCAAACCCACAGGCACTCTGATATGGGACATCAGTGTTTTAACTAGTATCTTACCCACTAAACCAAGCACTTACTCCCAAATTGAAATATTGTCTGTTACCTTCTAATTTCAATTGTTCAGGATAATAAATTCTCATAATTTTGAACATCAGAAGTGACTTTATTTTCTTTACTTTGATATGTCCTCCCCAGATGATGAAAATCATAATATCAATGATCCAAGACCAATTAAGATGATGAATAATCAGTCCTAGTGCACTACTTGTTGGCACAAACCCTTCCTCTCCCTGGACTCCTCTTTCTAGTTCTCTGAGAATACTGACAAATATGAGTGTCATCCTTCACTACTTGTACAACAATACATACATACATATACGTATTTAACCTCTGTAAGCCTATTTTCTCTTCACTAAGAGGAACTGATACTATCTAATCATAAGCAAATGGGGAGGAATTGAGATTATATAAATAAAGCCTCTAATGCATAGTAGCCACATAATAAAGAACAACTGTTAGTACTAATTAAATAATAACATTAATGTAACACAATTGATGACAGAGATAAGAAGGCTAATACCTCTAGAAAGCAAGATTTATCATCTTAATTATGAGCCTGCACTTTCAAGAATTCTGCAAATGAGACAAGTAATTTATGTCAAGACCAAAAAGTATTAATAGATTCATGAAATATCATTAGCATTTTAAGAACAATATTTTTATTAAGGAAAATAAAATATTTTTAAGAGAAGCTATATTTTAGTGTTGCCAGCTCTGATGACAAATTATTTTCAAGGCACTACCATTTTGTTAGGTTGAACAATATCAATAGAAAATTTCTACTCACCCTAAACAATTTAGAATTGTGCTAAATCCAGAACCACTTCTAATATTGCATTGTATTATCACTATTACTGATCATTTCTCATCATGTAAGTAAAGATATTTCTTAGTAACTGCATGAATGGAAACATCTTCCATTATGCCAAGAAAAACAGGAATTAACAAATCAAAGAGCACCTAACTGTAAGCTGAATTGCTGAGGTTTTTGCTTTGGAAGAAATCAAAGCATATGACTTGGATGAAAAGCGAATGTGCTTCAATTACCTTTAGCCCCAAGAATTCTCAGGGGGAAAAAAACCATAAAATACAGAGAGAAGAGGAGAGCTACAGAAAGAAATGTTATCAATTACTATCGAAGGATTTAGAAAACATAATGAGGCAACAAAGAATTCCATTTAGAATGGGTGACATACATTTTCCAATCACTATTTCCGTGATACTTTATTCCAACAAAATTAAACCAGAGGGAAAGCACTTCCAAAATGACAGTATGAGGAACTCTATGTGGACCTTCTCCCAGGTGAAACTATCTTTAACTGGTAAAAACAATATAAAAATTCACAGGCTCCAGAAATTGCCTTAAGGGCATGTGGCAAATGCAGAAACATTTATTCAAGAAAATCTACTAAACCTTGGTAAGAACAGCAACTCTGTGGCATTTCAGTCATGACCCACTTCCTTACCCTGCCCTGTCCCTGCAGTAGGTGTAGCCAAGAAGGGCATCCTCTCGGTCTAGCTCCCTGGTGCAGCAGGTAGCCTGCATTTCATATTCCGGGCCTCCAGCTCCAAACTGCAGAAAACTCTATTCCAGTTTTGCACAGCTGAGAAGATGGTCTCCCTGCCTCTACCCAGTCCCCAGCCCTCACTCAGAAGACAACAGCTCTACCCTAGGCAAGGAAGACAGAATACAGGAAATGGAACCAAATGGAGGTTTTGGAATGGAAAAGCAAATAACCAAAGTGAAAATTCATTAGCCTCCACCTAGTACCCAGATCCTAGTTTCTAATACCATCCTCCAACAAAAGGAACCAGAGCTCTTTTGTTGAAATGGCTGAATCTAGGACTGGGACAAAAATGCGCAAGATGACCCTGGAGCATCTTACAGTGCCAGAAAGCCATGTTTTTTGTTTTGGTTTTGTTTTTAAACCAAAAAAAAAGGAGCATGTAAAATAACAAAGGGGCCAAATGAGCTCCAAGTGGCCAAAACAGGAACAATTTGAAAACAAAATAAATACAGCAGTACTGGATTTGGATTATTTACCCACAGTATAAAATATACATAAGTCCATAACGATATATAAAAAAATAAATGGGAGCATGTAAACAAATCTCTTGTGCAAAAGAATTCTAAAAAATAAATGTAGATACTCCACCCTTAATGTAGATATTCCACCCTCCAAGAACCTTAAATTCCGGCTGCACATAGTGACTTTCTCCCAAAGAAAACAACATGGAAAGGACAAAAGAGCAGTTTTACAAAGGAGAACCCTGACAAACACGACCTCAGCCAGGTATTCAAGGTTAACATGGACATTGAATGCAAATGGAACCTTATCTATGTGGTCTTCCTCCAAAAAATCTGTAATACCAGTCTGATCCCAAGAAAAACATCAGACAAAACACAATACAGGGACACTCTACAAAACACTCAACCAGTATTACTCAAAACTGTTAAGACCAGCAAAAACAAAGGAAGTCTGGGAATCTAAAATAGCCAAGAGGAACTCAGGCCTTGAGTATTACACTACAATGTGTGTACTTTGATCTTTAAGCGTTTGAAGATTTCTCCAGAGAGTAATGATACCACTAAGCTTCTAAATCAGAAAGCACTGTTGGGGAAGGGGTCTGGGGAATGGTTTGCAAGAGGCAGAAACTTGAGAACCGACAAAATAGACTATTGCAAAAGGCTTTGGGAGAAAGGATATGGACCTTAATTAATACAGTGGCAGAAGCGATATAAATAATTAACACATACTAAATCCTTTTTCTGTTACCATACTAGATAGCAAATAATCACTTTAAGAAAGGCCTATAAAAATGGACAAAATTTATACTGAAGCTATAAAGGGAACAAAAAATATCATTTTATTCAGTATACATTTTATTCCATAAGAATCAAAATTCTCTTATCAAAAAGACAAAAAATAGGGGCACACGTTTGGTGCAGCAGTTGAGATGCCACTTGGGATACCTGCACCCCCTATCAGAGTCCCTGAGTTTATGAGTCCTGGCTCTGGAAGTCTTCCAGCTTCCCAGCTAGTGTGCACAACACGTGATGGCTCAAGTGGTTGGGTCCCTGTCAGCCACCTGGGAGACACGGATTGAGTTCCCAGCTCTTAGTTTTGGCCTGACTCAGCCCTGTTACAGGCATTTGGGGAGTGAACCAGTGGATGAGAGAATTCTGTCTCAGTATCTATATCTGTATCTGTGTGTGTATTGCAAATAAATATAAATAATTTTTTTTAAAAAGACAAAAAACAAGTGCTGGCAAGGATGCAGAGAACAGTGAGTTCTCATATGCTCTTGGTGAAAATCTAAGCTATTACAGCCTCTGTGGAAAACAGCATGGATATTCCTCAGAAAACTAGAAATAAATCTATCATATGAGTATCACTGATGTTTAAACAGTTTCCAATTTCAGAGCATTTTGGATTTCCAATGTTTAGGTTAGGGAACCTGTAAACAGTCTTCAATTGTGTGCATGGTACATATAAAATAAATGTTCTATGTAGCTTTAATTTTTCCTTTTTACAGGAAAGCATCCAGAAGTACTTTTCATATTAATTCAGTTTTGATCTGCATTTAAAGAAAAGAAGAATGAATAATAATGATACTTTTCATTTTCCACAAAATATCTATGCATGCTAATAAACATTCCTAATCCCAGTCAATATGTCATCTATAGCTACAGGGACAAAGCCCAAGTGACATTCTATAATTTAGAAAACAAATTTAGTATGGAAGAAAACTCCATTGCCAACTTTATCCAAATTGTTCCAGAGTAAAGTGCCAGATAGAAGATACATTATCAAACAAATAATATAAAAGGAGCAAACTCTTATTCCTTTGATCACAATCTTTCCTGTCTTGTCAAATAACAGAAATTACATTTTTCAAACTGCATAGTGTATGATTCACAGATTTGACATTACTGTATATTGCTGAGTAATATTAACATTTTATTTTAGGGCTTATGGCCTAACTTACACTAACAGAACTCCTACAACATTTCAAATATTTTACCTTTTCAAATGTTACAAAATTTATGAAACCACAAAATACTAAGGGAATATTATTAGCACATTTCAAAAAATATTGTCTAAGTTTTTGCCTAGACAAAGTGCCAATCATTCGTACTCTAGCCTTACAAAGAAAAAAAAAAAAAAAACCTATGGTCCCAGATGCCAGTCCTACATACCATATGGCATTGCCCCTGTCTATAACTTACTGGACTAGAGAGAAACCCCTAGCCAAAGCTGAACATATCATAATTTCATTCCTGGGAAATGGGAATTCTGACTCAGAATTCAAGACAGTAATTTGTGGGGCCAGCACTGTGGCGTTAACAGGTAAAGCCACCGCCTGCAGGGCTGGCATCCCATATAGGTGCTGGTTCAAGTCGTGGCTGCTCCACTTCTGATCCAGCTCTCTGCTACGGCCTGGGAAAGCAGTAGAAGACGGCCCAAGTGCTTGGGCCCCTGCACTCACATGGAAGACCGGAAGAAGCTCCTGGCTCCTGCCTTCAGACTGGCTCAGCTCCCGCTGTTGCAGCCATTTGGGGAGTGAACCAGCAGATGGGTAGACTTCTGTCTGTCTCTCTCTCTACCTCTGCCTCTCTGTAACTCTGCCTTTCAAATAAATAAATAAATCTCAAAAAAAATATAGTAATTTGCTATTGAGACCTCATTAGGAGCCCAGGCTGCTTTTTGGAGGCAGACTAACATACTATCTGCAACTGGATGAGTGAGAAATTTGAAAATTACTTGGAGACTAGTAATTCTGAGAGACAGGCAAGAGAAGCAACTGCGTGATTATTTTCCCACAATTGCTTGCAGGAAGTTACCTTGAATTCTTTTAATACAGCTTCATGCTGCTTATGTTTTGTTGAGAAAGTTTCTATTCCTACCTAATCATATGAAGTACATTAAATTAATTTATGTGCAAAGGGTCTTAAAAAGTTCATGGGAAGTGTAAATTATAGAGAAATCATGCATGGATTTCAAAAATGTTTGCATCAAAATAAACTTATCTTTCAATTCATTTTTCATGAACCTTTTGAAATATCTTTGAATTAGGTAATCAGCTTAGCTGCTCTAACAGAGACTTAAAATAACAATGGTTTAAATACAACAGAAGTTTATTTCTCTCATGTTAAAAGTCTGGGTGATTCCAGCACTGCACCTCACAACCTGTTTTCAGTTCTCATCATTTTGCCTGCATCTCAGCCACAGAGGAAGAGGAAAAGTGGGGTAGGTACAGAAAGGGCAAAAAATAGAAGAAACCCCCAATATTTCCATTAACAGCCTATTGGACAAGACTTAATACTGTTCCCACACCTGACTGTAAAGGAGACTGGGATTTGGGTCTTTATATAGATGGAAAACACCTACCCAAAAAAAAAATCAATTACTATACTAAAAGTGAACAGATACTAGAATCTAACTTAGAATATTTTAAATATCCTAAGACTATATAAGAGGCATGCGTAACTCTTCAGAATATTTCAGGCATTATCAGGGAACTTTCTTAAAGAAATTAGAAGAGATTCTCCAACCCCAGAAAGGAACAAAAAAAGATTAAATGGGAAAGAGACAAATGAACCCCCCACTATGGACTGCAGGAAGGAGATAAATGAAAACTATTTTCAGCACTTTCTAAATTTTACCATGTCCCTATTTCCCTACCTCCTCAGATCATCTATTCAAAAAAAAAATAAAAACTAATAGGCACATAATGTTATACTTGTACTGCATAAGACAGCAGGCAGACCAGAGCACAATGTTGTGGGAGTCTGAGAATAGCAGACCACTTAATTTTGCTGGTTGAATTTATCAACCTAGCTGAGAAAATTCCAAGGCTCTGTATTTCAAAGAACCTAGAAGCCTCAAAGTAAAATCTCTTGGAAAAGGTCACCTTTTTCTCACATTGCCAGAGTGTGGTATTAACACTTCAGAAAGACAGCTCAAAGTCCCAGGACACAGTTGGCTTTTTTAAACTCAGATCTACCAAAGACCATGTAAAGTTACTCATATTTAAATATTATACCCATTTACCTCTCCAAAACTGGAATGATACTGTCTGACCTGAATGCACATACAATGATTATAAAACTTTAACAATGAAAAAATCATTAAATAAGATATAGACAAAGTATAAAATAAAAATACATTAGGAAAAGGCCATGGTATTAATAGGAAAAAAAAGAGAAAAGTTATGGAGAGTATAGCATCTTAAATTCTCCAGTGATGACAGCATATGAATATTTACTCAGTAAATACTTATAAGGATATGTAAATCTTGAAGCTCAAAGTGTTATAACATTCCAATCAGCTACTAATGAGAGAGGTCAAAAAAGAAGCTTAGAGGAGAAAATTCAGTACATTGGATCAGACTATTGAGAACCTAGTCAAGCTGCGAACCGCTTCCCAGAATCCTCTTCTTTATGTGGTGTACTGAGTACACTGAGACATTCAAACTTTTGAAAGGATTTCATGGGCAGAAAAGTAAACACAAGTGTAGAGGAAACTGGTAATTTCCAGCTTGTTCTTGCTCTCCTCCAGTCCCTCTGACCTAACCAAGAGTGGCTCAAGACTCCACAACAGATGCGGGCTGTGGTACAAAGAAGCAACTGCCTCCCAAAAAGCCTCTTCACATTTCCACTTGGGTTGTTGTTACATACATGGCTACTTAAATAAAAATTTACCAGGAAGTTCTGACTAATCAAACTGTACCAGTGGTTCTGGAAGCTCACTGAGACTACTGTTTCTGAATCGTCCATTTCCAGATAGTCCCTTCTCCAGGCTCTCCTACAGTGTGATTACTACAATAAATTCCTTTCTCCCTAACACACACAATGGTTCTATTTCTCCAACTGAATCCTGACTAATATATGCAAAATTCAGCCATTTATTTATAATCCAGCTGTACTGACTGAATGGCTTTAATCATGGAAAGCCATTTTCCTGTTACTACTAAGCTGAATTTTTCCTGAGACAACCGGATTCACTTTGCTACTTATTTCTCTAGGTAAGAAATGCTCTCTGCTGGGCCAGTGCTGTGGTGTAGTGGGTTAAGCTACTGCCTACAGTGCCGGCATCTCATACGGGTGCCGCTTCAAGACCCAGATGCTCCACTTCTGATCCACCTCCCTACTAATGCACCTGGAAAAGCAACAGAGGACGGCCCAAATCCATGGGCTTCTGGGAGACCCAGAAAAAGCTCCTGGATCCTGGCTTCAGATTGGCCCAGCTCCGGCAGTTGTGGCCTTTTGGGGAGTGAACCAATGGATAGAAGATCAATCTCTTCTCTCTCTGTCTCTGACTCTCCCTCCCCAACTCCTGTAACTCTGCCTTTGAAATAAAATAACTAAATATTAAAAAAAAAGTTCTATGCTTTCCATCAGGTGATGCCTAAAAAAGTCTGCTGCATTACTTTTACCTTTAATCATTTCCTTACATACAGTACATAAAAAATACACATGAAGTAATCCAATTTATGGCATTCACTCTAAGTTATTTTAACAAAAATAATGTGTTAATATTTCAGTTTTTAAATGTTGTTTTAATCAATTTGCCACTTGTGCACATGCTAAAAGACAAATAAACTAAAAATTTCTCTTGTTAAGTCATCTCTGATTTAAATGAGCCCATGAATTCTAATCATAAAATCATAAAAATGTCAAATAAATGAAGTAGTCATTAGAAAAATCTTCTCAGGGCTGGTGTCATAGTGCAGGGGGTTAAGCTACCACCTGCAATGTCGGCACCCAATGAGTGCTGGTTCAAGTTCCAGTTGCTCCATTTCCAATGCAGCTCCCTGCTAATGGGTCTGGAAAAACAGCAGATAATCCAAGTGCTTTGGGCCCCTGCCACATGGGAGACTCAAATGGATTCCATGCTCTTGGCTTGGGCCTTGCCTTTGCAGCCATTTGGGGAATGAACCAGAGGATGGAAGATCTCTTTCTCTGTTTGTATGTCTGTCTGTCTGTGTGTGTCTGTTAACTCTGCCTTTCAAATAAATCAATCTTTTAAAAAGAAAAGAAAAGGGCCGGCGCCATGGCTCACTAGGCTAATCCTCCGCCTGAGGGCCGGCACTCGGGGTTCTAGTCCCAGTTGGGGCACTGGATTCTGTCCCCGTTGCTCCTCTTCCAGTCCAGCTCTCTGCTGTAGCCCAGGAAGGCAGTGGAGGATGGCCCAGGTCCTTGGGCCCTGCACCCGCATGGGGGACCAGGAGGAGGCACCTGGCTCCTGGCTTCGGATCGGCGCAGCACGCTGGCTGTAGCGGCCATTTGGGGGGGTGAACCAATGGAAAATGAAGACCTTTCTCTCTGTTTCTCTCTCTCACTCTCTAACTCTGCCTGTCAAAAAAAAAAAAAAAAAAAAAGGAAAAGAAAAGAAAAGAAAGGGGCTGGTGTTGTGGTGTAGTAGGTAAAGCATCCCATATGGGCGCCACTTCGTGTCCCAGCTGCTCCACTTCTGATCCAGCTCCCTGCTAATGCACCTGGGAAAGCAGCGGAAGATAGCCCAAGTACTCCTGGCCATCTTCCACAGCTTTAACCAGGCCATTAGCAGAGTGCTAGATCAGAAGTGGAGCAGCATCCATATGGGATGCTGGCGTCCCAGGCAGCAGTTTTACCTGCTCTGCCACAACCCTGACCTCCAACGATTGTTTCTAAAGTCATCTTTTCTCAAGACTCCTAAGGTTCTGTCTGGACCTTCACAACCATAACAGCCTAACACTTATTTCCATACAGCTTTTATAAATTACCACTTGTTTCTTTCATGATTACAACATCAGATATCCAGCAGTTACCCTGCCACAATCAAGGGCATAAAAACCACTCAAAATCACAAACACATTTTGCTATAAGAACCATAATTAAATACCAAATTCAGGTACTAAGCACCAAAGCACTACTTGTGATTGAGAAAATGTTTTATATAAGAAAACCCAATCCTATAAGTAGCTACACTTATTGGGGGATATTAGGAGATATTCATGCTAATAAATTAATCTTTTTTTTTTAAAAAAGGATTTATTTATTTGAAAGGCAGAATTACAAAGAGGGAGGCAGAGACAGAGACAAAGATCTTTCATCAGCTGGTTCGCCCCCCAAAATGGCCACAATGGTCTGGAACCAAGAGTTGCATCAGGGTCTCCCATATGGATGCAAGTTCCCAAGCACTTGGGCCACCTTCCACTACTTTCCCAGGCCATAAGCAGGGAGTTGGACTGGAAGTGGAACAGCAAGGACTCAAATCAGTGCCCATGTGGGATGCTGGTGCTGCAGGCAGCAATTTAACCTACTACGCCACAGCGCGCCAGCCCATGAATTGTTTTACAAAAAAATATACCTCGGGGCCGGCGCCTTGCTGTAGAGACTGCTGCCTGCAGTTGTGAAGAAGTGGCTGCTCCACTTCTGATGCAGCTCTCTGCTACGGCCTGGGAAAGCTGTAGAAGATTTCCCAAGCCCTTGGGCCCCTGCACTGACGTGGGACACCTGGAAGAAGCTGCTAGCTCCTAGCTTCAGACTGATGCAGCTCTGGCCGTTGTGCCCATTTGGAGAGTAAACCAGAAGACGCAAGACCTCTCTCTGTCTCTGCCTCTGTTTCTCTGTAACTCCAACTTTCAAATAAATAAATAAATCTTTAAAAAATATTTACCTCATAATTTATAAGGATACTTCAAAAAGTTTGTGGAAAATAGAACTAAAAGATATTTACTTTGATACAAAAAAACTTGAAATTCATGTATAGATTCTTCATAATACACATTTTTTCAACTTTTTGAAGACTACCTGTATTTGAAAGTATGGAGTCTTCCAATATGTTTCAAATTGTTCCCACTTAGAAAAACTTCTCAAAACAAACCATTTAACAAGATGGCATTATTCTATAAAAAAAAAACACACAAAAATGTAATGCCAGAATTGTGCTTACTTTACACCCACCACTAGATCCCCACCACAAAATGGTTCTGGGTTTATATTTTGGGTGAGAAGGATTTCTTCAGCTACCCTCATAAATTCTCAACTCCAGAAGGGCACATACCACCTAATAAGATGGTTCAGTAAAATACCACTGGGAAAAGAAACAAGCCACGCTTCATGTGGCGTCCTGTACAATAGTTTACTACAGTTTACATTTACCAGGAAGACAAATTTTATTTACAGTATCAGCATATTTTGAACTAATTAAGGTCACCATTTTTAAAACTTAAATCAGTCTTACATCCCATTCATGTGCTGATTATAATTACAGCTGTAACTATTTTTTCAAACTGGAAAACTGCAAATTGAATTCAAATATATCATGCTCCAAAATTAGAAAACGATTTTTCTCTAAACTTTGGGTAAAGATATCTAAAATTTCAAGAAACTGAACACCTTTGAACTTAATCACTTGCAATTGTTTCTAAAAGTTTTCTAAAGTTTTAATGATTATTCACACATAGCACTGACATTAATCAAGCAGTTATTGTGTATAAAGCACTATTCACTATTTGTGTATAAAGCACTAATGAGACAAAAAAGGGGGAGGGGATGTTGTGCTTTTCAACACTAATTACAGTCAGTTTTGACCAATTCCATGATCCTAAAACAGTCAACAGAGCCCTTGCTCATTAAATTGCCTTTTGCAGGTCCACCTCCACAGCTCCACAACCTCATGATGTCAACGCTGAAATGTCAATCAGGATGGTTAGAGCCCAACAAGGGGCAGCCCTGGCTGTCTGAAGTTGCAACCCCTTTCCTGAGGCTGCTCAGCATCTGCGGCTATCCTTGAGGACGGCAGTCCACAGACTCCTTGGGCTCACAGGAGCATGCACGACATTGGCAGAGGACAATCTGTAACAGTACTTCGAGTTCTCAGCAGAAACTCATCAAATTACTAGCAGACTTGGGATTTTCCTCTGTAAAACATTACCTGACACTTGCCCACACTAACACATACACGCTACTTCTCTCCCCACAGAGTGTGCTGGCACCACACAGCATTACCCAAACAAGCCAGTGCGCTCTGCAAATGTGGAGAGCTCCCAGGACTACCTTGTGCAGGAGGTTGACAACAATGATAATTAAGAAAAATGAACACATCAGAGGTACCTTACAGTCTCACTAGTGACTGCACCACTACTAACAGGAATTTTTTTTAAACTACTGATAAGCTTTCATATGAAGTCCTTGAGATACACATTGAAAGTACTCACCATCAAAATTAAATTTTAAGCATTTAAAATAAAGGTTTTATAACACTTGTTTATATAGCCTTTAGGAACATTCATGACATTGTCTCAAGATGTAACTTTAGCTTTCACAGGGCCTCAAGGCTGTTGAAGCACCTAGAGATTTGGGTTTAAACTCAGAGACATTCAGAAATGAGAATGGGATATGGTTTTAATTTTTGATGTAGGAAGAATTTCTGCTTCCAATAATGCTGACTAGGTAATTCAAATAAATCCCTCCACTGCGAAGACATAGAAAGCTGCATAAAAGTGAGGGCTGGTAATGAGAGAAAAGACTATCGTTATTCAGATTGTACATATAGAAAATCCAAAATAATCTACAAATAGACTGTAGAAAAAGTGAGTTTATCAAAGCTGAAGGATATAAAAGGCAATATTAAAAAATTAATAGTATTTATACATACCAGCAATGGTTAGAAATAAAATTTCAGTAACATGTTTAACATCACAAAATATTAAATTCCTAGAAATAAAAAGAAAAGTGGGGAGCCAGAGCTGTGGCATAGCAGGTAAAGCTGCTACCTGCGGTGCCAGCATCCCACCATCCCATATAGGCAACGGTTCGAGTCTGGCTGCTCCTCTTTCAATCCAGCTCTCTGCTATGGCCTGGGAAAGCAGTACAAGATGGCCCAGGTCCTTGGGCCCCTGCACCCACATGGGAGACCCGGAGGAAGCTCCTGGCTCCTGGCTTCGGATCGGCTCAGCTCCAGCCACTGCGGCCATCTGGGGAGTGAACCAGCTGATGGAAGACCTCTCTCTTTGCCTCTCCTCCTCTCTCTGTGTAACTCTGCCTTTCAAATAAAATAAATAAATCTTAAAAAAAAATTGGAAAACATCTACATAGAAGCCATTAAAAAAGTCCTTAAAGGAGACAGAAAAAAAAAAATGAAAGGATATACCGTGTTCTTGGTATTTAACATTATAAAGATGTCAATCATATCCAAATTGATCTAAAGACACAAATCAATCCCAACAAGTTTCTTATGGAAATTCATGGGTCAATTTGAAAATGTATACAGCAATGTAAATGGACAAGGCAAAAAAAAAAAAAAAAGATACCCTTGAACAAGACTTCCCTCTAGATATCAGGATAGTCATTAAGACAGTAACTTAGACAGCCATATGAAAGAAAGAACAGAGAATCCAGAAATTGATCATACGTGAAATGTATGGTTGTTGTACAACAAAATTGGCAATGCATATAAGACCTTTTCAATAAATTACACTGTAATGTGGATAACCAGAAGGGAAAACAATCCAATTTGACCTTCAACTTATACCATACAAAAATATTAAATTCAGGTGGATTATAGATCTAAATGTAAAATTTAAAACAATAAAACTTATAAAAGGTAATACAGAAGAATTCTCTTTGTAGATAAAGTAAGCACCAACAATAAAGGGAAAGACAAACTAGACTATAAAAATTAAAAGGGAAAGGCATTTGGCTGAAATGATTAGGTCCACTGCTTGGGAAGCCTGCATTCCATATCGGAGAGCTTGGTTAGAGTCCAAGCCACTCTGCTTTTGATCCAGTTTCCTGTCAAGGAGCTCGAGGTCACTGCACCCACATGGGAGACCAGGATAGAGTTCCAGGCTCCTAGCTTTGGCCCAGAACAGCCCTAGCTATTGTAGGCATTTGGGGAGTGAACCAGCAGATAGATGATGTGTCTCTTTGCCTTACAAATAAAAAAGGAAAAATTAATATTTTCAACAAAATGAAGAATTTGTATTTGTCAAAAAGAGAGAACTGGTAAGCCAGAGAGTAAAGCAGATGATACACACATTGAAATTATTTAAATGGCCAACACAAGGCAATAAGAAAAAAACAGACCAACTTCTAGGCAATGATTTTATAGACTGTAAATTGTCTAGAGGGGCTGGGGCTGTGGCATAGTGGATAAAGCCTCTGCTTGCAGTGCTGGCAACCTATATGGGCATCAGTTCGACTCCTAGCTGCTCCATTTCCAATCCAGCTCTCTGCTATGGCCTGGGAAAGCAGTAGAAGATGGCCCAAATGCTTGGGCCGCTGCACCAGCATCGGAGACAAGGAAGAATCTCCTGGCTCCTGGCTTTGGATTGGCCCAGCTCCGGCCATTGTAGCCATTTGGGGAGTAAACCAGCAGATGGAAGATTCTCTCTCTGCCTCTGCCTCTGCCTCTCTGTAACTCTGCCTTTCAAATACATAAATAAAAATCTTTTAATAAAAAAAATTGTCAGTAGAAGATGCACTTTATTCCTGCCTGAACCTGAGGCAGACCCAATCCATCAACAAAACCTTTGTTACACCACTGATTTCTGAGGTTTTGCAGTGTTCACCTAGCCCCCTTACACAAGTCTTAGCTTCATGACAATCCACTGACATGCTATATACCTTATTGTTTGTCATGCTTCACTATACAATGGTTTAAAAAGTCAATGAGTGATTTCCAAAATGATTTAAAACGAGATACAGTGAGGTGGGCATAATGCTTAAGCCACTGCTTCAGACGTCTGCAACCCAAATGGGAATGCCTGATTTCAGTCCTGGCTTCTCCACTTGTGATCTAGCTTCCTGCTAACACACACCCTGTGAAGCAGCAGCAGATGGTTCAGTGAACTGGCAGATGGAATATCAATGTCTCTGTCACTGCTTTTCAAATAAATTAAAATAATTTTTAACAATGAAAATAAGGGGCTGGCATTGTGGTGTTGCAGGCAAAGCCGCCACCTGCAACGCCAACACCCCATATGGGCACAGGTTTGTGTCCCGGCTGCTCCACTTCTAATCCAGCTCCCTGCTAATGGCCTGGGAAAGCAGCAGAAGATGGCCCAAGTGCTCGGGCCCCTGCCACCCATGTGGGAGACCTGGAAGAAGCACCTGGCTTCTGGCTTCAGCTTGGCCCAGCCCTGGCCATTGTGACCATCTGGGAAGTGAACCAGCAGATGGTTCTCTCTCTGTTTATCCCTCTCTGTAACTCTTTCAAATAAATAAATAAATAGAAATTATGTAAATAAAATAAAAAGGAAAATTTCAGAACTTGGTGTTGACCAATATAACGATACCTTTATGCCCAATATTAACTGGTTTTTATAAAACACTGGAATAACCTTATTATTTTAATAAAAGCCACAAGTACTTCACTTTTTTAAATATTCAGTATGTATTTATTTATTTGAAAGGCAGAGTTGGAGAGTTAGAGAGAGAGAGAGAAAGAGAGAGAGAGACACTTCCATCAGCTGGCTCACACACCAAATGGCCACAACAGCCAGAGTTGGGCCCTGTCCCAAGCCAGGAGCCAGGAACTTCTTCCCAAGTTTTCCAAGCAGGTGCGGGGGCCCAGGCACTTGGCCACCGTCCACTGCTTTCCCAGGCACATTAGCAGGGAGCTGGATTTGAAGTGGAGGAGATGGGACTTGAACTGGCACCCACATGGGATACCAGCATCACAGGCAGTGGCTTTACCCGCTCTGCCACAACGCCAGCCCTCATCTTTTTCTTCTTAAATGCTCTTAAGGGTGCACCCCAGTCTAACGGCTGGCACACCAGGCATCTCGACTACTTCACCCCAGATTTCCTCTTTAACAATTGACGCAGACCGGATTGCAATCTTTACCAATTAGCTGCTTGCATAAACACTGCTGTCGAGATATAAAATCTACCGATTTCCAAACACACACTGACCTCAGGTATACTCTATCATGTATGAAGGACTGACATGTTTTCAGAATCAATTTAAGACACTGTTGGTTGCATAATTCAATGTATACAAAACTGAATTTAAATCAACAAATGTATACTCAAATATTTTTTTTTGACAGGCAGAGTTAGACAGTGAGAGAGAGAGCGACAGAGAGAAAGGTCTTCCTTCCGTTGGTTCACCCCCTAAATGGCCGCTATGGCCGGAACTACGCCAATCCGAAGCCAGGAGCCAGGTGCTTCTTCCTGGTCTCCCATGCCAGGTACAGGGCCCAAGCACTTGGGCCATCCTCCACTGCCTTCCCGGGCCACAGCAGAGAGCTGGACTGGAAGAGGAGCAACCGGGATAGAATCCAGTGCCCCAACCGGGACTAGAACCCAGGGTACCGGCACGGCAGGCGGAGGATTAGCCTATTGAGCCACGGTGCAGGCCACTCATAAATATTTAAACTGAAAAAAAGTTTCTCTTAAATCTCTAGAAAGTGGGATTTGAGGCAATTCTTGCTTTCCTGTTCCCCTTCCTGATTTTAACTTATCTTTTAATTTCATTTTTCCACTAACCTATTTTTTTTTAAAAAAAGATTTATTTATTCATTTGAAAGGCAGAGTTATAGAGAAGCAGAGGCAGAGGTAGGGAGAGAGGTCTTCCATCTACTGGTTCACTCCACAGATGGCCTCAACAGCCAGAGCTGCGCTGATTCAAAGCCAAGAGATTCTTCTAGGTCTCTCACAGAGGTGCAGGGGCCTAAGGACTTGGGCCATCTTCTACTGCTTTCCCGAGCACATGAACAGGGACCTAGATTGGAAATGGAGCAGCCAGGACTCAAACCAGCATTCATATGAGAAGCTGATGTCACAGGTAGCAGCTTAACCCACTGTACCACAAAGCCAGCCCTAAGTGTCTGAATTTCTTAAACTTAGCTTGTTTTCACTGGAGAATGAAGCTATCATGCTTGTAGACAACATCCCCTTGCCCCATCCCATTCCTTGCACCATGTGGTTCTTCTACCATCTGTCTGCACAGCCGTCCCCTCCCAACACCCAAGTTGATGGTCTGAGCTAGTTCTGCAGCTGCTGCCTCTTTCCTGACACTTGGCAGCTGGCTGTCAAGGCTTACCCACCCCACATGGGTTGCTCCTCCAGGCAGCAGTTGCAGTTCAATTCTCAAGGCTGCTCCTCCCCTTGTGCCCTTAGTGCTTCCAATATCCTTGACTTTTAATTCACCTCACAAACATTAATGAGCTTATTCTTCCTAGGTAAACTCCAAGGATGTCCCTGCTTTCACTCTAATGGCTTCCCAACCCCTATATGCTCACACCTTAATATTCAAGATCTTTGCACTATGGCCCCTGCCTTTTCATCCTCATCACTTCTTTTCTCAAACCTTATTCTCCAACCAAGAGCAATCTACTATTCACTAAGTGTAGACCAAACATTAAACACATCATAATCACCTAGAGATCTCCTTAAAACCCAGATTTCTAGGATTTCCAAGAGTTTCTAGGATCAGCAGGTCTGGAGTGGGGCCCAAAAATTTGCTTTTCTAACAGGTTTCCAGGGGATGCTGATGCTGCTGGTCTGGGGCCCACCCACACTCTTGAGATCACTTGGAACAGACCACACTTTCCTGTTTCATGGCTCCATCTAGCACTTCCCTTTACCCAACATATACTACAACCACAATTAAAATCCTTTCAAGATTGATCTCACATGCTACCCCCCCATGAGGTATTTTCTCTGCAAAATAAATAGGATGTGACATGGAAGCCCCATGGCACTTTATTTGTGATTCTAATGACAAATCTAACTGGCCTCGTATCATTATGTGTGTCTCCTATTCCCATTAGATAAGAGGATATGGAGATGCCTAGGAGAGAATGCTGCAAATATCAAGAATCCAGTTGGAAGTAGGCTGACTTATTATGTTGAACTAGTCTAAATTCAACTTTTTTTTCAGATTCATTTATTTGAAAGGCAGAGAGGCGGAGAGGCAGGGAGAGAGGGAGGGAGAGAGGGAGAGGGAGAGGGAGAGAGAGAGGGAGAGGAAGAGAGGAAGAGAGGGAGAGAGGGAGAGAGGGAGAGAGGGAGAGAGGGAGAGAGGGAGAGAGGGAGAGAGGGAGAGAGGGAGAGAATGCTCCCTTCGGCTGGTCCACTCCCTAAATGTACGCAACAGCCAGGGCTGTACCAGGCTGAAGTCAGGAGCCAGGAGCTTCTTCCAGGTCTCTTACATGGGTAAAAGGGCCCAAGCACTTGGGCCATCTTCCACTGCTTTCCCAGGTACATTAGCAGGGAGGTGGATAGGAAGTGGAACAGCCAGGACTCAAACTGGTGCCCATAGGGGGTGCCAGAACTGCAGGCGGCGGTTTTACCCACTATGCCACAGCACTGGCCCCTAAATTCAACTTCTGAAAGGGTTTTGTAGGTCAGACATTTGTGCTTGGAACAATCACATCCTGTATCACAGCGTCTGGGTTCACGTCCTGGCTCTGCTCCCAATTCCAGCTTCTTGCTAATGCCCACCCTTGGAGGCAGCTCAGGTACCTGGGTCCCACCTCCTGCATGAGACCCAGATTGAGTTCCCAGATCCTGGCTTCAGCATGGCACAGCCCCAACTGTTGTGAGCATTTAGGAAGTGAACAAGTAGATGGGAAATATCTATCTCTATCTCTATCTCTTTCTCCTTCAAACAAATAAACAAAATTTAAGAGTCTTGTTCTTTATTCTGTTACACACGCCACACTGTAAGCCCTCAAATAGTGGCCAGTGATGACAGGCCAAGTACATAAGCAGCAACAGGAACCCAGCACTCACCAGCATCAACTCACGAAAGCAGGAACAAGTTTCTTCAAAGATCATGTGTCTTGCAAGTCAATCAAGACTGTCAATGGAGGGGGGATAGAACACTTGGTTTCTGCACTCTTTGAGGGGCGTTTCAATCACAAGGTAGGTCTGTATTATTTTCAGATTTATTTGTAAGTGCCTCCAAAGGTCTGTGACATGCAGTGATTAATGACTTAACTGATTAAGTCACTCAGATAGTAAAAATGCATTCATGACACTTTTCTTGGGTATCAAAAAAAGTGACATAAATTCATACAGCTACCTGGAAATCTGTTTGGCATTATCTATATATGCCATGGCCTAGCAATTCCTCTCCTAGGTATGTACCCAAGAGAAAGGAAAAGTATCTGTACACCCAAAAATATTCATCATAGTTCTACCTATATTAGCCAAAACCAAGAAATCACCGAGCTATTCACTAACAACAGAATGGATAGTTTTACCACACAATAAAATGAAAACAAGAAAAAGAATCAGGAAACTTTTGTAAAAGCACATTCCCAGTCCATTGCTATCTACCAGAACATGCTGCAATGATTAGAATGCTCTACACTAGTCAAATGTGGCTACTAAGTACTTGAATTGTAGCTAGTGAAAGAGAACTCTTAATTTTCTTCACTCTAACTTAAATTTAAATCTAATAAATTTAATGTCCAATTAATCCAGTTTATATTAATACTAATTTATGTTATGCTATTTATTTAAGTAACTACATGTGGCAAGAAGCTACCATATTTGCCAGTGCAACTCTGCACACACTTTTTAACCATAACACCATTGATATACACTACAGTTCCCAAGTTATAAAGTTCTACTAGCTGTAAGCATCAACAACAGCTCATGAATGGGAAATAGAAAACCATGTTAAAATACATGTCAGGGGTTAGACTCAGCTGCATTTCAGAAATGCTAAAACATGGAGAGGAAAATGCACCTTAGAACAGAGGAAACCCAGGGGCAGGCATTGCGGCACAGCAGACTAAGCCCCCACTTGGCACTCCTGTATCCCATATCAGAGTGCAGATTCCTGGCTAGCTTCCTGCTAATGTGCACCCTAGAGAGCCAGTAGGTGACTTAGGTACTTGAGTCCTTAACAGCCACATGGAGTTCCCAGCTTTGGCCTCACCCACACCTGACATTTGGGGAGTAAACCAGAGGATGGAAGATATTTTTCCCTCTACTTTTAAAATAAGTAAACAAACTTGGGGGGGGGGGAGAACAGAGGAAACCCAGTAGCAGCATTTTCTAGGCCTCATCCCCATAAAGATGAGCAGCCAGTGGAAAAGGACTCTGGCTATAATATGTCCATGCTTACAATACTACACAGCACACCCGAAGTGCTAATTTTAATAATATCTGCTCAGTGAGGTGTCAATGGGGGCCGGCACTCTAGCACAGCGAGTTAAGCTGCCATCTGCAGTGCCATCACCCCATACGGGTGCAAGTCTGGCTGTTCTACTACTGCTCCAGCTCCCTATTAATGAGCCTGGGAAAGCAGCAGAGGATGGTGCAAGTCCTTGGGCCCCTGCACTCATGAGAGACCTGGAAGAAGCTCCTGGCTCCTGGTTTCAGCCTGGCCCAGTCCTGGTCATTACGGCCTTTGGGGGAGTAAACCAGCGGATAGAAGATAGCTCACTCGCTCTCTCTCGCTCTCTCTCCTCCTCCTCCTCTTTCTGTAATTCTGACTTATAAATAAATAAAATCTTAAAAAACAAAAAGGTGCCCAAATAAGTGTCTCTCTCTCCCCACCTCACTGATACTCTAAGAACAAGGGATGTAGTATCTGTATTCCTACGACCTACACAGTGCTTAAAACACACTATGCACTAAATAGTATGTGTGTTTTAACTGGCACGCAATGACAAGAATAGAAAAAAAAAATGGTGTGGCTACAAATAACATTTTTAAACATGGTTTCTTTATTTTTTTCTATTTATTTGAGAGACAGACAGACACAGGATGGTGTTGGAGAGGGGAGGACCTCCCATTTGCTGGTTCATTCCCCAAATGCCCAAAACAGCCACTGGCTAGGGCTCAGAGGCCACATCTGGGAACTGAATCCAGGTCTCCCACGGGTGACCTGGCAAGAACCCAACTGCTTGATCCATCATTACTGTCTCCCTTCCTGCAAAGTGCAAATTAGCAGGAATCGGGATCAGGAGCCAGAGGCAGGTATGGAAGCCAAGAATTCTGATACGGGATGCAGGCATCTTAATTGCTACCGCCTACAAATAACATTTTGAACACAGAGAAGCAGAACTTGCTGACCAGAATGCAGAACTGAAGTGAGAACTCTGGTACTACCATCAAGAATAAAGTGCTAAGTTTGGGGAAAGAAGTTACATTTAAGAAAACAGCATGTAGTGCCTGTTACTTAGAAAACTACATACTAGATTATTTAAAAACTAAAGATAAAACTTGCCCTGGAGAAATCATGGCTTAGTAGAGAATTTTTTATATATATCTACAGTGCAAAAAATATGATAAATGCTACTATAAAAGGAATAGTGAAGTGTTGTAGACTTGAAGAAGAGATACAGATATTTCTAGAAGCACCAGGTTAGGGTTAAAACAATAAAGTGCTATACTAAGGAAAGAAAAAGGAATAAGATGGCCAAAGGCATATTGTTAAATAAGACAAAGATGTTGCAGAGGAAGAAGGCTAGAAATGGAAGTAGGAATATATGACAGAAAGAAAGGAAAAAAGTTTGGATGAGATCCAAGTTATCAAACGCCATAAAGCAGTGAACACCTGCCAAAAAAATCCTGTTACCATCCCCAGTCTACTTCAGGTCCTGTCTACTCTCAAACCCTCTCGGATTCCTCCAAGCTCTAAGTAATCTCTCCTCCCCATATAATCCCACTGTACTAATAACAACACATCCACAGATAAGAAACAAGGATTACTAAACTCAGAACACTGCATAGCATCTTGAACATATGGAATATAATACACTCAATTGAGTATAATTATACTGAAATATTTTCTGGGCTAAATTTACAGACAATGACAGCTTATTTTTCTGTAGCACATCAGTAAAAACTACAGCAAGATTAGTTATGACATTTGTTGAAGGAGTCAGAACTTCTCTTTCTGTCAATTTGCTGGGCACCAACTATGGATCAGACATTTCATACAAAAGCTGCTCAGAGGAAGAGCTCATAGAAGTTGAAGGGGTTAATGAATTCATTCCAAACAAGAAGTGCTAAAGCAGTGGTATGTGCAAAGTCCTTTATTTACATGCCTAGAAGAGGTAGAAAACACCTGGGGGGAGGGAGGCAAGGGTGAAGCAACTTGGAGAAAAGGCTTCACGGAGATCTTAGTTGACTAATTTTCTCCAGGCATTCTGAATAACAGTTATCTTCTGTTACATTGGGAAAAAATGTTATTCATGGAAAATGAGCCTTTTGAAAAGTATAAAATTATTAACAAAGCCCTTTCACACTGCGCACTCCAGCCATGCTGGACTCCAGCAGGTCAGTCCAGTCTCCTAATGGACCTACCAGCAACTCCCCATCACCTCTGTAGAATAGACTGGCTGATGCCCACAGTACAAATGCTTCTGGCTCACAGAGAACTGTTTGGTTCAACTCTACACTTCAGCCCCTTAAATTGAGCTGTTATGTTTTGCATTCACAAGTCAGTTGCATTCCTTCTCCAAAACTGTTAATTTCTCTTGTAATAATCATTACATGTTTTTCAATTAAATAGTATGCAAACTAATTAAAAGAGATTTGTCATTTCTATAAAAATTTTGTCAGATTCTTTGGCAAAACTCAACAAAGGTGATGAGTCACTTTCAAAATGTGGCTGTCAAATTAGATATGGGTTAGATAAAAGATGGGAGAAAACTGTAAAAATCTACCCTTCTGCATTAAATGGTTTCATAACTTTCTAAAATATTGCTCTATTCCCAGGAAATCAAAACTGGACCTACTATACAGATAAGATGGATTATAGCATGGTTCATATAAAAATGATTAACACAAAGCTTCAATAAGCTGAAAAAAGCCAGGGACCTACATCAAAATGCAGGTAAATAAAAAAATGCCTTATGGCAAAATAGTTATGTAACACATGTATTCTTATTTAATTAGAGCTTTACCAATTCTTAAAATTAACTTTCCAATTACCAACTCCAATCTATCAAAAAAGAGAGGCTTGCAAGAGAAACATCCTGCTGACACTTATTCTTTCAAGTCAGGCACAAAGGCCACCTCCTAAGAAAAGTCCTCAGGTGCTAACTGCCTCTTCAAAATTGCCTCGTGGGATACCTGACTGCTATTGGTCGTAGCCTCAAACTGTTTTTAAAACCCAAATTCATTATGGATGATGTAAATTCTGTTATTCTCTTCTTTTGATCTTGAACGCCCCAAAAGTAACAAAACGCTCTCAATAAATCACTGTAGGGACAGAGCTTATAAAAACAACAAGCATGGGAAATAGTAGGTTTTCCAAAATGATCTGTGACAATTCAAGGCTAAGCAATTTAAGATAGTATTTCTACCTTTATGTTGAAGTAGGCAGGCAATAAACTGAAATATCTGAAAACTGAAGATGAAAGAAACAATATATATGGACCAATTTTAAGAATATCCCAATTATCACAGACAACTACAGGTGGGGTTCTAAAAAGGAAAATGGTGTTTTAAACACAATTTTAACACTGATGACACAGCTAATCACCCACTGCCACATTTTAATATGTATAAAGGAATCATTCATAAAACCATGACATACACATCAGTCTTTTCCTTAAAGTATCTTACGATCCAGTTTTCAAAACTGGGATTAATATATGAAAGCTTCATGCACAGAGATTAGGACAATGTAAGTGTGTTCAATAAATGTGTGCTGGCTTTATTAAGAGCTAAATATCTCAAGATTAAGTAATACATGAAGGCAACATGCAAAATGAGACTATTCAGATTCATGATTAGCAAATGAACTACACAAATCAAAATGGCTATAAATGTTCAAAGAAAGGGAGTGTTTCGGAGAGGTGGTTTCACAAAGGAGACAGAATGTGATCTAAACCAATGGGCTTACATGAAATGATGCAAGCAAAAAGAAGAGGGAGCATTCCAACAAAATTTGTTTAAAAACACTAAAGGATTATTGTAAATGATATTGATAACATTATAACATTTTCCAAAGTGCTTTCATATTTACCATTTCACTGATTAGCCATCACAATATCCCAGTGAACTCACAACCCTGAGAATCATACATTTGAGCTAAAAGAAAAGGTATATCTTGTCAAAATCACATGTTCTAAAAAAGAAGAAACTTAAAACTTGGGTATGGTAAGATTCCATAGGTTTTTCAATGCAAAACTAAGAAATTTGGAGTTTAGTCTGCAAATTTTAGAAATCTATCACAAGGTATACTACAATTTTTTTTCAGTGGCATAACAATAAAAAATCCACTTGTATCAGAATATCAGCAAATACAATTCAAGGAAAAAGGAACATTCATCATTTACTCAACCATTCTACAAATATTTACTGAATGAGTATTCTGTGCTAGTCATTATACCAGATGCTAGAAACATAGCAGTGAACAAAACAGATTAGACTCTGCCCCTATGGACATTAAAATCCTAAAAGATGAAAAAAAAAATCCAATAGAACAAAATACTTCAAATTTTAAAACCTGGTGGCATAGAAGATTTTCAAATGTGATAAAGTAAATTAAATAATAACAGCTATAACATAACACTATGTACTAAGCACTGTTCTAAATGTTCTCATTTATATAATTATTTACTTAATACTCACAAGAATGGCTCTTACTACCAGAAAGCTCCTTTTACGAACAAGGAGTCTAACCATTAAATCAAATAACTTGCCCAAAGTCACAATGCCAGTGAGAAATAAAACTGGAATTCAACCCCAACAGAAAGGCTCCAAGAACTCCCATATTCAGCTACTACGAAACACTCAGACACCCTGAACGCATCAACTGCACCCCTTAGAACTGTGTGTGCAGCACAAACACAGCACAAGCATGATGTCAGGTATTTTTATGTTATCACACTGAATTTCAGCAGTGTTTCTAACGATATGAAAACATCTCCTGATAAATACCTCGTCCCGTTCCCTCGAAGCAAGGAAGAAGTGTCAAGGCTGGAATCAAAGGTTTGTCTCAGCCCCTCAAAGACAAAAATTAATTAGATTATTTTACAAGACAATACTTATTCATAAGCCTCACGGAATACATCAGGAGTAGAAAAATGAACTGGGATAACCAAAAATGTGAGGAACAGATATAAGGATAAAACTTGTAAAAAGAAGTAAATTTAGCAAGCTTAATACTAAACACTGTATTCAGTGTTTAAGAAAGGGATGTGCTAATGTGTTGACAATACTTATTCTCTACAAAAAGTTCAAAAACATCTCACCTCCAATCCTATAAGCAGTCTTACCATTTTTGCTAAGAGCTCTTAATTCACTAAGATAAGCCAACAACAAAAAGCTAAATACAGTAAACTCTGAAATAGTTACCACTTATTCAATTAAAGGTTGTAGATTTACTAATTCATCCATCTAAAAACCTTTTCCCTCAAATCTTGGAGTCTAATTACAATTACTAAGTTTTCATACTTTGCTAAAGATTAAAATGAAAAATCTACTGGGGCCGGTGTTATGGCATAGTGGGTAAAGCTACCATCTGCAATGCCAGCATCTCATATGGATGTAGCTTCAAATCCTGACTGCTCTACTTCTGATCCAGCTCCCTGCTAACGTGCCTGAGAAAGCAGCAGAGGATGATCCAAGTACTTAGGTCCCTGGACCCATATGGGAGACCCAGAAGAAGCTCCTGGCTCCTGGTTTCGGACCGGCACAGCTCCAACCACTGCAGCCATTTGGGGAATGAACCAGCAGATCAAAGATCGATCGATATCGATCTCTCTCTCCCCCCCTCTCTCTAAAACTCTGCCTTTCAAATAAATAAAATTTTTTAAAAAATGAAATATGTATTAACAGCACAGTCATCATTAACAGTATAATAAACTGAATCATCGACCCCATCCCCAAACTTAAGAAGCCTCTTGTAGCTGTTACAGAAACCAGAAAGGCGGTTTTAAGAAGAATCAGAACCAGAGCAAAAAGTTAAGTTGGCAAATATAATCAGTTTCAGTACACAAATCGTTTCTCAAAGCCTTTTTTCATTATGACAAAAAGAGTGTAGGTATTTCTCTTGCGACTTCCTCCCTATCAACTACTGAATATCCTCCAATATTTTCTCTTCCAATATCCTCCCTACTAACCATTTTAATGCTTATTTTTACCAGATAAAATATAGAGTAAAACAGGAAGAAGTAGAGACAGAATTTAAGAATGGGTTTAACAAGTCATTAAATAAAAGATTATTCATTCATTCAACAAATATTTATTCAGCACCTACTGAGATTGGAAATACAATGTTTGCATTCTTCTATATCCCAATATATCCTATTTTTACCCCTGCCAGAAGCTGGGCAGATCACCCTTCAGGGCCCCCAGCTACAAAATGGAGCTAATAACTACTCTCATAGAGATGTAATGGATTAAATGTGGCAAACCAACCTTTAAAGTGTTCTGTGCTCAAATAAAATAACACAGTTCACAGACTGAAAGGTTTTCAAAACAGCATGTTAAAAAAAATAGGCCTAGAAGTGTAAAAAACAAAACAAAAACACACATACATAGTAAGCTAATGTTTACCCTTGAACAGGAAACAGCCCTAAACATCTTGGTATCCTTCAACATATTTGGCATGCTGCCCTTCATTTAACAAGGCTTCAGTAAATACATGCGATTTTTTCCCCCTCTCTCTAAGGTATGGAGTACTGTAGTTACTTTAATAATCTGGCAAAGCTAAAAAGAATGAACAAAAGGAACTAATATTTACTGCTATTAAGCACTAAGTACTGATTTGGACCTATGTGATTTCATTTAATGTTCATAGTTACCTTATAAGGTATGTATTATTAATCCAAAAAGTCAGGAGTGGGTTTTCATTTTCCTAGAATCAGGTTATAAAAAATCTAAACTTAGAAAAATGAGTAACTCATCTTCCATTTAGCAGATTTGCTTATTTCATGTTGGAAGAATTAAGGAAATCCCTCAAAAGGGTATTAAGGAAGAAAAAAAACTACTAACTTATTAACATATAAAGAAAATGGAAAGAGAAAAATATAAAGGGTTAATAAATGAATCTTGTAAGTGTTCCATCGTACTAGTAATTTTGAAAATCCAACAAAAATAATAATTAAAAACCATCTGGTCACACTGACCAACACAATGAAAATTCTGTAGTGGGCAACCTTTTCTTCACGTTAGTCAGCACTGTTTCTTGTATACCCTTTGCAGGTGTGGCACACTCCCACCCAAATCATCCACCATCACCTTAAAGGTTTCTCAAGGGGATAAAAGCCAGTGTTCTTAAAAAAAATCAGTCTTGTACACCAGAATTTACTTTAAAAGACACTCTCTGTCATGCCTACAATAGATAAAAGTGGAAACCACATAAAGTACAGAGCACTGAAGTTCTACTTTAAAGTAGCTAACCCCACACACACACACACACACACACACACACACACACATTTACCTTACTTCCAATATTAAAACACAATGAAATAAGCAAAAGAAGATAAAAATAAATCCTAGGAATCTAGGAAGTACTCCCAGGAAACAGAACAGTGAGAAATTCCAAGGAGCTGTGAAGCAAGTTAAGAGGAAATGACTATTAACAGAGTGCCTAGTTCAAGTCCTGACTCTTCACTTCTGATACAGCTTGCTGCTGGTGCACACCTGAGAGGCAGTAGTGATGGCTTGGGTGCTTGGGTTCCTGCCACCCACATCAGAGACCTGGATTGAGTTGAGGACTCCTAGCATCAGCCTGGCCCAGTCTTGGCTCTTGTAGGTGGTTGGGAAGTGAACCAGCAAATGGAGGATCAATTCGTTCTTATTCTTATTCTCTCTCTCTCCCTTTCTCTCTCTCATAAATGAAATAAATATAAGTCTGTAATATTTAAAGGAACAGCATCAAAGAAGAGAGAAATGAAGATAAGTAAAAATATCTACTAAAAACTCCCGATGGAGGGGGCCACAAGAGGTTAAGATGCTGCCTGTGACACAGGCATCCCATATGAGCCCGACGGGAGTCCCAGCTGCTCGGCTTCAGATCTGGCTCCCTGCTACCATGCCTGGGAAAGCGATGAAACATGGCCCAAGACCCACGTGGGAGTCCTGGATGGAGTTCCAGGCTCTTGGTTTCAGTCTGGCCCAGTTCAGACCATTGTGGCCATTTGTGGAGTGAACCAGCAAATAAAAGATCTCTTTCGAAGTTAAAAAGTCTTAAAAAAAAAAGAAGAAGAAGAAGAAGAAATAGATAGCAAAACCCAACCTAACTGATGAACCCACAACTTTTAGTAGGCAAAAGATATATTTTTCAAAAGGGGCATTTTTCCAGAAGAATTCCTGAAAGCTGGTACAACTGGAGGAAGCAAACAAGAAAAGGCCAGTAGAAAGCTCCATAGTTGAAAAGCTGTGAAACACTTTTGCCGGTGCCCTTCCGTGCCTTCTTTCAGCAAGACGAATGCCAGCATTTACTAGGCCTGGCTCTTTAAAATGACAATTCAGACAAGGAATGCTCCTCAGTAATGCTGAGGCCAGAGAAGTGGGGCAAAGTGCAATTCACCACAGCTCCCAGGAGGATGGGGAGTCTCACCATTCAGAAGGCAAGTGACCCACACTCTACAAAAATATTTTGCATTCCAGGCAAAGGAGGTAGCATAAGCAAAGACATCGTGTTTGCCACAGAATTTTAGAGGGAGGTACACATCTCGGAGCACAGTGTTTGAGGCAGCTAGAAAAAGGATGTGAGGCTGGAGAAGTAGGAAAACAGAAAACAAACCAGAGAGAGCCTGCTGAACACTATACAGGAGTTCAGTCTCTCTCCTGACTTCCTTTTGTTACCAAGAGCACCAATGTAGACTTCCCAGCAGGTCGGTGATGTGACCAAGAACATATTTTATATCCTAATGGCAACTGCAGATAATGTATCGGAGCTGGACAAGACCCAACAACCGATCTTGGGAGGATGAGTGGATGTTGGAACCATGAATAACCTTTTTTAAACAGAAAAGAGGAATAAGTTTGAGGAAAGAATGATGTACTTCGTATTACACTTGCTGAGCGTAAAGTACCTGTGGAATATCCAAGCACAGATTTCCAGCAGGTTACTGAGTTTAAAACTTACAGGGGGCCGGCGCCGTGGCTCAACAGGCTAATCCTCCGCCTTGCGGCGCCGGCACACCGGGTTCTAGTCCCGGTCGGGGCACCGGATTCTGTCCCGGTTGCCCCTCTTCCAGGCCAGCCCTCTGCTGTGGCCCAGGAGTGCAGTGGAGGATGGCCCAGGTGCTTGGGCCCTGCACCCCATGGGGAGACCAGGAAAAGCACCTGGCTCCTGGCTCCTGCCATCGGACGAGCGCGGTGCGCCGGCTGCAGCGCGCCGGCCGCGGCGGCCATTGGAGGGTGAACCAACGGCAAAGGAAGACCTTTCTCTCTGTCTCTCTCTCTCACTGTCCACTCTGCCTGTAAAAAAAAAAAAAAAAAAAAAAAAACTTACAGGGGAAAGTCCAGGAAGAATTCAGAAATTTAGAAAAACATCTGCATATAAGTGGAACTGAAACTCTGTGTAACAGATATTTTAAGAAGACAATGACCTATGATAACCCTCAGCCAACAAGTCAGTCCCAGGTAACAGCAATGTGCGGCAAGCAGATCAATAAGAGCCCACAAGGGAGACAGGGAAAAACAGAAGAGAAAGACATGGAGAACAAGGATGACAAGGGAATATACTGTTTCAAGGAGATAGTGATTAACAGTGTCAGGTGCAACAAAAATGTCAAGTAAAATTAGGAGGAAATGGATCCACTAAATGCAGCAATATAAGGGGTTGCATGCAAAAGCAGCACAGTGTGCAAACGCCATTTAAGGAGTGATGGGGATGGAAGCCAGAGAGCAACAGCTGAGGTTTAAGGCGTGAAGGAGAAATGGATAGGCCACTCTTTCCCAAGTTCAGGTGAGAAGGGGAGAAAAAGGTTAGGAGTGGATTTGTGCTTCAGGAAAGGTTTTCTAAGACGAAGGAAGAAAAACAAAAACAGAATCAAGAGAAAAAGAACTTGAAAGTGAGCCTTCAAGGCTGCAGCAAGGTTACTCAAGCCCGGCACTACTGACGTCATGGACTAGATAATTCTTTGTTGTGGGAAACTGTCCTGGGCATGTCTGCCAGCATCTCTGGCCTCCACCCACCAGATGACAACAGCACACACATGACCATGACCTCCACCACCCCAATCCCGTCCCCACCCCCGCAATGAGAAAAACAAAATGTCCCCAGGAGGCAGAATCCCCCTTTCCACCATGCCATTTGAGAATACCAGGGAACAAG
Organism: Sylvilagus floridanus; assembly: GCA_949820135.1. Lineage (NCBI taxonomy): Eukaryota > Metazoa > Chordata > Mammalia > Lagomorpha > Leporidae > Sylvilagus > Sylvilagus floridanus. The sequence goes on from OX463223.1 coordinate 126,160,233, forward strand.
AAGAGGAAAAAGGGGGAAACAACTTACGAGGGAAAAGACTGCCAAAGCAGCAGCAGGGAAGCAGAGAGCCCCTGGCAAGGGACTGGCTCCAAAGGCAGAGCAAGCGTCTCGCCCTCTGAGACAGGAGGAAAGTGCCGCTCTGGGGAGGGAGGGCTGATAAATTTGTAGATGGAGCCAAAAGATGAAGAAAACCAGCCAGAAGGCTCAAGGTTCTCAGTAGAGTGGAGGCCAGGTCATGTGCTGAGCGGCACTGGTGGTAATTTAGTGGCAGTTTTGAACAGAGTGTGACAACTAACAGGGCCTGGCAGCCGGCAGGTCCCACAAGACAAGACAAACTGCTGTGGCTTGACTGTCCCAGCTGGAACCAGGTTGAAATGTTAACTGCCATTGTCAAGCATCCAGAGGCAGGACCTCCAAGAGGGGATTAAGTCATAAGGGCTCAGCCCTCGTGAAAGGATCAATGCTACTGTCGAAGGCGAAGGAGTGGGTTCCTGATAAAAAGGATGACTGGGGCCCAACTTCCTCTCTGTCTCCCTCATGCTCACTAGTCCTTCAGCCACGGGATAATGGAGCATGAAGGCCCTCGACAGATGCTGCCACCAAGTTCTTGGACTTCCCCGCCTCCAGAACCCTGAGCTGAATAAATTTCTGTTCTTGTATTTTATCCAGCCTATGAGACGTTGTTACAGCAGCAGGAAATGGACTAAGACATCAACTCAGGTTGGAAACTACCATCCTCCCTTCTCATCAAGACTGTCAACATGCACCATCTGACAGAGATCGCCTCCTACATACTGACTGCAATCCCAAAGAGTTTCAAGTCTATTCAGATCTCAACTGCATTACAGAAGTAACAGATTTCTGAGGACTAACTGGGAAATTAATCCATCTTTAAAAACAATATACTTATCAGATAACACGAACTGTGTGCTACAAAATCAACATCTAAATGAGAATTTTCCAAATAATCTGTTCAAGCTAGAGGATGCTTGTGGTTATAACTAACTCTAGTTCTTAAACATGTGAAACTACTTCCTGTCCATCAGGCAGAAAGAAGACTAGAAGAGAAACAGATGGAGTGCAAAGACAGAAAGCATATTAGAGGGCCAGTGCTATGGCGCAGTGGGTTAAAGGCCTGTGGCTCCAGCATCCCATATGGGTGCCGGTTCTAGTCCCGGCTGTTCCTCTTCCGATCCAGCTCTCTGCTATGTCCTGGGATAGCAGTGGAAGATGGCTCAAGTCCTTGAGCCCCTGCACCTGCATGGGAGACCCCGAGGAGGCTCTCAGCTCTCGGCTCCTGGCTTTGGATTGGCGCAGCTCCTGCCTTTGCGGCCATCTGGGGAGTGAACCAGCAGATGGAAGACTTCTTTGTCTCTACCTCTCTCTGTAGCTCTGTCTTTCAAATAAATAAAATAAATCTTTAAAAAAAAAAAAAAAGCAAGCAAGCATATTAGAAATTGCTCACAGGTCAGAGACCTGCTCACTCCTGCCTTCTAAATGAAGGGCTGCAAACTCAAATGATCACAGGACCAGGAAACCAGGATTATTGCCTCAGTGTGCGCATGGGAAGCTAAAGTGAAACATCAACAGAAAGCTGAGACACAACAGGTTGTCCTTGGGTGCAAAAGAAAAAAACAGAAGCTATACACACCAGCCCAGGGCTGTGTCTATAAAGGGTGATCAAAGCAGAAGGGGAAACCCAAGTCTTTGCTCTACACAGATATGGAATCCAAATGCACATTACTCCTGGGGTATCACAGACCCATCTGCGAGTAGATTAGAAACTCCAGAAGCAGTGAACCCAAAGAGTCCCATCAGAGACATATGCAAAATGACCCAAAGGAGGGGCCAGTGCTATGGCGTGTTGGATGAAGCCACCGCCTGCATTGATAGCATCCCAGACGGGCACCAGTCAGAGTCCCAGCTGCTCCACTTCCAATCCCGCTCTCTGCTATGGCCTGAGAAAGCAGAAGATGGCCCAAGTCCTTGGGCCCCTGCACCCACGTGGGAGACCCAGAGGAAGCTCTAGGCTCCTGGCTTCGAATTGGCCCAGCTGTAGCCATTGCAGCCATTTGGGGAGTGAATAAGAGGAAGACCTGTGTGTGTGTGTGTGTGTGTGTGTGTGTGTGTCTGCCTGCCTCTCTCTCTCTCTCTGCCTCTATAACTCCGTCTTTCAAATAAATGGATAAATCTTAAAAAAAAAAAAAAAAAAAAGACCCAAAGGAGCATCCCACAACTCAGGCACAGGCAAACATTTTCCAAAGTGTCAAATACTGTAAGCTACACAAACAAACAAGCAAAAAACTTGGAGGGAGGAAAGATGAGTGGGAGATTTCATGCCTCAAGAACTACTGCTAATTGGCCAGTACCGGTGTTGTGGTGTAGCAGGTTAAGCCATCACTTGTAACCAGAATGCCAGTTTGAATCCTGGCTCCTCCACTTCCAATCTAGATTCCTGCTAACTCTGTCTCTCAAATGCCCATGTCCAATACTGCAGTACCATATTTGAGTCCTAGTTACTCTGCTTCTGATCTAGGTACTTGCTAATGTATACCCTGAGAGGCAGATGATGGCTCAAGTACTTGGGTCCCTGACACCCATGTGGTAGACCTGGATTGAATTCCCACCTCCTGGATTCAGCATGGCCCAGCCATTGTTGTTGTATACTTTTGAACTAGTGGATGGCATATCTCTCTCCATCTGTCTCTGTCTCTCTCTCTCTCTAATAAAATGAATAAATATTTTAATTAAATTTTTTAAAGATTTTATTTATGGCTGGAGCCGCGGCTCACTTGGCTATACCTCCACCTGTGGAACCGGCATCCGGGTTCTAGTCCCGGTGGGGGTGCCAGATTCTGTCCCGGTTGCTCCTCTTCCAGTCCAGCTCTCTGCTGTGGCCCGGGAGGACAGTGGAGGATGGCCCAGGTGCTTGGGCCCTGCACCTGCATGGGAGACCAGGAGAAGCACCTGGCTCCTGGCTTCGGATCAGCACAGTGCGCTGGCCGCAGCAGCCATTTGGGGGGTGAACGGATGGAAAAGAAAGACCTTTCTCTCTGTCTCTCTAACTGTCCACTCTGCCTGTCAAAAAAAAAAAAAAAAAAAGATTTTATTTATTTGAGAGGTAGAGTTACAGACAGAAAGAGGAAGAGAAAGAGGGAAAGATCTTCCATCTGCTGGTTCACTCCCCAATTGCCCTCAATGGTTGGAGCTAGGCTGATCTGAAGCCAGGAGCCAGGAGCTTCTTCCAGGTCTCCCACAAGGGTGCAGGGGCCCAAGGACCTGGGGCATCTTCTACTGCTTTCCCAGGCCACTATCAGGGAACTGGATCGGAAGAATAGCAACCAGGACTCAAACCAGAGCCCATATGGGATGCCAGTACCACAGGTGGAGGCTTAGCCCACAACACTACAGCACGGGCCCTAAACAAAACTTTTTAAAGTAAAAGCAAATCCACACATATCATAAAGAAACTGCAGAGCAAAAGCAAGAAAAAAAATCTTTCTTAAAAAATGCATTTGAAAGGTAGAGTTACAGAGAGAGAGAGTTTCCATCCACTGGGTCACTCCCCAAATGGCCACAGTAAACTCTAAGGGTGGGCCAGACCTAATCTGGAACTAGGAACTCCATTCAGGTCTCTCATGTGAGTGGCAAGGCCCAAACACTTGAGCTATCTTCCACTACTTCCCCAGGCACTTTAGCAAGGAGCTGTATCGTAAGTGGAGCAGCCAGGATACGAAATGGCATTCATATGGGATGCGGCTGTCACAGATGGCAACTTAACCTACTGCACCACAAGGCCAGCCCCCCTATAAATCTTAAAACTAGCCCAAAATTAAAGATAATTATCTAAAAAGAAATTACATCTGAGCTAACTACAGACTTCTCATTTAACAAAGGGACTTGTCAAAACACAAGAGAATATATTATCAAAGTGCTGAGGGAAAATCATTGTCAACCCAAAATTCTGTAGCCAGCTCAACAATCATTCGAGGGAAAAGCAAAGACCCTTTCATGGGGCCAGCACTTTGGCATAGCTAGGTAAAGCCACCGTCTGCAGTGCCAGCATTCCATATGGGCGCCATTTGGAGTCCCGGCTGCTCCACATCCAATCCAGCTCTATGCTATGGCCTGGGAAAGCAGTGGAAGATGGCCCAAGTCCTTGGGCCCCTGCACCCTCGTGGGAGACCTGGAATAAGCTCCTGGCTCCTGGCTTTGAATCAGCGAAGCTCCAACCATTGAGGGCAATTGGGGAGTGAACCAGCGGATGGAAGACCTCTCTCTCCCTCTCCCTCTCCCTCTCCCTCTCCCTCCCTCCCTCCCTCCCTCCCTCTCTCTCTCTCTCTCTCTCTCTGCCTCTGCCTCTGCCTCTCTGTAACTCTGCCTTTCAAATAAATAAATAAATCTTTAAAAAAACAATGACCCTTTCAGAACCACCAAGTTTACTATTGTTAGGCCCTTACTGAAAGAATTACTTCTCTATAAAGAAGGAAAGTGAACCAAGACTAGGGCAAATGAAGAACAGTGGTCAAAAAATTCTTTTCCTTGAAAATCATGTTGGTGACTATTCACTATTTTATAAGCTTAAGGTAGCTTAAACAAGGCAAAATTAATGCATAAATAACATTAACATGGAAGAGGAATTGAAGGTTAAGAGGTAAACCATTCTGCTTATCTAGGATAGGAATAATAATTAAGCTTAGTAAATGTGCGTGTTAAAATTGAAGAGTGACCATATTTCTGACTTCAGCCTTAGAGTAAGAGCTAGAAAAAGCATAGCTGCCCCCCTTAGAATGAAAAAGAACTGGGCTAATTTCAAATTCATCACTTTCTTTCAAACCAACAGACAGCAAAGTTGACTCAAAAACGAAGGAGAGACAGTACCTGCTGGGACAGAGAAGACAGCCACGTGCTCACTTGGGGTAGACTGCAACTGGACATCAAGAGGAAGTATTCTGGTAGACTTGCTGATAAATTGGTGAAAAATGATGTGGCTTACTGAAGGGACAGCAGGGAAACCTCTGGGGAGACCCCCAGCCTTTTACAAGATCTTCCTCCACCAACCCCCTAACAAGGCACTCAGTGAGGAAGTGCCCTGAGCAGTGCCCACTGTGATGCACTGCAATGCACTGTGATGCAATGTGATGTGTGCCCAGGGCATGAGGCAGCAGCTCTGCCTGATGGGAGATGAGATGCCCTGCCTAACAATTCTCCCCTGTCTCCATGTGGAAGACAAGCTTTCAAGCGTACAGAACAATGATTATTGCTTGCTTGAAAACCCACAGCTGGGTCGGAACCTACTACTGGAAAACAGGTGGGATTCCATGCTGAACCCACCACAACACGGCTGAGGGGGAAAGAGTACACAGCCCTGGGACTCAGGCCTAAAACTCAGGCTAAATCAGAACAGGGATCACATCCCAATACCCCTCCTGGACAACATATTCCTAGAATAGCAACAGCAGATACTAGTGGGAGACAGGAGAAATGAACACCTAAAGAGATCCTCACTAAGGCACAGTGAGACCTGAAATTCTGAAAGGACCAGACATTGTCCTGGTAACCAGCTCAACATTAGCCCAACTTTTAAGTATATTAATTCAAATCCCCTCACTAAAGGGCTGGCAGAAGGAATGACTTGCCCATTTAAAGACATAAAATTAATACTCTCAATCTCAATCAGACCTGCAACAAAAGTCAAAAGGTCTAAAAAAAATGGTAAACAAAAAACTCAGAAAAGACAAAGACATTATCAGAACCAGAACCAGACACAGAATCAAACAGATGTTGGAAATATCTAGCTCTTAGCTCTTAGCTCTAAGCTCTAAAGTCTAAGCTCTAAGTTCTAAGCTCTAAGCCAAAAGGAGAACATGCAAAATCAGATGAGTAATTTCAGCAGATACATGGAAATTCTAAGAAAGAATAAAATGAAAGTGCTAAAAATGAAAAACAGTTAACATAGATAAAGACTGCTTTCAATGGGCATTCAGTAGACAATTCAGTCAAGGAAACAATCCATGAACTTGAAAATATGTCAATATAAATTACTCCAACCAAAACCCTCAGAGAGAATAGTGGGAGAAGGGTGGGAGAATGTAGCAAAAATCTATGGGACAATATCAAGGGTTTTAACATATTGGTAACTGGGATCACAGAAAGGGAAGAGAATGGGGCAGAAAAAATATTTGAATAGTTAATGGCAGAAAATATTCCAAATTTAATGTAAGACATCTAACCACAAATCTCAGACAATCAGAGAAAGCAAAGAAAGATAAATTTAACATTTATATATATTTATATATTAACATTTATATAATATATAATTTATATGTTTATAATAGTAACATTTATATTATATATAATTTATGTATTTATAATATTAACATCTATATATTTATATTAACATTTATAAAGTATAATTTATATATTTATATTAACTTTTTATATATTTAACATTTATATATATAGAGAGAGAGAGAGAGCGCGCGCGCGAGCACACACACTACCAGCTCTCAGCACATATAAATAACACTTGGGACTCAGTTTCATAAGCCCTGCCATTGCCATTCCTTTAAAACCAAACACCTCTGTCAACACCAGGTCATCAATTCAACTACTCACGACTGCTCCCCCGACAGTGCTCACTTGTGTATACAAGCCTCACTCTGCATTACTTGCTGGCCAAACTGAGGGCACAAGCCTATATCCCACCTGCAAGAGAGACTGTGGATACAAGCTTTCTAGGAAAGTGGGTCCCATAAAATAAGAAATTATCAAAATGCAGAGTGGAAGTTTAAAAACACCGGGAACCCCAAATGGCAAAAGTCTACTACAGCATGCTAAAGAATCCTCCATCTAACTAACCAGCTATTGTATGGTAGATCCTTTAGTAAAATCATTATTCCTCCAAAGAGTATTTTTTATAAGGCAAATATTTTACCTCAATGTGGTGACTTGTTTGAAAATCAGTTCCCCAATCTAAGGGACATAAACAATAATCTAAGGATGTGGGAAGCCACATGATAAATAAGCAACATCTTTGCAGAATGCTGGTTTTGCCTAATGGTAAGTAATGTACAATGCAGATGTGCACGTGCACACATACACACACACACACATTATGGAATGGAAATCAGCATTTCAAATATTTTATACAATAAATCATAAAAAAAACCTCAGAGATGTCATTCCTTTATAGTTGTTAACTTTGCCCCCCCACCCCCATCTGCCATATTGTAAATGCTACTGTAGAAGGAAGAAGGAAGGTACTGACATGAGGAGATGGTTAGCAGAAAAGGTGCCCCCCTCGTAAGAGAATTTTCTATGTGCCCGGCAATGTTACATATCAAGGCTACAGAAGTCAACACTCCATGCCCCCAAAGAGCTTTCAGTAGAAAACAAAAACCATCTACTTTTCCATTTTTCCTAAGGCCCATCCCTACATAAACTCTCAGTTTTAGAATTCTCTTCATATACTCTCAGGTAAAAGTTTAAATAAACAGAATAAAGGCCAAAAAGAAAGAAAACCAAGATTCTGGCTTGTAGCTGGGGTACAAGCATCAAAGCAAGGCATCTGATAAGCAAATTCACGTCAGTTCCTATGATTCTCCCAGCTTTGTATGTTGTTCTTAGAGCCATGCCTTTTCAACTCTTCACTCTGCTTGACATTCTGGGCTTCCTTCAAAACCCATCACAAGCACTCAGAAATCACTGCCTTTAACAAGCCCTAGGTATAGCTCTTTTGGCCTAAACAAAGTACCAGCATCCTGCATTTCTATCTGTACATGCAGACCACCAAGTACTTCACTCATTGTTTTCTGCCTTTTCTGCTGATTTACAAACTCCCTAAGGGCAGAATACAGTAGTATGTCTCTGTATTCCCATCACTTACCATAATGTTGATACTCTTGGAGCTGCCAAAACAGTAATACTAATAAGATATCCAAAACATTAAGTCAAGTTTAGGGCTGGTGCTGTGGCACAGCAGGTTAAAACCATGGCCTGCAGAGCCACCGGCATCCCATATGGCCGCCAGTTCAAATCCCAGCTGCTCCACTTCTGATCCAGCTCCCTGTTAAAGCACCTAGGAAAGCAGTGGAAGATGGCCCAAGTCCTTGGGCCCCTGTACCCAAGTTCTTGGCTCCTAGCTTCAGCTTGGCTCAGCCCTGGTTGTTGTAGACATTTGGGGAATGAACCAGCAAATCTAAAATTTCCCTATCTATTTCTCCTTCTCTCTCTGTAACTCTGCCTTTCAAATAAATAAATCTTTTTTTTTAAAAAAAAAAAAAAAGGAAGAAAGAAAGAAAGAAAAACTAGTTTAGACTTCTTTTACCAACCCTGCACATAGACCAACCCTGTAAACAGGGACAGAATCAAAACCACAAACCAAGGACAGGAGCTCTGGATGCTATAGAAACCACTGGCATAAAAACATCAGTATCAAACTCTCAAACCTGAAATGCAGCAACTCCTTTCAAATAAATGCCCTGGGTTGGATATAAAGTGGGAAAAAAAAGTAATGACAGAAAACATTTACAAACTCTTCAAGCTACTAGTGCAAAAAAAATAAAAAATTCAAGCAACAAGGAAAGAATACAGAGCAGGTTTAGTTCAAAAAAGCCTAAGAACTCATTGCAAGGTGAGCTGCATTAAAGAGCACATAAAAATACAGGTTTGAAAAGAAATATTTGAAGAAAGAGGTGATGTTGTGGTAATTTTTTGTATAACCACACCAAAGGAAAAGTAAGCAACAGCATTCTACACAGGCACAAACTAATCACTGTACACCAAGGAAAACCTGAATGACTGCTCAATCATCAAGCAAGCCAAAAGTTAGCATGGCTGAAGATTTCCAAATAAGAGCTGAGCATGTAGGGATGCTTACTGTAAAAATAAGAAACAAATTAGGACTTACAAAATAACACTTTTACAGCACTTTCCTTTACATAAGTTCACTGGAACATAAAAACTTTGACAGAGACTAGTTTAATATAAAAGATGAAGGCCACAGAATGTGAACCAGATCTGAAAATTATACTCCCGGGGCGAGTGTTATGGTGTAGTGGGTAACACTGCTGCCTGTGACACCACCATCTCATATGGGCAGCACTTCATGTCCCAGTTACTCCACTTCTCATCCAGCTCCCTGCTAACGGCCTGGGAAAAGCAGCAGCAGATGACCCAAGTGTTTGGGCCCCTGCACCCACATGGGAGACCTGGAAGGAACTCCTGGCTCCTGGCTTCAGCCTGGCCCAGCACTGGCCACTGTGGCCATTTGGGTAGTGAACCAATGGATGGAAAATCTGTTTCTCCCTATCTCTAATTCTGAATTTCAAATAAATAAATAAATCTTTAAAAAAGAAAATGGCACTCTTGCTGAAGATTAATGCTCCTCAACAGTACTAGCAAAATCCTTTATAAATATTGTAGGTGCTCAAATGTGATTTCATAAAATACAAAATAGGGGGACCAGTGTTGTGGCACAGTGGGTTAAGCCACAGCCTACAACACCAGCATCCTATTTGGATACCGATTCAAGTCCCAGCTGCTCCATTTCTAATCCAACACCTTGCTAATGTGCCTAGGAAGGCAATGGATAGAGGCCCATGTGAGACCTGGATAGAGTTCCCGGTCCCTGGCTTTGGCCTGGCCTAGCCCTGGCCATTGTGGCCATTTGGGGAATGAAGCAGTAGATGGAAGATATCTTTCTCTTTCTCTCTCTCTCTCACCTCCCTTCTCTCTAATTCTGCCTTGCAAATAAATAAATCATTTTTTTTTTGACAGGCAGAGTGGACAGTGAGAGAGAGAGAGACAGACAGAGAGAAAGGTCTTCCTTTGCCGTTGGTTCACCCTCCAATGGCCAGCGCGGCCGGTGTGCTGCGGCCAGCGCACCACGGTGATCCGATGGCAGGAGCCAGGTGCTTATCCTGGTCCCCCATGGGGTGCAGGGCCCAAGCACTTGGGCCATCCTCCACCGCACCCCCGGGCTACAGCAGAGAGCTGGACTGGAATAAATCATTTTTTAAAATAAAAAATGAAAATAAAATATGAAATATAAATATTGAAAAAAGATTAAGCTAGATTTAAGACACTGTATTTCAAAAAAACTGAATAAAGCAAATTTAATGTTGATATTTAATAAGCATTTTGCTAAAGCCTTAAATACCTCAAGCAGATTAAAGATGTCTGAGTGGAAAAAACCAGAAAAGGGTTTTAAGTTTAAATATGGAAGAGAGTCAAAACTGTTAGCAAAACCATTTTAATCATAAATAGAAAAGACATGCATATATAAGGTTAACAGAATTATGAAAGATAAAAGAAAAGGCACGTTTAGAAAATTAAAAGGAAATTTATAGAAAACCAATGAAAAGAGTATCACAGATGACAATCAATCAAGGAAGCAGCCACAAAGATTTTCACGAGACGAAGGAAGAATGTTACCTTGCAGAGACTGTGACCTTTCTGATAAATTATCAGGTTTCTACTGTGCTAAACTCTTGGTTTTTTTAGCATTTCATGTCACACCGCTTAAACCTTCAATAGTTTCTCAAGACGCAGCCCCTGCCTATTTCTGTTTCATCACCTGCTTCCCTACTTTGTGGCCATCGTGCATTTCTTTCAGTTCTTTAAAAGGCACTATTTTCCAAAGTCAATCTGCCTCTGTTTCCGACTGTCTGTCTGTCTCCTTGCCTCATGGCATTTGTACCTTCTGTCAGGAAAACATTTCTCCAATGACAACATGTCCTTCTCATCTTCCTGGTCTCACATAAATGCTACCTCCTCCAAGAATACATCCGCCCCCTTGTTATATACTCCCAGGGAGCTCTGTGCTTGTCTGCTTCCATCTGGAGAATGCAAATCCTTTGAGGGCAGGGCCTACTTCCATTTTATCATCAGCCAAGGCAGCCTCTGGCACAGGGCAGATCCCATTAAGTATTTGCTAAATTAATGAAGAACAACTTTAGGCCCCTTGTTGGGACTCTGGCTGGCTCTGAACATGGCCAGGAGCAGCCACTCAGCCGCTCAGCCGCTTCCGCCCTCCCTGCCCTCCCTGCAGAAAGGCTTTTCCTGCTGCATCCAGCTTCCTTGACACTGGGCTGGAAATAGCTGTTTGGGAGTTACTTGGCCAAGGCCTTTCGAACAGTAGTGTCCCAATAAAATGCTAGATATAATTTATGTAACAATAAGCACTCTTTTTTTTTTTTGCACTTTTTTTTTTAACAATATAATACCCTTTCAGAAATTTCTAACTATGGGGCTGGCGCTGCGGTTTAGCGGGTTAAAGCCCTGGCCTGAAGCACCAGCATCCCACATGGGTGCCGATCTGAGTCCTGGTTGCTCCAGCTCTCTGCTATGGCCTGGAAAACAGTACAAGATGGCCCAAGTCCTTGGGCCCCTGCACTGACATGTGCAACCCAAAAAAAGCTCCTGGCTCCTGGCTTCGGATGGGCCAACTCCAGTTGTTGTGGCCATTTGGGGAATGAACCAGCGGATGGAAGATTTCTCTCTTCCTCTGCTTCTCTGTAACTCTGCGTTTAAAATAAATAAATGAATCTTAAGAAAGATAAGCAAGAAAGACAAGAAAGACAGAAAGAAAGAAATTTTCAACTACTTTGTTAACTGCATGAGTTAACTGGTGATAAGCAGTTATTAAAAGTCTATCTTGGGCCAGCACTGTGGCGTAGCATGTAAAACCGCCATCTACAGCACCGGCATCCCAGCTGCTCCTCTTCTGATCCAGCTCTCTGCTGTGGCCTGGGAAAGCAGTAGAAGATGACCCAAGTCCTGTGGCCCCTGCACCCATGTGGGAGATCAGGAAGAAGCTCCTGGCTCCTGGCTTCAGATTGGCTCAGCTCCGGCCTTTGCGGCCATTTGGGGAGTGAACCAGTGGATGGAAGACCTCTCCCTCTCTCTCTCTCCCTCTCCCTCTCTCCCTCTCTCCCTCTGCCTCTCTATAACTCTGTCCTTCAAATAAATAAATAAATATTTTTTTAAAAGTCTACATTTTCCAAAAATAAATAAATAAAGAGCAAAGTGATCCTTGGGATTTGTCATTTTAGAAAGAAATAACTGGAAAGGATGAAAGTTACACAAAATTAGCTTTTGTCTATTTCAATTATTTTCAACAAACACAATTAGATCAAACTTTTTATTTTCATTTTCAATTTGAATTTAAGTGGTAATATTAAAACTAATTACTAGTAATTAAAGTTTACATGTCCCTCAAGAAGCTGCCAAACCAGGGTGGGGTGCCCAGTTAAATTTCAGGATATGTCACAACTGAACCAGCTCTGGTAATCTCTGAAAGATTCTACTCATCAGGAAACTAGTTTCTATAATTGGCCAATGTCAGGATAATTGGGCAAATCCAAGTCAGTAAGCTGTTCTCCAACTATTACTTATCATCATTTTTTTTTAGCACAAATAGTAATTTATTCTCATAACATCTAGTTCAGGAGACTTTTTTTAATCAGCTTCCATATTTCATATTCACATTTGAAGCTTCTTATAACCAAGCACTAGACAAAATGAGGATTACTGAAGTAAATTTTAAATTACATTTTTTTGAACAAGTAAATTTAATTTTTTCCCAGAAACCTTTTACTTAAGGAATACTTGCCCTTATCTTCCTCATGGGAGTGTATGTGCTTTCAATCTATTATAATACATTCTCATACTGCCAATAATCTAATCTTTAAGCAAAATACAAAATCTAAAACTGAGATCTAAAATTATAACTCACCTAAAATAATTTATGGCAATCTGTAAAAAAAAAAAAAAAAGTATTGATCCATATGTTTTGGTAACTTCCAGAAACCAGTCATTCTTATAATCAAAATATCACTGTCTCCCACTAAGTCAAAAAAGCCACACTGTCAGAAAACATTTCATGTTACAACTTGATATTAGGCCTTTCTCTCATGAAGGCTACCAAGTACCAACAGAGGGGCCAGCACCGTGGTATAGCAGATTAAGCTGTACAGATGACGGTTCGAGTCCTGGCTGCTCCACTTCCAATCCAGCTCCCTGCCAACACACCTGTGAAAGCAACAGAAGCTGCTCCAAGTGCTTGGGCCCCTGCGACCCACGTGGGAGACCAGGAAGAAACTGCAGCTCCTGGCTTCAGCATGGCCCAGGCTCAGCCCCAGCTGTTGTAGCCACTTGGGGAGTGAACCAGCAGATGGACAATCTCTCTGTATGTATGTATGTATCTCTCTCTCTCTCTCTCTCTCTCTCTCTCTAATTCTGCCTTTCAAATAAATAAATCTTTTGAAAAATCTTCAAACACACACACACACACACACAAAGTACCAATGGAATCACACAGCCATAGTTGTTGACGGTCAAAAGGGAGGAGCCTATTTCAAACCACTGATGACCGAATTGACAGTAAACTATTAATACCAGGTAAGTGCTGTACATCTAATCTGTTACTAAAAATCCACAATCTACCACACAAGGAGCTATTGATTGCCTAGTGCTTTTAAGGGTCACTTTCCATTGAGAAATGTTCATCTAAAAGCAATGAAATTTAAACATGGTCTCCAAACAAACCATTGCACCCTATACTACAGTGTACCCCAAAAGTAACATCTGTAAGCAATCCTAACAGCTGTGCCCATCTACACAAACAATACACTAAGCAGATAACACCTCAACAAAAGGAGGAGCCAGCCTCCATTGTAGTTATCAGCCTCTATGTTCTCACACTGGCTTTACTCCCCAGCCTGCTTGAAATGGCAATGAAGGAGAAAATAATGCAGGTTAGTAAAAGCTGCCACAAAATCTTATACATTAAGCCCTTTCTAAATCCCACAACACCCAGTGTGAAGCAACACAGACAGCAGACAATGTGTTTGAATGCCTGAATATGACAGAGTCTACTGGATGGCATGCATAACAGACATGGAGCTGGCAAGGAGGACCAGAGCTCAAACAATAAAACACACAATTACTGGCTTAAAAGTCAAGAAAACCAATTATTTTGCCCATGGTGTAAAATCTGAAAGTAATTTTTTTCTCGTATAATAATTACAATACTTTTACCTTGATTTCTTTCCCTACATTTCCAATATACCACTAAGAACACTGTACTTTATTTGCTGCTTAAGAAAGTTAAAAAATTGGCCGGCACCGTGGCTCAACAGGCTAATCCTCCGCCGTGCGGCGCTAGCACACCGGGTTCTAGTCCCGATCGGGGCGCCGGATTCTGTCAAAGTTGCCCCTCTTCCAGGCCAGCCCTCTGCTGTGGCCTGGGAGTGCAGTGGAGGATGGCCCAGGTGCTTGGGCCCTGCACCCCAAGGGAGACCAGGAAAAAGCACCTAGCACCTGGTTCCTGCCATCGGATCAGCGCGGTGCGCCGCAGCACGCCGTCCGCGGCGGCCATTGGAGGGTGAACCAACGGCAAAGGAAGACCTTTCTCTCTGTCTCTCTCTCTCACTGTCCACTCTGCCTGTCAAAAAAAAAAAAAGAAAAGAAAGAAAGAAAGTTAAAAAATAAAAGCAAAATGAAATCAAAACCACAAACACAAGGTATTTCATACCATTTCCAGTATAGTCCTTTATATTCTGCTACATACTATATTTAGGCAAAAACTTTTGAAAACAGAAAAATGACAGTATTTAAGAAGACATTTTTTAAAACCAAACAGAAAAATGACAGTATATGTAAGAAGACATTTTTTAAAACCAACACGATTTTGTTTGATGATTAAAGGGATCTGGATGATACTGGAAAATCAAGTTTAAAAACCTTTCAGGCTAATAGGAGAGATGGGGGGGGGGTGACAGAAGTGTTCTAAAGCTAGATTACAATAATGATCACACAACACCATAAATTTACTAAAAAAATCATTGAATGGTACACAAAAAAGGGTGAATCTTATGTAAATTTCATCTCAATATTAGAACTCATATTGAAAAACTATATATTTATAAAGAAATCAGGGCCTGCACTGTGGCATGGAAGATAAAGCCACCACCTGCAGTGCCAGCATCCCATATGGGCACCGCTTCAAGTCCCAGCTGCTCCACTTCCTATCCAACTCTCCTGCATCCAATAGCAAGTCCCTGGACTCAGGTCCCAGCTCCACTTGCAAGTACAGTATTTCTGTTAACGTATACCCTGGGAATCTGGCTAAAAAGCCCATGAGAGTTTCTCAGGCATGGAAAACCACGACACTGTGGCAAAAAATGACGTAAATCAAAGATCTCTATGAGATCCCAGTGGAAAGAATGGGCCCCCAAAGGAGGTACCTTTATCTGAATAGAGGAGAGAACTTCCACTTTGACTATGGCCTTGTCTAAATAAGGTCGGAGTTGGCGAACTCAAGAGGCTTCCATAGCCTTGGCAGCTCATGACAAGAGCCTCGGGTGATTACTGATGTCATAAACAAGAGTGTCAACTGTTAAATCAACAACAGGAGTCACTGTGCAATTACTCCCTGTGTAGGATCTCTGTCCTTAATATGTTGCACTATGTGAATTAATGGTATATCTAGTAACCAAACAGTACTTTACACTTCATTTTTTCTGTGTGGGTGCAAACTGTTGAAATCATTACTTAGTATATACCAAGTTGATCTTCTGTATATAAAGATAATTAAAAATGAATCTTAATGAAGAATGGGATGGGAGAGGGAGTAGGAGATGGGATGGTTTGTGGGTGGGAGGGTGGTTATGGGAGGAAAACCTCTATAATCCAAAAGTTATACTTTAGAAATTTATATTTATTAAATAAAAGTTTTCTTAAAACAAATGTACACCCTGGGAGGCAAGAGTGCTAGCTGGGTCCTTGCAACCCAAAAGGGAAAGCCAGATCAAGCGGTACTCCCAGTCTTGGCCTGGCCCAGCCCTAGCTGTCGTAGCATGAACCAGAGATGAAGTGCTCTCGCTCGCGCGCGCGCTCTCTCTCTCTCTCTCTCTCTGCCTCTGTATCTCTGCCTTTCAAATAAATAAATAAATAAATGTTTAGTTTTTTTTTTTTTTAAGATGTATTTATTTATTTGAAAGGCAGAATTACAGAGAGAGAGGAAGAGACAAAGAGAAAGATTTCCACCTACTGGTTCATTCCCCAAATGGCCTCAATGGCCAGGCAGAAGCCAGGAACTTCATCAGGGTCTCCCACGCGGGCAGTAGAGCAGGGGCCAGTGCTGTGGCACAGTGGGTAAAGTCACTGCCTACAGTGCCGGCATTCCATATGGGTGCTGGTTGGAGACCCGGCTGCTCTACTTCCAATCCAGCTCTCTGCTATGGTCTGGGAAAGCAACAGAAGATGTCTCAAGTCCTTGGGCCCCTGCACCCATGTGAGAGACCCAGAGGAAGCTCCTGGTCCCTGGCTTCGGATTGGCGCAGCTCCGGCCAATGCAGCCATCTGGGAAGTGATCTAGCAGATGAAAGACCTCTCTTCCTCTCACTCTCTGCGTCTGCCTCTCAGTAACTCTGCCTTTCAAATAAATAAATAAATCTTCAAAAAAAAAAAAAAAAAAGAGGAAGAAGTAGAGCAGCTAAGACACGAACATGCACCCATCTGGGATGCCAGCATCACAGGTGGTAGCTTAACTCACTACACCACTAGTCTGAAGGTTTTTTTAATTTTTTTAAAGGTTTATTTTATTTATTTGAAAGGCCGAGTTACAGAGAGAGGTAGAGACAGAGAGAGAGGTCTTCCATCCTCTGGTTCACTCCCCAGATGGCCACAACAGCTGGAGATGTGCTGATCCGAAGCCAGGAGCTTCTTCCGGGTCTCCCACGTGGGTGCAGGGGTCCAAGGACTTGAGCCATCTTCTACTGCCTTCTCAGGCCACAACAGAGAGCTGGATTGGAAGTGGAACAGCCGGGACTAGAACTGGTGCCCATACGGGATGCCAGCCCTACAGGACAGGGCGTTAACCTGCTGCTCCACAGCACCAGCCCCCGTTTTTTTGTTTTGTTTTGTTTTTTGTTTTTAATTTTTAAAAACTCAATCACAAGTTTTTAAGGAACCAAAAAATTCCTCTTTTGAGTAGAAAAATTTCCATCAGAGTCCAACCTATACGTATAAGAGATCTTCATAAAGCTTTTGGAGAATGTGTACTATGAAAAACTGTGTAGGGCTTGCACAGTGGCGTAACAGGTAAAGCCACTGCTGGCAGTGCCAGCATCCCAGCTGCTCCACTTCCGATCCAGCTCTCTGCTGTGGCCTGGGAAAGCAGTAGAAGGTGGCCCAAGTGCTTGGGCCCCTGTTCCCACATGGGAGACCAGGAAGAAGCACCTGGCTCCGGGGTTCAGATCGGCCCAGCTCCGGCCTTTGCGGCCATTTGGGGAGTGAACCAATGGATGAAAGACCTCTCTCTCTCTGCCTCTGCCTCTCTGGAGCTCTGCCTTTCAAATAAGTAAATAATTATTTAAAAAAAAAAAAAAAGACCAAGAAAAAACCGTGCATGGATTTCAAAAGTTTTTTGCACCAAAATAATTTTCCTTTTAATTCCGGTTTCCACAAATTGTTTGAAGTACCTTCATATTAAGAAACAATAACATGCTTCTGTAGACTTCACCTGCAGATTTAATTTCACTGAAGTCAATATAATTACAGAAGAGATACCCATCTACAAATGGTAATGGCTGCCATTTTACTTCAAGAACACATCTAAACCACAAAATTGAATTCAACCAGTATCTTCATAGCCTTTATTAGTGTGGCAAATTTAATCCAAGTCAGTCAAAAAGTCATATTGGAACACACAGAAACATGAAATACCTATTAACTAATCAGAGACAGTTATTTTATTTTGGGCAAAAATGATACGTACAACCTTCATTTATGAAGAAACAGTGGTACCGAATGACAGCAGTGTTAGGAAGGTTTGTCCTTCCAACAGTTCAGATCCCCATGAAACTGAAGATCACGTGACCTTGCCAGTCTAGCTCATGAACTCAAGGAAGTGTATTTGAACTTCCAGTACCAGCACAGGCACTATGTACAGTGGGTTCTGAAACCACGCTTGGCAAATCAGATGCAGAGAGCAGGGTTTTGAAGAGCACAGCTCTTAAAGTCAGACAGGTCTCAACAGTGAATTCTGCCTCTTCTGCTGACTAGCTGGGTATTCTGGGCAAAGTGATTTCTCTGAGCCCATCTGACATTTATACAAGAAATAAGAAAACACCTACCTCGTACAGATGTGAGAATACACATACATACATATATTCATGCAAACAAATGATTTGCCATGGTACCTGGCATTCAGTGAGGCTCAATAAATGGAATGTAACTATTATAGAGAACACTGCCCAAAGAGACCACACCCAAAATTTGACCCTGATTAGAACTGCTCAAACACAAAAGTTTCTAAGAGCTTAATTCAAAGTGTTGATAATCAATTTCAGTGACCTATATGAGCCAGGTCCTTTAAATCTAACACATAACTGTCTGTTAATTCCCAAATCTGATATGTTTAAATGCCACTGGTCTCTTTAGGTAGAAGATCCTCACACTCTGCTCTCACAACCACGGAGAGAATTCCACCTAAGTTCGTATCTCGGAATGAGGAAGTGTACTAACTTAAGGGAGAAATGAGAGCAGATCTCTGAGTAATTCTGCCATACATTAACCGATCAATATAAAGGAAATTTCCTAAAGATTCTCAAAAATTGAAGCCCAGGAGTCCGCATTCCCTACCAGAGTGCCTGAGTTCAAGTCCAGGCTTTGCTCCCCATTCCAGCTTCCTGCTAACATGTACCCCGGGAAACGGCTCAAGTACAAGGGTCCCTGCCACCAACATGGGAGACCCAGATTGATTTCCCATCCTAGCTATGAGAACATTTAGGGAGTAAACCAGCAAATGGAGATACTCTTCTCTCTCCCTTTCAAACAAACAAAATAATTTTTAATTAAAAAAACCTGAAATCCAAACACTACAATCATGCTTTACCAACAAAAGATTTCTAATGAGAAGTTTAAGATAAAAAGCAAGTTGGAAAACTCTCCAAACAGAAAATTTAGAAGTAGTATTTTAATTACATTATTTTATTTTCCTAGGTTGAAATATGTGATCCAACTGATACCATCATCAGATGATAATGAACCGTTGAGATTCTCTCCCTCAAAGAATTTAATATTATTTATTTGATTTTGAAAAAAAAAAAACACATTTAAAATCTAAAATGATACATTCCAAGTAAACAGGCTTTTCTAATTAGAAAATAACCTAATACTTCAAACTTTGCTATTCTTATGCCAAGGTTAAGGGTTATCTAAAGGATTTCCCTTACGTTTTAGATCCAGTAAGTGGATTAATTTGTTTTTAAAATTCGTTATTATTTGATATCAATTTATTACATGAAAATGTCATATCCCTACACTAACCGCCAAAAGCAAAGTACTGTATTACTACAATATTAGCAGATCGTGTAATATCTGGAAGAAATAAAGGCGATAACCACCAAAGTTACCGGAATGGGAAGGGGGGAAAAGGTCACGTTTTACCAGATATGCTGAAGAAAACTTATTTTCCCTGCTTCCATCTTCACAAATTTCCTACAGCCAATTTCTCAGGTATAGCTGAATTTTCTATTATAAAGTAAACTGAAATGTAAATCGTAATGAAAGGTTAACTCTCTACAAGAGAAGCCACTGTCATTTCCAACCATGCAACTCTTGTTGAGAGTCTCTCATAGACTCCTGGGCACCCTGAGGAAAAAAGGCTGGGGGATAACAGCAACTTAAAGACTTTCTCCACCTTGGTATTACAGTTTGCACTGTGACAAAACTGCACCTTCAAAATAGAAACACCATGTAAAATCTGGTTCTCATTAAGTGAAACTGCCTTAACTCCATGCAGCATATTTGGAACAGAATACATCTGATTCGCAATCAGTCAACCTTCTATTACTCATCTACTGGAGATGGCCCTGCAATTTCTTTCAATGGGAGTCTTTCCTTTTAAAACCCCAGGGAACACAGGAGAAGCCACACTCTGATTTAAATAACTCCAAGAAAATTATAACGAAAACAACGGTAGATTTAGTTAGGGAACTTGCACAAGTAAAAGTCAAAAACCTGAGATAAAGGGGTAAAATATCCCTACCACAAGATCCTAAATCATGAATAAATCATAAGATGAAGCAGGGGAGAAAAGGAATGCTCTCTGGAGAAAGAATGCTATTTGTCATCTTTTAATCTATCAAATCTTGTTTTTAACAAATTTAGCCTTAGGAAATAGCCTAAACAAAACACTAACCTGTTTTTTGCATATACATATAAATTAATCGCTGCATTATGTTAAGCAGTCAGGAGAATCCCATGGGATTTGACACCCTCCCCAACTGAGGACCCTCCAATTACCCTGAAATGGGAGATTATTAAATATTCTTGAAATGGTTAACTTTATTTAGTATGCCTCCTTTGAAGTTCTATTATTTAATACAGCCAAATGGAATTTTGGTTTTTTCCTAATTAGGTTTCCTTGTACTTGTGAAACCCTCAGCATACACAGGGCTGGCAGCTCTAGTTCTACAGCTTCTCTCTCTAGCTTCTTCCCCCTCACCCATCCTCGCCCCCCCCCCCCAGGAAAAAAAAAGATTTCCTTCCCAAATGTTCTCTTCTCTGCATTTGTCAACAGAAACACCCACTGGTGGTGTCAAACTGGTAATACTGCTGCAGGCTTCCTTACTCCTGTTCCAGTGTCAACGCCAAAATGCTCAAACCTAAAATAGTGCTCTTAATAAAAAAAATTAAAAGGCTTGCTAGGTACTCAATTATCATATTCTCGAAAAGAAGCACACACCATTTTAAAAAATTTATTATTAATGAACCCTTATTGGGTTCTTAAATATAAGATTATACTATCCCCTCCACCACTGGGACAAGTAAATATAGCCTCTTCACATTCTAAGAGGAAATTATTTTAAAACAGTTAAAGGACTCAAAAGCAAACTTACATGTAAATATCATTCATATGCAATTCCGAATAGCCTCAGTGAAGGTGTCTTTTTTGTGACCCTACAGCAAGAAACAAACTGGATCTATTCCAGCAGATGGTACCTAAAACGATAATCCTATTCTATACATATTTGTCTCCCATTTCAAATGCTCTCAAATTAATTTGTGTAATCGCTCACATTAACTACATAACCATTACGTTCAAACAAACCCAATTCAGATGCACCGAAAGAAATTATTCCGTGCCAACAATACTTTCTAAAATCAGCTTCAATTTCAGCCAGTTAAAACAGACTGTGTTAACAGAATACTGATCTGCAACTACTTAAATATCGCAGCATCCGTCTAATCTCACTGTGGAGATACTGAGGTCAGGCTTTTCTTATTCAGGCATCTGGGCTTTAACACTCAAGCGAAAAAACAAAACCCTCAAGAAAGATCTGCCTGTTCGCCGAAATACGTTCAGGTTATTCTTCCCCCGAACGTGGGCACAAAACGTGTCAATGAGAGAGGGACCTGTCGTTCTGGGAGACCGTCCCCAATCCCAGCGTTCGATCTCTATGAGGGTCCAAAGGGTATAAAGGTCTGAGAAGGGGCCAATTTCTGCTTCTCCCCACTATGCCAGCCGTGAACTTCATAGCAACGCCTGAAACTTGTTCCGGGGAGGCTGCAGGAGCTCGTAGCTGCCGGCCGGTCACTCGACCACCCTCGCGGGCAGCCAAGGTCAGAAGGGCCGGGGCCGCGGCTCTCAGCCCCAGGCTGGTCCCGGGCTCCCTCGGAACTTGGGCAGGGGGCTCCGGCGCTCAGGTTCTTCCTCGGGGCCAGCGGAAAGGGGCTTCCCTCGCCGCAAGCCCCGGGGAGCTCGCGCCGCGGAGGCGGCGGGGCGGGGACGCCGCAGACCCGCAGCCAAAGGGAGCCCCGCGGAGCGGCCTCGACCCGCCGCCCCTCTTTCACGTCCTCTGGCCTCCCCTCACTCCAAAATACAGCCCCAGCCCCTCCAGGGGAGCCCTTCCAGAAGCTCCATAGAGCGCCGCGGAGAGGCCATTCTGGGCTGGGACGCCCTCGCCGTGTTACCCTGTTCTGGGGGTACCGGCGCCGCCGCCCCTTCGCTCACCAGCCCGGGGGACCGGGTGGGTCCTCTTTCTCGAGAGAAACGAAGAGGACGTGGGACCGACGTGACGGTAGGAAGGCCTGGCGGGCGGGTGGCAGCACAATTACTCACCCCGCCGAGTCCCCCACCTCCAGCCGGGGACCCCACAGCTCCTGAGACCGCCGTCTCCGCTTTACCTTCCCCAGCGGCAGCGACAACTAATCGAAACCTCTGGCCCCGCCCTCTCGCAGAAGCGGTCGCGCAGCCTAATTTGCTAACTACCCCGCCCAGGCCGGCCCTCTCAGACCAATAGGAAAGCTCCTCAGACTCCGCCAGGTCCCGCCTCCGCCCCGCCTACCGCTGCAGAGAGCCAATGTGGACAGAGTGCTCGTCCTCGGGCTCGGGTCGCGCGCCCCGCCCGCGCTGCTCGTGCTCGGATCCTCGAAGTCCAAAATCGAGAATTCCTTGTAGCAGCTTGTCTGCGCGCGCACGCGCGCGCCGCGCCCCCTCGTGCGCTAGGTTTGGTTGCCCCGCCAGCCCCTAGCAACCTGGCCTGGGAGGGTGGGAGGGGCGGGGCCCGAGGAGCGAGCTGACGCCGGGGGGAGGGGCAGGGGAGCGGAGGGGGGAGATCGTGACTGAGACAGGGGTGGCTGCGGGGGTGGAGGGGGGCGAGGAGGCCCCGGAATTCGCCTGTCACTGCGGAAAAAAAGGGGGAATCCTGCCTGCAGCGCAGCTCTCCTGGCCTCCCTCCCAAGGGACCTGTGCCTGGAAAAGGGAGTGGGAGGGAGGAGAGCACATTTGGGGCGGGAGCAAAGCTTGGAAATGAAGGATGAAGGATGGTTTATCTTTGTCGTTGGTAAAAATGATATCGAAATCCATTGCGCTGATGCTGCTGCCCAACTGTTGCAGCTGAGCCTGCACACACACACACACACACACACACTCACACACGCACATGCACACATGTATACTCATCCAGCAGCCTGTGATCCCTTGGGTAAGTTAGGAGCAAAGAACTAGCTGCCTGAGGATTCCTTACACAGCAGCTGGGCGCAAGCAGCAATGAAGCAACCCACAGATCCGCTTCGGTCCGAGGCTGTGCAACGCCAAGATTCCCCAGCTGGCATGAGAGCAATGAAGTCATCGCCCAACCAGTAGAAATGTAAAGAGCTTAATACCCACCTCGGCTCAGGTTTCCAATGAGGATAAAGAGCTGATAAAATCGAAGAAGAGGCATTTGCAATGGCACTTTTTGAAATTAAAACGAAGAATTGTTAAAAGACACTGCAGGCAAATGTATGCAAAGCTGCAGAAGAATTTAGGCAAAGAGGAGAAATAGAGTCTTTTCTGGTTTTTAGGAAAAGGACAGAAAATAGGCAGTATCTGAGGTCATCGCAGCGACCAAATTAGAAATATGCAGTACTGTAATAGGACATAGATATCTTGGATAACATCCATTTAAACCATTCCTGACATGAATCTGGGAACATTATGTAGCAACACGCTGGGTTTGGCCACTAGGTGCCTGGCCAGTGGGGTTTTCTTTTTCATAACATGGTGAATATTTGATGAGGAAATGAAGGCACCCGCTTTCTCGGTAGCTTTTCAGGAAGTATATTCGGAAATGACAGGTAGGAGCACGGAATTAACAGTGGGGGAAAATGGAGTCGGAGCAACAGCAGAGGGCTTTGCAGTCTCCTGCCTCCTCCAGATGCCAAGCAACAGCGCGGTGACCTCAAGCCTCACCCGCGTGGAGCCAAAATTCCTGAGGCGCTCACTCCATTCTCATGCCTGTCTGTTAGTGCCTGTGTCCAAGGAATGTCTGCAGCATTGCATTGGAGTCAAGCGAGGAATGGTTTATCTGAACAAAATAAGGAAAAATCAGTAACTGGTTATCTAGTAATCTAGTAATATTAGATGCTTGATAATGTGCCATCCTGTATATGTCTGACTTTCCACTTAGAGACATTTGCTTTGATCTGATTTTGAGTAGCAATGGGTGAAGTATTTGTTGGCACCACTCCCAAGTCAATCCATTCCTGTTGTGGTCAAAAACTAACCTTTCTAGGTTAGTGACTTTCAAATTATCCTAGAGCTCATAGTGCAATCAGGATGTGGGAGAAAAGCTTAAGAACCTAATCAACTACAAATCTGTAGTGTTTGTACAATGAAATGATCATAAATATATTTAAAAAATTATTCACTGTTTATCTGAAATTCAAATTTAGCTAGGTGTCCTACCTTTTTATTTGCTAAGTCTGGAAACACTACATACATAGTTTTTTGTTGTTGTTGTTTAAGATTTATATATTTATTTGAAAGGCAGAGTTATAGAAAGAGAGAGAGAGAGAGAGGTCTTCCATCTGCTGTTTAACTCCCCAGTTGCCCACAACAGCTGGACATGCGCTGATCTGAAGCCAGGAGCCAGGAGTTTCTTCCGGGTCTCCCATGAGGGTGCAGGGGCCCAAGGACTTGGGCCATCTTCTACTGCTTTCACAGACCATATCAGAGACTGGATCAGAGTGGAGCAGCCAGGACTTGAACCGGCCCCCATATGGGATACTGGCACTGCAGGCGGCGGCTTTGCCTGCTACGCCACAGTGCTGGCCCCTACATACATGATTTCTAATCCTCAAATTTTTCTCTGCAAGATTCTCACAATTTTCCAGATGATGAAACAGCTTCAAAGCCTCCCTGCATCTATTTACTTCTCCCCACTTCTAATAGAACCCCAACTGGGTTCAGGTATCCGTCCCCTCCACACTTCCAGGGACTCAGTCACACTTCCAATTAGTCTCAGTCAATATGTAGCCCAACTGGACTGAAGGAAAGAGCATAACATCCCATGATATGAAAGAGAAGTTTTCTCTGTCTACCTTACTGGATGAACAAGGAAGCAAATAACCTGGTTACCACTGGCAGCCATTTTGTAACTAAGAGGAAAATCAGCCTTAGGTCAAAGGCTATACGTGAAGTAAGGGAGGGTTAAAAAATAGAAGGAAAAAATGGGCTCTTGATGAGATGACAAATTAAACATATTCTATCTTGTCCTTGCATTTCAGATAGTTGAAGTCACAATTTCTATTAGATGCCACAGAGGCATCCTGCTACAGGTGTCAGAACCCTGGAGGGCTGCTCATTACGGGTCTCAATGATGAATAAATAAGTGGTAGACGACACATGAGACATTTTTATCCTAGATGTATGTGGCACAAGCCAAGAAGTCTAAATAAGCCTCCTCCTCCTTGTCAAAAAGAATTTGTGAAATGCCCACCTGGGCCTAAACCTCATAATGCAATCAGGACTCTGGGAGAAAAGCTGAAGAATCAAATCAGTGTGTAAATTTGTCCTGTTTGCCGGAAGAGGTGAACATTAGTTGTTCCTCGGCCCTGCTTGTAGCCTAAATCAGACTGACAGATCTTACATGTTTTCTTTTAAAATTTATGCTATTTGGGAAAAGGTCATTGTAGAAAGTCAAGTCCACCAGCTCCTTTTAAACTATTGAGCCTCTACCCCTGTTTTCCAGGCACTACATTTAACCAGAACAGTGTGGAAAAATCAGAAACAGCAGACTCAACCTTCTGCACCTTGTCTTCTGCACCTTAAACAAACCTTACATCACAGTCATGTCTATTTATTTATTATCATTGTTGTTTTTGAGAGAAAGAATATGCTCCTGTCTGCTGATTCACTTCTCAAAAGCCCACAAGGGCAAAGCCAAAGCTGGAGCCAGGAGTGAATTCAGGTCTCTTTTATTTTTTTAGTAAGAGAGAAATTTTTAAAATATGTATTTATTTATTTGAAAGGCAGAGTTACAGAGAGGCAGAGAGAGAGAGAGAGAGAGAGACAGAGAGAGAGACAGAGAGAGAGACAGAGAGAGATCTTCTATCCGCTGGTTCACTCCCCAAATGGCCACAATGGCTGGAGCTGTGCCGATTTTTTTTTTTTTTTGACAGGCAGGGTGGACAGTGAGAGAGAGAGAGAGAGAGACAGAGACAGAGAGAGAGACAGAAAGGTCTTCCTTTTGCCATCGGTTCACCCTCCAATGGCCGCCGCGCACTGCGCTGATCCGAAGGCAGGAGCCAGGTGCTTCTCCTGGTCTCCCATGGGGTGCGGGGCCCAAGCACTTGGGCCATCCTCCACTGCACTCCCTGGCCACAGCAGAGAGCTGGCCTGGGACAGAATCCAGTGCCCTGACCGGGACTAGAACCCGGTGTGCCGGCGCCGCAAGGCGGAGGATTAGCCTATTGAGCCGCAGCACCGGCTGCTATGCCGATCTTAAGCCAGGAGCCTCCTCCAGGTCTCAAACGTGAGTGCAGGGGCCCAAGGACTTGGGCCATCTTCCACTGCTTTCCCAGGCCATAGCAGAGAGCTGGATTGGAAGAGGAGCAGCTGGCGCCATATGGGATGCTGGCACTGGAGGCGGCGGCGGCTCTACCTGCTACGCCACAGTGTTGGCCCCTCAGTTCTGTTTTTAAAAGATATGTTTACTTATCTGAAAGGCAGAGTGAGAGAGAGAGAGAGAGAGAGAGAGAGAGAGAGAGAGAGAGAGATTGAGATTTTCCATATGCTGGTTTATTCCTCCGATGGCCAGGGCTCAGTCAGGCCAAAGCCAGGAACTCCATCCATGTCTCCCATGTGAGTGACAGGGCTCTAAGCACTTGGGCCATCTTCTGCAGCCCTCCCAGGTGTGTTAGCAGGGAGCTGGATCAAAAATGGAGCAGCCAGGACTCAAACAGGACTCATAAGGGATAAGGGCATCACAGGTGGTGGCTGAGCCTGCTGTGCCACAGTGCAGCCTGGGAACCCGGTTCGTAGGCCATCACCTGCTACGTCCTGTAGTCTGCATTATCAAGAAGTTGGAATCAGGAGCCAGAGCCAGCAATGGAGCCCAGGCACCTGGATATGGTGAGAGAGTGTCTTAATCACTATGTTAAAGTAAATAAAAACACTTTTGCCTGCTCTACATTAAAATGATTTAAAGAAAAAATAAAGAAAAGAAATATCCGCTTCAAAAGACTCAATAAAGAAAACCATATCAGAATAGAATGCCATGTGAAACTGGTTTGTTGCCATAGCAGTGTAGCTCAGTGGCTAAAACCATAGACCGAGGAGTCAGATTGCGAGAGTTCAAGTGCTAGCTCTTATGTCCTTGGGGAAATTGCTCAGCTACTCTATGCCTCAGTCTCCCACTCTGTAAAATAAGGATGATGAAGATAATGATCTAAACCTCCTAG
The DNA here is from genome assembly GCA_949820135.1 of Sylvilagus floridanus. Lineage (NCBI taxonomy): Eukaryota > Metazoa > Chordata > Mammalia > Lagomorpha > Leporidae > Sylvilagus > Sylvilagus floridanus. The sequence continues at coordinate 126,187,473 of OX463223.1, forward strand.
GTTTAGATGAGTGGCTATTTATGGAATGCTTAAAAGAGTACCTAGCCCGTAGCAAGAGCTTTGTAAGGATTAGCTGTTACTGAACAGGCTGAGTTCCGTGGAATATAAACTTGAAGTGGTTTATTTGTCCTCCAATCACTGTTTTGAAGCATGTTTTTATGGCAAATTTGCCTTTCATGTCTCTTCATATCTTGGGTAATTTTTCTTTTAGGTCTTTTTCAGCTGTTAAAATCAATCCAGTTTAGGGGCTGGCACTGTGGCACGGGTTAAAGCCCCAGCCTGCAGCGCCGACATCCCATATGGGTGCAGGTTTGAGTCCCGGCTGCTCCTCTTCCGATCCAGCTCTCTGCTGTGGCCTGGGAAAGCAGTAGAGGATGGCCTGAGTCCTTGGGCCCCTGCACCCATGTGGGAGACCAGGAAGAAACTCCTGGCTCCTGATCAGCTCAGCTCTGGCCGTTGCAGTCATTTGGAGAGTGAACCAGCAGCTGGCTCTACCTCTCTGGCTCTCCCTCTCTCTGTAACTCTGTCTTCCGAGATCAAACAAGATCGGGCGCGTTCATGGTGGTATGGCCGTAGACAGTAACTAACTCTGTCTTTCAAATAAATAAAATCATTCTTTAAAAAAATCGATCCAGTTTAAAATTTAAATGTGATTGATTTAAATCCCCCCCTTTCCTCCTTCCCACCACCATTACCTTTGAGGCTTGTGGCTCAAGACATAGGAAGTAAGTAGGGGATGTGGTGGGCCCTTTCATTTCTACTCCAGTTCCCTCACTGAGCCTGACTCCTCTGACCACAGGGGTTTCTAGGAGGCAGCAGGGAGAAGGAACCACCAGCTCTTGGCTTAACAACCCAGGGAAGCCCCTTTGAGTGTGGGCCGCACTTAGTGACTCACTTATGACATACAGACTATGGTAGAAGAGATTGTCAGAGATGGTGGTGACCTGAAACTAGATTGCAAAAGATGCTACAGCTTCCTCCTGGCTCTCTCTCCCTCTCGCCCTGAAATCACTCCCTATGGGGAAGCCAGCTACACGACATGAGGGCACTCTCAAGATGTGTTATGGAAAGAACCATGAGTTGAGGAACTGAAGCCTCTTGCCCATAGCCATGAGCTCCAGCGAGCCCCTTGATGCCTGCGGCCCCTGCTGACATCCTAAACACAACTTCAAGGGAGACACTGAGCCAGAACCACTCCGCTAAGCCACTCCTGAATTCCTGACCCAAGGGAACCACAAGATGACAACACTTGTTGTTTTAAACCACGAGGTTTTAGAGTAAGTTGTGATGCAGGAATGAGTAACACAACTGGTTCCTATCTCCATTTTCCAGATAAGGTTTCAGCAACCTGCCCAAGCTCACCCAGCCTCTAGGCAGGAGAACCAGGATCCAGGGGACTAACTCCAGCAGCTTCACTCTTAGCCATGAAGCTATATCTCCCAGCAGTAGAAACTGTTTATGGAATTCTAACATGCTCTGCAACTTTCCTTATGTTGTCTCATTTAGTGTCACAGTCACTCTGCGAAGATTTCTTTCTGCCTTTCACAGGTTTCAGAGTCAAGTTGTTATCTTTTTGTGGGAATCAAATGATCGTGGCATTTTTAAAGGTTTATGAGGATCACTGCTGTCCATTTCATTTTGTCCTTTACTTACTTGTTGAGCTCAAGTGTGAGGTGATTTGATAAGCATGTTGCTAATATGCTTCTCTCAAAGGGTCTTGACAGTTTACGACGACCCTAAATGATGTCCTTCCCTCGAGCATATGCATAGAGACTGAGGTGTAACACCTAATGTATTACTTTATCTCAAGATTTTAATTGAAAATGCGAACAAAATAAAAACATAGCATCTAAGTTGTAAAAGAAACAAATGAACTTGCAGAGTAGAAATACTAAAATGTAGGAAAATGATTGTACCTTTTATTTTCTAGGTTTAATATCAGGCCTGAGTCAAAGGAGTTTTACAGACTTTGTATAAGATGTCTTGGAATTCTAGGACAGTTTTAAAAAAAACATACACAGTGGAAAACATATTCTTTCAAAATAATAATCATTAGCATAATGCTGGTCAGAAAAGTGGGGGGAACACTTCTAATGAGTCTCCATTATCCAGTTTTGTACACCCCAGTGATCAACGTACAATATTAGCCACTTTGCCTTTAAAGTATGAAGTGCGGGCCTGTGTTGCAGCGCAGCAGGTCAAGCTGCCACTTGCGTATCAGAGTGCCGGTTCAAGTTCAATGACCATCATCTGCTGCCTCCTTGGATGCATTAGCAGGAAGCCCCAATTTGTGAAAATATTGCATAGACTAACCAAATAAAAACAAAACATAATTTTATTTTCTCATTAATTAAGTTCACTAGTGTAAGATACTGTCTACAACTTCAAGGCTCTGTGGATAGGAGATTGCAGTGTGTCTTGCTGTCTATTAATCAGCTTCCAAGCAGAAGAGCATCTAACTAAACATAGCAGTCAAAGGGTTACATTATCGTGGGCTCCTTTGGAAATTTTATCTATAATGAATGTATTTACACCAGGCAGTAGCATTGGTTTTCAGGGTCTCTGCCTGCGTTTTTGCTCCTCGTTCCATTTGCCCGCAGTAATCTGCTACCCTCTCCCTCTCTACAGGAGTTCTGAGAAAACACTGGATAAATTCATTGACATCAGTCTATAATGTTCATGTCTTACATGTCATCTTTCCTGGCACTTGGCATTTTAACAGTACAGTAACCTCTGATCCAATCAATAACACAGAAACAAAACTTCGAGCTGTGAAAACCTAACATTGAGTGAGACTACCAACGTTAGTTATAATAGTCAAAAAATGGAAATAATCGAAATGTCTATAAACTGATGAATGGATACACAAAATGTGGTATAGTCCTTTGACAGAATATTCTTGGTGTTAAAAAGAAACAAAATCTTAATACTTGCTACAACATGGGTGAACCCTGACCACATCATATGAAATGAAAGAAGCCGGACACAAAAGACCACATATTGTATGATTCCGTTTACATAAAATGTCCAGAATAGCTAAATCCATAGAGACGGAAAGTAGGTTGGTGGTTGCCTAGGGCTGAGGGAGAGGGACTGGAGGGAAATGGACAGGCATTACTAATGGATATGGGATTTCTTCTTGGGGGTGATACAAATGTTCAAAAATTAATTGAAGGCAGGCATCGTGGCACAGCCGTTGAAGTTGCCACTTGGGACACCCGCCTCCCATGTTGGACTGTCTGGCTTCTCCACTTCCCACCCGGCCTCCTGCTAATGCACCTGACAAGGCTGCAGACGATGGCTCAAGTATATAAATCCCTGCCACCCACATGGGAGATCTGGATGGAGTTCTGGCTCCTTGCTTCAGCCTGGCCCAGCCTCAGTTGATGCAAGCATTTGGGGAGTGAACTAGCAGTTGGAAGATCTCTCCCCGTCTCTCTCTCTCTCACCCTCTCTCTGTTGCTCTGCTTTTCAAATAAATAAAGCTTTAAAAACAATTAAGATAGCAGATGGCATTATAGGACTGCAGGGGCTGGGAGAGATCTGGCAATGAAAATATTTCGGAATTAGACAGTGATGATCAATGCACAAGTTTGTGAATATACTAAAAATACTGAATTGTACAATTTAAAAGGATAAACTTCATGGTATGTAAATGATATATATTTCAACAGTTATTTTATTTTTTTTAATTATTTATTTATTTGAAAGGCAAAGAGACAGAGACAGACAGAGATCGACCATCTGCTGGTTCAATTTCCAAATGCTCGAAAGAGCCAGGGCCAGGCAGGTTCAAAGCCAGGAGCCTGGAACTCAGTCCAGGTCTCCTCTGTGGGCAGCAGGAACTCAAGTACTTGAGTCATCACTTGTTGCCTCCCAGGATGCACATTAGCAGGCAGGTGTAATCAGAAGTGGAGCGAGACTGCAGCCAGGCGCTCTGATGTGTGATGCAGGAGTCCCAAGTGGCATGGTAGTTGCTGAACCAAATGCCTGCCCCCAGTCAAATTGTTTTCAAAAGGCAGTGACACATGCCTGCCTGAAATTATTCCTGCCTTTGGGATAAGGAAGCTGTTTCCTAAAAATAATCTGTGATTCCCTGACTTGAAGAGGATTTCCTCTGGTCTTTGCTCAGTGGAGATGGTAAATAAATGGTCACGTTCTTGTAAGTACTTTTCAGATGCCTAAGGCCTTTCTGTATGGCAGAACTTCAGTCTTGGGGCTGGCGCTGTGGCGTAGTGCCGGCATCCCATATGGGCGCCGGTTTGAGTTCCGGCTGCTTCACTTCCAATCCAGTTCCCTGCTAATGTGCCTGGGAAAGCAGTGGAAGATGGGCCAGTCCTTGGGCCCCTTCACCCCCATGGGAAACCTGGAAGAAGCTCCAAGCTCATGGCTTCAGATTGGCTCAGCTCCAGCCATTGCAGCCATTTGGGGAATGAACTAGTGAATAGAAGACCTCTCTCTCTCTGCCTCTGCCTCTGCCTCTCTGTAACTCTGTCTTTCAAGTAAACAAATAAATAAAAAAGAAAGAACAAACTTCAGCCTTGTTAACTAGTACACCTCATAGGCTGTATTTTCCAAGTCTGAATTATTTTCACAACTAGTCAATTGACCTTTATCTGTTTCTTGGAGTTTATTTTTAAACGAGAAGCTAAAAGTGAGACGTAGTATTCCTCCTCTTCAGAATCCCAGCAGGCAAACAGGACGCTCTCTAGGTATAGCAAGTAGAGAGAACGCGTCGGAGGCGATGGTTGAAGCGTGGCTCCAACAGGCTGCTGAAGAAGCAGAGGGGCAGAGCGAGGCTGCACCGAGATGACACTGGCAGGAAGCCTTAGGGCCCAAGGCCTGGGACACAAATGGGCAAATGGGCTCCCCGGAGCCCAGGAGGGCTGTGCCGTTGCTGCCACATGCAAGCCATGCACCTGCTCCCACTGACACAGCCCCAGGCCGACCTCACCTCACGGAAGGAGTTCTTTGTGACAAGGAGGAACTAGAATACAATGCGTGGTGAAAAATGCAAAACACATATGCTGACAGCAGCTGCCTTTGTTGAGCCATCACTGCATATCTGGCTTCAGGAGCTGCAATTCCCAGAGGCCCTACAGGGCAGGCACTATTATCTCCGCTTTACAGGTGGTGACGAGGAGACTTGGAGACAGCCTGTCTCCAAGAACCTGTGAGCTCATGTTTGCCCCCGAAAGAGCCTCATTTGCACCGGGCAGCTGTAGCCAAGATGAGGTCTGAAGTCTGCTTCTTCTCAGAAGAATGTGCACATGGCAAGGCCATTCCTAGCCTGCACCTTCCCTGAAACAATGTCATCTCCTGCAGACCTACTACCCTATGCCCCCAGGTTTCAGCCGACTGGTCACTAGAAGACACCTGTATTGCTCTCCAGATAAGATACGGGAAAGCCAAAGTCCGAGCATTCTTCTGAAACAGATCGCATTTCTCAAATGCTGAGTGCTTGCTTCTGGAAAGGGAGCGGAACAGAGGCAACACGGAGACCACATGCCGCCCTGGAGTGGACCAGCAAAGAAAGTCGCCGAAGCAGGTGGACTATGGCCAGGTGCAGCTAAAGAGCCACGAAGTGGGTGAGGAGCATCCCAGGGCTGCACCCTCTCAAACTCCCTGCTGCCCCCAGGTCCCCAGGCCTGCTCCTAGCCCATCCCTGACTGTTCACCGTGTTGCACACCTGCACTTCCAGGCACAGATGCGCCCATTTGCAGCTTGGTGCAAGACAAGTGACCATGTTCACTGCCCTGTGGTGGGGAGAGAAGGAGAGGAGAGTCCACAGCAAGAAAAATCTCTGGCCTTTCTGCTCCCCCTCCCCTCCCCCTGCTCTCTATTTACAAGTGTAAAAAGACACGTACATATGTGTGTGTGTGTGTGTGTGTGTGTGTGTATATATCTCAGACATTAATCAAAGGCCATAATCCTTACAATTTTCTAAAAACACGAGCATGCCAGAGCCATGTGTTAAACGCCGACCTCTGCGAGTTAAGCTGTGGCAAATTTCTAGGTGTGGACAGAGTGTACATTGCTAGAGAAGGTGGTGTGGGAACTCCCCGTGGCAGGTCTGTGTTCAGATTGCACACGGTCCCCTGAGCTTTGCCACCCCCTCTGCCCAGCCCCTGTGGGGGAATCTTGGACAAGACCCTTCACCGCTCTGAGTCTCGGTTTCCTCCTAACGGGGTTCATCAGAGCTCATGAAGAATCAGGTCTCATTACTATGGTGCGACTAGCACTGAAGTGAACGCAGCCAGGCCTCTGGTTCATTCATCAGTGGGATTCTCTGCGTCTATTGCAGGTTAAATGTGGCTCCAAAAGGTTTCTCTGAGAATGTCAGACTGGGGAAAAGAATTAGCCCGGGTTCAACAACTGGAGGGGAAAATGGTGCCAGCTTCCTGCTAATTCCCACTCTGGGAGGCAGCAGATGATGGCTCAAGTACTTAGGTCCCTCTCACCCACGTGGGAGACCTGGACTGAGTTCCTGGCTGCTGGCTTCAGCCTGGCCTGACCTTGACTGTTGTAGGCATTGAGGGAGAGAACCAGCAAATGGATGATCTGTCTCTCACTCTCGCCCTGTCCACCTTTCAAATAAAAATGAATAATTAGAAACGTTTGTAAGCCAAGAAGTTCCTCTTGAGTAGAAGTTCTAGATGGAAGCACTGGAGTCGGACGCACTTGTTCAATGCTTTTCAGGCATCCCTTTTGTGCAGTACCGGTGCACTCACTTTTACCAGTTCCGGCACAAAAATGTCAAGGGTTCAGTGAAGGATCGGCTTAAGTAATAATGTATTTGGCATGATGGTTTTCTCAACTAATTAATGTTAATTGCTATTTAAGAAGACTTTTGATCCTTCCAAAGACATAAAAACTAAAGAAAAGAAAGGCAAACTCCTCCCCTTGGTGCTTCTGCTGTAAATCTTCCCTTTGCAGTTCACCCCTCCACTCGCTACTGCCCGCAGGTCTGCACGACCCTGGAGAAGCCTTTCACTGCCTCCTCTGCCTTCCATCCCATTTCTCTCCACTCTTCACTGCTCTACTTCTAGAACATGGGGTCGCTATCCCTTTTTTCTGCTGACAAGATCACGGTGCAGAGTGACAACATGGAGGCAAGGGAAGAATGACATGTGGAGCCAGGGGTTTTTGCAAAATCTGATCCAACTCAAAAAATATTCATTGCATTCTTCACCACGCAAGGCCCCTGGGGCACAAATTGAATCAAATGTGGCAGGTTTGGCAATTGGCTCAAAGTCATAGATAATAACGGATGGAGCCAGGATTGAAATCCAGGGGTGCGACTCCAGAATGAGCTTTGGGCAGAAGTCTTTGATGGCCAATGCACAAGGGTCAGAGGGTGGGCTGTAGGGTTGTAGAGGAACGCATATCTCATTGTTTGGGTCATTTCGAGAGAGATGAGAGAAAACTGGCAAAGTGGCAGCTTCCTGAGAATGAAGATTGGAGAAGATTCCAGGGCCTGCTGGGCCTCTGTGACTGGTCAGCCGCAGAGAAAGCTAGAGGCCATTGGGAGCTCTTGGGGACTCGATGCTGCCCTGCCCTGACCTCTTTTCCCTGGCTCCTGGTACCTTCTTGCTCTTTTATTCTCCAAGAAATGCCTTTCGTGTTCCTTTATTTTTTTTTTTTAAAGATTTATTTATTTATTTGAGAGGCAGCATTACAGACAGAGAGGTCTTCCATCCACTGATTCACTTCCCAAATGGCTGCAATGGCCAGGACTGGGCCAGGGTGAAGCCAGGAGCCAGGAGCTTTTTCTGGGTCTCCCACGCAGGTGCAGGAGCCCAAGCACTTGGGCCATCTTCCACTGCTTTCCCAGGCCATCAGCAGAGAGCTGGGTCAGAAGTGGAGCAGCCAGGACACGCACCGGTTGCGCATATGGGCGGCCAGTGCCACAGGCAGAGGCTCAGCGCTGGCCCTCGGTGTACCCTTTTGTCTCTTAAACATTTCTCTCAAAAAGCACGGATGGCAATTCTGTGGTTCGTAAGATGGCGTCCAAACCTGAACGGGCAGCTCTGACTTGCCTCTCCAACCCCCGGTCTCAAAGCTTCGTAACAGACTGGCCCCTTGGGTGCCATTTTAGGACACCGCTTTTCTCCCAACCCTCGGAGTCCTCTGCAATTTCTTCTTGTCTTCTGGACATAAGAGTTGCTGAGTTCTGTTGCTGGTTTCCTGGTTTGTTTCCATTTCTTTCCTTCTGTCTGCTCCCGGGGCCGTGGTCCTCGTTCCAGCCACAACCTCCGCACGTCTTCCAACAATGGCTTTGGCCTCCCCACGGTTGGCTTTGCCTGTCTAGGGCTCTCTCCCCTTCAGCCCATCTTGTGTGAAGTTGCCAAGCTAATCTGCCTAAATCACAGCTTGGATCGTGTCACTGCTTAGCTAAGAAAAGCTTTATGACTGCCTACGCTCTACAAAGAAAGATCGGGCTCCTCCTGGATTCTGGAGGCCTTTTGAAGGCTGCTCTTTGCCTGGTACAGAGGCCCGAGCAGAAGGACCCAGGTGAGGCGCAGCTTTGGGCTTAGTGGAGTCGGGCTCCAGCGGGCGCTCCTTCCTGATCCTCGCAAATGCATTGCTTAGCACGTCGGCGCCCCGCCATCTGGCTTCACTGTGCTTCATCAGTTCCACCGTGCGAGTGCTGAGCCTCTTCCGTCCACGCTGCCATTCCCAGTTCTCCGAGACCCCATTAGGTCCCACTCGTCCCTGAAGCTCTCCCAGGATCTCCAGCCCAGCGCCCCTTCCCTCTCGGGAGCATCTCTACAGCAGTTTAGGTTTAAGGCCACTCATTTACGAACCAATCTTCTCCAACGTCACTAGGTTTCTTGCACCGGCTTCTCATATTGTCAGTTTGCTCTACATCTTTGTATGAGCATGCCATGTAAGCACTTAGGATGTCATATAGAAAGTTACATTTTAGGGGTGGGCATTTGGCACAACGGTTAAGAGCCTGCATCCTTATCACAGTGGCTGGGCTGAAGTCCCAGCTCTGCTTCCGGTCCCGCTGTGTGCAAATGCATGCAGCATGTCGGGGATTCACATGGAGTTCTCGGCTCCTGGCTTTGGCTTGGCCCAGCCCTGGCTGCTGTGGGCTGTAGGTGGGAGAGCTTTCTGTCTCTGCTTCTCAAATGAATAAAGAAAACTTTTAAAAATAAAAAAGTTGTATTTAACAACCACTGTCATGGTAGTTAACTTTGTTAAATTTTAAAATATTTTATATATAAATTTTAAAATAAAAGGTATAGAAAAGACACCCATGTAATAGTCTTACCGGCAGCGCCTCGATTTAACAGGTGTTTTTGATTGCACGTTTGCACCCGCCAGTAGTCAGATCTGCTGTTGTAGAAGCTTCCGTGCGGATACCTTCTGTGCCTCTCTGATTCCAACGCGCCTTTTTCTCACCTCAAGTTTGCTTTTGACGTTTGTTCATGTTGGTGTGTTGATGCGTTCCTTCTTCCTGCCAGCTCTTCACAGCACCCTTGCCACAGTCCAGGCCCCGCCGCCCAGAGAGAGTTCACTGAAGAAAGATTTACCTGGACAGAGTTCCCAGCAGGGGATCCTTCTAGAGATGGGAGCAGGATTAGGGACCCATCAGGAAGTGATGGCGCCCCCGAGCGGCATGGGTGGCACATTGCAGGAGGGACATCCATGGAAAATGCGTGATCAAAAAGCCATGCATGAGGCCGGCGCCGCAGCTCACTAGGCTAATCCTCCGTCTCTGGCGCCGGCACACCGGGTTCTAGTCCCAGTCGGGGCGCCGGATTCTGTCCGATTGCTCCTCTTCCAGGCCAGCTCTCTGCTGTGGCCCAGGAGTGCAGTGGAGGATGGCTCAGGCCCTTGGACCCTGCAGCCACGTGGGAGACCAGGAAAAGCACCTGGCTCCTGGCTTCGGATCAGCGTGGTGCCCCGGCCGCAGCGGCCATTGGAGGGTGAACCAATGGCAAAGGAAGACCTTTCTCTCTGTCTCTCTCTCTCACTGTCCACTCTGCCTGTCAAAAAAAAAAAAAAAAAAAAAAAAGCCATGCATGGAAATCTAATTTCTTTGGTACCAAAATAAATTTATGTTTAACAGACATTTAATTGCAAGGCAATGAGACAGAGATAGAGACAGAGAGAGAGAGAGATTGGCAAAGAGCGAGAGCTCCCCTCTACTTGTTCACTCCCTAAACTCCTGCATTGGCCCAGACTGGGCCAGGCTGAAGTCAGGGGCTGGAAACTCAGCGGAGGTCTCCCACGCTGGTGGCGGGGAGCCAGCTCCTTGAGTCATCACCTGCAGCCTCCCAGGCTGTGCATCAGCCGCAAACTGGAGTCAGGAACTGCAGGTGGATACCCTAAGGACATAGGACTTAACTGGTGGGCCAAACACCTGTCCCTGATATTTGCTGCCAATTCCATTGTCCATGAACTTTTTCAAGTACCCTGGTGTAGCAGCCTGCAGGTTCCCCTGCCATCCACCTGCGGTGGTTCTTGCCTGTTACCCTAGAGGCAAAGTCAGAGCACAGACTTCGAGTAAGCTCCAGTGGTGCAGCACCATGGTGACTCTGTAGTTCAGTGAGCCACACTCCTCCCGTCCCAAAGAGGTCAGGCTCTCAATCCTGGAGTGGGAGGGTCTCTTCCGAGGAGCAGCAAGTGGCTGGACCTCCTGTCAGCTCACCCCATACTCTCCCAGTTCTCTAACTTCTGGCTCCCCAATCTCTCCTTACTCCAACCTCCCCTTCTTCTATTCAAATTACTGTGTGACTTCTTGCTCCTGATTGGCCCAAACTGATACACAGTTGTCACTGCCCCCCCCAACCTGAAGGACTGAGGGGAGGGAGCAGCCACTGAAATTCAGGACAAACAGAGTAATGGGACAGTGGCTGCCTCCTTTGGAGAATGGACGAGCTGAATAAATGAAACTCGGTTCGAACAATGGAATGCAATATAACCCTTGTACTGAGCGGTCTCCATTTTCCCTCTCAGACACCTTCTGAATCCTTCTTCAGCCTGCTCTGTGCCCAGGGCACTGAGAGTTAGGCCCTGACTACTGGCTAACGGCATCATGGCGGGGACGATGCCCCTGCTTGGCCGTGGTTTTTCATTTCTGTTGCATCATTCAGTGGCCAATTTTAATCTATCAAAGTGACATCACTGAAAAGAGTTCGGGAAGAAATGGTCATGACTGGCTTTCTCCAGTGATCTGAGTTGAGCAGCTAAGAGCCAGCCCCAGGCTCTGCCCCCAGGAGCTCTGAGGATGACAGCCATCCTTCCCCTGCACCCTCCCCAGCAGGCTGTGGTTTGGGTGAGGCCTGACTTTCTCTATTACACAACAAGGCTGCGAGACATCCTGTGCTAGTCATCCTGACCCCAGTCTGGGGATTTCTCTGGCAGTAGGGGTACCAGAGAAATAAAGGCAGATACGCAGCTAGATGCTAATTGTAGGTCAATTTCAAATATGTTTTGTTCCAACTATCGCATGGGACAGATTATGCTAAACATCATTCACTGTTTATGTGAAAATCAAATTTAACAGAATGTCCTGATTTTTGGTTTGGTTTGATTTGCTAAATCTGAAAATTCTGTCTAGGAGATTCCTGAAATAATGTCTCCAGCATGGCTTGGGTGCTGTAAATCTTATTTTATTTTTCCTCATTTAGGAGAATTTCTGATCTACTAACTTCGGGGCTGTAGATTGTAAAAAGGTAAGTTGAAATTGCGTCCCATCATGTCTGTTTCTCTGGCTTCCTCCCAGCTGCAGGAACTATAGTTGTCCCACAGCGCCATCTGCTGGCTTCAAGCGGCAGGCGCTCGCAAGTTAATTTACTGGGTATTTTACAAGTCTTTTTTTTTCTTAAAGGGGACAGGAACTATTTGTCTCGATTTGCTTGAGTCTGCTTTGTTTTGCTTTGCTTTGAAACACGGATGAACTCCAGCAGTTCTACATAATGGAAAGCTTTTCAAAAGCTTTAGGTCGACTTGGAAGGCACTGTCTCAGGGAACCTGGGCGTGAGGGTCTGCATTTCTAACAAGTCCTCAGATGATGCCAATAATGCTGATACGATGCCACTTTTAAGTCGGGGGGCGGGGTTCAGACCCTAATAGCACACACCCGAGTCTGGAGCATTCCTAGTACAACCCCTCCAGGATACACTTTTTTCACTCTAGCAAGAGCTGATGAAGCAGGAACTGAAGGGAGGGACTTGGGCGCAGGCTCTGCTCGTACCCCCCACTCCGCCCACTCCATCACCACCTTTCCACTACCAGGGCCTCTCAACAATGGACACTTACACAGAAACAACGTGGGTTTTTTTTTTTTTTCCTCGTTTTCCACAAGGTATTTTTACCTGTCGTCATGCCGAACATTTTTTTTTTTTTAAATCTTCTGACCTTGGGGTCGTAAACTTTAAGTAGGTCCAGATCAGGCATAAAATTGTGTCTGTTTATTGACCTGTGATTATTTTAAAATGTACCATGAGTGAAGTTGACATCTTTTCATTTGATTATTCTGATTCACGTTTGCCTACATACCTAATGAACTCTGTTGTCTTTACTTTTTACTTTTTGAACTCTTTAGTGGAGCATTAAACCTTTGGCCATAATGTAAGTTAAAAATATGTCATCTCAAAAATAGAAAAAAAAAATCATCGTGTTTGACTTTTTTCCCTGTCTTCCTACAAGCTGCAGCTCAAAAAAGGCTTTCTGACAGTGCCACAGTGCCATCTAGTGTCTGAAAGCAGCACACAGAAGGTGACTTCGTGTTATTTTTCAAAGCAATTTCTTCTCCTTGGTCTGTTTTGTCCATAACGGTTTGTGGTTCGAAAACTTTTCAAGAGCCTATACGTTCTTTAGGAGGATTTAAATAAGGGCTTTAAAATTTTTCTTGTGCACTCTCATGATCTAAAGTTTTGATTTTTAGTATGTCATCCCCCCATCAAGTTTTGGAGCACCCATTGAGGGCAGAGGGACGTCTTGCTGTCCTGGGGGAAAGGAAAGCTGAGAGCCCCGCCCCCTCCCGCCCTTCCCCCCCGGGGGGGGGTCCCCTAAGTAATTATCTGAGCGGCTGGACAGTGCTGACAGCAGCCAGCAAGCCGCCCTGGCCTCCGCAGCAGCTGTGCCTTTGAGCGGGGGTTTTGGGGTTTGCAGCGAAAGCGAGCGCCTCTCCTGCATCTGGTTGGGACAAGGGCACAAATGCATGGCCGCTCTTGCCCCAGACTGCTCCAGAGTTTGTAATGACACTGTTTTCCCACTTCTTTTTGCAAGGAGCTTGGGCGAGATTTGAGAGACCCCTTCCTTTCTGGATGTCACTCCTCACCTCACTAGGGCTCTGTCACTGTCACTGTGCGGAGTCGGATTCTCTAGTTCTCTTGTGTTCCCAGCAATAAGGAAGTGTCGTGCCAGGCCGTGGATCCTCCAGCCCCACCCAAGCCGTGAGGTGGAGTGGCCTCAGCTGACATCTGGGGCTGCCGCCTCCTGTGACACCCTGAGGCAGAAGCACCTGGCCCCTTGGCTTCCGAATTGCTGATGTTTCGAAATGGCGACACAGTAAAGGTTCGCTGTGGTAAGCCACAGTCTGGGGCTGACGCGTCAGGCGACAACCGATGACTAGTGTGCCTGTCAGTGTCCCTGGGCAGTGGAAGCAGGCGATACAACCGGATGCCGCAGAGCAGGATGGCACAGGACAGGGCCACTAGGGGAGGGGAAGCCGAGCGCTCACTGGTCCCTGAAAGACTGCCAGACCGGCCACCGCGACAGCAGCCGTCCCTCCCACCCCGCACAGGAGTTCAGCTGACAGCCAGGCCTCCAGGTCTTCCCAGGGGGGGCTGGAGCCCAGCAATGGACCAGGCCTGGGGTCTGCTTCCCAGTAGAATAAAGAGGAATTATCAAATGTATTCAGTTACCCCTGGTCTTCATTTTCTCTGTTACCTGAGATTGGGCTTTTGTGCCAGAAATGATCGTGGACAGATTACCTCTCTAAAACTCAGTTTCCTCATCTGGAAAATGGGCTAACATCTGTATCCGCCTCTTGGGGTGCTGCTGAGGATTAAATAGCCATACACGCTTAGGCGGATACTTCCCCTTGACGAATCCCAATAGCTGTTGGCTGCATTATTTTTACAAGGGGGGGGGGGCTTCAAAAATTCACAGAACATTTGCATTATCTGTCAATTCCAGTTTTCTGTTAACTTTTCGATGCCCTTTTGAGTTTGTAGAAGAATGAATAAGGACCCTCCCTTCCTGAACATAGCAGTTCCAACTCCTAGAATGTGGGAATGCTACCTAATAAGGCAGAGACTTATTGATGTGATTAAGCTAAGGAGCCTGAGGCGGGGAGCTCATTGGTGTTATCTGGATTCCGCCCTGAATGGAGCCAGCAGGGTCCTGGCGATTTAAGAGGGAGGCACACAGATCTGCCGCACGTGCAGAAGGGGAAAAGGCAGTGTGCCCAGCGAGGCAGGGACTGGAGGGATACTGCCATAAACACATTCTCCCTTGCAGCCTCCATGGGGAGACAGCTCGATTCCAGCTCGGGGGACTCATTTCCAGAAACATAAGAATGCATTTCTGTTGCTTGAAGTCACAAGTTGGTGGCAATGGGTTGCAGCAGCCCTCGCCTAACGCAGGATGACTAATGCAGGACGATTATGAAAAAAGGCACCTGCAGGGGCCAGCGCTGTGGCACATTGGGTTAATGCCCTGGCCTGAAGCGCCGGCATCCCATATGGTTGCTGGTTCTAGTTCCGGCTGCTCCACTTCCAATCCAGCTCTGCTATGGCCTGGGAAAGCAGTAGAAATTGGCCCAAGTCCTTGGGCCCCTGCACTCACATGGGAGACCTGGAAGAAGCTCCAGGCTCCTGGCTTTGGATGGGGAATGAACCAGCGGATAGATCTCTCTCTCTCTCTCTCTCTCTCTCTCTGCCTTTCTATAACTCTGACTTTGAAATAAATAAACAAATAAATCTAAAAAAATAAAACAACCTACCTTATAGAAATACAGATATTCCTTTTTATTTGGCAAGCTAAAATTCTAGGAGAACTTGCTGGAAATTTTGAACCAAAGGTTCTCGAGAAGAGACAAAATGAATTTTTAGATGGCAATCGTGCTTTGCTCCGACGACGTAGATGTCCACAGCGCCTGCTCTCTGCAAAACCTCCCTGTGGCTGTGGTGCCACGCTCATTGCGCATCTCTTTCCTGAGAGTCCCTTTAGCAAGCTTCTTTAGCACTTATTGTTTTCACTGAGAGTATCGAGTAGAATTCATCAGGGGAGCCAAGATTCATCTGAGTCATCTATCCCGAGCCCATTTGCAAGCTTCTATTTCAGGGATGTAATTAAAATCGACTCCACCAGCTCCAATTCTCACTGGAGGGAGTCTCTGCAGGCCAATCTCTTTTGTGGATTTCATTTAAATTTTATATTAATTGCAAGTTCCTTCTAATTAAAACTCCTTCTTGGCGCCCCTCCTTCTGCCCTCTATGCCTTGATGTTCTGAAGGCAGATCTGAGAGAAAGTGCTTTGTGTGTGCACTGTACTTTGTTTTGTTTTTTCTTGCCTTCTAAGAGGAAGAGATTTATCAGGCTCACGGTTTGGGAGGTTGAAAGTCTCAGATCAGGTGGCCCCGTCCGGTTGGTGTCTGGTGAAAACACCCTGGGCTGTGTCACAACGTGGTGGAGAAGCAGAAAGGGAACGGACTATACACGGAAGAGCTGTGCTTCTCGACGAAGGACTTCCAGGCAGCTCCTAAGAGTGGAAATTCCCAATTTGGGTCTTAAAATTCATATCCTTTGTGCGACCTTTCCGAGCCAATGTTGGCCCCATTGATCAGACGTCTATAGCTCTGATGTCGTGGCTCCCAGCAGGCCGTCCTGTCCCGGGTGGCAGGGCAGGGTCTGTTGGACCTGCAGGCACTGTTGCCTGGGTGTGACTCCACCATCAGCCCAGATGGCACAGCCACAAAGACAGCGGCTTTTGTTGCTCATTGAGACTTAACTGCTGTGTGTGGATACCCAAACTAGAAGCAGATTCTACCTTTCCTATTGTGGCTTCCCACTAATGGCATAATGATAGAGCAAATGTCAAAACGTCCAGAGCTTCAAAATCCCGATTTCACAGTAATTGAGCTCCTTTAAAACTGTCAGGAGCATGTGACACAGGGACAAAGGAGGTGCTTGCAAGAGAGGCACAAACCTAGCAGAAGCTGCAGCAGACAAAAGTGAGGCAAACACAGCCATATGCGTGATACGTAGACACTGTGCTGGCTAGGTCACTAGCCCAAGCCCTCATGCACACGAGGAGGGTGCACTGGAAGAACATTTTCAACATCAGCTTATATACTACGGTTTTCAGCGTTTGCAGATTTTTTATTCATTTATTTTATTTCTTCGAAAGGCAGAGAGAGACAGACAAAAGAAATCTATCTGTTAGTTTACTCCCAAATGTCCTGCAATAGCCAAGGCTGGGCCAAACCAAAGCCAGGAACCAGAAACTCAATCTGTATCTTCCCCTGGGTGCCAGAGACCCAAGTACTTGAGTCATCGCCAGCTGCCTCCCAGGGTGCACATTAGCAGGAAGCCATAATCAGGAGCAGAGCCCAAGCTCAAACCCAAGCCCTCTGCTGTGGGATGTGGGTATCCCAAGCAGCATCTTAACTGTTGCACCAAGCATCTGCCTGGCTTTGGGGTCTTGATGCCCTTATCTTGCAGGTGCGAAATGTTCATCACGACTTAAACATTTTTAAAAATTTATTTGCGAGGCAGAGAGAGAGAGAAAGAGAGAGAGAGAGAGAGAAAGAGCACTCCCATCTACTTGTTCACTCCCCAGATGCCTGCAATGGCTGGAGCTGGGCTGGGGCTGGGCTGGGGCTGGGCTGGGGCTGGAGGCAGGAGTGGGAACTCAATCCAGGTCTCCCATACGGGAACCCAATTACTTGAGCCATCACTGCTGCCTCCCAGGATCTGCATTAGCAGGAAAGTGGAGTCAGGAGCTGGAGCCAGATTATCAGACCTGGGCACTTGCATGTCAAATGTGAGTGTCTTAACTACTAGGCTGAACACCCACTCCCTTCCATGGCTTTCAATCAGTGGCCAAAAGCATATTAGGCCAAATATTATTTATCTTCTGTGGCTGACTGTTTTTGATTTATGTTCAGGTTATTCTAAACTGGAAAGAAAATTACATTTAAACATCCTTGACTGCTCAAGGTCAGAGAGCTGGTGGGTAGTATGAGAAGGTGCGGGGTGGGGGCAGAGTGTTCCTTGAAGCCAACCAGATTCTTCCACTATGCCATACTGCTTGTGGAAGAGGTGGGACACAGCTTTATCATGTAGCCTATTATTCGTCAGAAAACTCCATGGCAATAAAAGCAGGTTGTTGGCTACAGTGCTGCAATAACATTTTCTCAAGTGATCAGTGTAGCTACTATGACATGTAATAATCACAATTCAACTTCAATAATGAGTATACCAGTAGCACCGGCTTTCTGTCGGGGCTGAACTATACCTTTGTGTTCCCTAGAGTAACAAAAGTTCTGTTAAACAAATTCCTAGTGCAGAAGAGATTGAATGGAGAGGCTGTTTTCAATGCCTTTAGAAGCAACCAGTTACACGCCACATGTAAACACTTGATGTGATAAATATAAGCCCTCAATCAGTGTGCTGGTGGCAAAACTTTTTGTCTGATAAAATCGGATCTCTGGACAATGCATTATTCGTCGAATTACAGATGCTATAAGTGCTTGAAAGAATGAAAAGATTGCTTCAGATCAAACTATCTCTACTGTTTATAAGCAAATATGCTTTTATAACCTCAATGTAGTCAAGGCTGACTATTTCTAAATAAGAGTCTAACCCAGCCATCTCATTTCATGAATGCATAAACCAAGGCTCAAAGTTCAAGTGATGGAAACGTACATCATCTTATGGAAATGCCATCATTGTCTTAGACTTAGGCAGATCTGTTATGAGTTACCAACAAGATTCAAAGTCATTGCACTATTTCTGCTGTCTCTACTGCCTGCACCGGTTTGAGTAGGGTTGATCAACACCTGGCATGTGTTCCAAGCTCCTCACAGGTATCCCACACCACAGGGACTAGAAAGCTCAAAACTACATCCCCCGTCATCCTCTCTGACTCCAGATTAGGTTCTGCCACTCACTTGAGCGGCGTCAGGTGGAGGCCATCTTCCTGCTGCCTTCAAGTTGCTGTTGCAAACTCAGTCCTGGAGACCTGGCTTTTCTTGTGCACCCAAGCTCCAGTGTCCGGTCAGCCCCATGGATGCCCAGGGGTCATTGTCGCCAGGGAGAACAGAGTTTAGCTGTGTACCCAATGGTTGTAGTAGCAGCCCCTGCTCTTCCCTAGCCCCTGTTTTTCTTCTATACTGCGAGTTAGGTCTTGGCTTGCTGGGGTTCGGGGGAGTGGTTTGGGGGAATGCCGTATTGCATAGGCGGCTCTGTGCTCCTCTTGCTGCCCAGCAAGAAGCAGATAACGTCCGTGACCTTCCCTTCCAGGTTGCCCAGGGGCTTCGGTTGATGCCAGTCTGATCCACTGATTGTCAAGGTGTTTGTCCTTTCCAAACAGCGAGTAATCAGTGGGGTGATGCTGTGGCACCCTGATAACGTCCGGCTCCATGGCAACCTTTCCTCTACTGGTTTCAGTATCTCTTGAGAGTTGCTAGCTACATCATTTATTTCATTAGGAGTGTCAAAATGGTGGTGGTATGACCTGTCCTTCGTCCTGGGCTTCTCAGCTGGCATTCTTTAAAGAATTCCCCCTCCCTCTAGGGTTGTTTCGCAATCCTAACACAGGATTACACTGCTGTTCTTTTACAAACGCAGCAAGCCCTTCTCCCAGAGAAAGTGCTCATTTGCATACCAATGAGACTAGTCATTTGCATACTCATAGGATGTCG
Source organism: Sylvilagus floridanus (assembly GCA_949820135.1). NCBI lineage: Eukaryota > Metazoa > Chordata > Mammalia > Lagomorpha > Leporidae > Sylvilagus > Sylvilagus floridanus. Next base: position 126,206,365 of record OX463223.1, read on the forward strand.
CACCAATCCCCAAACTCATCCTGCTCTCACAAAAAACCTGCTTTTGCGCATTATTTTCCTCAGTCCTTTATTGAAGCTACAGTCGCTTCTATTTTCTCTCCTCAATTTTCTGTTATGCAAACTCCAATCGGTCTGTCAAGATCCAGTTCAAATGTCACCTCCTCTGAGAGGCTTACCTTCGTTCTCTTAAGCAGAATGGGTCACTTTTTTTCATTATAAAACTCACTAATTAAGCTGAGAGAGACACGCACAGAGACAGAGAGAGACAGAGAGAATCTTCCTGTTCACTGTCTAAAGCCAGGAAGTTCAATCCAGTGTTTTCATGTGGGTGGCAGGAACTCACTCCCTAGAGCTGGAGTCAGGAGCCCAGGAGCAGGAGCTGGGTATTGAGCCCAGGTGCCCCATGTGGGATGTGAGTGACTTAACTGCTAGGCCGAATGGCCACGCCTACCATTGTTTTTTTGTAGTGATCGTCCGTACTTCCTGTATACCAGTTTACTTGCTTAAGTTACTTTAAAAACTCTGAGCTCCTTAGACTGGGCAATGTTCCAAGATAGTTGTGCTAAATAAGTTGAGTGAAGTAATATTGAAAATTGATATTTTCTTTTTTATATAAAGATGTATTTATTTACTTGAAAGTAAGAGTTACACACAGAGAAAAGGAGGAGGAGAGAGAGAGAGAGAGAGAGAGAGAGGTCTTCCATCCACTGGTTCACTCCCCAATTGACCACAATGGCCGGAGCTGCGCCGATCTGAAGCCAGGAGCCAGGAGCTTCTTCCAGGTCTCCCGCGTGAGTGCAGGTGCCCAAGGACTTGGGCCATCCTCTGCTGCTTTCCCAGGCCATAGCAGAGAGCTGGATCGGAAGTGGAACAGCCAGGACTCAAAGTGGTGCCCATATGGGATGCCAGCACTTCAGGTGGTGGCTTTACCTGCTATGCCACAGCACTGGCCCCAAAAACTTTCTTATCTTTCTCCTCTTGGTATTCCAGTCCTTATTCCTTTCTTTAATATGCTGTCACGGGGCCAGCGCCGTGGCGCAGTAGGTTAACCCTCCACCTGCAGTGCCGGCATCCCATATGGACGCTGATTCTAGTCCTGGCTGCTTTTCTTCCAAACCAGCTCTCTGCTGTGTCCTTGGAAAGCAGTAGAAGATGGTCCAAGTGCTTGGGCCCCTACACCCAGTGGGAGACCTGGAGGAGGCTCCTGGCTCCTGGCTTTGGGTCGGCGCAGCCCCAACCACTGTGGCCATTTGGAGAGTGAACCAGCGGATGGAAGACCTTTCTCTCTGTCTCTCCCTCTCACTGTCTATAACTCTACCTCTCAAATAAATAAACTCTTTAAAAACAATGTGCTGTCACAATATTTTCAAGAGCAATACTATCTTATTTCTCACAGTGTTTTAAATTTTCTTAGGTAGATTCATTCATCTCTTTCTTTTTTTTTTTTTTAATGATTTATTTATTTATTTGAAAGGCAAAGTTACAGAGAGGCAGAAGTAGAGAGAGAGAGAGAGAGAGAGAGAGAGAGGGCTTCCATCCGCTGGTTCATTCCCCAAATGGCAACAATGGCTGGAGCTGGGCCAGTCTGAAGCCAGGAGCCAGGAACTTCCTCCGGGTCTCCCACATGGGTGCAGGGGCCCAAGGACTTGAGCCATCTTCTACTGCTTTCGCAGGCCACAGCAGAGAGCTGGATCGGAAGTGGGGCAGCCAGGACTTGAACCGATGCTCATAAGGGATGTCCCTCATTCATCTATTTCACTTGAGCCCTTCAACTGTCACTGAAGATTGGCTCTGCCCCTGCCCCGCCCCACAAGATTAAAAGGACAGCCCAAGTTATGAGTGAGCTGTGCTCTGGTGTGCTGCAACCTGACCCTTGATGCCATGTAGGCGCAGCGGGGGCTCAAAGGCAGCGAATCCCACCCCAATTTTTACAATGAAGGAACAGAAACCCAGAAATGTCAAATGCCATGAGATTAGCCACTTGGTAAGAGAATCAGAAGTGGATCCTGGGCTTTCTGACAACCAATGCTTGTTTCCATGATACACTTTTTCTATTATATAAGGGTACTTCAAAAGGTTCGTGGAAAATGGAATTAAAAGGTAAATTTAGAGGCTGGCATTGTGGTATAGCCAGTTAAACTGCTGCCTGTGATGCTGGCATCCCATATGGGTACCAGTTCGAGTCTGGGCTGCTCCTCTTCTGATCCAGCTCTCTGCTGATGCTCCCGGGAAGGCAGTGGAGGATGGCCCAAGTCCTTGGGCCCCTGCACCCACATGGGAGACCTGGAGGAAGTTCCAGGCTCCTGGCTTCAGTCTGGCCTAGCCCTGGCTGTTGTGGCCATTTGGAGAGAACCAGTAGGTAGAAAATTTCTCTCTCTCTCTAATTCTGCCTTTCAAACAAACAAATAAATCTCTCTCTTTTTTTTTTTAGAAAAAGATGTTTATTTAAATGCAAAATTTATTTTGAAATCCATGCTTTTTTTTTCCACAGAGCACATTTTCCAGGAACTTTTTGAATGCTCCTTACAGATTCTATGTGCTAGAGGATTCATAGGGTCACACCAAAAAACAAACTCAAAGCAGATAGCATCTCAATGCGAAACTTTGACAGCTCCCATTTGAATAGGCGACAAAAGACATTCTTATGACTTCTAATTCAGCATTCTTGAATGTCTTAAATATTGCATAAATTAAAAAATTTTTAAAAGAACTGTTCTACTCTTTTTAAAATTAATTTATTTATTTGAAAGTCAGAGTTACACAGAGAGAGGAGAGGCAGAGAGAGAGAGAGGTCTTCCATCTGCTGGTTCACTCCCCAACTGGCCGCAAAGGCCATAGCTGCGCCAATCGGAAGCCAGGAGCCAGGAACTTCTTCCAGGTCTCCCACGTGGGTGCAGGGGCCTAAGGATTTGGGCCATCTTTTACTGCTTTCCCAGGCCATAGCAGAAAACCGGATCAGAAGTAGAGCAGCTGGGTCTTGAACCGGTGCCCATATGGGATATCAGCGCTGCAGGCAGTGGCTTTATCTGTTACGCCACAGCACCAGTCCCAAGAATTGTCCTACTCTTAACCTTCCAAGTCAATATTTTCTTTGCTTCCTGCTCTGAACAATAGATTTGTTGTCATCTGAAAAAAAAAACCTTGATTTTTTATTGCTACCATAAAATATTCACAAAAATTACATTGGCATGCTTTATACATTTTTGAATGAACTTTGTACCTTTCTAATAACCACATGGAATATTTTCTAAATTACATAAAAAGAGAAAGCTGTACCCAAATGTGTTTTTGATTATTTGCCGGTGCTTGAACTAGTGTAGGCAAATGCATGGATGTTCCAGGACATTCCAGTTCACGATGTCCATGACATGGACATTCCAGTTCCATATCATGTATGCGCTAATATGGAACCTGGCATATATTGCTCCACATAGTTTGTGTTCCTAGAGTGTTTTTGCACTTGTTCCCCTTCTTCTTCAACTGCATGCTCTCCCTGCATGATCCCAGCCCTGTTACGGCTTCACTTCCCTGGTGCCAGCTTACAACAGGCGCTGTTTTAACTCCAGATGCCATCAAAACTCTTCACTAAAAATTCTCTCAGGCTGTTGATCACCTCGCACTTGGTGTCTCAACAAAAGTGACCATGGACTCATTTCCTGCACTGCCAGCATCCTGTCCTCTCTCTTTCACCCCTACAGGGCTACTTACCTCGTCCAGGCCTTTATCTCTGGCCTAATACGCCCCAAGAGCATTTAACCTGGTGTTTTGATCACCTGCCTTCCTTTAGCCCATCATTCACATTGCTGTTGCAGTTTTCCTCCTAAACCCGAATCTGATCATCTGATTTTCTTGATTAAAAACCTCTTGAAGGCTGGCATCGTGGCATGGCAGGTTAAGCCACCGCCAGCGATGCTCGAAGCCCATGTGAGCATCGGTTGGAGTCTCCGCTTTTCCACTTCCTATCCTGCTCCCTGATAATGTGCCTGGGAGGATAGTGGAGGATGGCCCAAGTGCTTGGGCCCCTACCACCTATGTGGGAGACCTGGATGAAGCTCTTGGCTCCTGGTTTCAGCCTGGCCAAGCCCCTGCCGTTGCTGCTGTTTGGGGAGTGAACTGACAGAAGGAAGATCTCTCTGTCTATGTCTCTCCCTCTCTCTGTAGCTCTGCCTTTCAAATAAATAAAAAAATCTTTTTAGGAAACCAAGAAACCTCCTCTGGGGACAGGTGCTTGTAGTGCAGTGGGTTAAGCCACCACTTGGAAGATCTGTATCCTGTATCAGAGTGCTAGTTTGAGTCGTAGCTACTCTGCTTATGATTCTGATACTCTGCTAATGTGCCTGGAAGGCAACAGGTGATGGCCCAAGTGCTTGGGCTCATGCTAGCCACATCTGAGACCCGGATGGAGCTCCAGGCTCCTGGGTTCAGCCTGACCCAGACCCGGCTGTTGTGGCCATTTCAGGAGTGAACCAGTGGATGGAAAAAATTTTTCAAAAAACATGTGATACAGAGCTATTATCTGAAATATACCAATAGCTCTTTTTTCAAAAATATCTATTTATTTGAAAGTTACAGTTACAGAGAGAGGACACACACAGATGGGGGGAGGGAGGGAGAGAGAGAGAGAGAGAGAGAGAGAGAGAGAGATCTTCTATCCACTGGCCCATTCCCCAGTTCCCCAGATAGACACATTAGGCAGCCCTGGGCCAAGCTGAAGCCAGGAGCCGGGAGCTTCATCCAGGTCTCCCATGTGGGAGGCCCAAGCACTTGGGCTATCTTCTGTTGCTTTTCCCTGGCCACCAGCAGGGAGCTGGATCAGAAGTAGAGCAGCTGGGACATGAATTGGTGCCCATATGTGATACTGGCATCGCAGGTGGCAGCTTTACCTGCTACACTATGTCAGCCCCTACCAATAACTCTCAAAACTCAATGATAAGGGGCTGGCGCTGTAGCATAGCAGGTAAAGCTGCTGCCTGCAGTGCTGGCATCCTATATGGATACTGGTTCAAGTCCCAGCTGCTCCACTTCTGATTCAGCTCTCTGCTATGGCCTGGGAAAGCAGTGGAAGATGGCCCAAGTCCTTGGGTCCCTGTACCCACATGGGAAGACCTCTGGGAGGCTCCTGGCTTCAAATCAGTGCAGCTCTGGCCATTGCGGCCAATTGGGAAGTGAACCAGTGGATAGAGGCTTCTCTCTCTGCCTCTCCTTCTCTCTGTGTGTAACTCTGACTTTCAAATAAATAAATAAATCTTTTAAAACAAAAACCTCAATAAGCAAATGAGCAGCCAAATTAAAAAATAGACAAAAGACTTGTACTGATTCTTCACCACATAATATATACAGTTTGCAAATAAGCATATGAAAAACGCTCAACACCATATATCATTGGAAAACTGCAATTAAAATAACAATGAGGTACACTACACACCTATTAGAATGGCCAAAATCCAAAACACTAATAATGACAAATGCTGGTGAGAATGTGGAGCAATCATTCACCAACCGTAGGCGTTATTAAGTGCATGCTATTAAGTGAAAGAAGCCAATATGAAAAGGCAAAGGTTATCTACTGTATGATCCCAACTACATGATGTTCTGGAAAAAGCAAAACTATTGAGACAGGACAAAGATCAATGGTTGCCAGGGATTCAGGGAGAGAGATGAATACATGAAGCAGAGAAGATGTTTAAGGCAGTGAGGCTGCTCTGGGTGATCCCACCATGGTGGATACAGGGCCCTGTATAGTTGTCAAAGTCCATAGAAGGTACAACACCGAGTGAATCGTAATGTAGATGAGAAACTTTGAGTGATGATGGTGTGCTGATGTAGGTTATTGATTACAACAAATGGTGTGGGATTTTGATAGTGGAGGGGACTGTGCATATGTGGAGACAGAGGGTATATGGGAAATCTTGGTTCCTTTTGCTCAATTTTGCTATGAGCCAAAACTATTCTAAGCAGTAAAGTCTATTTAAAACAAACAAAAACAAAGAAGAGACAAATCCAACTTTCGTCGATTATCTACCCTCAAAGACATGGAGCTTAACACACACACACACACACACACACACACACACACACACGGCTGGTGCTGTGGCGTAGTGGGTAAAGCCACCACTTGCAGTGCTAGCATCCCATATGGACACCGGTTCGAGTCTTGGCTGCTCCACTTCCTATCCAGCTCTCTGCTGTGGCCTGGGAAAGCAGTGGAAGATGGTCCAAGTCCTTGGGCCCCTGCACCCACATGGGAGACCCTGAGGAAGCTCCTGGCTCCTGGTTTCAGATTGGCACAGATCTGGCCATTGCAGCCAACTGGGGAGTAAACCAGAGGATGGAAGATCTCTCTCTCTGTGCCTCTCCTTCTCTCTCTGTATAACTCTGATTTTCAAGTAAAATAAATAAATCTTTTTTTTTTTTTAAAGTGCGCGCGCGCACACACACACACACACACACACAGGACAGTGGGCTGTGCTCAGTGACTTTTCCAAACTGTAGCATATGGGAAGTGTGAGGGATCACGGATGAGTGCAGAAACCTGAGAAACACTATCTCAGCCAAGTGACCAAGGTCAACAGCACCACTGATAAGTCACGTTGATAGAACGGCCCCTTGATATGATGTGATCAGAATGGCACTTTGCCTCTATGGTCTTCTTCACCACAACATATAGCCTTTGTCTAACCATAAGAAAAGCGCAAGGCAAATTCCGGGAGGAGGATAAATATACTACAATTAGCTGACCAGACCTCTTCAAATCTGTCAGTGTCATCAAAAGCAAGAGAAGTCTGACAAACTGCCGCAGCCTGGAGGAGCCTAATTTAAACTTGATGTGGTATCCTAGATAGAGTCCTGGGACAGAGAAAAGACATTGCGTAAAAACTAAGTAAAGTATGGCCTTTAGTTAATAATAATGATGTATCAGTTTTGGTTCACCAGTTGTGATAAATGTAGCATGTCAATGTACGCTGCTAAAAGCAAGGAAAACTGGGTATGGAATTACTGGAATTCTACGTACCATCTTGGCAATTTTTATATAAATCTGAAACTATGCTACAATAAAAAATTACATTTTTAAGAGTTCTAAGGGAACAACTCCTAATTAAACAGGAGAGAAAAACTGACAGATTTAAAAAAAAAAAAAACAATTGGCATGGTTCAGTGAGAGCAAGCAATGTGGGCAGCATGAATGTTCACATGCCAGCAGGGTACAGGGCATGAAGTGGGAATTGTATCAAGTTCAAGAAAGGCTGGCTATTCTGCCATGGCACCAACGTGACTGCAGGAAGTTTTGGATCATAGGGTCAAATATCGTTGACTTTCTTTTTGAGCAACTTTCTCCTTTGCAGTTCTCTTAGTTTCTGGCTAATTCTAGGAGCAGCTATCAGCGTTACCCTTCTGCCATTTTAGTGACTCATTTGCTAATCTCTGAACAAATAGCAAGCAGAACTCGGGTCTGGATGCCTACAGATGAGCATCTCTACTTACAATTTATTTGAAAGTCAGAGTTACACAGAGAGAGGAGAGGCAGAGAGAGAGATGTCTTGCATCCGATGGTTCACTCCACAATTGGCCGCAACGGCCAGGATCTTCTTCTGGGTCTCCCACTCAGGTGCAGGGGCCCAAGGACTTGAGCCATCTTCTACTGCTTTCCCAGGCCACAACAGAGAGCTGGATCAGAAGAGGAGCAGCCGGGACTAGAACCAGCGCCCATATGGGATGTCAGCACTGCAGGCCAGGGCATTAACCTGTGGGGCATGAGCACGGCCATGGTGCGGCCAGGCCAGGCCCGGGGGCTCCGCACGCGCGGGTGCCCCCGCCCAAGCTGCGCGGAACGGAGCCGTGTGGAGCCGAGCCCACGAACTAACCCAAGCCAGGGCCCGCAGAGCCAGCCGGTGGGTGTCCCGGGGATGGCAGCGCAGGGAGGGGCCCGGCGTGTGTGCGGCAGTGGCGGCTCCAGCCCCCGGACAGGGCAGCGCCAAGGAGGGGCAAAGAAGATGGCGCCCAGAGGAAGTAGGATGGGTGGAACTCCAAAGCTAATTGGCTACGCAACATCAGGGGAGGTAACAAGACTAGTAACAAGTGTATAGACATAAGGCTAGTCCTATAGAAATCCCCCCGTAAAGTGACCGTTTAAGTGATTGGTTGGTCCTTAGCCCTGCCCCAATGACTCTGAAGTTTTGTGCTATAAAAGGTTCGGTTAGGCTCGGAGTAAATGAGTCCTTGCTAGACTTGGCTCCCCGCTGCGTCTGATTGTCTCCAGGATCGGGAGGCTGGGGAACGGGCGAGCGGCGCACTCACCTTTCCTCGGACCCAGTCCATCCTTGCACGGGTGGACTCAGACCCTGCATTAACCCACTGCGCCACAGCGCCGCCCTTCTACTTACAATTTAATAACATGGCTTGTTTTTATGGAGCTCATTCTTACGGCTGTCTTTTATTTATAGCACTATATTGCTTTTCCAGTTAAAGTAGTGTTGACGGTGTGGTGTTTGGCATAGTGGTTAAGACGCCGCTTGGTACACCAGCATCCCATACTGGAGTGCCCGGGTTTGACTCTCAACTCCGCCTCCAGTTCCAGCTTCCGGCCAGTGCAAACGCTGGGAGACAGTGGTGATTGCTCAAGTGCTTGGGTGCCAACCTCCCACATGGGAGCCCACCTCCCACATGGGAGCCCCAGACTGAGTTCCCTACTCTTGGATTTGGCCTGGCCCAGTCCCATCTGTGTGGGCATCTGAGAGTGAACCAGAGGATGGCAACTCTCTCTGTTTCTGTCTGTCTGTCTCTCTGATTTTGCATTTTTTAAAAAAGTGGTGATAACCTTTCTGTTTGCTACTTCCTTATTTGTAATTTGGAATAGTAAGCATACTTACTTCATAGGGTTTTTAAAAAAATTCAGCAGATGATGTATGTGAAATGAAAAGACAAAACAGGAGAGAGCTCTCCCCTGGCTCCCTGTTGTCTATAGGATAAGCCTGAGTCCAGCCTTAGTGACATTGGAAAGCCCTTCAGAAGCCAAACCCCGTCTGCCACTTCCTTCTTCAAGTAACTTTTCACTGTTCTCCAAGTGTCCCAGGTGTTCAGCCTGTTTGCTGGGTTAATGATTAAGTCTGCCCACAAGGTCCTAGTTAACCCAAACACTCGTCATGTGCATTGGGCTGATCGTTCTCGTTTTAGGGGATGGCATGGGTTTCAACTGTCGGGAAATAGCCAAGTGATCTGCCTTGTCCAGCACCTTACTAAACACCCAGTGCCTTCGGCCTCTGCCACCATGTGACATTGCTTTTACAAAGAACTGCAGTGAGATCAAGGCAGAAAATTGACAAAGAGAAAAAAGCTTTGATCTCTGTAAGTTTTACAGTATAATCTTAATTTTGCAACAATATAAGATACAAATGGGTATTTTTAATAGTTTTTTAAAAATAGTTATTTATTTACTTGAAAGGCAGAAGCAGAGGCAGAGAGAGAGAGAGCGTTCGATCTTCCATCGGCTTGTTCACTCCCCAAATGGCCACAATGGCCAGAGCTTCTTCTAGGTCTCCCACGTGGGTGCAGGGGCCCAAGCACTTGGGCCATCTTCCACTGCTTTCCCAGGCACATTAGCAGGCAGCTGGATCAGAAGTGGAGCAGCCAGCACTCAAACCAGCGCCCATATGGGATGCTGGCATGGCAGGTGTAGCTTTACCTGCTTTGCCACAGCGCAGGCCCCTTCAATACTTTTTTAAAACAAGATTTATTTATTTTTTTATTCAAAAGTCAAAGTGGCAGACCAGGAGAGATCTTCCATCTACTGATTCACTCTCCAAATTGTCCTAACACCCAGGTCTGAACTAGGCCAAAGTCAGGAACCAGGAACCCATCTAGGTCTCGTGCACTGGTAGCAGAGGCCCAAGAATTTGGGCCGTTTTCTACTGCTTTCCCAGGCCATTAGCAGGGAGCTGGATTGGAAGTGGAGTGGCTGGGATGTGGACCAGCATGCTGATAAGGGATGCCTGCGTTGTAAGCGACAACTTAACCTGCTGAGCCACAATGCCAGCCCCCAAAGTGGGTATTTCTGCATAGGAAAAGAGGAAAAAGAACAGGATGGAAATCTATTAAAAGTTAGCTATGCATATTTTCAAACGGTGAATTATAGACATTTCTCTCTTTTTTGAGCTTTCCCATATTTACTTTTTTAAAAGATTTATTTATTTATTTGAAAGGCAGAGTTGCACAGAGGCAGAGGCAGAGAGCACGACAAACGTCTTCCATCTGCTGGTTCACTCCCCAAATGGCCTCAGTGGCCGCAGCTGGGCCAATCCGAAGCCAGGAGCTTGATCTGGGTCTCCCACGCGGGTGCAGGGGCCAAGGACTTGGGCCATCTTCCACTGCTTTCCCAGGCCATAGCAGAGAGCTGGATTGGAAGAGGAGCAGCTGGGACTCCAAGCGGCGCTCACATGGAATGCTGGCGCCACAGGCAGCGGCTTTACCTGCTACACCACAGCCTGGCTCCCCATATTTACTTTTTAACAATTATGAAATAAAATCTACATACAAAAATGTATATATACAAGTATATACTTTTTATTTTAAAAGAAAAAAAACTCCACTCTGGCATAATTATCAGCCATGTCAATAAAACAGCTGGGGCCAGCGCTATGGTGTAGCGGGTAAAGCCACTGCCTGCAGTGCCGGCATCCCATATGGGCGCCGGTTCAAGTCCCGGCTGCTCCACTTCCAATCCAGCTCTCTGCTGTGGCCTGGGATAGCAGAAGATGGCCCAAGTCCTTGGGCCCCTGCACCCACATGGGAGACCTGGCAGAAGCTCCTGGCTTTGGCCTAGCCCAGCCCCCAAAATATTTTGCAAAACTGTTCCTTTTCTTGCCTATGTTCTAACTTTAGGGGAATGCCAATGTTCATCATCAACGCATCTACTCTCGGCTCCAAACCCAGCCCTTGGTCCCCTACTTTGCAGTAGTGCAGCTGAACGCTTTCGCCTTGGGCGCGGGCTCCATGTTATGCTCTGCCCATAGGGGGCGCCCGAGCACTTTTCGGCTTCCCTTTTGCGTGGTTGTTTCTTCTACCCGGTGCTGCGCCCGCCGCCTGTTCCTTGCCAGTGGCTCCCCGCGGCGGCGCTGGCCAGCGCTTTGGGCGGCTCGCGCAGTTCCGCTGAGCGGCTCCCAGACAGGTTCCTGCAGTAGCATCGCGGGCTCCTCCGTCGTGTGCATCTCAGCCTTGCGGGGTTGGGGACCCATCGGATGGTCCTTTATTCAGCTTTCTCTCAGCCCTAGACGTGGCGCCGCTTTCTGGTGCACCTCTGAGTTCTCTGATTGCATTTCAGTAGTGAACCACCCCTTGCTTGGGTAACAGTCCTCGTCACTCAGTTTGAAATCACTTGGGGTGGCGTCCCTGTTTCCCGACCGACCCCGATTCTGATTTTCTACCCTCCCCCCAACTTTCTATCCCTCGTTTATAAATCTCTCGCGAATCCATGACTTCCAAATTTCTGTCTCCACTCCTGTCTTTCTCGCAGATTCCAGGTTAGCCCATCAGTTGTGAACTGGCTCTGGTTTTCTCCTGCCACCTCTGTCAGGTGCATCATACCTGCGTCTTCGTGGAATCCCCAAGCGAGCAAGGAAGAGGGAGAGAAGTGGTTAATGGCATCCTTTTTGGGAGCTCTATCTCCCCGGCAACACAGCTTGTAACTGTCTCTTCCTCTCCCTCCCCATGGTGACTTTCGTAGGCACTCATCAGGGGTGTCCAGACTTCAGACAGCACCCTACACATGAGGGAGGGCAGCTCTAATCATGTCTTCTCCTCAGTAACCTACCGGCTCCCCAATTCCTCAGCAATAACATCCGAATTCCTTTGCCTGACACTCAAGCCTCCTGTGCCGCGGAATCAACCCGCTTTTACTGAACCACTCTGCTCTCTACTCTTGCTCCAGCCAACTGGAACGGCTTGCTGTTTCCCACGCATCTCTGAAATTTCTTCACCTTTGTGTTTTGTCGGAAAGAGGCTGTTGGAGCGTCTCCAGATACGAATTTTCCCAAAGGCTCCCTCTTCTCTAGAAAGAAATCCTTCTTCTTCTTCTTTTTTTAGATTTTTTTTGTAAGAGAGGTAGAGTTACAGACAGAGAGAGAGGTCTTTCATCCGCTGGTTCACTCCCCAAATGGCCACAGTGGTTGGAGCTGCGCTGATCCAAAGCCAGGAGCCAGGAGCTTCTTCCAGGTCTCCCACGTGGGTGCAGGGGCCCAAGGACTTTGCTTAACTCTTCCAACACTTTACTTACACCTGTTCTGGCATCAGTTGTCACATCCCCAGTAGGGGCAAGATCCTAATACTCAGCTAGCTGGGAGAAGACCCCTGGAACTGGTCCCTCTCTAGCTGGGGTCAGCTTGCTGTGGGAGAGCTGGAAAGACAATTCAGCTAGACAAATGAGGGGACTCAGGGCCTAAGGGGAAATTACCATTGATCACAGACAGAAACAGGACAGGGGACCCAGCATCCTCAATCAGTCACAATAAACCCAGGAAACTGAAGTTTGGAAGTGTAGACCTGTAACATCAGCGAGCATCAGCAGGAGGGATGCCATAGGGCTGGGCACTTGGCCTCGTAGTTAAGGCCCTAGGTCATCCTGTATCAGAGTGCCTGCCTTTGAGTCCCAGCTCTCCTCCCAATTCCAGCTTCCTGCTAATGCGTTCCCTGAGAGGTAGCAGGTGATGGCTCAAGTAGTTGGGTCCCTGCAATCCATATGGGAGACCTGGGTATCACGTTCTTGGTTCCTGGTTTCAGCCCGGCCAAGACCTGGCTGCAGCAGGCATGAGGTGGCAGGGGTGGATGGATCAGTGTCTCAAAGATATATAAATATAAATATAAATAAAATATTTTTTAAAAAGAAGAATGATAAGAGTGCCTATGGTTAATACTTTAGTTAGCTAGATTATGGGCTGTTATCACAGATGTTTGTGTATGTCCAACCACATCAAATTGTAAATATAGTAAATATGTACAGTTCTTCGTATGTCAGTTATCCATCAATGAAGTTGTTTTTGAAAAGAATGAACAAGGTGCCACCTAGTCACTGCAGTGTGGTGACAGTTTCCTCAGTTCTCACAAGGACAACAGGCCAAAGGAAACATGTACTATAAAAGTTACCATAACTGGGGCTGATGCTGTGGCATAGAGGGTTAAGCTACTGCCTACAATGCCGGCATCCCATATGGGTACTGATTCAAGTCCCAGTGGCTCCACTTCCAATTCGGCTCCCTGATAACGTGCCTGGGAAAGCAGCAGAAGACAGCCCAAGTCCTTGGGCCCCTGAACCCACGTGGGAGACCCTGATGAAGGTCCTAGTCCGTGGCTTCAGCTTGGCCCAGCCCTGGCCATTGTGGCCATTTGGGGAGTGGACCAGCAGATGTCTTTCCTTCTTTCTCTGTAACTCTACCTTTCAAATAAGCAATAAATCTTTTATAAAAAAAGTTACCAGAACCACAATTGAGGGGCAGAGGTCCAGTTAGAATCCAATGACAAGATCTGGAGGCCTCAGTAGGAGACTGAGCTGTTAACCAAGTTTGTAGAAGAGGAACTCAGCCATACTGATGAAGTAAGAATTAAGGCCCTAGATAAGAATTGAATGATGAAGAAGGTGAGCTGGGTGCTTAGGTTGAGCCTTCCAGGGTCTGCAGTCTGCGAAATGCTTCTTGCCTTGGGTTGGATTGCTCCTGCTAACTAGGCCACTTGTGATTTGATAGGTGTGGGCAATGTGGAGTCCATCTGAACACCTGCAATGAGTACTGACTTAAAGCAGTGACAGTGGGCAGGGAGAGGAAGGGACAATTACGAGAGCATTGTAGAGGAAGTAGAGTGCAAAGGTGGCCTCCCGATTCTCCCCTCTTTCCTTCCCACTTTCCTTTCTCCTTGGTGGTTGTTTCTGTTGTACGTATGTCACCTCTTGCTCTGGTCTGCAAATTGCTAGGGCCTACCCTTTATCTGGTTCACCCCTCCCATTGTTCTTATTTCAGTGCATTGAATCCAGCAAAAGTGGTTGACAAACGTGAGCGAGGATCTCTGGAGTGAGGGTGGAATGCAAGTGTGGTGGTTGGAACTTGGGTGCACAGGGTGGGATAATTATAATCCTGGAAGATGGAGCATAGTTCTGGCCCCCAGGCTCTGCACAGGCAATGATGCTAGATGAGGTGTCCGCACTCAGGAACAGTGAGAGAGGAGCCAGGCTGGACATGGCCAGCTGGGTTAAAATGATGCAAACCCTACTCTGCAAGGCTGACAGAGAAAGGATGATGGGGAAGGTCCTCTGGCTAGTTACAGAGTACCTCCAAAAAGTTCATAGAAAAGGTGTATTACAAAGAAATGATTCATGAGTTTCAATTTCTTTTGCACTAAAGTCTACTTATATTTTAATTCCATTTTTTCCATGAGCTTGCTGAAGTATCCTTATCTATAAAAATATATGTATATATCTATGTAGAAATAACACATATTTCATATATATATGGAGAAGTCAGAGAGTAGCTGAAAACCGAAATGTTCTAAATACGTAAGAGATAATTGCATGCACAAAGCAGTGATGATTTACCTTACAGGATTTGTTATAGTGTTGCTATCAAAAAATAACAGAAAAACAAGGTTCACCAAAACATTTAAAATCTGATTCTGTCCCACTGGCATAAACATAATCAGGTATACACTTTTCCAGAAACAAATCCAAAAGTTCATGTTGAGTGTGTGGTTTCTTATTTTTCCACTTTCTTTAATTATAGGATCCTTGATGTGTAAAAGATGTTTTTAATGGAACTTGGGTACACAGATTTGGATAATTAGAACCCCTAGATCCTTTCCAGCGGCTCTGTTGCCCTCTTTGCCTTTCTACCTACCTATTTAAATAGTCTGTCTTCTCCCATCTCTTTCTCTTTCTCTCTCTCTATCACTGTGTCTCTCTGCTTGCCTGTTATCCAACCATCCATCCATCTATCCATCCATCCATCCATCCTTCTGTCTCTCTAATTAAATTTACAAATGAATAGGCACCAGTGAACCTATCCCCTAACCTGGAAGCTAGGAATTTTACAGAAACGTACATTGAACTAGGTGCGTTTCAGCTTCTCCGGAGCTGAGATAACCCTCTGACTCTTGTGTTAATAATTCTCTTCCCCTCCTTTCTCGTGATATTCAGGCCTAAAAGCCATTTTTAATTTTAAAATTTCAATTGTTTTTGCATCTTAAAACATGTGTAAGTTGTATGGAATATTTGTTGATGTTCTTTCAGATAGTACTCTCTTGCTAAGATGCATTCCTGTGTGTTGTTGTGGTTTATTCATTTTAACTTTGGATATTTAATATTTTATAGTATGGATATACTATGGTTGATTAGTCCACTCATCCATCAGTGGGTATTTGTGACATTTTCAGGGTTTCACTGTTGTAAACAATGCTACTATGACAATATGCAAATATCTTCTAGGATAATATGTGTAGGAGTTTTCTGAGGTATATTTGGATCAGAGGCTATTTGAATGTTCAACTTCATGATACAAGGTCAAACTATTTTCTTTTTCTGCACAGGACATAGACATCTATTTTTTATTTAAAGATTTATTTATTTATTTGAAAGTCAGAATTACACAGAGAGAGAAGGAGAGACAGACAGAGAGAGGACTTCCATCTGCCGGTTCACTCCCCAGTTGGCCGCAACAGCCAGAGCTGCACCGATCCAAAGCCAGGAGACAGGAGCTTCTTCTGGGTCTCCCATGTGGGTGCAGGGGCCCAAGGACTTGGGCCATCTTCTACTGCTTTCCCAGGCCATAGCAGAGAGCTGGATCAGAAGTGGAGTAGCCGGGATGCGAACCGGCACCCATATGGGATGCCAGCACTGCAGGCAGCGGCTTTACCTGCTACGCCACAGCGCCGGCCATGGTAGGTGATTTTTAAATTTATTTACTTAAAAAATTATTCCCATTTTTATTCATTTGAGAGAGTGAAAGTGAGACTGAGAGAGAGAGTGAGATGGGAGTGAGAGCTCTTATCCTGTGGTTGACTTCCCAAGTGCCAAAGCCAGGAGCTGGGAACATAGTCTAAGTCTCCCACATGGTGACAGGGACCCAACTACTTGAACCATCATTGCTGCCTCCCAGGGTCTGCATCAGCAGGAATCTGGAGTCAGGAGCCAGAGCCGACTTTCAAACTCGGGTCCTCTGAAATGGGATGCAGGCATCCCAACTGGTGCTTATCCTCTATTACAAATGCCTATCCCTGTCAGGTGTTTCTTAGGATCAAGCCAGACTAGGAAACACTGATTTAGACCAGTGCTTTTCACATTTTAATATTATATTCACACAAATAGCTTGATCATGTTGTTAAAATGCAGGTTCCTTTTAAAAAAAAAAGATTTATTTTTTATTTGTTTGAAATGCAGAATTACAGAGAGGAGGAGGAGAAGGGGGTGGAGAGAGAGAGAGAAAAAGAGAGAGAGAGAGAGAGAGAGAGGTCTCCTATTCTCTGGTTCACTCCCCAAATGGCTACAATGGCCAGGGCTGGGCCAGGCAGAAGCCAGGATTCAGGAGCTTCTTCTGGGTCTCTTGCGTGAGTGGTAGAGGCCCAAGCACTTGAGCCATTCTCTGCTGCTTCCCAGGTACATTAGCAGGGAGCTGGATCAGAAGCGAAGCAGCCAGGACTCGGACCGGTACACCGGCTATGTCACAGTGCTAGCCCCAAAATGCAGATTCTGATTCAGTATGTTTGATTGTGGAGCCTGAGATTCAGCCTTTATTTTTTTTTTTTAAGATTTATTTATTTTATTTGAAAGTCAGAGTTACATACAGAGAGAAGGAGAGGCAGTGAGAGAGAGAGAGGTCTTCCATCTGATGGTTCACTCCCCAATTGGCTGCAACAGCCGGAGCTGCACTGATCCGAAGCCAGGAGCCAGGAGCTTATTCTGGGTTTACCACGCAGGTGAAGGGGTCCAAGTACTTGGGCCATCCTCTACTGCCTTCCCAGGCCATAACAGAGAGCTGGATTGGAAGTGGAGTAGCCAGGACTCAAACCGGTGCGCACATGAGATGCCGGCACTGCAGGCAGTGGCTTTACCTGCTACGCCACAGTGCCGGCCCCAAGATTCAGCCTTTCTTAAGAAGCTTCTAGATAATGCTGAAGCTGCTGGTCCACTGTTTGAGTAGCTAGGAGTCAAGACAATTCTTTTTATTTTTTATTTTTTGACAGGCAGAGTGGACAGTGAGAGAGAGAGACAGAGAGAAAGGTCTTCCTTTGCCATTGGTTCACCCTCCAATGGCCGCTGCGGCCGGCGTGCTGCGGCCGGCACACTGCGCTCATCCGATGGCAGGAGCCAGGTGCTAGGTGCTTTTGCCTGGTCTCCCATGGGGTGCAGGGCCCAAGCACCCGGGCCATCCTCCACTGCACTCCAGGGTCACAGCAGAGAGCTGGCCTGGAAGAGGGGCGACCGGGACAGAATCCGTTGCCCTGACCGGGACTAGAACCCGGTGTGCCGGCGCCGCAAGGCGGAGGATTAGCCTGTTGAGCCATGGCGCCGGCCTCAAGACAATTCTATCCAGTAGAAATTTATTTGAGATGGAAATAGTTTGCACTATCCAGTATGGCAGTCGCTGGTCAAAGCATGTAGCTTTGATGCACTTGAAATGAGGCTTGTGTGACTGAGGGGTTAGAATTTTAAGGTTATTTTATTTCAATTAATTTAAATTTAAATTCAAACAGCCACATATGGCTAATGGCTAACATATTGAAAGCCACGTTTAAGGGTCAGCGCTGTGGTGCAGCAGGTTAACGCCCTGGCCTGAAGCGCCAGCATCCCATATGGGTGCCGGTGCGAGACCCGGCTACTCCACTTCCGATCCAGCTCTTTGCTATGGTCTGGGAAAGCAGTAGAAGATGACCCAAGTCCTTGGGCCCCTGACCCATGTGGGAGACCGGGAAGAAGCTCCTGGCTTCAGATCGGCGCAGCTCCGGCCATTGTGGCCAATTGGGGAGTGAACCAGCGGATGGAAGACCTCTCCCTTCTCTCCTCCTCTCCTCTCTCTGTGTAACTCTGACTTTTGAGTAAATAAATAAATCTTTAAAAAAAAATCATGTTTAGAACATCCTTCAGGATAACTTGCTAAAAGCACTGTAGAATCATTTTAGGTTAGTAGGTCAGACCTGGTTTTTCAAACCTTTGATTTAGAAATGAGCGTTCTCATATAAGAAAGCCTGTGGATGAACATGACTGCCGGCACCCTCAACAGAGGCATCTATAGTATGCTGTCTAGGACATTTGTATTTATCTCAACTTCTCAATCTGGCTTCTGAAGTTTTTTTCTCATTTGCAAAGTTTTCCAAAGTTATCAACATTTAAGAAAAGGAACTAGAACAACTTGTTTATTGAAATATGTATGATTGAAAAAAAAGTCATCCTGGCCGGCGCCGTGGCTCAACAGGCTAATCCTCTGCCTTGCGGCGCCGGCACACCGGGTTCTAGTCCCGGTCGGGGTGCCGGATTCTGTCCCGGTTGCCCCTCTTCCAGGCCAGCCCTCTGCTGTGGCCCGGGAGTGCAGTGGAGGATGGCCCAAGTGCTTGGGCCCTGCACCCCATGGGAGACCAGGAAAAAGCACCTAGTACCTGGCTCCTGCCATCGGATAAGCGCGGTGCGCCGGCCGCAGCGCACTGTCCGCGGCAGCCATTGGAGGGTGAACCAACGGCAAAAGGAAGACCTTTCTCTCTGTCTCTCTCTCTCACTGTCCACTCTGCCTGTCACAAAAAAAAAAAAAAAAAAAAAAAAGAAAAAAAAGTCATCCTAAAATTAGCCTGAATGTCCAATTCAGAAACAGTGAAGCATATTTGGGATTGCTGGCAACTCTATTTACCAAGGATTTAAAATACTTAAGGCTGTTCACACCAAAAGACATTTGGAGTCATTTCCTTCGAGTGACTGCCAGAAGGCTGGCCCACCCTGCACTGCCAAAAATATTTTATGAAGCTTTAGTGCTCGCCCGTTATTTGTGGAAACTGTGCTAGCAAATGGGGTAGGCGACAGGACCTGATTGGTCAGGACATTAACCTTTGATGTGTTGTGGTGCTTTGCAAGTTTGCAGACTTGGAGTATTTTTCTTTCCTTTCCCTAGCTGACATTATATAATAATAATAATAATAATAATAATAGTAATAAAGGTTTACACAAAGCATCCCACAAAGCCACAGATTTCCATTTTCTTTTCTCAGGAACCTGGGGCTGATGGGCCCTGCCACTGGAGGGAAGCCGCTGAGAGCACTGGGCTCTTAGGGCCTCCTGCAGCCAAGTCTCCAGACCGCATGGCTGACTGAATCCCTCCCTCCCTCCCTCTAGATGTCTAGAGGCAAGCTCTGCAAAGCTAACTTCCTGGGAATGTGTGAAGGAGTGTTCCTTGGAAATCTCTTCAAATCAAGAACTAATCAACTTCTTTAAGAAAAGGAGGAAAATGTTCTTTGCATGAACTTCATGTTAGCTTGTCTAATTTTACTGTCTTCATTCAGGATTTTGCATGAAGGGCTCTTTTTATTCATTTACAGAAACATGCTAGAGTCCATTTGCTCAGCAAGTGAATACCTATTTGTGCCCCTAAGCAATGTGTTAACTTCACTGCTGAGTCAGTTTCTTTGACAAATCGCTTATTTGTCTACAGACTGACCATATGCATCCAGTGCAGGACCTGGTCATGGTAGCAGGCTCAGTTAGTGATTCCTGTCTGAATGAGGAATAAATGTGCATGGTATATCATGCTGCCGCATCCCAATGTCGGATGCTGGCTTAAGTTGATTGCTCTGGGGTGGGGGTAGGGATGGGAATTGTGTCTGGTGAGGCTGTTTTCCATTCGCTTTGGAGTCCAATGCACTTTGAATCAGTCCCAATCCCAGAAAGGAGCAGCACTTACTTTAACCCAGGTCCAAGACTCCCTTGCTTTCTCCTTTACTTTCATGAGAAGCCTTAGCTGTTCACAAACCATGTACATTGAGAATAGAAGTACTACTATAGCCGGTTCGTGTCCTGGCTGCTCCACTTCCAATCCAGCTCTCTGCTATGGCCTGGGAAGACAGTGGAAGATGTCCCAAGTCCTTGGGCCCCTGTACTGGCAGGGGAGACCCGGAAGAAGCTCCTGGCTCCTGGCTTTGGATCGGAGCAGCTCCAGCTGTTGCGGCCATCTGGGGAGTGAACCAGTGGATAGAAGACCTCTCTCTCTCTCTCTCTGCCTCTCCTTCTCTCTCTGTGTAACTCTGACTTTCAAATAAATAAATAAATAAATATTAAAAAAAAAAGAAGTACTGGGGCCAGCACTGTGGCACAGTAGGTTAATCCTCTGCCTGCAGTGCCGGCATCCCATATGGGTGCCAGTTATAGTCCCAGCTGCTCCACTTCTGATCCAGCTCTCTGCTATGCCCTGGGAAAGCAGTGGAAGATGGCCCAAGTCCTTGGGCCCCTGCACCCATGTGGGAGACCTGGAAGAAGCTCCCTGCTCCTGGTTTCAGATCGGCACAGCTCCTGCCGTTGTGGCCATTTGGGGAGTGAACCAATGGAAGGAAGACCTTTCTCTCTGTCTCTCCCTCTCACTGTCTGTAACTCTACCTCTCAAAAAAAAAAAAAACCTTAAAAAAAAGAAGTACTGCTATAAAAACCTGTGTAGATTTTTAACATTTTGGCTGTTTTTCAGAATCCAAGTCTTTGAATGACAAAGTACTCAAAATACTGCCTTTTCAACATTGCTACTGTTTTTTTTTCCATTAATAAAATAATTCCTAAATCTTTTTACATTTTTAAAATTTATTTATATTTTATTTATGTGAAAGGCAGAGAGAGCTCTCTCGTCGACAGGTTCACTCCCCAAATGCCTACAACAGCCAGGCTGGGCCAGGCTGAAGGCATGAGCCCAGAACTCCATCCGGGTCTCCCACATGGGCAGCAGGGATCCACCTACTTGAGCCATCACCTGCTGATTCCCACGGTGTGTATTAGTGGAAAGCTGGATTGGAAGTGGAGTAGCTGGGATTCAAAGAAGGTACTCTGATATGGGATGTGAACGTTTCAAGTGGAGTCTTAACCCACTGTGCCAAATGCCCACCCCTCATTCCTAACTTTTTATGAGAGCTGTGTGGGTTGTAAAGTATTCATAACGGACACTGTCATTCCAAATAAGTAATTTAAAATATTTCAAAATGATAAGCCTTTGGTTTTTGGTTTCTCCAAATGTACGTTTATCACTGAAGTGGTATTGCTTTCGTATTTACGTCTTTTAAATTTCTTTAAGAAAATGTTTTCTCCCCTAGCTTCCTCTTCTGAGTACGATCCTATTTGATTTGGAGGTTTCCTTTGCTTTGTTTTGCCTGCACCCTTTTATGTTAATGTCAGCCTTAAATATCACTGCTTGGCAAGCCTTGATGAGTAGCAGTGCTTCTCCAACTTAGCCTGCATCAGAATCTCCTGTAGAACTCATTTGGTCACAGATGGCTGGAGCCCATCTCAGACTTTCTGATTCAGGGAGTTTGGGATGAGGCCTGAGAAGTGGCATTTCTGACAAGATTCCAGGTGAGGCAGCTGCTGCTGGTCTGGGGACTACACTTGGAGAACAGCTGACCTAAGGGATCGAGGCATTGCACATGGACAGCTCCTGCCATCATACAAGGAGACACAGTCAGGCATTATGTGCCTCGTGACGGAAGAACACACTGCCTGCCACCTAGGAACCATTTTGTGCTGACAAACAAATAAGCAAACAAACAAACAAAAAACGTGAATCTTAACAAGTCTCCAAACTACCAATTTTTTGGCAATAAAGGGGAAAGAGTAACATGTTACTCTTTGGGAATGCAATCAATGAAGCCCCAAACAAGGGTCAACCAGGATCCTTCAAATAAAAATTGCAAGGAAAAAAAGCAGGAACCTACAGATTCAAACCCATGCATACTAAAACAGCAGAAGCTATAGATTCAAAGCAGCCTCAGAGGCTTACCACTAAAGCTGTAAAAAATGCGTATATTTATGGAGTTACTGGAAGTTTGAATAGTGAATGGATATTGAGAGATACAAGAAATGATTTGTAATTTTCTAAGTAGTATTATGGTTATGCTACATGGGAGGCAGGATAATGTTCCCCCTTCCCCAAGATATTCACATTGTAATCCCTGAAACCTGTGAATATAAGGGTCTTCAAACAGTTTGTGGAAAATGCATTTATGAAAAACTATACACAGACTTCAAAAATTTTTGCACCAAATAACTTATCTTTGAATTGAGTTTTTCACGAATTTTGGAACTACCCTCCCATGTGGCAAAAGGGACTTTGCAGATGTGATTAATTTTTTTTTTAAAGATTTATTTTATTCATTTGGAGGTCAGTTACAGAGAGAGGGAGAGATAGAGAGAGAGAGAGATCTCCTATTCTCTGGTTCACTCCCCAAATGGCTACAATGGCCAGGGCTGGGCCAGGCTGAAGCCAGGAGCCAGGAGCTTCTTCCCGGTCTCCCACATGGGTGCAGGGGCCCAAGGATTTAGGCTATCTACTACTGTTTTCCCAGGCCATAGCAGAGAGCTTGATTGGAAGTGGAGCAGCTGGGGCTCGAACCAGCGCCGATATGGGATGCTTGCATCACAGGTGGCGGCTTAACCTGCTACACTACAGCGCTGCCCCCAAGTTAAGGATCTTATAGTGTTTATTGTATCAAGCAGGTATCACTTAGGTGACTTTCACACATTATCTTCTTTAACCTTCACTGTAAGCCACGTTCTTCAAGTTAATCTTACTCACACTTAGCTCACAGCATAATAGTGACTTTCTCACATATTGCAGGTGGTTTCATGCTGGCCTCTGGTCAAAAGTTCTTTTTTTTAATTTTATTTATTTTATCTGAGAGGCGGACACACACACACATACACATACACACACACACACAGATAAAGAGGTGAATCTCCCATTTGGTGGTTCACAACCCAATTGCTGGCAATAGTCAGGACTGGGCCAGGCTGCAACCAGGAGCCAGGAACTCAGTTTGGGTCTCTCATATGTGTGGCATGGATCCAAGTACTTGAACCATCACCTGCTGCTTTCTTTGGTGCACATTAGCAGGAAGCTGGAATTGGAAGGAAACTGGGACTCAAACCCAGACACTCCAATATGGGATGTGGGTGTCCCTTAATCACTAGGCCAAATTACAAGTCTTAATCACTAGGCCCAATGCCAGCCCCAGGACTATAAGTTCCTTTTTTTTTTTTATATTTAATTTATTTGAGAGGTAGAGTCATAGTGAGAGGAAGAGACAGAGAGAGGTTTTCCATCTGCTGGTTCACTCACCAGATGGCTGCAATGGCTGGAGCTGTGCTGATCCAAAGCCAGGAGCCAGGAGCTTCCTCCAGGTCTCCTACATGGGGGCAGGGGCCCAAGGACTTGGCCCTTTTCCACTGCTCTCCCAGGCCATAGCAGAGAGCTGGATCAGAAATGGAGCAGCTGGGACTCGAACCAGTGCCCATATGGGACGCCTGCACTGCAGAGAGCAGCTTTACCGACAGCCCTCCTAGGTCTATAAATTCTTGAAGGGCTTACAAAAGTCTTTGCGTTCCCCAACCCCACAGCTGGCTGGCTTGAAACAAGAAAAAACTGTTGCAATAATGTTCCCTGCAGGAATAGAAGGTACAATCATTTGGGCTTTTGAAGAGAATTTACTGGAATATTTACAGGGGTGTGGGCAGGTTTAAGAGAACTGACACGGGATGCTGAAGGAGCCAAGGGACTAGTAACCATTGGAAGCTGGAAGCTGAACCCGCTTCCCCCAGTCCTCCACCTTCCCGAAGCCCCAGGGAGAACCAAAGCTGTGAAAGAGGAGCCCCTGTTAGGAGCTGTCACTGTTGAGCCGCTGTCATTGGCAGAGCTAAGGTTCTAGAAAGAAGTGGGGAAAGGGGTGGGGTGGGGTGGAACTGGCTCCAATTGGGGGATGAGCAGCACAAAAGGTGTCAAAGCAAACCTGTTTTAATTAAATGTCCAAAGGGCCAGTTGTTAGCTGGTCAACTACAATTCATTCATCTGGTTATACGATAGTACACGGCATGACTAACTCTGAAAGGATTTGCTATTTTTTTTTCATGGAAGTTATTATTTTGAAGTTAGGAACCAAAATTATATCTATTGGTATGTGTTTAAAGGGGGAGACATGGACAATTTGTTAAGAATAGGGATCAGAAAATGTTTGTAAACTCAGCTACTATTTTAATTAGTTTACTAGTTATTTAATACCTACTATATGGATTTTTTTCACTATGGTGAAAATATGAATGGAGAATTTAGGAATTATACCTTGGATCTCCAGTCTTTGCCAGGCTTAGTTAGGTTTCTGTGTTTTAGGAAGAAACACGTGCATGAAGTGGGAAAACTGGAGGGCCTCTTCACTGATCATCCCAAGATGTCAAATCTATGCAAATAAAATTGTTTTGATATAAGCATGTGCATTGATAAAAATGTAGATTAAACTTTCTTATCTAGGAAAGAAGGTTTTTTTTTCATTCTATTTGGCTAATATTAAACTCTAAAGAAATGTACAAAAGGAAGTCTCAAACACACTTGAGATACAAGAGGAAGTTGCACTGGACATGGACTAGGTGGGGTGTTGTGTCTTCTATGGGTTTTGGACCAAGTCAGTAGCAAACTGACAGGAGCATCTGAAGCTTGGAAAAGAAATCATGCAGAATTGGATTTCGCTAGCCTTAGCTCTTACTTTTTCATTTCAGAAGCATCTGATTGTTTACTAGGCAGAATTAATTGAATATCATAATAGCAGGATGCATCTATCCACTCATTCAACAAATATTTACTAAATTCCTACGATGTTCTGACCTATGTTAACATTATTGAAAAGCAGTCTCAAATTTATTTTGGCAAAGGAGGAAAGTAGGGTATAGGTAAATAAAATAATTATTGAGAGTTTATATACATAGTATATGATAAAAGCATATGATTGATGATGGAGTGAAAAGGATATGATGGGGTGAAAGGAAATATGCAAACATGTTCAGTAGCTAAATGCCATTATTTGCTATGTAGTATTCATTATTCTCATCTGTAAAATGGGACTATGAGTATCTGCCTCATAGGAACATTGTGAATATTGGAAATCTGAATCTGAAGAGACTATCATGGTTGTCAGTACTTAGTAGGTGCCCACTAAATGGTAGCTATTATCATTATTGGTAGTATATTTAGCATAACATAGTTACATGTCTATAAATCCTTTGGTGAACATAATCATTGAGATGTTTTAATATAGATCATGCAAATTACATTTTTAGGGTAATTTCATTTTAGGAATATGGGAAGCAGATGAGACATCAGTAAGACAGGCAATTTAGAAATCAGAATAGTGTTACTACAATTTAATAAAAGGCCCACACATGTAAAAAAGGTGTAAATGATAAGCCAGATCTTTCATATACAGGACATAGAGATGAATTTCAAATGTTTCCATTGCATCATGATTAGAAAGGTAATGGCCACTAATCAAGACTTTAAATCTCATGCCCTGAACCCTGCTGTTGCCCATGCTAAGGATTTTCTTGGGTTAAATTTCTTCCTGTTAAAGATCTATTTCCAAACTTAAAAAAAAAACATTTTTCAACCTTCATATTAGACCATTTGAGCATTCTCTCCTATGCGATATCTATTGAACAATTGATATGACCAAATCTGTCTTTAATATTTACATATCATTGGCCTAGTATTTCTACTTTCACCTTATAGTTTATTTGAATTTTGCATTATCATGTTTTTATTTTTAACTGAGTCAAGAACAATTAATTTGATTTTATGCCATTCATCAATGTTTAAATATCATAAAATACTTTATTTTGGTTTTTAATACTGTAAAAGTTGAATATGAAAAAATTTATTCTGCATTATAGAAAATGGATATATTTTTTGCTTTTAGTTTAACGTTGTTGATTTCTCTTCTTTTTCTTTTTTAAAAAAGATTTATTTATTTATTTGAAAGGCAGAGTTACGAGAGGCAGAGGTAGAGAGAGAAAGTCCTCCATCCGATGGTTCACTCCCCAGTTGGCTGCAATGGCCAGAGCTGCGCCGATTGATCCGAAGCCAGGAGCCAGGACCTTCTTCTGGGTCTCCCACGTGGGTGCAGGGACCCAAGCACTCGGGCCATCTTCTACTGCTTTCCCAGGTGCATTAGCAGAGAGTTGGATTGGAAGTGGGGCAGCCGGGAATCCAACCAGATGCCGTGCCTTAGCCCACCACGGTGCAAAGCTGGCCCCAGGTTCTTCATTTCTGAATTACGATTTCAAAAGTATCCCATATTCGGTACAGTCAGTTAAGGCGGTCACGGATATCACAGCTGGAAAAGCTACGCTCAGCTTTGGAAAGAACTGTGGTGAGGGAAGAAGGTCGGCCAATAGTTTACTTGCTAACATAACACGTTGTATCATTTTTTAAAGAAAAGCAACAAAAGTTTGAAATCCACTAATACTCAGCTTCACAAGATAGGACCTGTTCATTTCTCCTGCTTTCTGTTTTGCTGCATTTTGTGCTGAGAGGTTCGTGGTTCATTTAAAGGCTATTTTTATGATCCCTTCCTGCAGCAGCAACGTCTCACCTGCTCTGCGGAACACGCCCAGGGAGAGAGCGATCAGGCTGAGAGGATCCCAAAAAAGCACTCTCAGGGATGATCCTGAGCACCCTCAAGTCGGTGAGCAAATGATTTCATCCTCCGGGTTAATCTAGCTACCGTTAGCGCAAACCTGGGTTTAGAGGAACAGCTGAATCTAGAACATGGAGCTGGGAGGGGAATGCGTGGCAAAACCCCAGGCTGGGAGCGCGGTGGGGGGTGAGGGGAAGCAGTTTCAAGGAATACGCTGCAGCCAGCGAAGGAGTGGCTTTGAACGAGCTGCCTTTTCCCTGCTCTCGAACTTGCTTGAATTCCTGCTTTTTTGGGTTCGTGGCCAGGTTGGGTGGTGGCCAGGAATCGAAGGCCATGACGAAGGGGAGCGAGTTCCCGGGATGAGACTTCACGCGAACCCTGGGGTCCCAGTTAGGGAGTCATGAGGGCCTGGGGGCCACGGGCGGGGACTGGCCTTTTTTTGGCTGGGGGGGCTGAGGGAAAACTGCCAACGTTTTTTCCCGCGTTTGCAGCGTCTCGCAGCCGCGCTCGCGCAGGCTGGCAGCAGGGGCCCCGGATTTGGGCCCGCACGCGGCAGCGGTCGTTGGGCGTGCTCGTGGCAACCGAAGGGCACGCGGACTGGCCGCGGAGGGGGCGGGGCCGCGGTGGCGGTTGCGGGGCATGCGCGTCTCCGCGCGCGGCTTCTCAAAAATGGCGGCGGCGGTGTGAAGCTCGTTGCCGGCTCGCGGACAAATGTGACAATTTTGTTGCTGTTGCCGACAAGAACCAAGGTGCGTGGTGTCTCTGGGCCCCGTGAAGAACCGAGAGGCGAAGCTGTGGCGTCTGAGCCCTGACCGTTGTCCTTGGGCGGGCGGGCGGCGGGGAACCCTCGGCAGCGTGTCCCATTCGAGGAACGCCCCCTCACTGCCCTCCTCGCTTTTCGGCTCAGTTTGGCCCCACACCCCGGTCGTCCATCCCCGGCAGTCTCATCCCTGGGGCCACAGCTCCCCTCCCTCACTTAGCGCCCTCCGCTGAAGCCCCTTAACTGTTTTCACTCCGTCCCTCTGACTCCCCCGGGGCCCCTTCGCCCGGCCGCAGGTCCTTGTCACCCGCGCGCCTGGCTGCGCCTTCCAACCGTCGCTCTCCGGCAGCGCGGACAGCGCCCTCCGGTTCAGCCTCGTCGCGGTGGGTGAGGTCGGGCTCGGGGCATTGAGAAATGGACTTCGGGGTTGAGGAGTAGGGATGATTTTTCGTGATCTGGGCTGAGACGGACCGGGTTCCTTTCAGGGACTTGGGAAGTAACTTTTGGAGTTTACGAAGGGGCCGTCAGCCCCGAAGGATGCGTGCGTGGCGAGGCGCGGGCTCGGGTCCAGCGGCCAACTCTACGCCGCGAGGTTTCTGGTGAGGGCAGGGGTCGCCGATGGCTCACCCTCGGGTGAAGCGGACGCGGGGACTCGGCCGGTTCGGGGCGGGCAGGGAGGCGAGGAGCGCGATCGCCGTTGCAGTCGTGACTTGAGTCTAGGCAACTTTGCTGCCTTTGGTTAGAAGCACTCCGAAATGGTTTGTGTATCCTTTCTTTTTTCCACCTGGAGGGTACTTGTGCGCCGCCCCAGTGAGAAGAGCCAGAGGCAGAACAGGTCTAGGCGAATTTGATCGATTTTGCGCCTCGAAGTTATACATAGCTTTAAGGGCTGAACTGTAATTCGGCTCCGCCCCCTTCCCCCAGATGTTTGGGCGGCACAGATACTTACAGGTTCCCGCTTAAGACTGTTGATTTAAAAAAAAAAAAAGGTTGTTAAATATTTGTAATACATCACCAAGTGTGATTACAATATAAAATTTGCCTGTGCTTGGAAGAATTAGAAGATTAGCGTTTATGATTTCCCTGTAGTGTGTCTCTAAAATGTGAATGGTTTGTAGGAGGAAACTGAGGCAGGGGACGTTAAATAACTTGCTTATGAGCGTGTGAGTTAGAAAATTGTTGGAGATGCTGCTGTCTTTTTAATGCCTCCAGAGCTATTCTCATTTCTGTTTTGAGGGAAGAGTATTAGAAAATGTACAGGATTCATGGAGTACACCTTCCTATGCTGAGCAATTGTGTTGTAAAAGTAGTTCATAGATACCTATTTAATTCTTTCCAGTAATTGCTTGGGAATGTGTTACAACGATGACAATTTTGTTTTCCTTGCCACTCTTAATTATTCAATAAGTAATAGTGAATGTTTTCCAGGCTGTTTGTGGTTTTGTATATTTGATGGGAAGAGTGTGAAAATAAGCCTTCGGAAATTAGTCTAATTGAGATTTTGAGAATGGACTTTATGAGCGTTTGCCTGATGCCTTGTATTTATTCTGATCTAGTTTTATCTATAACCTAATTTTAAAGAAAACCTAGTCAAGCGCCATTTAAAATGACTTTGAAATTTTTGAATAAACTTCGTATATTTATGCTACGTTATAAACTTCTTAAAAGTGTGTACCCTGTTTAGAGAACCTGATTTGAAATTGATAGTTTGGGGGGAAAAAAAGGTTAATGTGACTACTGCATTATGTATGAGGATTTGTAAAAGTTAGTGATGCCACTGTATGTACGAAGAACATCAGAGTCAGTCTTGAAGAGGCGCTATCAGTTTTTCTCATGAAGCATTTGGTCAGTCTTTTTGATTTATGATTCAAACACCTTTATTAAGCACTCATGCTGTCTTTAATATGGAGTTCAACTGAATGTACATTTATTCAGAGCCTGCTGTGTGTGCTACTTTCTGAGTAGTTAAGGCTTCCAACTAGTAGTTTATTCCTGAAAATGTCAAGGTTATGGCTAAGAAGATCAATATGAATGCAGTAGAAATATTCCTTTTATTTAAAGTACAGATCCAAGGAATCAGTATTTTTATCCTAATTCTCTAAACAAAATTCTTGGTATAGCTGAATTATTTCTGACTTATGTGATACTAACTTTGTGACTTTTTTGTTATGATTATGTAAAGCTATACATTTTTATGAGAAATGATTCTCCTGGTCAGATAAATAATGCTCTGGTTAGACTTGAGGGTATAATATTTACTGATATAAATTGAAATCACTGTATACTCTGGAGATTTTTAATGCTAAGCAACTTCACTTCTGTGACCAACTAGTTTAGGCTGTACTTAGATTTTAGTTATTTTAAAGCATTTTCTTTTTTCAAACTATTTCAGAAATCTCTTTGAACTCAAAAATAATAAGGATTATGATGATTAGCTATGAGCCAGATGTGACTCTCATTTTCTTTTGGGTTTGTTCCTTTTTAGCTGCCTGCCTGTTCCTTCCAGATGCTTCCTATCGCCCCTCTTCCTGCCTGTTCTCTTTACTGTTAGTGTCTGTTTCCGCATCAGTGAAATGGTCAGGGTAATCCTTTGCTGTCTTGCTGAGAAATTATTGATGATGGTAAAGTGCCTTGAAAAGGCTGAGTAAATACCAAGTTTTTAAGATGAAAATTATGTGACTTAAGGAAAATTATGTGCACTTAAGGTAGATCCAGTTTAGTTAGCACTCTTTCACTTGAATATATACTGCCTCTCTGTTTAGGTTAATAGAAATGACTGTTGCAACTTCAGAAACCAGAACACTGGTGGATGCAAGGGCTCTTGTGCTGTTTTGAGTTATTAGTCACCTCCAATGCCAGGTTACCTTGTCTGCTGTTTTCTCCTTTATGCCAGTTCTGTTCTCATTCCAGTTGTGAAAGGGAACCTAAGGTCACCTTTTCTCTTAGCTCCCTTCCCTGGGACTCTCATTGTCTCCTTACAGTCATATTCCTGGTTTTAATGATATACCAGAGCATAACAAAGTGAGCGGTGCCTGCTATCAACATTAGAGCTATAAGTTGTGGTGTGAAGATTGGTCTGATGTTGCTGGGAGATGTTTTGTGGTTTAGAATGTGCAAATCAGGCACCCCTAAGATTTTAGAACCCATGATTAATGCTTGAGATACATAATATCTTGGAATTTGAAGTGGTTGTTGCTGTCAAGAACTGAAAACCTATACACTTGGAAAATTGCAAATATTGATGATTTTAAGATAGAGTTTACCTTTCCCTGGGTTGGAGCCTTAATATTCATGATCCCTTTGCCATGGGGAAATATGAATAGATGAAAGAAAGTGCTGTGTTTATCATAGGTTGAATTCATTTATACCATAGTATAAATATTGGTGTAATTTAGTGGTATGTCTATTTTCTAGTCTCTAACTAGCTTGGGCTTTGGTTATTCAAAGCATATGAAATACCTTTTACTGTAGTGGTAACATCTGATTTAATAGCAAAGGGCATAGTTCTTAAAGTGGGATAACTTGAGAAAATTTCAGAAACCATTTAAGATTTGAAATGAACTTTTGTTTTGGTTTTCATGAGTAAGGCTTTTTGCTTACTTCGTCTTATTGTGTCTAATACAAACTTGACAACCATGTTTTTTATACTAACTAATGTTAAGTCCCTAAACCTTTCTCTTCGACTTTTTGATTCTGTGATAGAAAGGTTTAACATAATGAATGGAATATCTTATGTGAAAAGTAAAGGATTTGAGGTTCCAACAGCAGCATATGTGATGATGCTGTTCATTTTAATTTCATGATCTTATTACCTAAGCTACTTGAATCCTTTATTTAAAGAGTTAAAAACAAACAAGCAAACCAGAATAAGCTTGTTGAGTCTTTGTATTAGTAAAGAAATAGGAAACATTTGGAGATAGAGAGCATTTGACTATCTACAACTTGTGACCTGTGTTTATGGCTGTGGCTCTGCCCCTTCCTAAGTTTATAGGAGCAAATTGTTGTAGAGCGGAAAGAGAGTGCCCACCTTTTGTGGTAACATGCCATTGTAAACTTTAGAAGGGACAGATTTGTTTTCTCAGGGAAAAGTTGGTGAGCCTCTCTTTGCTTCTTGTCTTTAGGATACACATTTGATTTTTCTCAGCCTCTTTCTCAGTAAGGATTAACCAGTGCTGAATTTCAGACATACACAGTTACCATTTATTTGGTATGTACCTTGTAGTTCTGAAATCAGATATATTGACAAAATCTTTGTTTTCTGTTAACGTTTGGTCGCTTTTCCCACCTTTCATTTGTTGTAGCAGCTTTAATATTTTGATTATTTAGCTGTTTTGAAATTAAACATTAAATCAAGCGTGTTTCTTCTCTTCTGTTCATTTGCCTCCCTGAATACAGTTAAAAACAGGTGCCCTTTGCTGTGAAACTGTTGTCCATTTTTTCTTTTGAAAAAATGTAAAAAGTAATATTTTGAAGCTATTTGAAGAGTAATATAATCAGTATTATTTAATTTTCAGCAATTTTGTAGAGTTTCATAAATCTGTTCAAATGAAATCATGCTTTTTGGTCATTAATTAAGATGTTACTCAGTAATAATAAGTGCATGTATATATTGCTTAGTTTTAGATTACCTTAGGAACTCTAAATTGAGGTTTGTTTTGGTGTTGAGATTTTGAGAAGTTGTGGAAATATTTAAATGAGTAATTTGCTGACACCTGCCTCATGTTTGAAGTATTGTCAGGGATGTTTAGTTTTCTGGTCACTTTAGATTGTGGTTTATTGCATGCTTTTCTGCAGTCTGTTGTCTAGAGGGGATTGTTGTTGTCATCATTTCCATTATTTCTTGTAGGACTGGTGTTAGAAACCATAAATCTAGACTGTGGTGATAATAGGAACAGGCTGTAACTTGATCCAGTTCTTTTGTCAAATTGTCTCGCCATGAGCTGCCTGTAGTAAATTGACATGCCCTGCCATTAACTCCAGTCCTCCACAAATGTCTATGGGCAGCAGGTCTTTTGGCAATTAGCTTGTGGCTGTGCTTTAAAACCTTAGGAATTTACAACTATAAACTGGGATTTTGGCAACCCTTGACTTGTCTTTTATTTATCTGTTTCCTGACATACTTCTTAATACATAGCTTTCACATAAATCATTTTAAAATTGCAAGTGATTATTTTAACTTGTAGGTTATAATTTTTATAGATAACTTAAAAATCCTTGAAAACAGTTAAATCTTATTGGATTTATCTTGGCATAGAAAAAGATTAATTTCTAATCTGTTGAGGTAGATTTAAACTAAAGTTCTAGACACCTTAGTTTTCTCCAGAAGGCTTGATTTGATATATCCTTGCTACCAGAATATTTTTTGTTAATATTTACTAGTTATTTTTATTTTTAAATTTTTATAAAGATTTATTTATTGGAAAAGCAAAATGACAGAGAATCTTCCATCTGCTGATTAATTGCTCAGGAGCCAGGAGCCAGGAGCCAGGAACTCCATCTGGGTTTCCCATGAGGGTGATCAGGGCCTGACATCATCCACTGCTTTCCCAGGTGCATTAGCAGGAGGCTGGATCAGAAGCAAAGCAGCCAGGACTCCAACTGGCATTCTGATATGGAATGCTAGTGCTGCAAGCAGTAGCTTGAATCCTTTTGTGCCACAATGTTGGCCCCTATTATTTAATTTTTTTTTAAAATTTTACTTATTCGAGGGCCAGAGGAAGGGGTCTTCCCTCTATTGTTTTAGTTCCCCAAATGCCTGCAACAGCCGGGGCTGGGCCAGGCCAAAGCCAGGAACCTGGATTGAGATAATCCAGGGTATCCCACAGGACTGGAAGGGACCTAAGTACTTGAGCCGTTGCTTGCTACCTCCTAAAATGCAAAGTAGCAGGAAGCTAGAATTGGGAGCAAAGCTAGGAATCAAAACCAGGCACTCTGATATGGAATGAGGGCATCCTAACTGGCATCTTAACCCCCAGGCCAAACACATGCCCTGGAATTCTATTTTTAAATGTAATTCCAGCATTAGAGGTTATTTTTTTCTGATTATTTTTATAGCTACATCAGAAAATCAGACTGATTGTTGTGTGAATTGAGTAGAGACTTGTGAAATTTTTTTAAAGATTTATTCATTTATCTGTGAGGCAGAGTTACAGGCATCTGCTAGTTCACTCCCCAAATGACTACAACAGCCAGAGCTGGGCCTATGAAGCCAGGAGCCAGGAGCTTCTTCTGGGTCTCCCACGTGGGTGTAGGGGCCCAAGCACTTGGGCCATTCTCTACTGCTTTCCTAGGCCATTAGCAGAGATCTGGATTGGAAGTGGAACAGCTGAGAGTCGAACTAGCATTCATATGGGATGCCTGTGATTCAGGCGGAGGCTTAACCTACTATGCCACAGCACCATCCTTGAGACTTGAGAAATCTTGAAGTGATGAATCATATCCAATTCAACAAGTTATGTGTAGCTATACAGTGGAGGCATATGTACTTTTTTCTGTCCTGTATTAGGATAATAAACATCAAAAGCAAAATTGTAGTTAAAAGAGAGAGTTTCTGTTTGTCAGAGAAAAACATACAACTGCAGTGTATTTGATTTATATGAATGTGTTTTTGCATTTAGGTACAAGTTTTATTTTTTTAAGATTTATTTTATTTATTTGCAAGGCAGAGTTATAGAGAAAGAGAGGGAGAGGGAGAGAAGGGAGGGAAGAAGGGAGGGAGGAAGAGAGGGAGGGAGGGAGGGAGGTCTTCCATCCCCTGGTTCACTCCCCAAATGGCTACAACGGCCTGTGCCAGACCATGCTGAAGCCAGGAGCTTTTACCAGGTCTCCCATCTGGGTGCAGGGGTCCAAAGACTTGGGCCATCCTCCACTGCTTTCCCAGGCACATTAGCTGGGAGCTGGATTGGAAGTGGAGTAGCTAGGACTCAGACACTAATCATAGTGCTGGCCCCTTAGGTACAAGTTTAAAGTACTCTAAACAAAGTAACAAACTATTTTTAAGTCAAAGGAAAAAATTTAAAGGTGGTATTTTGCAAAGTTAATTCAGATCTTCCTGCTTGCATATTGACTGGACAATAGAGGACTTATATTTGTTTGTCTGAAAAATTTCTTTATAGTAAGAAACCAAAAAGAAAGAGAAAACTCTCCTTGTGTATTTTAATTAATCTCTGGTGAATTATGTGTGTGACTCCCATCACTTATTCCAACATTTTCTTTAAAACACCAGCATATGTTATTTGTGAACCTCTCAGCTTTGGAACTTCTTAAACTATTGATATACTCATGGGGATATGATGAAACATTTTTGAAATTAGTTGAATTTGTGAATAAGAATTGTGTGTCTCCCCCCCCACCCTTTTTGGGTGAATATTGGTATAAAGCACATATTCTATTGGCTGTGTAATTGGAATTTATAAAAACTGAATTCTGGTACAGCAAATATTCCTACTTCATCTCCTATCTATAATAGTTACATTTATACTGGGGCCTGTCTTTTTGAAACATCAGACATCCTAGAAAGCGATCAAATTCAGAGTAAAAAAAGATCACTTTCGATCAGCAGTTGGGAAGGAAGAAGATATTGGTGTCTTAGATCTCTTCTTGGCCCATTGATTTAGACTTGCATGTAAATTAAGATAGAAGATCTAGATATAGTAGAAAGAGAAGAACAATAATTACAGCCAAAAGAAAATATTCTGGCTCTGTGTGGTTTAGATACAAGTAACATGTAGTACAGTGAATTTTATTTACTTGTTTAGCAAACATTTTGGGGGCTCTCCTACGTAATAGATACTGTGCTAGCTATTCTGGAGGATACAAAGATGAACCTGACATGATACTACCCCCAGAAACTTATTCCCTGGCAGGGGAAACTATAAGACATGTATGCAGTTAAACACACAGCAATTTTAGTGAATGGTTCAGTATTTCATGGACTTAGGTTCAAATCTAGTTGATGTTCTTGGGGGGGGGGTCTTTGAGGTTCAATATCCTTAACTTTAAAATGGATGTTAATGGACAATAAGAAGTATCTCCCCTATAGGCTTGTAATAGGCTTTAGATAAGAAAAAATTGTATATAAAGGCCTAGTAGGGTATTAGACATCTAGTAAGAACTCAGTAAGTGGCAGCTTTTAGTATGTATTGTTATCATCACTGCCAAAACCACCATTATTATATCTCTGAGACCATAACTTTTGTATTCTCCTGTCCTCATGAATCTATCCTGTCCAGGGTATATGGGGTGTTATGCTATGTTCTTATTTCTCCTTTTCAAAGCGTGAACAGTGTATTGTCTTTTGGCATCTAAGAAACCTTGGTTTAAATCATTTTTCTTTGATTACCAGCTTTCTGATCTTGAAGAATCGGCTCACTTGGTAACTGATAAGATATTGGAGAAAGGGGGAGGGTGGTCAAAGGTGACTTTAAAATTTTTTAAAAAATGTTATTTGAGAGGCAGGGGGAGTGAGAGATCTCATCTTCTGGTTTACTCCCCAAATGCCTGCAGTGTCTGGGTCTGGGCTGGGTGAGAGTCAGGAACTCAATCTGGGTCTCTCATATGTATGTGGCAGGAACCCAATCACTTGAGCCATCACTACTACCTTCCAGGGTCTGTATAAGCAACCAGCTGGAATCAGGAGCTGGAGCCAAGTATTCCAATATGGTATGTGAACAAATAAATAAGTGTCCTCCTGCTAAGTCTATAATTTTAGCCATTTGTGTGGGAGTATCTCGTTGTGATTTTAATTTGTGTTTCCCTGATGATTAGTGATATTGAACATTTTTTCATAAACCTGTTGGCTATTTGTATGGCTTTTAAGAAATGTCTGTTTAGAATCTTTACAGTTTTATTTTTAATTAATTTTATTTGAGAGGCAGAGAGAGAGAACTCTCATCTGCTGGTTCAATCCATAAGTGCCTGCAACAGCTTCCCAAGTGCCTGCAAAAGCTGAGACCGGGCCAGGCCAAAGTCAGGAGTGGGGCACTGAATCTCATTCTCCCATGTGGGTGGCAGGTACCTGAATACTTGGGCCATCACCTGCTGCCTCCTAGGGTGTACCTTAGCATAAAGCTGGAATTGGGAGCACAGCTGGAACTTGAACCCAGGCACTCTGATATAAGATGTGGGTATTCCAAGTGGTGTCCTAACTGCTATGCCAAAAACCAGCTCCTGCTCGTAATATTTGAGTTGTTTCCTTGCTGTCGAGTTGAATTCCTTATGTATTTTGGATAGGAACCCTTTATCAGATTCTCCCATTCTCTGAGTTGTTTCCTTTGCAGTGCAGAAACTACCCCTCCCTTTAAAATTTATTTTATTTATTTGAATGAGTTTAAGAGGGAGAGGGAGGGAGAGAGGGAGGGAGGGAGAGAGGGACAGAGGGAGAGAGAGAGATCTTCCATCCATTGGTTCATTCCCCAAATTGCCACAGTGGCCTAGCCCCAGCAGAAGCCAGGAGCCCAGAATTTCCACGTGAGTGGCAGGGTCTCTTGGGCCATCTTCTGCTGCTCTCCCAGGTGCATTAGTAAGCTTTTTACTTTGATGCAATCCCATTTATCTATTTTTGCTTTTGTTGCCTGTGTTATTGAGTACATTCCTTCTATATTTAACCTGTTGAGAGTTTTTTTTTAATCATGAAAGGATCTAGAATTTTATTAGATGCTTTTTCTGCACCTACTGAGATGATCATCTAGCTTTTATATTTCACTTTGTTAATGTGGTATATATTATATTTACAGATTTGGTCATAACGAGCCATTCTTGCATCCCAGGGATAAATCACATTTGATCATAGTGAACGGTTCTTTTAATTCAGTTTTTATCTTTAGTGAATTGATTGTCAAAATCTTTTGCCAATTACGATTTTATTGGATTGTCTTTTTTAGATCAGGTTGTGAGAGTTTGAGTTGTTTATATTCAGGATCCTTTATCAGATGTTTTCTCATTCTGTGACTGATCTTTTTTTCTTAATGATGTCATTAGGTTGTCATTAAGTGTTTTTAGGGTTTTTTTTTTTTAAAGCTT
Source organism: Sylvilagus floridanus (assembly GCA_949820135.1). Classification (NCBI taxonomy): domain Eukaryota; kingdom Metazoa; phylum Chordata; class Mammalia; order Lagomorpha; family Leporidae; genus Sylvilagus; species Sylvilagus floridanus. Next base: position 126,243,800 of record OX463223.1, read on the forward strand.
TATTTGTTTGAAAGGCAGAGAGAAAGAGGGAGAAGGAGAGAAAGAAAGAGAAAGAGATCAATCATCCATCTGCTAGTTCATTCCCTAAATGACTGTAACAGCCAGGGCTAGGCTAGACCAAAGCAAGGAGCCTAGAACTCCATCTGGGTCTTCCATGTAGGTGGCAAGGGGTACAAGCATTTGGGCTATCTTCTGCTGCTTTCCCAGACACATTAGCAAGGACCTGGATTGGAAGTGGAGCAGCTGGTACTTGAATCAGGGCTCTGATATGGAATGCTAGTGATCCAGGCAGCATTTTAACCTGCTGTACCGCAATGCTGGCCCCAGTTGTTAGTTTTGATAAAGTCCAGTTTATCAGTTTTTTCTTTTATATTTCATACTTCTTGTGTTACAGCCAGGAAATCATTCCCCAACACAAGGTTATAATGCATATATTTCTCTTCTGGAAATTTTTATAGTTTTAGGCTTTACATTTAGATTTTGAGGTACTTTTGGGGTATTACTTCTGAGCCAAGTGTTGCTTTTCATTTTTTGGTGTGTGGATATGTTCTAGCACATACCTTTCTCCATTGAATTATCTTGACACTTTTAAAAATCTGTTGACCATATATGTAGGTTTTTCAGAATCTAGTCTGTTCAGTTGATCTGTATGTTTGTCGTTAAACCAGTACTACTCTGTGCCTTTGGATAAACAGAAAAATACGATTAAATAATTTATCAATTTATGTGCTTCTACACTTTCCAGAATTGCAGAAGTCACTCAACCAGTGGCAGCAGTGTCTGCTAGTTGAGATTAAGAATTCAATCATAGGGGCAGGTGTTGTGGTATAGCAGGTAAAGCTACTGCCTGTGAAACCAGCATCCCATGTGGGTGCTGTTTTGTATCCCAGCTACTCCACTTCCAATTCAGCTCCCTGCTGAAAGCCTAGGTAAAGCAGCAGAAGATGACCCAAGCGTTTGGGCCCCTGCCACCCCAAGGGAGACCTGGTTGAAGCTCTTGGCTCCTGGTTTTGGATTGGCCCAGCTTTGGCTATTGTGGCCATTTGAGGAGTGAACCAGTGGATGGAAGATCTCTCTGTGTGTTCTGCCTCCCCTTCCCCCACCGTAACTGTGCTTTTTAAGTAAATGAATAAACCTTAAAAAAAAAAAAAAGAATTCAGTTATGGGCTAGTGTTGTGGCACAGTCAGTTAAGCTGCCACTTACAGTGCCTCTGGCATCTCATATTGGAGTGCTGGTTTGAGTCCTGGCTACTCTACTTCCAATCTAGCTTCCTGTTGATACTCCTGGGAAGGCAATGGAAGATGGCTCAGGCATTTGGGCTTCTGCCACCTACATGGGAGACCAGGGTGGGATTCCTGTCTCCTGGTCCAGACCTGGCTCTTGCAGCATTTGGGGAGTGAAGCAGTAGATAGAAGATTTCTCTCTCTGTCTCTCCCTTTCTCTTGTTGCTTTGCCTCTTAAAAATAAATACTTTTTTAAAAAAGAATTCAGTTATCGGATAGATGTTGTGGTACGACAGGTTAAGAGGCCCACATCAATTCCTGCCTCTGTCTCTGCTTCCAGTATAGCTTTCTGCCAATGTGCCTGGGAGGCAATAGAGGATGATTCAAGTGCTGAGTCCCTGACACCCATGTGGGAGACCTGGGTGGAGCTCCTGGCTCCTGGCTTCAGCTTGGCCTAGCTGTGGGTGTTGCAGGCATTTGGGGAGTGAACCAGTAGATGGAAGATTTCCCTCTCTGTTTCCCTGTCTCTCTCCCTCCCTTCCTCTCTCTGCTTTCCTCTTTTGTTGTTTCTCTCTCTCTTTTGCTCTCTCTTTTGCTCTGCCTTGCAAATAAATTTTTTAAAAGGAATAAATATTTAAAAAGGAATTCAGTTATGGATTAGATATTTCAGAAGCTGTGGAAACCTGAATATATTTTCTATGTATAATCCATCCCTCTCTTTATTGGGCTGAATCCCTTTATGTAGTTATGAGATTTATTTTAATGTAACAACTTTTTGCTCTCTGATTAAGACTCTAATTTTATCATTTGTATTCAAGGGAGAGAGGTTAAAATGCTCTGACTATATAACTGATTTATAATACTACTCTTTAGAAATGTATTGTGCTGAAAGAAGGTGTTGTGCTTTTCTTTTCTTCTTTTTTCCCTTATAGGAAAAAAACCCAGATAGCAATACGGAACAGATAGCAAATGAAGGTAAGATTACTTGTCTAAAGGTGATAATTTTTGTTATTTGTTTCGAGTATTTTCTGGTACACTGTACTTTTTTTTTTTTTAAGATTTATTTATTTGAAAGGCAGAGTTACAGAGAGGCAGAGGCAGAGAGAGAAAGAAAGAGGTCTTCCGTATGCTGGTTCACTCCCCAGATGGCCACAATGGCTAGAGCTGCACTTATCTGAAGCTAGGAGCCAGGAGGTTCTTCTGGGTCCTTCATGTGGGTGCAGGGGCCCAAGGACTTGGGCCATCTTCCACTGCCTTCCCAGGTGTATTAGCAGGGAGCTGGATCAGAAGTGGAGTAGCCAGGACTCAAACTGGTGCTCATATGGGATGTCGGCACTGCAGGTAGTGACTTTACCCACTATGCCACAGGACTAGCCCCTATACTGCGCTTTTGAAATAAAACTTTTTTAAAAATAAAGGAGATATTAGGTGCTTAGAATTTGAATTTTACAGTGGAATAGCTATTATAAATAATCTTGTTTTTCTTCCTAATTGTTTTTTTAAAGTTTTATTTTAATTTTTTTCTGAAAGAGTTACAGAGAGGGAGAGACAGAGATCTCCCATCTGCTGATTTAGTCTCTAGATGTCCTCAATGGCCAGGGCTGGACCAGACCGAAGCCAGGAGCCAGGAGGTTTCTCGAGATCTCCCATGTGGGTGGCAGGGGCCCAAGCACTTGAACCATCCTCTGCTGCTTTTCCCAGGCCAGTAGCAGGGAGCTGGATCGGAAGTGGAGCAGCTGGGATCCATATGGGACATCCCATACGGGATGATGACACTGCAGGTGGTGTCTTTTTTTTTTTTCCAAAGATTTATTTATTTGAAAGGCAGAGTTAGAGAGAGAGAGGGAGAAGCAAGGGTGGGGTGTAGGGAGGGGGAAGAGAGAGATCTTCCATCTGCTGTTGGTTGCAATGAAGTTGGGCCAATCTGAAGCTAGGAGCCAGGAGCTTCTTTTGGATCTCCCACATGAGTGCAGGGTCCCAAGGACTTGGGCCATCTTCCACTGCTTTCCCAGATTCATCAGCAAGGAGCTGGATCAGAAGTGGAGCAGCCGAGACTCAACCAGTGCCCATATGGGATGCCAGCAACAAAGGTGGTGGCTTTACCTGCTATGCCTCAGCATTGGCTCTGCAGTCGGCATCTTAACTTGCTACACCACAATGGCAACAACCTTCCCTCCACCCCACCAGTTTTATAAATGATAAAACTGAAACTCAGAGAAGTTCAGTGAACAGATTATACAACAATCTGTGACAAAGCCAAGAATAGAGTATATATCTTCTGACTCTAGTGTGAGTGGTTAAAAAAATGCTTCACCTCATTTTTTAAAAATTTATTTATTTATTTGAAAGGTAGAATTACACAGAGAGAGGGACAGATAGAAGCAGAGATAGAAAGAGAGGTTCCATCTCTTGGTTCACTCCCCAAATGGGGGAGTTCACTCCCCCATGGCCAGGGCTGGCCCAGGCTGAAGACAAGAGCCAGAAGCTTCATCCAGATCTCCCATGTGGGTGGCAGGGGTCCAGGTACTTGGACCATCTTCTGCTGCTTTCCCAGGTGCATTAGCAGGGAGCTGGATTGGAAGTGGAGCAGCCAAGTGCTCATACAGGATGCCGGCGTAGTAGGTGGTGGCTTAACCATTGCGCCACAATGCTGGCCCCAGAAGTCTGCTTGTTGTCTTGTGAATATGCCACACTCATTTGCACTCTGCCTTGTGTTGTATTTTCTTTTTCCATAATACATTTATACATACATAATACATTCCTAAACTTTTTCTCTGTTAAGTCCTCTCTCTCATGACTTTTCTTCTGACTGAATGCTGTGTGTTGAATGCTGTCTTCTTAATTTTACTGGTTTAATGTAGTGTCTATAACTATGTTTTTGGCTTCTCTAGAACAAGAGCTATACCTTTAGAGTTTTACTTTCTTTCCTATTAGAAAAATCATACTGTAGAACTATTTAGTAAATATGTGTACTTTCCTTGTACAAGTCAAATCATTTAAACAGAAAGCAACCCATATATCCCTCTCCAGTGTTCACATATCTTAGTCATTCAATTAACTAGTGAGTATATCTGTTACCTTGAATGACATTATTCTTAGATTCTTCTTTAAGAAACTTACCATTTGTTAATTAGAGCCCAGTAAAGTAAAATAGCAACAGAAAGTATATCAAATATGTTTAAATCCATAAATTCATAAATGATACCAAGAAACAGAAAAACTTATTGGTTATCTGTGGGGAATGCTAGAGATCCAACACATTTTTTAAAAAGATTTGTTTATTTATTTGAGAGGCAGTTACAGACACAGAGAGGTAGAGACAGAGAGAGAGGTCTTCCATTTGGTGGTTCACTCCCCAAATGGCTGCAACAGCCAGAGCTGGTCTGATCTGAAGCCAGGAATCAGGAACTTCTGGGTCTCCGGCATGGGTACAGGGGACCCCAACCCCTGCTTTCTCAGGCCACCACCAGGGAGCTGGATGGGAAGAGGAGCAGCAGGAACACTAACCAGCACTGCAGGTGGAGGCTTAGCCTACTACGCCACAGCGTTGGTCCCAGTCATTCTTTCTTCAAATTACTTTTTAGAATTTGTTTTTAAAAAGTATGAAATGTTGGCACTGGTGCTGTGGCGTAGTCTCCCTACTACTAGTAGTCAACCTACTACACCACAGTGCCATCCCTCCCAGCACATTGTTTTAAAAACTAGAAAATCAAGGAAAAAAAATTAAGTGTTGGTTATGATTTCCCTATGTGATTTGTACCTCCAGGTACCCTGAGTGGTTTAACAGGGGAGGTTTCTATCTGTGGAAGTTTTTTGGCTAATAAAGAAAGAGTGATAGACTACCTCCACTTCGCAGCCACCAGAAAACTAATGGATCTATGCAGTAGCCATCTATGGTTTGCTCATATCCCCAAAAGAGAGGTGATCAGCTGTTAAGAAGTTATCTTTTTCCCTCCTCCTCCTCAAAAGCCCAACTTGAATCTGATTAAACGCTTCTGGATTGAAATACTAATACCAAATTAGAGAAAATACAAGGGTTAAAAAAAAATACCACGGGAAGACAGTCAACAAATTTGACTGGAAAACTTGATAGGACCAACCAACTGTTAGTGTCTGCAAAAAAAAATTGCAAGGGGCTGGGGAAAGAAACAAGAGAAGGAGGGAGAGCTTTTATGGATTAAAAGAGACATGAGATGTATCAACCATTGCTGTGAGTGAACTTTATTTAAATTCAAAGAAACACACACTAATGAAGACAATTGGAAAAACAATGAACACTGGTTGATTATACTAAGGGGTTATAGTTAGTTTCAAAAGTACTAGTATTATGCTTATATGTTTTAAAACAAATCCTCTTACAGACACATAATGTATTGTTTGTGGATAAAATGATATATCAGATTTGGTAAGGTCAGTGCTATTTGAGGTCTTTAGTTTAGCACAGAGGAAAATCTCTGATTTGTTGAATTACGTGATATTATGTCGTGTTCTTCCCTGTTACATTTTTTCCCTGTTACATTTTGAATGCTTAGAAGCATCCACTTTATTTTTAATTTTTATTTTATTTTTTTACCGATAGACAGTGAGAGAGAGAGAGAAAGGTCTTTCTTCTGTTGGTTCACCCCCCCAAATGACCACTACGGCCAGTGGGCTGCGTCGATCTGAAGCCAGGAGCCAGGTGCTTCCTCCTGGTCTCCCATGTGGGCCATCCTCCACTGCCCTCCAGGGCCACAGCAAAGAGCTGGACTGGAAGAGGAGCAACTGGAACTAGAACCCGGTGCCCATGTGGGATGCTGGCGCTGAGGGCGGAGGATTAACCAAGTGAGCCATGGCGCCAGCCCCACATTTCTAGGAGGTGGTAATTTAAACATTGTAAAGATCAGATTATTTTAGTTTATTGATGTATTATTTAACAAATACTTGAGGGTATTCTAAGGACAGGTCCTGTTCTAGGCTCTGAAGATACAATAGTGAACAAGATAGACATAGTAAATAAAACTCTACCTTTTTGGAGCTTTCACTTGAGTAGAGTATAACATAGGATAAACAAGCAAATTATAAGGTACCTAGTATATATTAGCAAGTGGTAAGTCCTGTGTGTAAAATGAGGATATTAATCATAAAAGTAAAACTGATTTCTGTTACAAAAATAGTTTCTGCTTATAGTGTTCAAAGGGCTGTTTCAAACTGATTCTATGGCTTGTCTGTATTGTTTTCTATTTTAGATTCAATGGATGTGAAGAAGGAGAATCAAGAGGATATTCCTCATTCAAGCACATCTTCTGTGCAAAATGGTATGGTTTAGAGATATTTTTATTGTAAAGATTTAACAGATATATAAAATTGCACATACTTATGGGGTACTATGTGATGTTTCATTACTTGTATATATTTTGTCATGTCCATGTACACATTGTGTCATGGCTAATCAGGGTAAATATATTTATCCTTTCAAGCATTTAACAATTCTTTACAGTGAAAACATCCAAAAATCCTCTCTTCTAGTTTTTTCAATAAATACACAGTAAATTAACATCCATCCTCAATCTGTACAACAGAACCCCAGAACTTCTTACTCCTGTCTAGCCTAGTACCTGTCAGTGAACTTTTCCCCATCTTTCCCTCCCTGCTTTTCTCCCTCTGGTAACCACCATTATATTTCTGGGCCTGGTGTTATGGTACACCAAAGGCATGCCACTCAGTGTTTTTTGAAATGAACAAATCTTTTAGATTAATTAAGTTTAAGAAAAGCATGTTACAGTATGTTATATATGACATGCGTAATACTATATGTAATGTTTGTACATAATTATAATGTATATACACATATACAATGATGCTACACTGGAGCCAACTCACACTGGCTTGGGAGAGCCTGTTGTGCATATCTCTACTCAACTTTGTGGTTCCTGGCTTCACCTTGGCACTTTATAGTCAGCCATGAAAGTAGTATTTATGTAAATCCACAAATAGTAGTAGTCAGACTTTTTGTTTGTATTTTCCACAAAGCTAGTTGCTAAACATTTATCAGCATTGTGTGTGTGTCTGTGTGTGTGTAACTGAATCCTTTGATCCTTTGAAGAATATAGTAATTCTTCCCTTATCTGCAAGAGAATACATTCCAAAACCCCCATGTGGCTGCCTTAAACCACGTATAGTATCACATTCCAAATGTAGTATTTTTTGTTCTATATATAACATGCCAAGAATAAAGTTTAATTTATAAATTAAGCACAGTGAGAGATTAGCAATTACTTACATAGATCTTACTGACCTTGGCATAGGGTTTTTTTTCTTTGAGAACTTTTACCTTTTCACTTAAAGGAAGCATGCTAACATGGCTTTTTTGTAGTATATTCGAACTGCCAACATCACTGCTCTTGCGCTTTGGGGCCATTATTAAGTAAAATAAGAATCACTTGACTGGTGAAGCACTGTAATACGGTGACAGTTGACCTGATAACCAGTGTGGCTAAGCGACTAACAGGTAGTGTACACCGTGTGGACAAAGGGATGACTCCTGTCTTGAGTAAGAATAGAGCAGGACGGCAGGAGATATCATCACATTACTCAGAAGGAGGTACAACTGAAAACTTAAAAGTTGTTTATTTCTGGAATTTTCCCTTTAATATTTTCAAGCTGGGTATTTTCATAGGTAGATGAAACCATGGAAGGTAAGGTGTGGGTAAGGAGGGACTAAAGATAAGGGGGCTTGCTGTGTGTATAGGCTGGGAATGTAGATTTCCCCAGGAAAGGGAATTGTCAAATCCAATATTTTTGTAGTGAGGAAACTTAACAAGAATATAGAAAAACATTATAATTGATAACAATTAAACTTAACAGTACTTTCAGTATTAGTGTCAAGTATTTCAGTGTCTTGACAATCTGGTGCAGTGAATTGAAGTGTTCAAGTCAGACAAAGCACACTGCTTTCTGACCTTCTGTTCTAGCATCATAATATATCGTGAAGAGTAAATGAGAAAAGACAGCAAGAATTTATAGAGAATGTGGATCATTTAAAAAAATTGTACTAATGAACGTACTATTGAGTGGTTTATTGTTTCGTTCTGCTACTGTCTTCTTGACACTCAGGATGGAGATCTAATAGTCCATTGAAAAACTGCTTTGATTCTCAGATTTTTTCTTTCCATAAAACATTACAGGGGTAAAACTCTGTTAGACTGCACACTTAAATACCTTTAGCTTTCCATCAAAAACAAAGAAACATCTTCACATTAATGGAATGAGGTGGCAAAACCATGTTTCTTAAATAAATTTATGTTGGCCGGCGCCGTGGCTCAACAGGCTAATCCTCCGCCTTGCGGCGCCGGCACACCGGGTTCTAGTCCCGGTCGGGGCACCGGATTCTGTCCCGGTTGCCCCTCTTCCAGGCCAGCCCTCTGCTGTGGCCCTGGAGTGCAGTGGAGGATGGCCCAAGTGCTTGGGCCCTGCACCCCATGGGAGACCAGGATAAGCACCTAGCACCTGGCTCCTGCCATCGGATGAGTGCGGTGCGCTGGCCGCAGCGCGCTGTCCGTGGCAGCCATTGGGAGGGTGAACCAACGGCAAAGGAAGACCTTTCTCTCTGTCTCTCTCTCACTGTCCACTCTGCCTGTCAAAAAAATAAATAAATAAATAAATAAATAAATAAATAAATAAATTTATGTTAGAGATAGATGAGTAGACTATGCTGTTACTCTATAGAAATTCCTTTAGTTGTTTCTAGCATCCATATTTTTAGAATCGTTCTATAGTTCTTATTACATTGAGAGGATCTGGGTTATAATTATATCTGAAGCATTATTATCAGATTTTCTTTTTAATTCCCCTGACAGTAATCAAATGTAGATCACAATGTTTGAATCTGCCTTTTAGCAATTTTTAATTTTTTTAATTTGGTTTATTTGAAAGGTATAGAGACACAGGGAGAAAGATCTCCCATCCTCTGGTCACTCCCCAGATGCCTGCAACAGCCAGGCCTGGGCTAGGCTGAAGCCAGGTGCTGGGAATTCAATCCAAGTTTTCCACATGAGTGGCAGGGCCCCGCGTATTTAAGTCATCACCTCCTATATCCCAGGATGTGCATTAGGAAGCTAGAATTGGGAGTGGAACTGGGATTCAAATCCATGCACTTCAAAATGGGATGTGAGTGTTTTATTGCTAAAAGTTAGTATGCAATAGTATATACTAAAAAAAAAGTCTGTGTTTTATTACATGCATTTTATTCAGATGATTTCCATTGGGACCAGTACTTGAAGGCGACAGGATCTTTAAGTGCTCCTTCAGATTACTTCAGACAGGTATGCCAGAATTCCATAGATGTTTTGTGTGTGTGTGTGTGTGTGTATACATACATATCTATATCTATATATATATATTTAAAGATTATTTATGTTGAAAGTCAGAGTTATAGAAAGAGAGGGAGAGAGAGAGATCGTCTATCTGTTGGCTCACTCCCCAAGTGGCTGCAACAGCCAGGATTGAGCCACACTGAAGCCAGGAGCCAGGAGCTTCATCTGGATTTTCCACATGGGTGGCAGAGGTCCAAACCCATGGGCCATTGTTTGCTTCTTTCCCCTGACCATTAGCAGGGAGCTGGACTGAAAATGGAGCAGAGGGGACATGAGCTGGTGCCCATATGGGATGCTGGTGTTGCAGGCAGTGTCTTTACTTGCTGTGCCACAATGCCAGCCCCAGATGTTATATGTATTTTTTTTTGAAGATTTGTTTATTTATTTGAAAGGTAGAGTTGCAGAGAGAGAGAGAGAGAGAATGAGTGTGTGAGAGTCTTCCATCCACTGGTTCACTCCCCAGTTCTGAAGCCAGGAGCCAGGAGCTTCTTCCAGGTCTCCTATGCTGGTGCAGAGGCTCAAGGACTTGGGCTATCTTCTGCTGCTTTCCCAAGCCATACCAGAGACCTGGATGGGAAGTAGAGCAGCTGGGAGTTGAACCGGTGCCCACATGGGATGCTGGCACTGCAGGTGGCAGCTTTACCTGCTACACCACAGCGCCGGTCTCGCAGATGTTATATGTATTAATGCAAACTATTAACTGTTGAAAGATGTCTGTGTGATTGTCAGATTCTGGTTAGTGTGAGGATAAAGTGGAATTATGGTAGTACCACTTAGGAGCCAGATGGTCTCTGTATTTATTGAGAATTTAGTCTATATCAGGTGTACTAAGGCCTTATGATTGTCCATCTGAAGGGAAAGACAGGCATGTAAATAAATAATTATTAGACTTGTACTAACTCAGTACTGGGAAGGTACACAGAAGAGGTGTTATTTGAAATGGTTGGAATGAGGAAAAATTTATTCCAGGCCAAGAGAATATCAGAAGCTAAGGCTTCACACATGGTGTGAAAGAATCTTGGGGATTGAGGGATGACATATGGGGGTAGTTAGAGCACACAGTGGGTAGAGGCAATAGTGTAGGAATGAAGTTTAAGGTGGGAGGTCATTTAAACTGTGTTGAGGAGTTGGACTTTATCATAGGCAGGGACAAGCTGCTGGTTGGCTTATTTCAGGGGGAATGATTTATTTCTTGGGGAATGGCTGAATCAGATTTTTATTTTAGAAAGCCACTTGGTGCCTTTTAGAGGCTACCTGAAATTGGGCAGATGGGTGATGGGCAGTGTTTTAATGCTTCCTATTAAGTCAAGGAAAGAATTTGGAGATCTTTTCCTTGACCTTTTGTAGCTCTGACCTTACTTTCTGCTGTGCCTGTTACTTAAAATGTTCCTTAGGTATTCTGGTAACAATACTGACCTTCTTCCTTATAATTGATGCATGTTATTAAAACTTTGTTTTTATATATATACACATATATATGTATAGTCTAAAATTCCACCGGCTAATGACTTCAAAGTTGGTATGAAATTGGAAGCTCGGGATCCTCGCAATGTTACTTCCGTATGTATTGCTACGGTTATTGGAATTACTGGGGCGAGATTACGTTTACGTCTCGACGGTAGTGACAATAGAAACGACTTTTGGAGGCTTGTCGATTCCTGTGACATACAACCGGTTGGGACATGTGAGAAGGAAGGAGATTTACTTCAACCTCCACTAGGTATGGATAAACAATTTTTAAAATGATGTTTTTACGAATATGATATTATGTGGAAGTATGTGCAGTTTCCTTTTGAAAATCTCTTAGATATTCTTACATGTAGGTGGTCAGGTGATTATTGTGCAGAATGTAAGATGAGCAATGAACTCAGTACCATATGTTGTAGAGTGTCACTTAAGTCTACATTTAACTTTTTGTGTGCTGAGAGTTCCCCATGTTAAAGCGAGCCTCATTCTGTGTCTTCACATTCAAAATATTTAAAACAGCTGTATTAGATTACACATGGAGATTCATAAACCCTTTTGGGGAAGAAGTTTGTAGCATTTGATACAAGTTTCGCCCCCTCTGCATAATGTCTACTAAGCCATTATTCATCCATGGGAGTGAGAATAGAGGAAGGGTATGATTCCATGTTTAGGCTCCAGTTTCAAACTTGGAATTTTGTTACACATACAGTGTGAAGAAATTAGGCAGAGAGGTAGGAGTCAGTGCCTTTAGGTCTTTGAAAAGGAGGAGAGGATGGAACTTTCAGCAAATGTTTTAAGGTACAAAGTATATAGTCCTCAATTTTGGCCACATTTTTAAAAGGTAAAATGATACAACTCTAATTTTGCGCAAAATTTTTCTTTTTAAAATGAAGCATACCATCATACTCTGTAGAAAATAAAATGATTTTGTTTATTTGTTAACCATTCTAAGTTCTGACTAACTGAAGAATATTGGTTTTTATTTGATTCTGCTTTACAAATGCTCAGAATGAAAATTCTTTATTGTAAAATATGAGAACAGATTTTTTTTAGTCCCCTATTAGTGAAAAATTCCCTGAAAATAAAAAAATTAAGACATTAACAGTAACTACTCTTTTTGCAATATCTTATTCTCATTTTAAATTATGACTGTCCTAGTTCAAAAAATTTCTATAAAAATCAGAGCTGTATTCCAAGAAAATGGTTTAGGGCATGTGTGTTTTTTGCTTTTTGCCTTCTTTCTTCTTATCCACATTTTTTGTTTATAACATTTCTTAAATCATACAGAGTTTTGTCAAGAAATTATTGCAAACCTGGGGCTTAATACCTGCCTGTTTGGATTTTAGTTCTCCATTTGCAATATGATAATATGTTTTGGGATTTTGTTTAAAGGAAATGGTAGTTGTTGTAATTGACAGCATTTCAAATACCTAGCCAGATTTATGGTCATTTTTTCTTCTTCTTTTTCTTTCTTCTTCCTTCTTTCATTCTTCTTCTTCCTTCTTTAAGATTTATTTATTTGAGAGGCAGAGTTACAGAGAGAGAGGGAGAGGGAGAGACAGAGAGAGAGGTCTTCTATCCACTGGTTCATTCCCCAAATGGCCACAACAGCCGGAGCTGGGCCTATCTGAAGCCAGGAGCTTCCTCCATGGCTCCCACGTGGGTGCAGGAGCTCAAGAACTTGGGCCGTCTTCCACTGCTTTCATAGGCCATCATCAGAGAGCTGGATGGGAAGAGGAGCAGCGGAGACACAAACTGGTACCCATATGGGGTTCTGCTGCCACAGGCAGAGGCTTAGCCCACTACGCCACAGTGCTGGCCCAGAGGATGGCTTTTTAATCTCACTTTTTTTTTTTTTGCATGTTTTGTGCTGTTGATGAACTTGTTGCCAGTGATTCACGTGCCTCCCTATCCTAACATGTGTATCTATCAGGAGTACATGCCAAATTTTTTCCAATTCTGGCATTGAAGCAGGCAGGTGTTGTGTGAAACAATTGTCCCCACAAAATAGTAAAATTGGCAGGCCCTGCTTCCTGCTGCATGTGCCAAATGCTGCAAGATGTCTAGGAAAGCACCTGTTGAGTCTATTTAAACAGCATTTGAGATAGATTCTAGAAGATCATGTTTAGTGTGTATAAAAATTGTTAAACCGAGAGCTTTTTTCCTAACATATTATGAAAATTGTCAAACATACAGAAAAGGTGAAAAGAAATTTAAAGTGAACACCCATATTCCCACTTCTTGAATTATGCCATGATTATTTTACTGTGTGTACTTTATTACTTATCTGTCCATCTATTTGTCTGTTTATTGATTCATCCATCTTATTTTAAATGTATTTCAGAGTAAGTTATTGATGTACATTTCTCTTAAGTACTTTGGCATGTATATTATTAACTAGATAAGTATTTACTTTTTTGAAGTAAAATTTATATACAGTGAAATGGCTCTATTTGCTGAATTTCTTGGAGAACTGTCTTTCTAAGGAAGGAACCAGGAGTTCTGAAGAAAAAGCAGCTAGAAGTCTTTTGCAGTCTTTGCTGGTGCTTGGTGGTGGTGGAATGGACGTTCTCCTGGGCTCTGTCTTGGATCACTTATAGTATGAAGGCCCATTTCCAACATATTTATGTTTGCTGATGAGCCCTGGATGGCAAGTTCTCTGTCTCCCATTGTAGCATTGTTGCCAGACAGTACAGTGGAAACAACAGCAATGAGAGGATGTGTATCTGTTCCTCTTGCCCTTGTCCTGAGATCTTAGATAGGAATGTCATTATTTGAAGGAGAATGGTGAATGAACCTTTTTTTTTTATACTAACTTGCTATAGTGTTACAGAGAAGCTTTTTCATGATCTCTTATTTATAAAAATAGGATTCCAGATGAATGCATCATCTTGGCCTATGTTCCTGTTACGAACCCTAAGTGGATCTGAAATGGCACCTGCAGCATTCTTCAAAAAGGTAAGAAATATGTTACAGACAGCTTTAAAAACTGCATCATGATTGTGTTGTTTTAATGGAAATGCTTAAATATATGCACATCCCTGGTGTCTCTCATCTTATAAGGACATTAATCCTATTTTATTAGGGCCCCATTCTAATGCCCTCACTTAACCTTTATTATTTCCTAAAAGGCCCTATCTCTGAATGTACTCATTTTGGGGGTTAGTACTTCAACATATGGATTTTAGGGGGTCATGATTCAGCCTAGTAGCTTATGCAATACAAATTTTTTTCCCCATTTCTGGGGGTTACACATCTGAGATCAAGGTGTCAACAGGGTTGGTTTCTTCTGTGGCTTCTGTCTTTGGCTCTGTATTTTCACATGGTCTGTTTATGTTCTAATTTTTTCTTATAAGGATATCAGTTAGGCTGGCGCTGTGGTGCAGTGGGTTAACACTCTGGCCTGAAGTGCCAGCATCCCATATGGGTGCCCGTTCGAGACCCGGCTGCTCCACTTCTGATCCAGCTCTCTGCTATGGCCTGGGAAGGCAGTGGAGGATGGTCCAAACCCTTGAGCCTCTGCACCTGTGTGGGAGACCTGGAGGAGGCTCCTGGCTCCTGGCTCCTGGCTCCTGGCTCCTGGCTTCAGATCATCGCAGCTCCGGCCGTTGTGGCCAATTGGGGGATGAACCAGTGGATGGAAGACCTCTCTCTCTCTCTCTCTCTCTCACTGCCTCTCCTCTCTCTCTCTGCCTCTCTCTCTCTGCCTCTCGTCTCTCTCTCTCTCTCTCTCTCTCTCTGCCTCTCCTCTCTCTGTGTAACTCTGACTTTTGAATAAATAAATAAATCTTTTAAAAAAAAAAGGGACATGAGTCATATTGGGTTAGGGCCTACCATAATGGTCTCATTTTAACTTAATTACCTTAAATATCTTATTTCCAAACACAGTAACATTCTTGGGGGGCTGAAGGTTAGGACTTTAACGTAGGGATTTGGGGAATGACACAATTTAGCCCATACAGCAAATCATAGAAAAGTCTCAATTGTAATCACCCACTGATTAAATTGAATTAATACCCTCTTTCTTGACTTTAGATATGAAAGGGGTACTCTACTGGAACTAAATGTTCATTGCTATTTTTTATTTACCTTCAGAAGTGAAGTTACTCCTCACTTTGCTGTGTTAGTCATTTGTTTGATATTGGAAAAAGTGATGATGGGCCAAAAAAACCACTTGAAAGTTACTTAGAGATTTATTTTCATAAGTAAAGAATGTTAAAAACAGTCATCAGAAAGAATATGTTATAATGAAATACTTTTCATGTAAAAAGGAAAAATTCCAAAACTAGTTTGTTCTAGAGATTTTTGAAAAGAGTATATATTAAGTAACCATGAACAAAAGCCAAATTTTAGTTAAATTATGAATCAAAATATTTCTCTTATTCTCTCTCCTGATTGCTTTTTCAGTAATTTACACGTACTTTATTACAACTGTTCATACTAGGCTGGTAAAAATTGATTATAATTTTAAACCTTTTGAAGAATATTAAAGACATAAAACTTTTAAACATCAATTAATATGACTCCTGCATTACAAAGAAAAATTATGTGAATATAACTTTGAGTGGCATGAATTCGGAAAGTGGACTTGCTCTAGCAGCAAGGGATGCAGGCGAATGCAAGCCCTTTGTCCAGTATGTAAACCAGATGTCAAAATGGCTTATATAAAAAGAAATATTTAGCAGCAGTCTTTATTTATGAAGTATCTATTAGCTTGAGCTGTGACTTTAGAAAAGTCATTAGATTATTTTACTTACCAGTTTGGTTTATCAGCTAATCACATGTCACATATTATATGTGTGATTATGTTTTAAATTATTTAGATTATAAAAACAATTCATGTTTGTGTATAGAGGAGGAGGAAATCAAGCCATTCTCTTAACTAGAATGAAAAATGCATCTCTTTTGTGCTGTCCATTCCTTCATTTCACTCTGCTCTCCAAGTTGAAGTTTTATTTGTTCTTCCAGACCTTTTTCTGTACATATGCAAACAAGTATTGGTTTTTACTTTTTTTTTTTTAAGATTTATTTATTTTATTTGAAAGGCAGAGTTAGAGAGAGACCTTCCATCCGCTTCCATTCTTACTCCTCCTTGACCCTTGGCCTCTGGATAGCCAATTAATTAGGATGATCACTTATCTTGCTAATTATTCCTTTGTTTTGTCTCCTTTTTCTAACCTTACCACCAGTGCCCCTCATGCAGGCTTTTCCCTTGCCTAGATTTTTAGACTAGCCCTTTAACTGTTCTCATCTTCATCCTTCCACACAACCACTAGAAATATTGTATCTGACACAGAAATCTTAGCACCTCATTCCCTCCACTTGAAATTCTTTGGAAGTTTCTGTATGTTTATTAATACAGCTTATTAGATCTCATATGATCTAGTTTAGTGCTGCCATAACCTAGTTTGGATTTTATGTTTTAAAGTGCTTGTAATAGTCTTTGAATACCATGTTCCTAGTTAGAGTTATGCTTTGACTCGTGCTGGTTTTCCCTGGCTAACTGCTATATTTTTTCTTTTTAAAAGATATATTTATTTATTTGAAAGGCAGAATTACAGAGAGAAGGAGACACAAAGAGAGAGAAAGAGATCTTTCATTCTCTGGTTCACTTTCTAAATGGCTGCAATGGCCGTGATTGGGCCAGGCTGAAACCAGGAGCCTAGAACTCCAGTCAGGTCTGCTACATGGGTGGCGGGGGCCCAAGCACATGAGCCATCCCCTGCTCCCTTCCCAGGCACATTAACAGAGAGCTGGGTCAGAAGAGGAGTGGCCAGGACTCAGACTGGTGATCATATGGGATACTGACATTGCAAGTGGCAGGTTAACCCACTGGGCCACAATGCTGACTTCTAACTTAGTTTTTAATGATTCAGTTCAGGCTTGGGGGAGAGAATGGCCTAAGGACACATGACGTTAGTTTGGAGGGCTCAGCTAAAGATGAAGAGTAAAGATGTATGGTACTACATGAAATAAGCTTCTGGGACTTTTCTCCAATAGTGCTTGAGTCATCACCTGCTGCCTCCCAGTATGTACCAGTAGTAGGAAGTTGGAATCCGGAGCAGAGCTGGAACTCAAACCTAGGCCTTCTGATATGGGATGTGGGTGCTCAGAGAGGTGTCTTAATCACTATACCTGCCCCCAGTCATGTTTTTAAAATTGTCTCAGTAAAAGTTAGTGGACAACTTATTTACTTTTCTTAATTGATTTCTTGATTTTCTCATTAAAAACAAACAAACAAAAAAAGCTGGCAGGGCAGATATTTGGCACGAGAGATGCCACTTGAGATGCCTGTGTCCCATATCAAAGTGCCTGGGTCAAGCAAGTCCTGACTCCGCTTCTGACTCCAGCTTCCTGTCTATGTGTCCTGGGAGGCAGCAGGTATTGGCTCAAGTACTTGGGTCTCTGCCATCCATGTGGGAGACCTGCATTGAGTTCCTGGTTCCTGATTTTCACCTAACCCAGTCCTGGCTATTGTGGGCATTTGGGGAGTGAACCAACAGATGGAAGATCTCTATCTCTCTGTCTCTTTGTTTCTCTCAAATAAATGAAAATAAATACAAATTTGTAAAAATTAGGATACGAAAAATTGCCTGCTATTGGGTACTGTACTGGACACGAAAATATGGATAAGATATAGTTCCTACTTTCAAGAATCTCTTGGTCTCAGGAGTGATTATTCACCACTGGTTTTACAGTTGAAGTTAAGAGTGGCTTTGAGATCATTGTAGAAGTGGACAGGGATTAGTCAGGGACATATTTAAGGGAAGCATAAGAGTTGGGCTTTGAAGTAGATAAGTTGGAGTTGGCCAGGCAAGTGGTGATGCAGTAGAGTGTTCCAAGGAGGTGGCTCTGAGACAGCCTGCTGGGTTTAAAATCCAGCTCTGATACTTGTGTATTTTTAGGCAGTGTGTCAGTTTTTTTTTTTTTTTTAATTTTTTGACAGGCAGAGTTAGGCAGTGAGAGAGACAGAGTTATAGACAGAGAGACAGAGAGAAAGGTCTTCCTTCCGTTGGTTCACTCCCCTAATGGCCACTATGGCTGGCACTGCGCTGATCTGAACCCAGGAGCCGGGTACTTCTTCCCGGTCTCCCATGCAGGTGCAGGGACCCAAGCACTTGGGCCATCCTCTGCTGCCCTCCCAGGTCACAGCAGAGAGCTGGACTGGAAGAGGAGCAACCAGGACTAGTACCTGGCACCCCAACCAGGACTAGAACCCGGAGTGCCGGCGCTGCAGGTGGAGGATTAGCCAAGTGAGCCATGGCGCCAGCCAGTGTGTCAGTTTTTTCATCTTGAAAATGTGGTTAATAGTTGTACTGACTTCATAAGGTTTTTGTACGAATTGAATGAATATATGTAAACATTTAAAAGAATGCCTGGCATATACTGAAAATTGAAGGTTAACGTTTTTACTTAATTGCAAGGCAGAGATACAGAAATAGAGATATCCCATCTGCTGGTTCGCTCTCCAGATGCCTGCAACAGCCAGGATGGGTGGGAGGCAGCCCCAAACCAGGAGCTGGGAACTCAATCCAGGTCTTCTGTATGGATGGCAGTGACCCAACTACTTGAGCCATCACCTGCTATCTTCCAGGGTGTGCATTAGCAGGAAGCTGGAATCGGGAGCAGAGCAAGGACTTGAATCCAGGCATTCTGGGCATCCCAAGCAGTGTCTTTTTTTTGAAAGTCAGGGTTACACAGAGAGAGGAGAGAGAGAGACAGAGAGGTCTTCCATCCGATGGTTCACTCCCCAGATGGCTATAACGGCCGGAACTGCACTGGTCTGAAGCCAGAAGCCAGGAGCTTCTTCCGGGTCTCCCACATGGGTACAGGGGCCCAAGGACTTGGGCCATCTTCTACTGCTTTCCCAGGCCACAGCAGAGAGCTGGATTGGAAGAGGAGCAGCCAGGTCTTGAAGTGGCGTCCATATGGGATGCCGGCGCTTCAGGCCAGGGCGTTAACCCACTGCGCCACAGCGCCAGTCCCCCAAACAGTGTCTTAACCATTGCACCAAATAGGTACTCCTGAAAGTTAATTTTTAATGTTATCCCAGAGATAAGGCATGGAATTGAATTGGCAGGTGGTGGTTTTTTACTGACTTGTGGCTGAATGAAAGAAATGAATCTAGGACAGTGGTTCTCAACTTTGGATGCACATTAGATTCACGTGGAGAATTAAGAGGCTGAAAACTGGGTCCCACTCTAGAGTGATTCAGACTCTCTGAGGTGATGTGATCCCAGGTGAATCATACGTTCAGTCCAGCTGAGAATCACTGCTTTAGGACTATTTCCAGACTTCTGGCTTGAGTGACATTGTTGTTGTGATGGTGTCATGTGCTAGCATGGAAAGCAGATTAAAAGAAAAGATACTGCTTTGGGGGCCGGCGCTGTGGCGCAGTGGGTTAATGCCCTTGCCTGAAGCGCCAGCATCCCATAGGGTCGCCAGTTCAAGACCTGGCTGCTCCACTTCCAATCCAACTCTCTGCTATGGCCTGGGAAAGCAGTAGAAGATGGCCCAAGTCCTTGGGCCCCTGACCCATGTGGGAGACCCGGAAGAAGCTCCTGGCTCCTGGCTTCGGATCAGCACAGCTCTGGCCTTTGCGGCCATCTGGGGAGTAAACCATCAGATGGAAGACCTCTTTCTCTCTCTCTCTCTCTCTCTCTCTCTCTCTCTCTCTCTGCCTCTCCTCTCTGTGTAACTCTTAAATAAATAAATCTTTAAAAAAATACTGCTTTGAACATAGCATTTTGGGCTTTGTAAAAATCCTGTTAGCATTTATATGCTTTAACTTTTTGTAACTAGGGAATACTGTTTTTAATATTTGTTTCTAGATTGCATATCATGAAGGGCCTCAAGACTATATATGACTTATATATTCTTATGTCTGCCTATTACACTTTGAGTTTCTTTTAGGATATTGTGTGATGCTGTTCTTTTTCTTTAGACTTACCACCTTTCAATGTACCCTGTAATTTACATATTTATTAGATTTGTCTGACTCTTCTGAAATTTCTTTCTTTTTAAAATTTATTCATTCATTTAAAGTCAGAGTTACAGAATGAGAGATGGAGAGAGAGAGAGAGAGAGAGAGAGAGAGAGAGAGAGATCTTCCATCTGCTGGTTCACTCCCCAGATGGCTGCAACAGCCAGAGTTGGGCTGGTCTGAAGCTAGGAGCCAGGATCTTCTTCTGGGTCTCCCACAGGGGTGGCAAGGAACTTGGGCCATCTTCTGCTGCTTTCCCAGGCCATTAGCAGGGAGCTGGATCAGAAGTGGAGTGGCCGGCACTGGAACCAGTGGCCATATGGGATGCTGGTATTGTAGGTAATGGCTTTAGCCCCTACACCACAATGCCTGCCCCCTGAAATTTCTTGATTGCTCTTTCCTGTCTCCAGTCACCATTACCATCACCACCAGAGCAAGGATCTTTGGTATTTTTGTTTACCAATGAATCTTAAATTCCTGGTACACAGTAGATAATATATATTTTATTGAATAAATAAATGAAGCAGGCTGTTTTTGTTTCTTTGTAAGTTCTTGACTCTGTTGCAGAATAAAAATGAGATATTGGAGAAAAAATAAAAAAATGAGATAATGGAAAGCAGAATTCTTTTCTTCCTGTAGTAACTGAGAAATATGAAGTTCTTTACTGCTACAGGTTGTAATACAATACACCTGAACAAGTGATTCTTAATATATCTTAACATGAAATTTTTTTTAATGTTTCGACAGGAACCCCCAAAGCCACCCCTTAATAATTTTAAAGTGGGGATGAAGCTCGAGGCTGTTGACAAAAAGAACCCATTTCTCATCTGTCCTGCTACGATCGGGGGTGTTAGAGGAGATGAAGTTCACATCACATTTGATGGCTGGAGTGGAGCATTTGATTACTGGTGCAAATATGACTCTCGGGATCTTTTTCCAGTTGGATGGTGTTGCCTGACAGGAGATATATTACAGCCACTAGGAAATGGTGGTAAGATAATAAATAGCTACATGTTCTTTTATTTTATTCAAATTAGACCTAACTGCTTTTGTGGTGTTATGGTTAATGTTGGCAATATTGGGGTTTTGTGCCCAGCTAGCATAGCAGGCAGAGCAACAAGAGCCCTTTCCGGGCTAGAGAACTGGAGGTAAAGGAAGGCTATCATTAGAATTCTTTCTTTTCTGAATAAGTAGGTATGAATGGGGCTCAAGTGTTTCAAGTTCCCACAGTTTGAGGCCCTAACTTTGAGAAACATAATGAAGCATAAATAAGGGATGGGTAGAAGATAGAAAAGTCAATTGCAGACAAAAAAGTACAAGGATACTTCAGAAAGTTCATGGAAAATTGGAATTAGTAGTATGAGTTTACTTTGGTGCACAAGTTTTTGAAGTCTATGTGTAGTTTTGTTATAATATGAATTTTCGTGTATTATGAAAAACTTATGGCACTAAAATAAATTCATACTTTTTTTTTTGACAGACAGAGTTAGAGAGAGAGACAGAGAGAAAGGTCTTCCTTTTTCCATTGGTTCACCCCCAAAGTGGCCGCTATGGCGGACGCGTTGTGGCCGGCACACTGCGCCAATCTGAAGCCAGGAACCAAGTGCTTCCTCCTGGTCTCCCATGCCGGTGCAGGGCCCAAGGACCTGGACCATTCTCCACTGCACTCCCGGGCCACAGCGGAGAGCTGGACTGGAAGAGGCGCAACTGGGACAGAACTGGTGCCACAGGTGGAGGATTAGCATAGTGAGCCACAGTGCCAGCATGTGCCCCTCTCTTGCAGTGGGCAAGGCGTGCAACTCTGTGGCCAGATAGTTCAACACCCTCATCCCCTGATGCCTGCCCCACACGGGGAACAGAGTTACACAGAGAGAGACAGAAGGAGAGGCAGAGAGAGAGAGAGATCTTCCATCCACTGGTTCACTCCCCAATTGGCTGCAATGGTCGCAGCTGCACTGATCCAAAGCCAGGAGCCAAGAGCTTCTTCCGGGTTTTCCATGTGGGTGCAGGGGCCCAAGGGCTTGACCATCTTCCACTGCTTTCCCAGGCCATAGCAGAGAGCTGGATTGGAAGTAGAGCAGCCAGGACTTGCACCGGCACCCATATGGGATGCCAGCATTGCAGGTGGCGGCTTTACCCGCTACATCACAGCTCTGGCCCCAAATTCATACTTTGAATTTTTTTTTCTGTGAACTTTTTGAAGTATCCTTGTGTACATATATGTAGGAGAGTTATTAGGTTGGTTCCTTCAGCAACAGTAAGGATTTGAAGGAGAACATATTCAGCATTATAAAATGCACCATAAAAGTCAAGGAAGAGGAGAGCTCATTAGTAAGTATATGGTTACTGGACTTGTTTAAAAAAGCCAGATTTAGGGACTGGCACTGTGGCCTAGTAGGCTAAGCCTCTGCCTGCAGTACCAGCATCCCATTCGGGTACTGGTTCACGTCCTGACTGACCCTCTTCCGATCCAGCTCTTTGCTATGGCTTGGGAAAGCAGTGGAAGACAGCCCAAGTCCTTGGGCCCCTGCACCCATGTGGGAGACCCAGAAGAAGCTCCCGATTCCTGGCTTTGGATGTCCTAGCTCCAGCTGTTGCTGCCATTTAGGGAGTGAACCAGTGGATGGAAGACCTTTCTATTTGTCTCTCCCTCTCTCCATCTGTAACTCTACCTCTGAAAATAAATTAATAATAATAATAAATTTTTAAAAAGCCAGATTTAGAGAGTCAAGGAGTAGGAACTATAATGTTTTTAAAAAATGTGGCTTTCCAATTCTTTTTTTTTCAACTTTTATTTAATAAGTATACATTTCCAAAGTCCAATTCTTTAGATCTGCCTCTTCTGTGCTTAACCAAACTTGACATTTTCCCAATTCAAGAAAAATTTAGAACTCTTACCTTGCTTTATATCCCTTTACCTTCCACTATTTATAATGAAAATTTCTTCAGTATTTCTTGTGTTCACTGAAAAATTCATTAAACACTGTTACAATTTTTCCCACAACCATCAAATATAATTTAGAAAACCCTAGAGGAGAAGGAATATCTCTATTATTTACCCATATTTTTGCCCTTTGAGTTGTTCTTCCCTCCTGATTTTCCAGATTCCTTCTTTTATCATTTTCTCTCTTTTATGGTATGGTAGTGACAAATTATTTTAAGTTTTTCTTGTTGAGAAATGTCTTTATTTTCTCTTTTTGTTTTTTTGTTTTTTGGCCTAAAACAAATGTATTTAAAAACCCACATCAAAGAGAACACATATAAAAATTGATTACATTCTAATTTCTTTCTTCTAATACATTCTTATTTGATATTAAAGAGGAACTCTGGACATGAGTAAAATATATTACTTTGGTAGAGGAATATTTTTCCTTCATTCTTGAAGGTTAGTTGCTGGATATAGAATTCTAGGTTGACATCTCTTTTCTTCTAGCATTTGAAAAATGTGCAGCTTCTTTATGGCTTCCATGGTTTCTAATGAGAAAGTTGCTATTACTTGAATTGTTTTTCTTCTATAGGTACCATTATAATTATCTG
Organism: Sylvilagus floridanus; assembly: GCA_949820135.1. Classification (NCBI taxonomy): domain Eukaryota; kingdom Metazoa; phylum Chordata; class Mammalia; order Lagomorpha; family Leporidae; genus Sylvilagus; species Sylvilagus floridanus. The sequence continues at coordinate 126,267,362 of OX463223.1, forward strand.
TTTTTCCTTGTAGTTCTTTCGGAATTTGTTCATGCTTTTATTTTTGTGTGTCTGTATTATCAGTTGTGTACCACTTTTAAATTGTTATAACTTCCTGGACAATTGAACCTTTTATAGTAACTTTCTTTTATCTGTGGTAGCCTTATTTATGTTAAAGTCTATCTAATATTAATCTAGATATATTAGATTTTATTTGGATGATCTCTTTATTTCTCTAATGTTCAACATTTATCCTTACTTTTTTTTCTTTCTTTCAGATTATAATAGTGGAATACATATACATATTTGTGTATACTTGTAGGTATTTGTACCCACATACTATGTATCATACAGTACAGATGAAGAACAACAACAACAAAAAAACTGTCATGTTAATCAGTGTGCAGTTCCAGTTGTTTGCACTCATAGATGTTATACCTGTGTAATGTATAGGACTAGATCACTCACTGGAAATCAGGAATCATTCACTCTGATAATGATCAGAGCTTACCATTCTTATCATATTATCCAAAGGTTGAAATAACAAAAGAACACATGTAGTCCATTAATTAAAAATTACTGTTACATAGGAAAAAATGACTAGTTGGAATTTTTAGTAGGTACTAAATCTGGTGAAGTGTAGAATGGTTTGAACACACTGGCACATTTCTAAGCTACAGAAAACTTAAAAAACTTAAAAAAGAAAACTTAGTGCCTATGTTTTAAGTGATAAAAGTGGTTGCCCCTAAATTCTTTGGAAGGGATTATTTCCAAATGCCTGTAGTGGTAACAACAAAATAGTATAACAGAAGTGTCCAGGAAGGGAAAAGCCCCCCAACTTGGCAAATGACACAAATATTATTGGCATCTGTCCTTATTTTTTAGGTGCATTTCTTATTGTCTAGTCAGCATCTTGTGCTTCTCCCTTCAATCCCCATTTTATTTGAAAAGCACAGAGACAGAGAGATTTTCTAACAGCTGATTCACTCCCAAGTGCCTGCAACAGCCTGTGCTGGGCCAGACCAAAGCCAGGAGCCTTGAACTCAATCTGGATCTCCCATGTGGGGACAGGGACTCATGTGCTTGAGCCATCATCTGCTGCTTCCCAGAGTGTGCATGAGTAGCAACCTAGAATTGGAAGGGGAGCTAGGACATGAAAGCAGGCACTCTGATATGGCATGCAGGCATCCTATAACCACTACACCAAATGCAAATGCCTGCCCCCAACTTATCTTTTAACTGGAATTTCTATTCTATTTATATTTATTGTAGTTGCAGATATATTTGGCTTTAAGTATACTACCTACCTTATTTTATGTTTTTTTAATTTGACCTGTTTTTTTGTCTTTTTTTTTTTTAAGATTTATTTATTTGAACATTACACATAGGGTGGAGGAAGGAGAGAGGGAGAGGGGATGAGAGTGGGAGAGAGAGAGAGAGAGAGAGAGAGATCTTCTATCTGCTGGTTCACTCCCTAAATGGTCGCAATGGCCAGGGCTGGGCCAGGCCGAAGTCAGGTGCCAGCAGCTTTTTCTGGGTCTCCCACGTGGGTGGCAAGAGCTCAGGAACTTGGCTGTTTTCTGCTGCTTTCCCAGGCTCATTAGTAGGGAGCAAGATTGGAAGTGGAACAGGTGGGACGTGAACTGGTGCACATATGGGATGCCAGCATGGTAGACAGTGACTTTACCTGCTACACCACAGTGCCAGCCCCAGACCTACTTATACTAAATACTAAAATATTTCTTTTACTTTCCATTATTGTACCTTTTTTTTTTTTTTGAGAGGCAGAGATACAGTGTGTACTTCCAGCTGTTGGTTCCCTCCCCAAATGCCCACAATGGCTAGGGTTGGTCTGGCTGGGCCAAAACCAGAGCCTGAGACTCAATCCAGGTCTCCCATGCATGTGCCAAGAACTCAATTACTTGAGCCATCACCACTGCTTCCCAGGGGCTGTGTTAGCAGGAAGCTGGAATCCGGAGCTAGAGCTTGGTATTGTGGGAGACAGGTGTCTTAATCCATTAAGCTAAGCTAAAATGCCTACCCCTCTATTCCTTTTAAAATTTTTTTCCTTTTTTCAAAGGTATATATGCCACTCCTATTTTCTGATCTTTTAATACTCTATAGATTTTAAATGTGCTTCCTTAATCAAAGTCTAAAATTAATATCTTTATTCTGCAGTAGCACAATAAAGGAAACTTAGAATACTCCTCCTCAACTTCATGTTATTACTGTTGTATGTTTTAATTACATTTTTTGTGATCGCATAAGCTATTGTTATTATTGTTTATATAAATATTTGTTGAGATTTACTCACACATAACATGTTCTTTGCCCTTTATTCCTTCTTAGCATCTCAGACCTTTTATCTGGGATTAACTTTCTTCTGTCTGAGGTCCATCCTTCAGAATTCCCTATAGTGAAATTTCCTGTTAGTGGCAATCTTTCAATTTATATTTATCTGAATATGTCACTACTTTAATTCTGTTTTTGAAAGACATTTTCTGTAGGTGTAGAATTTCAGGTTCATATCTGTTCTCTTTCAGCATCCTGAAAATATGTTTCTGTGGCCTTTTTGGTTTCATTATTGCTGTTGAGAATTCAGCTGTCAGTACAACTGTTTCTCTTCTGACTATAATATCCCCTGCCCCACCAATTTAATATTTTCATGTCATCTGTGGTGTTTTGAAGTTTGTCTTGTACTTCCAGGTGTAAATTTCCTTGAATCGTGATGTCTTGGCAAAATCATGCATATACAAATGATAAGTTGTCTTTGACTATTCTGTTATTATTAGGGATTTCAAATGATACAAGTAATTTGAAGTTATTAAGCACTTTTCATTACTGCTTTTTAAAAAATCACTTTTTAATTTTTTTTAAAGATTTATCTATTTATTTGAAAAGCAGAGTTACGGAGAGAGGAGAGACAGAGAGAATCTTCCATCTACTGGTTCACTCCATAAATGGCCACAATGGCCAGGGCTGGGCCATGCTGAAGCCAGGAGCCAAGAGCCAGGAAGTTTCATCCAGATCTCCCACAGACTTGCCATTTCTACTGCTTTCCCAGGCACATTAGCAGAGAGCTGGATCAAAAGTGGAGCAGCCAGGGTCTGGTGCCGTGGCATAGCAGGTAAAGCTGCTGCCTGCAGTGCCAGCATCGCATATGGCTGCAGGTTCGTGTCCAGGCTGCTCCACTTCTTCTTATTCTTTTTTTTTTTTTTTTTAAAGATTTATTTTATTATTTGAAAGACAGAGTTACAGAGAAAGAGAGAGAGAGGTCTTACATCCGCCAGTTAACTCCCCAATGGGCCGCAACGGCTGGAGCTGTGTCAAACTTGAAGTCAAGAGCCAGGAGCTTCTTCCAGGTCTCCGACGTGGGTGAGAGCCCAAGGACTGATCCAGCTCTCTGCTATGGCCTGGGAAAGCAGTACAGGATGGCCCAAGTCCTTGGGCCCCTACACCCACGTGAGAGACCCAGAAGAAGCTCCTGGCTCCTGGCTTTGGATCTGCGCAGCTCCAGCCGTTGCAGCCAATTGGGGAGTGAACCAGTGGATGGAAGACCTCTCTCTCTCTGCCTCTCCTTCTTTCTCTGGGTAACTCTGACTTTCAAATAAATAAATACACAAATCTTAAAAAAAAAAAAAAATGGAGCAGCCAGGATTTGAACTAGTGCTTGTATGGGATTCGGCATTGCAGGTGGAGGCTTAACTTTCTATGCCACAGTGTTGGCCCTGCCTTTTTAAATTTTAATGACTGCTTTCTGAATATGGTAAACAAGGTGCCCCAACCATATTAAGGTAGAATTTTGTAGCAGTTAGAGTAAAAACAAAGATGAGCCCACACATGTCACAGTCTGTTTTATAGATTCCCAGAAGTCTCCAGAAGAACCTTGGGATTTTGAGGAAAGTGTTGTTAGTAATCACTAATTGAGAGAATATAGGAATTATCTTGTTATTTTAAATTTTAACTTATGAATTTTCATTTTATTTGAAAGGCAGAGAGAGAGAGAGAGAGAGAGAGAGAGAGATCTCTTGTCTGCTGGTTTACTCCCCAAATGCCCACAATAGCTGGGACTGGGCTACGATGAAGCCAGGATCCCAAAACTTAAGCTGGGTCTCCCACGTGGGTGGCAGGGACCCAGGTACTTAATCTGTCACCTTTTGTGTCTCATGGTGCTCATTAAGCAGGAAGCTGGAATCCGGAGTAGAGCTGGGACTTGAACCAAAGTACTTTAATATAGCTTCTTAACTGCCTCACCAAATGCCCACCTTCTTTGCTAATTTTTAAATTTTTGTTTTATAGATTACTGGTGAAGTTCAGTCTTTTTTATTTCCATGTATCTTGGCCATTAATATTCCTTTATAATTTGTCTACTAATCACCTTTTCACATTTTTCCTCTTAGAGTGTTTGTTTTCTTACTGATTTGAGTGCTTTCATATATTGTACTTTTCAAGCTTTTGTCATAACACTATAAACTTTTTTCTTAATCTTTTGCTTTTTAATGTTATTTAAGTTTCTCTTTTTTTAAAAAAATATTTATTTATTTGTTTATTTGAGTTTTAGAGGCAAAAGCAGGGAGAGAGAGGTCTGTCTCCCATCTGCTGATTTACTCCCCAAATGGCCACAATGGCAGGAGCTGGGCCAATCTGAAGCCAGGAGCCAGGAGCTTCTTCTAGGTCTCCCATGCAGGTGTGGGGACTCAAGGACTTCGGCCATCTTCTGCTGCTTTCCCAGGTCATAACAGAGAGCTGGATCGGAAGTGGAGCAGCCAGGACTCAAACCAATGCCCATATGGGATGCCAACACCACAGGCGGAGGCTTAACCTACTACACCACAGTGCCGGTCCCTATAGTTTCTTTTTTAACCCTTCAGAAATAGTATATATTTACTTGAATATTAAATAATATAAGTGCTTTAGATCTAATTTCTTTTTTTTTAATTTTTTTTTTTTTAATTTTTTTGACAGGCAGAGTGGACAGTGAGAGAGAGAGACAGAGAGAAAGGTCTTCCTTTGCCGTTGGTTCACCCTCCAATGGCTGCCGCGGTCGGCGCGCTGCGGCCGGCGCACCGCGCTCATCCGATGGCAGGAGCCAGGTGCTAGGTGCTTTTTCCTGGTCTCCCATGGGGTGCAGGGCCCAAGCACTTGGGCCATCCTCCACTGCACTCCTGGGCCACAGCAGAGGGCTGGCCTGGAAGAGGGGCAACCGGGACAGAATCCGGCGCCCCGACCGGGAGTAGAACCCGGTGTGCCGGCGCCGCAAGGCGGAGGATTAGCCTGTTGAGCCACGGCGCCGGCTAGATCTAATTTCAAAAGGCACAAATAGGGGCCATTGCTTTGATGTAGCAGGTAAAGCCGTCACCTGCAGTGCTGATATACCATATGGGTGCTGGTTCGAGTTCTGGCAGCTCTGCTTCCAATCCAACTCTCTGCTAATGTGCCTGTGAAAGCAGCAGAAGATGGCCCAAGTCCTTGGGCCCCTGCATGCGCATGGGAGACCCAGAAGAAGCTCCTGGCTCCTGGCTTCACCGTGGCCCAGCCCTTAGCCATTGCAGCCATCTAGGGCATGAACCAGCAGATGGAAGACTCTCTTTCTGTCTCTCTCTTTCTCTCTGCCTCTTCCTCTCTATAACTTTGACTTTCAAAGTAAATAAATCTTTTTTTAAAGGCACAAGTAATATTAAATGAATTGAATTTCATAAACTAAAAATTATCTTTTTAATTTATTTTGAATATTTATTAAATATACTAGAAATGTTTGTTTTTTAACCTTTATATAATTGCTTTTCAAAAATTCTTAAGAGATACAATGCTTAAAATTTTTTCAAGGGCCTGGCATTGTAGCATAGTTAAGCCACTTGTGATGCTGGCATCTCATATGGGCGCTGGTTCAAGTCCCCACTGCTCCACTTCTGATCCAGCTCCCTGCTCATAGCTTGGGAAAGAAGCAGAAGGTGGCCCAAGTGCTTGGGCCCCTGCACCCATGTGGGAGACCTGGAAGAAACTCCTGGCTCCTGGCTTTGGCTTGGCCCCAGCTGTTGTAGCCATTTGGGCAGTGAACCAGTAGATGAAAGATCTCTCTCTCTCTCTGCCTTTCAAATAACTAAATCTTTTTAAAAATCTTTCAAATAATTAATGACTGAAGACAATTCATTTGCATAGTTTCTTTTTTTAAAGATTTATTTATTTATTTGAAAGGCAGAGTTAGAGAAAAAGAGAGAGACAGAGATTGCATCTGTTGGTTCACTCCCCAGATGGCCACAGTGGCTGGAGCTGGGCCATTCCAAAGCCAGGAGCCAGGAGCTTCCTCTGGATCTCCCACGTGGGTTTAGGGGTCCAGGCACTTGGGCAATGTTCTGCTGATTTCCTAAGCACATTATCAGGGAGCTGGTTTGGAAGTGGAGCAGCTGGGACTTGAACTGGCACCCATATGGGAAGCTGGTGCTGCAGGCAGTGGCTTTTTTCTTAAAGAAATGTGGTGAAGCATTCATAATTGCCACTTGATTTGAGTTTACATTAAAAACTGCTTATTTTTATTTTTATTTCAGCTTTACTGGTTTTCTTTTCAAAAAGAAAAGTTTAATTTAAAACTTTTTCTAGCAATTTTAACTATGTAAATATTATTAGAAACAGTGAAATTCTGAGACTTATCATTGGTAGAAAAATCCACTAGGGAACATACTTGGATAGAAAATTCAGGGCCGGGGCTGTGGCTCACTAGGCTAATCCTCCACCTGTGGCGCCGGCACCCCGGGTTCTAGTCCCGGTTGGGGTGCCGGATTCTGTCCTGTTTGCTGCTCTTCCAGTACAGCTCTCTGCTGTGCAGTGGAGGATGGCCCAAGTGCTTGGGCCCTACACCCACATGGGAGATCAGGAGGAAGCACCTGGCTCCTGGCTTCAGATCAGTGCGCTTGGCGCAGCATCAATTGGGGGGTGAACCAACAGCAAAGGAAGACCTTTCTCTCTGTCTCTCTCTCTCTCTCACTATCCACTCTGCCTGTCAGAAAATTCAGTAAGTAGTGTTCCTTTTTTCCTGTTGTTTATTTAGGTTTTCCTTTCTTGACTCTTGTGATGACCCTACAGTCTTTCAAAGCTTAGTTTCTGATTGGTGCTGTCACAGTTCATCAGACTTACTCACGAGCCCGTATAGGGTATCTGGTGAAAAAGAGGAAGAAAGCATGTGGTGCTGTGTCCCTGGACACTTGGAGAATGACGCTAAGTCACATAAATGAAAATGAGGCTCTTTGCAGATTTTCTTTTTTGCAGAATTTCTGTTTTCAACGTTGTCTCCCTGTCCCTGTATCTTAGTTCTCTTTAAATAATTGATAGAAATTTATGACTACCCTATAAGCTATTGTTTTTATTTTTCCCATTCTGCCTTTCCCATGTCTCCAGCACATATATTATAGGTCATTTCGTTAAAATAATACATGATGAGGGAGCCAGGCAAGATAGTCCAGCAGTTTAGAGTCAGAAGTGGAACTACTTTTATTTAAAAAATTTTTTTTTGTTTATTTGAAAGAGTTACAGAGAAAAGGAGAGACAGAGAACTTTCATCTTCTGGTTCACTCCCCAAATGGCCTGCTCTTATTTTGAAGGCTTATATTTAAAATGATTTTTTCTTTTTTTCTTTTTCTTGTCTTTTTTGAGAATGTTTATAAACAAATACATTACTATTTTGTTTCCATAATTGATTTGTCAGCATAATGTGTATTTTTAATGTTTTGAGAAATTGAAGTAATTCAGAAGCAGAAAGTTTGCCTCACACTAATTTTTCTAATATTATGGGATAGTCAACGTTTTTAAAAATAATAACATTGTAAACCATTCCTACCTTGTTTTAAAGGTACTTAAATACTTTTAAAATACTCTATATAAATTAAAATTTGAATTTATATAACTTGTAAGTTAGTAAATTTGTTCTATTTAACTTTAGATTCTTACATAATTGGTTATAAAGTATGACCCACACTGGTGTGAAGTATCATCATGTAGCCTAATTCTTCAGGCAGTTGTGACACTACAGCCCAGGAAGGAGGGCAGGCAGTAGCTTCCAGATGCTTTGAGTATATAGAGTTACAGGATCCCAAGAGTATAGAGAAATTCCTCTTGTCTACTGGGCACTGTGGTGGAGGAGGAAATTGAGAATCAAGAAGGTGCAGCCAAGCATTCTTAGAATCCTGGCACACAGTAGGCTTTCAGTGACTATCCTAACATTTTTCTTAATAAAAACCTTCAGTTGAACCTCTTTTTGTTTGATTATTGTTTATAACTCTTGCCTATTTTCTTGCTGGACTATGGTCTTTTAATTTGTTGAACTCTTTAATAGATCCTTTAAGCCTTTGACTATAATGTAAATTAAAAATTTTCCATCTAAAAAAAAACTCCTTTCAGTTTATTGCCCCTCCGGCCACCTCTCATGGAAATATTTTTATATTAGAAATGAAACTCATTGCTAACAGGATATTTCCTTTACTCCTTTGTAAAACATTTCTCATAATGAATATTTGATAGAACTGGTATATTATATATTTTTTTGCTGGTTCAGACATAAATTGTGTGAGTAGGAACTTTCTTCTTAAGGTTAAATAAAAAAAACCCTCTTAAACATAATTATCTTGGGTACTGTTAGTTGCTTTGAATGCTGGTTTATTTTATGTTTGCATATGGGTGCAGGTGTATGAGGGGTTAGTTTTTTCTTAGTTAGAATTTTAAGAGTCTGGGTTTTAGAATCTAAAGTTTGGATCTTTTAAAAACAGTAACTGGTCACTTTATAAAATAGAAGTCTTATTTTGAAGAGCTATCCCCATGTAGCATTCTTAACCATTTCAAGGTTTGTCTTTTGGGAAGTATTTCTTAACTTTCATTGAAGAAACAAGAATTAACTCTTTTCCCTACATCTACCTCATTTGTATTTTGTAAAAACAAAATTAGAATTTATGAGTGCTCTTTGTTTAGACATGCACAGAGGAGTATGAAGTTTATACTTCACATCTCTAACTTTTACAGTTTTCATTTTTAAAACATATCTTTACTAATTGCTTTTCATGTTTCTGTAGAACTGTGAATGTTCAGTAAAACAACATACCACAGCACATTTTTTTTCCTGTGTTAACAGAGGGTCAGAAATGGCAGAGGTGCATATAACTAAGACTGTAAGAAGTTCAAGGTGTGTTAGTCTCACTAGAATGCTTCTGAATAAACACTTAAGTGTTCTTTTAGAATGTTGCCTTCAAAGTAGTCTAAAATAAAATGCGTAGAGATAGACTTAGTATATTTAGTACTCTTCTTGTTGAGTATAAAGGAAATGGTAGAAATGCTGTCAACTCAAATGATTTACTCAAAAGCCATGAAATTTAAAACAGCTGATATTTTTCATATGAACAGCTTGGAACAAATGTTTTGCTTGTGCAAATGAGATGGCTATTATTATGCAAAGAAGTATCTTGGAAAAAAATGTCCTTTCTCTGTTTAAAGTATTTCAGCTAAATACTGCAATAATTGCAAGCAGAGCCTAGAGATTTTTCTTTCTTGGTTCTCTTTGGTAATATATTTTAACAAGTTCTCTTGGGACTATTAAAATGCCTTGGTTTTTTAGGATATGTGGTCCAGTGGGGATAACTTTGCCTACAGAGGCAATAGGTTGGCAGTTAGATTTTTGCATGTCTTCTTATTTCTTGCCACATTCTTTGACCCAGAGTAACCTCTAGTCCTTCGCGGAAGGCAGGAGTAAAGGAAGTTTGAGCAGGTGACTGATGATCACTGTCTCTGCAGCCTACAGACAATATGCGAATTACTTTAGCAGTCCCCTTAGTCTCCTCCTCTCCCTCCTCCCCCTCTTAAACCAACACATGCAAATAGCCCCATTCCCATTTGCTAGACATTCAGCCTTGCTCCGGCAACATGGGCTTTGTTGTTGACTGGCTTTCTCCAGAAAGGCAGTTTTATTCCTGGGAAGGAGCAGGCTATCAAGTGGAACCTAAATCATCTTAATAGTAAATAGTTGCTTCTCTGGAATATTTTTAAAGGTAGGAATTGCCACAAAGGTTTCTTTATATTGTGGTTGAAGGGTGGTTAAAGAAATCATTGTCTGCTTTGTTAGCTTTTGTATATTAAATGTCTCAGTAATTTTTATTATCTCAAAAATTCTCTATTCTAATATTACTTGTTGAGATTGTTGGCACTGTTATTTGAATATTCACTTCTCAGAATTGTTTTATGGTACAGAGGAAAGTCAGCCTTTGGTTTTCTTCCACCATAAAACATTTTTTAAAAGGAATGATTCTATTTTCAGTCAAATTTAATCATTTACACCTCTAGTTTGTAATGAACGTGTCAATTTTTTTCCTGTGGATTTTAAGAATACGACAATAATTTCTCACTGGTATTAGTAGAGACTTAGTAAAAATAATTTTATTATATAGAAATGTAGATAACATTTTACTGGTCAAGTATATCAATACATTTAATCCGTTGTGGAAATTGTAGCAGTGACTGCTATGATTTTTTTAACAGTAGCATAATGGACTTCACTCTGTAGAAACCAGGTTTAAGAATTGAGTGACCTTTAAAAACTCAGTGTTGTTAGATTGATTAGCAATTGACTGAAAACAATGGGAATTTCTTTTTTGTGTGACTTTCTTCTAAAGTATTAAATGTTACGGAGATTTTCTGTTTCTTTAATAATGTCATTATAACCCAAATCTTGGTTTCTTTTGAAGTAAGCATATTTGAGTTGCAATTGTGAAATAACCTGGTCTTCATAGGAAGCAACTTCCATGAGGTTGAAGGGAATTGTTTGTAAATTGTTTGTTGTCCACAAGTAGAAAACAAATATGTTTCTAAAACAAAACACCTAAAGCCCTTCTAAATTATAATTGTGATTTCCAGCTTCTTCTTGCGTTTTTATGATTTCCTTTCTAGTCTGCATACTTAGGAGATCTAAATATTTAACTAACAGTGTAGGAAAGCTGTAAATTGTACTAAGTTCACTTTAAAAAAAAAGATTTATTTATTTATTTGAAAGGTGGAGTTACAGAGGCAGAGAGAGAGAGAGAGAGGAGAGAGATGACTCCCCAAATGGTGCAACACCCAGAGCTGGGCCGATTTGAAGCCAGGAGCCTGAAGTTCCTTCCAGGTCTCCCACATGGGTGTTTGGGCCCCAAGAACTTAGGCCATCTTCTACTGCTTTCTCAGGCCAAAGCAGAGAGCTGGATTGGAAGTGGAGTAGCCAAGACTTGAACTGGTGCCCATATGGGATGCCAGAACTGCAGGTGGCGGCTTTAACTGCTAAGCCACAGTGTCAGCCCAACTTTACTTATTTTAATAATAAAATAAGCCATTAATCCAGAGCTCCCTCTGGGTCTCCCACATGGGTAGCTCTTCCAATCCAGCTCTCTGCTATGGCCCGGGAAAGCAGTGGAGGATGGCCCAAGTGCTTGGGCCCTTGCACCCGTGTGAGAGACCTGGAAGAAGCTCCTGGCTTTGGATCGGCACAGCTCCGGCTGTTGTGGCCAGTTGGGTAGTGAACGAGCAGATAGAAGACCTCTCTCTCTGCCTCTCCTTCTGTGTGTAACTCTGACTTTCAAATAAATAAATAAATCTTTATTTAAAAAAAAAAGCTGCCAGAAAATATATAATAGCACTTACCCAATGGAGGTGCTCTGTCAAGCTCCAAAGCAAGCTATTTTAAAGTGAGATCTTTTCTGAATGAATGGTATATTTGTTTTGGGAGGCACTTACCTTTTATTGTATGTTTATTTTGAATGCTGTAAAACCTGGTTCTTGGTGTTGAGATGGAAATTTGCATAGGGCATCAAGGAGACTCAGGAAGGAATTACACAGAATTTTATTATTTGGTCCCATCTATTTACATATTCTTACTCTGTTATTCTAGTAATTAATAGACTTATAATGTGGTCTGATTGTAAATATTTTAATTGGAGAGATTTAAATTTCACAAGAAAATTTTAAAAGTCAAGAAATTTGTCAGGAGGTACTTTTCCAATATTTGATACAATTTTTTTCCTTGAAGGTATATTTATGGGGCTGGCATTGTGACGTAGTGGGTTAAGCCATTGTCTGCAACACCAGCATCCCAGGTGGGTGCCAGTTTGAGTTCTGGCTGCTCCACTTCCAATCCAGCTCCCTGCTGATGTGCTTAGGAAAGCAGAGGAGGATGGCCTAAGTCCTTGGGCCCCTCTACCTACTTGGGAGATCCAGATGGAGTTCTAGGCTCCTGGCTTTGACCTGGCCCAGCCCTAGCTGTTGTGATCAGTTGAGGAGGGGATGGAAGATCTCTCACTTTCTGTCACTCACTCTCTCTCTCTCTCTGTAACTCTGCCTTTCAAATAAATAATCTTAAAAAATATATTTAGACAAGAGAACTGAATGTTCAATTACTTTGAGTAATTACTTTGAGATGTAATGCAAGAATGTTACTATGTCTTAGTAAAGTTGAGGGGAAAAAAACTAAAGCACTTAAACACTCAGTTTATTTAGTTTTTTTTTTAACTTTTATTTAGTAAATATAAATTTCCAAAGTACAGTTTATGGATTACAATGGCTTTCCCCCCATAACTTCCCTCCCATCCGTACCCCTCCCATCTCCTGCTCCCTCTCCCATTCCATTCACATCATGATTCATTTTCAATTATCTTTATATACAGAAGATCAATTTAGTATATATTAAGTAAAGGTTTCATCAGTTTGCACCCACAGAGAACATAAAGTGTAAAATACTGTTTCAGTACTAGTTATAGCATTACTTCACATTGGACAACACATTAAGGACAGAGATCCTACATGAGGAGTAAGTACACAGTGACTCCTGTTGTTGACTTAACAATTTGATGATCTTGTTTATGGTGTCAGTAATCTCCCTAGGCTCTAGTCATGAGTTGCCAAGGCTATGGAAGCCTTTCGAGTTCGCCGACTTCGATCTTATTTAGACAAGGTCATAGTCAAAGTGGAAATTCTCTCCTCCCTTCAGATAAAGGTACCTCCTTCTTTGATGGCCTGTTCTTTGTACTGGGATCTCACTCACAGAGATCTTTCATTTAGTTTTTTTTTTTTTTTTTTTTTGCCAGAGTTTCTTGGCTTTCCATGCCTAAAATATTCTCATGGGCTCTTGAGCCAGATCCAAATGCCTTAAGGGCTGATTCTGAGGCCAGAGTGCTGTTTAGGACATCTGCCATTCTCTGAGTCTGCTGTGTATCCCGCTTCCCATGTTGGATCGTTCTCTCCCTTTTTTATTCTATCAGTTAGTATTAACAGACACTAGTCTTGTTTGTGTGATCCCTTTGACTCTTAGACCTATCAGTATGGTCAATTGTGACCTGAAATTGATCACTTGGACTAGTGAGATGGCCTTGGTACATGCCACCTTGATGGGATTGTATTGGAATCCCCTGGCACATTTCTAACTCCACCATTTGGGGCAAGTCCAATTGAGCATGTCCAAAATTGTACCTCTCCTCCCTCTCTTATTCCCACTCTTATATTTAACAGGGATCACTTTTCAGTGATGGCCCAGGTGCATGGGCCCCTGCACCCACATGAGAGACCCGGAGGAACTTCCTGGCTCTTGGCTCCTGGCTCCTGGCTCCTGGCTCCTGGCTTCCCATTGGCCCAGTTCCAACCATTGTATGGCCATTTGGGGAGTGAAGCAGCAGATAGAAGATCTTTCTCTCCCTCTCTCAATCTCTCTGTCTCTCTCTAACTCTGCCTTTCAGATAGTTAAGTAAATCTTTTTTTTTTTTAAAGTGAACACTTTAGGGACATTTAGTATATTTGCAGTGTTGTGGAACTACTACTTCTGTCTAGTTCCAAAACATTTTCATCACCCTGGCAGGAAAACCCATACCCATTAACCAGTTGTTCCCCATTTCCTCCTCCCCTGCCCATCTGTATTCTGTCTCTGTGGATACCTGTTTACCTATTCAAATATTTAATTAGTGGAATCGTATATTATGTGATTTTTCTTGGTATTTTGGTAGTGAGTAGAAGGAGGAAATTCACTGAAGGGCTTGAAAGTACACCAGGACAAGGGGAAAAATTTCAAAATAAGGCATAAGTGAAGGCTGAAAGAGCAAAGAATTGAGGATCAAGTAATTAAATATCATGAAGATAGAGGCGATAATTGAAACCTTAATTTCCAAGAGTAATCAAAGGTAGTTGTTAAGACATAAATAAAAGAAGATTGGACTTAGAAAAGTACAGAGAGAACTCTTCATTTGATAGAAAAGAGATAAGAACAACTGAAAATAAAAGTACTTTAAGCTAAATGGAGAAATGGGATGGGTAAGGTTACTCCCAAAAAGTACCTTTAATCTTCACAAAAAGTTGAAGCTTGGGTCATTTACTGAATGGAGTAAGTGAAAGGGAATGGGCTTTTTTTTTTTTTTTTAAGATTTATTTATTTTTCAGCGCTGGTGCTGTGGCGCAGTGGGTTAAAGCCCCCTGGCCTGAAGCGTCAGCATCCCATATGGGTGCCAGTTCTAGGCCCGGCTGCTCCTCTTCTGATCCAGCTCTCTGCTATGGCCTGGGAGAGCAGTAGAAGATGGCCCACGTCCTTCCCTGCACCCACATGGGAGACCCAGAGGAAGCTCCTGGCTCCTGCATTTGGATCGGCGCAGCTCCAGCCATTGCGGCCATCTGGAGAGTGAATCAGCAGATGGAAGACCTCTCTCTCTGTCTCTACCTCTCTCTGCAACTCTTTCAAATAAATAAAATAAATCTTTTTTTTTATTTAAAGGCATATTTACAGAGAGAGAGAGGGAGAGACACAGAGAGAGAAAGAGATCTTCCATCTACTGGTTCACTCCCTAAATGGCTGCAACAGCCTGGGGTTGGGCCAGGCCGAAGACTAGAGCCAGGAGATTCATCCTGGTATTCAACGTGGGTTCAGGAGCCCAAGCACTTGTGGCATCTTGTGCTGTGTTTCCCAGGTGCATTAGCAGGGAGCTGGATTGGAAGTGGAACAGCCATATGGATGCCAGTGCTACAGGCAATAGCTTAACTCACTATACCACAGCACTGACCCCTAGATGGGAACTTAAACAGGGAGAATGTTCTGCCTTGGAAACCTTGAAATTGGCAAGTCACATTAATGACTGTCCACTTGATATTAGTGTAGATCCAAAATTCTAAAACACAAATTGGTAAACAGGCTGAGTGTTATATCCAGTCCATATAGCTTGTGAGATACCAATGGTTTTTATCTTCTTAGTTGTTAAAAAAATCAAAAGCAAACAAAGAAGAATGTGAGACAGAGGCTGTATGTAACCTTTGAAGCCTGAAATATTTACTGTCTGACCCTTTACAGAAAGATATTGCTAATCCTTGTTTTTTAGTTCAGGACCAGAGAAAGACAACAGTAGTATGACTCAGGTAGAAACTGACATGCTGGTCATAATCAAAGATCAAGGGTTGATAAAGGAATGGATGCTAGTTAGAAGTGTGTTGGTGGAAGGTTGGTGGAAATGGACATTTAGGTTCATGTTGAGTAGAGAATAAAGCCAGCAGAAAGTTATTGGATCAGATGACATTGGAGGGGCTTGAGGCTAGATGTCATGAAGAGAAAGCAAAGGGCAGTCATTGGTTTTGAAGCAAAGATGACAGAAAAAGAAGTTTGAGGTGGAAAAATGACACATGATTTGTTGTCTTGAAGATAGAAGAGTTCTACGAATTTCCAAGTACATCTAACCTTTTCAGAGACCTGAAATGTTAATGGTAAAGTCAGGATGATGACTCATCAACAGCGTGATGATCAAGTTCCTGAAAATGATGGTGGGGAGATTGTGTAAGAAGAAATAATGTGAATTAGGTACCGGACTTTTTGAAAAAGAAAAAAAAAAGTGAGGCTGGAGTATGAGGTAGATGATGGTAATGAGATAAGAAAAGGCTGGTGTTAGGGGGAAAATTATGATGGTGGTTAAGTGGTCTTGTGTTTGTCCTGGCAGCCAATAGTTGGGTGTTCCCTCCACTGTGGTTTGGTAAGTAGCAGAAAATAGATAAGAAAAGCTTCAGAAAAGATGCAGTTTTCTTTCTCACAGATCGGATAGTCCATTGACTACGGGAGGAACAAAGCAGTAGATTAATGTCAAAATGTAAAATGAAACCCTTGAAATAAAAGTAATAGTCTTTTTTTGCATATATTTATAAGTGTTTCATTTATACAGCTCTTCCTGTAAAGAATTTTTATTTGGCACCAGTACTTTTCATTATATAAAATTTATTTTTGGTAATAATTAAGTTATTAAGGGATTGATGCTAAAAATATCTTTTTGTTTGTGAATATGGATGAAAGTAACCAGGTAGGTAACCTGCATTCAGAATATTTAAATTGTCTGGATTGGACTACTGGGTAACTAGTAGCTACAAATCACTTGGGCATGATAGTGGCCTTTATATGGCAACATTAATATAGAGTCTGTATTATAGTATATGAAATTTTATTTAGGTTTGAAATTCTATTAATTTCATTTTTTTGAAAGGTAGAGAGAGAGACAGACAGACAGAGACAGGGACAGGCAGATAGAGATAGATCTTCTATCTACTAGTTCACTCCCCAAATGCCCACAACACCTAGGTTTGGGCCAGGGCAAAGCCAAGAGCCAGGGACTCAGTCTGGGTTGTCCACAGAGGAGGAATCCAAGTACTTGAGCCATCACCACTGTCTCCCAGGGTGTGCATTAGCAGGATTCTGGAATTGGAAGTGGAGCTAGGACTTGAGTCCAGGCACTCTAGAAATGGAATTAAAATCTATGTGAGATTTTATATTATTTCATTGTACTATTCATTTTCTATGAACTTTTTGAAGACTTTTCATGTGGTTGGATTTCACAAATTTTTGTGCCAGAAAATCTTACCTGTTTTTAAGATTTTTAGAATTCATTTGAAAGTCAGAGTTAGAGGGAGAGACAAAGATCTTCCAATTGCTGGTTTAGTCCCCAGATAGCTGCAATGGCCAGAGCTGGGCCAGGCTGAACCAGGAACCAGGAGCTTCATACCGGTCTTTCACGTGGGTAGCAGGGGGCCCAAACAGGCCATCTTCTGCTGCTTTTCTCAGGTTATTAGCAGGGAGCTGGATTGAAAGTGGAACAACTGGGACTGAACCAGAACCCAGTGCCTATATGGGATGCTGGCATCACAGGCAGTGATTTTACCTGCTATGGCATAGCGCTGGCCCCAGAAAACCTTATCTTTTAATTGAATCTTTTCATGAATTTTTAAAAACATCCTCAATAATGCATTTTAGCCTTAAATAAATATATATAATTTTGGGGCAGGTGTTTAGCATAGCAGTTAAGATGCCAATTAAAACACCTACATCCCATTTAGGAGTACCTGGGTTTGATCCCTGGCTCTAGCTCCTGATTCCAGCTTCCTGCAGACCCTGGAAGACAATAGTGGTGACTTATGTAACTGTGTTCCTGTCACCCACTTGGAAGACCTGGATTGAGTTCCAGCTTCAGCTTTTTCAGGCATTTGGGGAGTGAACTGATGGATGGAGAAGTTCTTTCTTGCGCTTGCTCTCTGTTTCTCTGACTCTCAAAAAATTAAAATATATAGATATTTATAATTTTTATTTTTCAACTATACTTCAATAAAATTAAATAATCAGGAACTAGGGCAGTCCTTGGCCCCTGAAAGATAAAGCAGGAACACTTTGCTGTGTTTTTCTATCTCTCTATATATATATACAAGATGAATCCTATATGTGGTGTAATTTGATAGTGTTGTCTAAAGGAAACAGTCTTTTCTGTGCTAAGGAAAAATATGAGAAGCAGGTAAAAGGTAAATTGCCAGAAGTTTTCACTTTGCTAAGTCAAAGTTACTCGTTTCCCCTATAAAAGCCTCTTTATTTTTCTGGATAATTAGGCTATTTCCTGGTAATATGAAATCTAAAATACCTGCAACTTCATTTTAAATGTTGCCTTTATTTTAAGTAATTTTCAACAAACAACCTTTGGGAATGGTTTTAGAGATAAACTTCTTTTGAGTCGTAAGAAGATAATACCTTAATTATGTCATTTATTTTGTTGTGTTTTTTTCCTTAGTTCCTGTTGTAAAGAACACAGCAAAAACACAGTCTTCCCCTTCCAAAGCAACTGAGCGTTCAATGCAGTCTCCTCAGAACACTGCTCCAGGATTGCCAGCACAGCAGGTCAAGAAACCAGGTCGAACTAAATCATCTGGAAATACTTCAGCTCCCAAGAAGGGTAGTTCTGGTAAAAATCCCACACCAAAGAAAAAAGGTGTAAACTCAGGAAAAAAGGTTAGTTGTATCTCCTGCTAATATGTATTATAAGTCTCTATAGTACCTTATTATTTTTTTTAATTTAAAGATTTATTTATTTATTTGAAAGGCAGCATTAAAGAGGAGAGACAGAGTTCTTCCAACTTCTACTTCACTTCCCAAATTGCTGCAATGTCCGGGGCTGGGCCAGGCCAAAGCCTGGAGCCAGGAGCTGCTTCTGGATCTCCCACGTGGTTGCAGGGGCCCAAGCACTTGGGCCATCTTCCCCTGCTTTCCCAGGCACATGAGCAGGGAGCTAGATCGAAAATGGAGCAGCCAGGACTTGAACTGGTACTCATACAGGATGTCAGCATCCCAGGTAGTGACTACAATGTCAGCCCCAGGATGATATCTTTTAAAATGTTGAAAAGAAAAAAAAAGTCAACCTGAAGTTTTTATGTCCATCATAAATACTCTTCAATAGGCTAATCCTCCGCCTGTGGTGCAGGCACACCGGGTTCTAGTCCCGGTCGGGGCGCCGGATTCTGTCCCGGTTGCCCCTCTTCCAGGCCAGCTCTCTGCTGTGGCCCAGGAGTGCAGTGGAGGATGGCCCAAGTGCTTGGGCCCTGTACCACATGGGAGACCAGGAGAAGCACCTGGCTCTTGGCTTTGGATCAGCGTGGTGTGCCGGCTGTAGCGGCCATTGGGGGGGGGGGGTGTGAACCAACAGCAAAGGAAGAAAGACCTTTCTCTCTGTCTCTTTCACTGTCCACTCTGCCTGTCAAAAAAAAAACAAAACAAAACAAAAAAAAGAATGAAGGTGAACTCTGAATATATGTAATTTTTGTCAAGTATACATCAGTAAACCAAAAGAGACTTCTTAGAGTTTATAATTTTCTTCATATAAGGTTTATACTCATTTAGTTTATTATTTCTGTATATCATGATTTTGTTTATATTCTAAAGGAATATTTCCCCCATTATGTTTTGCTATGAAACAAAAGATATAGATAATAACTTTTTTTTTTTTTGACAGGCAGAGTGGACAGTGAGAGAGAGAGACAGAGAGAAAGGTCTTCCTTTTGCCGTTGGTTCACCCTCCAATGGCTGCCGCGGTCGGCGCGCTGCGGCCGGCACACCGCGCTCATCTGATGGCAGGAGCCAGGTGCTAGGTGCTTTTTCCTGGTCTCCCATGCGGGTGCAGGGCCCAAGCACTTGGGCCATCCTCCACTGCACTCCAGGGCCACAGCAGAGGGCTGGCCTGGAAGAGGGGCAACCGGGACAGAATCCGGCGCCCAGACCGGGACTAGAACCCGGTGTGCCGGCGCTGCAAGGCGGAGGATTAGCCTGTTGAGCCACGGCGCCGGCGATAATAACTTTTAAAAATAGAAGATGAATTAGGGGCCGGTGCCATGGCTTATTTGGTTAATCCTCCACCTGTGGCGCTGGCATCCCATGTGGGTGCCAGGTTCTAGTACCGGTTGTTCCTCTTCAGTCCAGCTCTCTGCTGTGGCCCGGGAAGGCAGTGGAGGATGGCCCAAGTGTTTCGCATGGGAGACCAGAAAGAAGCACCTGGCTCCTGGCTTCAGATCGGCATAGCTCTGACCGTGGCGGCCATTTGAGGGGGTGAACCAATGGAGGGAAAACCTTTCTCTCTGTCTCTCTCTCTCACTGTCTAACTCTATCTGTCCAAAAAAAAAAAAAAAAAGGTGAATTAAAGATATTTTCAAATAAAAATATACTTAAAGAATCTATCATTGGCAAACCAGCACTGCTAGCAGGAAGTTTATCAGGCTGAAGGAAAATGAGACTAGATGGAAACTCATAGCCCCAAAAAGGAGTTAATAGCTTCAAAGTTGGTATAAATTCTGGGTAAATGCAAGTAGCTTTTCTCTTTCTCTCAATTTTTTTCTAATAATGTGACTATTTTTAGCAATAATTATAGTCTTTTTTTATAAGCATCTGGAATTAAAGATTTATTTATTTGAAAGTCAGAGTTACACAGAGAGAAGGAGAGGCAGAGAGAGAGAGAGAGAGAGAGAGAGGTCGGTCGGTCGGTCAGTCGGTCTTCCATCCGCTGGTTCACTCCCCGTTGGCTGCAATGGCCAGAGCTGTGCTTATCCAAAGCCAGGAGTGAGGAGCTTCTTCCAGGTCTCCCACGTGGGTGCAGGGGTCCAAGGACTTGGGACATCTTTTACTGCTTTCCCAGGCCATAGCAGAGAGCTGGATCAGAAGTGGAACAGCTGGGACTCGAACCGGCACCCGTATGGGATACTGGCACTGTAGGCAGCGGCTTCACCTCCTACACCACAACGCTGGCCCTGTGGAATTCTCATTTATTGACAATTCTAGGTATATATACACATACTTACTTGTATGTGTCTGTGCAACTTATATACACGATAATTTCATTATCACCCAACTTTTGTTAACATGTATCACTGATTATTATCTGCTATGGAAAAAGTACAGGTTATGATGCTCAAAGCTCACATTGCAGTATTTGTGGTGTAGAAATGTCAAATTTTTTTTAATTTTATAAAATTTAATCAAATGTTTTTATTATTTGAAATGGAAACGGATACACAATAATGTAAATGTATGGATTTAGTCATCAATAAAATTTAAGAAAAGCATAAAATCAGATATTCATTTTTAGGTTGTTTTTTAAAGATTTTATTTATTTATTTGAGAGGTAGAGTTACAGACAGTGAGAGAGAGAGACAGAGAGAAAGGTCTTCCTTCCATTGGTTCACTCCCCTAATGGCTACAACGACCGGAACTGTGCCGATCGGAAGCCAGGAGCCAGGTGCTTTTTCCCGGTCTCCTACATTGGTGCAGGGGCCCCAAGTACTTGGGCCATCTTCTATTGCTTTCCCAGGCCACAGCAGAGAGCTG
Source organism: Sylvilagus floridanus (assembly GCA_949820135.1). NCBI lineage: Eukaryota > Metazoa > Chordata > Mammalia > Lagomorpha > Leporidae > Sylvilagus > Sylvilagus floridanus. The sequence goes on from OX463223.1 coordinate 126,288,477, forward strand.
AATTGGAAGGGGAGCAACCGGTACTAGAACCGTATGGGATGCCAGCACCACAGGCGGAGGATTAACCTAATGTACCACGGCACTGGCCCCTCATTTTTTAGTTTTATGATAATATGCTAATATTGAGGGAGTGTCTACTGTATATTGTGATTGTAACTCTCCTATTTGTTTATTTTCATGACTCTGTTGTCTTACATTAACATGTTGAATGGGTACTGACTGCAGTTTTGTTCTTTAATTTTCTTTAAGGTCTACAGATTTCATGTATTTTATATATACAGATTCAGAAACATAGTGATACTTTTCTAAGATTTTATGTTATACATAGATATAATACATAAAACCATACTGTATAAAGGCCTGAGATGAGGCCTATGGATCTCTACCATTCCAAGGGTTCAGCATTTTAAGTTGACTGTGGAAAGTTAAAGATGTCCATAGTAATCCCCAGAACATATTTAAAAAAAAATATTGGGGCTGGCGCCATGGCTCAATAGGCTAATCCTCCGCCCTCGCCGCCAGCTCCCTGGGTTCTAGTCCTGGTTGGATCAGCACGGTGCCAACCAACGGAAAAGGAAGACCTTTCTCTCTGTTTCTCTCTTTCACTCTCCACTCTGCATGTCAAAAAAAATATATATATATATATATATATATATATATATATATATATATATATATTGGGACCAGCTCTGTGGTATAGTGGGCTAAGCCTCTTCCTGTGGCCCCAGCATCCCATATGGGTGCTGGTTTGTGTCCCAGCTACTCCTCTTCTGACTCAGCTCTCTACTTATAGCTTGGGAAACAGTGGAGGATGGCCCAAGTGTTTGGGCCTCTGCACCCATGTGGGAGACTGGAAGAAACTCCTGACTCCTGGCTTCCGATCAACCCAGCTCTGGCCCTCATAGCCATTTGGGGAGTGAACCAGCGGATGAAAGACCTTTCTCTCTTCCTCTCTCTCTCTGTAATTCTGCCTTTCATAAATAAATAAAATCTTTAAAAAGAAAAAAGGACCAAGAAGTATAGGTTAAAAAACCAGTAAGAAAATAAATTAAAATGGAAATCTAAGGAATATCCAAATACTTCAAAAAGAAAGGAAGAATCAAAACACAGAAGAGATAAATAGAAAACAAATAATGGTAGAACTAGGCCCAAATGTATTAATAATCACATTCAAAGTTATTAAACTAAACCTTCCAATTAAAAGATTATGAAATGATTTTTTAAAAAGACCCAAATACATCCAATGTATAAGAAATGTCCTCTAAATATAAAGGCCTATAATCTTCTCAGGTTTATTGGTGCTGATTGAATTTAAGTGTTTTGTTTTGTTTTGTTTTGACAGGCAGAGTGAACAGTGAGAGAAAGAGACAGACAGAAAAGTCTTCCTTTGCTGTTGGTTCACCCTCCAATGGCCACTGCGGCTAGTGCGCTGCGACCAGCGCACCGCGTTGATCCGATGGCAGGAGCCAGGTGCTTCTCCTGGTCTCCCATGTGGTACAGGGCCCAAGCACTTGGGCCATCCTCCACTGCACTCCTGGGCCACAGCAGAGAGCTGGCCTGGAAGAGGGGCAACCAGGACAGAATCCGGTGCCCCGACCGGGACTAGAACCCGGTGTGCCTGCACCGCAAGGCGGAAGATTAGCCTAGTGAGCCGCAGCGCCAGCCGGTGCTGATTGAATTTAATTTCATAGGTATTGCCTTAAACATTTCTGAGTTTAGCCATCTGATACCAGTATCTATAGTGTTTCTACTGATGTTTACAATATGAAACAAAATAACACCCCTTTATTTAAAAAATATTGATACTGATATTTTTATCTAATCATTGAAAATTTATAAACTGAAAGTAAATAAAACTAAATGTTGTATTTCAAATATGTAATTATAAACACTGAAAAATCAAGCAGATTAATGCAAATCATAGCAGATGAGATTTTTTAAATGAAAAATAAATAAAAATTAATAGTGAAATTTAAAATGAAATAATATACTATTTTAAGTACATTTTTAAATTAACATGCACATATATTTTACAGTTGCTGAAAACTTTTTGTGATTAGTTGGTTTAATGGTTAAAGGTATGAGATAACTCTACATCGTTTCTTTTGGCTCCTTTATATTCCAATTCCAATGCTAATTTAATAATTTTGAAGATATCTTTTTGAAAACATTGCTTTTGTAGTGGTATGGAATGGGAAGGGACAATACTCTAATATTTTTCTGATAATTATATTTTTGTTTCAAAGACAGCATTTCAGTTCACTTTCTTTAGCTTCATTATCTTATGAAAAGATGAAAATTCTCATAAAGTTACCCATATCCATATTTTAGTACTACCATGCCCTTTGTTTAGTTATTCAGAGAATCTTTGAACAAGAGTAAAAATTATTCTTTTGTCAACTGTCACTTTTTCCCACCTAAGCTTAAGGATTCTAGAAGTATAGAGGCACATTTTCTAAATCAATGTACCTTTTATTCAATATGCAATGTCAATGTAAGCCATACTATCTTGGTATGTCTCATGTTAAAGGGTTCAGATTTCAGATTTTTAAAATACTGAAATAATAAGATTATCAACACAATAATTATAATTTAATACTTAAAAGTAACAATCTATTAGGATACTGTGAATTGAAATGACAATCCTTAATTTACAAATAAATTCTGTCAACACTGAAGTATGCACTTGAGCAAACCACTTTGTAATTTTGTCAAAATAATATTTCATATAGAGAAGTGCAGGCTAGACACAGGGAAGACTACATGAACAACTGCTGTCAAAAGTCCTTTGCCTTGTTGAGTTCTTTTGTGGGTTTTTTTTTTCCCCTACTGAATGTGTTGATCTGGTTAAAGATTTACAGACTTTTCTTTAGTAGTGTGAAAAAAATTATCTTACATGAATCCTCAAAAAAATAAAACAGTTTTACCTGGTGAAATAATGTGGCTAAGATGTGCATGGTTGGAGCAGGTAGTAGAGGAAGGGATCTCAGCCTCTCTGTTTCTACTTCCCTGACTTGGATAGCATATAGCCTCTGAGGAACTCAGTTTAGGAGGCTCTGCAGGTTGTGACACACACAAGGATTCCAACATTGAGGACTTCTGCTAACAAAATCTTGTGAACCAACAATACCTATACTTTTCTGGATTTCTTGCTAGGAAGTTTTTAAAAAGTAGTTTAAACTTGTGTTTTCTTTCTTTTTTTTCTTTCAGGAAAAAATCATTCCTGTGTTGTGTTCTACATCTTCAACTTCTTTAAATACGCTGATCAGAGAGAGTGCCAATTCATGTAATAGGGATGCTGCTTCTAGAATGTCTAAAATAGTGATGTCTACAGGTAAATTAGTATTTTAAAAAGAGTATAAAATTGCCAGTCTTTTATTCTGTATTGTTTTCAGTTCTTTGATGTCCTAGAGTTAAGAGGCGAAAAGATGATAATAGCATTTCTTTTAGTATTTTTCATATTTTAAAGTATTTTATAATGCTAATTGATCAGTTCGATGTTAGGGAAAAACATTCTGCATAAATATGAGGATACTTCAAAAAGTTCATAGAAAAATAGAAAAAAATAATTTATTTTGATGTAAAAAGTTTTAAATTTATGCATAATTTTTTAATAATATGCATTTTCCATGAGCTTTTTGAAGACCCCTTATAGGTATGGTCTCATGAGACACTTGAAAATTCAGTATTCTGGGGCTGGCACTGTGGCATAATGGGTAAAGCCATCGCCTGCAGTGCCAGCATCCCATATGGGTGCCAGTTCTAGTCCTGGCTGCTCCACTTCCAATCCAGCTCTCTGCTATGGTCTGGGAAAGCAGCAGAAGATGGCCCCTGTACCTCATGGGAGACCCGGAAGAAGCTCTAGGCACCTGGCTTCGGATCGGCTCAGCTGTGGCCATTGTGGCTGTTTGGGGAGTGAACCAGCAGGTGGAAAAAGACCTCTCTCTGTCTCTCTGTAACTCTACCTTTCAAATAAATAAATAAATCCTTTTTTTTAAAAAAGAAAATTCATTATCCTAAAGTATTTTATCCATTTAAGTGAGATTTAAAAATTTTATATCACTGACAAATTAGTTGTTTTCCCTTTATCTCATTTCAAAATTTGTCATTTTGTCGTGTATGTGTTTTTTTAAAATATTTATTTATTTGCAAAGCAGAGTGACAGAAAGAGGGAGAGGCAGGGAGAGATCTTCCATCTGCTGGTTCTCTCCCCAGATAGCTACAACAGCCAGGTCTGGGCCACTCCAGAACCCGGAGCCAGGAACTCCAATCCCGTCCCCCACACGAGTGGCAGGGCTCAAGTACTTGGGCCATCTTCCACTGACTTCCCAGGATCATTAGCAGGAAGCTGGATGGGAATTGGAGTAGCCAGGACTCAAACCAATACTGCAATATGGGATGCTGGTCTGACCACTGTATGTATCTTCAAAGCTACTTCAAACCTTTTTTTTTCTTTTATTTTTAAGAAGATTGATTTATTAAATGAAAGAGTTACAGAGAAAGAGGGAGAAACACAGAGAGATCTTCCATCTTGCTGGTATGCTCCCCAGGTGGTCACCAGGATTGGGTCAAACTGAAGCCAGGATCCAGGAACTTCATCTGGGTCTCCTACATGGATGGCAGGTATCCAAACACTTGGGCCATCTTCCACTGCTTTTCTCAGGCAATTAGCAGGTATCTGGTTTGGAAGTAGAGTAGTCGGGACACAAACCGATGCTCATATTGGATGCCAGCATTGCAGGTGGCAGCTTTACCATTGCAACACAATGCCTGCCCCCTTTAAACCTGTTTTTAAAGTACTTTTTCTTAGGGCAGGCATTGTGGTGCAGCAGGTTAAGCTGAGATTTGTGACACTGACATTCATATAGGAGTGGGGGTTTGAGTCACAGCTGTTCTGCTTACCAACCAACTTCCTGCTAATGAGCCTAGGAAGGCAGCGGATGATGGCCCAAGTACTTGGGCCCCTGCCACCCATGTTGGAGACCAGGATGGAGTTCCTGGCTCCTGGCCCAGCCCTAGATATTGTGGAAGATTTTTCGCTGTCTCTGTCTCTGTCTTACTCTGCCAGTCTGCCTTTTGAATACATAAATAAATGTATTTTAAAAGAAAAAGAAAACTTTTTTTGATAAGTCCCTGCCAATCAAGGGGCATGATGACTTTTTTTTCCAAGATATATTTGTTTATTTGAAAGGCAGAGAGAGGGAGACACACACACAAACACACACACGCACACACATCTTCCATCTGGCATAGTAGCTTTACATTGTTCGCTGCTATGAAAAGTTTGAAACAGCACAAACCTAGACAAATCAATGCCTTTTATTTATCACCTCATGCATATTTCCTTACTCTTTCTGTTTTTAAAAAGCATGTTTTATTTCTTTTTATTCTAGAGCCCTAATTATCTCTCTTACACCTTTCTATTCTCTGGACTCCCCCTCCCATAATTTTTCTTTCTTGACTAAAAGTTAAACTTTTTTAAAAATGAAAGATGATAAAATCCAAAAGTTTTTGAGCATCAGTCTGATGCTACAAGTGGAAAATTCCACACCTGACCTTATATGGTGGGTTGCTTTCAAACACAAGCACACTAAAAGTGTATAAAATTACCTTAAGACTCTGTATGTGTGTAAGGTATATATAAAACATAGATAAATTTGTGTTTAGACTTTGGTCCCATCACCAAGAATATATCATTATGTATGTACAAATATTCTAAAATTCAAAGCACTTCTGATTCCAGGAATTTTGGATAAAGAGCTATTCAAACTCTGTAACACAAAGAAGAAAAAACACCTTGTTTAGCTTCACTTGTGTTGAGTCCAGGGAATATTTCTATTTTCTTAAAATGAATTAAATAAATTTATGTCATAAGAACTTACTGTGACATATATCCTTGAGTTATTTGTTTTCTTTAACAGTTAAGGTACACTATTGGTGATTTAAAAGAAATTCAGTCCAAATCCAAATGTACCAAGATGACCAATTTTGAAAGGAAATTATTATACTGTGTGTATAAGTAAAAGGTGAAAATATTCACCTATCTTTGTGCCACTTTATATAATATGGGAGTATATGAAGAATTGTTTTTGTAATGTTCCTAAAACTTTTGTAGTTTTTATTTATAATCAGATTGAAATAAATAAATTGAAGTAAATTATTTTTTAAAAGATTTATTTATTTATTTTGAAAGAGTTAAAGAGAGAGGGAGAGACAAAGAACAATCTTCCATCCTCTGGTTTACTCCCCAGATGGCAACCATGGCTAGTGCTGGGCCAGGCCAAAGTCAGGAGCTTCATCCAGGTCTCCCATGTGGGTGACAAGTGCCCACACACTTGGACAGTCTTCCACTGCTTTTCCCAGGCCGTTAGCGAGCAGCTGGATCAGAAGTAGAGCAGCTGGGACACAAACTGGCACCCATATGGAATGCTGGCATTGCAGGCAGCGGCTTTACCAGCTATGCCACAACGCCAACACCTTAATTATTTCTTTATATGTTTAGTTTCACAAATGTGAAAATTTACTTACCAATTTTTTAAATAGCAGAAGTGATCATTGATAGTAATTATATTTTGATTCTCTTTGAGTGAAGTGGCTAATGGGATGTAGTAATTTTGTAGTGGTTTCCCAAAATTCCTTTTATCAGTCTCATTTATAAATATCTATAAATGTTTATAAATATCTATATCTATAAATATATTTATAAATATCAATATCTATACACATTTTTCCTGAAGTCTGTGTCTATATAAACAAACATGGAAACTTTGGCCCTCACCTGGATCCCAAGAAAATCCAGCAGCTGCCTGACCACTTTGGTCCAGGCCCTGTGAATGTGGTGCTGCGGCGAACTGTGCAGGCCTGTGTGGATTGTGCCATTCAATCTAAGACTGTTTTTGGATTCCTGAAGCCAGATAATCGTGGAGGAGAAGTGATAACTGGTACGCTCATCTAATCCTTTATTCAGCTTCTTTTCAGATTTGATTTTAAGTTTAGAGAAGGTTGGGATTTTTATACTGCATGAATTATTTATATTTATTATACAAATTATGGCATTGTAATATTATTATATTGATATAGCACAATAGTTATATATTTATGGAGTTTTAATCCTGGTTCAGAAAACTTATTTTCAAAATAGAGAAATGATGTCAGAATATTACTAGCTAAAAGGTACAGATTTTTCCTTTTACACACTGTGTTAAGCTCACTATAGATTGATAATGTATTTTAAGTTTTGTAAAAAAGAGACTGATCCTATAGGAAGCTCTAAATAAAAATGTGACTTAAGTCATTAAAAGATGAGATAAATTTGATGGCTTCCATGATTTTGTGAGTACAAGGAAGTATTGTTAAAGATCAGTAGGTTTTCTGTTGTTATTGTTTACTTCATGACTATTTCTAAATGATACTGGCTTTTTTTTTAAACTTTTTTTTAAGCTATTGTGTTTGAAAAAGGGATTATTACAATTAAGAATATTAGTTTATGAATTACAAAAACCATAAGTAGGACTTATAATACATTTCCTAAATTGATGGGGATTTTTGTTAGCATTATATTTCTCATCCCTCTATGAGATGGCTCCAACATCTCTCTTTTTTCCCCTAATATAGCCTCCTTTGATGGGGAAACTCATTCCATCCAGCTCCCTCCAGTGAACAGTGCATCATTTGCTCTTCGCTTTCTTGAGACTTTATGCCACAGCATGGAGTGTGATAACCTTTTGAGTAGCCAGCCTTTCAGCTCTTACAAGGGTAATAATACCAATAGCCCTGCAGAAAAAGATCAAAATACATCAGGTGGGAGAAAATATAAATGTTTATACTGCACTTCTGTTTATATCATGTTTTATACTTAACTTGAGAATCTTATATAATTCAGAATTGTTCAAATTCCAGAGCATTTTTGTCATCCCAGAGATAAACTGCATCCTCATTGACAGTAATTCTTCAGTCTCGCCTCCCTCTAGCCTCTAGAAGCTATTCATCTGTTTTTGGTCACTATGAACTTGCCTATTCTGGACACTTCGTATTAATAGAATCATAAAATGTGTAGCATTTGTGTGTGGCTTCTTCTTTTTTTTTTTTTCATTTGAAAGAGTTACAGAGAGAGAGAGAGGTCTTCTATCACTGGTTCACTCCCCAAATGGCCACAATGGCTGGAGCTGAGCCGATCCGAAGACAGGAGCCAGGAGTTTCTTCTGGGTCTCCCACATGGGTGCAGGGGCCCAAACACTTGGGCCATCTTCCACCACCTTCCCAGGCCATAGCAGAGAACTGGATCAGAAGAGGAGTAGGCGGGACTAGAACTGGCACCCAATTGAATGCCAGGCTTCAGAACTGGGCTTTAACCCACTGTGGCACAGTGCCGGCCCTGTGGTTTTTTTAAATTAGCATAATGTTTCCAAAGCTCTTTTATTTGGTAGCATGTATCAGTATTTCATTTCTCTTTTTGCTGAATAATATTCTGTTGAATGGATATTTCACATTTTGGTTATCCATGTGTCAGATGATACTTTTGGGTTGTTCCCACTTTTTGGCTATTAAGAATATTGTTGCTGTGAACTTTTGTGTACGGGTTTTGTGTGGACATATGCTCTTAATTCTTTTGGGTATAAATCTAGGTGTGGAATTGCTGGGTCTTATAGTAACTCAGCGTTTAGCTTGTTGATGAACTGACAAACTTTTCCAAAGAGGCTGTACCATTCATATACCCGTCAGCAACCTGCCATGGTTCCAATTTCTCCATATTCTTTGAACACTTGTTATTGTCTGTCTTTTTTATCCTAGTGAGTATGAAATGATATCTCATTGTGATGTGATTTGAATTTCCCTATTGGCTGAGGTTGAGCAGCTTTTCTTACGCTTATTGGCCATTTGTATAGCCTCTTGGGAGAAATCTCTGTTCAAATCCTATACTCATTTTTAATTGAATTCTTTTCTTATTATTGAGTCATCAAAGTTCTTTATATATTCTAGATACACATCTCATGTCAGATACATGACTTTCATGTATTTTATCCTTCTTTTGATTGACTTTTCAACTTTCTCGATGGTCTCATTTATTATTATAAAGATTTATTTTATTTGAGTGGCAGAGTGACAGAGAGAGAGATAGAGGTCTTCCATCCACTGCTTCCTCCAAATAGCGCCATGGCAAGGGCTGGACCAGGATGAAGCAGGAACCTGGAACTCCATCTGGATCTCACCACATGGGTGCCAGAGTTCCAAGTATTTGGACCATCATTCATTGCCTTCCCAGGCACAGTAGCAGGAAGTTGGAATGGAAGCAAAGCAGCTGGGACTTGAAGCAGCACTCCCACATGGGATACTGACTGCAGGCGGTGGTTTAACCTGCTACACCACAACATTAGCACCTTTGATGGTGTTCATAAAGCACACAAATATTTAATTTTGGTGAATTCTCTATTTGTTGAGATATTTTTCTTTTCTTTAGTTCTTTAGACATATTTTTAGTTCTTTGAACATGCTTACAGTAGCTGATTTAAAGACTTTGTGTAGTAAATCCAACATCTGCTTCTTCAAGGACAGTTTGTATTGGATGGTTTTTTTTTCCTGTGTATGAGTCATACTTTCCTGTTTCTTTAAATATATTATAACCTTTTTATTGAAAAAATAATACACTGTGGCGCCTCTGGAAATCAAATTCCTTATTGGTGTCTAGGGTTTGGTGTTGTTACTGATGCTTTTATTTAGTGACTTTCATGGACTAATCCTGTAAAGTCCATATTCTTTATCATATGTGGCCACTGGAGTCTGCTCAGTTAACCTAGCAATCATATAATGATTGATAGTATTTCCTTAAATGCCTAGAATGAATATTTATTTCAGTCTTTGCCAGGGGATTCTCTGTGTGTTGGGTCCCTACTTCAGTGGTCTGAGAGATAGTTTTTAAGTCTGCCTTGTGCAGGGCTCAAGGTAAGCAGGAGATCAAAGATGAAGACCTTCCCAGGTCTTTCCTGGGCATGCATATGACCTTCTTGATTCCCAGGGATATGTCAGTGCTTTTCAAAGTCCGCTAATGGACAGGACACCTCATTTTATCCAGTGCTTGCTTTAAGCTTTTTGGTCAGCCTCTGGTTAGCCCCAACTAGTACTACTGCCTCAGGCAACTGCAAAATTAAACAGTTGCCACTATTTTCCCCCAGCAGATACCCTAGGTATAAGATTGTTCACACAAAGTAAGCTCTGATTCAGGTAAAATATAGACAACCCCTGAGAAGGAGCTTCTCAGTGAGCTCCAAGACTGGTTAAAAAGTGACAGTTTTCTAGGGGTGAAGCTTTTGGAGAGCCCCAAACTCACTGTGTGCCCTATCCAGTGATTCCTGGGTTGCTTGCTTTTCATGTCTACTATAGTTATAAAGATTTTTTTTTTTTTTTTTTTTTTTTTTTTTACAGGCAGAGTGGACAGTGAGAGAGAGAGACAGAGAGAAAGGTCTTCCGTTGCCGTTGGTTCACCCTCCAATGGCCGCCGCAGACGGCGCGCTGCGGCCGGCGCACCGCGCTCGTCCGATGGCAGGAGCCAGGAGCCAGGTGCTTTTCCTGGTCTCCCCATGGGGTGCAGGGCCCAAGCACCTGGGCCATCCTCCACTGCACTCCCGGGCCACAGCAGAGGGCTGGCCTGGAAGAGGGGCAACCGGGACAGAATCCGGCGCCCCGACCGGGACTAGAACCCGGTGTGCCGGCGCCGCAAGGCAGAGGATTAGCCTGTTGAGCCACGGCGCCGGCCAGTTATAAAGATTTTAAGGATATTGTACAAATGGGGTGAAAGGAATCATATTGGGATTAAAGTAAAAAATGTTACAGAATTCGCTAGCTATTTTTCCTGAATAAACACTCTCTGGATTCTGGCAAGCCTTTAGTTTCCAGAGTTTTAAAAAGCTTGACAGTTTTTACTAGTGTGCCCAGTGTTTTTGTGAAAGGATGGATTTCTAAGAGGTCTTTCATCAGTCATTTAAGAAGTGCCCCTCTATGACGACTTTGAAAGTACTTTGTAAATCATATAGCTTTCTAGGAACACTTTCATGCCTCAGCTTACTCCCATACCCAGAAGCAGAGGTCAAGGATAAATTTTGTTTTTTTTTCCAGCCTCAGATGTTAGACCATACACCAGCTCTATAAACATTTCCTAAAGAAAACATTAATATGTTACAAATTAAAAAATAAGGTGTTTTTTTCTATTCTTACTGAGATTTTCTGAGGTTAACAGATATCTGTAGAAAACTCTATATATTTATACACAGATATACATATATATACATGTAAAAGATTTATTAATTTTTTAATTTGAAAGGCATAATTACAGAGAGAGAGGGAGAGACAAAGAAAGAGAGATCTTCCATTAGCTGGCTTACTCCCCAAATGGCCACAACTGCTGGGATTGGGCCAAGCCAAAGCCAGGAGCCCAGAACTCCATCTGGCTCTCCCAGGTGGGTGCAAGGGCCCAAGCAATTGATTTATCTGCCACTGCTTCCTCATGCACATTAACAGGGAGCTGGATCAGAAGTGGAGCAGCGAAGACTTGAACTGGCGCTCATTTGGGATGCCCACATTGCTGGATGCAGCTTAACAATACTATGCTGCAACACTGGTCTCAGAAAATATTTTAATATCAGAACTTTTTATACAATTAAACGATTATGAAAAAATCCAGTTATTTCAATCCTTAAAATTTAAATGCCTTAATTATAGAAATATTTGTTGTGTACTAAAATATGTTTTACCTGTGGATTTTGTAGCACATGATTAAAAATAAAACTGCAGTGGTAAGAGTTCTCCTGGACTCTTTGGTAATCAGCTAAAGATTGCTTATCATATGGTTTTGAGAGGGCTTCAGTCAAAATTTTGAATCAGATAAAGTTTGACTTTGGTACTTCCTCATTGCAATCTTTTTTCCCTTTTTAGATCTAGTTTCAGACTTTTTAGATTTCTATTATGCCTTTAAGACACTAGTTGATACTTAGGGTATACGGAGTAAGCATCCCTAACCTGAAAATCTTAAATATGAAATGCTTAAAATTCAAAACTTTGGGGCTGGTATTGTAGTACAGTGTCTGTGACATTGACATCCTGCAGGGGCATTGGTTCATGTTCCAACTATTCTACTTCTTCTCTAGCTCTCTGCTTATGGCCTGGGAAAAGCAGAAGATGGCCCAAGTGTTGGGCCCCTGCCACCCATGTAGGAGACCTGGATGAAGCTTCTGGCTTTGGCCTGGCCCAGCCCTGGCCATTGCAGCCATCTGGGGAGTCAACTAATGGATGAAAGAGTCTCATTCTCTCTCTCTCTCTCTCTCTCCGTGTCTCTTTCTCCGTGTCTCTCTCTCTCTCCCTCTCCCTTTCTCTCTCCCTCTCCCTCACTCTCCCTCTCTTTCCCCGCGTGTGTGTGTGTCTGTGCATGCGTGCGTATGTGTGTTCTCTCTTTTAAACAAAAATAATTTTTTTAAATCTAAAACTGAGAATTATATCAGCACTCAAAACATTTTGGATTCTGGAGCATTTTTAGATCTCTGGATAAGGGATCCTCAATCAATGATGTCTATGCAAATATTCTAGAATCAAAAAAAAAAAAAAAAAAAACCCCTCCCAAATCTGAAACACTTCTGGTCCTAGGCATTTTGGATAAGAGAGATTCAACCTGTAATTGATAATATAGAATATTTTTACTTTCAGAATCGTACTTTAAAGACTGATCCATTAGCTAGAAGTACATTTAATTGAATGATTAGAAAGCAGTAGAATTGTCATAAGGATAGCCTAGGACAGGGTTGTTTTTAATCTACAAAATGGAGTGTCTGTTGTGACATCATCTCCTTAACTTCTCAACTTTTATCTCCTCTTGTTATGTAACAGTTTTCCTAGGCCTTTTTAGACACATTATAATTGGTTGTCTCATTGCTTTCTGGGGTATTTAGAGAGATCTGATGAGTCCACAATAATTGGAGCCTTGACACACTCCTGAAAATGCTTTTTTTAATTCTTGAATATACTTCAGTGGAAATGTTTAATAGGTTGAAATAAACACACTGTGTTCATAAGCAATAAAAAATGTAGATAAAATTCTAATAGGCAAATGATTTATAAATAGAATAGTTCATAGTGAAGGTAGAAAAATGTGTGAGTGTATCAATTAATTATAACAGACTATTTTTTGAAAACAGTACAAGAAGATATAACAGAAAAGAAAAACATCAGACGATCTCCTCAGCAACCCATACCTTATGTTGTTCCTGTCTCTCCTAAGCGCCCCAAAACAAAGATACCTGCCTCCAAAGGTAAATAGCGTTTACATGTCCCAGGATTGAGAAGAAAAGTTCCTCTGTCACCACTTAGGTATGCTCTTGGGGTGGTTGGTATTCTTGAAGGTAGGCAGGTACATTTGCCCAAATAAATTTGGCAATTAAGGCTACTACTTTAGCAGCTTTGTGAGCCCTTCATTTCCTTCAGAAATGCACATTCTACTTAGATATAAAAAATTATAATAGCCTTTTTCATTCAGCTTTATATTGGCAAGAACTGGTAGAAAGTAGAATGTGAAAAAACTGCTAATACCTTTCTCCACTGAAAAGTGTTAACTGCCCAAGTAGCAAGCAAATGTTAGAAACTCACAGATCATATTATGAGTATAACAGATAGCTGTGGAGAATTACATTTCTAAAAAACAAATGCTTTCAGTGAGGTTTTCACAGCTTTGATGACAAAAACTGGCAAGAGATACTAATTTACCATGAAAAATACTCATATCCATGGATTAAAAAAATTTGGGGGGTGGGGCGTGGCACTATAGTGTAGAAGGTTAAGCTTCTGCCTGTAGTGTCAGCATTCCATATGGGTGCTGGTTCAAGTCCCAGCTGCTGTACTTCTGATCCAGCTCCCTGCTAATGCATATGGCAAAGCAGCAGAAGATGGCCAAAGTACTTGGGTTCCTGTACCCACATGGGAGACCCAGATGATGCCCCTGGCTCCTGGATTTGGCATGGGTGACCTGGTCCAGCCCTGGCCATTGCAGCTATTTGGGGAGTGAGCCAGCAGATGGAAGATATTCATTCTCCCTCTCTTTCTGCCTTTCAAATAAATAAATCTTTAAAATTTTAAAAGAAAAAATAATTTTGGTACCAGATAAACATCTCTTTTTTTTGAGAGAGAGAAAGACTGAGAACTCCCATTTGCTGATTCACTCCACAGAATACCTACAATGGCCAGGACTGGGAGCCAGGAACTCAATCCAGGTCTCCCATGTGGGTGGTAAGGACCCAACTACTTTGAGCCATCACTGCTGTCTCTCAGTGTCTGCATTACTAGGAAGCTATAATCAGGAGTAGGGCTGGCATTTGAACCCAGGCACTTTAGTATGAAAAGCTGGTGTCCCAAAAGGCATCTTAACTAGGCCAAATAGCAGCTTGAATATGCTGCTTATCTTTTAAAAAAAGATTTATGTATATAGTTGCAGACAGAGAGAGGGAGAGACACGGAGAGAGGTCTTCCATCTGCTGGTTCATTCCCTAAATGGCCACAATGGCAGGAGCTGGGCTGATCTGAAGCCAGGAGCCAGGAACAACTTCTGGGTCTCCCACAAGGGTGCAGGGGCCCAAGCACTTGTGCCATCTTTCACTGCTTTCCCAGACCATAGCAGAGAGCTGGATTAGAAGAGGATCAGCCAGGACTTGAACTGGCACCCACCCACGTAGGGTGCCGGCACTGCAGGTGGAGGCTTATCTTACTATGCCACAGTGCCGGCCCCACTAATCTTTTCATTTCATTTTCTTTTTTCTTTTTTTTTTTGTTGACAGGCAGAGTAGACAGTGAGAGAGAGAGACAGAGAGAAAGGTCTTCCTTTTGCTGTTGGTTCACCCTCCAATGGCCACCACTGGCAGCGCACCGGGCTGATCTGAAGGCAGGAGCCAGGTGCTTCTCCTGGTCTCCCATGGGGTGCAGGGCCCAAGCACTTGGGCCATCCTCCACTGCACTCCTGGGCCACAGCAGAGAGCTGGCCTGGAAGAGGGGCAACCAGCTGGCGCTGCAAGGTGGAGGATTAGCCTGTTGAGCCGCAGCACCAGCCTCATTTCATTTTCCATGAACTTTTTGAAGTGCTTTCATATAGGTGATATCATAGGATCAATTTGGATTTTAGAACAATGTCTGTTATTATAAATGCCAAGGAGAGAATGGCCATATATTTTATGTTAAGATGTTTGTGGTTCCATGTGGCATGAATTAGGTGAACTGTTGGGGCTGAGATTTTTTTGACATTTAAATACTACTTGAGCTGTAAGTCCATTGAAGATCACCGTCTTTGTCTTTTTCCCTGTAGAAGAGTCATTGTCTCCTAAGGGAAATGACATGTCCAGAGAGAAAGAGCTTCCTGAAGATTCAATGGACACCTCACTAAATTCAGGAAATTCTTTGAATTCTGCCTGTGGAAATTCTATGCATACTAATACTTCAGTCTCCCAGACGTTGTCTGGAAATGTGCCAGACATCTCAAGTTCACAACCATTTGAGAACAAATCATCTGCCAAAAACAATTCCCAGGAAACTAAATTCCACATTCAGAGGAAAGGTGAAGGTATATTAGAAAACAGTGATTCTCAACCGATTTGTTGTCTTTCTCCTTGAGGTCTCTAAGCCCAGCAGCCCCTCAGAATGTATCACTTTGGAGATAGTGCCAAAGTGGGGCACGTTGAGTCTTCCCCTTTACATCAATGTCGGGGCCAAACCATCATGGCTCCAGTCCTCATGGCTTCACAGAGCTGTCTCTGAGGACCTAGATTACTAACCCTGTCTCTGATAGAGACGTCTCGGATTAGTGGCTCTTGAAAAGGTGTAATTTGTCATTTCCTTGGGTACTGCCAGAACTCAGACACCTCCCATGAGTCTGAGACCTAGAGAGAAGCATTCCTCTCCTTTCTGATGTACTCTGCTTAACTCTCTCGAGAAGTTTTCCTGGGCCCCAGCCTGTGTTTGACTCCCATATTAGGGCTCTACAGCCACAACATTTCCTTATTCTCCATGTCCCCTGCCATTCCCTCCATCCCCCTGGAAAGACATGGCATATGTAAATAGGGCAGCAACTTGTTGCCACTTGGAAAGAGCCAGAACAGCCTTCCATGTGCAAAAGTGGCTACTGCCCACAAACCCTTTTAAGGATTAAGAATGTACGAGGACGAGGGTGGACATAAGTGTTTTGTGCTTTTCCTCTAGGTAAGCCTCGCGGCAAGGATGAAGAGTGAAGGTAGTAAGAGTCGAGTAACCCCGTTGCCTTTCGTGCTCGATGTTACCTGTGGGCAACCGCACTGCACACCTGCAACACATTTGATGTGGCCACCCTCCTTCCCTATGCCCACTGGAGGGTGTCTCTCTGCTTTTAAAGTGATACTGTTTGCCAAATCTAAAGATAGATGTTTATTCCACAAGGGGTAGTATACCCTGAATTTTTAAGTAATTTTCACCAAGTTTGAATTTTTGAAGACAGGTCTTCATAGTAAAAGGCTCTTATGCTGAATATCTCATTTTCACACATGTATTCTTAACACTACCATGCCATGTAGCTTGTATTTGGGCTTCAGAAGGCTACCTTTTGGTCTTCCTGACAGTGGAAAGACCAGTAGTGATAACATTACTTATCAGTAATCTACTTAATGATAATAGAAATCATCATCATCTTCATAAGTGACATTCTCTACTATTACGTACATACTATTTTGTGTGGCCTCATACATTATATCATTAAAACAATTGCTTGAGATGTAGATCCTGGTAAACATTTTCAGGTGAGAACTCTCAGAAATCACTTGGCTAAGGTCCCTCAGCTAGGAATTGACTGGGCCAGTTCTTGAACCTAGACACTCTGGCTCCAGGGCCACACTTTTAACCTGCTATGCTGCCTGCACCTAGAGAATAGGTAAGAATTTCCCTTTGAAACTCTGAAGAGGTATCATTACTATTACTTTCTTTAGGGCGTTAGAGCTGTTACTTAAAGCTGAGTTCACCCTTATCAGCCAGTGATACTTAACACAACCTCCTTTCTTGCCCTGTCCCATTATTTGAATGAAAAAAAATTATTAACCTTTTTTGTGGGAAATAAACGCAATAATGTTGGGGGAAAGTAAAATCACTTTCATTATATTTATTTCAGAATTACTTATTGATATCCCAGTATATGTTAAGACAGAGCCATTCAGGAGAAAAGTATGACTGGACTTTAATTATTTTATATTAGTTTGTTTCATGTAATTATATTCATATGATTCAAGTAACAGTAATATAATGTTTATAACCTTCTCTGATTGTTTTGAAGATAATGAATGGCCTAATGAAATTATTTTTCCATAATAGAAAATCTTATAGTTTTATTTTTTAATATAATAGTTTTTCGATTAGCCTTACTAACAACTTTTTAATGTTAAGTTGTATTGTTGAAGAAAAAGGAGATGGCTTTTCTGTCTATATTATCAGGATGCCTTAGCCACAGGATGCCCTACACCATCATTGTTATTACCTAGGTTCATTCAGCTAAGAAAAATTTCTTTTCCCTGACATTTTTTCCTTCTGACATTGGGAGGGAGGATGTGTTTCAGTAAAACTGTTATTATTTTACATCTAAGTTGTGATGTTGGAAAGAAAAATTAGAGTTATACACAAAAGATTAATTATTGTGAATTGTTTTATCTTCTTTTTTTTTAATGTGTGTACGTGGTTGTTTGTTTTTGCCCTTTCCCTGGGTAAATAGATAAGATGTTCCTAAAATGTACATAGTCTAGATGATAGGAGATAAATTGGTGTGCCTTTGGGTAATTGACACAAAGAACCCATGAAATTTTTATTGATAATCCTTGGCTAGAGAAACAAATCTTCCTGGAGAATTATAAAACTCCCTTCAGTTACCACACACTGACTTGAGGGACTCCAGTTCTCTGGTCCAGTAAATGGATACTTATGAGAACACAAAAACAATTAAGCACAACTTAATTAACAACATAGCCAAAACCCGTTGAGGTATGGGCCCTGAAATCGTTTTATGTCTGTTTCTTTTTTAAACATAAGCCTTCAACCAAACTTCAATTATTGTAAAATTAAACATGAAACAGGAAGTAAATAAAATTTTAAAGGCACTTCTGACCTAGGTCATCAGAAAATCTTTTCTTTGTGGCCAATGCTGTAGCTCAGTGGATTAAAGCCGTGGCCTGCAGTGCCAGGATCCCATGTGGGCACCAGTTCAGTTCCTGGTTGCTCTACTTCCAGTCCAGCTCCCTGTTAATGCACCTGGGAAAGCAGTAGCGGATAGCCCAAGTCCTTGGGCCTCTGCACCCACCTGGGTGATCCAGAGGAAGCTCCTGGCTTCAGCCTGGCCCAGCCCTGACCATTGCAGCATTTAGCGAGTGAACCAGCAGATGGAAGACCTCTCTCTCTGTCTACCCTCTCTCTGTGTGACTCTAACTCTCAAATAAATAAATAAATCTTAAAAAAAAAAAAACCTTCTCCAAAATTCAGATAAGCTTTTAAACCATGAAAAATGATAATCTAGAAAGTAAAGGTGATGCAAAAACTATCTATGTTGAATACATGGGAAAGATTTAGCAAAAGAATTTTTGGTTCTCAAAGATAATGGGATTATGGAAATTAATTGTTAAAGAGAATTGAACAATTAGAAAGCCATAAATTTGGAGAATTTCCATTGCTAGTAAAATAAACCATATCTAGATAGATCAAGAATGAGACAGATTGGGAGAGAGTCATTGAAATACTTAGAGTAATAAGTTAGGTTTGATCAATCTAATTTAACTCAAATAACAGGTCTTTTTGCTGTGTTTATTTGTCACCAAAAACATCTTGGATTTCTCATTCTGTTTCATGATCTTGAAGCTGCTTTTGTTTTTGGGGGGAGGTAAGATGACATGCTTGTATAGTTATCCTCATATCATTTTTATATAGATGTGTACTTTATGTTACAGTTAGAATCCTGAGTACTTGCTTGTGTACTTAAGCAAATGTTCCAAGAGTGAGACAGTTCCTTCCTACTTTGCATCTCTCTTTTCATGGTAACAATCAGATCAAGTATGATTTGTCTTTTTCTCCCCATTGACGCTCCAGGTTATATAGCTGTTCCTGACCCTGTTGTCCTGAAACAAGGCTTCTTTAAGGACCCTTCAACCTGGTCTGTGGATGAAGTGATACAGTTTATGAAAAACACAGATCCTCAGATATCAGGCCTCATCATTGACCTCTTCAGGCAACATGTAATGTACCTTTTCATCCCCCTTTCCTGCCATAACACCTTTGAGTGATGTCTGCGCAGGCCCTCATCTGGGTAGTGAGTAGTGTGGATGGTGGAGGAACCCTATTTAGGGATCTTTCCACGCATGAGAATTGTTACTTTGCCGGAGAGTGGATCCTTACATGATGGGTCAATGGTAAACGGCCTCAGCTCTCACGTGCTGACCAGTCAGCATGGCCACTCCCAGGTGTGCTGCCCCTTTATGATGACAGAGGCAGGGATCCTCCCTGTTCCCCTGCTCAGTCCCAAGACCATGAGTAGAGGGGGTGACCACAAGCTGTTACAGGGTGGCCTTCTTGCTGTCATGCCCAGTAAGTCCAACAGCTGTACAAAATTCAGTGCAGCTTTCAAACAGGAACTGAGTGAATACCAAATAATAGTGCTTGTACAACATAAATTGGTTAATTAAGGAATTTTAGGGGAGGATGCCTTATGACTATTAAGTAGTATTTTCATAGTGTTTTGCAGTGAATCAAATTAGTGATCTGTGTGATGGACCTTTTTCAATATTGTAAGAAAATCAACAGTTAGTTTTAGCATCTAACTAGCTTTAGACAATTAGCTAATTAGTTTTCAACATGAAGAAAACACTGGATAGCACATTTACAGTTTGTAATGATGTTGATGTATTCCTAGCTCTTTACAGAAAGTTAATGACCTTCTGAAATTCATTTCTACCATTCATAGTTTTTGGCCTTTTGCCATAGATATGTATTTTATTTAACACAGTATTTAAAGCCATCTTGTTTGATGCTTAGGGCATTTTTTCAAATATATCACATCTCCTTTTTCTTAAAATTTGAAGTAAATTTACAAATTATGAAATGATGTCCCACTGTACAAATTATATTTTTAATAGGTTTGATGAAATTCATATTCAGAAAATATGTATCTAGGATGTAATTCTCTATTACACATTACTTTATGACTAAGCCTAACAAGATAGGAAGACGTTATTAATCTTTGTGAACTTCCTCTCTGTAGGAAATCGATGGGAAGGCTCTGCTGCTCCTCAAGAGTGAAGTGATGATGAAGTACATGGGGCTGAAGCTGGGGCCGGCGTTGAAGCTGTGTTACTACATCGAAAAGCTGAGGGGAGGCAGCTACAGCGGAAGCAGCGCTTAGTTCACAGTGGGCATCATTCTCAGCAGTGCCAATGCTTCAATTTCAAAAAGTTTTTCTTCTCTTAGCTTTTGTTTCATAGAAGTTTCCTATGAAAGTGTTTTATCAGAATTACAGAACTAGGTTAATAGTCCAGTTTTAAGATGGACTTCTTATTGCTTTAAGAGCCATTTAACGTGTTAGGATTAACATATTCAAATTGGCAGTTTGTATTTTGCCTTTTTATTATTTTCACTGTACAAGTATACTTCATGCAGTAAACAGGGAAAAACTTTTGATTTTGATAAATATTTCTAGAACCAAAACAGCTAAATCCCAAAGGGGAAAATATCAGGGATTGGCAACTTCTGTAATTAAAATCCTTAGAAGAAAATTTAAAGGTGTACCTGTAGATATCATCTGTTTCTCAGATATTTTCTCTACCTGATTCTGCAGTATTCTGTTCATGTTCTACCAGTTTCTAGAAAGGGAATAGCCATATAAATTATTTTCCTTTCTGTTATCATTTCTCTGTATGTTGTATTTGTTCATATATAAAGGAAAAAAGTGAGCATATAAACTCTCATAGTGTTCTTACCAGGTTTTGATCGATTTTTAAAATTATACCATAGACAGAATGATCATTTTATGTAGGAGGTATTTATACTACAGAAGTGATTTGGATGGAGTATGATTACATTCTTTTCAATAAAATAGTTATTTTAAATCGTTCCATATTTTTGCTATGCTAGGACATCTAACAAAGCATTCATTTCTCACATTTCTATGTGAAGATACCTGTGTCCAAATTTATAAAAGATATATATTTTATTGTATGTGTTTATTCCTCATACAGATACTTTACAATATTTATATATTATTCTATACTTGTAGGAATACACGTAAGTAAATCTTTTCTTTTTGAGCTTAATATGGCACTTTGCACTGCCACAGAGGTGATGATGAACTTTGTAAATAGTTAGATGTTTTTATTCCGTAAAAAATATGTGCATTGTTTGCGATCACCAGTACCTCTCGACTTACTCTTCAGGGGATAAGAAACAATCTGTAGATTGGTTTCCATACAGGGAAGTTCTCTGTCCTATGCAATGTTTCTGATTCATCTGCTTAGTTCTGAGCCATTTATTCTGCTACATTTTGGAAGATAACATTAGTTCTGACTTACTGTTTTGGGATTTATTTTTTAATTTAGAACTTTCAAGGGGAAATGGTGCTATATGTTTATTGTTATTACTTTGCATAACATTGGTGTTATGTTTATAAGCTACAAGAACCAGTTATAAAAGTATTAGCCATTTGTCATAAATGCCAATAATACTTTCACCAGGGGCAAGAATGTGCATTTTCTTTTTAGAAAACCAAATATATGTTAGACCTAAGTGCAACTATTTAAAGGATCATTTCACCTGTTATTCCTTCTATGTTATACAACTAGATTCTTACTTAAACTTGGTCTTCTTTCAAACTCGTTTGTATGAAGATGTTGTGCCCAATTGAACAGTCCTCAGGTGTTTGTATAAATACTATGTTTTACAGTTTTCAGATTTTAAAATATAATAAAGTTAAATAACCACAGCAGTTACTGTGAAAGCCTCCAATTTTCTTTTGTTTATGTTAACTGCATCACATTAATGTGTGAATTTGTTAGACTTGAAGAAAGAGCCACCCTGGTAAGTTTGTGGCTTTTTATGTCCAGATATGGATGTTCAAAACTTGCCCTAATTCTCCTGGTAAATATATCTCTCTAGTCAAGGGCTGATCTCTTCTAGGGACCTTAAAGGAGACCCCAGGAGGCCTGTCAGCAGATAAATCCAGGGGCCAGTGTTTGGTACAGCAGGTAAGTTGCCACTTAGGCTGCCCACATCCCATATCAGAGTGCCTAGAGTCCTGGCTCCTCTGTTTCCCATCCAGCTTCCTGTTAATGCATCCAGGGAGGCAGCAGGTGGTGGCCTGGGTGCTTGGGTTCCTGCCACCCACATAGGAGATCCACATGGAGTTCTTGGCTCCTGGTTGTGGCAGGCCTTTGGGGAGTAAACCGTACGTGGAAGATATCTGTGTGTGTGTGTGTGTATGTGTGTGCGTGTGTATGTGTGTGTGCGTGTGTGTGTGTGTGTCTCCCACTGTCTCAGCTTTTGAAATAAAATGAAAATAAATATTAAAAAATTTTAAAAAGTTAAATCCATGAGCATTATCTGTACTTAAAATCTTCTGTACTTATATTACTACTTACGTGAATGTGCAAGAAAATGCCCCTCGGGGGAGTCTTAAGGACGTGGCCCTGTGCCCAGGAAGGCTGTTCATTAGCGGAGAGGAGACCTGAGCTCGGGGACGACGCACATGCTGTCTCACACCGCTCAGTCCCATCCACGGGAGCTGCAGAGTAGGAGGTGGAGGACGTGGTGAGGACGAGTTTCTCTGTGGGCTCGCAGAGTGGGAGGCTGTGCGGAGCCGTGGGCTGTGAGACCTGGAGGGGACGGGGCTTCCGAGGAGACGGGCGAGTGGACGCTGGTCGCCCCTTCGATGAAAACAGGAGTACAACGACCCACAAGGGTCGGGGTTGGTTTCCGTTAGGTCTGGCACGGAGCACTGGTTCTTTGCAAGCCTCCCCAGGCTGGATTGGATGTGACGCTGGGTTACAGAGGAGAGAGCCAAGGGACAGAGAGCACATCCTGGGGGAATCGTGGCCCTCCAAGTGGGCGTGCAGGAAGGACAGAGGGGTCGAGACTGGCACGTTGCCACGGTCACCTCTTCTTTCCTGTGGCGTGTTGGGCATTGACACGTTGAAAGAAGCGAGAGCATTGCCTTATGGGAGTGGAGGGGCTCTGGCCAGGCTTTTGTTTTCCTTGGAGCCGGTCGGCTGGCTCTTGTGTCAGGGAAGGGCCTGGGGCTTCCTCTGAGCAGTCGGGGGCACCGGGAGCCACGTGTGTGCCGATGGGAGGAAGGGCGGCAGCCATGCTGCGGGGGGCTGGAGCACAGGCCCAGGGGCAGATGTGTGTGCCATTCACTCGTGCCAGCCTCGGGCTCGGGAAGAGGCTTGGGGCACTTGCCCTGCTCCCACTGGAGTGGTGGGACTGCAGCGGCCAGTAACCATGAGACCGCTAGGAAGAGCCTCGGGCCAGCCAGGGCGGGCGGCTGGCAATCGGCTTCTGCAGTGAACACGTCGAGGAGCTGGCACGGATGGCTCCAGGTTTCTCAGGCCATCCTGGGTGCGTGCAAGGGCAAAGGGGCAGCCGAGTGTGGGGGCCCAGGCCTGGAAGGCAAGGGTGCCGCGGGCCAGGCTGGGCACCCCTAGGGTGGGGCTGAATACAGGGACGCCCGGATGAGTGTGTTGTGTGTTATGACGTGGACCCCACCCCCGAGATGCTGGCAGAAGCAGGACCTCTCAGGGTGGCTCCAGGGGGCGTCTGAGCCCCCCCCCCCCCCACGGTGCAGAGCGGGCTGCGGGCTCTGAGAGGCATCCTCCGGGCCCCTGCGGCCTTTCCTGCCTTCCCCTTTGGAGCAGCTCGTCCTTGTCTCCTCCGAGAGCCCCCGGGAGACGTCAGGGCACCTCAGGGAGACTGAAAAGGGAAGGTGGTGCCGAGGTGGCCCCGCCCTCCACCAGCTCCTGTCTGTGCGACTTTGGTTTCAAGGCTTCAGCAGTCTGGGTCTGCTGTCTCCATGCCGGAACTGGGATCTCAGGTCCCCGAGGTCATCACAGCTCGGGAGGTTCAGAAGCTGAAGCGTGCTGACCCCAGGGCCGCCAGGCTGGCTGACCTTTCCTCCGCATTTGCCCGCTGCTCCCTCCTCTGTGTCCTGAGCTAGCCTTATAGCCCACGGTCCTGGAGCCCGGGAAGGCAACCCTGTGGCCTCGACATGAAGCGCGACTTCACGTTTGTTCCCCGCATAGAGCTTAGCCTGGGTTCCAGAGTGCTGGGTAGTGCCTGGGACAGCAAGGACCTTGGGTCAGCTTTGAATGGGAGTCCAGTCAGCAGTGGGAAACACTTAAAGGAATGGGAAGAGGCCACATGTGAGACATGCAGTGTAGACACTTCAGGAGCAGCTGTTTTGGGAGCGGGGGGCAGGGGAGCAGGGAGCTCTCAGCAGACAGGGCCTTATCATCCTCCAGGTGAGGTACCCGCGATGGATGTCCTGTCTGTGCTGTGTCCTTGGGGTCACCTCTAGCCATTTCATCCTGCCCTCTTCCGGGCTGTTCTCAGAAGAGTAGATGCCCCTCTGAGGGGTAGGTCAAGTTACTAGTCAGTGATAATGAGAAGACATTTAAGTACAACTTTCCTTTTAAAATGATGTGAGAGGGACTGGCGCTGTGGCGCAGCAGGTTAACGCCCTGGCCTGAAGCGCCGGCATCCCATATGGGTGCTGATTCTAGTCCCAGCTGCTCCTCTTCTGATCCGGCTCTCTGCTATGGCCTGGGATAGCAGTGGAGGATGGCCCAAGTCCTTGGGCCCCTGCACCCGCGTGGGAGACCTGGAGGAAGCTCCTGGCTCCTGGCTTCGGATCAGCGCAGCTCTGGCCGTTGTGGCCAACTGGGGAGTGAACCAGCAAATGGAAGACTCTCTCTCTCTCTCTCTCTCTGCCTCTCTCCCTGTGTAACTCTGACTTTCAAATAAATAAATAAATCTTTAAAAAAAATGATGTGAGAGAGGCCGGTGCTGTGGCATAGCAGGTGAAGCCACCGCCTGCAGTGCCGGCATCCTATATGAGCACCAGTTTGAGTCCCGGCTGCTCCACTTTCGATCCAGCTCTCTGTTGTGGCCTGGGAAAGCAGTGGAAGACGGCCCAAATGCTTGGGCCCCTGCACCCATGTGGGAGACCAAGAAGAAGCTTCTGGCTCCTGGCTTCAGATCAGTGCAGCTCCGGCCGTTGTGGCCATCTTGGGAGTGAACCAGCAGGTGGAAGACCTCTCTCTGTCTCTCTCTCTCTCTGCCTCTGCCTCTCTCTCTCTGTCTTTCAAATAAACGGATAAATATTTAAAAATAAATAAATAAATTGTAAAATATGATGCAAGAAGAAACTAAAGATTGCCGAAGTCTGAGAAGCTTAATGTTTTACAGTGGTCTTAGTTGAACTTTTTGGTAGAGCTTTTTAAAACCTCTATTTTTTATTTATTTGAAAGGCAGAAAGATGGAAGTGGCATGGCGGAGAGAGATTTTCCATTTGCTGATTTATTCCCCAAATGCCTGCAACAGCCAAGCCTTGGCCAAGCCTGAGCCAGGAGCTTGGAACTCAGTTGGGATCTCCTACATGGATGGCAGAGACCCAGCTACCTGCTACTTCCCAGGGCGTGCATGGCAGGAAGGTGGAAGTAGGAGCAGAGCTGGGATTCAACCCAGGGACTCCCACATAGGCTGTAGCTGTCTTAATCACCAGGCCAAATGCTTGCCCCAGTCGAATTTGTTAATGGCTGTTTTTCCCATTTGCATTCTCAAAATTGAAATGCCAGGGCCGACGCTGTGGCATTGTGGGCTAAGCCTCCGCCTGTGGTGCCAACATCCCATTTGGGCACCAATTTGTGTCCCAGCTGCTCCTTTTTTAAAAAGTGAAATGCCAAGGTTAAGGACCCACGAGGGTGACCAGCATGCTGAGGGCTCTCGATGCGGATTCAAGGCTGCAAACAGCTTGTTGCACTGGCCTCAGGAGCACAGTGATGGGCTGGGTGGGAGGGCAGAGTCCCCTGTGACCCATCTTTTGGGCCCTGTGACAGGGTGGGATGATGGGGACTGTCCCCCTACCGAAACAGAGGTCCCCCAGGAGGACACGTGCCGTGGTCAGATAAATACGTTGAATTCGCTTCCCCAGCAAACAGGCGAGGGTGACACCGGCCCCAGAGCTCTGCACCTGCAGCAGTCAGTGGGGCCTGGTGCATCCGAGGAGGTGACCTCCAAGGTCGCTCGTCCCCCAGAAGCCACTGCTGCCTCCTGCCATCCCCAGCACACACACGCTCCGGGTGCATGACTGGCTGGGCTTCTCCCCAGGGGTGTCAGCCCAGAGACAGACCGAAATTCTCAGGCAAAGTTTACTTCATCCAAGGCAAGCTCTTGTAGTTAATGCACACAGTGGGCAGGCGTGCGCCTTTTCCCTGTGCCGCGCTCAGCACCCGTCTCAGCGCCCTCTGCCTGCCTGTCTCCGCCTCTGTCTCCCACACACAGACACGCACACGGGCACACACGCTATGCAGAGTGACCGATGGGATCCAACCTCACAAGCCCTAGGATGCAGCCTCGTGCGTCCTGTGGCTCTTTGGCCTCTCCCTCCGTCTCTCCGCACAGAAAACATAAGTGGCCACGCTGGCTCACCAGGTCTTGCCCGCCCTCCCGACTGTCTCCTTCCTGGCCCATCCTGAGACGTGTTTCCGAGGCCCTTGGAGCCCCAGACCCTGTGTGGACCCAGGGGAGGCGACCAGGCAGCCCGAGCGCGGGGGCGGAGTCCACGTGTGGCTCTCACACCTCAGACCTGCCACCCCCAGCGTGTCCTGGCCTTCACGCCGCGAGTGTCCACGCTCAGTGGTTGTGCCACAGCCCGCGGGGATGCACACAGAAATGACGGCGTGAGCTGCACACGCGAGGGTGAGCACTGCTCTGTGACCATGTCGAGTCCCTCGGCTGTGCCGGGGCCCCCTGGGCTGTGCCGCTGTGGGCTGCACTGAAGTCCCTTCATGCCTCTTCCGGCCACACGCTGGGTGCAGCCCGCTGGCTCAGCTGCAGGGAAACAGCTGGGTGATGGCACCTGGCCTGTCGGTGTGGGAGTAGTGTCACCTGCCTGGGACAGACACGGCGAGGAGTGGGGCAGTGGGTCTCAGCCTGGGGCCCCCGAGCCTGCCCTGCCAGTGCATGGGAGTCTCTGGGCTGGGGCCTTGGCATCAGAGCCTCTCTGGCTCCCTGGTGACCTTGAGGTTCGGCTGTGGGGCGGGGGCAGAACAGGCGTCCCTGGCCCTCAGTCCCCTCGGGACACAGCAGTGGCTGCGTCTGCTGCCTCGCCTGCTGCAGCTCCCTCGCCAGCACCGCCCTGCCTCCCCTCTGCTGCTGGCCGAGGTCCCTGGGCCTTCCGTGCCCTGTCCCAGAGACACCCGGGTGGCCGCTTCAGCCCCCGCCCTGCTGTGGCAGGGGCTCTGTCCTGGGGCTTTGCTTCCCGCCTCCGCCGGGAGCTGTGGGGTCGGCTGCGGCCCTAACACACTTGTCCGTCCACGGCGGGTGCGGAGGCTTCTTTCCGCGAACTCGGCCCCTCCAGGCCCCTTCGCTCTGCACCCTTCCACGATGTCCCGAGAGGCTCCCACACTCGCGGCTGCAGAGGCCCGAGGTCGCGGGCCTGGGGCTGTCAGGACACCTGCGAGGCTCCCTGTGGGCGTGGGGTGTGGCGCAGGGAGGGGGAGGTGCAGCAGAAGGCACTGTCCTCGGGTTTTAGAAGCTTCAGTTGCTCATCTGCTGTCTTATCCTCTCCTGTATCTGCTTACATTTCGCTTTATGCTGGATATTGTACTTAAAATGTCTTGTTGAAATATGCTGGCATTGTGTTCACAGGAGAGAGGGTTTGCTTTCTGTAGGACCTCTGGGAGTGCTAAAGCCCGGGAGGTGACAGGAGGAGGAGCTGCAGGTGGAAGGAGGAATCTGGTTAACTCTGGATGTCTGTTACAGGGCAGCTGCCAAGCTGTTGTGTCTCCTCATGGGCCCGGAGGCAGGAGGTGGTTGACCCGCTTTTGGTGAGTTCACCATCCTTTGATGGGTTGGAGCTTCTGTTGGGTCCTTCAGTCCCACAAAACCACAAAAAGTGCAGTCCCACCTCCTCTCTCCTCTTCTGGCTCAGTAAATGCCCGAGAGCAAAAGGAGTACTCTCAGCTGTTCACACCTCTGTATGTTTCCAGTCTTTCCCAGATCCCTAGCTCAGCAATGGCTATAATTTTGTGAACTTTTTGGTGTTCTTGGTGTTCTGTAATATTATTATGTTTTCAAAATATATCATCCAGCTTTTAAACTTTTGGAATTTCTTTTTTAAAAATTTTTAAAATTTATTTTACAGGTAGAGTTATAGACAGTGAGAGAGACAGAGAGAAAGGTCTTCCTTCCATTGGTTCACCCCCCAAATGGCTGCCATGGCCGGCGCCGTGCCAATCCGAAGCCAGGAGCCAGGTGCTTTTTCCTGGTCTCCCATGTGGGTGCAGGGGCCCAAGTACTTGGACCATCCTCCACTGCCCTCCCGGGCCACAACAGAGAGCTGGACTGGAAGAGGAGCAACCGGGACTAGAACCCAGCGCCCATGTGGGATGCCAGCACCGCAGCAGAGGATTAACCAAGTGAGCCACGGCGCCGGCCCCAAACTCTTGGAATTTTCAAATTTATTAAGAGGCTTTTGGGCAGGTGATACATGCGGTTTGTTTGTTTTTAGACCGCAGAATGCCAGGTTGTCCCCAGAAACCTCTGCTCCAGCTCGCAGCGGAGAACAGGGAGACAGCATTACCAGCGTCTCTTCCCACCGCACGTGAACTTCAGTAAGTGAGGAACTGGAAAGCTAACCTGAGGAGTGCCAGTGAGGAACGCCTTTCTTCCCTCCCTTCCATCACCATCCATGGAAAAGAGGGGCCAGGCCAATGAGTGCGCAGGACTGACTGAAATGAAACTGATGGACATGGTTGCCTGTCTGTTGGACAGCCAATTACATGCCATGCACAGGCCTCGTGGGGTCCTAGATGGGAGAAGGGGATGCAAAAGGGGAGTGCATCAGTTTGAGTCTGACATGAAGAGAAAAATGACGCAATCGTTTGAACAGAACAAGTTGGACATAAAGAAGTATGAAGTGCTACTGAGAATTGAAGGGACGAGGGATTGGCTCGTGAGAAATAAAGAACTCTCGCAAGAATCGTAAGGAATTAGCACTATCCTTAGGGCTGAGACAGAGAGCCACGATGCACAAGTGTGGCTCACGGAGTGACACACGGGTCACTGGGGCTTCACTGGTGGACCTTGCTGTGAAGTCACACTCTGAAACTTGGGCAAAGCATCGGAAACCTGCCTTCTAGAACGTGACAGAAACTGCCCTCTAGAAGCGAGCTGCAGGCTGCCACAGAGCACAGGGGGAGCAGGAGGCCAAATTCTTTTCCTCCAACAAGGTCTCCAGCACCTCCTACTCACAAAAGCTGAAACTGAGCCCCTGGTAAAGGAAAATGTATTTAAAGGGCCCTTATCCATGTTCCCAGGGCTGGCGAAAGTGAGTGA
The DNA here is from genome assembly GCA_949820135.1 of Sylvilagus floridanus. Taxonomy (NCBI): domain Eukaryota; kingdom Metazoa; phylum Chordata; class Mammalia; order Lagomorpha; family Leporidae; genus Sylvilagus; species Sylvilagus floridanus. The sequence continues at coordinate 126,318,093 of OX463223.1, forward strand.
AGTTGGAGCTGAGGTAGATGCACATCAGTAATTCATAGTGTCTCCTTTCTAGTTCTCTGTGTACTCTCTCCTGCAGAGGCATTCTGTACTCCCTCCTACAGAGACATTCGCAGTCCCGGGCAACAGCAAAACATCTGTGTGTTTTTCACTAATGAACATAGAACTTTCCAGGGGGAATTTTCGGCCTAGTGTTTCAGTGGCTGGTTAGGCAGCCTGCATCCTGCATCCCCCACCAGAGTGCCTGGATTCAGTCCCCAGCTCCACCCCTGATCCTGGCTTCCTGCTATGCACACCCTGGGAAGCAGTGGATGATGGCTCAAGTACTTGGGTTGCTGCAAAACTTTGTGGAAGACCTGCATCGAACACTTGACTCCTGGCTTCCACCTGCCCCTGCCCCAGTGGTTGTGGGTAATTTGGAGAGTGAACCAGAGGGTGGAAGCTCTCTTTCTCCTTTTCTGTCTCTCCCTGCCTGTCAAAATAGGTAAGTACAAACTAAAAGTAAAAATTAATTAATAAAAACAAAACGTACCTTTCCTTCGTACAAGTAAAGAAATTGTCACTTTTCTCCCAAAGGAGGCGAGAGACGGTGCTAAGAGTCAGTGTATGGGGCCAGTGTTGTATCGTACAGGTGAAGCCATGCCTGCAACAACAGTAGCCCATGTGGGCGCTGGTTTGAGTCTCGGCTGCTGCACTTTGATCCGGCTCCCTGGTAATGTGCCTGGGAAAGCAGCAGAGGATGACCTAGGTGCTGGGGCCCCTGCACCCACGTGGGAGACCCAGATGAAGCTCCTGGTTTCTGGCTCCTGGCTGTTGTGGCCATTTGGGGAGTAAAGCAATGGGTAGAAGATTGATGTCTTCCCCCTTCCTGTCTCTCTCTGTGAATCTGCCTTTCAAATAAATTAAATTGCAAAAAAAAAAAAAAAAGTCAGTGGGGCCAGCGCTGTGGCGTAGTGGGCTAAGCCTCCACTTGTGGTGCCAGAATCCTATGTGAGCGCCGGTTCTAATCCCGGCTGCTCCTCTTCCAATCCGGCTCTCTGCTGTGGCCTGGGAACGCTGCTTTCCCAGGCACTTTAGCAGGGAGCTGGGTCCGAAGTGAAGCAGCTGGAGCTCGAACCGCTTCCCATGTGGGGTGAAGACATGGCAGACAGCGGCTCAATCCTGCCCCTCGCCGCCCCGCATCCACTGCTAACAGCACCAGCCTGTGCTTTGTAGTTTGTATCATTTAATTCTTGGGATCTTGTGAGGGGAGTGCTGTTAAACACATATAAGACTTTGTGCTGCTCTGTAGGAACTTAGAAGGAGGGAGGTGTGTTGATTAGGATTTCTATCTGACAAAATAATTTAAGTGCCAAAAGGGATAAAAAGGTACCCTGCTGTGGGGTCCCAGTGGAGTGATCCATCCTTCTCAAGGGCTGTAGGAAAGCGTCTTGGTGCGAGCATTACTAGAGAGACATCCTACTGGAACAGGCCTTGAAAGTTGTGAAGAATTTCCAGATGCAAATGGAACCTGAAGTAGAATAACACAGGGAATATGGCCACGCTGTGGGGGCTGATAGGCGTGTTGGAATCATACCTCTGCCGCCAGCATTGTGGCTTTGAGCAAGTTAAGCTCTGCAAGCCTCCGATTTCTCCTTTTCGAAACGGTTCGCCGAAATCGACTTCTTACGACAGCTTGAATAGGACGCCGGAAATGAGTTGTGGCGAGCGCTCGGTAAATCATAACGGGCATTCCCTCATGGAGGAAGAAAGCACGCCGCTTTTCTGGAAAATGATGTAGCAAGAGAGCAGAGTAGCTGAAGTCTAGGGTAGCATGGAAGAATTAGTAGGAAGGATTAGGGGCACATGTTACGAGCTGTATTATTTTCGATTCTGTTCCGGGCGCGTGTAGCCCTGAACGTTAGTCTGAAGTCAGTTCTCTTACACTGTAGACTGTAAACATGATGTGTTCCGTGTAAAGAGCATTTTCTGTACAGGCACACACATACATAAATATATGCATGTAGGCAATCACGTAGTATACATTTGTGTACATACCGTGCAAAAATTACACACACACATACAATCAGTGGAATGTGAAGTGGGCGAGGCGCCACACTTGGAACGCCTGCCCCCACGTCTAAGACGCCACATTTGAACCCCTACCCCCCAACTTCTAGATCGCGCAAGCGCGCTGTGCAATATTGCGCAGCCGCAGAACCCTGAGATGAGCAGTTTGGCCCCCCGCTTCCATTAGGCGTCTCTGTCCGCGGACGCCTCGTGGGCGTGACCCAGTAGGTGCTCGGACGCCAAAGCCTCAGTTGCTGTGGCGCCACCACCTCGTGATGTCTGAACTACAGGGTAAGGGTCCCTCTCCTGAGCTACTCCCCGAATTTCTGCCTCAAGCTCTGATGGGATACGGGCGGTGCTGGTAGACGGTCGCCCGGACGGCTGCCGGATTGGCTGGTCTTTGGCGACGGCCGGCAATCGTTCCACGGCGTCATACTTGGTCGATCAGCTAACTTTTGGGAACCCGGGTTCCAAGGGCGGGGAATGGCCCTGGGTGCAGGACGACTCGGGTGCAAGCGGTTCTAGTGGCCCAGGTGTCTCCTGAGGCTCGAGATGCTCACAGGGCTCCTGGCGTGGCGGGGATCGAGTTGGTGTTGGGCATCCCCGGCACCTGAGGTGAATGAGGGCTCGCGGCGTCCTGAGGGGATCGAGCTAATTCTAAGGCGCACGGCGTCCCCGGGGCTCGAGGTGATTCTAGAGCTGGTGGCGTCGGGAGATGGAGTTGGTTCTTGGGCACGAGGTGCCCTCAGGACTTGAGGTGAACCAGGGGCTCGCGGCGTCTCGACCTAGCCAATCCGGGGGCGTACGGCGCCCCCGGGGCTCTTGAGGTGAATCTAGGGCTCGCGTCGTTGCGGGGGGCTGAGGTGATTCTAAGACTCGTGGCGTTCCCGGGGTCGAGCGACTCCCGGCGTCCTCTCTGTTCGAGGTGATTCTAAGGCTTGCGGCAGCCTGGGGCTTGAGGTGACTTTCGCGGCGTCGCGGGGGATCTGAGTGAGCCGAGGGCTCGGGCTCGTGACGCCTCGGGGACTGAGGTGATTTTAGAGCTCTTGGTGATCTTCGCGCTTGTGGCGTCCCAGGGGATTGAGGTGAATTTAGGGCTCGTGGCGTTCCCCGAGCTTCCAGTATAACTGGGGCTCAAGGTGGGCTCAAGTGCTCCCGGCGGGTGCGTAGCTTGCAGCGTTCGAGGGCTCTGGGTGGCAGGTGGCCTTGGCGTCTCCGCTAGCGGCCACTGGGAGGCCGCGCCTTCTTCACCGGTGTGTGGGCCCGCGCTTTTCAGAGCCTCGCGTGGCCATAAAACTGCAGCGTCGGATCAGGGAAATGGAGGAGCCAGCCATTTTGCCACACGTCGTACCGCGTGGCGAGTTCTGGGCGCGCTTGTTACTTTTTTTTTTCTTTTCTTTTTTTCTTTTTGGAGCTGCGGAGCCGGGTCTTAAGCAGGGAGCGTTGAGGCTCTGGGGGGTCTGGGGGGAGGCAGAGTGGGGAGGGGAAGGTGGGGGGCGTGGAGAGAATGTGCTGCGCCCTGCTCTGAAGCAAAATAATTGCTTTAGCTGCGAGAGCGCCTAGGTCCTTCCCAGCGTCAAGTTCAGCAGCGCCACGGTGGGGGGTGGTTTCGGTGGTTCCCACCGCCTCTCGCTGGGCGCTGGGGCTGGTGAGCTTTTGAGATCTGGCCACTTCGTACTGGTGCTGATTTTCAACCTTTCTCTTCCTTGCTGGAGGTGAGTGGGGGTTGAGGAAGGACCTAGACTCTCGGACTCTTACAGTTTGCAGTTAAGAGCGAGACACCTCAGCAGTTGATCTGTAGAACGTGTTTGGGACTGAGCTGCAGATTTCGAAGCCTTGTGGGTTAGCATTTGCGCCAGCACGGACAGGACGAGGGTGCGTCGGAAAGCGTGTGGGGTAGCGAATTGAAGTCGTTTGATTTCGGGGCAGCGTTTTCTGAATTCATGCCTTTGAGGAATCTTGCAAAAGTTCATTGAAATGCCCGCTACGGGGAAAAAAAAAGCGAAGTCTGGGCTTCAGTAGCCTTTTCGCGTCGGAGTGAGCACGCGCTGTCTGAATTCTGTTCTTCGACGACCGTTTTGCGGGACCCTCCTGCGCTCTCGCCGTTTTCCTGTACATAGATGCAGGGCTTTGGGAAGGAATTCGCGCGAATGGTTCGAGCCTCGTTCTCTCCCGAAACGCTGCAAAACGCGGGGCTCCCTGTAAAGCAGGGGAGCCTTGGGCGCGGGCTCCTGGGCCCGGCCCGGCCGGTAGACAAGGCCGCAGCTGGGGCTGCGAGGGTCGCGCCCCTCCGTCTCGCTGCCTGGCTGCCCCTCTCCGGGTTCCGGGTGATCGTGGGACGCAGGGAACGGGCCTTTCCGAGCCGCTTCTGGGCGCGGGGCCGGGGTGGATGCGGGGCACCTGCGGGAGTCGTTTCGCGCCTCGCGGCTCCGGCGGGCGGCCGCGAGCGCCGAGCGCTGCGGGGCGCTGTGGCCTGCGTTCCGCGCCTCGCTCTGGCCGGCGCGGTCGTCTCTGGAGTCCCTGCGGACGAGGGCAGGGTCGCTTGTGCGCGTCCTGCCCGAACGTGGAGGAAGGGATTGGGCAGCGCGTTGGCGCGGTTTGGCTTTCTCCACACGTTGGAGCGGTGTGGCTGCGGGAGCGGCCGGGTGTCGCCTTGTGTTCCTCGAAGGGGCGCGGGGCTCAGCCCTCTTCTGGGCGACCCGTGCCCCGTGCGGCAGGTCGATGGCAAAGGCAATGCCTGCGCCTTGGGCACGTCGCCTTCAGAAAACTTAGAAATGGCATAATGTCTGGTAAAATGTGTATCGTGGAGAGTATGTGTATAACGAAAGAAAGTAATGGAAATTTTACACATTTACTGATAAACCTTAGCACAGTTGTCGATAGCTTTACTAGCTGAAGTTTGACAAACCTGTTGATATGCAAAAAGCTGCCTTGAAAAGAAATTTTTTTTATTTTCGCCTGATGATAAAGTCTAAAATTTATTGTTAAATAAATCTGGTGAAAATAATTTCCCTACTTAAAGATAGCCACCTAGATAACTACTGATGTTTCCTTTGGATCTCAAAGTTATGATTATACTGTATTTTTCTATTTTAACTCCCCTTTTTCTCTTTAACATTTTTTTAAAAAGATTTATTTATTTATTTGAAAGGCTGAGTTACAAAGAGGCAGAGAGAGAGAGACAGAGAGAGAGAGAGTTTCCATCCACTGGTTTACTCCCCAAATGGCCATAATGGCCAGAGCTGGGCTGAAGCCAGGAGCTTCCTCCAGGTCTCCCACGCAGGTGCAGAGGCCCAAGGACTTGGGCCATCTTCCAATGCTTTCCCAGGTGCATTAGCAGGGAGCTGGATCAGAAGTGGAGCAGCCAGGACTTGAACCGGCTCATATAGGATGCCAGTACTGCCGGTGGCAGCTTCACCTGCTACGCCACAGCACCGGCCCCTCTCTTTAACATTATTTCACAAACATTTCTAATATCAATAAATGTTCTTTGAGAACATACTTCTCATTATTATTCCATCTTAGGGAAATGCCATAATTTATATAAGCTTTTCCTTATTTAACCCCCCTTTTTAGATATTTAGGTAGTTCCTAATGTTTGTTGTTTTTGTTTTTTCCCATGAAGACAGAAGAGTGGATGGTGTTTGACCCACAGGTCAGACTTCTGGATATGGCTTGCCATCACATGATTTCCTTAGTACCATTTTCACAGTCTCCTCACACTAGCTAATTAATTTATTCTTCTGCTTTGATCTATTTCAAATGAATGCAGTGAGCCCCAACTATAATGTAATGCAGTTGTGATGTGTGAGTAAACACTTGAAGCATGTTCTTGCTTTTCAGACCAAGTTTAAGAAATACAAAAGCTCATTTAGATAGCTAATAGTTTACATAATGTGTTATTTTTTTGTATTCATTAAAATGATGTTTGGAATTGCTAGTCCACATCTAATTTTTTGTGGTTACCAATTTCATGTTTTGTGAGATTCAGTTTAAATGTAGTGTTTCATAACATTTACTTTTGCACTTTATTTCTACAATATTAATTATTATAAATAGTACTATTTTTTAGAGAATAGGTTTGGAATTCATTGTCATCCAAAGTAGCCATATAACATCGGGTTCAATATGTAAAAGTTAAAAGCACATGATAGCACGGGCCAGGTGGTCACATTTCTTAAATGAGAAGAAATTTATTGATTCAGTGAAGAAATTTATTGCTCTACAAAATTGGAAGTACTAGGAATGATACTCTGTGTGTATACATACATATATATCTCAAAGCTTCATTCCAAACAGTTTGTTAGCTGACTTGTAATGATTACAGACACAAATACTTAATGCAAATTTTCAGCTAAAATATTTTTTAAACAGTCCATAATCTTATGAAGTAGTTTCCTCTAGCAACTGTTTATGTAACGTGATGTCCGGTCTGTGCTCCTCTTTGCATATTCTTAGATTATATTCTAATTATTGAGGACAACGAGATTATTACCATCTATCATGATGATGATGTTACGATGGAGGATTCTGAAGCAGAGTTTTTCCAGGACAGCTCTTTCAATGATGATGTGTCTGGACAACTAGATCCTGAAGAGAGCGACGGTAACTATCAGCAGCCATCTCAAGTGTTATATAATAATTTTGTTAAATTCCCTTCTAGGGAAAACTTTGCTCCCTGGTCTCCATTTCTAGTAAGTGGACTAAATAGTCCCATAGCATTTGTGTTAGTTATTGCCAGAGGGCTAAGCTTCATGGTAATAATCACAGTATTTGCTTGTGCTTGCCTCTTGTCTTCACTTCTCCTTTGACACGTCTCTTTGTCTCCTTTGCTCTATGGGAGATCATCTCAGAAAGCATTGGAGAAAATATATTCTCTGTCTCTGAAAAATTATTTATATCTGGCAACTCTAATGATAACTTTTTCGTGGCAAGACAAGTGAAAAGGTAACACTGAAGGGACAGGAAAACAACTTGGGTCAGGAGTCCATGAAACAAGGGGCTGCTCTGTGGTGGCATAGTATGTTAAGCTGCAAGTTGTGCTGGCATTCAGTACCGGAGTCCTGGTTCAAGCTCCAGCTGATCCACTTATGATCCAGCTTTCTGATAATGCACTTAGGAAGGCAGCAGATGATGGCCCAACTAGTTGGGTGCCTATTACCCATGTGGGAGACCAGGATGGAGTTCCTGGCTCCTGGCTTTGGCCTAGCCCAGGCCTGGATGCTGCCATTTGGGGAGTGAACCAGCAGATGGAAGATCTCTTTCTCTGTATCTCCCTCCCTCTCTTTGGCTCTGCCTTTCAAATAAATAAACATAAGTAAATCTTTGAAAAGAAAAAGAAGAGACCACGGAGCAGGTGACATGATTGTCTGTGTAGAAAAATCTCAAAGGATCAACAAAAATCTCTTGAAACTAATAAGTGATTATAGCCAAGGTTTTTTTTTTTTAAGATTTATTTATTTATTTGAAAGTCAGAGTTACACAGAGAGAGAAGGAGAGGCAGAGAGAGAGAGAAAGAGAGATCTTCCATCTGCTGGTTTACTCCCCAATTGGCTGCAACGGCTGGAGCTGTGCCGATCTGAAGCCAGGAACCAGGAGCTTCTTCCAGATCTCCTATGCAGGTGCAGGGGCCTATGGTTTTGGGCCATCTTCCAGTGCTTTCTCAGGCCATATCAGAGAGCTGGATCAGAAGTAGAGCAGCCCGGAGCCAGGAACCAGGAGCTTCTTCCTGATCGCCTATGCAGGTGCAGGGGCCTATGGTTTTGGGCCATCTTCCAGTGCTTTCTCAGGCCATATCAGAGAGCTGGATCAGAAGTAGAGCAGCCCGGATTCGAACCGGCATCCATATGGGATGCCGGCACTGCAGTGTTGGCTTTACCTGCTACGCCACAGTGCCAGCCCCTATAGCAGTTTTAACATGGGCGAGGTCTTTAAAAGTTCATGAAAAATATATATTATGAAAAAACTTATACATGTATTTAAAATTTTTTAATATTTATTTATTTGAAAGGCATAGTCACGGAAAGAGAGGGAGAGACAGAGCAAAAGATATTTTCCACCCACTGGTTCACTCCCCCAAATGGCCACAGCAGCCAAGGCTGGGCCAGGCCGAAGCCAGGAGCCAGGAACTCCATCTGGGTCTCCCACATGGGTGGCAGAGTCCCAAGCACTTGGGCCATCTTTGGCTGTTTTCCCAGGTGCATTAGGAGAGAGCTGGATCGGAAGTGAAGCAGCTGAGACTCATGGGATGCCGGCGTCATAGGTGGCAGCTTAACCTGTTGCACCACAACACTGGCCCCTGATTTTGATTCTTATGCCTCGTTGTGGACACTATAGCCCTTTGGTTTTTTAAAGACTCGTTCTAAATTGCTGGTGGAAGCGTTCTTGTTTTGTCATTGTGACATTCAACCAGGACTCCAATTGGAGGTGACATTCTGAGAGCGTGTCTATATAAAGGTTATTGAGGTAGTAGACTGTGAAGTGACTTCTGTATGTGTTGCTTTTCAGGAGCTGAATATTTTGTAGCCCAAGATAACCCAGCAGTTTTACCAGTAAACCATCCAGAAAATTTAAAAAGAGCCAACCCCAACTCAGTGGATGATAACCCATTGTGCAAAAAAGCACGATTGTCTCTGCCAGGGGAAAAGTATACGGTTTGTACATTAAAATGAAAATCTTTCTTTGCTTTTTTTTCTTTTATATTTCTTTGTTCAATTGAGTTTCATTTCATTTTATCATTTAAAGATTATTTATTTGAAAGGCAGAGAGAGGGAGAGAGAGAGAGAGAGAGAGAGAGAGAGAGAGAGAGAGAGAGAGAGAGATGGATTTTCCATCTCCTGGTTTACTTCCCAAATGGTTGCAATAGTCAGGTTTGGGCCAGGCTGAAGCCAGGAGCCCAGAGCTCCATCCAGGTCTCCCACGTGGCAGGGGACCAAATACTTGAGTCATTAGCTGCTGTCTTCCCATGTGTATTAGCAGGGAGTTGGGTTGGAAGTGGACTTGAACCAGCACTCTGATATGGAATGCCAGTGTTGTAAGTGATGGCTTAACTCACAATGACACAACATTGGCCCCTACGATTTACATATTTTTTCATTAAATTTTTTGATTGAGTTTAAATTCATATGGTGATCTGGACATATCTTTAGTATACAGTTTGAAGAATCTTGATAAATATGAGAAGGCTTCAAAGAACTCATGGAAGAATAGAATGAAAAATAACGCACACTTTCCACAAGTTTTTTGAAGCTCCCTCGTATATATGCTCACACCCCTATCAAGATAGGAACATTTACCTGGCCCCAGAAAGTACCTTCATGCCTCTTCCCAATAAGCCCCCATCTCTCCTAACCATGGGGGGAATGCCATTTTGATGGCTTTTCCATCCTAGATTGGTTTTTCTCTATTCTACAACTTCGTTAATAGCTTTGTAAAAATAGAATTTTTTTTTTTGACAGGCAGAGTGGACAGTGAGAGAGAGAGAGACAGACAGAAAGGTCTTCCTTTTGCCGTTGGTTCACCCTCCAATGGCCGCCGCGGCCAACGCGCTGCGGCCGGCGCACCGCGCTCGTCCGATGGCAGGAGCCAGGAGCCAGGTGCTTTTCCTGGTCTCCCCATGGGGTGCAGGGCCCAAGCACCTGGGCCATCCTCCACTGCACTCCTGGGCCACAGCAGAGGGCTGGCCTGGAAGAGGGGCAACCGGGACAGAATCCGGCGCCCCGACCGGGACTAGAACCCGGTGTGCCGGCGCCGCAAGGCGGAGGATTAGCCTGTTGAGCCACGGCGCCGGCCTAGAATTTTATTATATAAATGATAATCATGTCTTTGTGTTCGTTTCTTTTCCTTACTCTTTGCATGATTCATTTCTTGTCTCAGTATTTCATTCCTGTTTATTGCTAAGTCGTATTCCATTGTGAATGTCCATAATTTATTTATCCATTCTCCTGGTGGACATTTGGGTTGTTTTCAGCTTTGGGCTGTTATGAGTAAGTCATTATGAAAATGCTTAGGAAAATCTCTTTGTAAAAATATGGTTATATTAAATTTAATTAAATTTCCAGGAATAGAAATATTGGGTCATTGGTGAGATGAAAGTTTAACTTTATTGGAAACTGCCAAACTGTTTTTGGAAGTGTTTATACTGTTTTACAATCCTATCATATTTTGCTATGTTGATCTCTGATGTTGAATAAAATAGATTACTAAACCATATATGCTAGTTTAACTGAAAATACATTTATTTGTTTAAGTAACGATGTGAATGTTAATGTCACAATAAGTAACATAGGCAGTTCTCAACTTCTGTCAACCCCAATATCTTCATCTTTGGGGATAAAAATATTAATTGCCTACTAAATATCATGGTTTATCTAAAAGCACTTTGAAAATCATGAAGCATTGTAACCAGATAAGGTAGTAATATTGTGTTTATAATTATTAACCTATTAATCTATATCAATGCCATATAATTTTGACTGGTTATTAATCTATATTGTGATGCATATAATTTTTTGTTATTAGACAGGCAGAGTTAGACAGTGAGAGAGAGAGAGAAAAAGGTCTTCCTTCGGTTGGTTCACTCCCCAAATGGCCACTAGGGCCGGTGTGCTGCACCGATCTGAAGCCAGGAGCCAGGTGCTTTTCCTGGTCTCCCATGCGAGTGCAGGCGCCCAAGCACTTGGGCCATCCTCCACTGCCTTCCCAGGCCACAGCAGAGAGCTGGACTGGAAAAGGAGCAACCAGGACCAGAACCTGGCACCCATATGGGATGCCGGCACCGTAGGTGGAGGATTAACCAAGTGAGTCACGGCGCTGGCCCCGATGCATATAATTTTAAAATATAGAGTTACACAGAGGGGGAGAAACAGAGGGAGAGAGAGAGGTTTTCCATCCGCTAGTTCACTCCCCAACTGGCTGCAACGCCAGAACTGGGCCGATCCGAAGCCAGGAGCCAGGAGCTTCTTCCAGGTCTCCCATGCAGGTGCAGGGACTCAAGGTCTTGGACAATCTTCTACTGCCTTCCCAGGCCATAGCAGAGAGCGGGATTGGAAGTGGAGCAGTCGGGACTCGAACCGGCGCCCATATGGGATACCAGCACTGCAGGCTGGGGCTTTAACCCACTGCACCACAGTGCCGGTCCCAATGATGCATATGATTTTGACTATCTAGTGTTTGTGATGTGACGGTAGTTTAGGTAATTTTTTAATCATTTAAAAATTAATTAATTTATTTGAGAGAGAGCTAGAAGAATAGACACAGAAATATCCTATCTGCTGGTTTACTTGCTAAACGCTCACAATAGCTGGGACTGGGCTGGGCTGAAGCTGGGAGCTGAGAACTCAATGCAGGTCTCCCTATGTAGATGGCAGGAACAATTGCTTAAGTCATCACCGCTGCCTCCCAGGGTCTGCATTATCAGGAAGCTGGAGTCAGGAGCTAGAGTACTAATAATTGCTCTTTATCATGTATTTTGAAACAAAAACATTGACAACTACTTTGTATATTGTCCTGTCTTGTTAAAAAAAAAAAAAAGATGGGGCTGGCATTGTGGCTCATTTGGTTAATCCTCCGCCTGCAGTGCCAGCATCCCATATGAGTGCCAGTTCTAGTCCTGGTTGCTCCTCTTCCAGTCCAGCTCTCTGCTTTGGCTCGAGAGGGCAGTGGAGGATGGCCCAGGTGCTTGGGCCCTGCACCCGCATCGGAGACCAGGAGGAAGCACCTGGCTCTTGGCTTCGGATCGGCGCAGCGCACTGGCCGTAGCGGCCATTTGGGGAGTGAACCAACGGAAGGAAGACCTTTCTCCCTGTCTCTTTCACTGTCTATAACTCTACCTGTCAAAAAAAAAAAAAAAAAAAAAGGATTTAAGGTGATTTAGAGATAAATTTATTAAAAAAAAAAAAAAGAGATGCTTAAGTGTTTCCTATCTTGTCCACAGAGTGTCACTGTTGCATTATTTGAAAACTCAAAAGCTTTATAATGTTTGGTTCTTTTTCATGGTTAAAAATATTTGCTTTTAAAGCAACTCTCATGCCAGACTACTGGAAGACTAGTCTTTCCACCCAGAAGTTATAAAGAGTTAAACTTGAATATTTATTTAATGTTAAGTGCTAATTGCCAAATATGTTCACATTTACCATCACCAAGAAAACAATTTAGATTCTTTTTCAGCCTTTACATACTGTGGAGTTACTCTGAACACATGCTCAAGGAAATATTTCTCTCTCCTGAACTGGCATGCTTCTTTTTATCTGACAAGGATCTCCTAACCATTTTCTTTCCCTCTTTTCTGTATCTAACAGGACATTCATGTCATTTTTATAGCCTATTTCATTAGCTTTTTAAGTTCCTGAAGTAATTTTAGATTTATGGAAGGGGTTGCTAGAATATTACAGAGTTTAATTTACATACACTGCACAGCTTCCTTTAATGTTAACCTATAGCACTTAAAATTGAGGTAATTGCGTAAATCTAGTAATCAAAATCAGGAAATTAACCTTGTTATAGCAGAATTAGCTGAACTACTGTCCTTGTTTAAATTTTGTCACTCCTTCTTCCTCTCCTCCATATTGTTATCCTTTTTTAAAATATTTTATTTATTTATTTGAGAGGTAAAATTACAGACAGAGAGAGGGAGAGATAGAGAGATAGATCTTCCATCCTCTGTTTTACTCCCCAAATGGTGCAACAGTCTGAGCTGAGCCGATCTGAAGCCAGGAGCCAGGAGCTTCTTCTGGGTCTCCCATGAGGGTGTAGGGGTCCAAGGACTTGTGCCATCTTCTACTGCTTTTCTAGGCCATAGCAGTGAGCTGGATCTGAAGAGGTGCAGCCAGGACACAAACAGGCACCCATATGGGATGCTGGTGCCACAGACGGAAGCTTAGCCTGCTATCTACAGCGATGGCCCCCATTTTTTTTTCTCTTCGAGGATCCAGTGCATTATCCCACATTGAACTGAGTGGCATCTCGTTAGTCTTGTCCATCTGTTCCTTGTTCCTTCCTCTTCTTTCATGACCTTGTCACTTTTGATGAATACTTGTCAGTTATTGTGTAAAATGTCTCTCAGTTTTGGTGTGTCTTATATTTTCTCTTGAATGGGTTAAGATTATGCATTTTTAGCAAGACTAACAATGTTATCTTGTCACTGAATCTTATCAGAGATTTGTCTTTTTATTGGTAATGTTAACATTTATCACTTGATTAATGCAGTATCTTTTGGATTTTTCCACTGTAAAGTTACTAGTTTTTCCCTTTGTGATAAATATCTTGGGTGGAAGGGTACTTTGAGACTATATTAATGTCCTGCTTCTTCTCAACCCATCTATGGATTTTATTTGCAGCAGTCATTACTTTGGTGAATCAGTTTCCCTCATTCTTTCTGTATTAATGGGAATTAATTTGAAAAGCACAGCTGTGCTTTATCTCCCACTTATTTATTCAATATATATTTATATCAACATGGACTCATGGATATTTATATATTTTACTTTATATTTTAAAATATTTATTTATTTATTTGAAAGTCAGAGTTACACACACACACACACAGAGAGAGAGAGAGAGAGAGAGAGAGAGAGAGACAGAAGGAGAGGCAGAGAGAGAGAGAGAGAGAGGTCTTCCATCTGCTGGTTCACTCCCCAGCTGGCCAATCCAAAGCCAGGAGCCAGGAGCTTATTCCGAGTCATTGATGAAAGTTTCCAGCTATGGCTATCAGGAGTTCCTTCTATTGGCTTGGCTCCTGTGGCCTTTTGACCTGCCGCCACCCTGTTCTTAGCCCCTTCCTCCCTTCCTCCCTTCCTCCCTTCCTCCCTTCCTCCCTTCCTCCCTCCCTCTCCCCCTCTCCCCCCTCCCCTTCCCTCCCCCCTCTCAGATTTATTTATTTATTTGAAAGGCAGGGTTTGGGCAGGTGCCGAGGCTCACTAGGCTAATCCTCTGCCTGCGGTGCCTGCACACCAGGTTCTAGTCCGGGTTGCTCCTCTTCCAGTCCAGCTCTCTGCTGTGGCCTGGGAGGGCAGTGGAGGATGGCCCAAGTGCTTGGGCCCTGCACCCGCATGAGAGACCAGGAGGAAGCACTTGGCTCCTGGCTTCAGATCAGCGCAGCGTGCTGGCCGTAGTGGCCATTTGAGGGGTGAACCAATGGAAGAAGACCTTTCTCTCTGTCTCTCTCTCACTGTCTAACTCTGTCAAAAAAAAAAAAAAAGAAAAGAAAAGAAAAGAAAAGAAAAGAAAGGCAGGGTTATATATAGAGAGGCAGAAGCAGAGAGAGAGAAAGAGAGTTTGGTCTTCCATCCACTGGTTTACTTCTCAAATGGCTGCAACAGCCAGAGCTGGGCCAATCTGAAGCTAGGAGCCAGGAACTTCTTACAGGTCTTCCATGCAGGTGCAGGAGCCCAAGCACTTTGGACATCTTCTGCTGCTTTCCCAGACCATAGCAGAGAGTTGGATTGGAAATGGAGCAGCTGGGTCTTGAACCAGTGCCCATATGGGATGCTGACACTGTAGGCAGCAGCTTTACCCGCTATGTCACAGTGCTGGCCCCCAACTACTTCCTTATTTCTGACATCATGAGATGTTCTGGGATTATCTGGACCTTCCATGCCCCAGTTCCTCTCTTGAGAAGCCCTGGTTCCTTTTATTGGAGAAGGGTATTTAGAAACCAAGATTTGAACACTAAATGTGTTAATTGCTGCCCTTGTCTTGTTATTGATCCAAGGTCCTCTCAGATAACAGAGCTAGGAAATAAATGAATGTATGCTAATCCATGCATATACATAAATCTCTCTCTATATATATCCATCACTGTATATAAAAACTATATCCATACTAATACTAATATCCAGTAGCTTTTCTTTCTTTCTTTCTTTCTTTCTTTCTTTCTTTCTTTCTTTCTTTCTTTCTTTCTTTCTTTCTTTCTTTCTGATTTATTTATTTGAAAGGCAGAGTTACAGAGAGGCAGAGGCAGAGAGAGAGAGAGAGAGGTCTTTCATCTGCTGGTTCACTCCCCAGGTGGCCACAATGGCCGGAGCTGAGCTTATTCGAAGCCAAGAGCTAGGAGCTTTCGCTGGGTCTCCCACACAGGTGCAAGGGCCCAAACACTTGGGCCATCTTCTACTGCTTTCCCAGGCCAGAGCAGAGAGCTGGATTTGAAGTAGAGCAGCCGGGACTCAAATTAGCGCCCATATGGGATGCTGGTGCTTCAGGTGGCAATGTTACCCGCTACACCACAGCATCATTCTTTTTTTAAAGAAAAGATTTATTTACTTGAATGGCAGGGAGAGAGAGATAGAGAGAGAGAAAGATAGATACAGAGAGAGAGAGAGAGAGAGAGAGAGAGAGAGAGAGAGATGCTCCCTCCACTGGTTTACTCCCCAATAGTCACCACAGCTGGGGCTGGATCAGGCTGAAGCCAGGAGCCAAGAATTCTGTGGGGTCTTCCATGTAGGTAGCAGGGACCTAAGCACTTGGACCATCATCCATTGCCTTCCAGACCCACTAGCAGTGAGCTGGATTGGAAGCAAGGCAGCCAGGACTCAAAATGACTATCCAGTGTGGTATTTAGGGATCCCAAGCAGTGGCCTAGCCCACTGTGTTACAGAGCCTGCCCCAACAGCACCTTCTCTTAAATCTAGGTTCTTATATAATAATTTCATTCCCTATCCCCTTTATTAGTCATCACTTTTATTTTTCATTCCCATGTGAATGTGGCTTTTGGTTTTACTTTATCTCGCTTTTATATGACTTCTGAAATCCTTTGGCATGTAGGTGATAAATAAAATCAATCAATATAGATAATTATTTAAAGTGTTAGTTTTCCAGTGCTTAATTTGGCTCCTAGCATTAAACATTGACTCCTTATTTTATAATATTAATAGGAGAACAATGTATATACAATTTCCTATGATGAAAAGCAAAACCAGCGTATAGAATCATAATGTTGTTGTGAAGTATCAAACTTCTGCCTCTCAAATCAAGTTTTCTGAACTATTGAGCCAGGATTTTCTTTATCACCTTTAATATCATTGCATTAATAGAAATTTTCTTGTGGCAAGTTCCTTTTTCTTTTAAACATAGATTTAAATTTTTGGATGACAGTTTGAGAGAGAGAGGGAGAGACAGAGAGAGAGACTTCCATCTGCTGGTTCACTCCCCACATGGTAGCAATGACCAGGACTGGGCCAGGCTGAAGCCAGGAGCCTGGAACTCCATCCAGGTCTCCGATGTGGGTGACAGGGCCCGAGTACTAGGGCCATTCTCTGCTGCTTTCCCAGGCATGTTAGCAGGGAGCTGGATTGGCAGTGGAATAGCTAGGACTGGAACCAGTGCCCATATGGGATGCTGGCTTTGGCTTTCCCCACTATATCACAACACCGGCCTCACGTCAAGTGCTGTCTGAATATCACCCCTTTGTGATAAACTTAAGAAATTCCTAGTTAGAACAATATTTCAAGGTGAAAAATTTGAAATAAAAGCACATTTTTTGGGTAGCTTTTTAAAAAACAGCTGCTCATGGGACTGGCATCATAGCACAGCAGTTTAAGCCACTGCTTGAACTGCTAGCATCCCATATTGCAATGCTGGTTCTAGTCCTGGGTGCTCTGCTTCTGATTTAGCTCCCTGCTTAATGTTCTTAGGAAAGTGTAGATGATGGCCCAAGTACTTGGGCCCCTGCCATGCACATGGGAGACCTGGATGGAGTTTCTGGATCTTGGCTTCAGCCTGGCCCAGCCCTGTCCATTGTGGCCTTTTGAGGAGTGAACCAGTGAATAGAAGATCTGTTTGTCTATTTGTTTCTCTCTGTGTGTCTCTCCTTCTCTGTCACTCTGCCTTTCAAATAAATAAATATTTTCTAAAAAGCAACTCATAACTGATCAAATGTAGTTAAGTCCTTTCCATGTAGATTGTTGAGTATTTAATTTCTCAATCTTTAAAGGAAATTGGTGGATTTGGATGAAATTTAATGTGTGGCTAAAAGCATATCTAGAATGTCTCACTTGAAACAAAATGGCACCTTACCCACTTTTTTTTTTTTAAGTCTATTTTACATGGATCTGAGGCTTTATTTTTATTTTTATTTTTTGAGAGGCAGAAAGAGAAGGAGGGAGAGAGAGGAAGACTGGAGAGATAGAGATCTCCTATTTGTTGGTTTGCTTCTCAAATGCCAACAACAGCAGGGGCTGGGCTAGGCCAAAGCAGGGAACCAGGAACTCAACTTGGTTCTCCCATGTGGGTGGCAGACCCAAGTACTTGAGCCATCACTGCTGCCTCCCTGGGTGAACATTAGCAGGAAGTTGGGTGGGAAGCTGAGGAGCTGGGATTCAAACCCAGGTACTCTGATATGGGATGTGTCCCAATCAGTGTCCTAGTCCTAGGTGCTGGGCCAGATACCTGCTCTGAGGCTTTTTTTTTTTTTTAAAGTTAACTCCTTGATAGAGATTGATGTAAAGCTTGTAATCATCAAAGATTGTGTGAGCTACATACCCCAAAGGTAAAGAAAGTTCATATAAAAGAAAATTTTTTAACCTTTAAAGTTCCTTGAATAAAATGAGCCAAGACCCTCTGAAAACTAAAAATGGTTGCAGAGACTTCCTCAGTGCCACTGGAGAGAGTGCAGCATTTACTGGGGGCCCTCTTATTCAGCCGGGAAGGCCCCATAGAAGTGTGCTGGAGAGGCAGGGACGGGCTGCCCCCACCACCGTGCCTCTTACCTGAGCAGCCTCCATGGCCTAGGCTCATGATGCTCCTAAAGGGACCATAAGGCTCCTGTCCATCCCCTTCCTCTTAGCTGTCATCCTCCATCCTTGCCTTGAAAGCCAGGCTCCTTGAAGATCATTTATATTTTCTTCCTTTTTTTTATTAAAGATTTTTATTTTATTTACTTAAAAATCAGAGTTACACAGAGAGAAGAGAGGCAGAGAGAGAGAGAGAGAGAGAGAGAGAGAGAGAGAGAGAGATCTTTTATCCGAAGGTTCACTCCCCAGATGGCTATAACGGCCGGAGCTTCACTGATCTGAAGCCCGGAACCAGGAGCTTCTTCCGGGTCTCCCACGCAGGTGCAGGGGCCCAAGGACTTGGGCCATCCTCTACTGCTTTCCCAGGCCATAGCAGAGAGCTGGATCGGAAGAGGAGCAGCCAGGTCTTGAAGCGGTATCCATATGGGATGCCGGCGCTTCAGGCCAGGGCGTTAACCCACTGCGCCACAGCGCCAGCCCTGATCATTTATATTTTCTATCTACACTGTCTTCCTGTTTTCCTCTCTTTTAATCATAAAATTAAAACAATCACATAATTTAAAGAAATCTCAGTGGCTGTAAGTGAAACATAGACTTCACCCTCTAAATGCTCGCCACAGCTAGGGCTGAGAGAGGCACAAGCTAGGAGCTCAGAACTCAGTATGGGTCTCACCAGCTATCATTTGCTGCTTCCTAGGGTTTCCATTAGCAGGAAACTAGAATTGGAAGTGGAGCTAGGACTTGAGCTCAGGCACCCTGATATGGGATGTGGGTGTGTCAGGCAGTGTTGTAACAGATGTGCCAAAAACTCATCCCTTGAAGTCGTATCTTCTAAGTTCATTTGTACTGTTGTCTGGTCCCTCTCTGCTCAGTCTACCTGAACAATTCCCTCTTCACCAATGGTTCTCACTCAGTGTAGTGTGGCTCTAATCTGTGTGTTCATCTTGTGCTGTTCTCTTCAGGTCTAGCTTCATGTGTGCATCACCATCTGCTGTATAACATTTTATAATATATACAAAATTGAATTTGTCATCTATGCTCCCAAACATGTTCTTTTCCGTATTTTTTTCTCTCAGGTTAACTGCATCATCTGCTTAATTATTTAAGCCATAAATCCAGACATTATTTATTTGGCTACTCCCCACTCTGTCCCACCCAGCCCTGGCCCATCAGTCACCAAGTCTTCATGGTTCTCTGTGTTTAATATCACTGGAGACAGTTTCTTGTCTATCCTGACCACCACAACCTTGATTGAGGCCCCCACCATTTTTCATGTTGGTCTTTTCTGAAAATGAGTCAGCCTCCTGTTTTGCATGAGTTTTTGTTGTCTTCAGAGTAAAAATCTAAGTGTGATACTGTTTGCCGATCTAGCCTCCTTGCCCAATACTTTGTACTCTGAGGCTTCCACTTTGCAGTAAACTGTAAGTAGTTCCCTCGATATATCATGCTCATTTGTGCTCTGGTGTTTTGAAGGTACTGTTCCCTCTGTCTTATGTGCCCTTCCACATGTCCTCACCTGGTCAGTGCCTCTCACGTGCAGTTCTCACCTCAGGCATCAGCTTCTCTGAAAAGCCTCCCACAGCTGCCAGCCTGGGGCAGGTCCCACTCTCGTGGGAGAGCTTATGCTCCTGGTCTTCCCCGTGTTGTGGCACTGCTCTTAGCAGCACTAATGACAGACCGCTGAGCACTGCTGGGTCAATCATCACGCCATAGCTAACTGTCAGTGGTAACACAACACCAGAGCCTGGTGCTCTTGTCCTCAAGACAGCCCTAAGAGCTCTTTCCATCCTGATTCTGTGCATAAGGGCATTGAATCACAGAGAAGTTGAGCAACTTGCCCAAGGTCACACAGCTAGTAAGCAGCAGAATGCTAGCCTCTGAACCCCGCTGTGTCCCCCAGCGCCCGTGCCACTGCCCTCAGTGCCACAGGCCAGTGGCTCTCACACTTGCACACACATCACAGTCACCCAGAGGCCTTGTTAAGACCCACATTGCTGCCCCCACTCTCCCGGCTGCTGCATCCATGGGTCTGAGTGGGCCTAAGAGTTTGCATTTCTCACAAGCTTGCAGGGGATGGGGCCACACGTTGGGAGTCATTGTTCCAGGCGGTTGGCACTTTGTTGAAATCTCTTGTCTCTCTCCTCTGCTAAGGTGACAGCTCCTCTGGGACGGGAGCTGGCTTTTATGATCATCCCTGTTCCCAGCACCAAGCCAAGTGGTTCTGACAAGGCTGGGCCCTCAGTAAATCTCTATTAGAGTGAATGAGTGAGGAAATGTTTCTGGCCTCTTACTTGAGTGTCTGTTTGGCCTGATGTGCGTGTACTTCAAGAAGAATTCTTGGATTTGTCTCTGTCCCACGCCTGGTGGGTGCTGGAGGGGCAGTGCTCAGTGGTTTTGCAGGGTTGGTGTCGATCACCTGATTGAAAACCACTTAGAAACCCGAAGTCACCTTCATCCGGGTGCTCTTTCCCGTGCAGGCTCCCCGTCTCCAGCTCATCAATCACGATGTGCGAAGTGACTCTCTGGCCCTTCAGCAGACTTGCCCATTTCTTTCCTAAAGCCGCCCCTTCCTTCTGAGAAGCGCGGTGCTTTGGAGCGGTTGTGGCACCTGCGCTTCCCAGCTTGTGGGCTCCTCTCCGTGCTTGCACAGGGTCGAGGAGGAGAGAGTCGGGGTCCTTCTCTCAGCCAGTGTGGTGCTGTGTCACCCCCAGCCAGGCACCAAGCAGCCGACCAGAGGGCTGAGGGCTCTGGTCGTGTCTAGCGGCTAAAGTCTGCCGGAATGCTATTGTCACATGTCACTTTGCTTGTTAAACAGGAACTACTAAAATATTTCTTATTGTTATAGGCTCTACAAGGACTTATTGAAAACGTGAACAGACAAATTACCCAGCTTTGTGAAATTGTTTCAGAGATGCAACACTCTTCTAATAAACTAAAATGTGTAAGTTTATGGAAACATTTTTATAACTTTGATAAACCTCTAGTTCCTAATGATACCAACCAATTTGAAGTAATAGAGAATCAGCATGTTTGTGAGGCTAGCAAGTCTACTGTATACTTACTCCAGTAGCAGATGGAGGAATACAAAGGTTGGAAGGATGCTAAAATTTAGGTTTGATAAATTATGATACTAAGCATTTTTATGTTAATAATCATCATGTCTAAAATGCAATTGAAATGTAGGGTTGAAGAGGAATAAAAACCATATACTCAAAATACAGCATTTACTATTAACAATGGTAAATGATGTCGCAGGGAAAGTAGGTATGAATGTTTTTTTTTTTTTTCCTGACAGGCAGAGTTAGACAGTGAGAGAGAGAGACAGAGAGAAAAGTCTTCCTTTTTCCGTTGGTTCACCCCCCAAGTGGCCACTATGGCCAGCATGTTTTGGCCGGCGCACTGTGCCGCACTGTGCTGATCTGAGGCCAGGAGCCAGGTGCTTCCTCCTGCAGGTACAGGGCCCAGGGATCTGGCCCATCCTCCACTGCACTCCCAGGCCACAGCAGAGAGCTGGACTGAAGAGGAGCAACCAGGACAGAATCCGGCACCCCGACCGGGACTAGAACCCGGTGTGCCAGCACCGCAGGCGGAGGATTAGCTTAGTGAGCTGCAGTGCCGGCCGGTATGAATGCTTTTACCAACTTTTTTTTTAAACCAACTTTTTAATTTCCATTTTTACTTACAGTTGATTTATTCTAGGTTGTGTCATTTTAGAGGTCATATGTATTTAAAAAAAAATCCAAAAAACTTTTGATTGTATATCCCATGGAGAAAGTCTGGGAGCCAAAGAAAAGATTTTAACTCACTCTGTTCTCTTAACCCTTGACAGGGAAGTCATAGCACATTACCAGAGGAAAATCAGGAAGCCCAGGCTTGGGCTGAGACTCTGGGTGGATTTCTTAAGCCAGAAGATTATCCTAAATTCCAGCCGTCAGACTCCAAGGACAGCACTCTGCTTCCCAAAATTGTCTCCACGTGTTCATTACATCTGTATACCAAACCAGGTAGCAATGCTACCTCATATTTCAAAAATACTACAACAGAACACGAAAAAGTCTTACCACCAGGAGAAACCACTCTGGCAAGTAACCATGATGTGAGGCGTTGCCCACCATTACTGCAAAATGAGAGCATGAACCCACATACTCCTTCATCATCTTTCTGCATTGTTTCCAATTCTGGTGAGTCTGAAATAACACACATTATTAAAGGACATCCTTTACTTCCGATTTAAAAGAACATATCCTTTATGCAAACTAGTGCTAATTATTTTCTCAATTAAAAACTTTGTATTGAGATCATTATAGATTTACATGTAGTTGTAAGAAGTCGTATAGAGAGATACTCTTTACTCTTCATTCACTTTCTCCCCAATGATGACATCTCATAAAACTATGGTTGTATTTATGTGTGTGTCCTTGAATTTAGTTCTGTACAGTTTTATCATATGAGAAGGTTGATATGCTCACTACCAGCCAAGATCTATGACATTTCTGTTACCACAGGTTCATTTCTATCACACAAGATTGATTTGTTCTTTTATAACCAAACCCCTCCCCTTTTTGTGGCCCTACCCACCCTCACTCACACGTCTCTAACTCTTGGCAACCACTGCTCTGTTCTATAATTTTATAACTTCAATATTGCAATATAATTTGATGCATATAGTATATAACCTTTTGGTATTGCCATGTTTAACTCAATATAATTCCTTGGAGATTTAATCAAGTTGCTGCATGTATCAGTAATTTTTCCCTTTTCATTGCTGAATAGTATCCCATGGTATAGGTGTACCATGTGTAGCCATTCATCTATTGAAGGGAATTTTTTCCCAGTTCTTGACTATTAGGATGAAGTTACCATGAGCATTGATACATGGATTTTTGTTTAACTGTAAGTCTTCAATTTTCTGATGCAGATTCCCAAGAGTATACTTATTGGTTATATGCTAGTTACATGTTTCATTATTTAAAATGTTTATTTAAAATTTTTCATCTACTTGAAAGGCAGAAAGAGAGAAAGAGAAAGAGAGAGAGAGAGAGAGAGAGAGAGAGAGAGATCTTGCCTCTGCTAGTTCATCCCTAAATACCCACAACAGCCAGTTATGGGCTGTGCTGAAGCCAGGATCCTGGAACTCCATATAGGTCTTCCAGGAGCCCAAGCCCCTTAGTCCATTTGTCATCTGCTATCTCAGCATGCATTAGCAGAAAACTATATAGGACGCAGAAGTGCCAGAACTCTACTGGACTCTCCAATATAGGATACAGGCATTGCAAGTGCAAGTGATGACTTACCTGCTGCATCACAACACCTGTCCACGCATGTTTAGTTTTTTTTAAAAAACTTTATTAAGATATAATTGATGGGGCCAGTGCTGTTGCATAGCGGGTAAAGCTGCTGCCTGCAATGCCGGCATCCCATAAGGGTGCAGGTTTGAGTCCTGGCTGCTCCACTTCTGATCCAGCTCTCTGCTATGGCCTGGGAAAGCAGTAGAAGATGGCCCAAGTCCTTGGGCCCTGCACCCACATGGGAGACCCAGAAGAAGCTCCTGGCTCCTGGCTTCGGATCAGCACAATTCTGGCCCTGGCAGCTAACTGGCGAGTAAACCAAAGGATGGAAGACCTCTCTCTCTCTCTCTCTGCCTTGCCTTCTCTCTCTGTGTAACTCTGACTTTCAAATAAATAAATAAATCTTTAAAAAATATATAATTGATGTCTTAGTTCATTTGTGCTGCTATAACAAGATATTAAAGATTGGCTATTAGAAAGAATTTATTTCAGAGTTTATTTAGAATTTATTTCAGAGTTTATTTCAGAATTTATTTCAGAGGCTGGGAAGTTCTAAAGCAAGGCACCAACAGATTTGATTGTCTGGTGAGAGCGGCATCCTGCAGAGGGGAGAAACACTTTCTCCTCACAGGGCAAGAGGGAGAAGGGCAAGTTTATCCAACACTGCATGGAGTCTCTTTCATAAAGGCCTTAATCCCATTCCAGAGGAGGGAGCCCTCATGGCCTATCACCCCCTAAAGGGGTGTTTTGAAGGGAACACTATAGCAATTTATATGCAAAAAACTGCACATCTTCAATAGACACAATTTGAAGAGTTTAGACATACACATGTCTAGTTTCATAAGAAACTGATTGCTAGCCTGTGTGGCTGTACCACTTTGCATTCCTGCCAGCTCTCTATAAGTGATACCATTTACCTGCATTCATGTTTCTGCTCTCTCTACTGTGCTTTCCTTGTGATGCTGCAATGATGTTTACCACCACAGTCAAGATATAGAACATTCCCATTACAAAACAATGCCTCATCTTGCCCTTTGATAATTACATTCACTTCCCTTATGTAATCCTTCCTTTCCAATGTACCCTGTCCCTAACACCTGTAATTATTGATCTATTTTCTGTGTATATATTCTTTACTTCAAGAAAGTTATGTTAAGGGAATCCTACAATATGTCATCTTTGGGTACTGGCACTTTTCACTCAACATAATTTTCTGGACATTCATCCAGGTTGTTGTATGTATGAGTGGTTTCTTTTTCTTTTTTTTAAAAAGGCAGA
This sequence comes from Sylvilagus floridanus, assembly GCA_949820135.1. Taxonomy (NCBI): domain Eukaryota; kingdom Metazoa; phylum Chordata; class Mammalia; order Lagomorpha; family Leporidae; genus Sylvilagus; species Sylvilagus floridanus. The sequence goes on from OX463223.1 coordinate 126,342,430, forward strand.
GTGACAGAGTGAGACAGAGGGAGATCATCCATCATCTGAGGCTGGGCCAGGCAGAAGCCAGGAGCTGGGAACTCCATTCCAGTCTTCCACGTGGGTGGCAATGGACTTAAGTATTTGAGCCATCATTTGTTGCTTCCCAGATGGCACTAGCAAGGAGCTGGATTGGAAGCAGAGTAGCTGGGTCTCAAACCTGCACTCCAGTGTGCATCCTAGGTGACAGCTTAACTGCTGTGTCACAATGTCCAACCTTCCTTTTTTGTTTTCTAAAAAAATTTTCATTTATTTATTTGAGAGGCAGAGACAGAGAGAGCTCGATCCAGGTCTCCCATGTGGGTGGCAGGGACCTAGATATTCAAGTCATCATCATGTGGACCCAGGGTGTATGTTAGCAGGAAGTTGGGATCAGGAGCAAAGCTAGGACTCAAACCCAGCCACTCTGATATGGGATGTGAGAATCCCAATTGAGATCTTAATTGCTGCACAAATGCCCACTCTGCCTCCTTTTTACTTTTGAATTGTATTCCATGCTATCATGTACCACAATGTGTTCACAGTTACCCGTTTGTGCACAATTTGTCCATTGAAAGGACATCTTGTTTTTTTCCAGTTTTTGGATATTAGGAGTAAAGTTGCTGTGGACATCCAAGAGCACGTTTTTGCATAGATTTAAAGTTTTCTTTTCTCTTGAAATCAATGGCAAAGAGTACAGTTGCCAAGCATTATGGTAATAGCATGTTTAATTTTCTAAGAAACTGCTAACAGTTTTCTAGAGTATGTACCATTTATGAGTGATGCATTTTCTTCACATCCATATTTCTGTTTTTTCCTTTCATCTTTGGTGATGCTACAAATTTTCTATCATAAATTCCTTTGTATTTGAATAATTTTCTTTAGCTTTATGGTTGTTTTAATTTCATTCCTGTTAAATACGTCTTTGTTGGGACTGGTGCTGTGGCATGGTGGGTTAAGCCTTTGCCTGGGGTAACTGGCATCCCATAAGGGTGCCAGCTTGTGTCCCGGCTGATCTCTTCTGATCTAGCTTTCTGCTAGTGGCCTTGGAAATTGGTGGAAGATGACCCAAGTGCTTGGGCCCCTGCACCCATGTAGGAGACCCGGAAGAAGCTCTGGCTCCTGGCTTTGAATTGGCCTGGCTCCAGCCCTTGTGGCTATTTAAAGAGTGAACCAGTGAATGGAAAATCTTTCTCTCTGTCTCTCCCTCCATCTGTCTGTAACTCTGCCTCTCAAATAAACAAACAAACAAGCAAATAAATAAATCTTTTACAAAATGTCTTTATTTCCCCTATATTTTCCAAGAATAGTTTCACTGGGCATAGAATTTGCAGTTGGGGCTGGCGCTGAGGCATAGCAGATAAAGCTGCTGCCTACAGTGCCAGCGTCCAATATGAACACCAATTCGAGTTGCAGCTACTCCACTTCTGATCCAGTCTCTGCTGTGGCCTGGGAGAGCAGTAGAAGATGGCCCAGGTGCTTGGGCCCGTGCATCCACGTGGGAAGACCCGGAGGAAGCTCCTGCCTTCAGATCAGTGCAGACCCGACTGTTGCGGCCAATTGGGGAGTGAATCAGCAGCTGGAAGACCCCCCCCCGCCAGCTTCTCTTTCTCTCTGTGTGTGACTCTGACTTTCAAGTAAATGAATCTTTAAGAAAAAAGAAGTTTATTTACACAATTTAAAAAAAAAAGAATTTGCAGTTGAGAATTTATTTTCCATCAAACTCCTTATTACAAGTCAGTGATAGCTGTTTTCTTTCTTTTTTAAAAAATTTATTTATTGAAATGAAAGGCAGAGTTACACAGAGAGAAGGGGGAGAAAGAGAGAGAGAGAGAGAGAGATCTGCATCCATTGGTTCACTCCCCAAACGGCTGCAAGGGCTGGGCAGGCTGAGGCCAGGAGCCAGAAGCTTCTTCCAGGTCTCCCATGTGGGTATAGGGGCCCAAGCACTTGAGCCATCTTCCATGCTTTCCCAGGTACATTAACAGGGAGCTGGATTGGAAGTGGATCAACTGGGACTCCAACGGGTGCCCATGTGGGATGCCAGCACTGCAGGTAGAGGCTTCACCTGCTGTACTACAATGCTGGCACCTAGCTGTTTTCCATTTGAACTAAAAAAAAGGTTTATATTTTCGGTAATTTCAGATCTATATGTATTCAGAAATTCAGTTTATGCTTTACCCATTTCCCTCAATGATAACATATTGTAATATTACGGTATAATATCACAATCAGACATTTGTAGACTGAATCCATGTTTGTGTGTATGTGTATAGACACATGTGTGTATTTAGTTCTATGCAGTATTATCACAAGAATTTGTTTATGTGTCCACAGTCATGATACAGAAAATTATTACTACAAGTATCACCCATATTGCCTTTTATTAACCACAACCACCTCCGCCTGGTCCTTCCTTCTACCCTGTCCCATTCTAACTGCTGATGATCAGTTATCTGACTTCGTTTTCTGTAGTTTTGTTATTAGAGTGTGTTTAAATGGAATCAAATGTTACACAACCTGTTCTTCACTGGATGGAATTTCCTCAGGGTTGCTGTCAGGTGTTGTGTGTAGCAGTAGTTCCTTCCTTCTTGCTGTTGAGTACTATTCCATGCTGTTGATGACCAGTTGTTGGCTCATTGGTTCATCTCTTGAAAAACATCTGGGGCGTTTCCAATTTTGAGCTATTGCAAGTGAAACCAAATGAACATTCATGTACTTGTTTTTGTGTAGGCATAAATTGACATGCATTTCAGGGTCATATGGTAATCTGTGTTTCATTTTATAATAAACTGCAAACATTTTTTTGGAAGGCCTGTTCCATTTTAGCTTCCAACCAGTAATGTATTAGATTTTCTCCTCTTTGTGATATATCTTCTTTCTTCTTGATGTTTAAAGATTCATTCTTTCATCATATCCATTCGGTATGAATATTTTCTTTCAGCCTTTCTGTAAGGTTGATTCTAAAGGGGTAAATAATTTTACTTTTCCTGCATATAGGAATGTCTATTTCTTGTACTTTTTTAAAAAAGGATTTATTTTATTTATTTGAAAGACAGGGTTACAGAGTTAGAGACAGAGAGAGAGGTCTTCCATCCGCTGATTCACTCCCCCAGATGGCTGCAACAGCCGGAGCTGTGCTGATCCGAAGCCAGGAGTCAGGAGCTTCTTCCGGGTCTCCCACATGGGTGCAGAGGCCCAAGGACTTGGGTCATCTTCTACTGCTTTCCCAGGCCACAGCAGAGAGCTGGATCGGAAGAGGAGCAGCTGGAACTTGAACCGGCACTCATATGGGATGCCGGCGCTTTAGGCCAAGGCTTGAACCCACTGCGCCACAGTACTGACCCTCTTGTACTTTTCTCAGCAGTGTTTTGCTCTGTGTAAATTCATGGTTGAGAATTTCTTTTTTCCTTAAGCACCTGAAAAATATCTTCTCCCTGTAGTGATGCCAGGAAGAGTAGAAACCACACTGCAAAGCGACAATCCCGAGGCGACGAGTATCCCAACTCTATTGAGGAATGACATTAACCAGTGCTCTGCACCTTTGTCTGCTGGTATTTTACCTAATTGTGGTGAGTTTCAGATGATGCTTGTTACAAGTAGCACTATTGAATCTGGACCCATCAGCACCCTTAGTGTAAGCTGGTTGTAGCTCGTTTTCACAATTACATTTTTGAAGTGACTTGAGATTCACAGGTATATGTCAGAAATAATATGAAGTGGTGCCCTTTACACTTGACCCATTTCTGCCAGCAGAAAGTAATCTTCAAAAACACAATCAAGATATTGAAACTGATGTGATTCACAGTCATTACTGAGATGCCTCTGGTTTACCTGTAGTAATTTGTGTGTGTTTATGTTTATTTCCATGTAAAGTTCTTACTTGAGTAGGTTTGATTTCTTCCACCACAGTGAAGATATGGAGAATTCTCTTTAGCACCAGGCAGCCTCATCTTGCTTTTATAACCACACCCACCTCTCTACCCTTTGTGACTGCCTGTTCCCTAATCCATGGCTGATAGTGGTCTTTATAATTTTTGTTCTCATTTAGCACAATTGCCTGAAGACTCACATAGGTTGTGGTGAGTGTCAATACTTCCTCACACTTTAAACATTATTGATTTATTTCCAAGCCCACCCCACCCCCCCACCTCGCCTCACACTCACATAGCTCTTCTGTCCACTGGTTCACTACCCACAGGCCCACGACAGCTGTGACTGGGCCAGGCTGCAGCCAGGAACCCAGACTCAGCCCAGGTCTCCTATGTGGGCGTCAGGGACCCAAGTACTTGAGCCATCACCTGCTGCCTGCCCGCATGTGCATTAGCAGGAAGCTGGCTTGGAAGCAGAGCCATGGGTTGAACCCAGGCACTGTATTGGGTACGAGCATCCCAGTGGCTTCTTACCCTGTGCCAAATGCTTGTCCCGGTTCCTGCCTTGTTATTCCTGAGTAGTTTTCTCAACCTGCCCTTTGATAGCCATACCGCACTCTCTTGGGGATCCCTTCCCTGACCCAGTGGGTATGCAATAGTTTTCTGTATTCATCTGTTGAAGGGCAGTTGTCCCCCTACCTCTGCCATCCCAGTCTTTGATACTAGGAATCAACTGCTATGAACATTCATATACTGATGTTTTTACCAACCTAAATTTTTCCTTTCTCTGTCACAATTGCCCTTGCTGGTGCTTATAGTAATAGCAAGTTTCGTTTTACAGGAAACTACCTAACAGTCGTGCAGAAGAGTCTACCTTTTTACATGCCCAGTGGCAATATCTGAGCACACCCTACTTCTGATCTTTCTTTCCTCTGTTCTTCCTTCCTTCCTGCTGCTCCATGTTTCTTTACTTCATCACACCCTTTCTGTTTGAGGACCGCCCTTTAGTCTTTTTTATGGGTAAGTCTGCTAGAGACAGTTTCAGTTAGTTTTCCTTTGTATGAAAAAATGTTTCTTTCACTTTTCCCCAGTAGGATAGTTTCAACTTCTTGAATTTCTGTTCTTTTTCCTTCAGGAGCTGAAAAAATTATACTTACAGAAGTGCCATACTCTGCAGAAAACGAGACGAGGGAGAATGCTCACAGAAAGTATTGTCCAACTTTCCTTGGGAATATTACTACCTCAGATGCTGCTTCTTCATTTCCGAACGACACTTCCAGTTTTGGTGAGTTTGAAATGGTATCTATTATTATTAAATCTAGTTCCGTTGCCATTCTTAATATTAAATCTTTGTGATTGCCTTTTTATAAATTGAACTTTTCATTTTGAATTGTTTCGGAACCAGAGGCTGCTGTCAGAAATAAAACAGAGAGATCTGGCGGTCCTTTACCCAGTTTCCCTCAATAGTAATATTTTGCCAAAACAGTAAACTATCATAACCAGGATATGCACATCCATGCAGTCCACATCTCAATGAGATGTCCTCAGCTTTCCTTGTGTATCTTGTGTGTTTAGTATTTGGTGATTTCATCTTGTCCACCACCACAGTCATGATACAGAAAATTATTACCACAAATATCATCCATATTGCCTTTTATTAACCACAACCACTTCCCACGGTCCTCCTTTCTCACTTGTTCCATCCTAACCACTGATGATCTGTTATCTGACTTCACTCTCTGTAATTTTGTCATTTGAGTGTTGTTTAAATGGACTCAAATGTTAGGTAACCTTCCGGGCATGCCTTTTCCTCCAGGTTATTACCTGGTCTTGCATGTATCAGTAATTCTCTCCTATTTGCTGTTGAATACCTTTCCATTGTGTTGATGTACAACGCTGCTCATTCGATCACCCCTGGAAGGACATTTGGGGCATTTATAATTTTGAGTTATTGCAATAAAGCCCCTGTGAACATTCATTTACTTGTTTTTGGTTAGGCATAAATTGATATGCAATTCAGGATCATATTGTGATCCATGTCTCAATTTATAATATACTGGTAAAAAGTGTTTTCCAAAAGGGCTGTACCATTTTTCATTCTCACTTATAATGCATGTTTCTCTCCATTTTTGCATTGTTCTCTCTTTTTCCTGATGCTCACTTATTCATTCTTCCCTCATACCCTTTCTGTATGAAGTTTTACTTTTAGCCTTTCTTTAAGGGTGAGTTTAAGAGCAGTAAGTAATTTTAGTTTTCCTGCATGTAAGAATGTCTATTTCTTGCACATTACTGAGTTTATTACTACATATAAATACATAGTTGAGAGGTTTTTTTCCTAAAGATTCATTTTATTTATTTGAAAGGCAGAGTTATGGGAGGGGGGACAGAGAGAGAGAGAGAGAGAGAGAGAGAGAGAGACATCTTCAGTCCACTGAGTCACTCTCCAAATGGCCTCAATGGCCTGGGCTGGGGCAGACCAAAGGAGGAGCCCAGAGATTCTTCCATGTTGCCCATGTGCGTGCAGGGACCCAAGCATTTGGGTCATCTTCTGCAGCTACCCATACACATTATCAGCAGCTGGATCAGAAGTGGAGCTGCTGGGACTTAAAGTGGCACCTACGTTGGATACTGGTATCCCAGGCAGTGGTTTTATCTGGCAGACCACAGCACTGGACCCCGTTTTTTCCTTAAGCACCTGAAAAATATGTTCTTCTTGTAGTTATACTAGGAATAGTATAAACCAGCCTGCAAAACAATCCCGAGGCAATAAATGACCTAACCCTATAGAGAAATCACAGTAACCAGTATTCTGCACCTTCATCTGCTGGTATTCTGCTTAATTTTGTTGAATTTCAGATGATACCTTTTACAAGTAGCATTATTCAATCTTAGTGTAAGCTGGTTGTAGCTCGTTTTCACAATTACATTTTTGAAGTGACTTGAGATTCACAGGTATATGTCAGAAATAATATGAAGTGGTGCCCTTTACACTTGACCCATTTCTGCCAGCAGAAAGTAATCTTCAAAAACACAATCAAGATATTGAAACTGATGTGATTCACAGTCATTACTGAGATGCCTCTGGTTTACTTGTAGTAATTTGTGTGTGTTTATGTTTATTTCCACGTAAAGTTCTTACTTGAGTAGGTTTGATTTCTTCCACCACAGTGAAGATATGGAGTGTTTTCTTTACCACCAGGCAGCCTCATCTTGCTTTTATAACCACACCCACCTCTCTACCCTTTGTGACTGCCTGTTCCCTAATCCATGGCTGATAGTGGTCTTTATAATTTTTTTCTCAGTCAGCACAATTGCCTGAAGACTCACATAGGTTGTGGTGGGTGTCAATACTTCCTCACACTTTAAACATTATTGATTTATTTCCAAGCCCACCCCACCCCCCCACCTCGCCTCACACTCACATAGCTCTTCTGTCCACTGGTTCACTACCCACAGGCCCACGACAGCTGTGACTGGGCCAGGCTGCAGCCAGGAACCCAGACTCAGCCCAGGTCTCCTATGTGGGCGTCAGGGACCCAAGTACTTGAGCCATCACCTGCTGCCTGCCCGCATGTGCATTAGCAGGAAGCTGGCTTGGAAGCAGAGCCATGGGTTGAACCCAGGCACTGTATTGGGTACGAGCATCCCAGTGGCTTCTTACCCTGTGCCAAATGCTTGTCCCGGTTCCTGCCTTGTTATTCCTGAGTAGTTTTCTCAACCTGCCCTTTGATAGCCATACCACACTCTCTTGGGGATCCCTTCCCTTCCCAATGATATGATCTTTCTTTCCTCTGTTCTTCCTCCTTTCCTGCTGCTCCACGTTTCTTTACTTCATCACACCCTTTCTGTTTGAGGACCTCCCTTTAGTCTTTTTTAATGGGTAAGTCTGCTATAGACAGTTTCAGTTAGTTTTCCTTTGTATGCAAATGCCTTTTTTCATCTTTTCTAGATGAAAGAAGCACTGATGATTCAGTGTTATTTTTTTCAGGAGTTGAAAAAGTTGTACTCATAGAAGTGCCAAAAGACGGAGAAGATGTGCTGAAAGACAGCTCTGAGACAAGATATTACCCAGCTTTATTGGGAAATATCGTTACCACCAATGCTGATGCTTCATCTGGCGCTGCTGTACCCTGTTTTGGTGAGTTTGAAATGCTTCATGTTCCAAGTATTGAATGTCGATTCAGCAGCATTCTTTAATTAGTTCTTTGTGATTGCTTTTGAAAAATTAAACTTTTCATTTTGAATTGTTTTGGAACCAGAGGCTGCTGTCAAATAATGCAGACAGCTCTTCTGTGTTCTTTACCCGGTTTCCCTCTATAGTAATATTTTGCCAAAATATAATAAAATATCATAACCAGATGTCAACATCAATATAATCCACATATTGTTGAAATGTGCTCAGCTTTCCTTGTGTACCTTTGTGTGTGCAGGTGTGTGTTTGTCTCTAGCAGGTTAGTGTTTGGCGTTTTTATCTTGTGAGTGAGGTTGTGTGTTTACCTCCACAACCAAGGAAGAGATCACTTTCTGCCATGGCTGGAGCTTCAGATCACTATTTGATAACCACACCTCTCTTTTTCGGGTCTCCTTTCCTTCCCCCATTGAGCCATCCCATCATTTGGCTGCCACGGAGCTCTTCTCCATCTTTTCTCTTCAGATTGTATAAGTGGCATTGTATTTGAGATTGGCTTTTATCACTCAACTTAATTTCCTGAAAATTCATGTAGTAATAATTTATTCCTTTTATTGCTGAGCAGTATACTGGCTATATACTACATTAGGTTTAACTGTTCACCTATTGAATAACATCTGGCTTTTTTTTACTTTAGATTTTATATATTGGGAATAATGCTGTTGTGAATATTCATGTACACATTTTTGTATAAATGTGATTTTTCATTTTTTAAGATTTATTTTATTTATTTGAAAGACAGAGTTACAGAGAAAGGTAGAGACAGAGAGAGAGGTCTTCCATCCGCTGATTCACTCCCCAGATGGCTGCAATGGCTGGAGCTGTGCCAATCTGAAGCCGGGAGCCAGGAGCTTCTTCCAGATCTCCCACATGGGTGCAGGGGCCCAAGGACTTGGGCCGTCTTCTACTGCCTTCCCAGACCACAACAGAGAGCTGGATTGGAAGTGGAGCAGAGGGGACTAGAGCTGGCACCCATATTGGATGCCGGCACTCAGGCCAGGGCTTTAACCTGCCGCCACAGTGCAGGCCCCATGATTTTTCATTTTTTTAATTTATTTTTTTATTTTTTTGACAGGCAGAGTGGACAGTGAGAGAGAGAGAGTCAGAGAGAAAGGTCTTCCTTTGCCGTTGGTTCACCCTCCAATAGCCGCCGCGGCTGGCGCGCTGAGGCCGGCTCATCGCACGGATCCGAAGCCAGGAGCCAGGTGCTTCTCCTGGTCTCCCATGGGGTGCAGGGCCCAAGCACTTGGGCCATCCTCCACTGCACTCCCGGGCCACAGCAGAGAGCTGGCCTGGAAGAGGGGCAACCGGGACAGAATCCGTCGCCCTGACCGAGTCTAGAACCTGGTGTGCCTCCGCAGGCGGAGGATTAACCTATTGAGCCCTGGCGCTGGCTGATTTTTCATTTTTAATAGTTCCTTTATATTGATATAAAATATGAACAATTCAGGAAAACTACTTGCCCTTTGAAGGACATCTATCAGTTTTTTTTAGTCCTATTTTTTGATATTGCAATCAAAGCTGCTATGAGCATTTATGTACTGGTTTTTGTGTAAATATAAGTTTTAATTTTTCTATCATGAATACCAAGAGAACAATTGTTGGGTCTTATGATAATAGCATGTTTCATTGTATGAGAAACTGCCAAATAGTTGTCCAGAGAGCTTGCACTATTTTGTATTTCCAACAGTGATGTAGGAGGGACCCAATTTCTCTGCATCTGTATTTCTGGTCTTTCCATTGTGTTCCCTGCTCCTTGATGTTCCAAGATACTGGAATTCTTCTGTAATGTCTTTTCTCTTAGAAGATTTTCCTGTAGCATTTTTAAGGCTAAATCTTTTTGTGGAGATATCTTCATTTTCCCTTTTTTCCTAAAAGGTTATTTCACCCAGTCTACAATTCATGATTGGGAGTTCTTGTCTTTCAGTATTTGAAAAAGTTATACTCATAGAGGTGCCAGGAAATGCAGAAGGAAACCTGGAAAACAACCAGCAGGCAATGAATTGCCCAACTTCATTTGGAAATGACAGTGACCAAGCTGCTGCCTCTTCATCTTCTTCCATTCCTCCTGATTTTGGTAAGTTTGAAATGATACATGGTACAGGTAACACTGTTTAACCTAGGCCCATTAACATCTTTAATGCAAAATTAGTGGCAGTTCATTATTAAACTTAACTTTCAATTTTGTGGTAATTTGAAATTTGTAATTGTAAGAAATAATATCCTTTACACTTTGCCCATTTATCTCAACAGTAACATTTTCCAAAATGTAATAGAACATTGCAACCAAGATGCTGAGATTGATGCAACTCACAGGTCTTACTGAGGTTTCCCTAGTTTACTTATATTAATCTGTATGTATGCATTTAGTTCCATTAGGATTTGTCATAGGAGTAAGTTTGATATCTACCACCATAGTCAAGATACACATTTCTTTTCTGTTTTTAAAAGATGCATTTATTTCTTTGAGAGGCAGAGTTACAGATAGGGACAGGGAGAGAGAGAGGTCTTCCATCTGCTGGTTCACTCCCCAAATGGCTGCAATAGCCAGAGCTGGGCCAATCCAAAGCCAGGAGCCAAGAGCTTCTTCCAGGTCTCCCCCGTGGGTGCAGAGACCCAAGCACTTGAGTCATCTTCCACTGATTTTTCTTAGGACATTAGCAGGGAGCTGGATTGGAAGTGGAGTAGCCAGGACTTGAACTGATGTCCACATGGGATGCCAGTGCCGCAGGCAGAAGTTTAACCTAATATGCCATAGCGCCTGCCCCAGATACACATTTCTTTTAACAGCAGGATGTCTTGTTTTTTTTTTTTTTTAAAGATTTATTTATTTATTTGAAAGGCAGAGTTACAGAGAGGCAGAGGCAGAGGGAGAAAGTCTTCCATCTACTGGTTCACTCCCTAAATGGCCTCAGTGGCTAGAGCTGGGCGGATCCAAAGCCAGGAGCCTGGAGTTTCTTCTGGGTCTCCCACATGGGTGCAGGGGCCCAAGGACTTGGGGCATCCTCCACTGCTTTCCTAAGGCATAGCAGAGAGTTGGATCAGAAGTGGAGCAGCCAGGGCTCAAACTGGTACCCATATGAGATGGGCAGTACTGCAGGTGGTGGCCTTACCTGTTACAACCACAGTGCCAGCCCCTCATCTTACTTTTCTATAACCACTCTGGCCTAAGCATAATTCTCTGGAGATTCATCCAATTTGTTGCATGTAACAATAGTTCTTTCTTATTGTTGAATAATATTCCACAGGATCGATATATTACAGCTTGTTTATTTGTTTACTTGTGGAAGGACATCTGGGTTGTTTCTGAGTTTTGATTCATGAAGTAAAGTTGCTGTGCCCTTTCACATTTAGGTGTCTGTGTAAACCCAAGTTGTGATGTATCTTGGATAAATGTACAAGAGTGCACATACTTGATTGTATGGTAATTGCATACTTAGTTTTATAAGAAGCTGCCAGGTGATTTTTTAAAAATTATATATTTATTTGAAAGGCAGAATTACAGAGGCTGGGGTGGGGGAGGAAGTCTTCCATCTGCTGATTCACTCCCCAAGTGGCTGCAATGGTCGGAGCTAGGCCAATCATTTGACGCTAGGAGCCAGGAGCTTCCTCTGGGTCTCCCACGTGGGTGCAGGATCCCAAGGACTTGGGCCATCTTCCACTGCCTTCCCAGGTGCATTAGCAGGGAACTGGGTCAGAAGTGGAGGCCGGCGCCGTGGCTCAACAGGCTAATCCTCCGCCTTGCGGCGCCGGCACACCGGGTTCTAGTCCCGGTCGGGGCGCCGGATTCTGTCCCGGTTGCCCCTCTTCCAGGCCAGCCCTCTGCTGTGGCCCAGGAGTGCAGTCGAGGATGGCCCAGGTGCTTGGGCCCTGCACCCCATGGGGAGACCAGGAAAAGCACCTGGCTCCTGGCTCCTGCCATCGGACGAGCGTGGTGCGCCGGCCGCAGCGCGCCGTCCGCGGCGGCCATTGGAGGGTGAACCAACGGCAAAAGGAAGACCTTTCTCTCTGTCTCTCTCTCTCTCTCACTGTCCACTCTGCCTGTCAAAAAAAAAAAAAAAAAAAAAAAAAAAAAGAAGTGGAGCAGCCGGGACTCAAGCCGGTGCCCATATGGGATGTCGGCACTACAGGCAGTGGCTTTACCCACTATGCCACAGCGCCAGCCCCAGAAGCTGCCAGGTGATTTTTCCAGAGAAACTGTACCACTTTGTATTCCCACCAGCCATATGTGAGTGATCCACTTTGTCCACAAACATTTTTTTTAACTGCTTTCGTTTTTTTTTCTTCCGTTTTGATGCCCCAAGATTGACTCATCTTCCTTTTCTGTTTGAAGATTTCCCTTTAATTATTCTTTAAATGTATAACAAGCACTTCTAGGTTGCCCTTGTGTGAGAATGCATTTCCCGTTTGGTCTTGAAGGGTTGTTTTGCCTGACACAGAATTCTGGTTGAGATTGTCTTACTGCCAGTGCTTGACAATGTTTTATTCATAGAAATGCTGGGAGAACAGGGCAGCCTGGAAGCAAGCACTGAGACAGCGAGTCATGCGCCACCACTGGGAGGTGACAGTGGCCCCGATGCTCCCTCACCAACTGACTGCCTCCTTTGCAATTTGAGTGAGTTTGAAATGATACCTATTACTTGAAGTACTACTGAAGCAAGACTCTGTGAGACCTGGAATGTAACATAGTGGTAGCTTTTTATAATTAAAGCTTTTATTTTCAGAAAAATTTAGCTGCAGTGTCATCATCATAAATACTACAGTTATCCTGTGTTTCCATTCTCCAGTTTTCCCCAGTGGTAACATCTTACAAAACTAGAAAGTGATTATAACCAGGATACTGACATGATACTATGTACAGATGTTATTATGATATTCTCAGTCTTATGTGTATTCACTTGTGTGTATGTCTATGTGTGTGTTTTAGTTCAGTTTTTATCATATATGTAGTTTTTATCATATATATATATAGTTTTTATCATATATCCTTTTCCACAGGCAAAGCCTCCCCCCAATTCCATCAACACCATGATTGCTTATATTGCTCTTTTATAAGCACACCTGCCTATCCTCCAGTTGGTATCCTGCCCTGCTCCCCACCCTGCCTGTAACTGATGGCAGCTGCTAATCTGTTCTCCAAATCTATAATTTGTCCCTTCCATAATATATGAAGGGAATTGTGTGCTGTGTAACCTTTTGGGGCCAACTTTGTTTCCTCAGTGTCATTCCCTGAAGACTCATGCATGGTGTTGTGTGGGTCAAGAATTCCTTCCTTTTGTCTGCTGAGTAGTTGGCCACGGTGTGGACATGGTGGTTTTGTGTTCCCCCATTGAAAATCTCTGGCTGTCCTGTTTTTAGCTGTCAGGCATGAAGCTGCTGTTAACAGTTGTTCAGAATTTTAGTTTTGCTTCCTTTAATTCATTTTACTCATTCATACAGTTTGCATTTCTCTGGGATGAATGCCCAAGAGTGCAATTGCAGGGTGGGCATTTGGTGCAGCAGTTAAACTGCCTGCATCCTACATCTGAATGCCTGGGTTCAAATCTCAGCTGTGTTTCTGATTCCAGCTTTCTGCTAACGTGCACCTCAAGTGGCGGTGTTGACGGCTCAAGTCCTGGAGCCCCTGCCACCCACATGAGAGACCCCACTGAGTTCCCAGCTCCTGCCTTCAGCCTGGCCCAACTCTGGCTATCACGGGCGTCTGGAGAGTGACCCAGCAAACAGAAGATCTCTGACTCTCCCTGCCTTTCAAATAAAATGAAAATATAGAAAAATTTAAGATTTAGTTTTATAAGAAACTGTCAAATCAGTTTTCAGTGTGGCTATACCATTTGGCATCCCTGCTAGCAGCATGTGAGTGGCCCAGTTTCTCTGCAGCCGTATCGCTGGTTTTCCCCTTGTTCACAGTTCCCGAGGCTCCATTCCTTCTGACATGTCCTTTCTTGGTGAACAATTTCCTTCAACTATTTTTTGAGTATAAATCAGATGGTAACAAATACTTTTGGTTTTGACTATGAATATCTTTCTTTTTACATCATTCCTGAAAGATAGCTTCACTGAATATAGAATATGTGATTGAGAGTGTCAGCTTTTTGTCTCCTTCCCTTTCCCTCACCCATCCACTCTCCCACCCTCCCTCTCTCCTTCCCCTTCTTCTCCTCTCCTCTCCTCTCCTCTCCTCTCCTTTCCGTCTCTGTCTTTCTGTTTTCCTTTGTCTCTTTTTCTATCTTCCCTCTCTTCTCTCTGCCCCTCTCCTATCCCCCCTTCTCTTCTCTCTCCTACTTTCTCTCTACCTCCTCTCTTCCTTTCTTTCTCTTCTTCCCTTCCTCCCTGCTCCTTCTTCAGCCTTCGTACCTTCTTTCCTTTCTTTCTTGTTTCACTCTTTCCTTCTGTCATTCTTTTTCTCTTTTCCTGTTTATTTTTTATCCTTCCCTCCTCCCCTGTCCCTTCATCTGTCATCTCCTCATCTCTCCTATCCCCTCCTCTCCTCTCTCTCTCTGTCTTCCTACCTCCTCTTCCTTCCTTGCTTTCTTCCTTCCTTCCTTCCTTTTCTTCTTCCTTCCTCTTTCTTTCCTTCCTTTCTCTCTGTGTATTTTTGTGTCTTTCTCTCTCTCCTCTCTCCCTTTCTTGTGTCTCCTGTTTTCCCCATCCTCTGTTGTCCTGTCTTCTCCTCCTCTCTTCACCTCTCCTCTTCCTCCCCTTCTCTCCCCTTGCCTCTCCTCCCTGCCACTATCATCTCCTCCTCTTTCCATGCTTCCTCTCTTCTCCTGCCTTGGCCACTGCTCTCCTCTCCTTACCTTCCCTCCACACTCTTTCCCTCCCCTCCTCTCCCCTCCCCTCCCCTCTCCTCCCCTCCCCTCCCCTCTCCTCCCTTCTCTCCTCTCCTCTCCTCTCCTCTCCTCCCCTCCCCACCCCTCTCCTCCCTTCTCTCCTCTCCTCTCCTCTCCTCTCCTCCCCTCCCCTCCCCTCCCCTCTCCTCCCTTCTCTCCTCTCCTCCTCTTTCTCTCTCTACCTTCCTTTCTTTCACATTTATTTATTTGAAAGTCAGAGTTACAGAGAGAGGGAGAAAGACACACACACACACACACACACACACACACACACACACACACAGATCCTCTATCCACTGGTTCACTCCCCATATGGCTGCAAAGACTGGGACTGCGCCAGGCCAAAACCAAGAGCCAGGTGCTTCATTCAGGTCTCCCATGTGGGTGCAGGGGCCCAAGGACTTGGGCCATCTTCTGCTGCTTTCCCAGGCCACAGCAGAGAGCTGGATCAGAAGTGGAGCAGCTGGGACACCAATCAGCACCCATATGAGATGCTGGCATCAGAGGTGTCAGCTTTCCCCTATATGCCACAATGCTGGCCCCTCTTTTCCGTCCTTCCTTCCTTCCTTCCTTTCTCCCTCCCTTCCTCCCTCCCTCTCTCTTTTTCTTTTCCTCTCTCTTTCTATCTCTTCTTTTTCTTTTCTCTTCTTTTGTCCTCTCCTCTCTACTCCTTTCTCCTGTCCCCTCCCCTCTCCTCTCCATTCCTCTCCTTTCCTTCCTCCCACTCTCCTTTCCTCTCCTTTTTTCTCTCTCCTTCCTTCCTCCCTCCCTCCTTCCTTTTCTCCCTCTCCTCCTCCTCCCTCCCTCCCTCCCTTCCTTCCTACCTACTTTCCTTTCTCCCTTTGCTATTTGTTTCTTTCTCTTTCACTCACTTTCTCCTTCTCTCTTTCCTCTGCCTCCCTGTCCTCCTCGCCATTCCCCTTCCCTCTCCTTTCTGTTCCCCTCCCTTTTCTGCTTCCCTTCCCAACCCCTCTCCTCTCCTTCCTTCCCTTCCCCTCTTCTCCCCTAGTCTCCCCTCCCCTCTCCTCTTGTACCCTCTGAGATCCTCTCCCTCTCTCCTTCCTTCCTTTCGTTATTGCTTTCTTTCTCTCTTCCCCTTTTCCTTTCTCTTTCCTTTGTCTCTCATTCTGTCCTCTCCACTCCTGTCCTCCCCTCCCCTATTCTCTCCTTCTGTCCCCTCTCCTCTCCTCCCTTTCCCTCCCCTCCTCTCCTCTCCCATTCCCTTCTCCTCCCATCTCCTTCCTTCTCCTCCCCTTCTCCTCTTCTCCCCTCTCTTTCTCC
Organism: Sylvilagus floridanus; assembly: GCA_949820135.1. Taxonomy (NCBI): domain Eukaryota; kingdom Metazoa; phylum Chordata; class Mammalia; order Lagomorpha; family Leporidae; genus Sylvilagus; species Sylvilagus floridanus. The sequence continues at coordinate 126,358,611 of OX463223.1, forward strand.
TGCCCTATCCTCCACTCTTCTCTTTCCTCTCTTCCTTTCTGCTCCTTTCTCTCCTCTCCCTCATCTCCTGCCCTCCCCTCCCCTCTTTCCCCATCCCCTCCACTCCTCTCACTCTTTATCCTCTCCCTCTGTTTTTCTCTCTCCCCTGTGTTTCCTTTTGTCCTCCCCCCTCCCCTCCTCTTCTTTCTCCTCCCCTCTCCTCTTGCTCTCTGGCTCTCTTTCTCTTACTTTCCATCCCTCCCTTTCTTTCTCTCTGTCTTCTCATTTTCTCTCCTTCTCTTCTTTCTCCTTCATCTGTCTCCTGTTCTCCTTTGTAATGTCTCTTCTCCTCTAATCTTCACCATTCTGCTCACCTCTTCTGACCTCATTTCTCCTCTCTACTCTCTGTCCCTCTCCTTCTTCCTTCCTTCCTTCCTTCCCTCCCTTCCTCCCTCCCTCCCTCCCTCTCTCCCTCCCTCTCTCCCTCCCTTCCTCTTTCCCTCCCTTCTTGTTTCTTTATTTCTGCTGTATCCCCTTTCCTTTCCTCTCCTCTCCCTCTCTTTTTCCCTTTCCCCTTTCTCTCTCTTTTTTGCTTTTGCTGTTCATTTCTTCCCTTTTCATTCACTTTTCCATTCTCTCTCTTTCCTCTCTCTCCTTGTACTCCCTGCCCTTCCTCTCCCCTTCACCCCTCCCCTCTCCTCTCTCTTCCCCTCTCCAACCACTCTTCCTTCTCACCTCCCTTCTCTTCTCATTCCTTCCCTTCCCCTGTCCCCTGCCCTTCCTCCTCTCCTCCCCTCCCCTTTCTATCCCCTCCTTTCTTTCTCTTCACCTCCCCTTTGTCGCCTTTCAACTCCTCTCCCTCTCTGTCTCCCTCTCTGTCTCCCTCCTTCCTTTCTTTTCCTTTCTCTTTCCTTCCTTCATCACTTTCTCTTTTGTCTCTCCTTCTGTCCTCCCCTCTCTTTTCTCCCTTTCCCCTCCTCTCCCTCTCTTTTTTCTTCTCTCCCTGCCTGGCTCCCCTCTCTCTTTTCTCTTCTCCTTCCCCTCCTCTCCTTTTCTCTTTTCTCTGTCTCTCCTGTTCTCCCCCCCCCCCCCCATCTATCTTTTGGGACTGTCTTTGAAACACTTTTTTCATCTCTTGAGTCTTATGTCTCTAGAAGTTTTCCAATAATATTGATCTATGGTATTGATATATGGTTATGTTTTCTTTTAAAAAATATTTTTTTTGTTTGAAAGAGTTACAGAGAGAGAGGTAGAGACAGAGAGGTCTTCTATCCTCTGGTTCACTTCCCAAATGACTGCAACAGCCAGAGCTGGGCCAATCCAAAACCAGGAGCTTCCTCCAGGTCTCCCATGTGGGTGCAGGGGTTCAAGGACTTGGGCCATCTTCTGCTGCTTTCCAGGCACATTAGCAGGGAACTAGATTAGAAGTGGAGCAGCCAGGACTCAAACTGGCTCCATTTTCCTCTATTTTAAAATTTAAACTCATTTTATCCCTCTCACCCCTCCCAACCTCTAATAATGAACATTCTGTGTTCAGGTTGAGCTTTTTAAAAAAACCTTTTGGATCCAATATATAAAGGAGAACATGTGCTGTTTGTATTTCTGTGTCTAACTTATTTCACTCAACATAATGTCCTATAGTTGCATCTATTTTGATGGAATTGATAGAATTTCATTCTTCCTTAGCGCTGAATAATATCCCATTATACATATGTAATATATACCACATTTTCTTTATACATTCATCTGAATGTGGACATTCTGCTTGACTCCATATCTTGGCTATTGTGAACAGTGCTGCTATAAACATAATGAAGCAGGTATCTCTTTGATACAATAGGTTCAAGTCCTTTGGGTATACGCCCAGTAGTGGGATTATTGTATCATATGGCAGTTCTATTTCTATTTTAAAAGAAATCTCTGTGCTGTTTTCCACAGTAGCTGTACAAATTTGCATTCCCACCAACAGTGTATAAGAGTTCCCCTTTCTCCTCATCCTTGCCAGTGTTTATTGCTCTCTGTGTTTTGAATAATAGTCATTCTGACAGAGGTAAGGTGATATCTCATTGTGGTTTTTTAAAAAAAGATTTATTTATTTGAAAGTCAGAGTTACACAGAGAGAGGAGAGGCAGAGAGAGAGAGAGAGAGAGGTCTTCCATCCATTGGTTCACTGTCCAATTGGCTACAAAGGCTAGAGCTGTGCTGATTTGAAACCAGAAGCCAGGAGCTTCTTCCGGGTCCCCCACATGGAGTGAGCTATCTTCTACTGCTTTCCCAGGCCATAGCAGAGAGCTGGATCGGAAGTGGAGCAGCTGGGTCTCAAGCCATCACCCATATGGGATGCCAGTGCTTCAGGCCAGGGCATTAACCCGCTGCGCCACAGTGCCAGCTCCCTCATTGTGGTTTTGATTTACATTTCCCTGATGGCTAGTGATGTTGACCATTCTTTAAAAAATATATTTCTTGGCCATTTTTATTTCTTCTTTTGAGAACTGTCTATTGAGGTCCTGTACCCATTTCTTAACTGAGTTTGGTTTTTTTGTTGTTGTTGTTGTTGAGTCTTGAGTTGCTGCCATATTCTGGATGTTCAACTTTTGTCAGATAGATGGCTTGCAAATATTTTTGCCATTCTGTTTGATGTCTCTGCACTCTTTTGGTTGTTTCTCTTGATGTGCAAAAGCTTCTGAGTTTGATGTAATCCCATTTCTCTAGTTTAGTTTTTGTTGACTGAACTTTTAGGGTCTTATCTAAAAAGACATTGGTATAGCTTGGAGTGTTTCTCCTACATTTTCTTCCAGCAGTTTCATTGTCTCAGGTCTTAAATATAGATCTTTGATCCATCTTGAATTGATTTCTGTATGTGGTGAGAGGTAGGAATCTAATTTCATTCTTCTACATATATGTATGTCCAGTTTTCCAGCACCATTTACTGAATAGACTATCCTTTCTGGAGTGTCTTCTTAAAGCATTTAAAAAATGTTTTCCTTACAGACATGTGGACCAGAGGAAGAACCGGTGTGAAAAAGAGCTCTGCGACGGCAGGCTGTCCATCTTCAGTGGAAAATAACAGTGATAACGATACTCATTCCTTTTTGTATATGCCTGCGTGTTTTGGTGAGATCGAAATGATACATACTACAAATAGCATTTTAAATCTATGTTTGTTAATTCCCTTAGTGCAAACTAGTGGTGACTTTTCCTAAGTAAAAATTAATGAAAAACTAAAAGTTGTTTTGATAAAATCATAACTGTACAAAATTTCTCCAAAGAAAACATGTTGCAAAACTATATAACCTGTCAAAATCAGGTTATTGACATAAATCCAATCCATACATATTATTGGGAGCTCCTCAGTTATACTTGTATTTGTGTATTTACCATGTGTATGTGTATCCCATTTTATGTAATTTCAGGACATGAGTAGGTTTCCCAATCAAATTACAGAACATTTCCATCCTCACAAGGATCTCCATTTACTGCCCTTTAAAGCCATATCCACCTTTTTCTTCTCAATTGCCCTGTTCCAGCCCTTGGAAACCACTAATTCACTTCCCATCTTTATAATTTTGTCATTTTCTGAATTTTATGTAAATGAACTCCTATAGTCGACAGATCCCATTTGGGATTGGCTTTAAAAAATTACCCAACACAATTCCCTGCAGACTCAACCAAGTTGCTGCATGTATCAGTAGTTCCTTCTGTTTTATTGTTGAGTACCATCCCATGGTATGGATATGTTAGGTTTGCTTACCTTCTAGCTCATTGAAGGACATCTAGGTTGTTTCCTATTTTTAGCTACTAGAAGTAAAGGTCCTATGAATACTTGTGTACAGGTTTTTGTGCAAACAGGTGTCTTCATTTATCTGAGACACTGCCCAGAGTGCAGTTGTGGAGTCTTTGGCAATTGTATGTTGAGCTTTCTAAAATGCTGCCAAGCTGTTTTCCGGAGTGGCTGTTTGATTTTCCATTCTCACCAGCAATGTATGAGTGACCTAGTTTCTCCACAAGCATATTTCTGCCTTTCTGTTGTTCTTTCGTTCTTCCTGGTGCTATAAGATTCCTTCCTTCATTCATACCCTTTCAGTTTGAAGATCTTCCTTCAGCAGTCTTTTTTTTTTTTTTTTGAGATTTACATAGGTTTATTAGAGTCAAAGTCCTCCAGCCAAAGCAGCCTGCAGGGGGGCTTCTAAGAGAGGAAAAAACCCAAAGAGACTGGAGGCAGTGGGATTTTTAAAGTACAATTTTGAAGGAAAAAAATTTGACAATCAGATTGGCAGTTACCAGGCAGGGACAAAAAACCATCATCTGAAGGGGAGCAGTAGATACTCCCTATATGATACCCCTATATGGGATGCCAGTGCTGCAGGCCAGGGCTTTAGTCTGCTGCACCACAGCATTGCCCCCTCATCCTTTAGCCATTCTTTAAGGATAAGTCAGCTAATGACAATTGTTTCTAGAAGTTTTCCTTTGTGTAAGAATGCTTCTATTTCTTCTTCATTCTTGAAGGATAGTTTTGCCTGATAGAAGGAACTTGGATAAGATTTCTTGCCTTTCAACACTTGATAATGTTTAACATATTAAAATGTTCAAAACAGGACCCGTGCCATCTGAGACAATGAATGACTCAAATCTAGTGGAAAATGATAGTAACCAAGATAATGATTCAGCACCTGTCTCCAACGACTCGGATCATGGTGGGTTGGAATTATATATATTATAAGTAGCACTCTTTAATTTAGATTCTTCAACATTCTTAATATTAATTCTTTGTGATCACTTTTTAAAAAATTAAGTTTTTCATTTTGAGATATGTCAGAACCACATGCAGCTGTCCGAAATCATGCAGAGAGTTCTTGTGTACCCTTTACCTAGTTTTCCCCATAGTAATATTTTGCCAAAATACAGTAAAATATCATAACCAGGATATGAACATCCATGCAGTCCACAGATTTATTCAAATATACTCAGCTCTCCTTGTATTTGTGTGTGTGTGTGTGTGTATGTGTGTTTATGACTGTATTAGTTCTCTGCAATTTTATGACATTTTTTGGTTCACTGCAGTCATGATCCAGAATTGTCTTTTCACTTTCAGGAATCCCCTTGTTGCCTTTTCATAACCATACCTGCCTGCTTCATGTTATTCCTTCACTGGCTTTATCTGCAATCCATTCAGCAGCAAATGTGTGCTCCCTATTTATATTTTTGTCTTTGCAAGGGTGTTTTGTATAGACTGACTCATATAGCACATAACTTTCCAGGACTGCCTTTTACCATTCAGAATAATCCCCTGGAGATTCATCCATGGTTTCTGTGTGTATCAGAAGACCCATCTTTTTTTTATTGCTGAGTAGTATTCCATGGTATGGATGTACCATGGTTTATTTACTCACCTGTTGAAGTACATGTGGATTGTGTGCTGCTTTGGGTTAGTCCAAGTGAGGCTGCTGTGAGCACTACTATGAAAATACAGATTTTTCATTTCTTAGTGATAAATGCCCAAGAGTGCAATTGCCCGTTGGGTGGTATGGTATGGTAATTGCATGTTTGGTTATGTTAGAAAAAACTATTAAACTATTTCCAGAGTGGTTGTATCATCGTATATCCCTCTGCCCACCCCAGCAATGTAGGAGTGTTTCAGTTTCTCTGCATACTTAACAGTATTTGTTGTTTTCACTATTTTTTATTTTAGGCATTCTGATAGGTATATGGTAATGCAGGTACTTCAGAAAGTTCGTAGGAAGTGGAGTTACAAGATGAATTTATTCTGATGCAAACATTTTTGAAATGCATACACACTTTTTCCCTAATACACATTTCCGTGAACTTTCTGAAGAGCCCATGTACACATGTGAATAACCATAGTCTGCTGGCACTAACTTTTTACCATTTGGAGTAGAGTGTTTAAAATTTTAATTCCACTTAGGTCTCTTTACCCTTCCTGCTTTTTAATCCATTGTTGTAGCTATCAGATTTTTTTCATTTTTATTGCAGTCATCCCATAAGGATTTAAGATGCCAATGATTGTTGCATATTTTCTGTTCCTTCTTCCTTTTTGTTGCTGAGTAGTTTATGGTATGAGTTAGCCACAGTTTGCATCAGTGTTCACCTGTTGAAGGACATCTGGATTGTTTTCAGTTTCTGTCCATTACAAATAAAGCTACTAAGAGCACTCATGTGCAGGTTTTTATGTCAGCATGAGCATTTATTGCTTCAGATAAATGCCCAAGAATAAAATTGTTGGTTTATGCAGTAAATTGCAGGTTTAGCTTTGTTAAGAAACTGCCAAGCTGGGTTCCAGTGTGGCTGTTCCATTGCTCATGTCCCTGACAATGGATGAATGATCTAGTGTCTCTGTGCGCCTATCTCTGATCTTTCTGTTCTCTCCTCCTTCCTGAAGCTCTGGGATGCCTAGTGTCTTTGGGACCTTGTTGCTTGCAACTCTTCCTTTAGCTATTCTTTAAGAGTGGGTCTGCTGGTGCCGAATACTTCTGTAATTTTTTTTTTTTTGTCTAAGAGTGTGTTTATTTCCCCTTCACACATGAAGAAGCCTTCTGGCTGGAAATAGAGATTGCAGTTGAGAGTTCTTTTCTTTCAGAAGTTGTACCTACAGAAATGACGGCAGAAGCAGAATCTAGCGCTGGAGATGGCGCTGACAGAGTGAATGGCACAACTGGATTGGAGGAGTACAACAACCCATATTCTTCCTTTTTGTTGTCTATTTCTCCCACTGCCAGTTTTGGTGAGTTTGAAATGACACATATAACACATAACCCTATTTAACCTCTCTTTATCAACATTTTTGATGCAAACTAGTGGAAGCTGTTTGTTTCCTATCTTGAAGGCTGGTTTTAGGTGATGTTTTAATACTATCTACCATCTGCCAAGTGCCACTTATTGCAAAGGCACTGTGCTAAGCAGCTGGCATGCATCTTCTTCACTTACTCTCATGAGATGACTCCATGGTTCTCTAAAGGCCCCATCCCTTAGCTCACAGAGTTGCTGAGTGCCACTTGGGTCTCTCCATTCCGGGCTCCTCTAAATTTTAGGCTTGTGTTTCTCACCGGTGTGCTGTACTGCCTGCCAAGTCACAGTACAAGCCAAGGAGACCCCAGGCTCCATGGCTTCTAAGGGAAAGCCTTCCAAATTAGTGTCTTTGTGTCCTGACTTCCAAGCAGCTAATCTCTTACTCATGACCTAGAGCAGAGGCCAGAAAACTTTATCACAACTGCTGACTCCTGCTGTTGTCACAAGAAGGCAGCCAGAGACCAGAGGCAGAAGGGTTTGATGTGGCGTTGTAGGGGCGGGCGGCCAGTGCAGGGACCCACCTGTGGACTGTGCTTTGCTGACTCCTGGCTGACAGCAGGGCTTTTGCCTTTAAATTAATTTGTTTCACAAGCTAGAAGAAACTTCAAAACTTGGGCTCTTTGTGTGGCAGTGGGTACTGTTGGTAGAAGTCTAAGTTGGTGCAAACATTCTGAAGGGTAGTTTATATAAAATCCATAAAAGGATTTATGCCAGTTGACTCAATAATACCACTTCTACCTAAAGGTATCATAGAAAAATTCACTTTAAGACTTTGATACAAGAATGTCCTTTATAGAATCATGAATAGTTGGATGCAAACAAATGAGCAAGAATAGGGAATTAGTTATGTGATTTCTGATAGCTCCACAGCAGGTAAGGCAGCAAAGTATAGTGGCTAGGAGGGCAGGCTTCTGAATCAGGCCTCCTGGGTTCAAATCCCAGCTCGCTGTCTTACTGATCTGGTGACTTCCAGCCACTTTCCTAACCTAAACATCAGCTTCTTCAGCTGTGAATGACAACAATTTTAGTACCTACTTTATAAAATTGTGAGGTTCAAATGGGACAATACATGTCAAGTTCTTAAGACAATGCCAAGAAAACAGTGTAACACAAATCCCACCTGTCAGGAAAATCATGACAGGGATACGAACTCAAAAAAAGAACATGGAGAATATAATGCTAACTAAAAAAGCAGGTCACACACTGTACCTAAAAGATGATTTCAGTGTTGGGTTTAAGAAAAGAAATAGAAAAAAGAATGGAAGACATTAGCATAAGATTGATGGTTCAGAACAACCCCCTTATGAACAGCCATACTTAGATTTTAAAACTGGCTCTATTACTAGCAGTATTGACCTTGTTCAAATAATAGCTTCTCTGGGCCTCAGTTTCTTCATCTGGTAAGTGGGAATAATGATAGTTATTAGGAAGATGAAACTGAGCTTATAGATGCAAAATATTTTTAACACAGTGCCAAATATATAGTAGCTACTCAATAAATGCTAGCTGCTTGAACATTTTATTTTTTAAGAGAAAGATTTATTTATGTGAAGTTCAGAACTAGAAGGCAGGAAGAGAGAGAGAGAGAGAGAGAGAGAGAGAGAGAGAGTCAGTCTTCCATCTGCTTGTTCACTCCCCTGATGGCTACAATGGTCAAGGCTAAGCCTGGCCAAAGCCAGGAACCATGAGCTTCATCTGGATCTCCCATGTGGGTGGCAGGGGCCCTAACACTTGGGCCATCTTCTGCTACTTTTCCTAGGCCATTCACAAGGAGCTGGATAGGAAGTGGAGCAGCTGGGACCTGAACTGGTGCCTATATGGGATGCCAATGTCACAGGTGGAGGCTTTACCCATTACACTACAGTGCTGGCTCCTGAACATTTTCTTAATCATCCACACCCATGCTTTCAAAATTGTCATCCAAGAACCTAGACTCACTGAGTAATGTAGCTCTGAATGTACTTGAAGAGTGCTAAAGGGTGCAGTGGCAACTCAGAGGAACACGTATACATACATACCTGCAGCCTAAGAATTAAATTTCTTTGATCCAGTCAGCAGATTAGCTCAAATATAACAAGTTCAAGAATCGCGAAGGGGCTGTTGCTGTGGTGTAGTGAGTTAAGCTGTGGCCTGCAGTGCCAGGAACTCATATGGGCACCGGTTCGAGTTTGGCTGCTCCACTGCTGATCCAGGTTCTTGTTAATGTGCCTGGGAAGACAGTGGAAGATGATCCAAGTGTTTGGGGCCCTACATCCAAATGAGAGAGCTGTAGAAGCTCCTGGCTCATGGCTTTGGCCTGGCCTAGCCCCAGTCATTGTGGCCATTTCGAGGTGAACCAGTGGATGGACGATCTCTGTCCTTCTCTCTCTATAACTCTGCTTTTCAAGTACATAAATCTTAAAAAAAAAAAAAACTAGCAAAAGTGAAGAATGATGACAGATAGGTAGACAGCATCAGAGACCTGTTTAAGGAAAAGGAAGGAACAAACACAGAAAACAATTTACCCAAGTAGAAATTTGTGAATTTGAAATCAGACAGTTGAATTATCTTGGGCACTTTCATGGTACCCTAGCATGACAATAACAAGGATTTTCCTTTTCGCTGTTTTTAAAGCATACCTTGGTGATCCCAAAAGAAATGTCAAGATGCTTAATATTCATTTGTCGGCTGCACAAAGGAAGTCCAACCCTAAGCAGGCAGCCCGCTACTTGGTTCGTAATTTGTTCCCCAAGGAAACCTTGATTGGCAGCTCAGTGAGTGCCAATTGCCGAGACCGCCCACAGCTTGATCCCAATAAAATGGCTGCGGTGAGAGGTATGTAAAGCTACTATGGGGATCTATTTTTTTTTTTTTTCATTTGATCGTATGATGAATGGCATTGGCAGTTAAAGAAATAATGATGGAGGCTATGTGAATCTTCAGGCTGTTCAGTTGTTCACCTGTTTGATCCTCACTTTAACTTTGTTCCTAATCTTTCTGAATACGTTCTGCTGTCTGCAGAGTTTCTGGCCACAGTTTTTCCCAACTCTGATTTGAGTGAATTTGGAAAAGAGTGGAAAGCCTGTATTTCCAATGTTGCTTCTCTGATCCGCTATTTAAATTCTGAAGCCAAAAGAAGGCGGGTAAGTAACTTTTCATGGTATCTGCTGCCCAAGTCTATGCTGTACACAACTCTGGAAGTGATAGCATGATGCCCAGATCCTTGGGGTGTGTGCTAAAGATCTCATTTGTGTAATTTCCCAGGCAGGAGATGTCTTTTCCAAAGCATGCTGTTTATTTCACTTTTTGATATTAATGCTCTATAAAACACCCTAAACATAAATCAAATACAGTGTTAAAGTTAGTATATTTGAAACCAAAGGCTGTTCTAGAGAAAAGTTTGAGCTACAAAGATACTTGGCGAACCTCTCTCAGTATCTAACTGAGTAACACCAAAAGGAGCTGGCTATATTTGTTCTCTGGCTATTTCCATGGCAGCTGCGGACTGCACCAGAGAAAATGCTCACCCTTCATTACTTGTTCACTTTTGGTGATAGCAGGACTGGTTGACAAAAATGCATGTCATAGAGCTAACCTAGGGCAGATACTTCATACTCTCTATAATCCGATGGTAGCAGGCCCCTGGTTTCTGCCCATCTATCCTCAACTTGCATTAGAGAGTCTCATTCATTCTCTTTCTCTTCCTTTTTACCATAAACAGGCTACTAGAGAGGATTGCCAGATCCGTTGTCTGCTCCTGATGGAGCCTTTAACTTCACAACAGTTCCTACTTTCCCCCAAGCTCTCTAAACACCCCATCTCATTCTCACCATGTCTAGTCACTCTTGTGTCTCTCCAGTCAGTTCATGAAAACCACTTGCCAAGAATATTTGTAGCTGAGCTTATGATTTCCTGGGAAACGGCTGGATTTCAGTGATAACTCCAACACCATCTGTCTGAAACTGAATCTGCTTATTTTTAACATTCCGTTTTATAGTCCTCAAAAATTGCACCCTAAACAATTTGAATGTCAAATTAAGATGCTGCCTGGCAAATGGTAATTTGCATATTTGCTTAGGCGTCAAAAGAGAAACAGCATCTGCCAAGGGCCTGCTGTGTGTTTGAGGAGGAACAGGATAGGTCCTCGCCATCCAAAGTGGGTCTGCAGCCCAGCAGCAGCCATGGCAGCCCTCCACTGCTGGAAAGCTTAGGAGAAATGCAGAGTCTGGGGTTCCACACCAGACTCACTGAGGCACAGTTCACATTTTAGCAAGACCCTAGGTTCCTTGCCCCAGTGATTTGAGTGCACGTTCAAGTTTGAAAAGCCGTGACCCTAGAGCTGGGCTTGTCAACCCGAGGCCCGTGTTAGAATCAAGTTCCTGGTGCCTAAGCTACCTGTTCCCACTGGAGGTTTGTTTCAGTTTGCTGAGGATGGGGCCCTGTACAGCTGTTTTTAAAGCAAAGATCCCTAGGGTAATTCAAACGTGCAGCCAGATTTGAAAGCCACCAGGAAAGGGAAAACAAGCAAAACATTGAAAACAGACCAAAAGGTGTCATCCTCCAGAAACTCACCTGTTCACTTACTCATGAAATATGTATCGCACACTTATTTGTGGCAGTGAGTCTCATGGAGTTCATTAGACAAAGCTACCAAGTTCCTTGAGAGCCAGCAAGCCATGCCAGCCTGAGGAAGAATCCACTCCTCTATTTCTCTTCCCATGGCATTATGGTCCCAAATGTTCCTGTGGCTTCAGCCAACCTTAGCAGAGGCCATTAGCTTCTGTAGCAACCGAGGGGCCCTGGTAGGTGGGGGAGTATGTACCTCTTTTCTCACTATGGGACTTGTTTAGCAATGCGCTTCTGTGTTTCAACAGAACAACGGTGGTGGCTGTAAGCTGCCTGCTACACCAGCACCTGCAGATTGGAATGCTGGAGGGGTCAGTGTGCCCAGTGAAGGCGGCTTTCAGTTTCCTCAGAGTTTGAATGTTCCAGAAACAAGAGAAACTGGGAATTCTGTGCCTAACAGGAATGGCATTCCTGAAGAAATGAGAAGCCTTTCCGTTAATAATGCAATCTGCTCTACTGAAGTGCTGGGTGAGATGATGATGATTATTATTATTTTAGATTTATTTATTTGAAAGAGAGAGAGAAGGAGGGAGGTAGAGGGACACACACACACACACACACACACACACGCAGCTTTTCCATCTCCTGGTTCATTCTCCAATGGCTGCAACAGCCTGGTTTGGGCCAGACTGAAGCGAGGAGCCAGGAATTCCATCCAGGTCTCCCACATGGATGCAGAGGCCATCATCTGCTGCCTTCTCAGGCGCATTATCCAAGGAGCTGGATCATAAGTGGAGCAACTGGGACTCGAACCAAAACTCCACTATGGGATGCTAGAGTTGCAATTGGCAGCTTAACCCGCTGGGCCATAATGCTGGTCCCTGGGTGAATTTAAAAAAATGAGTTCTAGGGTGGGCATTTGGCCTATCCATTAAGCTGCTGGTTAAGACACATCTCAGAGTACCTGGATTTGATCCCCAGCTCCCTGCTGATGCAGACCCTGGGAGGCAGCAGGTGATAGGTCAAGTGGGTGGGTTCCTCCCATCCATGTGGGAGACCCAGATTGGGTTCTCAGCTCCCAAAGTGGTCCCAGCCCTGACCTGGCTGCTACAGGAATGTGGGGGAGTGACCAGTGTCTGAGAGCCTTTCTCTGTTTTTCTCCCTCTCAAATTAAAAAAAAAAAGATTTTAAATCACATAAATAAATAAAAATAAATTGTCTTGCTGATAAATGTTGAATTTGGGTGATGCGCTTATGGGGTTCATTGTACTGTTTGCCCTACTTTTATGTATGATTGGCCTTGTGTATTCACAGTGTTGCATCTTCAGATTCATCAACTGCAAATTGAAACTATTTGGAAAAAAATTATAAAAAGCAATAAGACAAAAAAACTGTCATGTTTACATTGTATTAGGTAGTATATGTAATACAGAAATGGTTTAAAGTATAGAGAAGGATGGATAAAGATTATATGCAAATACTGTACCATTTTATATATGAAACTTGACCATTCATGCATTTTGCTATGTATAAGGGGCCTGGAATCAATCCCCTGAGGATACCAGAGGCTGACTGTATGTTTGAAAAATTTCACAAGAAATCAAAACAATTTACCCTCTTATATTAGCGAGTTAACGGAATCTAGATGCTTAGGTCTGAGACGGATGGTTTTTAGCGTTCAGCTAAATCCGTTATTTTCCCTGCAGAAACTGTCTCCTTGCCAATTCAGCTGAGCAGTGTGAGCTCTGCCAGTGAAGGGGAAGGAGCCAGAGGTTTCCGTTCTGTGTGCCCGGCCCGCTGCACATGCTAAGGCCTTTGGCAGGAGTCCACGAATGCCATTCCTCAGAACAGTGGCCCTGCTGCTGGCTGTCTAGCAGAGCTGCATCCGACTGTCCTTAAAGTGGCACCTGTGGTAGCAAAGCTTAATTCTGTCTCCACAGTCCTAAGTAGACTATGACCTGGGATTCTGTTCAAACTGAATTGTTGAAATGATATCTCTTTATAATATATTTTTATATTATAAAAGTAACCTAACTACCATATCTGTTAAGGTTGTAATGAAACAACAAAAATCACTGGACAAATAGCTCCTGTGTTTAAAGAAGCATTGAAGAAACCCAGCCTCAGGCGGGCAGGAGCCACAGCACCCCAGGCTGTGGGAAAAAAAAATAGATCTCGTCTATGGAACTTGGGTCACAAGGTCTCCATCCTGTCTTGGTTGCTATGTGCTCTGGGAGCCAGGCAGCCACCAGTTTGTGTGTAGTTGTTAACACTCATTTTAAAAATTGGAAAAATATTTCAAAGGGGACAAAAGCTCCTGCAATCAAGATCCCTCAAAAACTGTTGTGGCCATGTTCATTTCCTTGGAGGTTTTTTTTTTTTCCCCTTATGAAAGTTTTCAAATGTGGTCACCATATAATTACTCATCTTGTCAATATTATAATATGTGTTTGTTTTTCCTCAAGAATCTACCAGCTTCATGATCATTGATCTAAATAGGTTTATAACATTCTAGTGAGTTACTGTACCCTGATTTATTTAACTCATCTTTGGTTTTTGTTGTTGCTTTGGTTGTTTTGTTTGAAGGTTTTTTTTTAAAGAGGGTTTTAAATCACATTGGGAAAAATTCACTTCATTTGGATAACTTTTTCCATATTTTGGATTATTTTCTTATATTAGGTTCTCAGAAATTGAATGACTAGGTTAGACTATTAATCTTTTTTCTGACCTTTGATAAATAGCAAGGTTAATCTCTCAGAGTCAAGTCTTTGGACCCATTGAGTGAGTTCCTAATAATTTAATCTCTCTTGCTTAAATGTGGAATCTGTCAAAAAAATAATAGTTTTCAAATATGGTCGATTTGGATTAGTCTGGGCCAAAGAGAGATGATGTAGATTCAGTTGTGGGGTTGAGAAATGAAATCAAACTTAAAATTATTAATTTTTAATTCAAATAATATACCTAAAATATGGTATCTAGGGCAAATCAGCAGTCTGTTGGTTTTTAAATGGGTTTAATACTAAACAGAAAACCTACATTTAACAATTGTAAATGCATTGTTTCAGTAAGAGTCATGGTGCTTATGTGTGAAAAAGCCCTTCTTATAAGTAGGGAAATAATGTATTAAAATTGCTTAGAACTTGCTATTAAATGTAATTTTAAAACTTAATGTACACCAAGAGGTAGCAGAATACTGAGTCTCCCTCTTGAATGATGGGAGTATATGTAATCACAGTAGCAGTATTTTCTGCCTCATTTCTCATGCTGTCTCAATCCACTAAAAACTTGAGACTTCAATTCTTTTAACCTGAAATTTAAATTTAAATTTATATTTTATTTAATTTAATGAAACATTTTAAGTTTTCAGCCTAAAAATTTGGAAAAATTTACCTTTCTGTTACAGTCTTTAAAAAAATACCACCTAACATCTGCCATGAAAATTAACATCTTTCTCTTTTTGCTTCTAGAATATTTTGGAAATCCAAATAGAAATATACATGTACCGTCTTCGTTAATCCATGCAGCAAAATCCAAGGCTCGCCCAGAGCAGTCAGCCAGATTCCTCATTCGCCACCTGTTCCCAGAGGAAATCTTGGTCAGAAGTAATGTCTATGGAAGTATTACGCAAGGCATCTATGCCCTCGACCCTAATAGGATTAATGCTCTCCGAGGTTTGTTCTCCATAGAGTATGTCAGAATAATTAAGAGGCCAACGGTGTTAGAGAAGAAAGGCAGGGAGAAGAATCCATTCGGTTTGTGTATTTTTTGAGGAGAGTCCTTTATTACAGTATAACAAGTAGCAGGTTCATGAATTGTACTTCTCTTTGCATTTGGATTCTTAGGGCTAATTGCTCTGTCTTGAATGGCTTTACTAGAACGGGAAGGGCATTGTTGACTGTGGCTCTGTGCTATGGCCTGCCATGGGTATGGAAACTCAGTCACCTTCATTGAAGCTTTCTCAATTCACAGAAGTTTGAACAGCATTACAGCAGGTTACTTTGCTAGATTTTCCTTGTGCACATTAGCATAGTGTAGTTTCTGTGACGTATATAAATGAAGTGTTGAAGCCTCCAGAAACAGTTCTGTGAAGCCTTACATTTGGACAAAGGAGGAAGCAGAATATTTCTTACTTATATCACAGGTGCCCAGCAAACATGTAGCTCTGACTTCCAGCCTGATTGCAGTTAGTTCCTCTTTGGTTCTTCTCTTCACATCACACACTTTCATATCCAGCACATTGGAACAGCAGTGGGGCATCAGAGTAAACTAAAGAAACCTGGTTTACAGCTCCTTTTGTAACCATTTGCCTTATCTTAACCCAGGTATCATCAAACTTTGTTTCCTACTGCAACCCGTAGTAAGAAATACATCTCACTTTGTGACACAGCACATGTGTGTGATTTTTATACAACCTAGTGAAAGTTGCATCCCAGTGTTTTCTACTCTATTACATTCCTTTTTAAATTGCTGCTGTCAGTGATTTTACCTTGTAGTCCGTCATTAATCACAACTTAGAATTTGAACATCTCTGAGCAAACCAGCCAGGCAAAACACTCACACTCAAGTCCTCTCACCTGATGGTACAAAGTTTATAGTCAGTTTGGAAAGGAATGTGTTTATAGAAGAAGTAATGTCTTTCTAATTGAAGTTTTTTAGTGTGAGGCAAAAAGGTGACTTTTATAATAAGTTCTTTAATATCTGAAGTAGATCAATTCCTTAAAATTGGTGAAAAATATTTTCCTACATATTTCATACTCTGTTTACTTATTGAATCATTTTAAAATCAAGATGACATCTTTTGCAGTAAAAAACAGTCAGCATATTTTAACAAACTTCCTGTAAGACCGGAAGTTCGATTGCTTTGGAGAAGGGCGGTTGGGAGAGTTATTTCGGCAGAAAGAAAAGAGCAGTCATTGTTTTCCCAAGAGGCAGAGCCAGGCCCAAGGAGTAGAAGCTGACAGGAAAGCGTATATATTTCACTTTAATATAAGGGTAAAGTGCACTTGGGGGGAGCTGGAAGAGTCAGGCCAAAGGCTGGGAAAGCGGGCTGAGAGGAGATAGCTGCACTAGTGGGACATCTCGGCTGGTGGCCTCTAACGTAACTTCAGTGACTGGATCACTTCATTAAAATCTACTGCAATAGAATATAGTAATGTGGCAAATGCCCATCTGCGTGTTACCAGTGTAGGCACTTAGCCTTTTGTGTCCAGGTTTGTTTTTTTAAAGAGTAAAGCACTATTGCTATAATTAAGGTTCCAG
Organism: Sylvilagus floridanus; assembly: GCA_949820135.1. Classification (NCBI taxonomy): domain Eukaryota; kingdom Metazoa; phylum Chordata; class Mammalia; order Lagomorpha; family Leporidae; genus Sylvilagus; species Sylvilagus floridanus. The sequence continues at coordinate 126,375,198 of OX463223.1, forward strand.
CCCATCATCCCTTTCCCGGCTCCTCCTGCTAGAAGTAATTCGAGTCCAGGATGTATCATTCCTGTGTATATTTGCTGTTTTTGTTACTTCTGCTGGTAGATCCATAAGTAACATGTGATACTGTTCTGTAGTGGTTTTAATGGACATAAATGGGAGTTTAGCCTTTTGTACTTTTTTTTTTTTATCACTCAACATTATGTTTTTGAGACATGTTCATATGTTTTAACACTGACTGGTATCCCACCGAACAAAGAAACCAATCTATTCTTCTATCTTAATATCATTTCTTATCCTAAGATTTTGTTATTTGGGGGAACTCTTCTGAAAATTAGAGGTCAAAAGTTACCAAGACTAGTAGCCAAAGGTGTTGATTCCGTATAGGGAACTATGGGGGGGAACTTCAAAAAGTCAATGGGAAATGGAATTTAAAAGGATGAGTTTATTTTGGTGCAAATTTTTGAAATCCATGCATAGTTTTCCACAGTATACCTTTTCCATTGGTGTTTTGAGGACCCTTCAGATACATTCTTTGGGTTTAAAAGATTTGTATTTGTTCAGCTCATTTAATAATGGGTACAGTCCACGAGTTTTAGTTAATTAGTCTTAATGACCCTTTTACAGACAGAGAATTAAGGTTGAGTACATTCATTTCTCTGAGAATTCACTTCTAAGTAATTGTGATGTTTTGGGATTTTTACCACCAGAATTTCTCCAAGATGCCTACCCAGGTTTCGATCTGTTGGAAAATGAGTATCATTGGAAGCTGTGTGTGGCAGCCATCAACAGCTATATCCGTGTCCTTCGCTATGACCTCAAGAGGTTCCCAAATAAATCCTACCAGTTTCCAGCACCAGGATGGGGGCCAAGAGATCCCAGCTGCAACTGAGTGAAGCCCTTGAATGTCAACCAGCCCATTTCTTGTTTGTTAACATTTATAGTGTTCTGTAAGTTTCTCAAGTTAAAATCTCAAAGTTAGCTTCTTGTGGCAGAGTAGTTTCGCACTGATACGTGGAGAAATGGCAAAATTCCTTTTCTGCCCCAAAGGGAGGCACAGTTGTGGTCGGCAGATACGTAACGTGCCATCTCCAGGGCAAGGTGACAGGCAGCATACTGATAAAAGCCTGTGACTGGGGCAACAGTGTGAAACTGCCAGCAGTGGTTTTCATTGCTGTTGGAGTGTAGGCTGAGGAAAGTGTGCTAGGCACTCAGGCAGCATGTGAGCATTTGTGAAGTGTGTGCAAGCTGTAGTTACAGAGGCAACCCATAAAGCAAAGTGGCTCGCACGCAGTGTCTCCCGAGTGTTTGCCAAGTGAATCTAGCTACAGAGCTCTAGATCTCACTCAGCCGCCTCCAAAGGGACAGAGGGTTTCCACAGGGCCAAAACCTGTCTACCTCCTTTGTAGGGTCTACATCACCATGTTCAATCTAAGCTGTCAGGAGAGGAGACCTGTCTCCTTTTGATTTATTCCTACAAGAACAGCATTCTTTTTCTTACCTCATGATAACATTACTCAGGGTACGTGAACATAGATATGGTTTTGGTTCCATTGAAGTAATATAAACTTAAGAATACATTACTGTGAATAGAAAAAATCTGACCAAATTCAGACATTATTTGTGGTTTCTGAAATGTCTGAGTGAAGGTTTTAATGTATTTGCATTTTTTGATAGATTGAACTAGTTGAAATACTTAAACATTTGAATCTTAGAAAGTTTAAATAAAAAACATGATCTGAACTTCCATTGGAAAAAAGTAGCCTTAAAGGGTGTTGGCAGAAGGATTAGGTAATTAAGAAAAAACAGTTTCATTTTGTTCATGAATAGGATTTTCTTTTTGACTAAGGTTTTGCATGTCTTTTTAGCCATGTGAAATATTGTTAAAATTTCATTGTCTGATCTTTTGTGTTTAGGAAACACTTTGTCAGTTGTAATATCATCTTTCAGCTTTCAACCCAGCAAACAGTCCTCAGTTACATTTGCTTTGCAGCATTCTTAGTTATTGTTCAGAAAGTAAATCTGCTCCTTGCAAGTGTACAGCCCTTAGTTGTGGCCATTTGCTTGTGAGCCATGGCTCTATCTTAGTTAAGTGGTATTAACATCAGTTGTCTTATAGTGGAGAAAGAAATTTAAAAGGAAGCAATGGCAGTCCATCAAAAAATATAATTTGTGTGAAAATTGGCAAGTTATTTTTACCATGACTAGTTAAGCTATTTTCATGGGAGCAATTTGTAAAATGGATACATATTTTCATATGCGATTATATCTTTTAAAAGTTAAATTCAGCTTTTACAGTATTTTAGTGGAATATGAGTCTATACTCACATAGTTTTTTAGAAGAAAAGTTATAAAATATAAAGATTTTTCTATAAGTAACATGCCATAGTAGTTGCCTTTATGGTATTATTTCTAAATAACATCTGGTCTTAAAAAGTAGATAATTCAAAAAATCTTCCATAGAGAGAATAAAAAGGTTTTGACCAGAGTTATTTAGATTAATTCATTTACGATAATCTTTGCCTTCACCACTCAGGTTCACAAGTAATTTTTTTGCAAACTGATAATAGAACCAAAACAGCACATTGTACCTCAAATTATATACAATCATTATTCACCAACCAAAAATTTATAAAAGAAAATTATCTCCTAGGCAGAAATAAACTTCACATTGTATATGCAGATTTCAAGTTTGATTCAGATTATATAGGATTTGAAATATTCTCTGGACTAATAGACAGACTACAAAAACAAAATATGTATTTACAAAAGTTTTCCAAGACTTATCTGGCTAACATTATTATGGTGGTTGCTTATATGAGGGACTTCAAAAAGTACATCGAAAATGGAATTAAAAGATACGTTTATTTTGATACAAAAAATTTTTGAAATTATGAAGTTTTTTCACAAACTTCCTGAAGATCCTTTGTGTGAGTAATTTACAGCAGCCTTGTCCAATGGGACTTTCCACAATGAGAGAAATATAAATAAGCACAGAAAAGAAGTTTGCACTGTTCCATGTGGTACTTACTAGGCACATGTGGCCACTGAGCACTTGAACTGTGGCTAATTAGGCAGAGGAGCAAAGTTTGAAATTTGATCGCTAAACTTTTAGTTAATTAAAATTTGAAGATACATAATCACAGATAGATAATGGCTATGTTGGATGACCCAGTTTAGAATTCACTTTATTTTTTTTAAAAGTATTGAAGATGGTTCTCATGATTTGAATCATAATGTACATCACTTCTTTAAAATCACATTTGATTAGGCAAAGTAAATTTTATTGGGATGTGTTTCATGTTTTATTTTAAACTAAATTGAATCTTTTCTTTATTCAGAATTTCTCAACATAATTGTTATTGTATTAGTCCAATGTTAAACATTTTAAACACTTGTCCATAAGACTTGTTTTTGCTGAAAACATTTATCTTTAATATTGTTATTTTCCAAATAAATATTACCAATAAACACTTAAAATATTCTTGATAAGATGCGAGGTTTGTTTCTTTTAATGAACTTGTACAACTTTTACTAATGTTATCTACAGTATTTTATATTGATGGTAATGCATTTTTTGGCCAGTTTCAAAAATGTGGCAAAGCTAGAATGTTTGCTTGCCTCTTTGATAAGCAAAACAATAGTTTAACTGGTAACAATAACCAATGGCTATGGTGGATGCAATTGTAAGGATATTGAAAACTCTGGAAGTGATTTATCTTTCCTGGTTAAAATATAAGTGTTATTAAAGGATAATATCATTTTTATGTTTTAATAGTCATTTCAGTATATATACTGTATATATATATATATGCTCTTACTGTGCACTGAGCACTTTATTTCATTCACACATTCATTCATTCAGTGTGTGCCCATGGAACGTTCTGGGTGAGAGCACTGTCAAGATAACATTTTACTTAGGACTAAGCACATGAAGAAAATAAAAACGGAGATATGGGGTGGTTGAGGAATCACGTTTCTTGGTTCACACTACACCAGCCATGGGGAGGCAGAAAGTTGACCACATGGGCAAGCCTGGAGAGAAAGGGGTGCCTTCAGTTCGAAGATTACTGAGCACCTGTAGGAGGTGCCCCCAGCTGAAGACTGAGCCCCCGGTCCTTGCTGCAGGATGCCTGCAGGCTTAGGGAGGGAAGAAGCAATCAACCAATAATTTTTCTCAGAGTGGCAAATGCTATGGATCTGACCAAACAGGCTAAGTGAGAGTCTCTTGAGAAAGGAAGACCTTTGAAATAGATTACAGGTGCAGCCTTATGAAGAGGTGATAGTTGACTTAGGTCTGAAAGGTGAGGGAGGGAGCCAGAACTGGGGAGAAGCAAAGACCTTAAGGTATGAGTGTGCCTGTGGGCTGCACGATGGACTTGGACTTCACTTTTTTTTGAATATTTATCCATTTATTTATTCATGGAGATTTCATTTATTCATGGAGATTTCTCAGAGATCTGGAAATATAGTCCTACCATATGACCCAGCCATCCTACTCCTGAAATTTACCCAAATGAAAAGAAGTCAGCATACAAAAGAGTTATTTGTACCCCTCTATGATTATTGCAGCTCAATTCACAATAGCTAAGATATGAAATCAACCCAGATGTCCATCAACTGATGACTGGATAAAGAAAATGTGATCACACACACACACACACATACACACACACTATGGAGTACTACTCAGCCATAAAAAAGAGTGCAGTCCTGTCTTTTGCCACAAAATGGGAGCAACTGGAAAACCATTATGCTTAGTGAAATAAGCCAGTCTAAGAAAAATGAATATATGTTTTCTCTGATATGTGGCAGTTAATATAGAATACCAAAAAATGTATAGGAATGAAATGGTCATTTTGGGATATGATTATTGTTTTTATCCCTTGTTTATACTCTAGTGGAACTGTGTTCTTCCTACTTTGTACTTGTTGAGTATTATGATTAGTGGCGAATTAAGCCTGTGATACAGAGTGGATTGGAATTATAGCTTTGAAAAAATTGATGAAGAGAGGGGAGGGAGGGGGGATTGGAGGTGCAAGGGAGTGGGGGAAGTGTGGTTGTCTCATTGGAACTCTACTTAGGGAATGCATAAAATCTCTTCTTTTTATACTAATAAAAATTTTTAAAAGATTTAGTCATTTATTTTGAAAGTCTCCCACGTGGGTGCAGGGGCCCAAGCACTTGGGCCATCTTCCGCTGCTTTCCCAGACCATTAGCAGGCAGCTGGATCGGAAGTGGAGCAGCTGGGAATCGGATTGAGTCCCTGTGGGATGCCAGTGTCCTAGGCAGCTGCTTTACCTGCTGTGTCACAAGGATGACTCTGGATTTCACTTTTAAAGAGACAGGTTCTGAACCGGGAATAGAGGTTAACAGGCGCCCTCTGGTGGTTTGGGAGGGAACAAAATGTAGGAGGGGCTCGAAGGCAGGAACTGGGGGCTTCAGACTCCTCTTCTATGTGTTCATATAAAACCAAGGTGAGCCTGTGCATAGAGGAAGAGATGAGGAGGGGCCAGATGCTGGGAGCAAGAAACTGCTAAGGGCCCTCTCTCTCTCCCTCCCTCTCTCTCTCTCTCTCTCACACACACATACACACACACACATCTATAGCCAAGGGCCTGGGGAGAGAGAAGGAGACCCCACATATTCAAGACCCAACTAATCTCCCCTCTAGCTGGTAGGAAGTTGATAATCTGGTAATATCAGCTAGCAACTGATAATAAATTGTGAACAGCTTACATAACAGTGGTGCAGTGATCAAAACTCGGAGATTAACATTGGTACAATACTGTTAACCCTGGATTGTCTTCATAGTTCACCAGGTTTCCCACCAAAGTTATTTTTTGCTTCCAGGATCCAATGTAAGATCCTATCTGGTATCTCTCTTTAGTCTCCTCCAGTCTGTGACAACTTTTAAAGAGTATTGGTCAGTTCTTCTGTAGAAAGCTGCTCTGTTTGGGTTCATGTGATGGTCCTTTCTTGACTAGAATAAGGGTATGCATTTTTTAAGATTTATTCATTTATTTGAAAGGCAGAGTTACACACAGAGAGAGAGAGAGATAGAATCTTCCATCCACTGGTTCACTCCCCAGATGGTCCTAACGACTGGAGCTGCACTGATCTGAAGCCAGGAGCCAGGAGCTTCCCCTGGGTCTCTCATGTGGGTGCAGGGGCCCAAGGACTCGGGCCATCTTCTACTGCTTTCTCAGGCCATATCAGAGAGCTGGATTGGAAGTGGAACAGCCAGGACTCAAACCAGCACCCACATGGGATGCAGGCACTGCAGGTGGCTACCAGGGTATGCATTCTTAATTAGTTTTTTTTTACTTGAGAGGGAGAGAGGGAGAGGGAGGGGGGGAGAGAGAGAGAGAGCGAGAGCGAGAGAGCGCTTCTATCTCTTGGTTCACTCCCCAAATGCCTAGAACAGCTGTGGCTGGGCCAAGCCAGAAACAGGAAAATCCATCCAGGTCTTCCATATGGGTGGCAGGGACAAAACTACCTGGGTGTGTATTGACAGGATGCTGGAACTGGGAGCAGAGCCAGGACTCAAACCCAAGCACTCCAGTACAGGATGTAGGCATTCCAACCAGTGTTTTCACCACTGCACCAAATGCCTGTCCCAGCGGTATGCCTTGCTGAGAACAACACCCAGAGGTGATGTACTTCTCTCAGTCACACAGTTTCAACAAGGCTCAGTAGTTTGCCCCAAATAGTGCAGCCGCTAGCCCCAAACCAGGGCTAGATTCTAAGTTTCACTTTTCTGCTGGGGTTGTTACCACTAATCCATAATCCCTCTATATAGTTTTGTAGTACTGCTCAACGACTGAGCAGTTGCTTTTTAGGGATGTAACTGCAGATTCCTTGTTTGTCTGCAGCACAATGAGATGGGGTGGGGGTGGCAGTGGGGGCTGGCCAGCAGGTAGGAATCCTGGAATAGAAATCAGGGTTCGGAACATTGTAAGGTGAAGAAGCGCTTGCAATGCCGCTGCTCCACACTGCTTAAGCCCCAGCCACGTGCCAGGCACTGCGCATTCTGTATGGGCTGGATCATCTGGCTCAACTCACATCACCACCTCTCTCTTTGAGAGTGTCTGCTTTGCTGAAGGGAAGCCGTGAGACCCATGTCCCCGAACCCCTGTCTCCATTTGCTTCTGCTTTAGAGTTTGCCAGGGAATCACGGCTCAGAATTGGAGGCAGGAGAGAAGGAGAAAACTGTTACTCTTCCCAGCCAGGAATGTGGGCCGACTGGAGATGGACAGAAGCTTCCCGAGGGATTCATGGGCTCCATACTTCACAGCTGCAAAGGCGAGCGGACGGGGCGAGGGCGCTGCCAGAGATCTTTGCGCACTTCAGCAGCTTCCTAAGTGATCCTTCGAGAATGTTCGTAGTGGTGCTCCCAGCGGAGGTATCCAGTGGCGCTTCCTTTGTCTTTGGCGGCACCTTCTCTGTGCCTTTGCTACCTGTGAGCCACTAGTCCTTATCCTAGACCGCTTGATGCCTGGGGTGCAGTGCTTGGCTTCTGTTTTCTTGACCACCCCCTGACGTCATATAGCATGTGTTAATGACGACCTCCATGTCATCAGAAGCTGGGGGCGTGGGTGTGTGGACTCACAGCAATAAAGTTCAACATCTCTCTTATCAGAATGCATGTTCTTATGTGAAAAGAATGCAGATGAAAAATATTTCTTTTGTTTTTTCAAATGTAAGTTTTTTTTTAAAAAAAGATTTATTTATTTGAAAAGCAGAATTACAGAGAGATGGGAAGGAGGGAGAGAGAGAAAGAAATACCAATCTTTCATCCACTGCTTCACTCACCAAATGGCTGCAATGGGCAAGGCTGGGCCAATCCAAAACCAGGAGCCTGGAATTGCAGCCGGATCACGCATGTGGGTGACAGAGGCCCCAGCTGCCTTCCCGGGCACATTGGCAGGGAGCTGGATGGGAAGTGGAGCAGCTGGGACTCGAATGGCGCTCCTGGGGGATACTGGCTTCACAGCCAGCGGCTTAGCCCTTGGCACCACAGCCCCTCCCTTCTTGTTTTATTTTTCAAATTGAAAGGCTGTCTCCCTGGGCAAGCATTCGCAGGAACTCTGAAAGGACCAGAACGCAGAACCCTGCCTTCCCCTCCCTGCAATCCCACCAGTACTTCCAGTTCTTTGGTCTGCACCAATTTTGACCTTTTACCTTGTAAAAATCTAAGTTGGGTCTGTAGCCATCCCTACTGCCTTCTTTCAAGTGTTAAAGCTGGTGTGACCTAGAGTGTGAAGAAGAGTGTGCGCGCTGGCGGCCAGCTTGGCTCGGCTGCTCTCTGCCCATAGAGCGAGGAATTATAGTTCAGAGAGACCAAAGTACATTCTGGGTCGGCGCCTGCGATGCCAGCATCCCATATGGGCACCGGTTCGAGACCCAGTTGCTCCACTTCCGATCCAGCTCCCTGTTAATGCGCAGAAGATGGCCCCAGTCCCTGGGCCCCTGCACCCATGTGGGAGATCCGGAAGAAGAGGTCTTCCTTCTGCTGGTTCACTCCCCAGATGGCTGCAACGGCCAGAGCTGCGCCAATCCAAAGCCAGGAGCCGGGAGCCAGGAGCTTCTTCCTGGTCTCCCCGACACTGACACTGCAGGCCGTGGCTTTACCCGCTACGCCACAGCGCCGGCCCCTTAAAATAAGATTTTTTAAAATGAAGGGGTTTTGTGGTTCCGCAATGCGCACTGCTGTGCTTAGCCTTATTATGTAAATACCCTTTTGACCTCCCTCAGAATACCAGCCCGAAAAGAAACCTTGTTACCCAATTTACAGCCTCTGGGTGCGGCCACGTGGGGTGAGAGTCTCCGGCAGGGCTGCGGGGGCGGGGCCGGGGCGGGCCGGGGGCGGGGCCGCCGGCGTCTCAGCTGCAGCTACGCAGCTCGCAGCTCACAGCTCGGCCTGGAGTCGCCCCTGCTCGTCGAGGCCCCGGGAGCCGGTTCTGTGGCTCCCCACCCGGCAGCCAGTGCAGGTGAGCAGACCCCGGCCTGGGGGCGGGGTGCCCTCGGCGAGGCCGCTCTGGGGCTCAGGGCCATTCCCAGGGAGCTGGCAGCTTGTGAGGCGCACAGGAGCTGGGGGAGGCAGCGTGTGGCCTACCCTGATTTCCCTTCCCTCCAGCGGTGTGTAAGAATGTCCTTTCCCCCACACCCGCGCCAGGACTTGTTTCCTTTGAGATTTATTTTATTTATTTGAGAGGCAAGCGTTACAGAGACAGAGCAGGGGAGAGAGAGAGGTCTTCCATCCGCTGGTTCACTCCCCAGATGGCCGCAACAGGCGGGGCTGGGCCAGGCTGAAGCCAGGAGCCAGGAGCTTCTTCCGGGTCTCCCATGCCAGCGCAGGGGCCCAAGGACCTGGGCCGTCTTCCACTGCTTCCCCAGGCCACAGCAGAGAGCTGGATAGGAAGTGGAGCAGCCGGGACTTGAACCAGTGCCCGTATGGGATGCCCACTAGGCCACAGCGCCGGCCCCCATCATGCTGTTTCGGTGTTTTGGTTTTGGTCTTGAAGTCACCTAGTGTGCTCCTTCCAGCTTTGTTCTTTTTGCTCAGAAGGTCTCTGGCTTAATGGTTTTAATGGTTTTCTTTTTTGTGGTTCCATATAAACGTTAGGGTTGGTTTTTGATAGAGGTTGCACTCAACCCATAGATTGCTTTGGGCAGCATGGACATTTTAACAATATTAGTTCCTCCACTCCACGAACACAGGACATTGTTCCATGTTTTGGTGCCTCTTCAATTTCTTTCCTCAGTATTGTTTTACATTTTTCGTTGTATGTTAAATTTATTCCTCACTACTTTATGGGGTTTTGGGGTAGCTTTTGTAATTAGGATAAGTTGACTTCTTTTTCAGATAATTCCTTACCGGTGTAGAGAGACACTACCAATAGTTTGCACTGGTATGGTATCCTGCGACGTTACTGAGTTGGTGGGTTGGTTCTAGTAGTTTTTTCTTTTTAAACCGGAGTCCTTGAAGGTTTCTCCATAAAGATTGTAAACAGGGCGACTTGGCTCTTCCTTTCCATTCTGGATGCACCTGATTGCTCTGCCTGGGACTGTCATTGGACTTTGCATTGAACACAGGTGGTGAGAATGCGCATTTGGTCGTCTCCGAATCTTAGAAAGCTTCGGAAAGAGCTTAGCTGTGGGTTTACGATGTTGAGGTGCATTCCTTCTATAGCTGATTTGTTGACAATTTATAATTGTGATAGGTGCTGAGTGGTATCAAATGCTTTCTTTTTTAAAGATTTATTTATTTAAAAGGCAGAGTCACAGAGAGGGAGAGGGAGAGGCAATGAATCAATGTTCCACCCACTAGTCACTCCCCAAATGGCTGCTTTGACCAGGGCTGGGCCAGGCTGAGGCCAGGAACCTGGAACTCCGTCCGGGTGTCCCACATGGGTGCAGGGGCCCAAGTACTCAGGCCGTCTTCCTCTGCTGTCCCCAGGAGAGAACTGGATTGGAAGTGGAGCGGCCAGGACTCAAACTGTTGCTCACGTGAGATGCCGGCGTTACAGGTGGTAACCTGTTGGGCCTCACAGCCAGCCCCTCTGAGATGCTTTTCGCCACCTGTTAGAGGACTGTATGGTATTTGCCCTTCATTCTGCAGATGCGGTATATCACGTCCAGGGATTTGCTCGTGTAGAACCATCATGCCTCCTTGGGACGTATCCCCCTGGCTGGTGGTACGTAGTCTTTTTGACATGCTGCTGGGTTCAGTTTGTTGGTGTTTTTGGTTGAAGACTTTTGCATCCATGTTCATCAAGGATGTTGGCCTGTCATTGTCTTTGTAGTTTTTGGGTTCTTTTCTGGTTTTGGGAGAATTTCCTCCCCTTCAGTTTTTGGAATTATTTCAGAAGATTCTTCTCTACATATCTGAGAGCATTCAGCAGGGAAGCCCTCTGGCCCTGGGGTCTCTTTGATGGGAGGCTTTTTATGACTGGTTCGATCTCATTACTCATTATTGATGTGTTCAGGTTTTCTGTTTCTTCATGATTCAATCTTGGTAAGTTGTACGTGTCTAGGAATTCAGTATTTGTTCCAGGTTTTTCAATTTGTTGGAGTCTAGCTGTTCATAATAGTCTTTCATTTCTATTTCTGTGGTGTCAGCTATAATGTCTCCTCTTTCATTTCTGATTTTGGTTGAGTCTTTTTTCTTAGCCTAGTTAAAGGCTTGTCAATTTTGTTTACCTTTTTGAATAACCTTCTTCATTTAACCCATCTTTTATATTTTTATTCTCTATTTCATTTATTTCCACTGTCATCTTTTAAAAATATTAATTTTATTTATTTGAAAGGCAAAATTACAGAGAGGGAGGGGAGGGGGAGAGAGGGAGAAGGAGAGGGAGGGAGGGAGGGAGGGAGAGAGAGAGAGAGGGAGAGAGAATATCTTCCATCCTTTGGTTCACTCTCCAAATGGCCATGATGGCCAGGGCTGGGCCAATCCAAAGCCAGGAGCCAGGAGCTTCTTCCCGGTCTCCCACGTGGGTGCAGGGGCCCAAGGACTTGGGCCATCCTCCACTGCCCTCCCAGGCCACAGCAGAGAGCTGGATTGGAAGAGGAGCAGCGGGACTAGAACCGGTGTCCACATGGGATGCAGGCACTGCAGACCGGGGCTTTAACCCGCTGCGCCACAGCGCCGGCTCCCTTAATGTCCTTCTTAATGTCTTTATTGACCCATTGATTATTCAGGAGCATGTTTTTTAAGTTCTGTGTATTTGCAGAGTTTCTAGAGTTCATGTTATTGATTTCTAGTTTCATTGCATTGTGGTTGGAAAGCATATTTGATATGATTTTAATTATTAAAACTTTGTGGTTAGAGTGGGCAGTTGGCCTGGCAATTAAGATGCTCCCATTGCACACTGGAGGGCCCGGGGTTGATTCCTGGCTCCAGCTTCCTGCCGGTGCAGACCCTGGGAAGCAGTGGTGAGAGCTCCAGTAGCTGGGTTCCTGGGGACCTCGATCCTATTCCTAGTTCTTCGTTTTGGCCTTGACCCTGCACTACTGTTGTGTGCATTTGAAGTATGAACCAGTAGCTGGGAGCTCACTCGCTCGCTTGCTCACTCTCTCTCTCTCTCAATCTCTCTACTTATCAAACAAAAAACATTTTTGAGGTTTATTTTGTGGCCTGCCACGTGAGCTATTCTGGAGAATGTTTCATATACTGTTGATTTTTGTTTCATATTTAAAAAATTATCTCAATGTTTCTATCAAATATCTGATAAATGACTGAATATTTTCTCTGTGCTTTCCTGAATTTTGGTGTTTTCTTTTTCTTTCAAGATTTATTTTTATTCATGAGTTACAGAGAAGGGGGAGGGGCGAGACAGAGTGATTTTCCATCTCAGGATGGCCACAGTGGCCTGGGCTGGGCTCGATCAGGCCAAAACCTGGCGTCTGAAACTCCATCTCGGTCTCCTACATGGGTGGCAAGGGCCCAAATACTTGGGCCATCCTCTGCTGCTTTGCTAGCCACATTAGCAGGGAGCCCAGTCAGAACTGGAGCATCTGGGACTTGAACTGGTGCCCATATGGGATGAAGGCTTTGCAGGTGGTGGCCTAATACGGGATGCTGGTTTCCCAGGCAGCGGCTTAATCTATGCAAGCCCCTTGTTTTCTTAAAACAGCTATTTTGAATTCTCTTGAGGTCCCACAGCTCCCTCACTTAGGGTTAGTTTCTGGTGCCTTATTTGATCTGTTTCATGAGGCCAAGTTTCACTGCATGTTTCTGATGCTTGTGGTTAGTTGACAATAATTGTATATTGAAGAGTCAGGTGTGGCTTTCAGTCTTTGTAGTCTGGCTTTGTGCCTGTCCAGAAAGTCTAAGCAGGTTTAACTTTATTCTCTGAACCTGCTAGGAAGTCACTACTGCTATTTCACCACGAGATGGCGCCATAAGCCCACATTTGCCTAGTTTTGGTTGCTGTAATGCTGCACTTCAGACACTAGAGGGCGCTTCAAGCCTATATTTGCCATGAGTTTGCAGTTGGTGTGCTGTAAGTTTAGATGCATTTGGGAAGGGCCTCAAGAGGGTAGTTCACTCTGCTGGGTTCATGAGTTTCCGCCTGGGTGTGGGACCAGTTTAGAGGCTCTGTCTAAGGTCAACAGCCTGTGGTCAGGTGTTACGGGATTCTGCTGGGTGTTGTGCCTCCCTGTAGTGGGCCCAGTACTGGGTTCCAAGACACCATCTCCTGCCTTTTTTCTTCTCCTTCCCCCAAGAATACACCGACTCTACTGGCTTGCCGCCCGGGGGGGGGGGGGGGGGAATGGAGGGAAGAATGAGCGGTGTTGTGGCCTTCGTGGTTGCTGTGACAACCGAGACTGGTGTGATACAGGGGCAAGAGCAAGGCTGCTGCGCAGCTTTCATGTGGGATGGAAACAAGCTTGTCCCGCTAGGGCCGTGACGCTGCAGCTGGTGCCGGGGCAGGGTCCGAGGCCCCATCTGTGCGTATCAGTGTTGGGTCTTACTGTGCTGGGCCTGCCACTGAGCTCCAAGGAGAAGCCCTGTACTTACTCGCTGTCCTTCTTCCCCCCAGGCTGCCTAGGGTTTGGGGGAAGCGTTGTGGAGACAGTTCCTTGGTGCCAAGGGTGGGACGGACCTGGGTGGTACCCAGAGCGCAGGATGTGTGCCAGCCTGTGCTATGGCCAGCAATTGTGTGGGCCAGATCATGAGTCCAGGATGGATGCAGAGGCTCTGTGAGCACTGGCCTGGGGTCAGAGGCTGTGGGATTCTGTCAAAGGCCTGCACTTCGCCCTTCCTCCCTCAAGGGGGCAGTGTGTGTCTCCATGCGGTGCTGCTTCGACTGCATCTTTTCTTTTTAGGATGCTAACATGGAGTACGGTGGGCTCTCCCCTGGTTTCCTCAGCTCTTGGGGAGGCTCTCCGCTACAGGAGGGCCTTATTCAACCGCCTGGCTCCACTTCTTTTTCTCCCACTGTCTGGAGTAAGGCTTAGGTGCTTCTTGTCTGATTTAGAACTTACAAAATACATTTAGACAAAATATCACTTTGAAATCTGCTTTATACATTGGAAATACAAATCCGATTTCTTCTGCATCACAAGGCATCTGCTCTTTGAAAGCCTTCGGTGCACAGCCCCTCTCCCACCTCCAGCTAAGGCAGCTTCCCAAGAGGGCAAGAGGGAAGGTGACACTCGAAAGCGCTTCAAGAGAAAAAGCAGCATTGCGATGCAATGCTACGTGGCACTAGCCCCTGAGCCCCTGAGCCTGTGAGCCTCTGAGTCCGGGGCTCCCACGCGGGTGCAGCGGCCCCAGGCACTTGGGCCATCTTCGACGGCTTTCCCAGCCTGTCAGCAGAGAGCTGGATCGGGAGAGGAGCAGCCGGGACTTGAACCAGTGCTGCAGGCAGTGGCTTAACCCGCTACGCCACAGCGCCAGCCCCTGTGGTAATTTTTAAATGTCGATTTTAGTGTGTATTTTTGAGGGATGAAGCATGATATTACAAGATACTTGCCTACAGAGCCATCTATATCAAGGACTACGATAGTGGAACAAGTTAGCATATCCATCATCTCGCTTTGTTACTCACTTTTGTCTCCTGGGCTTTGCCTCAGTTTATTCAGACAAGGGGATGAGATTATCCACCTCGAGATGAAGAAACTGTAGTCTTGCATGCGGAGCCCAGGCATTGCAAAGAGCTCTATGTCGGGTTTTCTGGGGGACAAAGCCTTGTTCATCTACGCATGGATTTGGCCTTTTCAAGCACGGATACAAAGTAGGTAGAACCTCCCAGTCTCTGCAGAGCTATTTAAAACCACCGGCTGCAGAAGCAAGATCTGAAATTCTTTGAGAAAATCGCAGACTCTTTTGAAGTATTTTGCATTGTCTTCCTGTCACTTGTAAGAAAGAGGTGTTGTGATCTTTAGAGACTCTTCCGTCCAAAGAAGGGTAGGCGGACGGTTGGAGGAGTAATAGCGCTGGACAGCCCATCTGCAAATCTCCCAGCATTCTCCCGCGTTTCCTTATAGGAATGAGCAGCGAATGGTCGCAAAGGATGCCGGGCAGGAGAAATGTTCCTTACGGATTCCCTTCCAACGCGATGCCAGTTACGGACTGGGCAGTCTGCAGCCAGGCCTTGGCTCCCACAGGAAGTGTCCGGGGAAAGACCAGTTGTCCGTGAACGTGGCAGTGATGCTGGCTGTCTCGATTCCCACCTGTGCTCAGGGCCGTGTAAAACCCTGGGGCACTAAGCTGTGCAACGTTTTAGAGCGCACACAGGCACGCCACTGGTGACAGCCCTCACGT
The DNA here is from genome assembly GCA_949820135.1 of Sylvilagus floridanus. Classification (NCBI taxonomy): domain Eukaryota; kingdom Metazoa; phylum Chordata; class Mammalia; order Lagomorpha; family Leporidae; genus Sylvilagus; species Sylvilagus floridanus. Next base: position 126,390,469 of record OX463223.1, read on the forward strand.
GAGGGGTCGCAAGCCCCTCCCTGGCCCCACACTCTCACGAAATCCCAGTTGTGAACCCCAGTCCTCTGTCTGCGGCAGCCCCACACAGCCCTCCATTCATGTCTAGCTCTGCACAGCAGGGGGCGCTCCCCCGGGTCCCCTGCTCGCTGGGGCCACCCCGCTGTGAATTCTCTCAGTTTCAAGAGTTCAGAACCAACCTGTGGCACAAAGCAGTGAGTGGAAATTGTGCAAATGTGCTGCAGTGGTTTTTTTCTGAATGAACGTGTCTTAGTGTGGGTTCTCACAGAAGCCCACCTTGGGGAGCAAGATGCAAGCGTGAATCATTTACTTGGGAGACAGCGGAAGCACTGGCGGGCAGAGGGGAAGTGACAGAGGTGAGGATAATGCAGGAGCTTAGTTTCCCAGCTCTGTGGCCTGCTGCCCGGTGGCGAGATGGCCATTGTATTGGCATGAGTGAGTGGGTGCCTCCGGTGTGACCCTCATGCTTCTCAATACAGCCGGATGTTTTAATCATGAAAAACAGGTTTATGAGGATCAAATGAATTGATAATATCTGTGAAAATACAGCAGAAACAGTGGCACCTGAAATGACTTGATGGTTTGCGATTGGATAGAAAAATGAGCCCATCCTACTCGTGTCTCATGTCCTTTTAAGTGGTTTTGCTTCTGAATCTCCAAATTGTGGAGTTTTCAGTGATTTTGTGTGTTTTATATTTTCTCTTTTTTTTCCTTAAAATGTTTCATTTATGTGAAAGGCAGAGGCAGAAATTGTACGTCTGCCGACTCACCAAAGGATGCCGACAGCTGGGGCTGGGCCAGGCAAAAGCCAAGAGCTCCGCACTCCATCTGGGTCTCCCACGTGGGTGGCAGCGACCTGAGTACTTCAGCCATCACTGCTGCCTCCAAGGGTGCCCATTAGCAGGGAGCTGGAATTGGGAGTGGAGCCGGGATTTGAACTCAGGTGCTCAGATATGGGAAGTGGGCGTCCCAAGTGGCATCTTACCCACTGTGCCAGATGCCCACTCAGTTGTGTCCTGTTTTCTCATTCATCAGAAAGCCTCTTGCTTGCGATCTGACATGATCTCAGGTTGGACCGGTGGGCCGGCTGCTCCTGACTTGAGCACACGGCGGCTGAGGCCGTTGCAATCTCTGACCTAACTAAAGAGACAACAGTGCTAGTACATTTCTTTCCAGCAGGCATGCAAGGTCAGCAACTGGCCACAGTTTGCCTGCTTTGGCTTTGGAGAAAGCGTCTGTTTAGCCTATCTTGGATGTGGTCAGTTTTCATAAATATTCCATGTGGTCTCCAAACGAATACACATTGTGTATCTATCGAGTGCAATATTCTGTATGTAAATATTGGATCGAGGCTTTACTGTGGGTTAAATTTTAATATTCCTTCTATACGTTTATTTTGTCCATCTTGTTGATAATTCCTTGAGAGAAGTTAAGTAAAATCTTCCATGATTGTGTATGTGTTGTAAAAATTTTTCCTTATGTATTTTGAAACTTAATTATTAAGGGCATACAGATTCAAATTTTTTATAGCTTCTCAGTGGTTTGTTCTTTTTATCACCTAGTAATGTCCTACTTTATTCCTATTAAATTTTTGCCTCTTTCAATTGTTTTTCCTGATGTTAATTTTTCTAGATAGATTCTTTATTATTTATGTAATATGAGCTTTTATTTTAGCTTATGTATATCATTGTTTTAGGTGTACTGTTGTATAAATGGCCTATGTCTATTTTTTTATCCACCCAATATAAACAAATCTGTTGGATTTGAAGATAGTGATTGGAAGATAGATCATTGACATACAAGGAGAGTACACAGAGTTTTTGGGAAAAAAAGGAATTAAAGATTCTGAAGCCTCCTTGTGTTTGACTTTTGGCTTTACTTTTTGTTCTGCTGCTGTTCCTGTGTGCGTTTCTTTCTTTTCCGCGTCTTGTTTGGAAGCTCTCTCTTCTCTTCCTTTCTCGCCCATCTCGTGCTGCCATCTCCCGTTGCCTTTGGCCTTCTTCATTGCTAAGGAGATGTGTGCTGCGAGCTTAGCTGTCTTCCCTTTGCTTGGGGCAGGATGAATGCATGATCAGTGTTCATTTTGTGGAGTCGCAGTCACTGCGTATTTGAAGGTTGTGGCTATGTACCGAACGCTGTAGAACACGCTTTACTGCCTGGTCACGGAGAGGGGGAGGCACTGCTGGTGCAGTTCTCCCCAACTTTCTCTAGCGTTTCCAGCACAGAAGCTGGCTGGCCCTCGTGCAGGAGGGCTCCTCCTCTCCCTGATTCTCGTAGTTGTAACCTCTGAAGAGGAGCCTGAAGCCGTGTTGACAGGAGTTGTAAGAGCAGCGTGAAGAGGGTTCAGGACAAGGCATGAAACCCAAGCCCCTAGCTCTGCAGAGGGAATCTCCCACCAGCCCCCGCCTGGGTGACGGCTTTGTCCTGTGACACGTGCACCTGCAGCTGACTTCTGAAAGCCTGCTATTTTGGAGGTCATAATTTTGACTGATGGGCCTATAATTAGTAAGTGCTCATTAAGTCCTCCGGCCCGAGTACTTCTGTGAGGTGGCAGAGAATGTTCTTAGCAGCTGTCAGGGCGATATCAGTGCTGCAAATTGCAGTGACTCCAGCAGTAACCAAGGGCCTTTATACAGATTGAAAACAAGCAGGCCAGAAGGCAGCGGAGGAGCTGTCGTGGCAGACCCAGCGAGGGAGGCGCGAGGGTGATGGTTTCCCAGGCGCCCCATCTAAGGCCCTCCCTGTGTGTGTTTTCTCTGCCCTGTTTTACGCTTGATTCTCCATTTGCCTCCCATCCTGCCTCCACGTCTCTTTGTCCTCTGGTCTCCTAGAGACAGGTGTTTGCCAAGTGCTGATCGGGAGTCTGCCTCTGTCATCTCTGCTCTCCTGCCACAAGGAACATTCCGTCTGGTGGCTTCAGAGATAAGCTTTGCGTTGAGGACTCCTGGAAGCCCTCCTGAAGCCTTGGTTCAGTACAGCCAAGGCCAAACTTAGAGTCTTTTCCTTAAAAGTGACTTCCGTATCTTTATGACCCAGCAGCTCCACTGTTACAGATGAGAGCCAAAATACGTGTGTGGATGTGAGTGGAAGGAGACATCTTCAATCTCCAAAAATCCTACTGCAAACACTGTGTTGAATGCCAAAATGTTGACAAGCTTTCCTTGGGAATCAGGAGAAAAGCAAAGATGGCCCTGATAACACTGCCGTTCAATAGTGGAAACTGTCTTCTGGCCAGTGCACGAGACAAGGAAAAGGAAATGAAGCCAAAAGAATGGGAAAGAGAGAAACTGAAAACTGTCATCATTTTCAGAAGATGCAATTATACTCGTAGAAAATCTAAATGATTTGTCAGATAAACTATTGGAGTAATAAGGGAATTTAATAGTCTCTGGATATAAAACCTCGACATCCCCAAATCCAATATATTTCCCTATATCCATAACATATAGTATATGAAGTGAATATCAAGTAGCTAGGAATATATCTAACAGAGGATGCTGAAAACTTGCCTCGAGATACTGAAGAAATGCCAAGAAAGAGAGATGTACCACAGTAACTATGGGCAAGAGGTGTTAATTCTCTCCGAGTTTATTTCTAAATTCAAGGCCATTTGAATAAAGGTTTTTGGTGGAACTTGACAAGCTGATTTGAAAATTTATATAGAAATGCAAAAAGGATAGATATTACCCATTTGAAGCAGAAGAACAACTCAGAGCACTTGACCTAGTAGATAATAAGACTATTAAAAATCTGCAGTGATCTCTCAAGGAGAGAAAAATAGACCAATGGAAGAACCTAGAAACACACCCACACATATGGTTAATATTTGACTTATGTTGCCCTATAGTACAGAGGGAAGATGTCAATCATTAGAGGAAATAGCACTGAAGCAATGGGATGGCTCAGCCTAGCAAAGAGAGGCATTATCAGACTTCGGGCAGACTTCAGGCTGTGATCATGGGAAGCAGGGCTAGAGACAGGGGTTCTATAGCCTGCAGTTTATTGGGGGGATGGTCTTAGGAGAAAAGGAGAGAGAGAGAGAGAGAGAGAGAGAGAGAGAGAGAGAGAGAGAAAGAAAGAAAGAAAGAAAGAAAGAGAAGGAGAAAGAAAGAAGAGGGCTAAAGTGGGGGAATTTGTTAAGCAAGGATGGGTTTTTAGCTTCTGCCTGATTGCACAGGGAATTCTGAAACATGAAGTGTACCATAGAGATGCAAGGCCAGGATTGCATTTAGCGGTTGGCTTTGGGCCATACCCCAGAGGTGGGTATTGTTTTTGGGACCAAAGTGACTCATTCCGCTGGGGTAAAGCTCCAAAGAAGGGAACATAGGAGCAACACACAGCAGCTGGCGGAGGAACGGTGCATTCGTTGCTAAAGGGAATGTCAGTGGAACACCTCTGCCTGATTAACCCTCTTGCGCCCTCTTTAGCTCTAGTGTGGTGTGGACGCTATGTGGGAGCCAGCAAGCCTGTCAGGAATTTCTGGAGATGAGATTGAAGCTGCCAGAGGGAGAGAGCCAATACTCTTCTAGAACATTGCCCCCCTCCTCCCATCCCCAAATAGATCACAGGAGCAGCAGCTGCAGGTGTTGGCCTCAAGGCTGTCGTGGGACACAGCAGCAGAGAATTCGAGGATCCTTTCTCTTGAAGAGCAGCATTGCACAGGAGTCGCATTTCCCAGTATCCAGAGGCTACCTAAATATAGGAAGAGCCATGGGCTTGGAAGTCAGTGCCTCCTGGGGTTTGCGAGGGTAGTTTATCAGGTGAAGAAATGCGGAAGCCGTACTTCCACCGCACATCTGCGTTGTGTCTGGGGACTTTCAGCATTGACTTTAAGACACTGGAGAGGCACTAGATTGCTACATGAACATGCACGCAGGACGGCCTTTGACAAGATTGCGAACTCTCCAGGAGAAGGGTGGTGCAACCCCCCAGGAGAGGCTTAGACAATTCCATTTTCCCTCATGTTACTTTTTCCCCCAGGAGATTTGAAAATCCTCCTGTTTCAACCCACTCTTTAGAAAAAGCCAGTAGTAAAAGTTACAGGAGACTGGGAGAGAAGAGGATGAGATTAGAAATGGTATTGGGATTCTGGTGTTAGAGAAGAGTCAATTTAGGCCTGCATCTCACGCTGCAATATCAGATGGATAAATTACATAGAAGAAAGTAATTTAAAAGGAAACACAGTGTATTTTTATGAGGTCTCTGCACTTCTCTTGAAGAGTTATACTCTTTATTTTTAAAATTTATTTTTATATAAAGGTAACACATTTCACATATTTCATATATATATATATATATATATATATATATAGGGTTTTTTTTAAAAAAGATTTAGTTATTTATTTGAAAGGCAGAGTCACAGGGAGGTAGAGGCAGAGAGGGAGAGAGAGAGAAGTCTCCTATCCACTGGTTCACTCCCCAGATGGCTACAACGGGCAGAGCTGAGCTGATCTGAAGCCAGGAGCCAGGAGCTTCTTCCAGGTCTCCCACATGGGTACAGGGGTCCAAGGACTTGGGCCATCTTCTACTCTTTCCCAGGCCATAGCAGAGAGCTGGACGGGAAGTGGAGCAGCCAGGTCTCGAACCAGCATCCATACAGGATGCCAGCACTACAGGCAGTGGCTTTCCCTGCTGTACCGTTGTGCCAGCCCCTGGCACACTTTCGATTTACCTTACAATCACAAGCTTAATTCTGCACTAAATAAAGAATTCAACAAGTAGTAAGTGGAAAAAACAACGTTCCTCAAGACTATAGACAAGGGCTCTAAACAATAACCAAATCTCAAATGTCAATTTTGCTCATGTATGTTATATTTTCTTTTGTACTCTGTATACTAGTTACCACAGATCAGGTAAAACATTTGTCTTTTTGGGGAGTGGTTGATTTCACTAAACATAATGGTCTCCAGTTACATTTTGTTGCAAGAGACAAATGTTTAAAGATGGAGGTTTATACTCTTAAAGTGGCAAAACATCATGACTGACAAATAGGATTACATAAAGATTTAAAATAGTGAACACAAGAAATTATACAACACAAGATAAGTAGTTTTCCACAACTATGGCAAACAGAGGCTTAATGTCTTAGGGAAATTAAAGAGAAAATATTAATACTCCTAGTAGTAAAGAAGAAAACAAGGATGAAGAATTTTACCAAGTAAAGAAACACATGGAAAAGTGCTAAATCTTTCCTTTCAACCTTAAACACTTATTGAGCATTTACTATTTTTTAAAAGATTTTATTTATTTGAGAGGTAGAGTTACAGACAGGAGAGACAGAGAGAAAGGTCTTCCTTCTGTTGGTTTACTCCCCAGATGACCACAATGACCAGAGCTGTGCTGATCCGAAGCCAGGAGCCAGGTACTTCTTCCTGGTCTCCCATGAGGGTGCAGAGGCCCAAGGACTTGGGCCATCCTCCACTGCCCTCCCGGGCCACAGCAGAGAGCTGGACTGGAAGAGGAGCAGCCGGGACTAGAACTGGTACCCATATGGGATGCCGGCGCCACAGGCGGAGGATTAACCTACTGCGCCTTGGAGCTGGCCCCAAGCATTTACTATTGCACCAGACACAGTTCTAGGCACTTTATCGAAGTAGTTCTAGAAACTACTCATCAGGAAATACTAAACAATTACTAATTAGGTACTAATGAAATTGGTACTTTCATCCACTACTGATGGAAGCAAAAATGTCACTATCTCAATTGGATTTGCCCGTACCCATTCAGTCTCTTTAACGCAGGAATTCTACTTTGGCAAATGTATTTCTAAGGAAAAGGTGCCAAGGAGAAAAAATATTACGCGCTTCAAGATGGACTTCGTAAAGAGTGAGAGAAAAATATATGAAAGCATCCTAAGTATTTGTAATTGAAGATTTCCCAAACTTACTTTACTATACAAAACATTTTCATATAATATCTGTTAAGTTTCTTGGAAACAAACTGTGAGGGAAAAAAAGGGGTCTGTACCCTAAGTGATCCCCCTGTTAGGGATAGAGGGCTGATAAAGTGGCCTTACAGGTTCGTAGGGTTTCAGCTGGGTGAGTTGTTTGGGGCCCAGACCAACTTAAGCATCAGCTTCCGACCTAGAAGACAGACAGCTTCCAGAACATAAGTAATCAAGGAGGAGGTTGTCCCTTGACTATGGGCTTTAAAAAGGTTTCTCAGGGGGCTGGCGCTTTGGCGCAGCAGGTTAATGCCCTGGCCTGAAGCACCGGCATCCCATATGGGCGCCAGTTCTAGTCCCGGCAGCTCCTCTTCTGATCCAGCTCTCTGCTATGGCTTGGGAAAGCAGTGGAAGATGGCCAAGCCCTTCGGCTCCTGAATTCGCGTGAGAGACCTGGAGGAAGCTCCTGGTTCTTGGCTTCAGATTGGCACAGCTCTGGCCGTTGCAGCCATCTGGGGAGTGAACCATCGGATGGAAGACCTCCCTCTCTCTCTCTCTCTCTCTCTCTCTCTCTCTCTCTCTCTCTCTGTCTGTCTCTCTCTCTGTGTAACTCTAACTTTCAAATAAATAAATCTTAAAAAAAAAAAAGTTTCTCAGGTGTGAGCATTTCATGTGGGCCTTAGTAAGGCCAGATGAGAGAGCCCCAACACACCTATTGACTAGAGGCCCCAAACTTCTCAGCAGAATGAGAATGAATCTCCTCTTCCGTCAAGACTGAGACATGCGCAGAGAGAACAAGACCCGTGCATCCACTACAGCATTTAGAAGAAAGGACCAACTACCTGGCTGGCTCTCAGAGTAAACAATCTCACAGCAATGGTGTGCACCAGGAGCTCTCCAGGGTTCTGAACGATTGCTAGCATCCCTTTCCTGCCCGGTGGAAACTTCCTGTCATTAGCATCTCTCACTAATGGGCTCACTGCCTCTGCTTGCCTTGGCACTCGCCCTCTGGCCTCGGAATCTTTGACACTGACTGTACTGGCAGCTTAATTTATTAGGTTCCTGCTAAAGGAAGTCCATTGACATTGTCACAGTAAGAGAGAATACGTATTAACTCCCAATTGTACTATCAGGGAGCAAACGGAACTTGGAAGATATAATATTCAGATGTGGGTCTTCTTAGGGCAGTAAGCCTAGGTCCCATCGCTGTACTTTGCTGTTGCTGGAATATTTGAGGAAGTAACTACTGGAAGAACACACTGAGGAAGCACAAGGATGAGATCGGGAGTTGAGAAAACACACAGCCTGCATGGGAGCTGACTGTCATCCTTTTAAATCCTTCAGTTACTGGATTTGCAACAGAGTATATCACAGTACCTTGCATATGGTTAGCGCTGGCAAATAAATGAATATTAAACCAAACACTAGAAAAACAGAATTCTAGTCCTGGATGCCTTTTTCAAACAAAGGAGCTCTGTAGCATTGGGCAAGTCACTTCAGTTCTCTCTCTTATTGTAGAGCAGCTTCTGCAGCAAGCAACCTCAAAATTTCCAATTTTAAAAAACAATGCACATTAATATGAAAAAATAAAGTACCGGGAAAATCATAAAATTTAAAAACAATGCAAACAGATTTCTTATTCAGGCAACAATCCAATGTATTTATTCCTGGCTGGCTGGCTTTCCTGGACAAGTCTCCTCTAGGTGGCATCTTCCATCTTGTAGTTTTGCTGTTGTTTAAATCCTGGGAGTGCTCTCCATTCAGCTAGTCGATGAGGAACGAGAGTGAGGGGCTTACACACAGGAGGCTTTTCGGGCCGGGCCTTGAGGCAATCCACACTCCTTCTCCCATCCCTTGGACAGAGCCAGTTCTATATGCAGAGCTTATCTTAACGGATCCTGGGAAATGCAGTGTTGTTGTATGTAAGAGGGGAAGGGGCGCAGTTTTCTGAATAACTGGCCAGTGTTCACTTTATGCCCTGCACAATGATGCAGACCCCATCTGCTCTTCCTTCTGCACAGAGTGACTGTGGAGCTCACAGGAGCTCAGCTGTGTGCCGGCGCTCCGGAAACTGGATAATACCGTACCGTCTGATAATGCTGTATGGGATCGTTCCTGCTTGATTTACCTGGGTGTTACTTCTTCGAGAGAATAAAAGTGTTTTCTTTGGTAGGACCCCTTATAGTGGGTCCCAGTATGTGGCAAGCATCTTTTTGTTCCGTACAAGGTGAAAATAGAGGTTATACATGAATCTTTGGACATTTCATAATTTGAATGATCAGAGTACTAGGATGAAGTGAAAGGCAAGTACCATTTTACCCTCAAGCTTAGTCTTGCCAGATTCTTTAAGATACTTATGGCCAGCGCCGTGGCTCACTAGGCTAATCCTCCGCCTTGCGGCGCCGGCACAGCGGGTTCTGTCCCGGTTGCCCCTCTTCCAGGCCAGGTCTCTGCTGTGGCCAGGGAGTGCAGTGGACGATGGCCCAAGTGCCTGGGCCCTGCACCCCATGGGAGACCAGGAGAAGCACCTGGCTCCTGCCTTTGGATCAGCGCGGTGCACCGGCCACAGCGCACCGGCCATGGCAGCCATTGGAGGGTGAACCAATGGCAAAGGAAGACCTTTCTCTCTGTCTCTCTCACTGTCCACTCTGCCTGTCAAAAAAAAAAAAAAAAGATACTTATAACCCCCCAGACAATAAAACCCACCAGAGGTCTAATAATAGGTGCTAAGTTCTGTTCTCTTTTGTATCCTTCCCTTCAGTGGATATTAGAAACAAGATATTTATTATAATTTCTTCACATGACTTTTTATGTATAAACACATTTTGCTTACACACACACACACACTCACACACACTCACACTCTTTCCTCTCCCTCTCTCTCCAGTCAGAAGCTGTTCGCTTTGATTCCCAAAGCACACATGCCGAAACATTTGCCTCCTCCAACTTCTCATCTTTGACACTAATCAAAGAAGCTGATAGGATTGCATTATGCTCATAAAGCCAGCAACACTCCAGTGATTTCTGAACACTGATCACTCTTTAGTTTCATTTTATTTTGACCTGAAGCTAGCATCGCCCATCTGGAAGGGCTGTTATTTAAGCAAACATCACTCAGCCAATTGCAACCAAGGCACTGGATCATGCTGAACTGTGAGATTTCTTCTAGGGATGAAAGGAAATAATAAGCGATCACAATAGCAAGGGACACACGTTGAGACCCAGCTTAGTTTTATAAAAGGAGAAAGACAATCGTTTGAAACCCTGGGCCTTAGGGTGGTTCACCAGAGCACAGAAAGCCTTAGGAATAATGTCTAATTTATCGTAGAGCAGGCTGAACTCACAGCTTCAAAATTCAAAGGGAATATTATACATATTGAGTTATCCTCAATGTGTATAAAATAACGGAATGTGAACATGACCTAGAGGAAATTAGACTGCACATAATCATGCATTCTGGTGCAATGTGGTATTAACTGGCAGATATAGAGCCTTGGGTTTGGGGGGCAGGGGATAGGAGTTGGGATGTAAAATGAAGTGAAGAAGGAGAGATGCCTTTGGAAATATGAATCGTTATAAAATGAAAGCAGCATCTAATCAAACAAGAGCCTCTACAGAGAGACTAGCCCTCGTGTCTGCATAGCTCAACTGTCGCTTATCAGGAAAAGAAGTAGGCCAGGGAATGAGACCGAAGCAGATCTCTTTCAGCTGGACCAGCTTAGAAGGAATTAAAGGCAGTGTCCTCTCTTCCAGTGCCTCTCATTGGTTGTCTTTTTGAAAAACTCTCCTGGCCACATTTCTATCTGAGTTTCATTCTGGTCTGTGTTCTGCTCGTCCTACTACTCATGAATCTGTGCAGATTGGTGCCAAAAGCATGCCTGCAGCGGGTTGGGTGCACTGACGGTTCATGTCAGTGAAGATCCTCTTCTGATTTTGATGATTAAACCAGGTTGGAAGTGAGCAGGAAACGGTTTTGCTTCCAGAAGGATTTGATCATTGGAATGCTGTGCTTGGAATGAAAGTTCCTCCTTTCACAGATGCCGTGAGGAGGGAGGCATGGACAGATTTAGAGAGTGCAGCAAGAACTGGGATTCAAGGGGTCAAGATACCTGGAACCTTGTTCTGTCTCCCACAGAATCTGGAATGTTTGTTCAGTGGCTGATCTCTCTGAGCGTCAGTGTGCCCACTTGCAAAATAATAGTAATGATAAATGAACAAGAGAGGCAGGGTGGTGCAGTGGACAAGTGTACACTGTCCAGAGACTGATGCCCAGGGTTCAAGTGCTGGTCTTGCAGCTGTTACCTGGAATGTTTCTGTGCCTGGCTTTCCTTTCTTTTGATTTTACATTTAGCTGAAGCTGGAACTATGCCGTTGGTTGCAGCATGCCTCATTTTACTTGTCAAAAGTAATAAACTTTTTTCTGGAGCAGTTTTAGGTTCTAAGCAACAATGAGTGGAAAGTACAGAGATTTCCTATATAGTCCCTGTCCCCACACAGGCATGGCCTCCCCTACTAGCGACATGATGCACCAGCCTGGTACATGTGTTCTAATTGATGAGCCCACATGGACACATCATTATCAGCCAAAGACCACAGTTTGTGAGGATACTTCCAAAAGTTCATGGAAAATGGAATGAAAGGGTGAGTTTATTTTGATGCATAAAAAATGAAATCCATGCATAGTTTTTTCATAATACTAATTTTCCTAAACTTTTTGAAGACTCCCTTGTATGCATGTACTTAATTATCTCTGCACCAAAATAAACATCTTTTAATTTAATTTTCTATGAACTCACTGAAGTACCCTTGTACATTGAGGTTCACTCTTGATGTTGTACATTCTATGGTTCTGGAAAATGTATGACATATCTACCATTACACTGTCATACAGACTAGTTTTGCTTGCTCTAAAAATTCTGTGTTCCATCCATTCATTCTTCCCTTCCCAAGCTCCCCAGAACTGCTTATCTTTCTCCTCTAAACATAGTTTTTTAATTTTCAGAAATTCCTACTGTTAGAACCACATAGCGCTGGGCACACAGCAGGCATTGACATTTCCCCCCTGTCTTTCCATGGCTTGACAGTTCATTTCTTTTCAAGTTTACCTTTTTCCCCAGTCTTTGGCTTGTCTCCTCTTGATATTGCCTTTCACATAGCATAAGGGTTTTTTGTTGTTTTTGTTTCTTTTTTAACAATTTATTTATTTTATTTGAAAGGCAGAGTTATAAGAGGCTGAGGTAGAGAGAGAGAGAGGTCCTCCATCCACTGCTTCACACCCCAATTGGCCACAACAGCCAGAGCTGTGCTGATCCGAAGCTAGGAACCAGGAGCAGCTTCCTGGTCTCCCATGCAGGTACAGGGGTCCAAGGACTTGGGTCATCTTCCATTGCTTTCCTAGGCCATAGCAGAGAGCTGGATTGGGAGTGGAGCAGCTGGGACTTGAACCAGTGCCCATATGGGATGCTGGCACTGCAGACGGCAGCTTTACCTGCTACACCACAGCGCCAGCCCCACAGCATAAGTTTTTAATTTTAATGATGTCTAGCTTATCAATTGCTTCTTTTAGGGGTCATGTCTTTTATAACATAAAAAAATCATTGCCACATCCAAAGTTGTCTGGGTTTCTCCCATGTAAATCATGTCAGTGGGACTTTGACAGAGATTGCATTGGATATCACCTTAGGTGGTATTGCTATTTTAACAATCTTAATTCTTCTAATTCATGAATGCAAGGTGGCTTTCAGTTTGTCTCTGTGTTATTTAATTTACTTCATCAATGTTCTATAATTTTCAGTATGTATTATTTTTGAATATTAACCTTGCATCCTACAATCTTTCTATAATTGCTTTTTAGTTCTGGGAGTTTTTGTTGATCTTTTATGTTTTCATAGATGACTATGTCATCTGTGAATTAAGTTTTATGCCTTCCTTTCCAACCTGTACACCTTTTATTTCCTTTCCTTATTGTGTTAGCTGAGACTTCCCATCTATTATTGTTCCTGGTCTTATTGAGAAGGTTTGATGTTCTCACCAGTAAGTGTGATGCTAGCTGTAGGTATTTTGTAGATTAGATATTCCTTACTAAGTAGAGAAAGTTTCCCTCTCTTTCTAGTTTGCTGAAAGTATTGGTCATGAATGAGTATTAGATTCTGTTAAATGCTTTTTCTGTATATTTGATATGATCACATGATAAATTAATTAGTTTTCTAATGTTGATCTAGTCTTGCATAGAGGGGGTAGATTCCACTGGTCAAGATGTATATTTATGGCCGGCGCCGTGGCTCAACAGGCTAATCCTCCGCCTTGCAGCGCCGGCACACCGGGTTCTAGTCCCGGTCGGGGCACCGGATTCTGTCCCGGTTGCCCCTCTTCCAGGCCAGCCCTCTGCTGTGGCCCAGGAGTGCAGTGGAGGATGGCCCAGGTGCTTGGGCCCTGCACCCCATGGGGAGACCAGGAAAAGCACCTGGCTCCTGGCTCCTGCCATCGGACGAGCGCGGTGCGCCGGCCGCAGCGCGCCGACCGCGGCGGCCATTGGAGGGTGAACCAACGGCAAAGGAAGACCTTTCTCTCTGTCTCTCTCTCTCACTGTCCACTCTGCCTGTAAAAAAAAAAAAAAAAAAAAAAAAGATGTATATTTGTTTTTGTACAGATCTGAATTTGATTTGCTCACATTTTGTTGAGGAGTTTGAGAGAGATGGTCTGTAGTTTTCTTTCTTATAATGTCTTTGTCTGGTCTTGGTATTTGGGTGATGCTAACCTCATAGAATGAGTTAGGAAGGAGTCCATCTACTTCTCTCTTCTGAAAGAGATTGGAAAGAATGGATATATTGGCTGGCGCCGCAGCTCAATAGGCTAATCCTCTGCCTGCAGCGCCAGAACACCAGGTTCTAGTCCTGGTTGGGGCACTGGGTTCTGCCCCGGTTACTCCTCTTCCAGTCCAGCTCTCTGCTGTGGCCCGGGAAGGCAGTGGAGGATGGCCCAAGTGCTTGGGCCCTGAACCCGCATGGGAGACCAGGAGGAAGCACCTGGCTCCTGGCTTCGGATCGGCGCAGTGCCGGCCACAGCGGCCACTTTGGGAGTGAACCAACGGCAAAGGAAGACCTTTCTCTCTGTCTCTCTCTCTCTCTCACTGTCCACTCTGCCTGTCAAAAAAAAAAAAATGGATTTTTTTTCTTTTAAATGGTTGGTAGAATTCACCAGTAAGCCCATTTGGGCCTGATACTCTCTGTTTTGGAATGTTGCTAATTAACTATTCAAGTTCTTTACCAGAGATAAGTGTATTCATGCCGTCTGTTTCTTCTCATGTGAGTTTTGGCAAACTGCAGGTTTGGAGGAATTGGCCTGTTTTATCCAAGCCATCAAATGTGTGGGCAGAGAGACTTGTTCACTACCTTCCTTTATTATCCTTAATGTCCATGGGATTATAGTTATCGTCTCCTTTTCATTTATGATATTATTAATTTGTGTATTTTCTCTAGCTAGAGGCTTATTGAATTATTGATCTTATCTAAGAACCAGCTTTTGGTTTCATTGATTTTTCTCTATTGATTTTCTGTTCTCTATTTCAGTGGTGTATGCTGTAATTTGTAAAATTTATTTAAAATGTTTTTATGTATATAAGGTGAACAAATTTCGTGTATTTAATATATACAGATTTAGGAGCATAGTGATACTTCCACCCTCCCCTGCTTCCCACCCACACTCCCACCCTATGCTCTAGTTCATATTACTCATTCTGCTTGCTTTAGCTCTCGTTTACTTTGTTTTCCTAATTTCTTAATGTAGAAGTTTGGATTATGCATTTTAGAACTTTCTTCTTTTTGATATATGCGCTCGATGCTATAAATTTCCCTCTAAACACTTTTACTGCATCTGACAAATTTTTGTAAGTTGTATTTTAATTGAATTCTAAATTTTTAAAAAATTTCTCTTGAAATTTCTTTGATCTCTGTGTTTAATCTCCATGGACAAACATTCTGGAGTTGTCCAGCTGTGTTTATGTTAGTGATTTCTAGTTTGGTTCCATTGTGATGTGTGAGCAGACACTGTAGGAAGATTTGTATTCTTTTTTTTTTTTATTTGACAGACAGTGAGAAAGAGAGAGACAGAGAGAAAAGTCTTCCTTCTGTTGGTTCACCCCCAAAATGGCCGCTATGGCTGGAACTTTGCTGATCTGAAGCCAGGAGCCAGGTGCTTCTCCTGGTCTCCCATGTGGGTGCAGGGACCCAAGGACTTGGGCCATCCTCCACTGCCCTCCCAGGCCACAGCAGAGAGCTGGACTGGAAGAGGAGCAGCCGGGACTAGAACCCAGCGCCCATATGGGATGCCAGCGCTGCAGGCGGATGATTAACCATGTGAGCCATGGTGCCGACCCCGATTTGTATTCTTTTAAATTTGTTAAATTTGTTCTGGCTTGTACCCCAGAATGCATTCTGTTGTGGTGAATGTTCCATGTGAGCTTGAGAATAAACATACTGTGCTGCTGTTGGCTGAGGCAGTCTATAGCTGTCAGTTTACCTAGGTGATTGATGGTGCTGTTGAGTTCAAGTGTGTCATCACTGATGCTCTGCCTGCTGGGTGTGTCTATTTCCAAGGGAGGGGTGTTGGAGCCCTCCACTGTGATAGTGGAGTCATCCACTTCTCCCTGCAGTTCTGTCAGCTTTTGCCCCATATTCTGATGCTGCTGGTGGGCACACATTAAGAATTGTTACGTCTTTTAGAGTATTCACTCCTTTGTCATTTTGTAACGTCCCTCTTTACTGCTGTTGGCTTTCCTTACTCTGAAGTCTGCTCTGTCTGAAATTCATGTAGCTACTCATGCTTTCTTCTATTAATACACGCATGATATATATTTCTCCATGCACCCTTACTTCTAGTTTGTATAAATTGTCATATTTTTTAAAGATTTATTTATTTATTTATTTTTTAAAAGATTTATTTATTTACTTGAAAGAGTTACAGAGAGAGAGAAAGAGAGGCAGAGAGAGAGAGAGAGAGAGAGAGAGAGAGATCTTCCATCCACTGGTTCACTTCCCAATTTGCTGCAACTCCTGGCGCTGCGCCAATCTGGAGCCAGGAGCTTCTTCCAGGTCTCCCACATGGGTGCAAGGGCCCAAGAACTTGGGCCATCTTCTACTGCTTTCCCAGGCCACAGCAGAGAGCTGATTGGAAGTGGAGCAGCCGGGACTTAAACTGGCACCCATATGGGATGCCAGCACTGCAGGTGGCGGCTTTACGTGCTATGCCACAGCACTGGCCCCTAAAGATTTATTTTATTTATTTGAAAGGGATGGAGGGAGGAAGGGAGGGAGGGGAGAGAGAGAGAAAGAGAAAATGAATATGAGAATCTTTCATCTGCTGATTCATTCCCCACATGGCCCCAACTGCTGGAGCTGGGCCAGACTGAAGCCATGAAGTCCATCCGGATCTCCCACATGGGTGCAGGAGCCCAAGTACCTGGGACATCATCTGCTGCCTTCCCAGGGGTGTTAGCGGGCAGCTGGATGCCACTAATAAGTGGAGCTTGCTCCTCTGAGCTCAGATGGGATGTTGGCACTGCAGGTGGTAACCCAACCTGCTGTGCCACAAGGCCGGCCCCTAATTTGTCGTATTTAAGTGAATTTCTTATAAACAACGTTAGGAAATAATTCCAGTATGTACTGTGGTGTGGTCCAGAGGCTCAGGAGTTGGAAAGCCTGTGTTCAAGCGAGTCAGGCACCCCTTGTGTTTCCCCTGCTGTTACACGATGCTCATCAAAGTGCCTTCCTTACAGAGCTGTTTAGAGAATTGCAAGAGTTACTGTATGTGCTATTACAGCATCTTGTGAGTGGTGGTAGCATATTGCAGGTGCTCAAAAGTGTTCGTGAATGAAATAGCAGTATTTTACAAGTCTTTTCAGGCAGCCCTACTCTTGGAAAGGTGGACTGCCTTGAATTCGGGGTCTCCTAGTTGTGTGGCAGGAGGACATGCTGTTAGGAAACGGGTCATGTGTGCCTTGATTAGCAGGTGGCACACTGAGTTACTTTATAGAACACCGCTCCTGGGCAGGAAGCTGAGGTGTCTGGCACGTGGACTAAGTGTTGATGATCAGAAAAGAATGGAGACACTCCTGGGCTTTGTGACAGGGCTCTTGTGTATGATCAGTCTCATTCGGAGGAAGACTTAGGTCGGAGGCATAGTCACAGCAGCAGTCCTGGTCTGCTTGGTCCTGCTTCAGTAGAGAAAGACGGCCTCTAAGCCAGACAGCAGCCACGGCAGACCACGTGAGAGCTGCCTGCTTTCTGAACTGCTCAGAGTGGAGGGGCCGCCGCAGGTATGCGACTTGGGCATCGCGTTTCTTAGAGCAGAGAAAGGCGAGGCATGTGAGGATTTCCTGCAATCAGAGGTGACAGCTGCTCTGGGGGACAGAGTTAAGGGACCTGGTAAAAGGGGAAGCTTCCTGTGCCTCGCATTTTGGGAGGGGTGTGTGTGTCTCCTCTGATGAAAGAGGCAGCCAGTGCAAGTCTGACCCTTTCTTTAGCTGCTCGAGCAGCCCTCCCTCCTGAAAATGTCAGTTCCAATCTCAAGGCCCTTTGCCATGCTCCTCCAAAGATCACACATCACTTCTGCAGCGGCCACTGGCTTGGTTTGCACATCTGGCCCTTCTGTCAATTAGCATGGATTTCAGGCGTAAAGAGCAGAATGGCCCGAGGTCCCGGCCCTCAGAGTCAGAGTGCTCAGGGTGCTCGGGATCTCGGAACAGATGGGAGCAGCACTAAGTCTTGGGCAGTGCGAGGAGTCTCTTAGCTGGGCAAGTCCTGCAGCAAGAATCCGCATGCAAGTGCAGAGTTCCCGGGAAACACTGGCAGCATGATCAGGGAATGGAAGCAGGGAGCCGAAGAAAGCGGATCAAAGGTGCACGTTGAGCTAGTTACGAAGATAGGCACTGGGGTTGACTCTTCCGTGGGAATTCTGGGCTCTGCTCGGTGTTTTCCCGCAGCAGGGACACGGAGCTGGCCCAGGTGGAGCACAGGTGTTCATAGTAAGCAGCCCTCCCCGGGGCGGTGAGCACTGAGGACCCGTGGGCAGGCCCCAGCAGCACGTGCTGAAAGGACTGTGTTGAGCTTATAATAAAGGGCCGCGGAGGGGATGGGCGAGCAACCAAGACTTCATGGAGGAGAGCTTTCCAGGAAGGCACCAGGGCCCAGAGCATTTGGGGAAACAGCTGGCACGCGGGAGTGGCTGGGGAGGAGTGCTGTGTGTGCTAACAGCGCTGGCAAGCTGGCGCCGCCTGCTCTGGGGCCCTGTTGGCTGAGTCGCACACCACACTCCCTCTCCAGAGGCACAGCCCTGCTTGCTGTTTAGAACCATCACTCTAGTACGCTGCCCAGGGCAGGTGGCAGCCCTTCCTGTGAGAACCACCCCAGCAGTGGTAATGGGTTCCCTTCAGTCCGCAGTTTTCCCAGCATGCCCACATCTGCCGCATTGTGCGAGCTGGGTGGTGCCTCCTCTTCAGGGACTTGCGTCACAGCCCCATGGGTGTCTCTTCAGGACTCTACAGTCTCCTAATCTCCGCCTCCTCCCGCTGCCCCCCGGATCCCAGGGGCAGTCACTGACACCAGCTCTGTAGTGTCTCAGCGTCCTCCGCCACCTTCTTTGCCCTCGGACACGCGTGGGAACACGTTAGCCTCCAGCACCTGTTTCCCTTGGCTAACTAAGATAACTGTTGTGCTTAGTCTTTCTGCCTGGACCCTGTCCTTTGCAGGGAGGAACATAAACAAAGTATGTGACAAGTGGGCTTGGATTAGAGACCATGAGTTTGCAGTTCACATACTTGTTGGATTTTTTCCCCCAAAGTGCTCAATAGCCAAGATGTAGGCACGGAGAAGGCAGATTAATGGTTAGGCCGAAGCAGCCTTGGGGTTTGGAGGGGAAGGAAGAGGTTTCAAGAGGGCAGGTCAGCGTCAGAGGCAGTGGACTTGATGATGGCAACAGAGTGGCAGCAACAACAGTAGTAGATACACAGTTTTGTGCTTACTGTGCGTCAGGTGTGCACTCTTAGAAGTGCTTTGCATGTACTACTACTGAACGTAATCCTCATGACAATCCCATGAGGTAGGGGGTACTATTGTTCCCCACTTGAAGGCTGGGGCATCAAGGCCCCAGGAGGCTACATAAGGTGCCCAAGGTCAAATCCTGAGAAAAGGGCAAAGTTGCTATGTGAACTTGGGCAGTCTGTCTGGATGGTTGGGGCTCATAATCATTACAAAGAGTGTCTGTCCTGCCTTAGTGTGCCATGATCCATGGAAACATGGTGGAAGGGCTCCGTGACAATTGAAGGCGTGGCTCTGATTTTGGAAGTGGAGACATGTTTCCAAGAAGCCTTCGCAGAAAGTCGGAGAAAGCTGGGCTTAGCTGTGAAGATGAGACCCAAGAGAAAGGCCAGGAGAGAAAGCATGCACTACTGGGCACAAGTCGCCCCGACTCTGCAGACACACATGGAAACGAGACAGAGGAGCTGAGAGTTTATCATTCTCTGAGAGCTTAATTAGGTCATTGGTGAGGACAGAATATGAAAAAAATCCTATCAGCTAAAGACCTGCGGGATTTAATTCCCTCATTCCTGCTCTTTAGTCTTAGAATAAATGGAGCCTTTTCCTAGTTACAAAAATGATGTTGAAAAATGATTGATTGTCCTAATGAGGAAAGAGAACAGCTGCCTGAACAGCAGATGTAACTTTTATAATCATTTCCTCTTCATCGGGTTTCTCCCTAACGACCCCGGCACTGACGATAATGTTTAAGGAGGAGGCTGTGTGATGGGCAGAGGCCTGGAATGATCAGGAAGCTTGGGCAAAGAGGGCAATGGTTGGCCTGAGTCCCTCATGACTGGCTGCATTTCGAAGAAGCCCGAGGATAAATCAGGCAGTGAGTTTGCAGAGAAACTGAAAAAAACCATAGCATGGGCAGCAGAGCCTGGTGTCTGGGAATGTAGGCCTTGCCAGCGAAGGCCTCACACAGACCTTTATGCTACCCTCTTCTCAGCTGTGTGACTACCGACAAGTTACTGAAATCTCTGTGCCTCAGTTTCTAACTGTGGGGCCTTTATTTCTTTATTTTTAATGCAATTTATTTTCGTTTTATTTGAAAAGGAAGGAGGGATGGAGGGGGTGGGGGAGGGGGAGAGAGAGAGAGACAGAAACAGAGACACCTATCTTCCATCTGCTGGTTCATGCCCCCAAATGCCTGTGATAGCTGAGGCTGAGGCAGGCTGAAGCTGGGAGCCAGGCGCTCCATCCGGGTCTCCCACGGGGTGGCAGGGACCCAGCTACTTGAGCATCGCCTGCTGCCTCGCAGGACGTGCGTCAGCAGGAGGCTGGAAGTGGAAGTGGAGCCAGGACTCAAACCCAGGTGCTCCATATGGGATGCAGACGTCGCCACCAGTGTCTTAACTGCTCTGCCAAACGCCCGCTCCTGCTCCTGGGAGAGGTTCTCAACTTCTCGCCTCACTTTCTGAATCAGTAACAGGGATACGTATTCACGGGCTGTTGAGGGGGCTTTAAAAAGTCAATGTTTGTAAAGCTCTCAGAACAGCACCTAGCAGTTATCAAGTCCATTTCTGTGCTGTTTAAATAGTATAAAAGACCTGCTCTTGGCAAAACTGCATCAGTCAAGGTTTCCTGCCCACCGCAGAAGTGTGATTCAGCAAAATTTGTTCCCAGTGTCCTCAAGGTTCCTGAATGTCCTTCTACTTCTCAGCTCAGGGGCATGGGGACTCCATCCCCTTCACGGTGCCACCACAGTTCTCTCATTTTGCACAAATATTACACAGCAATCTCAGAATCTCGGGGGGAGGGCTCACAGGGCAATCCACGGTGGAACACAGGTGGCTGACAACTACCTTCCTCGCTGGGCTTTACATCAAGGGCTCAGGTGGCATTCCAGGCACTGGCCAGAAGTGGTGGACTCCTCGTGCCACTTGGCGCCCACTTAGGAGAGCAGCTTTTTGTAGGCTCTCCTGGGGTCCCTCACTGTGGCTCGGAAATACCAAGCTCGTGGTACTTCCCCAGCTGGAACCACAGACCTACACCTCCACTCTATGTCAGCAGTTGCACCCCTAAAGCTGTTGTCAGTGGAGCTTGTGAGTATAGCCATGGTTGGGTCAGAACCTGTTGGGCCAGAACTCCTTGATGATATTCTTGTCTGCAGATCAGGGCAGTTACCTAAATTTGGGCTGGGTTCAAGTAGATGTAATTATCCTGAATGTTAAAGAGTGAAAGTTTCTTTCATTTCCAAAGAAAAATTTTAGCCTCGTGGTATCTGTGCCTTGCAAGTGGGGAAAGTCAAGTTTGGCTGTGTGAACTAGAAAACTTAAAGTGGCCTCAAAAAATATGGGCACTTTATTGCCCTAAGTAAAGGAAGAGCCCAGTAGGAGGGCAGTGATCAAGACTTTGCCTTACTTTCTTCTTTTCTCTTGAGGCTCTCCACTGCCTCCCAGGCTGGAGCACACTGCCTCCCACGCTGCAGCACACTGGGGGCTCAGATCCATACCCGAAACACTGAGGGAGCGCAGGAACCATCCGTCTGGTACCTCTGTTTTTTAAAGTTTTGTTTGACTTTTAACTGGTGAATACTACTGTATATTCGTAGGGGTACAATGTGAGATTTTAATTCATGTAGACATTGTAGAATGATCCAAACAGGTTGATTACCAAATCCATTATTTTCCTCATATGCTTATCATTTCTTTGTGAGAATTTTTAACATCCACTGTTTCAGCTATTTTGAAACATACAACACAATATCATTTACGAGTCACCTTGCTGTGTAGTAGGGCACCAGAGTGAATTCCTCCTAGCTGTCGCTTTGTACCCGCCGACCAGTGTCTCTGCTTTCCCTGTCCACCCCCTCCACAGCCTCTGCCAACCACCATTCAGCTTTCAACTTCTGTGAGTTTGACTGTTTTTTAGATTTCACCTCTAAGTGATGATATGTGTTTTTTTTTTTTTTTTTGACAGAGTGGACAGTGAGAGAGAGAGACAGAGAGAAAGGTCTTCCTTTGCTGTTGGTTCACCCTCCAATGGCCGCCGCGGCCGGCACGCTGCGGCCGGCGCACCGCGCTCATCCGATGGCAGGAGCCAGGTGCTTCTCCTGGTCTCCCATGGGGTGCAGGGCCCAAGCACTTGGGCCATCCTCCACTGCACTCCCGGGCCACAGCAGAGAGCTGGCCTGGAAGAGGGGCAACTGGGTCAGAATCCGGTGCCCCAACCGGGACTAGAACCCGGTGTGCTGGCACTACAAGGCGGAGGATTAGCCTAGTGAGCCACGGCACTGGCCGTGTTTCTCTTTTTGCATTGGTTTATTTCACTTAGCACAATGTCCTCTAGGTTGACCTATGTTATTTCAAATGACAAAATTTCTTGATTTATTTTTCTGAATAATATTCCATTGTATATACCCCATTTTTAAAAAAATCTATGCCGCTATTGATGGGCACTTCTTGCTGTTTCTGTATCTTGGCTATTGTGCATATGCTGCAATGGATATGGGAGTACAGACATCTATTTGATACACTGATTTCAAGTATTTTGAATATATACCTCGAAGAAGGATTGCTGGATTCTATGAAAATTCTATTTTTAGCTTTTTAAGGAAACTCAATTTTCCTTTCAAAATGACTGTATTAATTTCTAACACCAACAGTGTATTGGCGACCCCTTTCTGCACAGTCTTCCCAATATTGTTGTTTCTCTTTTTGATAACAGCCATCCTAAGGTGAATGGCAGCTCATTATGGTTTTCATTTGTATTTATTTCTCTGATGATTGGAAATGCTGAGAATTTTTTTTCATATAATTTGTTGGATGTTCGTATGTCATCTTATGATAAATGTCTATCCATGCCCTTTGCCCATTAAAAAAAGAGGCCTGTTTGTTTTCTGTTTGTTAAACATCTTAAGTTCCTTATGTATTTTGGATACTAACCCCTTCTGGGATGTATGGCTTGCAAATATTTTCTCTCATCCTGTAGGTTGTCTCTTTACTTTGTTCATTGTTTCCTTTGCTGTGCAGAAACTTTTTAGTTTGATGTAACCCATTTGTCTATTTTCCCTTTTGTCACCTGTGCTTTGGGGTTGTATCCAGGAAATCAACACCCACACCAATGTTGTAAAGCATTCTCCCCAATTCTTCCAATAGTTTTACGGTTTGGGGTAGCTAAGCTTTGTTACATAGCATAATACAAGCGGGCCAGTAACCCTCAATGGACACTGCACAGATTTCTCTTTAGATTCAAGAAGAGCCTTCTCTTCCTTTTCTTCCTAAATAATTGGGAGTGAAATGGATGCTTTGTAAGGCCTTGCCTACTGTACTCACTGTTAACTTTCACTATTTCATTGTGTAGGCAGCTATCAACCAAATAGGTTGCCCAAGGAATCTCACCTGAGCTTGTGAAAAACTGCAGACTTCCAAGTTGTACCACAGGCAATGAGCATGGGAAACAATGATCTGGGAAGTTGCCTGAGTAACAAAGTGGGAAGGGAAAATAATGAAGGTAGAATTTCCCTCTAGTGATATGGTGGCGCTCAAAAGGATGTGAACATTTCATTTACTTTTTTCCTGATTATAAAAGTAAGAATTTTTAATCATAGAAACATGGGGTGAAACACTAAAAAGAATACAGATAAGAGAAACTACCTATAATTTCTTTTAAATATTTTATTTATTTATTTAAGTGGTAGAATTACAGACAGAGAGAGACAGAGAGAAAGGTCTTCCTTCCGTTGGTTCACTCCCCAAATGGCCGCAATGGCCGGAGCTGCGCCGATCCAAAGCCAGGAGCCAGGAGCTTCTTCTAGGTCTCTCATGTGGGTGCAGGGGCCCAAGGACTTGGGCAATTTTCTGCTGCTTTCCCAGGCCACGGCAGAGAGCTGGATTGGAAGTGGAGCAGCCAGGACTTGAAGTGGTGCCCATATAGGATGCTGGCGCTGCACGCCGAGGATCAACCTAGTGCACCAAAGCGCTGGCCCCTACCTATAATTTCACTAGACTGCAACTCACGTTTCTTCATTGCTTTCCTCCATGTATTTCACTGTGTAATTAGGGTGTGAAATATGCAGTTCTATATCCTGCCTTTCCAGTTCTGTTCTGAGCATTTACTCGTGTGGTTAAATAATTCCACAGATGCTTATTAAGTAAATGTGTCCCTCTTTATTTGTCCACGATGGACAGAGCTTAGAGGATAATCCTCTTGCAGTCATCATTATACAATTTTCTGATAACCTCCTTAGTACAACTCCTAGAAGTAAAATTATTAGGTCAACTTTCTGATGATTTTCTAAGGCTGTTGATCCATATTGCCAAATTGTCTATTAGTCTTACCAATTTATAGTGTTTGAAAAAGGCAATGAGACTGTTCATGTCACCACACTTGTCAAAACAGAGTGGTATAATTTCCAAATAGTGTTACCAATTTGAAAGGTAAAAATAGTATCTTATTTTAATTTGCATTCCTTTATTAGTTGGAAGTTGAACATGCTGTCATACATTAACCATTTGCGTTTCTTCTTTTGTGTAATGTCTTTTATATCTTGCAAATATTTTTTCCATTAGGATTGTATCTTTTAAAAGGACCTGATTTTTAAAATTTCTAGAGAAATAATATTACATAGAGTCTGAAGACTTCCCTGGCTGATCATTTGCCTTTTAATTTTATTTATGGTGTTTTGTTGGATGATCATTTTGATGTCTTTCTCTGCATTTACACTTAGAAGTTCCTTACCATGTCAACATGATTTAAACATTTGTTTAAATTCATGCATCTCTCTTAATTGTTAGGTTACCAAGAGCTTATTTTGTGGTATGTGAGGTAAGATTCTATTTTGGTTTTGTTTTTTCTGGTTTGTTCAACTAATTTCTTTGAAAGGGTTTATTTAGTGGCCCTTTATTTGACCACTTACTAGTATGTTACATACCACATTCTTATATATATGTGTCTAATGCGGTTCCATATAGCTTCAGGTAGGCTACATTTAGAGTAAGTAAGGGCTCATTCCTTTTTTTGTTCCAAGAGTTGACAAGGACTCCCCCAACTATACTGGCCTCCATGTTCTCTATAGCAATAGAAGCAGAGAGTTGGAGTCTGCCAGCAATGACAAGGCACCTGCAGTTCTCTCTGAGGAGGGGCTGGAAGCTGGGCTGGCTCTTTGGATTGGTGAATTCTTGAGTGCTCGGGCAATGTAGCTGTGGCTGTTACTACAGAAAGGGGATGTACATTTCACTAAATTGGAACAGGAGGGGTATTCGTTATTTTGAGACAACAAAGCCTAATTTGAATACCTCATAAAAAATGGTATCTTCTTTATATAAAGGGAACCAATTTCATGTATTTCATATGTATAGTTTTTTTTTTTTTTACTTATTTCACAGGTGGAGTTAGACATTGAGAGAGACACAGACAGAGAGAAAGGTCTTCCTTCCATTGGTTCACGCCCCAAATGGCCGCTACGGCCGGCGCTGCGCTGATCTGAAGCCCGGAGCCAGGTGCTTCTTCTTGGTCTCCCATGCGGGCGCAGGCTCCCAATCACCTGGGCCATCCTCCACTGCCTTTTCAGGCCACAGCAGAGAGCTGGACTGGAAGAGGAGCAGCTGGGACTAGAACCCAGCACCCATATGGGATGCCGGCACTGCAGGCAGAGGATTAGCCAAGTGAGCCACGGTGCTGGCCCTCATATATACAGTTTTATGAACATAATCATACTTCCCTTCTTCCTTCTAACCCTTGCTCTCACCTTCCCACCTCCTTCCTTATTTTTCTTTTAATTTTTGTGATGGCATATTTCCAATTTACTTTGTAATCACAGGCTTAATCCTCCACTGAATAAAGAATTCAACCAACTAGTAGTAAGCAGAGAAACTACTGTTCCTCAGAAATATAGACAAGGGCTATAAAAATTAAATCTCAAGATGTCAATTTCACTCATACACATTACATTTTTTGTACTCTGTGTACTAGTTACTACAAATCAGGCAAAATGTATCTATCTTTGGGCCTGGCTTATTTCACTAAGCATCATGGTACAGTTGCATCTATATTGTTGCAAAAGACAAGATTTTAATCCTTTTTATGGCTAAGTAGTATTCCATCATGTATATAAACCACATTTTCTTTATCTAGTCATCAGTTGATGGACATCTGAGTTTTCCATATCTTGGCTATTGTGAGTTGAACTGCTATAAACATAGGGGTAGAGATAACTCTTTTTTTTTTTTTACAGGCAGAGTGGACAGTGAGAGAGAGAGAGACAGAGAGAAAGGTCTTCCTTTGCTGTTGGTTCACCCTCCAATGGCTGCTGCGGCTGGCGCACCACGCTGATCTGAAGGCAGGAGCCAGGTGCTTCTCCTGGTCTCCCATGGGGTGCAGGGCCCAAGGACTTGGGCCATCCTCCACTGCACTCCTGGGCCATAGCAGAGAGCTGGCCTGGAAGAGGGCAGCTGGGACAGAATCCGGCACCCTGACAGGGACTAGAACCTGGTGTGCTGGCGCCGCAAGGTGGAGGATCAGCCTATTGAGCCGCAGTGCCGGCTGGAGATAACTCTTTAATATGCTGATTTCATTTCCTTTGAGTAAATTCCCAGGAGTGAGATGGCTGGGTCATATGTAGGTCTGTTTTCAGCTTTCTGAGGAATCTCCATCTTGTCTTCCGTTATGGTTGTACAAGTTTACATTCCCACTAACAATGCATTAGAGAACTTTTGTCTCCACATCCTTGCCAGTATTATTTTTTGATTTTTGGCTGATAGCCATTCTAACTGGGGTGAGGTGAAACCTCATTGTGGTTTTTATTTGCATTTCTCTGATTGCTAGTGATCCTGAGCATCTTTTCATGTGTCTGTTGGCCATTTGGATTTCATCCATTGAAAAATGACTGTTCATATCTTTAGCCTATTTTTTAAAAGATATATTTTATTTATTTGAAAGGCAGAGTTGTATATAGAGGAGAGAGAGAGAGACAGGTCTTCTATCCTATGGATTGTTTACTTCTAAATGTCTGCAATGGCAGGGGCTTGGCCAGACCAAAGCCAGGAGCCAAGAACCAGGTCTCCCACATGGGTACGGGGGTCAAAGCACTTGGGACATCTTCCACTGCTTTTCCCAGGCACATTAGCAGGGATCTAGATCAGAGGTGGAACAATCAGGACTCGAACAGTGCCCATATGGGATGCTGGTGCTGTAGGCAGCAGCTTAACTCACTATGCCACAATGCCAGCTTCCAGCCCATTTCTTAACTGGATTGTTTGTTTTGTTGTTGAGTTTCTTGAGCTCCTTATATATTCTAGATATTAATCCTTTATCAGATGTATAGCTTGCAAATATTTTCTCCCAGTTTGTCAGTTGTATCTTTGTTGAGTCTTTCCTTTGCTGTGCAGAAGGTTCTTAGCTTGATGTAATCCCATTTATCTATTTTGCTTTTATTGCCTGTGCTTCTGGGGTCTTATCCAGGAAGTCTTTGCCTACGCCAATGTCTTGCAGTGTTTCCCGTATGTTTTCTTCTAGTACTTTGATGGTTTCAGACCTTAGGTTTGGATTCTTGATCCACTGTGAATTGATTTTTGTATAGGGTGTGAGGTAGGGGTCTTGTTTCATTCTTCTGCATGCAGACATGCAATTTTCCCAGCACCAAGTGTTGAAGATACTGTACTTTCTCCAGGGAGTGATTTTAGCTTGTTTGTCAAGTATTACTTGGTTATAGATATGTGGATTAATTTCTGGAGTCTCTAATCTATTCCTTTGGTCCACATGTCTGTTTTGGTGCGAGTACCAGGCTGTTTTGATTATAACTACCCTGTAGTATGTCTTCAAATCTGATATTGTGATGCTTCCAGCTTTGTTTTTATTGTTGAAGATTTCTTTAGCTATTTGGGGTCTTTCATGCTTCCATTTGAATTTATGAATTTTAGGGTCCTTTTTTCTGGATCTGAGAAGAATATCCTTGGTATTTTGGTTGGCAATTGAATCTGTAATTTGCTTTACATGGGCATTTTGATAATATTAATTCTCCTAAACTGTGAACATTGAAGGTTTTTTCCATTTTTTGGTGTCTTCTATTTTTTCCTTCAGAGCATAACCCTTGTGACAGAATCTTCAGTGTTACTGAACAATTAAAGGAGGTGATTTGAGAGATATGTGACTGTAACATTAGATTTTTTTTTATTTGAAAGGTAGAGTTATAGACAGAGAGAGAGAGAGAGAGAGAGAGACAGAGGCAGAGACAGAGAGAAAGGTCTTCCTTCCATTGGTTCACTCCCCAAATGGCCGCAATGGCCAGCACTGTGCTGATCCGAAGCCAGGAGCCAGGTGCTTCCTCCTGGTCTCCCATGCAGGTGCAGGGGCCCAAGCACCTGGACCATCCTCTACTGCCTTCCTGGGCCACAGCAGAGAGCTGGACTGGAAGAGGAGCAGCCGGGACTAGAACCCGGTGCCCATATGGGATGCCAGCACAGCAGGCGTAGGATTAACCAAGTGAGCCATGGCGCCGGCCCCTGTAATATTAGGTTTTTAATGTAGATGATTCAGAATTATTTTGGAAGCAAGTACTGTTTGAAACATTTATCAGGGCCGGTGCTGTGGCGTACCGGGTAAAGCCACAATCTGTAGTGTCGGCATCCCATACTGGCTCTGGTTTGAGTCCCAGGTGCTCCACTTCCGATCCAGCTCTCTGCTATGGCCTGGGGAAGCAGTAGAAGATGAGCCAAATCCTTGGGCCCCTGCACCCACATGGGAGACCCAGAAGATGTTCTTGGTACTTGGCTTCAGATCAGCTCAACTCTGGCTGTTGTGGCCATTGAGGGAGTGAGCCTGCAGATGGAAGACCTCTCACTCTGCCTGTGCCTCTCTGTAACTCTATCTTTCAAATAAATAAATAAATATTAGAGAAAAACTTATTGGATCAGTTAAGGAGATTCTAGTTGTTGTACCAAGTGTGTACCAAATTTTAGTGGCTTAACCCAGTAGAGTATTGCTAGCTCTTGTAACTGTGCAGTGGGAGTTTTTGGTCAGCAGAGAGTGTCCTCTGCTGCCCTGTAGTGCCTCTGGCAGCAGCCAAGAGTCAAGGAGGTGAACAAGGTCTATCTGCTTCCTAATCACCATGGCTTAGAAGGGGTGCACTATCATTCCTGCTCACCATCCTTTGCCAAAATCCAGCCACATCGCTCAACCTGGGTGCTAGAAATGTGGTACCTGGCTGAGAAGCCATTTCTTAGCAATAATTCTATTGTATGAATGTAAGGATGTATGAATCTTACTGTACAGTTAGATGTCTCTGTCACATTTCCTACTTCAAAAAAAGTTCAGTTTATAATTCGTGGAGTTGATGAGACATTGATATAAGACACAGTTTTTCACCTTGTCCTTTGAGACAGGATATTTCTGTCATGTGAGGGGCTGTCCTGTGCATTGTGAGATGTTGAGCAGCATCGCTGATGGCTACCCACTGGATGCCAGGGGCACCCCCACACACACACGTGTTACTGTTTTCTGTTCATTGCTCTTATTCCTTGTTTCTTTTTTTTGTCTTCCATGCTTTTTTTTATCTTCTTTGATTTTAATTGAGCATCTCATATGAATCTATTTTCTCTCTTCTTTTAGCATATAAATTATGCTTGTTTTAAAATATTTTACTGTTTGCCTTAGAGTTTGTAACATTCATTTATGACTAGTCGAAGTCCACATTCAAATAACATTGTACTGCTTCACAGATAGTATGAGCACTTAGAACATAATGGTCCCAATTCCTTTTTCCCATTCCTTATAATGTTTCTGTCTTTCATTTTACTTATCAATAAGCTATAATCACTGAATATATAATCATTAAACATATTTTGGATATGTTATCCATTAGATTAATTAAGAATAGTAAGAAAAGATTTTATTTTAGCTTAATTTCTTCTCTAGTGCTGGTTCTTTATGTATATCTTTCTTTTGTTGTTTTCCTCTCTCTGAAGGATTTCTTTTCTTTTCTTTCTTTTCTTTTTTTTTTTTTTTGACAGGCAGAGTTAGAGAGAGACAGAGAGAAAGGTCTTCCTTTTCCATTGGTTCACCCCCCAAATCGCTGCTATGGCCAGCGCGCTGCGCTGATCCGAAGCCAGGAGCCAGGTGCTTCTCCTGGTCTCCCATGCCGGTGCAGAGCCCAAGTACTTGGGCCATCCTCCACTGCCCTCCTGGGCCACAGCAGAGAGCTGGACTGGAAGAGGAGAAACTGGGACAGAATCTGGCGCCCCCACCGGAACTAGAACCCGGGGTGCCGGTGCCGCAGGCGGAGGATTAGCCAAATGAGCCGCGGCGCCGGCCTGAAGGATTTCTTTTAAGAATTTCTCGTGAGGTAGGTCTATAGGTGACAAAGTGTCTCAATTTGTCTGAAAAAGTATTTCTCCTTCATCTTTAAAAAAGACTTATTTTATTTGAAAGGGCAGAGTTGGAGAGAAAGAGACAGAGGCAGAGGCAGAGGCAGAGACAGAGAGAGCTCTTCTATCTGCTGTTTTACTCCCAAATGGCTGTAACGGTTGGAGCTGGACCAGGCTGGAGCCAGGAACCAGGAACTCACTCCAGGTCTTCCACATGGGTAGCAGGGTACCAAATACTTGAGCCATTATCTGCTGCCTCCGAGGGTGCACATTAGCAGGAAACTAGACTTGGAAGTGGAGTGAGGACTTGAGTGCAGGTGTCCTGGTATGGGTTGTGGGTGTCCCCAAGAATCATTTCAACCTCATGCTAAATGCCTGCCCCTTGATTGCTTTTCATATAGGTTCAAGAATGAGCCACATGCAGATAATAAACCAACTCTCCCACATGGCAGATGCTAGATGGAGGCCAAACATCCAGATGGCTAATCCTTCCCATTAATTAGAATAAAAGTCCTGTGGAATGTGAAGGGTTAGAGGACACTGGATTAAATTAATCCATGATTTTTTTTTCTGATACTACTTAAGAGAATTTGAAATTGCTGCCTTTAAAAAATACAAGCTGCATTGTACTATTTACATATTTTATGTGGGAAGTGGCAGGTTTTAATTTTAACTCTGCACCACCTTCTCAATTGTTCCCTGAACAGAGTAGAAACTTAGAGAAAATTACATGGGGGAAAAAACTCTGATAATAAAACCGAGGACTGAAATGAGTTGAAAGTTCAAACAAAGTGCATTCCGTGGCTGGCACATTCTGTAATCCATGCACATTTGATCAGGAAAACTATATGGTCTTTTATAGTACTTCTGACTGCCTGGATAGACTCAAAGCAAGGAACATTCATTCTTGAAGAACAAACAAGCAGACTCGTGATATGTACAAAGCAATAGCTTTAGGGCTGTAAGAATTTTTTCCCCATCTGATTTAAAATTCATTATGGAAAAAAAAAGGATTGGTTTTGTGCTGTGGCTTTTCTTGGTTTTGTGCTTTGGAATAGAATCTATCTTTTATTTAAATCATGTGAAGGAATGTTAAATGACAAATGGCAGATAGATTTAAATCCTCAACCACAAAGTAGCCTGGGAGGAAGGATATCCTTTTTCCTTCTTGTTGGTCAAATTTCTCAGTGTGCAGCTTCATAAACTGATTTGCTCGACTTGAGGCTGAGAGCGCACTCTTCCAACACCTGCCTCATGGCTTTAGGGATCACACAGACATTCACCTTCTTCTTCCATTAGGCTCTTTGCCTTCTATCTCCAGGTATCATGTTGGTCAAAATAGGATAGGCTGTACTGCAATAACCAGTAACCCTCAATTTCTCAGTGATGTAAACAGCAAAGGTTTGGTTTTTAATGTATGTGTGTGAGCTCCCCTTAATGGTTCTAATCTAACATTCACTCAAGGCCAGCTGGGTCATTTTCCTCTTGCAACCCGTTGTCTTTTATTTCTCTGTAGATAAGGGAGGATGGTGAACTCAGCACTATACCTAATTGCCTCAGGCCAGAAGCAACTACTGCTCACATTCCCTTTTGTGAGAACTAAGTCACATGGAGCCTGCTTAACTGCAAGGGAATCTGGGAAATGTAGTCTTCTTTTGTGCCTAGGAAGAAGAAATGATATGGTCAAATTAAAGTGTTTCTCTGTCATGATTACTTCTGTTGAGAGCAAAGATGTGGGATTCCTGAGAGCAGAGCGATTCCAGGGTGACTCAATTTGTCTTTGAGAAAGAAGTGTGTGTGGGTAGCACATTGGTCTGTATGTTGTAAACACATGGAGGGCATGGGGGTTGGCAAATGGGAAAAGGAATTCCAAAGGATGATCTTGGAACAACAACAACAAAAAATGCCAAAAGGGAGTGTAACAACAGTGGGTCTTTCTCACCCTCCACTCATGTGAGGATAAGTTAAAAAAATAGTTGCTATACAAGTATCCCAGGGAAGCCAGCATATATGAGGATATTTCAAAAAAAGTTCCCAGAAAATGGGATTAAAGGCTTAGTTGATTTAAATGTTTTGGTGCAAAAAATTGAAGTTCATGCATAATAATGGTTTTTTTAAAAGTTTTTGGGAAATGTGTGCTATGAAAAAACGATGCATGGATTCCAATTTTTACACCAACATAAACTTATCTTTTAATTCTGGGTTTTGGGCACCACAGGGAATTTCTGTCTGTATTCTTTGGTTGTGGTTGCAATGCTTGTGATAAAAGCGTGAGCAAACATTCTAACAGCCGTATCTGTCTCCTATTTCTGATGTTCCCCACAGTGCTTGGGGAAGAACACCTTGGCCAAAGTGATACTACGTGAAAGCAGGGCTCTGTGAAACAAGGACACGTGCACTATGATGGGAGAAGACATTTGTCCGATTCATTTCAGTAAGTGAGTACATTTTCTTCCCAGTTAGCTTTAGTGTGAAAGCTGCGCTTCTCTCTATGAGTCTTGCTTTTGCTTTCAAAATGGTTGGTCATCCCCTGCTATGAGCTTCAAGGTATTATTTTGGACAGTATAAGTTGGATAGCCTCTCTACATTTTGCCTTCGACAATCCTCGGTGTGATGTGATTTCCCTGAATGAGCAGACGAGAGTCACCTAGAAGGAGGTACAGAAAAGCATAGTCCCAGGGTGCTCATTTTCCAGGGCTACTTCCATAACCTGCTGCCTGGTGTTCACTTTTACCTTGCATAGTAGTTGTGCGCAACAATTGCTGATGTTCCTGGTACCTTAGTGATGGAGTATTTTAAGAAATTGAAAAAAATTCACTTTGTTTGAGAGGCATGGAGAGAGGGAGGGCATGAGAGAGAATGAATAAATGAATGTGAGAACAGGAGTATCTCCTACCTGCTAGTTCACTCTGCAGTTGCCTGCAACAGCCAGGGCTGGGCTATGGTAAGCTGGGAGTTGGAAACGCCATCCAGTTCTCCCATATGAGTGGAACGTGCCCAATCACTATGTCATCTCTACTGCTTCTCGGAGTGTGCATTAGTAGAAAGTTGGAATTGGGAGCAGGGCAGGGACTTGAACCTAGGTGTGGAATGTGGGCATCCTGCCGGGCATAACTGCTAGACTAAACCCCACCCTTGTGACGGACTCTTGTGCAGAGCACTCAGGCTCAGTCTGGGCTGGTGTGTGTGGTCACATGGGTGCAGGACTGAAGAGTTTGTAAGACTTGTGCTAAAAATTCCCTTCATTATTTGTTAAAAACTTGTTTATTCATTTGAAGGAGTTAGAAACAGGGAGAGACAGAGAGACAGATCTTCCATCCGCTGGTTCACCCCTAAGTGGCTGCAGTGGCTGGGGCTGGGCCAATCCTAAGCCAGGAGCCAGGAGCTAGGAGCATCTTCTAGGTCTCCCACGTGGGTGCAGGGGCCCAAGGACTTGGGCCATCTTCTACTGCTTTCCCAGGCCATAGCAGAGAGCTGGGTCAGAAGAGGAGCAGCCAAGACTCTAAAACATTCCCTTTCTGATCAAGGGCTCATCACAAGGAGCTCACATCTGTCTCTAGAGACAGCAGGAGACACTTTCTTCCAAAACTTGCCAGAAATATGCCTACTTGTGCATTGATGGTGGTGCTATTTGCTTATAACTACTGGAATATGTTGACTTTTAAGATTACAGTTTAGGGGCCAGTGCTGTGGCACAGTGGGTTAATGCCCTGGCCTGAAGCGCCAGCATCCCACAGGGGCACTGGTTCAAGACCCGGCTGCTCCACTTCTGATCCAACTCTCTGCTATGGCCTGGGAAAGCAGTAGAAGAGGGCCCAAGTCCTTGGGCCCCTGCACCCACGTGGGAGACCTGGAAGAAACTCCTGGCTCCTGGCTTCGGAGAGGTGCAGCTCCGGCCATTGCGGCCATCTGGGGAGTGAACCAGTGGATGGAAGACCTGTCTTTTTCTGCCTCTCCTCTCTGTGTAATTCTGACTTTCAAATAAATAAATAAATCTTTAAAAAAAATTACAGTTTAAAAAATGTTGGAAACATGTTACGTAGAGGCAAGAAATCCATATTAAATCTTTGTGCAGATGAGTTTGATAATCAGTGCTTTGTTAATCAGTGGTATCTGAGAATATGAACACATTGTGGGGAAGCTTTGATGGAAAAGGGAAGGTTTGGTAGGAGGGCGAGACATTCCTTGGTTCTGGTTGGTTCCAGCTGCGTTTGCAGGAAAGAAGAGGATGCAAGACTAATTCTGCCAGACCAGGAAGAGCCACTCAGCCAACTTGTGCCACTTTCTTACAGAGTAACGCTGTATTATGCAGCGGTTGTTCTTGAAGTAGCTTTCTTTTACAAATGTGACCTTGGATTCAGGAGTGTACCCAGGCTCCTCAGGTCTGCGGCCTGGGATCTGGAACAAGGAGTGGAGGGATCGGCGCAGAAAGGGTGATCAGGGTGGGGCGATGGTGAAGACAGCACAGCGGAGGCCTCGAGGACTTTCCCAGGGCCCGAGAGTGCAGCTGCGGAGGGCTTGGGCCCGGATGGAGACACAGGGCCTCGCACCCAGAGTCCTGGTCACTGGGCTCAGGGAAGGCCCAAGCTGCAGCCATGATCTGTTGTGTCTGCGGTCCCAGGCCACATCCTGCAGAGAAGCCAGAAGGGCAGGGTACACTTTCAAAGGCCAGGGAGCTGAAGCTAGAGGCCAGCCCAGAGGAGAAGCCTCCTCTGAAGGGCAGCCAGGAAGGAGCTGAGTTCCCTGTCCCGGAGGGTGGCGCCTAACCCCTTGTCTCCTGTCCCATCTCTACCTCTGCTGCTGGAGGAAGTGAGGGTGTGACTTTGGGATTCTGGGGGCATGGTTTTTATTATTATTATTATTATTGATGGAGGTATCTGTGAACTGTAAATGTCAAGGTTCTGCTGGACTGAGTGCTGATCTCGGTGACTGAGTTTTTGGGCATCCTTTTCAATTTGGCACTTGAAGTGAGTGCCTGGTCCCCAGCCCTGGAGAAGGTGAGGTCATGAGGGGACTAGCAGCGATATGACCCTAGGAAGAGCCATCACACGCTTCTCAGGGAGCCCTGAGGACTGAGGACCCAGGGTGAGGAACTCTAACTCAGCTCGGCTCCCAAGCACAAGGGGCAGCGATTCTTCGCCACATTGGAGAATGGAAATGTAGTTCTCCCAACGACTGTCCCAACTGCAATGTGGCAGGAGGGCACAAGCGTGGGTGATGGTGTCCCAGCAGGCCTGTCCACACTCTCTAGTGTGGGAGCCACTTGATACATGTGGTTTAGTTTCAATGTGATGAGCTATAAGTACAAAGTTCGCACTGGTTTCAAGAACTTAGTATATTTATAAATAAAGAATGCATACGTCTTTTTTTTTTGACAGGCAGAGTGGACAGTGATAGAGAGAGAGAGAGAGACAGAGACAAAGGTCTTCCTTTTGCCATTGGTTCACCCTCCAATGGCTGCCACGGCCAGCGCGCTGCGGCCGGCGCACCACGCTGATCCGAAGGCAGGAGCCAGGTGCTTCTCCTGGTCTCCCATGGGGTGCAGGGCCCAAGCACCTGGGCCATCCTCCACTGCACTCCCTGGCCACAGCAGAGAGTTGGACTGGAAGAGGGGCAACTGGGGCAGAATCTGGTGCCCCGACCGGGACTAGAACCCGGTGTGCCGGCGCCTCAAGGTGGAGGATTAGCCTAGTGAGCCACAGCGCCAGCCAACATACATCTTTTTTTTTTTTTCTTATTTTTGACAGGCAGAGTGGACAGTGAGAGAGAGAGACAGAGAGAAAGGTCTTCCTTTGCCGTTGGTTCACCCTCCAATGGCTGCCGCGGCCAGCACGCTGCAGCCGGCGCACCGCGCTCATCTGATGGCAGGAGCCAGGTACTAGGTGCTTATCCTGGTCTCCCATGGGGTGCAGGGCCCAAGCACTTGGGCCATCCTCCACTGCAGTCCTGGGCCACAGCAGAGGGCTGGCCTGGAAGAGGGGCAACTGGGACAGAATCCAGCGCCCCGACCGGGACTAGAACCCGGTGTGCCGGCGCCGCAAGGCGGAGGATTAGCCTGTTGAGCCACGGCGCCGGCCTAACATACATCTTTTTAACAACTCATTTTTATATTGACAACCTGCTAAAATGATAAAATTGTGGACACAGGAGGTTAAATCAAATATGGTCAGAATCAACTTCAGCTGTTTCAGTTTTTAAATGTGGCTACTGGAAAATCTTAAATTACATGTGTGGCCTGTGTTTGTGGCTCATCCTGTATTTCTATTCAATGATACTGGTTTAGGTAGTGACAGGGGATGTGCTCTTGAACTTGGGCAGGGGCCCTGATGACAACCCCTGGGAATTTTATTGGCTACTGAGGCTCCTCCTTTAACCCATGCTTTCTGATGGGATGCTTAGCACATAGCTTTTGTTCAGGTGCTGCCAAGAAGGCAGACATATGTTGGGGCTCATGGGTGCTCAGTGAAAGAGTCTTACTTCCACAATCTCCTTTGCAGCTGGAAGCTAGGGCTCAGCCAAGCAAGCACACAGATCTGCATTTGGTGTGGAATCTCTCAGGGTGAGGATGGCCACACTAATTTCCAGAGGTAGTGAGGTTCAGCATTGACCAGTGGGGGGTGCCAGTGGTTGTGATAGTGTCTGGAAGTTAGCAGGGCTGTCTTCCAGAGCAGTCCTTGGCTGAAATTTGTGGGCATTGTTCCTTATTGCACAGCTGCTGCTGCTTTTTTTTTTTTTTTAAAGATTTATTTATGTATTTGAAGGGTAGAGTGAGAGAGAGAGAGAAGGGGAGACAGAGGAACAGAGCTTCCAATCATTGGTTCACTCCTCAAATGGCCACAATAACCAGGACTGGGCCAGGCCAAAACCAGGAGCCAGGAGCCTGATTCAAGTCTCCCATGTGGGTTCAGGGGCCCAAGCCCTTGGGCCATCTTTTGCTGCTTTCCTGGGCACATTAGCAGGGAGCTGCGATGGAAGTGGAGCAGCCAGGACTTGAACTGGAGCCCATATGGAATGCCACTGTTGCAGCTGATGGCTTAAGTTGCTGTGCTACAATGCTAGCCCCAATTGCATAGCTTCTAAAGCGGTTCTCTGACCTTCCAGAGATTCTCTATATTCAGATGTCTTAGCTAGAAGGAATTTTGTTGTCCTCACTGATATTGTTTTCTATACTTATAGTATATTAGTCTCCAGATATTCACACAATGCTTCAAGTAGCAAACTGCTCTTGTAGGAGGACCTACTCCGTGGCCAGGATTGTCAGAGCAGCTGGAGGGATTCAGAAAAAGATGAGCTTTGGTTGCCTCTTTTCAGCAACTCACCCGGGGCCATGGCCATGTGCGGCTGTTGGCTGGTGCTGAGGTCTCCCCTGGGGCAGAAGAACTTCTGACTTCTGTCCCGCTTAGAGGATGTGTGTTACTTTTATAATTAGAACGAAAGTATCTATTTTGAGGGCCTAATTTTTTAACCTCTAGGCATTGTGATTAGTGCTGAGGAGGTGTTCGATGGATATGTGGGTGTGCCTTTGTCTTGCGGGGAGGATACCGCTTAGAAATCGGTGCAGAAGTGTTCAGAAGCCTTTGAGCCACGTGAGCAGGGAGAGGGAACATCTGGAAATGCCCCCCTCCTGGCCCTGCTTCTGCTTCAGGAGCGCCATCTCTCTTCTGCCCGTGGGCATCCCTTGGAGATGGGTCCCTGGTCTGGCTGCTGCTCATCCATTCTTGCTTTGTGGGTTTCCTCCCTCCCCATCAGCTTGCCCCTTCCTTGCGTCTTTTTGTATTTGCCTTGCCGAAGCAGAATCCCATGCTGCTCCTTTGCAGCCTCTCTCAGGCTGATGGGGGCGTGAGCTCATCTTACCTGCTGTGTTGTGCTTTAAGAACTGCCTTTGGGCCTAGACACTTGCCATGAAGATGAAAGCAAATGAGCCGCCTAGTAAATGTATCACCTTTGGATCTTGCACAGGGGTCAACTTTGCCAAACACCACAAGAACTCCCAGCCCCCTGTGGCAACACTTCCCAGAATGCATGCTGTCTTCCAAAGCAGCTGAAGAACACAGACCCCACCCCGCTTCCCCCGACTAGGCTGTTGTTTTTGTCCCCCAGGTTGCTACCGTATGGGAATGCTGTGGTGTGAGAAAATATCAGCACCCAAAATGCAGATGGCACCTGCTTTCCATCAGCTCTGAAGGGGCCATTAATCATCTCCCTCCGCGAGTCTTTCCCCTGTCTTTATCACAGAGAAGCTGTTCTCGTAATTTCTGAGGGGTATCTGTGGGTGGTGGCCGGCCTTTGTCATTGTCCATGTGGTCTGACTGCAGGGGGAATAGTCTTGACTCTCCTAGCGTCAGCCAGGCGCAGGCAAGCAGAAGGGGACAAAGATGTCAGGCTGAGGTGGTCCTAGGCTGGGCCCCCGAGGCTCAGCGGCAGTGATGCAGTCTTGCTACTTTGCTAAGAATTTGTGGTTTTATCCCTGGCTCAACTGACTAAGGCGCACAGTCTGGGTGACACCATTAGCCAGCTCTCTGCTGCCAGGGGATAACCACATCTCATTCTCGGAAAACCTGCATTGCTTAACTGGGCGCTGCCGTGGTTCAAGCCCATGCTGTGTCTATTGGGGTTCAGTACTGAAAACAGAGTTCCTTTTAGATATTTAAACAAAGGGGTCTTGAATTTAGAGAATAAGGTGCTTACCATACTGCTGGAAGGGGACATCCCAGAACTGACCGACCCTAGGAAATTCTACCTCTGACACAAACAGGAAGCTTGGGGCTCAAGTGGGGACTCCCCGAAATACACCATCCAGACACCAGGAAGTCACCATTTGATACAGCTCTGGACATCCCAGAGGTGAGAATTAAACACTACACTTCTGTTCGAAGGCAGAAAAGCAGCAGGATTGTGTCTCTGCCCCCCATGACTTCCTACCGGTGGAACCTGCTCATGTACAGAAAAACTGGATAGTCCCTCACACTTACAAAGTTGATTTCTAAACTCCTTCACAAATTCAAATACTGTAATTCAAAATGAGATGATATTCAATGCATTGTAAATAGTGATACTTAACTCTTATATCTCACCTACTGGAACTGAAATATCATTATGATGTGATGGCCACCATCACCTGTTTTTTTTTTTTTTTTTTGACAGGCAGAGTGGACAGTGAGAGAGAGACAGAGAGAAAGGTCTTCCTTTGCCGTTGGTTCACCCTCCAATGGCTGCCGCGGCCAGCACGCTGCAGCCGGCGCACCGCGCTCATCTGATGGCAGGAGCCAGGTGCCAGGTGCTTTTCCTGGTCTCCCATGGGGTGCAGGGCCCAAGCACTTGGGCCATCCTCCACTGCCTTCCCGGGCCACAGCAGAGAGCTGGCCTGGAAGAGGGGCAACCGGGACAGAATCTGGCGCCCCGACCAGGACTAGAACCCAGTGTGCCGGCGCCGCAAGGCGGAGGATTAGCCTGTTGAGCCATGGTGCCGGCCCATCACCTGTTTTAAAAGTGTGTGATAAGCTCTTTGACAGAAATTTTTTTCATTCCTTTTACTCCTTGAAATTACATTTCCCATTCTACTTCCCCCACTGAATTGTATCTTGGTATGATATATTTTTATACTTGAAAGTCTTTTATTGACTATGATATATCTCAGCAACAAAATGTACAAATTTTCTTAACACTTGTTTCCCATAGCCATGACTAATAATTATTAAATATAGGAAGTAACGTTGTATTGCAAAAGGATCTCTTACTGAGATAGATGGAATGGGAGAAATAAGTCCTGATCCTGCATGAAAGGAGACTTGGCCAACACTGGTATCTAGAATTGTCCCTACCTTTCGTGTTTTGGAGTTTTTACCTCCAGGACAATGGACCATGGATGGTTTGGAACCTTGGGCACTTGGACTGCTGTATACCACATGGATTAAGACACTAATGATGGCAGCTATCATCATGGTGAATTGAAGATGCCTCCGGGGGTTTTGTGCAACTCCAAGGCAGGGGATGGAACAGGGTAACACCCCAAATTGAACTTTCTACCAACATGCTGCAATGGGTGCTTGTCTGATGTATTTTGATTCAAAGGATACAACAAAAATGGGAAATTTCCGGGTCAGTTGAGTTCCTGACATTAAGGTTCATGCTTGGCACATGGGAAGAAGGGAGAGTGAGTGTTGGATTGGGTGATCATCCAAGGTGAGGTTAATTACTGTTTTCACTATCACTCAGCAAGTGGGAGACACTGGGCAGTTGTTCATTTGCATCTCATTGTTCATCTATTAAAGGAGGTAGAAATCTCCCTGAAGCAAACTGCTGGGTTATTGGGCAGCTGCTATGGGGTCAAATGATTCTTGTGACATCATTTTGTAAATTGGCAAGTATTCTCTTTTATTTAAAAAATTTAAAAACTCTTTCAAAATGATAGATTCAGAAGAAGTTGCAAAGACAACTGGGAAGGTTATTGTTTTCCTATTGTTGCTGTAACAAATTACCACAAACCTGCTGGTTACTTGCTGTCTTACAGTTTGGGTAGCCGGAAGACTAAGACACACGTGTGAGTACCACTGTATTCCTTCCGGAGGCCTCTGGGGAGAATTTGTTCCCTTGCCTTTTCCAGCTCACAGAGGCCACTTGTCTCATCTCCCTTGTGTCTCTGACCCTACCTCTACTGCCTCCTCCTTCCAAGGACCCTCGGGATTACTGGACTCACTCAGATACTCCAGGCAAATCTCCTGAAAACTCTTAACTCATCACAGCTGCTGAGTTCCTTTTCTGCCTAGGGTCCCAGCTCCTGAGAAGTCAGGTGTGGATGCGTCTGCAGGCCATTATTCAGTGTACCATAGAGGGTGACCATAGGCATGATGGGAAACTTCAAAGAGCAGGCATTTGAATTAGATAGACCATTGTTCGAATTCCTGCTCCAGCTTTACAAACTGTATGACTTTCAGAGAATTTCTTACTCTGCTTAAACCTTTGTTCGCTGTAATCCGTGTCCCTTGCTGTGGTAGAAATGACAGCTGTTTATCAAAAATGTGTGCCTCCTTCCATGGCACACAGTGGTGACTGGGAAGCAAAGCAGCTTTTCCAGGCAGGAACCAGGTGGGTGCCTATGGCTAGCTCTCACTTGAGGGGAAGTGGTGTGGATGGCTTCCGGTCTGAGGCGCACCTGAGGAGGTGTGTATTCTGCACGTGCTCCTCTCCTATGCTGATTGGCAGGTGACTTTGGCACCTGACAAGGAAGACAGACATGCTTCCATCAGCTTGGGTCTCTGAATAACTGCGGACCAGCGTTGCTCTCACCCTCTCTGCCACAGTTGTCATCTGTGTTGGACTACAATGTGAGCTCGAGCTAAATGTCTGCTAGGTTAAGCTATTGCAGTTTTAGCTTTGTTCACAACAGAGCTATAAATACGTCTACTTTTCAGAGTATTGTTATCCCCGGGACTGTGAAATGCAATCATGTGTGGAAAGCCCACGTTGCCGTGATAAAGGACAGTGGACCCAGAGGCTGGAAAGCTATGCATTTCTCTTCCTGGAGCAGTGGTTCTCCGACTTAGGTGTGCATCAGTCTCCGAAGGGCTTTGTTAGAAACAGGTGCTGGGCTCCATCTTGTGAGTTTCTGATTTGAGGTGGGACTCCTGGCCCTGTGACTTAGCTCTCTTGTCTGTCTTTTCCGCTTGACCATGAACTCCAGCTAGGCACTGAGTCAAACTTGTTGGCAACTCTCTTCCTGCGACCAGCATGGCACTCAGCAAATGGAAGGGCCCACAACCAACCCTGGAAGGAGGATAAAAACCCGAGTGCCCCTGGTTAGCTCTGAGGGCTGTGCTGAGACCATTAGGCATCAGGTAAAGGGGAGGAAGATTCCCTCATTCGGAAGTAGCCTTGACTGGGCTTCTGTGCTGCTCAGGGACCCTGCTGAGGCCAGGAGAAGTTGCAGCAATCATTCAGGGCCTGTGCTGTCTTCTGCCGCGTAGACTTTCACTTTGGACTTTGGCTGGTATCTCTTTGGGAGAGCTCCCTGGACTGATGGAATAGTCTGCCTCTTGGAAAGCGTAACCATTCAGTGAGGCGGGATTTGTTTGCCTTTTGCATTCCGGGGGCCGAGTGTATGAATGAGCATGTTCA
This sequence comes from Sylvilagus floridanus, assembly GCA_949820135.1. Classification (NCBI taxonomy): domain Eukaryota; kingdom Metazoa; phylum Chordata; class Mammalia; order Lagomorpha; family Leporidae; genus Sylvilagus; species Sylvilagus floridanus. The sequence continues at coordinate 126,432,861 of OX463223.1, forward strand.
CGGGATGCTGCAGGAGGATCTCCTGGCAGAGCTGCTGCCCCCGTGAGAAGGTGCATGGACGGGATCCTCGCAGTGGGGCTTCCTTGCAGCAGACAAGGCAAGGATTTGCAGCAATCAGCAGTCACTTCCCCAGGGCTGGCCGCGCCCGGGGACCCGGGAGCCTTTATCTCCTGGGCTCAGGGGAGGCCCGCGAGGAGCCCAGGCCTCAGAAGCTGGCTACGCAAAGCAAATGTATCTGGAGAAGTGGGAGCGGGGCACAGAAGGCACAGGATGTGTGTAGTAGGCAGTTTTGCCTATGGCGGGCTCTGAACTCTCTCTCTCTGTGTGTGTGCAGTGAAGAGTTTGGCACGAGCAATTCTGAAAAGTCATTCTGATTCCAGCAGCTGAAAGCTGACTGGGGCAGGAGAGGCTGTCGGGACTCCCGGGCTGTGCTGGCGCTTTCATCCAGGCTGGTGGCCGGAGGACCCGTGTGGCGACGCCAGCAGCTACGGCAGCCACCGGGGGGAGGCTTGTCTGCCCTGGCAGGCGGGCCCCCCAGAATCCTGACAAGACAGAGGAGGCTGGCCCAAGCCACCACCCACTTGGGTTGCGTTCAGAGGCCCGAGCTAGATCCGATTTCCATTTCTCGGGTTAATTTATCCTCCACTATAAACAAACCCTTGTAAAAGCTGAGAACCAGCAAGGGTGAAGAAGTTGTTTTTCCATTGCCCTCTCTGCCTTCTGGTTGCTTGGGAAGTGAGGTTTTCTATAACAGAGACCCGAATTTGGACCTGGGGCACGTGCAGGGGGCTGGTTTGGGGAGCAGGGCTGCCACTCTGCAGGAGCCCCCTAGTGCTCAGGGCATCCACTCCCACTGGACCAGGCAAAGGGGGGCGTTGTGCCCCCCTCGCCCCTGGGGACTTGGAATGTAACTGGAACTCACAGCGTGGCGCAATATGGGAAAATGTAAACATGTTTATGCAAGCTGTGTGTTGGGCCAGCCTAGGCCTCAGAGCCGTTATTCTTCACCGAAATTTCCTTGCTTAGCCTGTGTTTCACTCCTCAAGCTTTCTCGTTTACTTTGGCCGTGTGGGGACAGTTGATGCTGTCTGTAGCAATTTTCTTTTATTTCTTAAAGATTTTTATTTTTATGTGTTTGAGATGCAGTGTGACAAAGAGGGAGGAAGTGAGGAAGGGGGAGAGCGAGAGCGAGAGATCTCTTTCATCTTCTGGTTCACTTCCCCAAGTGTCTGCCAAGGCTGGGACTAGGCCAGGCTGGAGCCAGGAGCCTGGAACTCCACCCAGGTCTCCCATGTGGGTGGCAGGGCATGGCACTGTGGCAGTGCAGGTGGTAGCTTAACACTCTGCGCCACTTGCGGGTCCAGGGTTACTTTCTGGGTGCTGTTTCCCTCATTTCAAGTCCTCGCTAATTTGGAGTCCAGTACAATTGGCAGTCATGGACCCCAGTTCAATTGCTAAGAGGAGCCTGATCCTGGATCATCTTCAGCCCTCTGTGTCTTGTTTTAAATTTCTCGTTCTCTTTCTAGAACTTTCAGAATTGATTTTCTCACCCTGGATTCTGGGTGCTGGGCCTGCCAGGGATTTGGTTAGTTTCTGTTTGTCACCACCTAGTGTCCGCACCGATGTCTTGGAGTTATGGGTGATTTGTGTCTCAAGTGCGCAATAAAGAGTTCCCTGCGTTTGAATCTCAGATTTGTCCTTCCAGACCTGTTAGTAAAGTGAGAGTTTACTGAATAAGTACACTCGTGTGTGTGTGTGTGTGTGTGTGTGTGTGTGTCTGTGTGTAGTCATCCCTCAGTACCTTTGAGGGGTTGGCTCCAGGACCCCCAAGGATACCAAAATCTGCAGATGCTGAAATCTCATACATAGAAGGGCATAATATTTGCGTACAGTCTGTGTGCATCCTCCCATATGCTTTAAATCATCTGTAAATCACTTCTAATGCCTAATACAATGTAAATACTATGTAAATAGTTGTTTTACTGTATTGTTTAGGGAATACAGAGAACAAAGCTCTGTACATGTTCAGTACAGATGCTGTTGTTTTCCAAGTATTTCGGATCCCCGGTTGACTGAGTCTGTGGCCCTGGAGCCCGCAGATCCAGGGGCTGACTGGGTATGTAAATGCAGTCTGTGTTTATGATTGCTGAGGGATTACCTTCAAACATGCTCTTGCAGGCCCCAGTTAAATGGAGTTTATAAATGCTTGTGGGGGATTTGGCTCTTTTCAAATATTCAAGTATGAACTGAGGTTATTTTGAATTCTCAACTTTCTGTCCAGCAAATTGTCGCAGGAATGGTTCCTTATGGAGGCCCTAAGTGTGCCTTTGAATTCACAGAGAGTCTGTGGCCATGATGGAAAGGGAGAGGGGCAGCGAGGGTCTGCACAGACTCTGGCTCTTTGCTCCCACGCAACGCTCCATCACCTGCTTGCGCAGACACAGGCTGCTTGCAATCCCCTTTTGGGCTCCTTTCACCTGTTTCTGGGTGGGCCGGATATGGAGCTTACAGCTAGTCCTGAGCCCTCTTGGAGCTGCCCCCAGATTCGGAGTGCCCCACCCTCTCGGTCAAGATGGGAAGCAGCCTGGGTCTGGCCTCAGGGTCTGTTACTTGACCAGTGCCTCAGGCAGTGCAGGACCTCAGGGCTGTTGTGGCCCCGGCCTGCACTGCTCGCTCTCAGTGTGACCATACTCGGAGATGGGGCCTGCACTGCTCGCTCTCAGTGTGACCATACTCGGAGATGGGGCCTGCACTGCTCGCTCTCAGTGTGACCATACTCGGAGATGGGGCTTTCAGGGAGGTGATGAAGGTTGGAAGAGGCCGTCAGAATGGGACCAGTAGGGTGAGGATCCTCATAAGAGGAGGGAGACAATGCAGAGTGCTCTCTGCACCGGTGAACAGAGAAAGGGCTGTGTGAGCACACAGTGAGCAGGTGGCCGTCTACGAGTCAGGGAGAGAACCCTCACCAGAAACCGAATTTGCTGCCATGTTGGCCGTGGGCTGCTGGCTTCCAGAACTGTGAGAAAACAAGTCTGCTTTCAGCTACCTGGTCTGTGGCATTTTGTCCTGGTAGCCTGAGCTGACGAGTCCCGCTGTCTGGACCCTTCCTCAGAGGAATGTCCTGACTGCAGAGCTTCTGGTTAGGGAGTCAGAGTCACAGAGGCCTAGGCAGCTGGAGTGTGTTATTCCTGTGACCAAAGCACACGGCAGTGTTAGCACAGGGCCTAGGCCACCTGAGGCTGATGGAGCTGACCTCGTAGTGACCCCATGATGTCCCCAAGTCCAGAGCGGAAGTCAACAACTGTTCTATGTGATGATGATAATAAACTGAGGCAGGAAGGATCTAAGAAGAAGCTTCATCAAGTTTGTGGAAAATTGCATTCAAATATAAGTTTATTTTGGTGCAGCAATGAAAACCCATGCATATCACTGGTCTTTAAGAAGTGCAGGAAAAATACATACGATGAAAAAACCAGGAGTGGACATCAAAATTTTTTAGTTTTTCTACTTAAAAGTTTTTTTTAACAAAAACATTTTTAACACACATATAAAAATTGTGTACATTGATAGGGTATTATGTAAAGCAAAATAAACTTTTAATTCCATATCCCCATGAACTTTTTGAAGTTCCTTTATATTTATACAGCGACTGTTCCCAGGTAGAAGTTTCTGGAAAGGGCATATCATTGATTTAGTTATATATACATGCATATATATATATATATATATATATATATAGCATTGTTAATTGATTTTATTTAAAGAGTGTTGTTTCTAAAATGCATCCCATGCTGTTGTAAAAATATATTTATTTTTAACTGGCACATAAAAATTGTGCATATTTATGGAGTACCAATGCATTGGGTAATATTCCTATCAGGGTAAATATCTATATTCTCAAACATTTATCACTGTCGGTGGTGAAAACATTCAACATCTGTCTGCCTGGTGTTAAAAAAATATGCAGTACGTTATTGTTATCTCTAGTCACCCTCCTGTGCAGTAGAGCACTGTAACTGCCTCCTCCCATTTAATAGCTCGTACCTATGGATCAGCCTTTGTCCACGCTACTCTCCCCAGTTGCCAGTAACCACCATTCCATTCTCAACTTCTCTTGAGGTCCACGTTTTAGATTTCCCCTATGAGGGACATTGTATGGTACTGGCTTATTTCACTTAACAAAATGACCCCCAGTCCCATCTGCGTTGTCATGAGGTTGGTGTGCATTTAGGTTGTTTGCACTTTTTGGCTATGGGAGTGCAGCTGTCTTTTCTACAGAGTGATCTCAGTACCCTTGGATATATCCTTAGGGGTGGCATTGCTAGATCATATGATAGTTCAATTGTTAGCTTTCTGAGGGGCTTCCCTATTGTTTTCCACAAATGCTATGCTAATTTACATTCCCACCAGCGGCATTCAAGGGTTCCTTTCTCTCTACATCCTTACCAGCACTTGTTATCCTTGGTCTTTTTGATAATAGCCAATCTGACAGAAGTGAAGTAATCTCACTGTGGTTTTGATTTGCATTTTTGGCTGATTGGTGACGATAAGCATTTTGTCATATACCTGGTAGGCATTTGTATGTCTTCCTTTGAGAAATGTCTGTTTAGATCTGCCCATTTTTACCTTGGATTATTTGATATTTTTTGCTATTGAATTGTTGAATTTCCTTATATATTCTGGTCATTAAGCCCTTGTTAGATGTATGGTTTGCAAACATTTTCTCCCATCTGTAGGTTGCCTCTTCACTCTGTTGTTGGTTTTCTTTGCTGTGCAGACGCTCTTCAGTTTGGTGAAATTCCATTGGTCTGGTTTTGCTTTTATTTTCTGTACTTCTAGTGGCTGGTCCAAAAAAGAATCCTTGTCCATTCCAATATGCTGAAGCATCTCCACTGTATTATCTAATATTAGTTTAAAACTTCCAGGTCTTACATTTAGGGTTCTTTTTGACTTTGAGTTGATTTTGGTACAGTGTGGGAGATATGGTGTCTAGTTGGATTTTTGTATAGAGAGGTAAGAGGGTTAGTTTGATTTTTCTTTTTTTTAAAGATTTATTTATTTATTTGAAAGTCAGAGTTATCCAGAGAGGAGAGGGAGAGGAGAGAGGAGAGAGGAGAGTGGGAAAGGTCTTCCATTTATTGGTTCACTCCCCAGTTGGCCGCAAGGGCTGGAGCTGTGCCAATCTGGAGCCAGGAGCCGGGAGCTTCTTCTAGGTCTCCCATGCAGGTGCAGGGGCCCAAGTCCTTGGGCCATCTTCCACTGCTTTCCCAGGCCATAGCAGAAAGCTGGATCAGAAGTGGAGCAGCCGGGACTTGAACCAACACCTACATGGGATGCCCGGCACTACAGGTGCTGGCTTTACCCACTATGCCACAGCGCTGGCCCCTAATTTGATTTTTCTACATGAGGATATACAATTTTCCCAGCACCATTTACTAAAAAGACTGTCCTTTGTCTAATGCATCTTGTTAGCACCTTTGTCAAAGTTCAGTTGACTGCAGATGTATGAATTTACTTTTAGTCTCTCTATTCTGTTCCTTTGGGCTATGTGTCTGTTTTTATGCCACTACCATGCTGTTTTAATTACTGAAGCTTTGTAATAGATTTTAAAGTCAGGTAGTATAATCCCTCTACTTTGTTCTTTTTGCTCGATATTACTTTGGCTATTCACGGTCTTTTGTGGTTCCACACAAATTTTAGTAGTGTTTTTTCTAGCCTTGTGAAAGATGTCATTGGGATTTTGATAGGAATTTCACTGAATTGGTAAATTTCCTTGGGTAGTATGACCTTTTTTACAATATTGATTCTTTTCATTCATGAGCACAAGGTGTTTTCCATTTTTGTGTGTCGTCTTCAATTTTTTGTCATCAATGTTTTGTAGTTTTCATTATGGAGATCTTTTATTTCTTTGGTTAAATTTATTGCTAGATATTTTATTTTTGGTAGCTATTGTAAATGTCATTGCTTTCTTGATTTCTTTTTAAAATAATTTGCTATTGGTGTATAACAATGCTACTGCAATTTTTATGTTGCTATTCATATATTTAAAGCATGTGAATTTTTGATTGCCTGAACTATTTCATTAGAAGAGCATATTCTGGGATGGGCATCGTGGTGCAGCGGCATAAGTTGCTGCTTGGGACACTTGAATCCCATATTAGAATGCGGGTTCAAGTCCTGGCTACTTTGCTTTCCATCCAGCTTCCTGCTAATATACCTGAAAGGCAGCAGATAATGGCTCAAGTGTCAGCTGCATGGGAGACCCAGATGGAGTTCCAGACCCCTAGTTTTGACCTGGCCCAGCTGTGGCTCTTGTGGGCATTTGGAGAGTAAACTAGCAGATGGAAGATTCATATTCTCTCTGTCTCTCTCTCTCTCTCTCTCTCTCTCTCTCTCTCTCTCTCTGTCTCTCTCTCTCCCTATCTCTCCCTCCCTCCCTCCCCCCTCCCCCTCCCTTCTTCTCCCCCTCTCCTTCCCCTTCCTACACATATGCCAGTCTGCCTTCTAAGTAGATGAAAATACATTAGAAAAGGAAAAATACATTAGAGAAGGAAAGCAGGGTCTATGATTTGCTACTCAAAGGTAGGTCCGTGAGCAGCATCAACAGCCCCTGGGAGCTTGTCTGAAAATGCCGAATCTCAGGCCCTCCCTCAGTGCTACTGCATCCTTAATACCACACTCCGAGCTGATAAATGTGCACATTCAACGTGGAGCAGCACTGCTGTATAAGGCTGCCACGCCCTTACACTGACTTGTTGAAAGCTAGTGCACTGGTAGTGCTGTACTTGGTTGTATGCTGTTGTCATACCTTGTTCTACTGAGCAGGATTCTATGGGATCCAAGGGAGGGACCACATGGCTAACAGGGTGACAGCCGCTGGTGCTGGGCAGTTGTCCCTGTGTGGGCTGAACTGTGGGGCTTCAAATGGTCAGCCCCAAGAGAGAAGGTCTGGGGCTGGGAAGAGAAAACAGGCTGAGATCAGACATGAGACCCCGGAATCGGGCCCAGGTAAACACAAATGAGTTGCATTAAGTTTGAATGTGAGCAACAAGGTCTTTGGGACAAATCTGGAATCAAGGTAGACTTGAGAGGAGAGGGAGAGAGGGGATTGATGAGGTTATCCTAGTGAATTTGGGTGGACTGTTGTTGGTGTTACGTGGGCTCTTTGAAGGCTCAAGACTCTGAAAGGTCTCAGTTGGCCTTAAAGGCACAGAACCCTGAATCTGACTGAGTTTCTCTATTCAACAGGGAGAATCTGGGGCCAGATAAGCTGGGTTTTGTTTTTCCAAGGCTAATGCCAGGTTGAAAAATCAGAAGAGTGAGCTCAGTGGAATCAAACAGAAATAGAGGCAGGAGAATGGGAGGTTGGACAGCATCAAGGACAAGGAAAGGTAGGCTGCGCCAACCACCTTGTGAGCAGCATCACCACAGCCCAGTGTGAGCAGGGCCAGCCGGATAGAGAATGGTTGCGTGCAGCTGTATCCAGAAAACTCAGGGACAGAAACAGTGGGAGGAAGCTATAGAAGTTACAGGGGAACCTGGAAGCAAATGGACCGGGGCCAGAGTTACTGGCTTGCATCAAGGGCCTTGCACCCTCAAAATGGTAGGAGGGAATACAGGCCCCCCCCCCCCCAATCTTGGGCACTGTCAGAAAAAGCCAACTCTGCATGGGGATGATGTCAGTGTCACTCATGGTTACATAAAGTCTCCTCTCTGATTCTGAAAAACACATGGTTGATGCCCTTGTACTCAAGGCATGGTTGGGGATCTGCAGCATCATGGGGGAGCTGGTCACAAATGGCAGCTTTCAGGTCCTGCCCAAGCCCATGGCATAAGAGTGTGCATTTTATCTTATTTTATTTTATTTATTTTTTAACAGCCAGAGTTAGACAGTGAGAGAGAGAGAGAGAGAGAAAGGTCTTCCTTCCATTGGTTCACTCCCAAATGGCCGCTATGGCCAGTGTGCTGCGCTGATCCAAAGCCAGGAGCCAGGTGCTTCCTCCTGGTCTCCCATGCGGGTGCAGGGCCCAAGGACTTGGGCCATCCTCCACTGCATTCCCGGGCCACAGCAGAGAGCTGGACTGGAAGAGGAGCAACCGGGACAGAATCAGGCGCCCCCACCGGGACTAGAACTTGGGGTGCCGGCGCCGCAGGTAGAGGATTAGCCTAGTGAGCCATGGTGCCAGCCAAGAGTGTGCATTTTAACCCAGTCCCTGGGTTACGGTTATGCCTTTAGGCTTTAAATTTAGAGGCATGTGAGTTTATTGCTTGGCACACAGAGTCCTAGAGACCTGAACTCCAGATCTGCTTTGCCAACCATTGCCTATTGATCAAACTCTTTAAGTCTGTTACCGGGCTCTAGAGGCAACTCCTTTCCTTGCCTTTTCCTTTCCTTTGGGTGGAAGGCCTGGTTCACTCCCCAAATGACTGCAATCGCTGGGGCTGGGCCAGGCCAAAGCCAGGAGCTTCTTCCAGGTCTCCCATGTGAGTACAGGGGCCCAAGCACTTAGGCCATCTTCCACTGCTTTCCCAGGCCATAGCAGAGAGCTGAATTGGAAGTGAAGCAGCCGGGACTCGAACCGGCACCCATATGGGATGCCGGCAGTGCAGGCCACAGGTTAACCCGCTATGCCACAGAGCCAGCCTTGAGGTGAATTATTTTCTTATGGGGTAGAAGTTCTCAATTCTGGCTGCTCATTGGAGTAACTTGAGGAGTTCCTTAAAATGCCAATGCCCAGGGCCCACCTCAGTTCAACTGAATCTGTTCAAGTTGGCCTAGGGTGGAGTCAAGTATCTTAAAATAATACTTGAGTATTCTTAAATGATCCCAAGCCAATTCTAATATGCATGCAGCCTATTGAAAACATGGGAGCTGGGATAGGAGAAGAGGTAGTAGAGGGGTATCTGTGTGGAGAGAAGGTTCCAGAGATCTCAAAGTGGCAGATGGTAACAATATCCTACATTGAGGGCCAGGAGTTCTGTGGCGAGGGCTCCATACTGGTCAGACCTTGAACACCCCACCAACCCACTGATCAAGAGTCCTTAAGTCTTCTTGTCCCCCCACAGGACGGGAGGTAGATTGTGGCCATTTGGGTGGGAATGAGGTATGAAGGAAAAGCCTTCTCTCTGAAGCAAGGGAGAGCTCACCCGAACTAGTGGGAAGCTCATGACCACTACTGTTGTAAAGGACTTGGGCGTGGGTGAGAGGGGTTACAGGGACATGAGTTGGGGGACTTATTGTGGGGAAACAGGCCACACATAATGGCTACAGGGCTAGGATAGTGGCTGAGCAGATCTGGATCATGGAAGGGCAGGACCTTGTCCAAATCCAAGTCCTGTCTTCTTTCCCTCCTCCTTCTAGTTTGGCTAGACCTCATTGGTGGGTTCAACCCATTAAGATAAGAAGCTTATTTTTTAAAAGATTGATTGAAGATTAAAAGAGCAACAGAGAAAGAGACAGAAAGGGAGGGCAAGAGGGAGAAAGAGAGAAAGATAACTTCCATCTGCTGGTTCACTTCCCAAATGACTACAACAGCCGGGACTGGGCCAGGCTGAAGCCAGGAGCCAGGAGCTACAGTCAGATCTCTCACGTGGGTGGCAGGGACCCAAGTACTTTGGCCATCATTGGCTGCCTTCCCAGGTGCATCAGCAGAGAGCTGGATGGGAGGTGGAGCAGCTGAGACTCAGAGGCATTCCAGTATGAGATGCCAGTGTCACAGGTGGTGCCTTAGCTTGGTGTACCACAACACCCCCCGCCCCCTCCCAAGAAGCTTCTCGAGGGCCCGACCCCCGCGCTCCGCAGCTGAGTGGCAGGTAGTTCAGCCCTGCGGCTTGGTGTCCTTCACCCGGCTCAGGCCTTGTCTCCTGCTGCTGATGTGCTGAATCCTGCTCAGGACTTGTACTGCGTCCTAGGGCCAGGACTCACCATTGCTGTGCTTTCCTTCCCCTTTCCGCAGTCACCTCCCTGGCATCTCAGCTCATCTGGAGCAAATAACAAAATACGGTTGAGAAACAGCAAACTGTCTTTGACTCTCCCTTCCTTCTGTAACACCAGAACTCACAGCAGACACCCGAATTCCGGACTTTGCGTCAGGCACAATGCCCAGCCGCCCCTGGCATTAGGTGTGTCCATACAAGTAAATTCTGACCAATGAGGTATGAGTAGAAAGTTCATCCTGCTTCCCACTCATTGGCATATGAGCCTAGTGAGGAGCCATCAAAACGATGGATAAAGCTTGGGCCCTTGATGACTTCATTGAGTGGAACCACCACACCAGTTTGGATTTCTGTGTAGATCAAAAGTAAACTTCTGTATCATGTAGGCCACTGTCACTTGGAATCTCATTCATATGCTGTTTAAGTCATTTCTCACTTATTAGGCTTTAGTTGAATCACAACCTTTCTGAGTGCTTATATGTGCTGGGCCCTTTAAGCTTTTTTAAAAATTTGCTTTAGTTATTTGAAAGGCAGATAGATGCAGATACAGACAGACGTTAGAGGTATCTTCCACCTGCTGGTTCATTTCCTAAATGCCTGCAACACCCAGGGCTGGGCAGGCTGAAGCTGTGAGCCTGGAACTAATCAGAATCTCCCTTGTGGGTAGCAGGGACCCGCAGTTGGGCCATCACCGTTCCCTCCAACGGTGCACGTGAGCAGGAAGCTGGACTAGAGAGTGGGGCCAGGACTCAGTCCAGGCACTCTGATATGGGTTGCAGGCATCCCAAGAGGTGGCTTAAGTGCAATGTGAAATGCCCGCCCCTTTTACAAGCTTGTAGATTATAGCTTAATCTCAAGTGTCAATGAAAGGATCTGAGATTTCAACAAGTTTTATGTGACCCCAAATCCCTGAGCTTTCTACAGTGAACCTTATACCACCTACCACCTGACACAAATTGGGGGCATTTTCAGTGTTATTAAATATCTAACAGTGAGTGAAAGCCAAATGGCAATTTGGATATTCCACAGAAAGTCTAGGCTCCTCTAGGGGAACCAGAGCCGTGGGTGGTGAGCTTGAAGTGGCTGCGTGCCCCGTGTCATGAGCCCCCGGCCTTAGCCTGAGCAGCCAGTAACTAATCAGAAAGCTTTGCTTTCTAATGTTAATATCACTTTGCGGCATCTCCTGGAAGGAGGTTAATCTGAGGGAATCAGTATAGTTCTCAAAGTGCTGCACAGGCAGCGTCAGCATCACCGGGGATGTGTTCAAACTGCGCATTGTCAGGCCCTGGCACAGACCCACTGGGTCAGAAACTCCAGGGTTAGGGTTTTAAGTCTGGGATGTTTCTAGGAGATTCTGGTACATGTTTAAGTGTAAGAAGCACCAGCGTAGCAGGAAAATGCCTGGGGAGAGGCCGCTGACGGGACAGTGGAGTAAAAACCAGTGGAAACTCTGTGGTCTGATCCTAGCTGTCTCCCTATTCATGAATGGAGGTGAAAGCACCGGTGTCCCCAGATCATCTGCAGAATGAAACACGGTGGCTTTCTGCGAGGCCGCATAATGTGCTGAAGAGCCCCGATGCTGGAGCACCGTCTGGGTTTGCGTCCCTGCTCTCAATGGTCAGCTTGGACAAACCATTTCTTTCTCATCTGTGAAAATACAGGCAACCACAGTGTACCTCCCCATTAAAAAGGTTTTTTTCTTGAGGTTTATTTATTGGGGCTGGTGCTGTGGCACAGCAGGTTAAGCCATAGCCTGCAGTTCTGGCATCCCATATGGGCACTGGTTTGAGTCCTGGCTGCTCCGCTTTTGATCCAGTTCCCTGCTAATGCACCTGGGAAAGCAGCGGAGAATGACCCAAGTGCTTGGGCCCCTGCATCCACGTGGGAGACTCAGAAGAAGCTCCTGGCTCCTGGCTTTGGCCTGGCCCAGCCCTGGCCATTGTGGCCATTTAGGAAGTGAACCAGTGGATAGAAGACCTCTCTCTCTCTCTCTCTCTCTCTCTAACTGCTTTCAAATAAATGAAAAAATCTTTAAAGTATATGTTATAACTATGAATGGATTTAAAATATTTTTGCACCAAAGATAAGCTTATCTTTTAATTCCATTTTCCACAGACTTTCTGAAGTCCTCTCACAGTTGCAAGTTTTCCATCCATTGATTAACTGATTGAAGTATTCCTTTAACACACATTTTTGAATACCTATTATTTTGTACCAATTGTCCTAGAAGCAGAGAATGCAAACACATATAAAAGTCTCTATCCCCAAGTTGTTAAAAATATATCTAGCTATGGAATTCTATAAGCATATGACAATGACGCTGATAGAGGGTTGCCTAAAGTACCATTGGAGGATGGAAAGGGAAGTGGGTCATTGCACCTGGGAGTAAGGATGGAGCAAGAGCCATTCAAATTATTCTTAAAAAGGTCATATTGAAACTGGGCCTTGACCCGGGAAGGCAGGTCAAGGAGGATGGCCCACGTGCTTGGGCCCTGCACCCGCATGGAGACCAGGAAAAGCTCCTGGCTTCAGATCGGCGCAGCGCCGGCCGTAGCAACCATTTGGGGGGTGAACCAACGGAAGAAAGACCTTTCTCTCTGTCTGTCTCTCTCAAAAAAAAAAAAAAAAGAAAGAAAGAAAGAAAAAGAAAAAAAACTGGGCCTTGAAGGATAGATGGGTGTTCACTAGGCAGAGGGGTTGGGGAGAGTGTCCAGAGAACAAAATATGAAACAATGTGTACATAGTCACAAGAGTTGGATGTGTTTGGAGAACTTTCTGCAGCATCATGACTGTAGCATGGCCATGGACTTGGCTGGAGGCAGAGTTGGGGGAGCATGCTTTAGAAACATATTACAGGGTGAGCTTTCATAAGGCCCTATATGGCAATTTGAGGACTTTAAGCTAAACACTGCAGGTAAAGAGAACCGAATGGGTTCTGGGAAGAACAATGTGACTATTTTCCCAGAATTAATTTTTTCCAATTTGCTGAGCATATGTCAAGTAAGCATAACCTAGTTATTCTGTCTCTTTAGAAAAATGACTTATGGAAGGGAAAATCCAAAATTCAATAGGAAACCTGCTAGATTACCTGACCTCTGACCAAGAACAGAACACGTCCCGTTACAATAAACGCAATTAGTAAGACTCCTTGCTACAAAGCTATCTCTGTAGGCAGATGGCTCAGAAACACCATGTTCTTGTTATCTAGTCACGATAACTTATGTACAGTGGATAACCCGGTACAATAAATTCCATCTTTGCATCCTGTGCATGCAACAGTCCCTTTCTATAAGGAGAAGACCTGCTGCTGCATTACGCACAGGCAGAGGCGGCTCTGAGTTGAACTGTAGCTGAACTCCATTTTGTGTGTCTCTCCAACTATCAATCCCCAACTATTCCTTGACTCCCTTTACTACGTCCCCCATAAATATTCCAACCTCTTTGTCCAGAGAAGCTCACTGAGACTCCCAAAACACTCACCCAGCTTCCCAAACAAAACGCTCTAACCCCACAAATCTGGAGCTCCCAAAAGGAACCCTTGTTGATTTCCAAATAAGGTGGACTTTTGGCATCTACAGATTCAACAACTGCCATTCCAACTCTTTGTTAGTGACCCTCAGAGTCATCTCTATTTTTGGTGGGACATGAACTTTAAGCAGGGCACAAGTTTCTTACTAAACGAAGTCCAACCAACTGCCACCATTCACATCTCCAGGTAGCTTTGTTGTTGTCACTTACAACACATTCTTTCAAGAAGTTCCATTTTACTGCATGTGAGGGGGATGTTATGTTCAAGAGGTATTAACCAACTGCAAATTCAAGATCCCATGGTTAATACCATAGGAAATGAAAGATTGGTCCTCAACACTTGCTGATACTGAGCAAGGATAGGGTCCTTACAAGAGTGTGTATGTGTGTTGTGTAGTTTTTTAAAACTTTATTTTTGAAAAAAAATTACAGAAAAATGGCAAGAATATTATAATGAACTTTTACTTAGATTTATTTATTAATGTAAGATAATCACAAGTCAGAGTGATTGATGAGACAAGGTATTGGACCAGAAGGTAGAACTAGCTGTTCTAACAGACTCCCAAATCTTTCTCTCCATGTATACATATTGTTATATATTATTATTTACAAAAAACAGTTTGAGGCTAACTTGCAGACACCATGACCCTTTACCTCTAAATATTTCAGTATGCAATGGCATTCTCTTACAAAACCACAGGGCAATTATCCAATTCCGGAAATTGAACATTGATACAGCACCATTAGCTGGTATATAGTCCATATTCAAATTTTGCTGATTGTTTTAATACTGTCCTTTAGAAGAATTAAAAAAAAGTTATCCATGTTCCAGCCTAGGATCAAGCACTGCATTCAATTTTCATGTCTTTAGTTCCCTTTAATCTGTCTTTGTTTTTCCTGATATTGACTCATTTTGAATAGTCATATCATTTCATATAATCATATCATTTCATAGAAGGTTTTTTCATTTGGATCTTGTCTGATGTTTCCTCATGACTGGATTCAGGTTATGCGTTTTGGGCCAGAACTTCATTTGATTTAAAATTTTTACTCTTACTAATTAAGAGCAAATGTAATTTTTCCAATAGTGTAGTCATTATCAAAAAAATTATCCAGCAACTAAATAGCAGAATGAGTTCCCAGGAGACTCATGTTAGAGGGATTTTTATCTGTACAGCCTTAGTAATACAGCTCAAAATCACTTGCCACGGAGCTGATGTGGAGGAGAAGTCCCGTACAGCAAACAGCCCTCCTGCTGGTTCTGTCCTTGATATTCTGGCATTTTCCTTTCGCCTCACCACCCTGCTGTCTCTCAGTAAAGCATCTGAAAGCCAGTGGTGGAGGAAGTGTGGAGACATGGAATGACATTGACCAGTGAAGAGCTGGCAGTATCTTATGTTACTAAATCTTCATTACTTTTCCTAAATATACCACAAAACATAATAAATAATTCACATGAAACTGCACTTAGCAAAACATGAAAAGTTCATTTTGTGACACAGTGCTATTGACTTGGATCATTGTTAATTCTCAATGATTCATTAGATGGATATGGATGGTCCTACTCACTGACGCTGGTAAGAATTCAAGAGCTGTCACTGATTCCAGTGTGGAGTGCACAGCCTCCTAACATGAGCTGTGGACACAAAATAGGCTCAGGTGTGTTTCCCTCCTTCCCTCCGTTCTACAATCTGCTATGGCGGAAGAAACATTTCTTCAACATGTCAGACTCTGTGCCAAATATGGGGATTTGGGGAGTTAAAAGACCTGGTCCTTGGCTTCAAAGAGCTCTTTTCAGAACCTGAATTTTGAACTCAAAAACCACCACTCAAATTTTCCTCTTGCTTAATGGCATCACTTCACATTTTGCCCCAGTTTAGGTGGTAATTAGATTTTACCATGGCAATTTGTGAGTCCTGCTTCAGCGCCCTGGCCCAGTGTTGCTGATATCATGTATACGTTTGTCTCTAAACCTCCTCAGGAGCCAGGAAGCCTCTTTCAGCCTTGGTACATGCCATTACTGTGTCTTCAACTTGCTACCAACCATTTTTAAAAATATTTATTTATTTATTTATTCGAAAGTCAGAGTTACACGGAGAGAGGAGAGGCGAGAGAGAGAGAGAGAGAGAGAGAGAGAGGTCTTCCATCCGCTGGTTCACTCGCCAGATGGCCGCAATGGCCAGAGCTGCACTGATCCGAAGCCAGGAGCCAGGAGCTTCTTCCAGGTGCCGACCCTGCTACCAACCTTTACAGCATGCATTCTTCCAACTGTACAGATGTACAGAGTGTCATTTATGCCTTGGATCGTGTCACGTAGATCTGTCAGTTCACTAAAGTCCCATTGTATGAACATGGCTTAATAGAAATAGCAGTGGACTTTGATTCGGGTGATGTAGGTTCCTGGCTGTGGCAGAAATGGGCCAATGTTATTATCCACATTTGTGTTCTCCCCTTTTTGAGCACACAGGTAAGCTTTATTTTGCAAGCTCTCTAGTGGTTAGAGAAGGCCATGGTGCTGACTTCCAGCCGGGAGAGTGTGAACAGAAATGATGTATCTATCACTGCTAGGCCCACCTCCCAGAAACCTGTCTCATGTGTTCTGTCAAACTGTTTCCCTGCCTAATGATGGTGGAGCCAGGGTGCCAGGCATCTGGGTGTCTGGATCACAATGGGAGTTCTCACTTTCCCCACTGGGTGGAGATCTCCATGATGGATTATTCCAGAAGCAGTCAATGTTTATGTGTTAAGTGGCTGAGATTTTGGTGTCTGTTAGACTAGCTAGTGTTCCCTTAATGAACACCCTGTCACTCCAATAAGTTTGACTTCTTAAGTCTATCTACCCTTAGGTGAATCACTTAACCTTTCAGCATCTCTAAAACCTTCTCTGTCAAAGGGGATAATAAGAGGGGCAGTCTTGGTCCCATTTTAGGGATTAAATGAGGTAGTATTTGTAAAAAGGCTTTGTCAATTATTATACAAACAGAAGGTAGTATGATTACAGTTGGATCCTGCTCCTCATAGGAAACTAATTCAATGTTTTCCATTCAGATCCACCTCTGTTCCTTCTTAAGTACTATTTCCTGACAGATGCATAGCAGGGACTGGCTCTGGAGCCCTGGGAATGCTGAGGGCATAGAAAACAGGCAAGGAGGCCGGCGCCGTGGCTCAACAGGCTAATCCTCCGCCTTGCAGCGCTGGCACACCAGGTTCTAGTCCCAGTTGGGGTGCCGGATTCTGTCGTGGTTGCCCCTCTTCCAGGCCAGCTCTCTGCTGTGACCTGGGAGTGCAGTGGAGGATGGCCCAAGTGCTTGGGCCCTGCACCCCATGGGAGACCAGGAGAAGCACCGGCCCCCTGCCATCAGATCAGCGCGGTGCGTGGCCGCAGCGCGCCGGCTGCGGTGGCCATTGGAGGGTGAACCAACGGCAAAGGAAGACCCCTCTCTCTCTCTCTCTCTCTCTCTCTCACTGTCCACTCTGCCTGTCAAAAAAAAAAATTTAAAAATTAAAAAAAAAAGAAAACAAGCGAGGAACATTCAGACTTGCTGACTCGCTCTGACTTGCCAGTTTCAGGACTATGCCTGCCTCAGTCAGGCCCTGAGCATTTCCTTACAGTCTTAGGTGATGTCCCAGAACTTGACCTCTTGACCAACTGATTGCTATGATGATCCAGGGCCCAGTTGTAGATATTGGAACTGTGAGTCCTCTAAGCTTTTCTCGGGTCCTTAACTGTCTCAGGATAATAGCAAGTGTAATACTGAGTGCTTACCATATGCTATGCTATCATTGCATACATTTCCCCAGGTCATCTTCACAACCGCCTAAGGAAGGGGTGCTTTGTCATTCCCATTTTGCAGATGATAAAACTGATGTTGAAGAAATTTCTGAGTCACTCAATAGAGATGGATTCAAGTTCATACCTCTAAAGGATCCATGCTCTTAACCTGTGTGTCTGATTGTTAACTCTGCTTCTTAGCCCAGCATTGCCCATTCCCTTCTAAGAGTCTCACTGCTGTGAAAGCCAGATCTGCTTGTAGGAGAAAAACATTTCACTTTAAAAAAAAAAAAGACTTAATTGTTTATTTGAAAAGCAGAGTGATGGGGGTAGGGGGAGAGGGAGGATGAATGAATCTTCCACCCACTAGTCCCCCCCCCCCAGGTTTCACTTTTTATAGAGGCTGGCAATCATATTTTTGGATGCTTCCAATAGACGTTAATATTCCTGTTCCCCTTTCTCCAGATTTCTTATTTATCCATCGTACTCAGTGCATATTAATCTGCCTGCCCTAGTAATATGAATTCAGGAAGAACACTCCAAAGGAAGTTGGACATGGATGTTGTTGCGTTAGTGTTCAGGGTGTGAGAGCAGGTGCAGGGGTGGGGGCTCTGTCCTGCTTGCATAGACCTGGCTGACTCCAGTAGGCTCTCTGTGGGACCACAGAGCTTAATCCATGGCAGGGTGCTGGTGAGCACAGGACATGGTGCAGCTGCCTGGAACATTTCCCACTCGATCAATGAAAATTGCCAGAAAGAGAAAAGATAAAATCATATTGTTTGACTTCATATCTCACACGGACTTCAGATTCCAGATTGTCTGGTTAATCTGAGCTAAACCAGTAGCCCATGAGATCTTTCTATACTAATTCCAGCTTTTTACCTATCACATATGGAAGCTGACGAATTTGGTCGCCAAGCAAGTGTGTCCTATTTTATTAAGGCACGGCAGTACATGACAATTGGTTGTTACGAAATGTAGGAAGCCAAGAGTAAACTAGCTCTTAGTTGGGCTCTTAAAATTTCATGACATCCAAGTCCCTCTGAAATTTGGAAAGGTCCATCTTGAGAAGAGCTCCTTCCCAGAGGATAATCTCACTGAATTCATCCCTGAAGTCAAAAGGAAGGTAGTATTTGGTCGACTAACATTTCATGGACCTCTCCTCTAATTCCCCAGCCACTCTGCATTCTGGGCCTTCTTAGCTCCATCTTAGACATGAGGCAGCTTACATGAAGCAGACCTAATTAATCTGCCCAAGACGCACAGCTAGCAAGTGGCAGATCCAGGGTTTGAAGGCAGAGAGTGTTGGTCCCACAGCCCATACCCAAAGGTGTCTCCATTTGGAACACATCTGTTTCTTAAATAAGGAATTGCTACAATCTAAACGTCCATAGGCAGTTGCCGTGAAGGGAGTATGGAACAAGAAAGAGAAGGCTGACTTTGTTGGAGCCCTTGGGGTCAGCTGTGAGCCCCCGCCCCCGCCTTCTTTGTTTGTGTGTTCCCCCAAAGGAACCTCTGCTGATGCCAGAGGCCTCTTCCCTGTGGAGCTAAAGGAGGAGCAAGCAGGGGGAGATCTTGGTGAATACTGGGAAGACAGAGCCAATGAGACCCATGCACTTCCAATTAGCCAGCATGCCTTCCATGGCCAGCTCAGTGTCCCGCTCCCACTCCGAGAGTTTCAGCCTTGGCAAACGCCTGTGAGATTTCATGCTCCTTTCCCCCATGTAATAAAAAAGTCATTTTTGCCTCAAGCCAGGGAAAACACTGGCATTTTTAAACCTTAAAATGTTTGGGTGAAGCTTTTTTCTTTTTCTTTTTTTAATATTAGATTTATTGTTGCTGTTGTTTGGAAACCTTGTAGACATTCGTAGTTTTTAGTTCCATTTTCTGGAAACTTCCGTGGAGAAGAGGGTTAAAAAGCAGAGGAGTGAAATTGGTTTTTAAAACTCCAAGTCTGATGGGCGGGTAAAGGATTTTATAAACTGTGCCTACTGGGTTTCAAATGGCATTCTGTCTAGTCTGCACTGGATAGAGAGCTGAGGACAGGAGAGAGTGCCATCCCCAGTGGTACGTGGCTTCCTGTTTGGGTTCTTCACTTTCCAAAAATCATGGAACAAGGGAAGCAAAAAGCTTGCTTTCAGCCATTTGGAAAAACTAGAGTGAGATGTGTAAACATAAGGTGTACAAGTTAATGCTTTGAGTTATGCATACATGGGAAACTAATCACCACAATCAAACTAATTAACATGTTCACAGTTTAAAGTAGAGTACGATGTCCCCCGTTCTGTGTTCACTGAGCAGCCTGGGGAGGTTTGCCCTGTACATGTCTTCCTTTGCTTACTAATTTTCCCTAAAAGGAAAGCAGGAAATAAAGGCCCAACCCTCCATAATCTTTACCATTGGGGAAGAGCAGAGTGAAGCACAGACTTCACCAAGCCTGCAGATGCTCAACGTGGTGGTCAGACCTCACCCCCTGCCCGGGCTCCATATTCTAAAGGGGCTTTGCCTGTGGCCCCTGTTACTCTCTTGCCATCCTGGGCCTGCACCCAAATGTGTTTCCCTCGGGTTTTTGTTGAACAGATGACCGTGAGGCACAGCCACAGCCTCCTTTCTGCTTCCCCTAAAGCGATGCTCTCTTTAAGAACTCCCCCACCTCGTCCCTCCTAAAACCACGCCCTCAGGCCAGTCTAACTAGACTCCTCCCATGTTTCTCTCTTGCTTCATTTTTCTTTCTTTTTAAAAAATATTTATTTATTTGAAAGTGAGAACTACAGAGAGAGAGGTAGAGACAGAGTGAGAGAAACAGAGAGAGGGGGGGAAGGAGAGAGAGAGAGAATCTTCCATCCACTGGTTCACTCCCCAGATGGCCGCAACAGCCATGACTGGGCCAGGCTGAAGCCAGGAGCCAGGAGCTTCTTCCAGGTCTCCCACATAGATGCAGGGGCCCAAGGACTTGAACCATCTTCCTGCTGCTTTCCCAGGCCATTAGCAGGGAGCTGGGTCAGAAGTGGAGCAGCCAGCACTCAAACTGGTGCCCATGTGGGATGCCAGCATCGCAGGCAGTGGCTTTACCTGCTGCGCCACAGTGCCAGCACCCTCTCCATTTTTTCATGATAGGAAATACGCCATTGTCCCCTTTCCTTTTTGTGACTTGAACAGCTCAGAAGACATTTACAGGGGAGTCAGGCTCTCCCATTTCCTGTCCATATTCCCAGATCCTACAGACTTCGTTCGTAGAAGGCACCTGCCTCATCTCCCAAATCTTCCATCTTTGTGACTTGAGTGAAGGGAGTGAGTTGTTTAATTGGACAGCAGAATACCTTGTGCACCCAGCAGATGAGAAAAGCGGCAGTCCTGCTCTTGCAGGGGCTCTCCGGGAAGGGGCTTCCTTCTGACACCTCACACTCGAGTCCCAGTCCCGGAGAGAACAGCTGGGAGCAGGGGCAGAACTTTCCATCATCACCGTGACAGCTCACCCGCCACTGCCATCACTTCTGCCACTTTCCATATCACTCCCACGACTCCACCTACTGCACGCTCACCCTTGGGGGTGCTCGTGAGCACCCCCAACTCTTAGAGTCCGGTACCTGAGCACTTTGTAAACCTCTTGCCTATGCGCGCAGCTTAATAGGCATGTTCTGGCTGCAGCAGATCTGCATTCTTGGCAATCCTCCACAAGTTTACATGAGCCAGACAAGTGACTTTTAGCTAAGGGCAGGTCACTTATAGCCCTAGTTCCCAAACAACTCTCTCTCCACATTCTCCTTTGATTTAGGGGTAGGCTAGAAAGAAAATAATTATCTTAAATCTCATTTTACATGTCACAATATGAAGATTTATCCCAGACACAAGTATGCATTCTTAATTATAATCACAGCATTGATCTAAGCAAGTATAAGATATATGGCTCTGAGTGGCTGGTGGTTTCGCATTACCATTTTCGTGCAATTAACATCTACCACTAAAGCACCGTCTTACGCATAAGACAAAATGAAAAAGAAGCTCGAAATGTTATATCCTGACCAGGAAATGTTGTTACGATTGCATTTTAAAGATGAGGAGTTAAGGTTTTCATTTTTAATTACATTACCAAGTGATTCTTCTTGAGGGAACCTAATTGCCAAGAATAAAAATGACTTCGCAAGTTTATGGTGAGGGACTAGTAATCCTTTTTGGGAAGCAAACAAGCAAATTAGAATTCAGCCACGTTCAGTGGTAAAGTTGAACAGTTCCATCGGGCTGGAACTCTTGTGAAAAAAGCTTTGATAGCAGAACATTATGCTCGATAATGCGATCGTTCCTGAAGCAGTTCCTATAGCACCCAGCGATTCGAGAACCATCTGGAGGATGAGACTCTGTGGTTTCAAGGCTGCCGCTCTGCCCATTCTCAGTCCACCTTCTTTCCAGAGAGCCCCCTCCTCTGCAGGGCTGCACCCTGGGTTTGCAAATTCACCCTTCCTCTGCTCCAATTGGAAACCATGATTCTCTCCCTCCAGGCCACTCAGCTAGCTGTTCTCAGAAAGCAGCTGATTAAACAGAGTCACACTCCACTGTTGCTGACTGAAAACACTTAACACTCCCTGGGGTGTGTCTGCAGGGGAGAGTGCGAGCCTGGAAGGGTGGAATTTCAGGCACTGCCACAGGCTGCTAGGTACAGCATTTGCTATCTGCTTTGATGGCACTCACTTCACACTATTGTGATGTTAATAGAGCTGGTCTAAGAAGACTCCTAGAGCCTTTCTTCCAGGGATTTAAATGCTAAAGAACTAGGTCTTGCAGGCTTCTAGTTCCAAGAACAGTTGGCTCAGGATCACACCCATCTGCCCCTCCTTTGCCCTAGGACATGGCCTTAGCCACAAGGCTGCCCTGTGGAGATATAGAAATGTTCCTGGTGCTGATTCATTCCCAAGGAGTGGAATCCTGACTTCCCTAGCCACAGAGCTGGTCCTTACCATTTACTCAAGAAGCAGCCCTGAGGCCTTTGGTTGTTTTCCCCCTAAAGGAGGGTAGAGCAGGACTTCCCAGGGATGACTTCTTGTGAGGGTAACAGACCTTGCTCTGTTTCTGGCAGTCTTCTGTGTACTTTCCATATACACAGAATAAGTTCACAAAACGAAACAAGTGCAAAATAGTGAAATAATCGAACTTTTGGATGATGGGTTTTATAAGTTTGTAGCATTTATGCTGCTAAAGTTATTAAAGCTTAACTTGGCACTCACCCTTTGGATCATCCTGTATTTAGTCATTTCATCTTTAGGACAATCCCGCTGTGTGAGGATCCTGACATATCTTATTTCATGGATAGGAAGATAAAGGCACTATTGGGGGGGGGTGTTATATATTTAATGTTAGCCATCGCAAAGCACACCGGACACTGGAGTAAGGGAAAGGGTTTATTGGGGAACACCCTACAGACTGGAGTGAAGGGGCGGCGAAGGAAAAAGAGAGAAAGAGAGTATAAGAGAGATACAGAGAGGAGAGGAGCTGGCAAGGAGAGAAGATAGAGCAGAGAGAGGAGAGCAGAGCCAAGAGAGAAGAACCAAGAGCCAAGAGAGCGCAGGAGAGAAGGATCAAGAGAGGAGAACCAAGAGAGAAGAGTCAAGAGAGCTTGTGTTCTGGAACAGGTCCTTTTAAAACTTTGCCCGAGGGCGGGCAGGGAAGCTGGAGCAGCGAATCCCTTTAGGATGGGGGTGGAGCCTGGCTCAGGTAGCTGGGCCTTGAGGCCACCTGGCTAAAATTGCGCCAGTTTTCTAACAGGGTGGATTTTGAATGTTCCTAACACAGAGGAATGTGAGAGATGTTAATTGCTCTGATCTGATCATTACACACACATTCACCATTACACACATGTATTGAAATACCACATTGTACCCAATAAATATGTATAAGTATTATGTGTCAATTAAAAATAATTTAAATATGAGCAAAAACCACCCCTATAAGTGATAAACACAGGGCTGCTGAGGGTACCCTCTGTTGCTCACTTTCCAGTGTCACGTAACTAATAAGGGCAAAGCTGGGAATGTGAACCCAGGCAGTGCTATTGCAGTGTCGGTGCTCTTAACCAGCTTGCCAGCCTGCCTCTGGGCAGCCAGTAGGAGACAACAGAGAGGCCGCCACACCTGGAGAGCAGTCGACTCAGTCACTAGTCAAATGCTCCGCGGTCCCACCAGCCTGAAATCGCCATACTTCAGTTTCAGCCTTCAGCACGATGCACGTTCCCACATGTCAGGGCCACGTTAGGGTCAAAACCATGAATCCGGAGGGTAAGAGAGAAAGACTTTGCTTATTGGGTACAAAAATACGGTTAGCCCAGACCAGTAAGTTCTGGTGTTCTCTAGCACAGTAGGATGACTACAGTTAACCATAATTTATTGTCTATTTCAAGATACCCAGAAAAAAGGATTTTGAATGTTCCCAATATAATGATAAATATTTGATGTGCTGGAGATGCTAATTGCCCCAATTTGATCATTACACACAGATTCATTATTATATACATATATTGAAATAGCACGTTGTACCTGATAAATATGTACAGAAAACTTGAGCAAAAAAGCCCCCTAGAAGCCATTGCTAAGGGTACCTCGTGTCCTCCATTCTTGAATCCCCTGCACGTTTATATACCATCCCATTGCACTTGTTGAATTAAATTAGACAGAGTTCCCCGCTCCTTTGGCATTCCATGGCAGTTTGGGTGGATCCCCTTGTGTTGCCTGCCACATTAATTCCCGTGTATTGGATGGCCCTGGCAAAGCTGTGGTGCCCTCCTACATCCTCCTACATCCTCCTACATTCTCCCTGTCCACCTCATGGAAACTTCCTCCAGAACCCCCCACCCCACCCGTGCCCCAGCCCAGACAGCTATAGTGAGGGCCTAGTACTATCTGCATAATGACCCCCAAGCACAGTGCTCCATTATGGGGACCAGTCCTGTCTAGGCCAAAAGTAGAGACCTGAAGCTCTTTGATTCCTCTAGTCAGGCAGCTAGTCGACCTCCTCTGGCTCATTCCAGGGGCTTCATTTATCCTCCCCTGACCACTTGTGTCTCCTTTTCCAGACTGACTGGCCTTCAGCTACCCTTGGCTGGGGGCTCTTGTCTACCCACGTTATTTTCTTGGCAATCTCAGCCCTGTGATTCTGGCAAGTGGGAGGCATTAGCATCTCGGATTCCGGGGGTTCTGTCTGCCTTTCCTGACCCACAAACAGGAGGCCTACTTGGAGACCTAACTTTATGGTGCTGCTCCCTGCGTTTGACCTGGTCCCCTTAGCCAAGGCTCGATCAATGATACTTTATTTCTTGCTGGCATTTCTGAAAACTGAGAGGTTCCTTGGGGATTTCTGAGCCTTGAGTTGATTAGCAGTTAATGATGTGTGTTTTGATGAGAAAATAAAAGATTTTGTTTATCCACTTGAGAGGAGGAAAATTAGAAGTAAAAAGGAGAGAAGGAAAAACACAGATTCTCAGCTTTTCAATGGGGTTTTAAGTGGTTTGGGTCTGCTGAGTTCCCAGCCATTGCTGGAAAAATCTCTGGGTGTTGATTTTATGTATCAACTCTCAGAAATGTCATGAGACGTACAGAAGGGCCAGGAGAGCTGTTGGACAAATCATTTTCCTACTCAGAGAATGTGTGGATCTGACCAGGACATGAATTTATCCTGCCTGAAGCTGAGGGAAGAGAGGCACCCACAGGAATCAGAGGCTGTTTGCAACAGAGTGTCTCCAGGCCAGAGCTGTGGCTCAGAAAGGATGTTTTCCAGACTTGCTCTTGGTCTACCACCAGTGAAGCCATGGGGAACGTAGGCTCCAAACCGGCATGAGATGGCAAGGAATAGGCTTTGGAGCCAAACCCACCTGCGTTTCAAGTTCACTGTTATTTCAGGCTTCCCCACCCCTCTGAACCTCACTTCTCATCCATACAATTGGCCAGCAGGATTTCCATGAAGATGAGACGTTTCAGGAAGCGAAATCACTGCCACAAATATTACTTACCCTCTTCCACCATGTTCCTCTTTCCCCTGTAGAAAAGTCCACACTCTTCAGTCTCCAGCAGTCATGGTTTTCAATTGGTAACATCCAACACAAATAGACCAAGGTGGTTAGTGTCTTCTGGGGCCTCGAGTTTTTTGCAAGACAACATGTCAGGGAGATAATTCATAAGCCTCACTTTCAGGCATCCCTTCATCAAATTAACAAAGTGTCTTTTATAAAGTGCTGATATAGTAGTTTGGCAAATGGTTAGGGCGAGTGAAGACGGTTGGAGCTAAGCAGTCAAAGCCTTGCTTTCCAAATGGGCCCTTAGAAACAGTGTTCTTTGATCATAGTCCTACTTACAGAGGCCAGTTCGGCCAGTCATCTCACAAATGAATATTTTTATTTAAAAATTATTTATTAGAAAAAAAAATTATTTATTAGGGTTTTTTTTTTTTGAGAGGCAAAAAGACAGAAAGACAGATTGTTGATCCACTGGTTCACCCGCCAAATGCCTGCCAAAACTGGGACTGGGCCAGGCTGAAGCCAGGAGCAGGAACTCCATCTGGGTCTCCCACCTAGGTGACAAGGACCCAGGTACTTGAGCTATCAACACTGCCTCCCAGAATGCATACTAGCAGGGAGCTGGAATCTGGAATTGGAACTGAATGCCAGACACAGGCACTCGTCCTGGGTGTGGTTCTTTAAAAGCTGCCTGAAAAGCGTGGTCTACTGCAGGACACACAAGTTCGTGGGTGAATATTTGAGAAGTGGGTAATCACCCTCAAGCTATTTATTGTTTTAAGGATAAAAATAATAACTTTACAGTGGAGCAACCCAGCAGATATACCTTAAGCAAGTGATCAAGGTTCACATCACTAGTAATCAGACATGTGAACATGTACCCTATGACGATGCCCTGAGAAGCACATTATCACTTCTATGATATTTTTTCCCCAAATGCATAACCTGAATGGAAGTTTGAAAGAACATTGAACAAATCGAAATTGGGGGCCATCCTACAAGAAGACTTGCTAGTATTCCTGTCACAGATCCTGGAACAGAGAACAACATTAGCAGAAAAACTGGTGAAATCCAAATAAGGTCTCTGGCTTGGTTGATAGTACTGAGCTCATGTTAATTTTCTGATTTTGAAATTGTGTTACTGTTGTATAAGATAATAACATTAGGAAAATTTCAGTGAAAGATACACATGGATTTTCTGTACAATTTTGAAAATTTTCCATAAGTCTAAACTTATTTCAAAATAAAAAGTTAACAAAAAAAGCTTCCTGAAGATAACACAACACAATGGGACACAACACAACAGCCAGCAGCCAGCGTAGTCTTGCTCTCCTTGGAACCTGGAGCCTCCAGCCTCCATTCCCCAGCTGAGTTGCATAATTATCTCCTTTCACATTCGGTGTTTAATTCCGACAAGTTGTGACTTGTGCAGCTCAGCTTATTCCCGTGGGTAGCCTAGGAAAATAATATTTCATGTTTCAAGACTAAAATGATAAAATTGAGAAGAGTCTCTCCAACTTGGATTCACAAGCTTAATTGTGAGAAACGTCTGTGAACAGGGAAATACCAATGATGGAAAAAGACATTTTTTAAAAAAAAGCTGGAAGAGAGAATTCAAGGCAAGAGGGCTGCCAATTATTTGATTTTTTTTTTCTTAAGAGCTGTGTCCTGCTTTTGAGTCAGAATCCAATTGTTTCAAGTCTTCATTAATCAGTGACACCATTCATCAAAAGGATACATTGGCATAATGAGCTCTCATAAATACAGCGTTTGTGGTCTTTCTTGGAATATTAGAGCGAGGAATGGGGCAGTGTGTGGAAAGAGTGAAATCACGCATGGTACCCCATCTATTTAGTCTGAAATATCCCTACGTATGCCACAGCGAATTAATATCTTTCTGTTCGCTCGCTCCCCCCATCTCTGTCCCTCCCATTCTCCCTCCCTTTCTTCTCTCCCTCTTTCGTGTGTGTGTATCCATATACATATAAATAATATATATATAAATAAATTGAATGAATCTACGGCATCCTTCCCATCCCTTAATTGAGGCAGTTGGGGTCAATTTATGATTGTTAACGGAAAGAAACCAAATCATTTGTCACAGAGCTTAATTTTGCCTGCACTGCCTGCTTTCCTGCTGTTATTTGCACTTAGGGTGGATGCTACAAGCAGTTGCCACAGCCTCTTCACAGGACAACAAATCCAAGCTGCAATCCGAACCAAAGCGCCTGGGACTGTGGATCAGCTGGGATTCAACAGCTGTCTTTGCAGCCTTGGTTGCCTCTCAGGTTGATTGAAATGAACGGAGCTATTTTTGAACGAAAGTTCATGCCTTCATCTCCAAGCTCTGTCTGTGGTCTCACATGAGTGGGCATTTGGGGTTATTCCTGAGAAAATCAGGAGGCCTTGAGTCTTTTTCTTCTGCTACCACCTCAGAACTCACAGACTTGCTCTACGTTCCTCAAACGGCAGCTCCTGGGCTCGCAGGCACTGTGTGTTAAGGTGCGGGTAGACCGCGACCACACTGGAAATTGCAGTCATTGCCGGGAGGTAGGAGAATGGGCTGCCATTGGATTATGCACTGTGGGCAACGATAGCTCCTCAGAATCCCATGATTTCAGCATTCCCTCCAGCTGTGGACTGCAGCGCTGCCTGTGGCTCAACGCAGACTGTGCCGTGTGCTGTGAGTGTGTATGTCCTGGGTTTCTGTGTGAGCATGCGGGCGAATGTTACTCTGCGCGAGAGGACAGAGCCTAGGAGGAAAAAATGGGTGAGGGCTGTCAGGCATCCCTCTGCTGTGACACAGCAGTATCATCTGAAGCCATTGCCTTTGTGGACTTCTGCATTCATCAGAGATTCCAGGTCTGGCTGGACATCGGAGTCACCTGGAGAAGATTTAAAAACTCCATGTTCCAGGGCTGCTCCATCCTAGTCCTACTGAATCAGAATGTCTACTGGAAAGGCCAGTGATAAGCCTTTCCCAAAAGCCCAAAAGATGGTTCACGACTAAGATCCTGGTTTGGAAACCACTGATCTTGAGCACTATTACCCAGTCACTACTCCGTGACTTTATGAGATACCACGAACAAGTAATAGGAATAATAACATTTATCACTTACTGTGTGCACAGTGCTAAGAACTTCACATGCATGATCTTATTTAATCCTCACAGTAGCCCTATGGAAAGGTACTATTATTATCTCCATTGTGAAAATAAGGAAACTGAAGCTCAGAGAAATGATGCAATTTGCCCACGATTTGAAAGCTAATCA
This sequence comes from Sylvilagus floridanus, assembly GCA_949820135.1. Taxonomy (NCBI): domain Eukaryota; kingdom Metazoa; phylum Chordata; class Mammalia; order Lagomorpha; family Leporidae; genus Sylvilagus; species Sylvilagus floridanus. Next base: position 126,461,365 of record OX463223.1, read on the forward strand.
GTGGGCCGGCACCGTGGCTCACTTGGCTAATCCTCCACCTGCAGTGCTGGCACCCCGGGTTCTAGTCCCAGTTGCGGCACTGGGTTCTAGTCCTGGTTGCTCCTCTTCCAGTCCAGCTCTTTGCTGTGGCCTGGGAGGGCAGTGGAGGATGGCCCAAGTGCTTGGGCCCCGCACCCACATGGGAGACCAGGAGGAGGCACCTGGCTCCTGGCTTCAGATGGGCACAGTGCCGGCTGTAGCAGCCATTTGGGGAGTAAACCAATGGAAGCAAGACCTTTCTCTCTGTCTCTCTCTCACTGTCTCTCTCTCACTGTCTATATCTCTACCTGTCAAATAAAATAAAAGAAAGAAAGAAAGAGAAAATAAGTTAATCAGTGGTAGAACCAGGATTCACACACAGATGATCTGACTTCGGAGTCTAGGTTTGTAATTCAGCATAGTGCTTTGGGATGTTGGTATTCTCTTGATTTTGGTCCCAGGGAACAGTGAGTGAAGGAGGGAAGTAACTGTATCAGCCAAGAAGGAAGCACAGTGTGTTCATGCCTGTGTGTGCTTGCACATGTGAGTCTCAGCCATGTGGGAGAGCAAATGCAGAACTGAACAAAGAGTAGATGACTGAGCCTGAGGGAAGAAGAGCATGATAGGGTATGAAAACAACAAGGGCTTTTGAAGCCAGAGACTTCAGTGAGAGTCCCAGCTCTGCCACCTGCTACCTGTATGAGCACTCAGGGCCTCGACTTCCTCGTCTCAATAAATAAAACTGATGATACATACATAGAAGGTTTGAAATTATAGATAGTATTATACATTGGCTCTGTATAGAACAGCTCCTCAAGTATGGCCATCACCATGAGATGTTAGGAAGTGCAAAGAAAAAAGGCAGTCATTCTCAGAGGACTGACTTCTTGACCCCAAATGGAAAGCTTTGATAAGAAATAATCTTACTGGGTGGGGCTGGTGCTGTGGTGTAGCAGGTAAAGCTGCCACCTGTGATGTCAGCATCCCATATGAGCACCAGTTCAAGTCCCAGAAGCTCCACTTCCAATTCAGCTCCCTGCTAATGGCCTGGGAAAAGTAGCGGAAGATGGCCCAAGTGTTTGGGCCCCTGCACCCACGTGGGAGACTTAGATGAAGCTCCTAGTTGCGGCTTGGCTCAGCCTTGCCCATTGTGGCCACTTGGGGAGTGAACCAGTGGATGGAAGATCCCTGTCCCTCTCCCTTACCCTCTGATTTTCAAATAAATAAGGAAATCCTTAAAACATCTAACACAAAAAAATTAATTAGACTAAAGATGTAATTGAAAGTGGCTAGACATTCTGGCCTCAGAATAAGCCCTTAAGGCATTCAGATAAGCCCATGAGAGCATTTCAGGCATGGAAAGCCAAGATACTGTGGCAAAAAAATGACCTAAATGAAAGATCTCTGGGAATGAGGTCCTGGTGGAAAGAAGGGGCCATCAAAGAAGGAGGTACCTTTCTCTGAAGGGAGGAGAGAACTTCTACTTTCATTATGGCCCTGTCTAAATAAGATCAGAGTTTGTGGACTCAACAGATTCCGTAGCCTTGGCAGCTCATGACAAGAGCCTCGGGTGATCACTGATGTCATAAATAAGAGTGTCAATTGCTAAATCAACAACAGGAGTCACTGTGCACTTACCCCCGTGTAGGATCTCTGTCCTTAATGTGTTGTACTATCAGAATTAACGGTAGAACTAGTCTTCAAACAGTACGTTACACTTTGTGTGTCTGTGTGGGTGCAAACTGTTGAAATCTTTACTTAGTATAGAGTTGATCTTCTGTATATAAAGATAATTAAAATAAATCTTAATTAAGAATTGGATGGGAGAGGGAATAGGAGGTGGGACAGGAATTGGGGTGGGAGGGTAGGCATGGGGGGAAGAACCGCTATAATCCAAAAGTTATATTTATGAAATTTATATTTATTAAATAAAAGCTTTCTATTGAAAAAAAAGTGGCTAGAAAAATTTAGAACAAAATTCCATTTAGAAAACTGCCTGGGAGGCATTACATCTTTAGATGTGAAAAAAGTTATTGAGAAGATGGTTGTTCTGTGATCCATGTGAAGAAATGCAGGAAGCCTGGGAGGGTGAATAAAAACCTGAAGAGTGCGTGTAGACGCTCTCAAGTAGCAAGACAGTCCCCTCTCAGCATCCTCTTCTCAAAGGTAGCCATGCGCTTCAGATAAGATGATGCTGGTTTGGAGCTGGAGGCCCCAATCAGGGGATCTCAGGGAAGAACGGATTGTTTCCTTAGATGCGGTTTGTGTACAGCCCTGGGTGTCCCATTGGCTGGACATGATCCTTGGAATTTTGTTGATGAGTTTGGACCCTGAACTTCCAAAATTGTGTCAGAAGATAGGAAGCCATTTAGATGTTGTTATGCAAAAGAAGAAAGGCACTACAGCCAAAGGCCGACTAAGAGTGGAAACAGTCCTCCTTTATCAGCAGAGGATAATGGTCCCAGGGAGAGTAATTAGATAACATAGAATGGATCCTTGGGAAGGAAAACTCCGGCTCTCAGGAACAGTGTCTGCCTGTCAGGACTTGTGAAATAGTGTTCCGAGAGGAGAGGCAGAAACTGTCATCAGTGAATCATGGAAAGTCAGGGGGAAATTGAACGCGATAAAACACTCCAGTCTCAAAGATGCATGTACAAGACTTAGCGTTCAGAAAGATTCTGAACTACAGCCACAAGAACAAATAAACCATTGCCACATTGAAAACATGGATAAGGTTCACAAGTATAATGTAGAATGAAAAAAGCTGCCACAAAGGTGATTGCACTTTTAGAAAGTTCCTAACGAGGTAAACATCAGGCATCCTAGTTCTATTTGGGATGGAGTAATTGGGAGCAGGTGCAAGGGAGACTTCAGAGGTTATGTGTATGTGTTCAGCTTGTAAATATTCAAATTATGTACTTGTAGTTGGTACCTGCTCTGTATATAGTTCAATACAATGTTAGAAAACATAAAGTCTTTGCCTGTGAGTATAGAGCAATTTATTTCCAGAGAAACAAACTCTAAATACCCCAACTGGCTGCAGAGTTTATTTCTAACTGCTGTGGCCATGATAATTTTATCTTTTCTTGAGATGAAAATTCTTCAACTTCATTTGCTGGACAGAGGAACCCTAATATGTCAGTTTGGCTCTTCTGAGAAGCATTTGCTAAGATGCGATTAGATGTGCAAAAAATTATCAGGAGAGATTCCTTTGAAGGATAAAGGAAAAGGGGAAGAGGCAGTGAGAACATTTGGGCCAAAAGGCAGGTCTGACACCTTTGAAAGGAGAGAGGGAAGGCTAGAGGATTGGATAGGAGAACTTTTGGAGCATAGCACAGGCAGATTTATGGGGAGTTCTTGGGCAAATAATGTCAGGGAAGGGCTAATGCACTGGAAAGAATGAGTACTATGGCAGTATCCCTGCCGTGCTCAGTCTCGGCTAGAGCAATCCAGAAGAAGGGTGACCTTGCTTACAAGTACAGTGAGTTCACAGGCGTGTGGCAATGCTGTAGTCAAATATACTTCCAGCAGGAGGTCCTCCTGAGAGATCTGGGCAGCCCACCACATCAAGGTATGCAGTGATGTTCATGAGGTGGGAGCTGCTACAGCTTCTTCCATTGAGAAATATCATCAGGCATGTTATGGGCATCAAGATCAACGTACTTAATAGTGAGAAAAGAAGGAGAAACAAAAGGCAGCAAATGTCACATGGAAGAGGTTGTTTCTAAATAGTGTTTTCCAAAGCTTGCTGGGAAACAAAGAGTGATTATTAAATGGATAAGAACAGATACTACACTTGATCTTAACCAAAAGGCCAAGTGTTAAGAGTGAATATTAAAAGGAAAAAAATGCCTCTTGTCACATTCTACTTCGGGTCATGATGCATAATAATGTGCCTATTGTGATCCTGTAGGTTTTTTGTTTCTTAGATTTTTTTTTTTAAGATTTATTTATTTGACAGAGTTCCACAGAGAGAGAAAGAGAGTCAGAGAGAGAGAGAGAGTCAGAGAGAGAGAGAGAGAGAGGTCTTCTGTCCGCTGGTTCACACCCCAACTGGCTACAATGACTGGAACTGCACCAATCTGGAGCCAGGAGCCTCTGCCAGGTCTCCCATGTGGGCACTGGGGCCCAAGGACTTGGGCCATCTTCCACTGCTTTCCCAGGCCATAGCAGAGAACTGGATGGGAAGTGGAGCAGCTGGGACTCAAACTGGCACCCATATGGGATGCCAGCACTGCAGACAGCAGCTTTACCCACTACGCCACAGTGCCAGCCCTGGTCCTGGAGTTTGACTCCTCTAATTTCAAGAATGATAATCTTGAGCCAGTGCTGGGGCATAGCAGGTAAAGCCATTGCCTGTGGTGCCAGCATACTATAGAGGTGCTTTTAGTTCCGGCTGCTCTACTTGCTATCTAGCTCTCTGCTATGGCCTGGGAAAGCAGTGGAAAATGGCCCAAGTCCTTGGGCCCCTGCACTCATGTGGGAGACCTGGAAGAAGCTCCTGGCTCCTGGCTTCAGATCAGCAAAGCTCCGGCTGTTGCGACCATCTGGGGAGTGAACCAGCGGATGGAAGACCTCTCTGTGTGTGTCTGTCTGTCTCTCTCTCTGCCTTTGCCTCTCTATAACTCTGCTTTTCAAATAAATAGAAAACTCTAAAAAAAAAAAAAAAAGGAATGGTAATCCTGTAGTCTGAATTTGGGACACCTTTCCCTGTAAAATTTGACTTAATTCTATCATACCTACAACCATCTATTCATAGAAATAAAATCCAGTAAGTAACCTTCCAAGAGACCCTAACATAGTCACAGAATTGGTGAATTCCTTCTGATACCTATTGACGTACTAACTATTCCTCCTGAAACCTACTACTACAAATTCCCACAATTTAAGGGAAAACAGAATTGTTCATCTTTCCACTCCTTAACAATAGGGAATAGCAATTTATGCAACATACATAGTTCTAAAATACAAGATGTGCTTCTGGTTCGGAAAACAAATAGAACCATTTCTCCCTGAGTTTTCCTGATAAGTACAGTGAGAAACCCTGTAACAAATGGACAAAGAAGAACCCAGAGATGGAAGGGGGAGTAGAAACTTTAATGCCCTTGACATGCATGGAAAACAGACAGCACACATTATACTTAAAGGGGGAAAATTGAATTAAGATTAAGAGCAAGGAAAGGATGTCTGTTCACTGCACTTGAAGTTCTAGCAACTGCAATAAGAAAAGAAAAAGAAATAGAAGGCACAAAGATCAGGAGGGAAGAAGTAAACTGTATAGTTACAGGTGACCTTGTTCTATACATAGAAGAATCCCAAAGAATCTACAGAAAACTCCTAGAACTAACAAGTGAATTCTACAGTCTTGCAGGATACGAGTTCAACACATAAAATTCAATTGCATTTCCATATCCTAACATGTAGAAATAGACATTTAAGATATTATACTGTTCACAATTGCTCCAAAGAAAATTAGATGCTTCAATGTAAATATGACAAAATGTATCCAAGATCTATATGCTGAAAATTATGAAATGCTGGTGAAACAAATCAAAGATGACCTAAATAAATGGGACATATCACATCCATGGGTTGGAAGGCTAACAATAGTGAAGAGGCTAATTCTTCCCAACTTGATCCATACGTTTAATGTATTTCTCATGAAAGTCTCAACAGATTTTCTTATAGCTTTAGAATAAAGCTTATTCTCAAATTTATATGGGAAGGAAAAAGACCTAGAATAGTTAAAATGATTTTTGCAAAAGGAGAATAAAGGAGGAATCAATATAATGAGTATTTTTTTTAAAGATTTATTTTATTTATTTGAAAGAATTACAGAGAGAGGTAGAGACAGAGACAGAGACAGAGAGAGAGAGAGAGAGAGGTCTTACATCCGCTGGTTCACTCCCTAGATGGCCAAAACGGCCAGAGCTGCGCCGATCTGAAGCCAGGAGCTTCTTCTGGGTCTCCCACATGGGTGCAGGGGCCCAAGGACTTGGGCCATCTTCTGCTTTCCCAGGCCACAGCAGAGAGCTGGATCGGAAGAGGAGCAGCTGGGACTAGAACCAGTGCCCATCTGGGATGCTGGTACTTCAGGCCACTGCTTTAACCTGCTGTGCCACAGTGCTGGCCCCTATAATGAGTATTAAGAATTATTATGTAGCTATAATAATCAGGAACTTTTGATATTGACAGAAGGATAAGACACAGATCAATGGAATAGAATAGAGAATCTAGACAGACTTGTACAAGTCTGGACAGTTGATTTTTGCCACAGCATGAAAGCAATTTGATAGAAGAAGGACAGCTTTTCAACATATGGGTCAGAGTCCAATTCCCACTCTAAATTTCTATGAGGACACTTTTTTTTTTTAAATTTATTTGACAGGTGGAGTCATAGACAGTGAGAAAGAGAGACAGAAAGGTCTTCCTTCCATTGGTTCACTCCCCAAATGGCTGCCACGGCCAGAAATGCACTGATCCGAAGCCAGGAGCCAGGTGCTTCTTCCTGGTCTCCCATGCGGGTGCAGGGACCCAAGCACCTGGGCCATCCTCCATTGCCTTCCCAGGCCACAGCAGAGAGCTGGACTGGAAGAGGAGCAACCAGGACTAGAACCCAGCACCCATGTGGGATGCCAGTGCCGCAGGTGGAGGATTAACCAAGGGAGCTACGACACCGGCCCCAGAGGACACTTCTAATAGAAAGAGTGAAAGAGACAATACAGGATGATGGTCATCGACAATTTATGCAACATTCCTGTCAAGATTTGGGACAGTTCCTTTAAGGCAGGATGTCATTGAATGAGAAACCAACTTGATCTCATGTGCATAGACGTGTGGCCATCAGAGATGGATGGGGACACTTCCGTGAGTTGGAGGGGAGTAGTGGAGATAGGTTTCCAATGCAAGGCTTGAATTCTGCAGAGAATCAGCTCCAGAAATCCAGTTCCATGGCAAGGCCAATGCAGGGAGAGCTCATAGAGTCTAGGACTGGGGAGTGCTATGGCAGAGTAAGCTTGCAATACAGAGAGATGGCAGACCCTACCTTAGCTGTGTGACCAATGTTAATATCAGGAGTGACGAGTCCTGTTTATAGCGTGTATTATTCTTGAATTGGATGTAGTAAGAATACTGCTTTTCCTCTATGGCCTTCCACCCCCAAACCCTAACTTCTGACTACAAGTGAACATCAGGTAAACCCGGGGAGGGGGGAGGGGGAAAGAAGGAGGTCTGAAAAATTACCACAGTCTGGAGGCGTGTCTGAAGACATGATGACTAAATGTAAGGTTGCATCCTGGATGTGATCCTGGAACACCAAAAGGACTTTAGGTAAAAACAAAAGAAAATTGAATAAAATTTGGACTCATTGACAATATCTCAATAATAGTAATATAATAATAATAATGACATTTAGAGCAGTGACAGAGCAGGAGACAGAGATAAACTCTTCTGACTCTTTTGTCTCACTCCTTTGTCAGAGGCAGGAGTTGCCTTTAAGATGCTGCTAGAATGAAATTGACCCCATGCACAGCTGAGCTTCCAAATTCAGCAGCGCCACACACTTTAACCAGGTTCAAGCTTACATTATTCTGTTCACTTGTCTTCAGAGTCAGATTCTGATACCAATTACTGACCTCCTTCTTCCCTATACTTGTTTCTGTTACAGCTCTAGACTCCAAAATAGCCCATACCCCTGTGTGTTTAAAAACAAAAACAATTCTGTTAGTGTTTGCACTTCTATCTCAATAGAAGTCTCAGAAAACCTTCCTGTAAACAATATTACACAATGTGCAAATCAGATAGTATTGTAAGTGGACAAAAATGTGTACTGGTCAAAGGGATTCTTAGCAAATGAATAATCTTCCTTTGTGGTGTGTATGTGATTTTTAGATTTTGTGCACTCTATGAGATTTTCTTAAAGTAAGATCTTGTATGAAGACTAGAATTTGTGTCAATTAGCTATTACTACAAAAATATCCTCTTCTGTATTCTCTTATGCTATATAACATACCACTCCAATGTTCAGTTAATTCTAGTACATGCTTATTCTCATACTCACAAATGTGTAACTTGAATGAGAATTGGCTGGTCTTAACTTAGGCTCAGCAGGACAATTTGCTTAGAACTGCAGACCCAGTTGGGCCCTTGGTATAGTCTGGCTTTAGTACTGGGCCACATGTCTTTCATCCTCTTTGGACCAGATGTGCACCTGAGGCATTTCTTCCCCCATGTTGATGACAGATTTACAAAAGAAGTAGGCAGAAACATGTGGTGGCCCTTAAGGCTAGGCTCAGAATGGGCAACTCTATTGGCAAAGCAAATCACACAACCAAGCCCAGTATTAATGAAATGGGAACAATTGCTTTGCCGTTAGTGGAGTCGCCAAATCACGTGGGTGGCCAAGGGCATGGATACCAGGAGGAGTGAAGAGTTCAATGTGTTAAAGCTGTCCCCAGGAGCCAGAAGGGGAGGGGAGACCCCTTGTGTAAAGAATGACTCAAAGGAGTGGCATTGGCCAGCTAGGGTTGCCAAAATACAGTGCCACAGACTGGGTGGTCACCCAGCAGAAGTTTCTTTTCTCCCAGGTCTGGAGGCCAGAAGTCTGAGATCCAGGTTTGGTAGGTCTGGTTTCTCCTAAAGCTTTTCTCCTTGGTTTGCAGATGGCTGCCTTCTCTCTGTGCCTTACATTCTGGCCCTGAGATGTCAGTCATATTGGGCTGCCTCCCCTCCCCATAATAACCTCATTTTAACTTGAACACCTCTTTAAAGACCCTACTTCCAAACACAATCCCATTCTAAGGTACAGAGGGTTAAGGATTTCACCTATGAATTGGGGGAGGGGTCACAGTTAAGTTCATAACAAGAATTATCTTCTAAGTAGAAGAAAGCACTTTAGAGAGGAATTTACTGAGTTATTGCAAGAAGAGGAATTTTAGAACAAGGGATGTGGAAGAGATCCATGCATGGCTATTAGGTGAATTTGACCACTTGAGAGAGAAGCAGTAGAACAAAGACTGGGGCAAGTTCTGTTGTGACAAATGCCTAGGATTTCCCATTACCTGAGCCCACCTGAATGCTTATCTTGGAAACAGGTCAAAGGAAACAAAGTAGAGAGCTCAACTTGCTTTTGAAAGCAGGGGTCTTCTGCAAATTTAATTCCATTGACTTGAAAATCTGCCTAAGGCAGGCCAGGGGTTCTGGTGGCTTTGTCTTGGTCTGTCATGAAATTCACAGAAGCAAAAATCATCTTCTGGCTGTAGGCTTTGGCATTTTGGGAAGGAAAGTTTCCTTTCATGGTATGGCCCTGACTAGCAGGAAGCTCCAGCTCTGCAGGCAGCTCAGATAACCAAATACAGAAACATCAGCAACAAAAAGCCTTTATAATTTAAATGGCTAGTAGACCAGTAACTTAAACTTTACCAAAAATCACCAAAAGAGAAATGGATGAACACATTAATGTGATTTGTAATATATTTTATTGAGCACTTAAAGGAGATTTCATCTGTGTGGTTCAAAGATGATAGCTCCATAATTTTAAGAAGAGAAACTCCTTTCAGTGGATTAGGGGATAGTAATGGATTTTCTAGTAATGAAATTAGTGCTAATAGGCCCAATATTGAAAGGCAGTAGTAGGCATTTAAATGCTAAGGAAGGAGAACTCTGATCCTTTGTCTCTGAACCTGTTGGTAAGGTGGGGCTGTATTTTCTCTCTTCTTAAACATACAAGGCTTTTTTAAAAAAAAAGATTTGTGTTATTTATTTGAAAGACAGTTACAGAGAGAGGTAGAGACAGAGAGAGAGAGGTCTTCCACCCATTGGGTTACTCCCCTGATGGCCGCCAGGGCCAGAGTTGTGCTGATCCGAAGCCAGGAGCCAAGAGCCAGGAGCCAGGAGCCTCCTCTGGGTCTCCCCTGGGTGCAGGGGCCCAAGGACTTGGGCCATCCTCCACTGCTATTCCAGGCCACAGCAGAGAGCTGGATCGGAAGAGGAGCAGCTGGGACTAGAACCAGTGGCCATAAGGGATGCCGGCACTTCAGGCCACAGTGCCACAGTGCCGGCCCCCACACACAAGACTTTTTAATTCTTGCAACTTGTGAATTAATGGAATGCGTAGTGCAGAGAGACTGGCAAGTTCCTGCTTTGTGAAGTATCGTTGCTTTTTATTGTGTGATCCAAGAAAAGTTTTTATTTCCTTCCTAGTCCATGTGGGACATTAGAGAAAAGGGAGAAAGGCATGGAAACATTCTTGATTTTAAGCAAATTAGGCTGATTTTAAGCAAATTTCACAAACTTCTAATGAATGTGGGTCAAGACTGTATTAGGAAATGATGGAAAGAATGCTTTATGACTGGAGGTATGCTGCTCATGGACAGTGCCCGTGCGTGGCAGACAGCGGTGGCTTGCTTTGTCAATTCACTCAACTTTTCTGTGTATATTTATGTGTGGCCTTTCTGTAAGATCGTCACAAAACACCAAACACCGGAGAAAGGGATAGGGTTTATTGGAGAAAACCCAGCAGGCCGGAGGGAAAGGGCAAGGAAGGAAGGAGTAAGAGAGAGTGAGAGAGAGAGAGAGAGAGAGAGAGAGAGAGAGAGGGGAGAGAGTGAGAGAGAGAAAGAGAGAGAGAGAGAGAGAAAGAGAGATGAGAGAGTGAGCAAGAGAGAGCCAGATGAGAGAGAGAGAGAGAGAGAGAGAGAGAGAGAAGAGGAGAGAGAAAGAAGAGGAGAGAGAAGAGAGAAGAGAGGAGAGAGTGAGTGAGAGAGCCACGTGTTCAGGAACAGTTCTTTTAAAACTTTGCCAGAGGGTGGGCAGGGAAGCAGGAGCAATGAATCCCATTAGGATGGGAGCTTGACACCAGTGGTTGGGCCATGTGGCCACCTGGCTTCCAGCAATGGTGGCTGGGGCTAGAGCCTAGGATGGTGTCAGGGTGTAGATCAAGCCATAGATAAAACTGTGCCATTTTCCTAACACTTTCTTTGTTGTGATGATTCTTGTCATTACAGATTCTCATTTCACTAAGACCACTTATATAAATAATCTATCTCCTGGGAAGAAAATCTTTTCTTACAGTTACTGGGCATGTTTGAGTAACATCAAATTAGATAGAATTTTCGTTTTTCTTTTTTTTTTCTTCATCCAAAAGTATGGTTTATTTCTTATTTAGTTTTTCTTTTAGGTCTTTTTTTTTTTTTTTTTTTGGACTGGCAGAGTTAGACAGTGAGAGAGAGAGAGGCAGAGAGAAAGGTCTTCCTTTTTCCATTGGTTCACCCCTGAAATGGCGGCCACGGCGCCGATCCAAAGCCAGGAGCCAGGTGCCCATGCAGGTGCAGGGCCCAAGCACTTGGGCCATCCTCCACTGCCTTCCCGGGCCATGGCAGAGAGCTGGACTAGAAGAGGAGCAACCAGGACAGAATCCAGCACCCCGACCGGGACTAGAACCCAGGGTGCCAGCGCTGCAGGTGGAGGATTAGCCAAGTGAGCCGTGGCGCCAGCTCTCTTTGAAGTCTTTTAAAACATTGTTTTTAGGGGCTGGTGTCTCCTACTAGAGTGCCTGGTAACAGTCCCGGCTCACTGTAGTTGTGATCCAGCTCCTGGGAGGCAGTAGGCCCAGGTCCTGGTAACAACCAGATACCAAAAATAGGCTCACAAAACAAAGGATTTCTTTTTTTTCCATTTAGTCTTCCAGCCTCACCTCTGTTTCAGGTATTATTTGTCCCCTTCTTTCTATCCTAAGTTCCCTGATTTCAAGTTGCCCTACATATATTGAAAAAAAAAAAAAACCCAAAAACTCAAAAACTCAAATCAACTCAAAAACATTTATTTGGTCATTCATCAAACTGCCTTTTTTTTTTTTTTTTACCTTTTTGGGTTATCTTTCAAATGACATTGGTTAGAAACTAATCTTTTTTTTTTTTATAAAGCTTTTATTTAAAAAATATAAATTTCCGAAGTACAGCTTATGGATTACAATGGCTCCCCCCCACATAACTTCCCTCCCTCCCGCTACCCTCCCCTCTCCCGCTCCCTCTCCCCTTCTGTTCACATCAAGATTCATTTTCAATTCTCTTTATACACAGAAGATCAGTTTAGTACATATTACGTAAAGATTTCAGCAGTTTGCCCTCACATAGAGACACAAACTGTAAATACTGTTGGAGTACTAGTTATAGTATTAATTCACAATGTACAGCACATTAAAGACAGAGATCCTACATGATTTTTTTTCAAAGAATTGATTAATTATTTATGCAATTTCCAGTTTAACACCAAGTTTTTTTAATCATTTGCTATTATCTTTATACACAGAAGATCGATTTAATATATACTATGTAAAGATTTCATCAGTTTGCACCCACACAGAAACACAAAGTGAAAAAATACTGTTTCATTACTAGTAATAGCATTATTTCACATTGGATAACACATTAAGGACAGATCCCTCATGAGACGTAAGTACACAGTGACTCCTGAAGTTGATTTAACAATTTGACACTCTTGTTTATGGCGTCAGTAATCTCCCTAGGCTCTAGTCGTGAGTTGCCGAGGCTATGGAAGCCTTTAGGGTTCGCCGACTTCGGTCTTAATTCGACAAGGTCATAGTCAAAGTGGAGGTTCTCTCCTCCCTTCAGAGAAAGGTACCTACTTCGTTGATGGCCCCGTTCTTTCCACTGGGATCTCACTCGCAGAGATCTTTCATTTAGGTCTTCTTTTTTTTTTTTTTGTTTTTCAGAGTGTCTTAGCTTTCCATGCCTAAAATATTCTCATGGGCTCTTGAGCCAGATCCGAATGCCTTAAGGGCTGATTCTGAGGCCAGAGTGCTATTTAGGACATCTGCCATTCTATGAGTCTGCTGTGTATCTCCCTTCCCATGTTGGATCATTCTCTCCCTTTTTGATTCTATCAGTTAGTATTAGCAGACACTAGTCTTGTTTGTGTGAATCCTTTGACTCTTAGACCTATCAGTGTGATCAATTGTGAGCTGAAATTGATCACCTGGACTAATGAGATGGCCTTGGTACATGCCACCTTGATGGGAATGTATTGGAATCCCCTGGCACACTTCTAACTCCATCATTTGGGGCAGTTCCGATTGAGCATGTCCCAAATTGTACATCTCCTCCCTCTCTTATTCCCACTCTTATATTTCACAGGGATCACTTTTCAGTTAAAATTTAAACACCTATGGCTAATTGTGTGTTAGTTGCCAAATTCAACCCATAGTACTAGAACGAATACAAACAACAAAGGGAGATACTAATATGGGTAAAGATTTACATTGTACATCAACAGTTCAGACAGGAGCTGATCATGTCTTATTTTCTCATAGTGTTCATTTTGAGAAACTAATCTTGGGCTCTTCTTGGTAAAAAAAATCTGCTTTGCTTTTTCTTCACTGATGTTTAATTTTTGAATAGAGAATGCATCCACATAATTTAAAAATCAGAAGAGTTGATGTAATATGTTGAGGGGGATTGCTCCTGTTCTGTTACCTGCTCTGTCGTCCCCTGGAGGCCACCCTCTAGATTCATTTCTTTTTTTTTTCTCCTTCCTTCCTTCCTTCCTTCCTTCCTTCCTTCCTTCCTTCCTTCCTTCCTTCCTTCCTTCCTTCGGCAGAGTGGACAGTGAGAGAGAGAGACAGAGAGAAAGGTCTTCCTTTGCCGTTGGTTCACCCTCCAATGGCTTCTGCGGCTGGCGCACCACGCTGATCCGATGGCAGGAGCCGGGTGCTTCTCCTGGTCTCCCATGGGGTTCAGGGCCCAAGCACCAGGGCCATCCTCCACTGCACTCCCGGGCCACAGCAGAGGGCTGGCCTGGGAGAGGGGCAACCGGGACAGAATCCGGCACCCCGACCGGGACTAGAACCCGGTGTGCTGGTGCCAGAGGCGGAGGATTAGGCTATTGAGCCGCGGCACCGGCCCTATATTCATTTCTAATGTATCCTTTTATACAATGCAGTCAAGTATGAAGATGAATCATTACACCCCTCTTTCTTCCACACAAAGTAACAGGCCGCAGTTCTGCAGCTTCATGTTTCAATCAGACATGTGGTCTGCAGAGGACAGCACCATCTCTGCCCCAGGAGACCTTCCTTTTTCCATTGACTTCTTTCACTTCACATGATGCTGTGAGGTTCCTTCATGTTCTAGCACATGTCATTTTATTCTTTTGATTGCTGAATAGTACAAGGGTACTTGAAGAAATTTGTGGGAAAATGGAATTAAAAGTTAAGTTGGTTTTAGTGTAAAAGAATTTTAAATCCATGAATAATTTTTTCATAATGTGCATTTTTAAAAGATTTATTTATTTGAAAGGCAGAGTTACAGAGATGCAGAAGTGCAGAGAAAGAGAGAGAAAGTGGTCTTCCATCTGCTGGTTCACTCCCTAGATGGCTGTAATGGCCGGAGCTTTGCCGATCTGAAGCTAGGAGCCAGGAGTTTCTTCTGGCTCTTCTCCCATGGGGTTGCAGGGACCTAAGGATTTGGGCCATCTTCTGCTGCTTTCCCGGGCCATTAGCAGAGAGCTGGATCAGAATTTGAGCAGCTGGGACTAGGACTGGTACCCATATGGGATGCCAGCACTGCAGGGAGTGGCTTTACCTGCTATGCCACAGCACCGGCCCCTATAATGTGCATTTTCCATGAACTTTTTGAAGACCTCTTATATATATTGAAGTGCTGATGGACATTGTCAGTTTGCTTTCTATTGGAATTATACCATTGTGAATTCCCCTTACTGTCCCTACTTGTTTGCACTGTATGAAAATGCCTCTGTTCCCGCAGTATAGTGGGAAATGAATATACTTAGTGCTCAGCACTCAAACTGAGTTTTAACAGATCTGTTTGCTTTGACTGTCTTCTCTTATGGTACAACTCCAAGTAGCACTGGCTGAACTTTCTGCTGAGTACAACTTAATCTTCTTCTTATGTGTCCTTTTAATTGTGAAATATAGCACGTACACAGGAAAGGGCATACAATAAGAATGCACAGCTTAATAAATTACTGGGAAATGAACACATAGGAATCATAACCAGGTCAAGAAGTAGAGTATTTACAACCTTCCAGAAAGCCCTTCATGCATCCCTTCCTTCCCACAAAGCAGTTATTATCCTGATTTTTATAGTATTCCATTCCTGGTGTTCCTTATACTCTGACCTCCTACGTATTCAACCTTAATCATTCTAACTTGGTTTTGCCTGGTTTTGAACTTTATATAAATAAAATTATGTTATTGTTTGTGCACTTTTGTGTGTGACTTGTTTTACTCAGATTTTGTCATTGAGGTGTTTTTATATTAATGCCTATAGCCACAATTCATTTTCATTTATTTCATTATTCCATTGTATACTACAATTTATCCATTTATTGTTAATGGACTTGTGAACTGTTTGCAACTTGTGGCTACTACAAATACTGTGGTTATGAACATTCTGGCACAGTTCTCTTGTGCACATGTACACATTTTACTTGGCCCAAAGGCAGGATGGAAACTGTTGAATTACATGGATGTCTGCTTTCAGTCCTAGTTGTCTTGGATTGTGTTATCATGAAAATAATGAGAAAACCTATGCATTAAACAGGTGTTATTTTTCAATTCTATTTTTAAACTCCTTTTAAAAGATCATCTGGGGACCATCATTGTGATGCTGTGGGTTAAGCCATTGCTTGGGCTGCCTGCAACCCTTGTCAGAGTGCTGCTTTGAGTCCTGGCTACTCTGTTTCCAATCCAGCTCCCTGCTGATGAGTCTGGGAAGTGGTAGATGATGGTTCAAGTAGTTGAGGCCCTGCCACCCACATGGGAGACATCATTGGAGTTCCTGGCTCCTGACTTTGGCCTGGCCCAGCCTTGACTGTTGTGACCATTTGGGGAATGAGTCAGTGTATGCAAGATCTCTCTCTCTCTCTCCCTTCCTTCCTCACTCCCTCTCTCCCTCTTTTTCTCTTCCTTCTCCCCCATCCCTTTCTCCCTTCCTCCTTCCCCTCCCCCTCTCTCTGTCACTCTGCCTTTCAAATAGATCAAATACCAAAATAGATAATCTGATCTGTTAGGTGTTGTGTCAAACTTTTGTTCTGCTCTAGAGTAGATATGCACCCTCAATTTTGTAAGCAAGCTTTCAGACTGCGGGTTATGACTCAAAGGGCACCAGAAGATGAATTTTTTGTCTCCTAGACATCTAGAACAGGGTTTAGCAAGCTAAAGCTCCGAAGTCTATTTTGATAAATAAACCTGCATTGGATCACAGTCATGCACATTCACTTAGGCATAGTCTGTGGCTCCTTTTGTACTGCAGCTGTAGAGCTGAGTTACTGTGGTAGAGATTGTGTGGCTCAGAAAGCCCCAAATATTTACTGTCTGGCTGTGTTTGTTACCACCAAATTACTACCAATATAGTAGCTTCAAACAACATCAATTTATCATCTGTAGATTAGACATCTGACTGTCTCAGTGGGCTAAAATCAAGCCATCAGTAGGGCTGGTATTCTTTTCTGGTCACTCTAAGGGAGGGGCTCCTAGAAGACACCTGCATTCCTGGGCTCACGGCCCCTTCCTCTGTCTTCAAAGCCAGCAGTTTTGCAGTGCTTTGACCATTCTTCCATAGTTGTAGTTCCCTCTGGCCACTGCTTCTCTGATTTTAAGGACCCATATGATTAGATTAAACCCACAGAGATAAGCCAGGATAAACTTCCCCTCCAAAGATTTTTCCTTAGCACATTTCAAAGCCCCTGCCTGCCACCATTTTTGCCATATTCACAGGTAAAGCAGCCTATTCACTGCTGCTAAGGATTATGACATCAACAGTTTTGGGGGCAGTTATTGTGCCTAGCACATTGGCCCTGTGTGGAAAATTTGCTGACTCCTGATCAAAAGCAAAATGTTGAAGACTTTCTGGTTGGAATCTAATGCTGTCTAGTAGGAATATAGCTTCCTATTTAAGAACTTGGCATTTGCACAATCCCTCAGTCACTTCAGCAAATGAGACAGGTGACAGGGCTCTATAATTGACACTTGAGTACTGTGGAGGAATTAAAATGTGGAGCAATTCCTTGATGACTTTGTTTCACAAAATTCTCTGTCTTGTCTGATTTTCCCAACGGACTTAAATTTTCTTTTAAGCATCACATTCAGTCACAATCGCTCCCACCAGGCCAGCAAATTCTGACTCATCTTTTACTATTCTGACAGGCATTCACATTTTTCCAACTTGGCCCAAAATGACCTTAGCAAGATCCCATTCTGAAGTCCTATTATATACGACTGCTGATGTAAAGCAGTCATGGGATACCTTCCCCATATTTACTGAACATATAAGTAGTCTGTCAGCTCGCCTATCTTCTAGAGCGTTTTCTTAGGAAAAAAATATTTAGGAAGCACCATTTGGCTCTCCTTTCAGTCTTGCTGTCAGCAGTCCTGTGTGAGAGTCATTTTACTTCTTCCTTTCTGGATTCTAAAATGCTATGTGTGCCATTGTGTTTGGTTCCGAATTCCTCATTATCAGAGCTCAAAATGCTATTTTGTCCCCCCCCCCTTTTTAAAAAGATTTATTTTTTTTATTTGAAAGAGTTACAGAGAGAGGTAGAGACAGAGAGATCTTCCATCCACTGGTTCACTCCTCAGATGCCTGCAATGGCTGGAGCTGAGCTGATCCAAAGTCAGGAGCCAGGAGCTTCCTCTGGGTCTCCTACCAGGGTACAGGGGCCCAAGGACCTGGGCCATCTCTTACTGCTCTCCAAGGCCACATCAGAGAGCTAGATTAGAAGTGGAGCAGCCAAGACTAGAACTGGCGCCCACATGGGATGCTGGCACTTCAGGACAGGGCTTTAACCTGCTGCGCCACAGCATCCCCCCCCCCCCTTCTTTAGACTTATAAAGACTTTAATATTTTGGCTGAAAATGGAGAAGGCACACATAACAGTTCTGCACCTGACCAAAGGCTGAGAGGGTTCCCAGGAACCCCGGTGTTATGAGTGGAACCAGTAGGTTTCAGTTGTGAGGCTGTGGTTACAGCTGCAAGATGATGGTTGGGGGTAGCCACAGACTGTCTTGAGTTAATTGGTTACTAAAAGCCCAAGTGACTAGGGCTTTGCTGAAAGTGTCCTTGATGGGGTAGGGAGATAGCAGGGAACAAATGTAAGCTGTGGGTTCCAGGAGAAGATGGCAGTCCAGGCCGGAGGGTGCTGGAGCTGGGGGTGGGAGGCAGTGGCGGGGGACTGGCAGGGAGGAGGCGCTGCTGGAGAAGGCATTTGGGGATGACCTAAAGGAGAGTGTCAGGGAATGCCTGATGTCGGTAGGAAATCCCAAGGCAAGATCAGATCGTTATCACTGCATGGGACAAAGGGCCAGGGGCCCTGATGATAGGGAGGCCTCTCTGGAAATGCCTTGGGAAGCAGCCAGTCCAACCCAGATGGGAACCTTCAGGAGAAGGGCTGCCCAGCACATATGACAGCGTTTCAACCCAGGGCTCTCAGCATGTTGGATCACTGGACTGAAATGTGGAATAAGGAGTGTGAAGCTCTGCTTTTAGGTCGAAAACCCTCATTTGCAGAAATACAGAATGCAGAAAACTTGGCTTAACGGCAGTCTGTGTCAAAGTCCTGAGGAACTTTTGTTGATCCAAAGTTCAAAATTTGTCAAGGCAGGTACAAAGCTGCCCTGGAACTCAACTTAGCATTTCCTTGAGTGTCCCACAAGATCCCCCTCCAACAACTTTTTGTGGCCAAATGGGTTGGGGAAGTATTGCATCTTCCGTCATCTCTCAGAGAGTCACAGGGTAATTTTTCGCTCGCTAGTCCATCTGCATTAATCAGGACAGGATAGGATATGCTATACTAACAAGCATACTTCAAGTGTCAGTGGCTGACAATGCCACAAGTGTGTCCCGGATGTTCCATGTCCATTGGGGGTCAGCTGAGGCCCTGTTCCTTACCATCCCTGGGCCATGATGAGGGGCAGTCACCACACAGAACATGGCGAGTTTCTATAGCAGAGAGAAGAGGGAATGTGGCTAAGCATGCCTGCTGTGCTCTTTTTTTTTTTTTAATTTGAAGTCGGGCCCAGCAGAGGGTTTTTTTGTTTGTTGTTTGTTTTTAAGATTGATTTATTTATTTAAAAAGCAGAGTTACAGAGAGCAGAGGCAGAGAGAGGGAGAGAGAGAAAGATGGAGGGAGAGGGCATTCATCCTCTGGTTCACTCCCCAGATGGCCATAACGGCCAGAGCCGCGCTGATCCAAAGCCAGGAGCCAGGACCCTCCTCTGGGTCTCACACATGGGTATGGGGCCCAAGCACTTGGGCCATCCTCTACTGCTTTCCCAGGCCATAGCAGAGAGCTGGACCAGAAGTGGAGCAGCCAGGACTCAAATCAGCGCCCATATGGGATGCCGGCACTGCAAGCGGCGGCTTTACCCACTACGCCACAGCGCCGGCCCCAAGCATGCAGCTTCTACTGAGGAGTGGTGCACAGCCCCTTGGCTCACATCCTGCCAAGCAAAGCAAATCATGTGGCCAAACATGTCAGGGATGCAGTTTTGAACTAATCTGAACAAGAATTTCCTGAAAATTGGAATAAAGCCCCTCTCCTGACTGTGGCCCCCAGGGCCCTCCGTGATCTGCCCTCTATTTTTAGTCACTCCAGTCGCGTCCCAGGCCCCCCTCTCCTGCCTCTCTTGGTTCAAGGTATGCTCACCTTTTCCAGAGCGCATAAAACACCCCAGGTTCTTCTCTGCCACAGGGCCTTGGTACTCTCTTTCCCTGCTCCCTAGAAGGCCTTCCCTCTACCCCTCACTGCCTTTTTAGCTTTCATCTAGTTGGCTCCTTCCCATCCGTGTGGGTTCACCTTCACTACCACTTCTACATGAAGGTCTCCCAACTGTTCACTCTAAATTAATACCCATCTGCTCGCCACTTCTTTTTTCTCATGGCCCCCACCTGTTTTAGTTTTAGCACTGAGCATGTGCTGGAAGTATTTTATTATTTATTTGCTGATTGTTTGACTCAGTCCAAATATAAGTTTTATGTGGGCACAAAACTTGCCCATCGTGTTCGCTGCTAAGTCTTTAGCACCTTGTACATACTAGGTGTTCAGTAAATGCTTGCTGGGGCCGGTGTGGTGGAAAAATGGGCTAAGCCATTGCCTGTGTTGCTGCATTCCATATAGGCAACAGTTTCAGTCCTGGCTGCTTCACTTCTGATCTAGCTCCCTGCTAATGTGCCTGGGGAAGCAGTGGAAAATGGCTCAAGTCCCTGGCCCCTGCCCCGACGTGGGAGACCTGGAAGAAGCTCCTGGCTCCTGGCATTGGCTGGACCCAGCCCTGGTGGTTGTGGTCATTTGGGGAGTGAAGCAGCAGATGGAAGATCAATCTCCCCACTCCCATGCCCCGTCTCTTTCTCTGTAACTCTGCCTTGAAAATATTTAAAAAATACATGCTTGCTGAACGAACAATTTGAAGCATATACAAGAGAGAAAAGAGTAGTTTTAATGATGTAGCCATTACTTCACTTCTGCAGTGTTTAACCCATGGCCCATCTTGTTTCATCTCAATTGCTACCCTCTTCTCCCTGAGTTATTTTGAAGCAATCCAGTACATCGCATCTCTTCACCTATGAAGAATACGTATCTCAGCATATGTCACTATAGATGAAGATTCTTTTTTTTTTATTATTTATTTTTTTTACAGGCAGAGTGGACAGTGAGAGAGAGAGAGACAGAGAGAAAGGTCTTCCTTTGCCGTTGGTTCACCCTCCAATGGCCGCTGCGGTCAGCGCGCTGCGGCCGGCGCACCGCGCTCGTCCGATGGCAGGAGCCAGGAGCCAGGTGCTTTTCCTGGTCTCCCCATGGGGTGCAGGGCCCAAGCACCTGGGCCATCCTCCACTGCACTCCCGGGCCACAGCAGAGGGCTGGCCTGGAAGAGGGGCAACCGGGACAGAATCCGGTGCCCCGACCGGGACTAGAACCCGGTGTGCCGGCGCCGCAAGGCGGAGGATTAGCCTGTTGAGCCACGGCGCCGGCCTAAGATTCTTTAAAAGTAGTCACAATGTGATTATCACAGCTTCCAGTATAGCCAGTATGCGCTCCAAGAGCCGAAGCTGCCTCAGAAAGAAGCGAGAGCCTCTGCTGTTGGCAGTGTTTACCGAGCCCCTACTATGTGACAGACATAGCTTTTGCCGTGGCACATTCGGGTGGGGTCCGGGAACTGATGTTCCGGGGAACGGGTGACCGTCAGCCATGCGAGCGAGGCCTTCTTCTGCACAAGTCTTGCCCCCATGGTCTGTGTGCAAGTCAGTCTCTGCGACTGGAGAGGCGAAGACGCTGCAGAGACGCTTTCTGCTTCCCTTGGGGACTTGTCCTCCTGATGCCGTGCGTTCTTATTTTAATGTGATGTTGGCTTTCCTACGAGCCAGTCTCTTATTTATGTTTCGAAATATTCACAGGAAAAGCATATTCTCGTCTTTTTCTTTGCAGAAAGTGACCTGGATTTTTCTCACCTTCTCTGTGCCTTATCTCTTATTTACCAAACAGGCCACAAAGGGTGAGGGGGCCAGGGCTGCTCCTGGCCCAGATACCATCTCTGTATGAAGTAGAGAAAGGCAGTCCTGGCTCCAGACAGGGTAGCCCTGTGTCGGGGTGTTTGGCTTGGGGTGCAGAAGACACACTGGATTTCAGACCCTGCTTGTCCTCTCAAGCAGACATTCCCCCTTGCATGGTAAACACCCCCTATACCCACAGCTGGCCATCTGATCAGTGAGTGCCTCACCGTTTTAGTACTATACCTCTTATCCTGACTACCCCCAAATACAAGTCATTCAGTAAAATCACTAAATGCAGAGGTGAGGAATGGCATTTGTGACAGATATCTGCTACTCATTTGTCAAAATCCAAGTGTATGTGAGGGACGGTTAGTGGGATGGTGGTGTCATGAATATAAAGCATGGTATTTTATGAAGGTCGCAAGTCTACTGACAGCCAACTATGTGAATTATTTCATAAAAGGGTGGCATGCCTGTCTCATTCAGATGCATTTCTAAAATATGATACATAGATAATAAATCCAAGATTTATAAATTCGCTTCCTGTCAAGAAGTATATGTCATTATAATGTCTGTTGTCATGGAAATATGAGGGGTCCACAAAGAGTTCATGGAAAATGTATATTGTGAAAAAAGCCATGTATGGATTTCAACATTTTTTGCACCAAAATAAACTTATCTTTTAATTCTGTTTTTCCATGAACTTTTTTGAGATGCCCTTGTATTTGGGATTTTTCAGACATATAAAGTAAACTAAGTAGTATGAAAATGTATAGATGTGTTACATTCATCTTGACTCCATTTTTTTCCCAGATTTTCCCAAATGGAGGGAAAATCCACTGCAAGAACAAAAACATCTTGACATACTATAATAGAGTACTTTAAACTTGAGAAAGTTAAGTTGTTTTCTTCCTTTTCAAACAAGCAAACAAAAAAAGTACATAGTATTTTTATGTATCCAAAGACTAGTTGAACTTCTGGAGTTTGGTTTATGGTGGTATAAAATGTTTACTCCAGAAAACTGGAGGAAGCCTATGGCTCATCTTGCCATATATATGGATAGCCAACTTAGTGTTATGCTCTCCAAAATGGCAGCCACTAGCCATGTGTGGCACCTGAGTGCATGAGATGAGGTTAGTCTGAACTAAGATATGCTGTGAGAGTCAAATATACACTGCATTTCCAAGAGTACGGAACATATCTCTTTAGTAAGTCATTAACATTGACTACATTGAAATGATGATATTGGAGATATATGCAGTTACATAAGAGAATAAGATTAATTTTATTTATTTATTTTTACCTTTGATAACATGGTTACTAGAACATTTTAAATTATGTATGTGGCTTGCATTGCATTTTTTTGGACAGTGTTGATTTAGATATAAGCCATGCCAGCATGATGCCAAAATGTCTGGCCAAATGTAACAACTAAAAGCTCATCCATTCTTATGAAGGTTTTATCTCTTTGGCAGCCAGTTAGATTGCTGGCCTGCTTTCCCTTGGGGTGGACACAGACAAAGAGGAAGGTTTTGCAGAGATACGGCAGGGAGAGGGCACATGCATTGGAGGGCTACTCACCTCTAGGTAACTTGAGGTCAACTTTGGTGAACCCCTTGATTGCTTGTGCTCAGATCTCTACTCTAGGTGGTGTGATCATCCCTCTGGGCTCTCTTAGTCTCCATGGGACATATCACATTATCTGGGATGTTCAGTTATTTGGAAGAATTGGAAGACACTTTTGTTACTCCATGCATGTGGCTATTTTGTTTTATATGGGACTTGCAGACAAGAAAACAGTTGACCTAAGTCACATGAATTTAGAAATACTAGCAAACTTTTAGTAAAGTCCTGGTCAGGATATTTCATTGCAAATTCATTTTCCCTTTCTACACTACCAGAGGGAGTGCAGGTTTCTTTTATCAGAGCCTACAAGGTGGAAAATGTCTTTTTAATGAAAAGAAAACTACTGCTGAAATTCCTGAATGATGCACATGTGTTTTTGGATACAGTTACTGTGCCACATTTTCAGCAATTGTTTAATGCTCTAGGAATATTAGGTACTTTATTTACATAAACTCTGTTTTTTTTTTTTACCATACTCTTGCAAGGTGAATATTTTCATTCCATTTCAGAAATGAAGAAAATGTGGCTCAAATCTTTATGCAACTTGCCCAAGGCCTCACAGCTGGGGCCCGGGGTGGGGGTGGGGCATTGAAAACAGGTCTGTCTGATTTCAGTCTTAAGTTCTTCCCTCCAGGACTCATTTCTTTGTTTTTCAAACACGTAGCAAGACTTGCTCTGGAGTCATACAATTCTACTTGTAAACTAAGAGCACAGGTCTGCTGTAAGGGTTGGGTTTTGCTCTAGACTCTGAGAGCTCCTCAAAGTGGAAAAGTCAGCCTCTGAGGATGGAGGGCCAAGGAGGAACTCAATGAAGACATGAAGACTGGGCAAAAAGGAACAAGAACAGGACTGTAAGCCAAAGTATCAAACTCCTTATCGCTGGTCTTGACACCCTGGGTGGATCATTCATTTTTCTCCAGGTCTCACTGCCTTTACTTGAAAAATTGCGATGGTAATAATCCACTCTGTCTGCTTTGTAGGGTTGTAATGAGGACCAAGTTAGATGCTACACAGAAAGTGCTTTGTAAACTCAAAATGTTCTGCAAATAAGAAACTATTAAAATTTCATATTGCCTTTATTTTTAATATGGGATGATATTTGGTCTCTCAATATTTATTGCCTCAATTGAATAAAAAAGTATTTGTACATATTTCCTTTTTAAAATAAAAAATCAATTTATTTGAAAGGGAGAGACAGAGAGTGACAGAGACACAGAGAGAGAGCTTCCATCTTCTGGTTTAATCCCCAAATGCCTATAACAAGCAAGGCTGGGCTGGGTGGGCCACAGTGAGGAGCCAAGAACTCGATGTGGGTCTCCCATGTGGGTGGCAAGAGCCTCATCTGCCTGCCTCGAAGAGTGCTCATTAGCAGGATAGTGGATCAGAAGTGGAGTACCCAGGACTCCAACCAGGCACTCCCACATGGGATGTGGGTGTCCCAAGTGGTGACTTAAGTGCCGCACTAAATGTCTGCCTCTGTTTGTGTTATTTTTAAAGAGAACAAACCTAAGCTGTATCATCTAGAATGGTCATGGGAAGGAATGAGTTTGAACACTCCGTCGTGGTAATACTAAGAACTCAATGGCCAGAAACTAATGTTCTATGGCTAGAAAGGAGCTTAAGGTCACTCTGGCCCATGCCTAGAAATACTTATTCATGAGTGTGTACCTATTGGAGTTAAATTACCCAATTTTTATGAGATGCATTACATAACATCTGAATGAATTAGAGATACATGATGCTATTGGATATGAAGTCATAATATTACAATAATATTGGTTCTATCCAGATTAATTGATAACTGTATGACAATCACAATTAAAATTTGTGATGTTATTGATAATCTAATACAATTGTTTTATATTTTATGTGAATAAATAAATGAGTAAAAGGATAATTCTGAGAAAGAAGAATATCAAATAGAGAGTTGGTCTTTAGGGGAAATTACTATCTTTCTACTTGGGCTCCAATTCTTCTCCTTGCCCTGTATCCATACCTTTTGTCTTGTGACTTGGCAGTTGGTCCAAAGGTCTCTTTAATTCAGCCCTAGCCATATGACTTGTCTTGGTCAAAGGAATGCCAGCAGAATGGCATTCTGAGCTTGTTCTCTTGTACCTGTCCCATTGATGTGGGAAAAATTCACCCTGACTGGCTTTCTGCTTAAAGGAGGAAGACAGATGTGGGCTGCAGAGCCACCTCAGAGGCCTCATAGACCTGTAGCAGGAGGCTCATCTCTCAAGACAGTGCAGCCTAAAACAGAGTCTCCCAGACAAGTGAAATTGCAGGCAGTGTGCAGATGCCTATATGATAATAGGTGATTTCTTGCTTCAAGCCACTGAGTTTTGGAGTGTGTGGTAGGCAGCAATAGCTAATTGATTGATATGGCCCAATAGCATGGGAAGAGTTCGTTGTAATTTTAAAGATAGTGTGAAATGGTGACAGTATCCAAATCTGAGTCTATCTTACTCCAAAGACTAGACCTTCCTTTCCAGAGGAAGTTAACTCAAGCTGTGTCAAAGAGTATGTACAATAGCCAGCTCTTTGTCACTATAGCAATCTGCCTATGGCAGTCTACTTGTGAAGAAAAGAGGTGCATTTAGCTCACAGTTTTGGAGGTTCAAGGCCATGGTCAGTACCATCAGTACCATCAGCTCAGCTCCAGTGAGGACCCTCTTGGCTGACATGGCAGTGGTAAGAGTGTACATGGGCACGAGAGACCACATCTCCTTTCAGGAAGCTGGAGAGAGCTGCGTGGCGCCATGCTCACTCAGGTTTTTCTAACAGCTCCCTCAGGGGAAGTGTAAAGAAATCTCTCAGGAACTACCTTAGATTTCTTCTGAGGGCAGAGCCCCTGGTGGCCCAGAGACCTCCCAATGGTCCCATCCCAGCATCTCCCAACACTGCTGCCCTGGGAATCAGGCCTCCAACACACGGAGCCTGGGGGGCCAAATCACATGCAAGCCATAGCGCTCTCCTGTAGCCTTTGTGTGCTGTGTCAGGATACTTCTCTTGCTTAGGGACCATATCCAAAGACCGTCTTGTTAGGTGACCCATAATATGAATGCCCTTGCTGAGAAAGGAGGGAAGAGGAAAAATCAGTCCACGTGTTCCAACCTCGAAGACCGTAAACATTAATTTACCTTATTAGGAATTCAGCCCAAGGCATGTGGGATACGATTCATCTTTGTCATGGAACTCCCACTTTCTCCTTTCCGACAGTGGGCAGCAAATGTGCTCTAGAAAACACCTCCTTAGACGCTGCCTTCTCCAAGGCACCTCAGTGGTTTGGAAGCTCTGGACCTGCTGGGGAAGGAGACCGTGCAGTGTCTTGGGCCGTCATTCATGACTTATAGGGGCACAGCTTTTCAGTGTAAAAAGGAAGAGAAAAACTGGTTTCTGTGTTAACATTCAACACAGACGGCAGGAATCTTTCAGGGAAGAGTCCATTGTCAAGTTCTCAACAACTGGTAATGACTCTTGGCTCCCACACTACACATTTCTGTGGCTCCGCAGCAGTATTTCAGCTTCTTTCGGTATCTCGTAAAACTCACAGCTAATAAACTCAGATCGGCACCTCACTGTAATATGCTGGGCTCCGCAGCACTTCAAAGACCAGGCGGCTCCTCCTGTCTGCCTCGCCCCAGTTTTTATCCATAGGTGAAGATTAACCATGTGTGCTCTGGGCAAATCTGTTCTGAGTTTGCCTTAAAACGTTTCGTATCCCTTTAAATCAGCTGTTGGATTTGACAGCCTGCTAACAGAGGCTCATTTTTCAGCAGGGAGAGGGCATGTTCCCGGTTTCCATCGGAGCCTTTTGTTTCCTGGTGCGCTCTCGGAACGACCTCGTGCTTCCGATTTATTGCTTCCACAAGATGAAGCATGTATGCGCAGGAGAGAAGCCTGATCATTTTAAGTTTAATGACAAGCCAAAACTAAATTGGAGATTTATTGGGTGTACGGTTCCTGATACTTGAAAATAGTTTGTTCTTAGCTAAAGCTGGGTGTCAGATGCACAGTAACAGGGCAACGTGACATACATTTTTATGGAATTTCAATGGGAAAAATTCTTTTCTGCATATCCAGAGCCTTCCCCTCTTAACCTGGCATTGTTAGCGTAGCTTTATATTCTGATCTCCAAGTTTGGATTCTTAGAAAACACTTTGTAAAAAAAGCACAGACTATTTTTTAAAAATAGGCTGTTTGGAAATATCAGTGTCTTCTTTCACCACATCTCAGCTATGTGGAGAGTGGTGCTGAATCCTGGCAAAATGGGAGAGCAGTGCTTACTGACAGGGTAAAATTAGATCCAGAATGCTACGTGCTAGATATCAGATTGTGGTGGTGGTATATACTTAGTCATTTAGTGGTAAATTTTCCCCCAAGCTCAAACCATCTACTCATTCCTCTCAAGAGAAAACATATTTCTCAAGCTTGATTCCACATACTTTCAAAGAACACACCCAACTCTACCTACTTATTATTATTATTATTTTTTTTTTACAGGCAGAGTTAGACAGTGAGAGAGAGAGAGAGGGAGAAAGGTCTTCCTTCCGTTGGTTCACCCCCCCAAATGGCCGCTATGGTCGATGTGCTGCACTGATCTGAAGCCAGGAGCCAGGTGCTTTTCCTGGTCTCCCATGCGGGTTCAGGGCCCAAGGACCTGGGCCATCCTCCACTGCCTTCCTGGGCCACATCAGAGAGCTGGACTGGAAGAGGAGCGACTGGGACAGAATCCGGCGCCCCAACCGGGACTAGAACCTAGAGTGCCGGCACTGCAGGCGGAGGATTAGTCTAGTGAGCCGCAGCGCCGGGCCTTACTTATTATTTTTAAAAAGGCAAAAAAGAAAGACCTTTAATCCCTTTAATGAGATTTTTCAACAAGTCTATAGGGCTCTTAATACTCCTGATTTAGGGAATCCATCAATTCTAGGAGATCCTTCTCGTTCTTCACACTTAAACATTCCTGTAAGCAGGGCACGTCCGGCTGGTGGCATCTTGCCATTGTGATCACCCAGGCAGTGGGCATTCTCTGTTCACATGAAATCCTGAGCTGAACACCTGCAGGTGAGCATCCAGAAGACACAGCATCAAAAGCTGAAGACAGGGTATGGGTGGCTTGGGAGAAAATCCCAGAGACAGTAGCGGAGCGCACGCTACAAAAGTCTGTATCCTTGACTCTTCTTGTGGCAGAGGGGATGATGGTGTGTATCAAGACATGGGTGCCTCTGATTTGGGGTAGTGTCTTGCCAGGGAAGTTTGGTGCTTACAGACGTCCCTTTGGTGCTAGCTCTGGCCTATGGTCACTTCTGACATCGTTCCTTCCTGCTCGGCATATATTTAGCTGCCACTCTGCCGGGTTTTCCCTCCTTCTGGTCAAGTTACATCGTGGAAATACGATGTTGAGGCCAAATGAGTCTCCTTTAAGGAGAGAGAGTTTAGGACCACCCATGAGCCTCAGTGTGCAGAACAGAACTGCCAAGGTAGGACTGTGTGAAAATCTCCTTCAGGTGGCAAAAACTCTCATAGGGTTCTGGGAGAGACCAACCCTGAGGTCTTCTCTCCAATAATTACATGCAAAATAGATCAGGAGCTTAGGAGCAATAACATACATACATTAGCAAAAAACAGGAGCTAAAGTTATGAAAAGGAAAAAAAAAACAAGAGCCATCAGAATTAATATAAGAAGTCTTAAAAAGCTCATGGCACACATGTATTATGAAAAAACTATGAATGTCAAACATTTTTTGCACAAAAATAAACATTCTGTTTTGGAGAGAGCGAGCTTCCCCATTTGCTGATTCACTCCCCAAATGCCCGCAATGTCTAAGGCTGGACCAGGCTGAAGCTGGAAGCTGGGAACTCAGAATGCGTCTCCTATGTGGGTAGCAGAACCCAATCACTTGACCTATCACTGCTGCCTCCCAGGATCCACATTAGCAGGAAGCTGGAATTGAGAGTCAAAGCCAGGACATGGTGGATGCCTTAATCACTATACCAGATACTCACCTGTAAACTTATCTTGCAATTCCATTTTCTATGAACTTTAAAAAAAGTTTAGGGGTCGGTGCTGAGGCATAGTGGGTAAAGCCGCTGCTTGCAGTGCTGGCATCCCATATGGGTGCCGGTTCAAGTCTTGGCTGCTCCACTTCTGATCCAGCTCTCTGCTATGGCCTGGGAAAGCATCAGAAGATGGCCCAAGTCCTTGGGCCCCTGAAACCGCATGGGAGACCCAGAAGTTCCTGGCTCCTTCCTTCGGATTGGTGCAGCTCCAGCTGTTGCAGCCAATTGGGGAGTGAACCAGTGGATGGGAGACCTCTCTCTTTCTCTGCCTCTCTGACTCTGTCTCTCTCTCTCTGCTTCTCCTTCTCTCTCTGTGTGACCATGACTTTCAAATAAATAAATTAATCTTAAAAAAAAGTTTAGTTTCACTGTATTTGAAAGGATGAGAGAGAGAGAGAGATCTTCCCTTTGTTGGGTCACTCTCCAAATACAACAGTCAAGGCTGGGTCAAGCTGAAGCCAGGAACTCAGAACTCAGTTTGTCTCCCATGTGAGTGGCAGGGACCCAAGAACTCTGGCCATCATCTGCTGCCTTCTCAGGTGCATTAGCCGGAAGCTTGATCAGAAGTGGAGCAGCTGTGATGTGAAGCAGGCACTCTGATAGGGGCTGTGAGCTACCCAGGCACTGTCTTGACCTCTGCGCCAAATACCTATCCTCTTTGAACTTTATGAAGTCTCTTGTATGTCCTTGATCAGAGCTATGTAGATAAGTAATAGCCAGAGATTCAATGGACCAGTCTTTTGATTTCTCTAAGTCTCAGTTTTCTTATCTGTAAAATAGGATACACCAAGCCCATGAGATGAATGGAAGCATTAAAATGCTTATGTGTAATACAAACTTGTCACATTGGAACAATTCAACACGTGGAGCACATTATATAATGGAGTCGTGTGTGAAGGCACATGCCCAAATGCGAGTTCACAGTGACTAAGTCATGAAGAATGAAATATGTTCTGAATAACCCCTTTATAAGAAAGCAAGGGACGCAGGCTGTATTTTAGAAAGATTTCCATAAAAATGCTTATATATTGGAACTTACCAGTACATTTCAATTATCTGTATAGCTCATGGAAAAGCTTATTTCTCAACCAAGCTGGATCAATGAGAAAAGGAGGTAAAAGCGTATTCGGAGATCTCCAAATCTGACTTTGGGAGAATTCAGTGCAGTGACTCTGATGAAAAGCATAGTAAGTCATGTGGAGAAAAAAACCAGAGAGCTTTGAAGCTGGGCCTTTTGTTTTCTTGATAGTCATATAAACACAGTAAACCAAGACTGTTTTAGCTACAAATTCTAGCAAATACTTAAAATGAAAATGTGAGAAGCAGAGCTCCATAATGAACACCCCTTATTGAGTCCAAAAACCGACGATTACCGCCTGCCATTATTGGCACAGGAAATGTGTGTGTGTAATTGTGCATTTCTAAAAGAGGCTGAGCAAAAGTGAGTGGATCGAATGTCGGAGTACTTGAAATAATATGGTTCAGCTTCTAGCACATTTCTGTTTCTCTCTCGTTTGCGTTATTCAGTAAACTCACCTAAATGGGTTCATGCAGGTCATCCTACCCTGTCATCCTTCTCCAATGTAACTTCTGCAAATATATCACTGGTGAGATGTGGAGACCACTGCATATGTAAGGTCCCTAATGGGGAATACATTTCCTATTTTTTGAAATGTAGGCAGGGTTTCTCTCCCTAAAATAAAATTGCCCTTTCCTGGGCAGTAGTTCCAATTTCTTAAGATTCATTTATTTGAAAGGCAGAGT
Source organism: Sylvilagus floridanus (assembly GCA_949820135.1). Taxonomy (NCBI): domain Eukaryota; kingdom Metazoa; phylum Chordata; class Mammalia; order Lagomorpha; family Leporidae; genus Sylvilagus; species Sylvilagus floridanus. Next base: position 126,492,354 of record OX463223.1, read on the forward strand.
GACAGAGAAAGGGAGAGACAGAGAGGTTTTTCCACCTGCTGGTTCACTCCCCAAATGGCTGCAATTTTCATGGCTGGGCAAGGCTGAAGCCAGGAGCCTAGAATTCCATCTGGGTCTCCCACCTGGGTGCCAGGGGCCCAAGTACTTGGACTATTCTCTGCTATCCTCCCAGGCACATTAGCAAGGAATTAGATTGGAAGTGGAGTAGCAAGAACTTGAACCAGCACTCTGATATGGGATGCAGGTGTAAAAGTGGCAGATCAACCCGCTAGGCCACAATGTCCATGCTCAATATTTCCAATTTAAAGGCATGGAACTAGACTTGACCCCTTCCCTTCCCTTCCCTTCGCTTTTCCCTTTTCCCTTTTCTCTTTTCCTTTCCCTTTCCCCTTTCCCTTTTCCCTTTTCTCTTTCCCTTTTCCCTTTTCTCTTTCCCCTCTCCCCTTTTCTCTTTTCTCTTTTCCCTTTCCCCTTCCTCCCTCCCTCCCTCCCTCCCTCCCTTCCTTCCTTCCTTCCTTCCTTCCTTCCTTCCTTCCTTCCTTCCATTCTTTGTTTCGTTCTTTCTTTCTTTCTGATTTTATTTATTTATTTGAGAGTTAGAGTTACAGAGAGAAAGTTTAGTTCCTTTAGTTCACTCTCCAAATGGCTGCAACAGCCGGAGCTGCGCCAATTGGAAGCCAGAAGTCTCCCACGTTTGTGCAGGGTTCCAAGCACCTGGGCCATCTTCCTCTGCTTTCCCAGGCCATAGCAGAGAGCGGGATTGGAAGTGGAGCAGCCGGGACTTGAACCGGTGCCCATATGGGATGCCGGTGCTGCAGGCAGGGGTTAGCCTACCACACCACAGCGCTGGCCCCAGAACTAGATTTTCAAAGAATAAAAGGTAAAGAATATGTTTTTCAATTTTCCCTGGGCAGCTTTCTAAGGCTTCACTTTAAGACAATTTCAGGGAAGGAATTTGCTTTAGGCCTGCGCTTCTAGCTGCTGTAGCTTACTGAATGCTTGAAATGTGGCCAGTCTAAATTAGGATGTGCTGCTAAGAGTGAAACAGGGACTAGACCTTGAAGACTTGGTTTACAAAAAGATCTCACTAAAATTTTAAAATAATTTCAGATTGAAATTAAAATATTCTGGATTAAAGAATATAAGGGAACTTCAAAAAGTTTGTGGAAAATTGAATTCCAAGATAAAAATTCTGTGTAGCAAAGTAACCTTGAAATCCATGAATGGCTTTTCATAATAGGCAGTTTCCATGAACTTTTTAAAAACCCTTTATAGTGTTAAAAGTTAACTTCATCTGATACCCACCTTTTCAAAATGGGCTTCCAGAAAATTTACGATTATGGATGTGGTTCACATTGGTGACTTGCCCAATATTTTCACTGAACAAATGAGTGTAGGCCATGACGAGGATGGATAACACTGCTCTGGTTCCCTGATTCAAATCCTTTTACGAGTAAGAACACAAGAATGAGATCTGGGATGTGGGGAACCTAATCCAGGCTCGGCCAAGAACCACACGAATCTCCCCTGCGCCTTAGAATCTTCACCCGTAATTGAGGGTCAATGGGACTCTCCTGACACATCTCAGAGGTTGGCTTTGAAGACAAAACGAAGTCACATATGAGGAAGAAGCTGTTGGCAATCTGCCGAGGTGTCAGGGCTGTTGGTACCTCCTCAAGTACACTCAGAATGTTCCTCGGGTGTTTTCCTCAGGCTGCTCGTCCTTCTTCCCATTCCAGAGCTCAGGGAAACTTCAATCTTCCATATTGCCTAGGAGCATCCCGTTCACCCACAGCTTGTGTTTACTGCGCACTTCTCCATGGCAGGTGTTGTGCTGAGGGCTTGATAAACACTAGCTCATTAATCCACACAAGCACTCTAAAAGATTGACACTGCTATTAACAAGCATCAGAGGAGTGGGGTGTTTGAGAACAGGTGCTCTAGAGGCAGACTGTACGCACAACTGAGAGCCACCACTTCATAGCTTTGTGGCGTTGGGCAAGCTACTTCTCTGAGCCACAGGTTCCCCATCAGCACAAAGGAGGAAAATAATGAGACAGCATTGTTAAGTTAATGACACACTGTAACAAGAAAAACCAAACCGGCTCACAGCCAGTAGAACACTTGCATTTGTAAAGTAAAAACTCCTTGGCTCAACAGGCTAATCCTCCGCCTTGCAGTGCCGGCACACTGGGTTCTAGTCCTGGTCGGGGCGCCGGATTCTGTCCCGGTTGCCCCTCTTCCAGGCCAGCTCTCTGCTGTGGCCCAGGAGTGCAGTGGAGGATGGCCCAAGTGCTTGGGCCCTGCACCCCATGGGAGACCAGGACAAGCACCTGGCTGCTGGCTCCTGCCTTCGGCGGCCATTGGAGGGTGAACCAACGGCGAAGGAAGACCTTTTTCTCTGTCTCTCTCTCTCACTGTCCACTCTGCCTGTCAAAACAAAAAAAATAAAAAAACCAAAAAACAAAATACTGAGTACTATGAGCAGGATTCAGGAGTACAAGCTTCTTTATGTCTCCTTGGAATGACTTTCAAAAGTCACTGGACTTGTTTCTATCAGGCTGGGAGAGGAACATGGAAGGTGATACATGGAAGGAAGCTGATTGTCCAAGGTCATAACTAGGTAGTGGTGGCTCTGAGATGTACACTCAGCTTGGTCTGCTTCTGGCAGACCACACTGGCTGCACAGAGCACAACTCAGTGTTAGGGACTGCAGCTCATTGCATACAGAGTTAAACTCCCAGCAGAAATGCATGGAAAGTTGACTACTTGCCTTGGACTCTACATCCAAGAAGATGGAGGAGGGCCTGCTCAGCAGCTCTGTTGGCTTCATCCTGGAGAGTGGCTTGGAAAATGTGCTGCCCATCACTATGCCCATCTGCTGTGTCACATGCCATCGCTGGGCCTTGTAGGCATCATCACCATCCCTGCCACCATCACCACTGTCTTTTCCTTTGCTTACTGTCTGCTTCCAGGTCTTTTTTGGGACTTGATAAACCCTTCACCGGTCAAAGGAAATACCTCCCAAGAGAAACCAAGACACGACTATGGGATTGAGCCACGAATCAAGTGCTGTGGGTTGTGACTCTTGATTTGTCACTTAGCAACTTCTGTAGATTTCTTCATACTTTCAATTCTTCACTCCTCCACGTATTCACGCTCTTTGCCATGTGTTCTGGTAGTTTCTGCCACTAGAAGCAAAGAATGCATTCTTTGCCTATTGATGTTGGACTTGGCCATGTGAATTGCTTTGGCCAATGACCTATTAGCAGAATTTTGCAAACAGACTTGAAATATGCTTACATGATTAGGTTTGTTCTCTTGCACATCTCATGTTCTCCATGAGAAGAAGAAAAACTCTGACTAGCCTGCTTACCCAGGAGATGTGAGACATGGAGAGAAGACCTGAACTTGGAGCCAAGCCCAGCGGAGTCTGGCCTAAATCATTCATTCCCTAGCAAGAGAAAAGTCAATGTTTTTTCCTTTAAAAATTAATACTTTTTTAAAAAAGATTTATTTTGTTTATTTGAAAGACAGAGTTACAGAGGTAGAGACAGAGAGAGAGGTCTTCCATCTGCTGGTGCACTCCCCAGATGGCCACAATGGCTGGAGCTGCACTGATCTGGGACTATGAGCCAGGAGCCTCTTCTGGGTCTCCCACATGGGTGCAGGGGCCCAAGGACTTGGGCCATCCTCCACTGCTTTCCCAGACCATAGCAGAGAACTGGATAGGAAGAGGAGCAGCCGGAACTAGAACTGCCGGAGCTTCAGGCCAGGCCTTTAACCCACTGCGCCACAGCACTGGCCCCTAAAAAATAATAAATTTATGAAGCAGGATTCGAGGAGGAGCAGGAGGTGGAGGAAGAGAGAGAAACAAAGAAACAGAGTTCCCAACTGCTGGTTCATTCCCCAAGTGGCCACAACAGCCAGGACTGGGCTGGGCCACAGCTGGGAGCTGAGAATTCAGGCCAGGCTACTTATGTAGGTGGCAGAGACTCAAGTACTTGAGCCATCACCTGCTAGTTTATAGGGTACACATTAGTGGGAAGCTGGAACTGGGAGCAGAGCTGGGACTGAAATGTAGGGGCTCTAGTGTGGGATGTGGGCATCTTAACTGCTAAATCAAATGCCTGCCCGAAGAGCAAATGTTTTAAAGGTACTGAGGTTTGGGGTAGTTTGTTATGCATAGCAAGTCACTTCTCTCTGGAACTCAGTTGACTTCTCTGTACATTGAAGGTGTTGAACAAGGTACCTAAAGTACCTCTGAGCTATCCTGAGGATGAGGGCATGCTATCTTCTCATGTTCCCCGCACTCCCCCCAACCCTCCACCCTGCCCCGCAAGGGGAGGAACGCACATGCAGAAACAGAAGTGGGACTCTTAAGTGAGTATCCGTTAAATGTGACAATGAAACAATGATCTCATGATCATTTGTGGCATGTATAGTATCGATTTATTTTCATATTTCAGTGAATAGAAGCAGATGACTTCATTAACTTTCAAATATCTATAGCTTGCTTACCAAGCTCCTTCTTCATAGCCAGAAAGTCGACCTGGAGGCAGCAGGTGCCTGCCATCCCGCCTCCAGCCTTGGGGAGCTGACAGTCTAACTTCTGAGGTGTTAGAGACAGCCAAGTAGTCACAAAAAGAGGTGGTGCCCATTCACCCCTCTCCAAAGGGGCTTCTATTGGCGTGAGATCTGAGCAGATATACAGCCATGGGTTGCACGTATGTGCCTTATAAATATGTCCAGTGACTTCAGAACTGGCAGTGACTGTGGTGGCAGATTTATTGTATGTGCCACAGGTCAAGGTTCCTACATTACTTTCCAAATATCCTTTTCAGGTATCCAAGAATTTCCAGAAAAATAAACAGTAAGGCACAGTGTACTCTGAGAGAAGTTGGATGGAAGTTGGGCCCAACTTGGGGCCCCAAACAAAAATAAGGTATTTTTGCTCCGGGGTCTCAGGTCCCCGTGTGCCCTGGCACCTGGTGGCTTCAGGCACCAAATGGCAACACCCAAATGGGCTGGAGCTCTATCCTGAGTGTAGTGGATGTCCCTGACATTCTAAGTACCTGACTCCTATGCAGCAAAATAAATGGAATCTAATCACTAGCCCTCATGTACTTCCAAAGAATCGTTTCTTGTACAAGGGAAGAAAAGCATGTCAAAGAAAAAACATTGTATCTTTGTTTGCACAAGCACAAGATTAGAAATGACCAGAATGTTTACCAATAGAGGTTTAGTTCAAAAAAACAGCCACTGAGGCAGTCTACAGTAGTGCTCAATATAAAGTACTTAGGTTAGAAGACTTGAACTTCATTCTCATTCACATTGTTTACTCACGTGGGATTCTGGGGGAATCATGACACTTCTCTACTGTTCAGCTCCTCATTTGTAAAATAGGGATATGTAACTGTGTAAAAATACCTAGAGTTAGTGGAATTAAATAATTCGACATATATACGACACTTAGACTGATATCTGACACATAGTAAGTAAGCATAAATATATGTTAGCTATTACTTTTAAGAATACTTGAAAGAATGAAGCAGATCTATACATTGAAATCACCTCCAAACTTAGTGGCTTAAATGAGCAACCACCTGTTATTATTTCTCATGAATTTGAGGGTTGACTGGGCTCCACTGTGCTCTTTTTCTACAACATGTAGTGTCCACTGGGGTTGCAGTCATCTGAGGGCCCAAATGCCTCCTTCCCATGATTAAATGTTGATACTGCTTGGGATTATTGTCACAGCATGGCACCTAGGTTCCAAGGAGTTTCCACACCTGAGAAGGTAAAAAGCAGCAAATATAGATATTTGGAAGTTATACTAAGTTACTTCTGTCACATCTTATTGATCAAAGCAAGTCACTTACAGACCCAGATTCAAAGACAGGGGATATAGGGTCCAACTTTGAATGTGAGGAATGGCAAAGAATTTGCAGTCATTTTTAATTCATCACAAGGGAACAAATGTGCAGAAGTGTGGCTATGTTACCATTTATATATACAAGGGAGTTCCTACACACACACACACACACACACATGCACATATGTGTAGATATAATAAGACATATATACACATAAGACATATATTTAAACAAGTGCACATGATGTGTCAGATATGTAAGGAACTGGTAATAGAGAGGGACTGAGAGCCTGAGAAGGAGGGTTGACTGAATTTTCTTGTATGCCACTTTACATTGTTGGAATTATTTTCGCCATGTCAATCTTTTATCTATTCAAAATGAGTAAATGAAAATGTAAATGATTAGCAATAATCACATTTTCGTGGTTCTGGGGCAGCGAGAAGGAGAAATCCCTCCTGCAAAAACAGCTCCATGAAACTAACCACTCAGCGCCCGGCCAGTGATCAAGGCTGAGGAACCTTAGGGACTTGGAGTTGTCCTCCCTGAGCAGGGAGGGCCCACTGTCCCCCACCTCGATACACATACATTGCTGGCATGTTTTTTAAACCACCAAATGTTGTTTTTCTATCTATCATGTTCTCACTAACAATCAGGTTACTGGCTATTTGAAAACCATTTTCCATTCCAATTAAAAATCATCATTTATCTGTGACTAGCATAACATCTCATTTATGTTTAAAATAGAAGAGCACAACTACTCTACCGAATAGGGAATTTGTAAACACAGTATCATATTTTGATAGAAACATAGCTGTGGATCTTAGCTCGTTGTTTGGTAGCTGTGGTTTTGTGCTATTTCCCTATGGTATTAGATGGTTGCAGGGTGGTTTAAAATTCCTCTTTTACAAAGAAGGGGCAGAGACAGAAAGTAAAGGCACATATTCTCACCCATCTCTTGTGCAGCAGTGAGGGAAGACGGAAAGTCAGTCCAAAGAGGGGGATGGGCATGTTCTGTCTGCTTTGCCTCTGCTCATTCTGTGAGACCCTTTTGTCCTGAGATCTGGCTGCTGGTGCCCTTGAGGAGGAAGAGAAATTACTGCAGGCTCCACAGCTTGGATGTATCTTGTTATTGCTATGTTTAAGCTTTCATTCTGGCCTTTTGCTTGACCATTATAGAATCTATTGAATTTCATTTTAAGAAGTCTTATTCTAGTTTCATAGGTTTGGCAAAAAGTATCTTAGATTTTTCACTTCCATTCCTATTTTTTTGAAAATTGTTTTTATTTTGGTGAGGGGGCGACAGGGAGATCCCCCATTCACTGGTTCACTCCCCAAATGCCAGGATTGGGCCTGACCTTATCTAGGAGCTAGGACCTCAATCCAAGTCTCCCCGTGTGAGTGGTGGGAACTCAATTATTTGGACCATCACCTGTTCTCTTCAAGGATCTACATTAGCAGGAAGCTGGAGTCAGGAGCTAGAGCTGGGTATCATACCCAGGTACTTTGATAATGGGATGTGGGCATCCTAGCCAGGCCTTAACTGCTAGGCTAAAGACCAACCCCTGATTCTTAACTTTTAAAATATCCACATGCCCCTCCACTTGTGGTCCCAGTTAGCCTGAACTTTCGAGTAAAGCTCAATCAGAGTGAGTAGTAGTGAGCTGCAAGCATGAATAAACCAAGAAAAGACTAAAGTGTTAGAGATGATTGTACAGGTCAGATTCACTTCCCATTCCCTCTTGCCACAAAAAAGGCACATGAGGGCATTGTAAATATTTTGCTTCATTATAATCATCAGCATACTTATTGTGGATCCTCAAATTATGTGATGCAGTTGTGCTTACATATTCAGAATATTTTGAAGATGAAAGTGGACTTGGAGAATATAATCAGGAAAATTAAGTGATATGCCCAGGTTTTGCCCCTTTGACCCCCTTGCTTCATAAAACATAACAATGAGTATGGTAGGGGTAGATGTCCTCTTTTGTCTTTATCATGTTTACAACACAGTGGAACACAGCAGGAACTGGGATGCAATTGCTGGCCATTGGGAAGGGTGGGGTGTGTGGGGGAGAAGGTGGTTCTCTAGCCAAACTTTAAAAGGAACCATTCTGTATATGTTCTTCTTATTTGCCCTTTTGTATAAGGTTTTGTTGGAACAAATGTTTCTGAGTCTATAGCATTTGGAAGCCACATCAGCACTTGAATCCAGATTTAATGCAGACACAGGTTTAGTAGAACAGGTGCAAAGCATGTGGTAAAGCTGACTAATGTGCCCCACATAAGTCAGGTTTGTGAGTTGGTGCAGCCAGGCTTCTGAGTTGAGTGAGTAGGCCCTTCCTCAACCAGTAGGGTGTGATGTCCTCTTTCTTTTTCCATTGACTTCTGTAGATTTCAACTGTGGACCATTTTACCTCCTAGGGGACATTTGGCAATGACTGGGAACATTTTTGGTGGTGACAACTAGGGAAGACATGTTACTGACATCTTGTGGGTAGAGACTAGGGACAATGCCAAACACCCTACATAAAATGCACAGGCAGCTCTCAAAACAAAGAAGGATCTGTCTCAAATGTCAAGAGTGTTGAGGGCAAGGAATCCCGTTCTGGTCAAACCCAACACTTCAGTCAGGGCCAGTTCAAGCCCTAATACTGCTATTTCCTGTTTTTCTGGAATCTACCAGCCCTCATTACTCCGAGATTTTATGGGTTCTGCTACTGAGTTCAGCAGCTAATTGTATAATTGTTTTACTAACTCATCGTTTTTTCAAGCCAAGCTTACTGTTAGTTAGCTGCTTAACTGGGTGATTCGTGACAGTCAGAAGAGATGGTGTCCTGTCAATATGCTTGTTCCCAGTGTTTTACAAGCATGTAATCTTGGCTACACCTGTAGAAAATGCTTTCTGGGGAAGAGGTGAGAGGGAAAAGTTCAGAAGACTGCCCAGACGAGCTGTATGAGCAAAGAAGCAGGGATCACTCAGGAAAGAAAGTCATTAGATTTCTGTAGGTGTGAGGGCAAAGATAGTGGCAAAAAGCAAGAAGACATGGGGAAGCGAGTGGTGGCAAAATGGAAGGGAACATTGAACCTCACGCGGGAGTCAATTCTAGAGCAGGTGCATAGAAGGGAGCCTCTAAAGATCTGATGCATTCATTCATCTATTCAGGGCTGCTAGGTCTGATGAGACAGTCAGAGAAGACTCCACAGAAGAAGTAGCATTAGAGTAGGGAGATTTCTGTGCAACGAGGTGACTTTGCTTTATCAGCGTGTGCACTGGCTTAATGATACCTCCCCTATTTCTCCTTCTCCCCGAAGAGACATAAATGTGGACCAAATTGAGATCCTGCAGGGGTCTCCTTCTTTCCCTCAGAGGAGCAGCTGTCGAGAGAAGCCTTAGAGGAGAAAATTGAAAAGAGAGAACAAACAAGCTCCTGTTCCCACATCACAATCCTGGGGCCCTGCATGTGGCCTGAAGGCTCTCTGTGAGCAGAGCTTTCACAGAGATGGGTCCTGCCCAGAGCTGGATTGTGGGTGATTCGAGGAGTCACTCCATGACATGAGCCTGGGATCTTTAGCAAGACTGTTTCTACTTCAGGTCTTTACATGCGCTCGGTTTTATTTTTGAATGTATCCAAATAGGATTTTCCATTTTCAAATGAGTGCCCACAGAACTCCATTATTACAAACTGGCGTTGGCCTCAAAGAGCAGTAATTTAGTTGAGCAATAGGTTTCAGTTTGTGATTTCCATGTGTGGATGATAAATTTCCAGTTGTAAAAATGCTGGAAACATTAGGGAAATGTTTTCAAACTCTCCTTCTCGACCAAGCCACTGATTTGAATGAAAAAATAAAAGAAGCCCGCCGCATGCCAAAACAGCATACTTCAGATGTCCCCCTCAACTGCGAGCCAGTTGCTTTCTCATGAAGACCTGCCATATGGACGGTATGAGAAATCACAAGTGAAAATAAAGTGTAATGCAGAGAGAGCCTTTCGTTCGAGCCAAGACTCCCAACTTTACATTTTGCAGCCTTTGCCGCAGGATCATGAGGGCCGGTTGGGTTGTATAAAATGTTTGTAGTATTTAAAGCCCCAAGGGCTGCAATCTTTGTTTGAATCTCGCTTCTATAGCATACTGGCCCTGCAGCCGGCAGGGGAGAAAACAAGAGCCCTGGGTTCCCTCCCCTGACTCTGGCTGCTAAGCCTTGGGAGATCAAGTCCTTACTGAAGATGCTGGGCTGCCTGTGGTGGCCTGAAGAGAGGCAGTTTCTGCTACTGCGGATTTCTTCTGGGAACGCAGACCTGCTGTGGGTTGGCTCCATTTGGCATCCGGAAGGAGGACATTGGACTCCTGTGTGGTAGTCATTTTCCTTATACTCTCGGGTGTCATGCTGCTTAAGGGTTATGGGCCAGGCTTGCTCTCTGGGGTTCTTCTCCATTGACTCAGCACCGCTGACCGTGTGGGGTTTCTGGGAATGGATGCAGGGTGCAAGGATGCCTAGGAAAGGGTAAAAGCCCATTGGATTCCTTGGCTAGGACAATAGAAATTTCTTCTCTTGGGGTTCTGGCAGCTGGAAGTCAGACAGCAAAGGGCTCCCTGCAAAGCCCCTAGCATGGCTCTGCCCTTCCCTCTTTCAGCTCCTGGTGGCCCCAAGCATTCCTTACTGGATGAAGGCCCACCCTGGTTTTGGAGGGACATGATTTAACTCATTGCGCTGCTGAAGAAAGTGACATTGTTGTTATTATTATTACTATTTTCCCAAAGAAGAGGCTCTGCTCTGAACCCTGGCTCTGGTTGGTGCCTATGGTGGCTAGGCCAGGGACTTCTTTCCCATTCTGAGGGCGGATGGTCGCAAGTCTTCCCTGTAAGATGTGCCGTGGACTGCCCAGAGGCCACAGCTAACCAGCACAGACCCCGCTTGCAATTCACAAGCTGACCCTTTGTAAAAATCCTGCTGCAGCCCCAAACACAAGGGCGCTTGGAACAACCTCCTAGTTTTAGCAGCTTATCTCTAACTTGGCTGGCTCCTAGGGCTTTAACCAGACCTGTAATGTTATTTTAACCGTGTCATTTGTGATTTAATGCAGTTTATGTGGGGCCTCGCTAATTTATATCTGCACTGGCCCGAAAGACGGAAGAATTCTACTTGCCTTGCTGCCATTTCTCTAGAAGCCATCCCTCTCGCCTTTCTTCTGACTGCCTGGAGCAGCCCCACGCATATTTTGAGCTGCTCTCCCGTCTGCAGAGCTCTCGCCACCATGGGGAAAGAGGCGTGTGGCTGTGCCACGGTGGGCAGCTCGTTAACGTCACCAAGATGGCTCGGGCACATTCCTGATCACACTCCTCTCTCTCTTTCAGCAGCTTTGGCAATGTTTCTCTGTTGCTGTCTTTGATCTGGAACCCATCTTTTTGACCCTGGGGCAGAGAAAGGAGGGAGTAGGAATTACGACCGGACCGTGATTTGAAGACACAAAGGGGATGGTGTTCCATTCCAGGAAGGCGGGGCACCTTCTTTTTTTTTTTTTTTTAACAAGACAAAAATTACCCCCAGGCTAAACGAACCCTTGATCCATTCCAGTACCTCTGGGACAGCATCTGTATATGTACCCTCCATGTTTTCTTGTCTGTCTGAAATTCTACACATTTTGGTTCGTCGTCTCGCTTGGCTTTTTCCTCAGAACAGTTAACCTGGAAACAAAAAGCCGTCTGCATGGCTGTCCCTTATCTCCTTAGGTCCAGATGGCTGTGAGAGCCCGGTCTAGCTGAGAAAGGGATACAAGCTCCAGGTCCTACAGGCTGAAATTCCATCGTGGGGGTAGAGCTGGCTTTTGAGAGTTTGCACAGGTCTTGGGCACGGGTGCCACACCATCACAGGTACACACAAGACCTGTTCTTGTGCAGTTGAGTTTCCGGAAGCTGTGGTCTAAGGGCACACCACGTCCTTGGTGAGCTCCTTGAGGTTTAGAAATTCAGCCAGTTGGTGAAAAACAGGGTGTGAGATACCATGCAAATGCTGAACTTTATTTGTCACAGACTCTTATATGGCACTTATGTGGCAGCGCTGTTTCATACGCATTGTGAATATTGATTCAGTTCACCCTTGTTACGGTGCTATCAGGCAGTTGCTACTAATATCTCCATTTTACAAATGAGGATCCCAGGGAACAGAGAGATTAGCTCACTTGCTCAAAGTCACACAGCTTAGTAATAGGAATGCAGGGGTCTGGCTTCTGTATGCATGCGTCTGACTTGAGTTGGAAGAAATTGGTGAGATTTCAAAATTGAGCATCTTTTGATTTCCTGAGCAGGCAGGTTAAGTCTGCGAAAGGATCAGCACTATTGCTTGGACCTCAAGATCTGTCCAGGCGATTTACTGAAGCAACACCGAAGCGATTGGGAGAGATCTCAGACCCTGCACGTGTTTTTGGCTGTTAATGTGCAATTATTCTGCCTGCTCAGGACATGCTCAAGACATGGGACGTTGACATGTTAGCGAGTTCCCTCTACGCTAGTGGCTTTCAAATGAAAATATTTTCGGAGAACACTTTCGGCTCTACCAACAGCCAGCATAGATGCTGGCATATAAACAGTGCGCTTATAAGAGATGGTTTGGATCTTGGGAGAGAGAGGGGGAAGGAGAACGTTTTCATTTTGATTACCAGTGCCCGTGACGTCCACGGTGGAGATGGGCCCCAGGGGATGAATGCACAGAGTGCCATGTCTGCCAAAAGATGTAGCCATTGAAGAGATAATTCAGGTTTCGCCAGTCGTCTCAGTTACTACTTTGCTTCCCTTCTATATTGAAAAAGCAAGAAGACAGGAACTGGGGGAGGGATAGCGTCTCCAGACACCACAGCTGCAGCTTTCTGGTGTCCCCAGCACAGGCTGGCTTCCAGAAGCTGTGCAGGGTGGAGCCGTGAGAATGCACGCTTCCGGCCCGATTTTGCTGGCTCGCCTGCTGCGACAGCGTGATCCATGGGCGGCCCTTTGCAAGACGACACAGTAAAAGCCATTGGCCCCGGCTGGCGCTTTGGAGGTGCTGGAAGGGGAGTGCTAACTTAGCGCTAATATTCACTGGGAAAAATAGGCAGAAAAAGGTCTTTTATGCCCATTTTGCCTTTTGATTCTTGAAAAGGGGAAGCGGGGACCAGTGGCCAGGATCAGAGGTTGTTGCATCTTGGTCACAACTTACACCTCGCATGGCCGGCTGAGAGGTAGGGCATAGAAATCCTTTGTTCCGTGCCTGTGGGGAAGCTCCCTGGAGGAGCTGAGGAGCTGTCCTCTTCCAGGGCTGAACGCGCTCGCCTCTCCCCACACTGTCGCAGTCGTTGGGGACATTTATTTCCCAGCCCCCGACCTCCTGAACTTGTATTTGCATTTTCTGCTGGTCCACCTGATGCGGCACTAATGGGCTCCGGAAGCCTTCTGGGCTCTATTAGGCCTGCTGGCGACAGGCAGAAAGCAAACGGGCTCAGGGTCCCTGAGACTTCACCTCGAGGGTCTGCAAACAGAGACTAGGAGAGAAAAACAGCCCTGCGAAGAGACGCCCGATAAATACTCTTTGGATGGAGGACTCGCGGTATTGGAGGGGCCAGATGGGACCAGTATTTAAGGGGGGCACTGGGAGGCTTCCGTGGGCTGTGGAGTTGATCTCCTCCTGCCTGCGGGTTTAGGGGTTTTCAGACCCCGAGAAACAAGCAGGTCTCTGTGAGAGCTGTGACTCTGCTTTCTGCTCTTTGGTCTTCCGGCTCTTAGTTGCCAGTGCTGACTTCCAGACCCATTAGTGCCAAGTCCCCTCCACCCTCACGCAGAGGGAGCCACCTGGCTGCAGTTAGAATAGGTTTCAGTGATTGATTAATTTAACTAATATATTTAGAATTTCAACTCCCATCCATATAATCCAGCGTTATAGAACTCATATGAATGAAGGCCAGTATTTACGTGGAGCCAGCCTAAAGTTGCCTCCCCAGCCAAAGTGGAGGAGGATTGCCCTTTAGGGAACTTCAAAAATGCATGATTTTTTTCATAGAGAACAATTTCAGCACCTTTTTCTTCATCTGTTCTTGCCCTTCCCCTCTTCCCCAACCCCTTCTAATTGATCTAAGTCTGTTGGAAATAGACACGCCCCGTTCCTAACAGAAAGAAGGGCAGGAGGCAGTGGGGACAGAGCTGCCTTCCGCCCGCGGCGAGAAGGTCCCAGGAGACGCGCCGGATCCCTGGGTGCCATCTCTTCCCTCTCGCCTGCCTGCCTGCCTGCCTGCCAGCCAGCAATCCACTTTGGATTCTGTCGTGCTGCATTTCTCCCTGGCTCAGACAGAAAGGTCACCCACTCTGCTCTCTGTGCCATGAAGAGAAATGAGTCAGGACCTGCTCGAGAGGGTGAGGGCTCTTGGCTGTTCGTCATCGGGGCAGCTGCTCTGGCTCCTCACGGCCCGGGCATTTGACAAAATGAAGGCATTGCTGTTAGCTGGGGGCTGGGGAGGGAAGAAAGCTGTGTGTGCTGTCCTTTTAGGAGGCAAAGAGGTGGGGGCAGGGTGAGGCTTTAGGGAGAATAAATGATGCAATCAAAAAATAAATATGGAATCAAGACCACAATTGGATTTGTTATTTTTATTTATGTTGCACAATCAGGAATTATGGTTAAAGCCTTCCTAGTTCACTGATACAAATGTGATTGTCAATCAGCACTAGGAACATTTTTTTTTCTGCACTACATTTAACAAGAAATCTGAGTAAGCTCTGAGTCTTAGATTGCAGCCAAGCTCATGTGGTCCCAGGGCTACCAGACTATTCTCCTTTTCCTCTCGTCCCTCTTCCTTCCCACAGAAATCAAGTGTCCATAACTGCTGAGAATCCAGATAGAGGGTTAATCAAAACCCAATAGGGATAGGAAAGCCATTCCTGCAGCAGGCAAGTCTTAGAGCTGTGAGTCCAGACATTCAAGTCTGCCTGTAAACTTACAGGAACACATACACACCACACACACACACACACACACACACACACAACACTGTTTAAGCAGAACTTGATACCAGAGCCACAGTAACCCTCACGTGTTTAACATCAGTGTCACTCACCCCAACCCCTGAAATTCCCATCCTTGAAAGAGCAATCTGGGCCGGCGCCATGGCTCAATAGGCTAATCCTCTTCTTGTGGCGCCGGCACACTGGGTTCTAGTCCCAGTTGGGGGGCCGGATTCTGTCCCGGTCGCTCCTCTTCCAGTCCAGCTCTCTGCTGTGGCCCAGTGGAGGATGGCCCAAGTGCTTGGGCCCTGCATCCGCGTGGGAGACCAGGAGGAAGCACCTGGCTCCTGCCATCAGATCAGCGCTGTGTGCTAGCTGCAGTGCGCTGGCAGCAGCGGCCGTTGGAGGGTGAACCAATGGTAAAGGAATACCTTTCTCTCTGTCTCTCTCTCTCACTGTCCACTCTGCCTGTCAAAAAAAAAGCAATCTGTATTTAGAAATGGTTTCATTCATACAGATTATATAGTAGGGCACTTCACAAAGTTTGTGGAAAAAGGAATTAAGAGATAAGTAAATTTTGGTATAAGACTTTCGGAAATTCATGCATCCACAGAGGCTTCAAAAAGTTTCTAGAAATGCATATTATGAAAACTTTGTACAACAATTTCAAAATTATAGCTGCCATTTCAGTGCCTGCTCTACTCATGATTATGAATGCATACAGCACTCAGGAAGGACCTCTTAAAGACTTGTAAAAGTAGAAGAGGCAGCAAAAAATGACTAAATAGCTTTGCAATGATACATTGGGTTGGCAGAAAAGCCTTTATTTTCCCTTTTTAGCCTATGATACTCAGGAGACATGTGGCGAATTATAACCTCTCTGAAGCTTGTAGTTGTGGAGGAATAGCGTGTCTGAAGCCCCTGGGTCCTGGCTCCCTAGGGCAAGAACACTCACAGGGCTCCAGTGTATAGCACTGAACAGTTACCACCAGAGCCAGCGTGTGAAGTGAGCTGGTGGAATTTGGGGCCACCAAACTGTTACTGAGAGGAACATGAGCCCTTGAGCCAGGACACCTGGTCAGCCAAGGCTCTGTTCCCCTCTGGGATGCCGAATAGGTCATCCTAACCTCACTAGAACTTGGACTCCTCATGTGTAAATGCATCAGAATTCTATTTAAAGAGTGACTAAGTCCTTCCAATTGGAAAATTTTAGGATTTTGGAGTAGAATAACATCTTCTTTGACCTAATTTTTCTTCTGGGGAGACATACCTAAAGTTAAATGTGACATTCTGGTTGACGTATTAGGTGACCTCTCTCTGGGTCATAGCTATGACGTTGAGATGAACTAGTCAGTGATTTTGACCTTTTGTGGATCATGAGCGCTCTGACAGACTGATGAAAACTCTGGCTGGCTCCACAGTAAAGCACACACGTGACTTTATAGGTTCAATTTGTACCTTTGTATGTTCTTGCAGGCGAGGTGGGCTTCCTGAGGCATGCCACTGGATCCCGGTTAGGAAGTGCCAACTGGAGATTCTAAAACCTTGTCCAAGGTCTAGAGCTCTCTAAGATAGCTTTGATATTTCCCAATTCATTAGGCACTTTTTACTCCTAAGGTCATTGTAGGCCCTCAAACCCCTCTTCAGTCTTTTGAGATCATTCCTGCTCTACCTTCCTCTTGAGTTTTGCAGTGGTTGAAATTATTAATAGACAAGGCTGGTGCTGTGTTGTAGCAGGTAAAGCCTCCACCTGCAGTGCCAGCATCCCATATGGGCACCGGTTCAAGTCTCAGTTGCTCCACTTCTGATCTCGCTCTCTGCTGTGGCCTGGGAAAGCAGTAGAAGATGGCCCAAGTGCTTGGGCCCCTGCACCCACATGGGAGACCTGGAAGAAGCTCCTGGCTCTTGGCTTTGGAACTGCACAGCTCCGGCTGTTGTGGCTAATTGGGGAATGAACCAGTGGGTGGAAGACCTCTCTCTCTCTCTCTCTCTCTGCCTTTCCTTCTCTTCTGTGTAACTCTTTCAAATAAATAATTCTTTTTTTAAAAAAATTATTAATAGATAAATACTTATTAGCACTTACTAATTGCTAGGCACATAAAGTTAAAATTAGTATATTTAATCCTTACTAAGCCTCTATGAACTAGGGGATGTTGTCATTTTCATTTTATAAGTGAGAAAACCAAGGCACAGAGGGGTTCAATAATTTGCTCAAGGTGTTCAGGTTAGTGAGTGGCAGAGCCAGATTTTGAACCCAGCAGTCTGGCTTTAGAATCTGTGTACTTAGCCGTCATGCTCATTTGCAGGTGTTTGTATAATGGGGATTTAAAAGCAAAAAACCATGCTGTGAAAACTCTGCAAGTTGTATCCTTAATGATTTGTGCCTATTTCTGTATGTATATTTCAAGAAAAAAAATTGACCTTTGAAACCTGTCAGTTGGGAAGAACAATCTCCTAACAGCCTCCTAAACCAGAGGGCGATTCGTTACTTGTTTAACAAGGAGGTGGGTGGTCTCAGGACTGCTTGAGCAGCTTGCTGGCACTCAGTGATCCAAGATCTTTCCGTTGTCCCTCTTGGTCATGGGCACAAGATGGCTACAAAGCCTCAACTCACCGGGTCTGCAAAGGAAGGAGTGGGCCGTAAAGGGAATCTCCTCACATACTTAGCTCCTTTTGAAAAGCTTCCCGCCAGACTTCCCATCATTACTCAGAGTTAGATGAAATGCCACCTTTATTTGAAAGAAACGAAAAGTGAGTCTTTGACTTTCCCAGCCTCTGTGGGCTGTGATGGCAAAGGGCAAAGGGCTAGGGAGTGAACAGTGCGCAGCTCTCAACAGTATCTGCTACACTGTCCCTTGTTAAAAAGACTTCCACATTGGGAAAGGAAGGACAGAGGCCAAAGGGAAGGGGAAACCTTATTTGAGAAAAAGAAACTGTCCAATTGCTCTTTTTCTCTAGTCTTAAAAAAAAGAGCTCCAGGCTGATCCCTCCAGAAGAGGGTATCGAATGCAGCTCACAGTGAGAAGCATTTGGAACAGCAGATTGGAAAGACTCTTCTATCGAATTGGAAGGATGATCTTTTAACCAATGACTTCATTTGAATCTTTGAAAAATGGGCATTTCATTATCTTCCTTAATGAAGTGTACATCAAATTTAGTGTGTCTCCCAGACACCAGTCTAGATTTAGCCAGATGGTGCAAGTTTTCCACCCTTCTAATAATTCTCATGCATTTTTAGCAGTTAAAATGCCTAAAGGGGGTATCATTCTGGTGGGAGGAGAAGAGCAGTTGGTTAAGTGGTCTTGCCATCAGCTTTGTGTCTGGATGGCAATGATTCTTCCCCTGTTCACATTAGCTACTCAACTCCTTGAAATTCATGTTTGGGAAGGGGACCATTTTCCTGCTGCTTTGAGGTTACCTGTCTCTACAGTATATCTGCTTTGTGGGGTTATGTCTTAGCTTAAGTTCACCCAGAAGAAGATGCCGAGGTAAGGATGTGAATATAACCAGTTCCTTTGGTTGATGAAAGAAACACTGGCAGGGGAATGTGGCAGTAAGACGGGGGGGGGGGGGGGGGGGGGGGGGGGGAGTAGCAAATAAAGGGACTGAATCCACTTCACACCAGTTGAGAGGAACCTGATCTCACTGGAAAATTCTGGAAGACAGGATAAAACATGTGCTCCAGGGTTCTTCTACAAACAAGAGAGCTGGAGGTATTTATACTTGAACTCCTTGGTCTTATTGGAGGAGGGCTCCTTGCAAATGATTCTAGTTCCCTGGTGTTTCTGGCCTGCCATATGGGCAGATAAATCTGGCTTCAATGACCAAAGACAGCCCTCAGATAAAGAAATGCAGGTGCTGGCATTGGGAAATGATGAGGATAAGCAGATTTTGATTTCTTGGAATAAAGGGTTAGACTTGGGGGGCTGTGCTATGGTTTGAATGTCCCCCAAAGTTCATAGTTTGGCCCCATTTACTACTGTGGGATGATGCAGCAAGAAGGCCCTCACCACATGCAGGCTCCTTGACCTTGGGCTTCCCAGCCTCTGTTTTTAAATAAATTATCCACTCCTTGGTATTTTGTTATAGCAACATAAAACGGACTAAGACAGGGATCTTAAATATTGTAAAGTCCAGAGCCCTGTGTTTTACCTCCTCCCCATTTTTTTTTTGACAGGCAGAGTTAGACAGTGAGAGAGAGACAGAGAGAAAGGTCTTCCTTTTTCCGTTGGTTCACCCCCCAAAGTGGCCGCTACAGCCGGCGCATTGCGGCTGTTGCGCTGCGCCGATCCGAAGCCAGGAGCCAGGTGCTTCCTCCTGGTCTCCCATGCAGGTGCAGGGCCCAAGGACCTGGGCCATCCTGCACTGCCTTCCCGGGCCACAGCAGATAGCTGGACTGGAAGAGGAGCAACTGGGACAGAATCTGGCGCCCCGACTGGGACTAGAACCCCAGTGTGCTGGCACCACAGGTAGAGGATTAGCCTATTGAGCTGTGGCGCTAGCCCTCCTCCCCATTTTTTAAAAGATGTATTTATTTATTTATTTGAGAGACAGAGTTACACAGAGAGGGAGAGACAGAGAGGTGTTCCATCTGCTGGTTCACTCCTCAAATGGCCACAATGGCCAGAGCTGCGCCGATCTGAAGCCAGCAGCCAGGAGCTTCCTCCAGGTCTCCCATGTGGGTGCAGGAGCCCATGGACTTGGGTAATATTCCACTGTTTTCCCAGGCACACTACCAGGGAGCTGATTTGGAAATGGAGCAGCTGGGACTCGAACCTGCTCCCAGATGGGATGCTGGCACTGCAGGCTGAGGCTTTTCCTGCTAGACCACGCAACCAGCCCCTTACTACCTCCCCATTTTATACTCAAAGTAACTGTGGTCCTGACAGGCAAAGTTTCACACCTGGACATTAGCAGGGCTGTAGCAACAACCCAATTCTCCTACCTTTTATTTTAGATTTTTTAACCCTACCATATTATTCATAAATTGAGGGGATAATTAAAATATTAAATGATCATTGCTTTATTGGATTGTCATGACATTTACAGAAAATTTTTCATTGTATTTCTAGAGTGGAAGTATTAAGAAAACATGATTGTTGAAATCAGTAAACTGGTTATGGGACAAAGTACAAATGATGGTGAGCACTCATTTCCCTAAACACGTACCTCTTGGCCATGAGATGATTCTCCCATATCTGTGAGCAACACGGTGTCCCCAGTGCTGGGTCCTTTTGCTATATTCTTTGGATATTCTCTGAAGTCTTCTGCTTCAAGTCTGCCTGTTTGTTAAGTTCAAGACACCATGTGGTATAGCCAGCCTCATCCTCTTGTAACACTCATAGAGGTTTTTGAAAAATGCAATGAGAGGCAGGTGTTTGGCCTAAGGCTTAGGATATTGGATACATGCCCCTGCTCTGCTCCTCATTCCTGCTTCCTGCTAGTGCACACCCTGGAAGGCAGCAGGTGATGGCTCAAGTAGCTGGGTTCCTCTCACCCAGGGAGGGCACCTGGATTGAGTTCCAGACTCCCAGCTTTGGCCTAGGCCAGTGCCAGCTGATGGAGGCATTTGGGGAGTGAAGCAATGGGTGTGAGATCTGTCTGTGTTTGTGCCTCACAAATAAGAAATAAAACATAAAAATGCAATGAGGAAAGAATTTGCAAAATCTTCCTGTCCCACAGGGAACTGAAGAAGTCCTGCAGGTAGAGCTCTAAGATATGAAGGTGTTTGGGAAAGTCTTAGGGAAGAAGGTTAGCTTCTCTGTGGCTGCTGTGTGTGCTCCCCGAGATACATGGACCAGTATCTCCACACTCCTGGGCTCCTGGGGGATCTTCAGTGTTGCTGCTGTGTTCTGAGTTTCCTCATTTGCTGTATTCTTCTCACCTCACTCTCACTCACCCATTTCTCCTACTCTGGGAAGGATTTAGTTCTGAATCAGAAGTCAAAAGCATTGGAGCCAAAGCAAAGTGAGTTTCATAAGCTCAAGAAGTGTTCAGTGTGACCTCTCACTGTTAAGTAGGTTTTGACATCTTTGTAGCCAGGGTGCATGGCTGGATTTTTCAACTGAAATTCATTAGAAATAACTCTTCTATAGCTTCTCTGTCATTTTTGGTTGAAATTGTGGGATACTTTACATATTTAAGTGTATAAATTTCACATGTACAGCTTGATGAATTCTAACAAAGTGAACACACCCATGTAAAGTATCACCCAGGCTAAGATGTGCATTCTAACCCTAAGAAGCCTGCTTCATGTTCACCCAGTCATCACCACCACTCCAAAAGAAAAGATAATGTTTTGCTGTAGATCAGTTTTGCCCATTTGGAGCTTTATACAAATGGGATCACATAGCATGTGCTGTTTTGTCTGGCTTCTTTTGCTCAGAGTTAGGCCTGTGTATCCATGGCATTGTGAGGAACAGAGAGTAATTTGTCTTTTCACGACTGTATAATACTGAGCTGTACAAGTCAACTACAGTTGATCTATCAATTTGAGTATTCACAGCATCTTCTTAGCACTGCATTTTAGAAGGTCATTGAGTTAGGATGGCGTTGCAGTTGTATTTAGACATTTATCCCTAAAAACATTCAACAGGTTGGCGATGGCCAATCAAGTCTATTTATTTAGCTATCATGCATATGGAGCTTATGATACGTCAAACATCGATTGGAGTACTTTATACCTATGAACCTGTTGAACTTCCATGCCAGTACTATGAGGTGGGTCATTATTATTATTCCCATTAAACAGTCGGAGAATGTAGGCACAGAGTGGTTATGTTACTTGCGTAAGATCATGTACCTAATAATATACAAAAGAAAAGGAAGTTCTGGCCAACAGGACTGGCTTATGTTCTCTACCCTGTGCCTTGAATATCTTCTGTTACAGCACACCGTTCCCTGAATTATATCTCTCTTTCTGCCCCTCTAGACTGTGAGCTTGAGCACAACATCTGTGTCTACTTATTGGCAGCAATGGCTCTGTGAATGAGCCCAGGGCTGTGCTGAAGTTAATGCAGTGAAGGGAGTAAGTTACTGTGCGAGTAATGAGTTCATGGGCACCTTTTCTTAACATGCCTAATATTTCCTTTTACTTTCCTGGTGAAACTGGCAGAGCAGGGTGGGCGTGGAAATAGAGGGGAGAGAAGGAAGGGAAATGCGAGATAGGCCACCATTGCCTGTCGCTAGTGGCTTAACTATGCAAACTGCTCAGTACACTTTTAATAACTGAAACCAGAGGAGACAGCCAGGAGGAAGAGCCTAGAGCTGGGCTGTCCAGTAGAAATCCAACACAAACCATATGGTCAAGTTCACATTTTCCAGTAGCCACATTTTTAAAAGTCGGAAGCAGGTGACATTAGTTTTAATAATATATATTTGTTTAACCTACTTGAGCCAAAATATTATCATTTCAATATGTGGTCAAAATAAGAATGAGAGAGGTATTTTGGATTCATTTGCACTAGGTCTTCCAAATGTACAACACATCTTATCTCAGCCTGGCCACATGGCAAATACTCAATAGCCACATGCGCTCAGTGGCTACTGTCCTGGATCAGCAGATTTCTAGAGCCAGTAGCAGCACATCAATTGGAAGTTTGCTAGAAATGCAGACTCTCAACCCCAGCCCTACAGACTCAAAATCTGTCTTCTAACGAGCTCCTGGGGTGATTTGTTTGCACATCAAAGTTTGAGTAGCGGGCCTAGTGATTTACCAGGGCGTTTTCTAATGAATGGCAGATAATAGCTCCCTAACCCTGAAATCATCAGCCACGGGGTCTCTCATTAACTTCATTTGTTAACTTCCCTCCTTCTTTCCTCCCGCCCTCCCTCATTTCCTTCCTTTCCTTCTTGCTTCCTTCCCTCCATGGATTCCCACATGAAAAAGAAGACTTTATTTCAATCAATACTGCTGCTCCTCTAAATGACAGTGCCAAGCTATTAAATTCTGCCAGCTCATCCTTTGTGAATGAAGGGAAGTGGATTCAGCCGCAGCCCTATCTTTCTGCCATTATCCTGCATTAAATGTCCTTCAATTAGTATGTGCAGCGCGTCCCCTGCAAGACCCCCTGCTGGTTTATGTCACTGGCGCATTAACCTCATTGGTTACCAAACATCCCTATTATTAAGCCATTAAAAGCCAGGCTTGTTCACCTGCCAGCCTTTGGGTTTCCATCTCCTGGACCGTTTTTGCAGATGGAATTTGAGCGATTCTCTCCAGAGCCATCTTCTCTTTTTTGACTTGCAGGAATTTATTTCCTCTGGCCGTCTTTTCATCTTTCCCTTCTTTTCTTTTTCTTTGCCTGGTTCTTCCTCTCCCCCCACAGTGTGATATCTTTCTGCAATTTTTAATACCCCTCTCTCTCCCCAGGAGAAGGTAATTACTTGGTTGAGAACAGGTTGGTTATAGCTGTGTGTGCACTCACCAAGCTGGAGCCTCGTCAGCAAGGCTGTTTCCAGCCCCTGCTGGCTCAGGCGACATTTGGCAAGTCATTGCTTTCCAACCCCATCCGATTGTTTCTGCCAGTTTGATGAAATTGCGAAGCAGGTTGCAGTATTGGCAATTTGAAAGCGGATATTGCATAGGGTTATAGAACCGTTATTTTGAAAACCCATTTTTGTATATCTTGTCCAACTTACCTGTTTGTTTGCAAAGAGTCATGAGCTGCAATTTTAGCAATGCACGTGCAATGTTAAGGTTGCTTTTTTGTTTCTTTCATTTTATTTTTTTGTTTTTGAGAGAGAAAACTCCAAATGAAGATGAAAATGCTGCACCCATGGGAATGTGCTTTATCTTCAAGTTGTCATTTCATCAAGGAGGCAAGCAATGGAAGCTTTCCATTTTGCTCCCCTTGGTCTGTATACCATGTTCCTCATTCAGGAGCAATGAGCCAATTATGGGCCATGGACCAAAAGTTGCCTCTTAGTTTCGTGTGGCCAGTTAAGAATAGAATTTGCATTTTCAAATGGTTGAAAAAAAAATGGAAAGACAGATATTCATGACATCTAAAAATACATGAAATGTGCATGTCAGTGTCTGTAAGCAAAGTTATATTGGGCCACAGCCGTGCCATTTGTTTATGTGTTGTTTATGTCTGCTTTCATGCCACCATGGCAGAGTTGAATAGTTGCAACAGGCTGTGTGGCCTGCAAAGCCCAAACTATTTACTCTGCTGATTTCCAGACAAAGCTTGCTGACCTCTGATTTGTGGAGCCCTGGTTTCCAACTCTGGGCTGTACCTTGGAGAGTTTTAAAATTACAGGTCCGTGGGCCCACTCCTACAGACATTGATTTGATTGAGGTACACCCTAGGAATTGGTCATTTTAAAACCTCTTCAGGTGATTTTCCTTCCCAGCCAAGATTGAGAACAACATAACCCAGTAGAAGGGGACATGAAACTATATTCACACCTGCTGATTTGAGGATCTGAAAAAAAAATTTGTTCCTTTCCGTAACATGCAAATATTTCCTTTCCTTTCCTTGCTCTTATCAAACTATTTCTGATTCTTATGTACGTTCCTAGTCCTCATTTCGCTTCCTTTTCCTGAGGGAGTCTTTGGCTCACATGTTACTATGCACCATCGCAGGAAAGCAAGGTTGAATGATGGTCACTCCTATTTACAGGGCTACCTCATTGGGGCTTTAATAAAGAATTCACACCTCCCCCAGGAGGAGGAAGGGGGTGGTGGCTGGAGCAAGCATAGCTGAGAAAATCCCTTTCTGTCTTGACCACCTAGCAACATTCAACTCATCTGTTTCTCAACATGAAGCCTCCAATGGGCTTCTTATGAAAATTTTTCACCTGCTCTACCTTTCAACGTTTTAGAAGGATCCTGTCCAGCCTTCACACCCCATTGCATCACATGTAGTAGCTGGGATGCTGAGTAGAGCTGCCTGGCTTACATACTTTGTCTCCTTCTATTAGAGGGTTATTTACTTGAGCTTGGGGCCATATTTTGTTCATCTCTATGGCTCCCAGCATCATGCTTATTATCCAACAGGTACTCAATACCTATTTTGTAATGAATGAGGATTGAAGAAAGGAAGCTCTACTTTCTCAGGATATCAACTTGTTTAGTGGAATGCCTTTGTTGATACTGGAAGTTGCAGAGTGGAGACTTGATGCACCGTTAGACACGACATCATAGGGTAAATTGCTGAAAGATAGAACGCCTGGCTTTGATAAAAGGCTTTAGTGGAGAACGTTGGCATAGCAAGGAGAGTCGCATAGATTGTTATTGAGTGGTGTCTTAATTTGTTTGGGCTGCTAAAATGAAATACTCCAGTCTAGCAATAGGTGTTTATTACTCACAGTTCTGGAGGCTGAGAGGGCCAAGATCAGGGTCGCCACAGAATCAGTGGGTAGTGACGGCCTTGTAGTTCACAGATGGCTTCCGGCTGCAGAGAGGAGGGAGTTCTCGGGGGTTTCTCTTAGCCCTTATGACCTAATCGCCCTTCAAACTCCACCTCTTAATACCATCACAATGGGGATTAGATTTCAAAAGATGAGTTTTGGAGAGACACAAACATGCAGATCACAGGAGGCCATATCAAATTAAATGGGACTAGCCACTATATTGAAGACCAAGATCTAACACAGACAAGGCTGTTCCAGGGATGGACTCATAAGAGGGCCAGAGTGACTCCAGTGGCAAGTGCTCCTTGCTCAAGAGCAATTCCAGGCATGTAGTTTAACAAAGTTGGCTAGCAACTTGGCTATCTTTGGGTTTGAAGTAGCCCTTTGGATTCAGGTTCAGATGGGCCGTGTGGCCTCCTCTTTGAATGCAGGACAGAACACACACACCCCTTGATCCTCCCTCGGTAAACAAATGTCTGCAGAAGCACCAGCTGGGAGGTACACGTGTGAAGCTGCAGGTGCGTTTTACTCCAGTCTTAGATCCTGGTGAGGGAAATGGGAGTGCAGCAGCTATGCCATACACGGAGAGCACAGACATAACCGTCAAATGAATCAGATCCTGAGTAAAACATCTCCCAGGCATACATGTGCGAGGAGTCTCCTGCAAACACTCTCACAGCTTCTGCTTCCAGTGTGAGCCGGCTGTGCAGCTCAGGAGCCAATCCTCTGCTGGTATCAATATCCTGTTCCTAGCTTGGTGCCTGCAGCTTGGCTGACCACCCATGTACCATGCTGGCTGGCCACATGAGTTAGCAGCTAACACACAGAGAGCAGTCGGGGCCTTACTCAGGCAGGCTCCATTCCACTCCCTTTTGCCACCTTCCCAACATACAGACTTTAATGTTTCTCTCTGACCCTAGGACTTGGAAAGCTCCCTAATATCCTCTGTTTTACTAATTTTATTCAGCTTTACAAAAAAACACATTTGGCTTCAGTGATTTTTCTCTATTATTTTCTCCTCTGATTTCTGTGGTCTTCTGTCTTATTTCCTTCCTTCTATTTTCTCTGGATTTGATTTGTTGTTCTTTTTCTCAGTTTTCTTTAAGGTAACTTTTTTAAAAGATTTATTCACTTATCTGAAAAGCAGAGCCACAGAGAGGCAGAGAGAGAGAGAGAGAGAGAGAGAGAGAGAGAGAGAGCAAGCGAGAGTGAGCGAGCTTCCACCTGCTGGTTCACTCCTCAAAAGGCTGCAACGGCCAGAGCTGGGCCAATCCAAAGGCAGGAGCCAGGAGCTTACTTTGGGTCTCCCATGTGTGTGCAGAGGCCCGGCTGGGGCCATCTTCCACTGCTTTCCCAGGCCACAGCAGAGAGCTGATCAGAAGAGGAGGAGCCGGGACTAGAACCGGTGCCCATATGGAATTCTGGCACTGCAGGCAGCAGCTTCACCCGCTATGGAGTATCTTTCTTTATTATTCAATTGAAAATATTTTCTGATTTCTGTTGTGATTTTCAATTGAATAATAAAGAAAGATACTGCATATCAAAACTCATGGATTCAACTGAAACAATACCTAGAGGGAAAAATCAAAGCTGCAAATTCATATATTAGGCTGAGAACCAATGGTGTGTGTTTCCATTTCGAAAACTGACGGGGCTGGCGCTGTGGCATAGCGGGTGAAGCTGCTGCCTGCAGTGCCCGAATTCCATATGTGATTTCTTTTTTGACTCATGGATAGTTCAGAATTGTGTCGCTTAATTTTCAATCAGTAGCTAATTTTCTAGTAATCTTTTTGTAATTGATGTATAGCTTAAGATCACTGGGACTGGCTAACAGGCCATGGATGGTTTCTATCCTTTGACTTTTGTTGAAACTTGATTGATGGCCCAGTTACACTGAACTTTGGTGAATGTTCCTTGAAAAAGAATCTGTGTTCTTCCATTATTGGTGACTACCCCCTGTCTTGAACATCTCTCCATATTTTGTATAGTAGTTTTTTCTTTTCTCTCCCCCTTGACTTCAGCATCATCTCTTGCCATGGGACTGCCTGCTGAGATCTCCCACAACTCCGACCCTGAAGCTGCAGAATCCCTCCTCTCCCCTGTGCATGTGATGTGCATGTATTTGAACAGCTAGTGCCTTTTCTCTAGCTCTTAGGAGGCAATTAGAGGCAGTTGCCCTGGACCCCTGTACCAGGGAGGATTACCTTAGTATTCAGATCTAGAAATGGAACAATACCGTGAGAAATTGCTTCACCACCATAGAAAGTGATCTAAATAAATATCCCCTGCCCTGACAGACAGACACACACACACACACAGCTCCTGTGTGGTGCAAGTGAGCAGTGTTACAAATGGTCATAGAAAGGCTGGGTTTTGGAAGCTGAGCTCTAGGCCCACACACCACTGCTGCATGTGCAAGATGAACTACACATGGTAGTGACCACGTGATGATTGCAGGTACTTCTAAATGGCTGTTGCATCAAAACCTAAAGATAAACTGGAGTACTGCAGGATTCCAGCTGTGATATTGTAGACTGGTGCATGGTGCAAGAAAGGATGTGTATGTTTAGAATTTAAAAATATGTGATCAAAAGAGTGTGTAATGTGTCAGTGCTTTGCCATTCTATGTGAGACTATCTCATAGTGATGCTTACTAAAGAACTTGCTTTCTTGACTTGGAATGCTATATAGGCAGCATTAGCCCATACATAGTTCCATAATAAGAATAATGTAGAATAAAATATACACACAATTGTGAGTCAGTGGTGAAGAGAATATTTATAAAGGGAAGATAAAGGAGCTGAAGTAGATGGTGAAAGAACACTACTCTGCCTAAGTTAAGGAGATGGAGGCAAAACCAAGTAGGGACTCAGGACTTCATTTCTCCTGAGATGGGAATGGAGCAGTGTGGAAGGCAGGGTTTTGATGCATTGCGAATGAAGAGCTCGAGTCAGAATGAAGTCTCCGTAGCCTTGATGGAAGGGGCTGGAGGGGCATGTGATGGAGAAATGGTTCTGGGTGGTCATGGACTTGCCTTCCATGGTGGGCGCTCACATCCTTTTCAGCATCTTCACCATGCAGGCTCAGGGAGAAGGTAGTCCAGGGCGCTGGAGACTTCCTTCCTGAGGGGAAACCTAGAAGAGATGAACGAGATAACCTGCAGCCCCATTGCTGCAGCTGAACTTGGAGCTGCAAATGATATCTGGTACCTCTCCTACCATTCTTTCTCAATTCACTTTCCCCTTGGCTATCGCCTCTATTGGTTTCAGTGGCTTGCTGGCAATATGACCCAAACCCTAATTCTGAAAGACTCGAAGCCTTGTAATTGTTCTCTTCTTAGGCTGGGGTTGATGCCCAAGACAATGTATTCATAGTCAAAGTCAAACAGGGAGTACCATGAGGTGCCCTGGAACCAATATGGGTTCCAATATGTGCCTGCATGCCCCACTGTGTAAAAACAGCCATAGCCCCGCCTGCTGATCAGGGCCAATTAACCTTGCAAGATGGTCACTCCTCTATTTGCCTGTTGTAACAGGGACACCCGGAGCACAGATGTCCAGGTGGCAGCTGTGGCTTGCTGTATTCTCTTAAGGCAAACTTGTGTGGCATGAGTGTATTTCCTTTAGGGCATCCTAGTCCTGCAGAGTGCAAAGTTGAAGGGAGGTGAAGCACAGAGTCCCCCAGTGGATCACTGGGAATAATGGCAAGTGCAACCACTCCTACTGCCGTGTATTTTCCTGTATGGGATACAGTGCCCTACAGAGGTCTCTAACTCAGTGTTTGTACTGAATCCTGGAGGCTGGCACTCCATCCTTCCAGAGTCTGGCCTCTGAGCTGGCCCTTCTGCTGTACCCTCAGCAGGAAGTTCTGTTTATCTGTAATGGCCAGTTGCAGTATATAATGCAAACTGTGGGCCCCCAGATCATGAGCCCAGTCCCACACGTCCTATGCTGTGAAATGAAGCGTGCTGCTCAGATGTTGTGTTATGCAGGATTCCATCCTTGTGGATCAGATACTTTGTAACTCTCTCATAGTAGATCTGGCTAAGGCTCTGCAGGCAGAAAAGCAAACCCATGTTTAGAATAAGTATTTATTTATTTATTTGACAGATAGAGTTAGATAGTGAGAGAGAGAGAGGCAGAGAGAAAAGTGTTCCTTCCAGTGGTTCACCCCTCAAATGGCCGCTAAGGCTGGCACTGCGCAGATCTGAAGCCAGGAGCCAGGTGCTTCTTCCTGGTCTCCCATGCAGGTGCAGGAACCCAAGCACTTGGGCCATCCTCCACTACCTTCCCAGGCCACAGCAGAGAGCTGGCCTGGAAGAGGAGCAACCGGGACTAGAACCCGGTGCCCATATGGGATGCTGGCGCCACAGGCAGAGGATTAACCAAGTGAGCCACGGTACTGGCTCCCGGAATAAGTATTTATTTATGAGTGAATGAATTACTGTGTTTTCAAGGATGGGAGCCAATGCTACCAGTGGCCAAGCAGTATCCTCAAAGCAAGTACCATAGTGGAGGCTGAGTATTAATCTCTGTTACTGATAGGTGGCAGGAATCAATTCTTGTTGGGCCTCTGTCTTACCTTCCTCTCCACTACCATGGCTACTCCATTTTTTCTGCCTTGCCAAATCCATGGAGCTCTGACAGAAGCTCACTGACATTAGCTAGTCCATTGGTTTTGTCTCTTTGGTTGTTTAGTGCCTCGCTCAAGGGGAATGCTTGCTGGTGAGTGTTCACATGTGAATCATGGATCTTTACACTTTGTACTTACCTGCATATATGTCTGTCCACATGCCAGAACTAGTCACCAGGCTCACCCAAACACAAGGACGCCGAGAAGTGCAGTCCAATTTGTATGTCCAGAAAATGGAGACTGGGAAATACTTGGAGAATAGTAGTCCCCAACTGTTATATTCTGTTACAAGGCTCTCAATACATGGTGTTTCTCTAATGTGCTACACAGTCTTAGTGAAAGTAAATGTTTACTTATAGCTTTCTTCCTTCTTAGAATCCCAGCAATGTTTCCTTAGGGCTGGGTTAGAAACAGCATAGCTGTTGGGTTTTACTTGGAACGTTATTCCTTTATGCTTTGTTACTTGTAAGAGAGCATTTATTCCTGGCCTTTTACAGAAGGTTACAAATAATTTCTAAACTGATTTAACATATAAAACTGTGGGTGTTTATGGGGTACCATTGTGTAATGCTACTTTCACATCAGGGTGAACATTTATTATTTTTTGTGTTAGGGAGGGATTTTTTTTTTAAAACAGCTGTTCCTGTAAACCCAGGTAAACAGGCTTCTTGATAGTCAGCTGGTCATGTCCATGTACATTTGATGCTAGCTTACCCTCTGCCCTTCTACCCTTTCACACTTATGTTACGATGTATATTTTTGGGCCCCCCATGGATTATCCCCCCCCCCTAACCACCGTGTAATACATGTCAAATGCTGAGCCTCTGTCTCCTTTCTCTTTGTAGCCTCAGCAACGAGGGCAATATTCTACCCACATAAAATGCTTTGTAATGTTTGTCATTGCTGATGAAGTGATTCCAGAAAGCAAACAAAACAGGTTTTACGACAAAGATAGCCACCCATGCAAATAATGCAAGGCAAACAGTTCTCAAAGGATAAACAGGGCCTAGAATGTCTTTTGCTTGGGGCACCAGCTGATCTGATATGTGTGCCCTGACCTCCGGCAAATGGCTCTGCGCACAGCAGCTCAGTGAGTTGGAGGGCCTGGTTGACATTTTGTGTGGCTCATATTCAGAGGATCGTAGCTCCTCAGGAAGGCTTTATTGAATCGGAATTTCAGAAGGCAGGACAAGTTTAGCTAAGTCTGTGTCAATTAAAAGAGCATCAACATTTTATTCTATGTGCAAGACCTTGGATTGCTCAAGGCAGCGTTTTCTAGTTGAAAACAGTTGGTCTTTAGTCTTTGCTTTTTGTTCCTAGTCCCTTCCATTTTACTTTCACCCTCAACCCAGAAGCAAAATCAAAATGCCTTCTGTTTGGGGACACTAAGAAATTGTTTTGATGTTTTTGTTTTATGACCCCAACCTATATATCACCTGCTGCCATAGCATTATTCCTCCCTGTGCACTCATCATTCATAGCTACAGGGGGAAAATATCCTCCAACAGTATGTAACGTCTGGTATACATTTAGATGCATACATTTGGTTTGTCAGGATGATGATTTAATAGAAACTTATAGGTTCATTGTACAGTATTTTAGATGTCTAGTTTACTTAACAAAGATTTTTGGAGAGTGTTTTTGGAAATGCTACTTCTTTGTAATCCAATCCTACATCACTGTGGGCTGCATAGAGAAGGAGGGCATCTTGATTTCATATCCATAATTGTCAGTCACAAAGTCTCAGATCTTATGACATCAGGCGTGGACACTGAATAAGAAATTTCTCAATTTAACACATTATTTCTTTGGCATTATAAATCACAGACATTGAATCAGTCCCCTGAGAATTCAGGTTTGTTCCTGCCTGTTTTATTTTGAATATTTTTCTAGTATATGTTGAAATGTTTAATATATATAATGTATATGTTGAAATATGTTTAATTTTAGTGCTTTAAAAACATATTTCTCTCTCTCTCTCTCTCTCTCTCACACACACACACACACACACATGCACACACACATTGTCCCCCATTATCATTTTTGCTCTTACTCTTACTGTTTAATTATTTTGATGTTATTGATCTCTACTAATATCTTCAGTGGTTTTGGCAGGAATTTCTTTGTAGAGAAATTGAATTATTCCTGCTGGTTACAAGTTGACCTTGATTCAGTAAGATTAGCTGGAAAGGGAATAAAGGTGTTCCATAGGTGTCATTAAAAATAAATTGTCTCTAATTGTTTTTAGGACCATTGTAATACTTTCAAGCTCTCCAAATCAAAGTTCAAATTTTTCAGCCTCACGTAGGTGGTCTAGAATGAAACTCAAGATATAAACTGAAAGATATTTTTCAAGTAATTTGGATAATTCCTTATTAGGAATTTAAGCTGTAAATGCCTTCGCTACATTCTTTTGGAAGTTAGGGCAAGAATGAGTTACAGTAATAAACCACTGACATTTCTCTGCAGTGGAAAACACAATGGCAATTTTACTACATTGTTCTTAATAATTCACCTTCGGGAACTGGGCCATTCTAACCAGCCTAGGCTGGGGAAAAAGAAGAGTACATTTGAAAATGCCACTGGAAATTTTGTTGTGTGCATCTCCTTCCACTGTCATCTCGGACTTCAGAAAGTGTCACCAGTTCAAGACAATCAGAATCCTACAGACTAAAACATGGTTGGAGCAGATAAGGCCCATAAAGCAGTGCTGTCTGATGGACAGAAGATGCAAGCCACATGAGTACTTGAAAATTCTCCAGGAGCCACATTTTAAAAAGTGGGAAGAAAGAGCTATGTCTAATTTTAATAACTTTTTTCCTCAAGATATTCTTATTTCAACATATGATTTATACAAAATACAAATGAGGTGTTTTATATTCTTTTTGGTGCTTAGTCATCAAAATGCAGTATGTAGCACACGCTCACATGTCTCAGTTCAGACTAGGCACATTTCAAGTGTTCAGTTGTCGCGTGTGGCTGGCAACCAGCATGTTGAAACAGAGAATGCCTCATCAAATCCTTTTCTTTGGCACATAAGGACCCAACATCCAGAGAGGTTAAGCCACTTGCCACATCCAAACTGCCGTGGCTGAAAGCAAGACTAGAAAGCAGATCTTTTAATCACCTCTCAAGGCCACTTTATACTACTCCAGTAATTTTTCTTCCTTTTTTTTTTATTACCTGAACTCTTATTGACTACCTACTCCAAATCTCAATTTTATTTTGTTTCTACAGTTTTCATTAAGGCAAACTATCTTGAAACAGGAACAAGAAGAGCAAAGATGGATTCTTTTACCTAAGGTTTCAGCAGGGATCTGACACAGGGCCTTTGCCTACTTAAGAAGGAAGTGAAGAGATATCAAGCAGTATTTTAAAAGCCCCTAGCTGCCTTTAATGAATTAAAGTCTGTAAGTCTGCATAAATTATATCTAGAGTCATGGAAAGAACATGCAGATGAGACAATAGAACTGCAACTGAGTAAGGAGAACGATGGAGAAAGGAAGAGAAGCTGGAGGATTGGCATATGTCCAGATTTTCTGACTGGAAAAGGCAAACGGTACTAGCAACAGCACATGCAGAGCACTTACAGGAGCCAGACACTTGTTCTGAGAGTTTTACATGACTCATTGAGTTCTCATACCAACTCTGTGAGAGATGCACTCAAACTTGTCACTCTTCAGATATGCAAATGGAGGCCCAGAAGTTCCAAATGGGCCCGCGGTCTATAGCTTGTAGCCGGTGGAGGCAGGGTTGGAACTCAGCAGTGTGACTCTGTGAATTGCATGGCACTGTGTTGCCCATGGGTTAAAGGTTTCAGTATCTGCCTGCTTCCCTGTCTTTTTGCCCTCCCTCTCTCCGTGGCTAGGGATGATCTTTTGTCTACTTGAAAGTTCAGCTAGGTTCTGCGACAAGAGGTGACTTCTGTCAGGAATATACTACTTCAGTGCCTTGCTATTCCATCATCCTATTCTGCTGGCTATATGTGCAGCCCTGTGCGTGCGCCTCACTTTTGGCATTGGGCCATTCCTTGCATTGCCCACCCCTGATTTAGGTACTGGGGTCTGTTCTTAGATTCCAGCTTGCAACTTGCTGATGGAACACCCTGATTCCTCATTTTCTCTTTCCTTCGGTCGCTGTACAGATCTTCTTCCTTGGCTCTACCTGCCTGCCCATTCTATTCCCTGTTATCTTTTGAGAGGCTTCCATCACACCAATCACTCTTGCCAAAGAATTGTGTAGAATTATACTGTCTACCGAGCATGTTCCACCTACTGGTCAGAACTAACCTCTTCCCACTTCCTCATTCAAGTTGCCCTTAATTGAGCATATGTCCCTGCGACTTAGTCTAATTCCAAGGTCCCACACCTCCCATTTTGTTTGGTTTCCTGCATTAGTATAAGAGTATATACAGTATAAGAGAACACACCACAGTAGCAAGTCATTGAATTGGGCACTGGCTCTTGGAAAATTGTAGGAGTTGATTTGGAAGCACTTAAAATGGAAAACAATGGTTATTAAAAAGTCTCTCTAAAACAAAACTTAGTCCCCCTTCCCTGATTTTGGTTGGTGTCACTAAAGTGACCAATGAGAAGAATGCCTTAGCTTTGTGTATCTGGATCTCAGAAAGCTATTTAACAGGGCTAGCATGACATTTTTGTTGATAAGAAGCAAAGATGTTATGATCTGGGTGATAGAATAGATTCATGAATCTATGTCTGATCTTGAACGTCAACTTTGAGGGAGTTCCTCAATAGTGTTACAGGGTCCTTCTCTCTTTTTTTTTTTTTTTGACAGGCAGAGTGGACAGTGAGAGAGAGAGACAGAGAGAAAGGTCTTCCTTTGCCTTTGGTTCACCCTCCAATGGCTGCCGCGGACAGCGCGCTACGGCCGGCGCACTGCGCTCATCCGATGGCAGGAGCCAGGTGCTAGGTGCTTATCCTGGTCTCCCATGGGGTGCAGGGCCCAAGCACTTGGGCCATCCTCCACTGCACTCCTGGGCCACAGCAGAGGGCTGGCCTGGAAGAGGGGCAACCGGGACAGAATCCGGCACCCCGACCGGGACTAGAACCCGGTGTGCCGGCGCCGCAAGGCGGAGGATTAGCCTGTTGAGCCACGGCGCCGGCAGCAGGGTCCTTCTCTTTAACTCTGTCCTAGTCTACTTTTATTAAAGACCATAATATAAAATTTTCAAACAGATCTCTTTATTTATCTGAAAGAGTTACAGAGAGCAAGATGGAGAGAGAGAGAGAAAGAGAGAGAGCGATTTGGCCTGGGCTGGTCCAGGTGGGAGCCAGAAGCCAGGAGCTTCTTCCAGGTCTTCCAAGTGGGTGGCAGGGGCCCAAACACTTAGGCCATCTTCTGCTGCTTTTCCCAGGCCATTAGCATGGAGTTAGATTGGAAGTGGATCAACTAGGGCACGAACCAGACACCATATGGGATGCTGGTGTTGCAGGAAGTGGCTTTACCCACTACACTGCACTGGCCCTGTAATAAACAATTATGAGGAAACTTCAGCATGGTTGTAGAATATAGATAAATAGATCTCATGGCCAGTGGCAGGTTTAGAATTCAGGAGATTCTAAAGCTAGAATGGAGGGTTAGAATGAGCAAGATTAAATGCAACAAAAATGCATAGGTACTTTTGCTTAAAAATTATGGTATGCAAGAATAGTATGAAAAAGACATGGATTAACATTAGGGTAGTGGTAGAGGAGAGCCATGGGACCTTTAATTTATTGTAAGTTTGCCATGAGCCAAAAGTGTGCATGGCTACCCACATCAAATGTGATGTTGGACTACCTTAATTACACTATTATGCAAAAGCTAATTCCAGAGTGTTCTTGGTATCTACCAGACTCTGTCTGGGTTATTTTACTTAGACCATGACAGGCTGACAAACTGCAATGGATCTGAGTCAGCCAGGCACAGCGGAAAAAGGTCTGGAAGCAGTGCTGTCCTGGAGCCTGTTGGTACTTGTTGGAGTATTTTGGAATTTCATGTGCTACTTTTTAAACTTTCATAGCTTGACATGGGTCATAGTGGGAGTATTTACACCATTATAATTGGCCAGCGCTACAGGTTAGGACTTTCTGTTTCTGAGAGTGAGTTTGGCAGGATGCTACCATCAGTACCCTTCTGATGTGAAGCATGGTTACAACCACAAAATGTGTTAGTGTGTTACAGTCAATGGAAACCCAAACCAAACCAAAACAGAAAAGCTCAAGAGAGAGAAGATGAGAACTTCAGAGATGTCTTTAAATACTCGAAAAATTTAGATGTTCTTTTTCAGCAAATAAGAACAATGCTTGTCAAGTAGTCACAACTTTGCCCTAAAAAGGGTGGAAAATATTCTGTGTCCTGAATCTGTATATAGGAAATACGTGAAATGTGTATGCCTTAAATATAAAATTTTAAATATAAAATTTAAATATAAAATATAAAATTTTAAAAATTTTAAATTTTTAAAAAAAGAACAAGAAGAGTTTGAGCTCTCACAATCTACCCACTTATCCACAGGTATAGCCCCAATCTACCAATCAATAGAGAGAAATTTCTCAAATTATCTTTGAAAGTAATGTAAATTTTACACTTCTCTTCCTAATGGCTTCATGTATCTCTGAATTTACAAATAATGAACTAAATGAGTGGTTCCCAAACCTGCATGTATGAAGCACCTTGGGGTCTTGTGAAAATGCAGGGGCCACTTCAGTGGGCTTGAGGGACAGTTGATGACAAAGCTGCTGGCATGTGTGTACTTTGAGTAGTAAGGGCTGAAACTGGACGAGCCTAGTCACTTGCCTTCTCTGCCTCTCTCCCAGCTCCATCTTCCAGTAAATTTAACACCCCAGCATGATAGCCACATCTGTGGCTGAGCATCCCATGACCTCCTCTCTCTGCCTCACTTCCCACAAAGACACAATCTTCTGGGTATGCACACACGTGCCCCTGAGAAGCTTGGAATTACAACACTTTAGAATTATTTCATTATTTGTTCTCTTGTAGGAAGGAGTCCTTTTCATCCTTATATGAGCTCCCTACACTGAGTAGCATTATAAAAAGCAACCAGGGACTATTTATTTATTTATTTTTTACCATTTGTAAGGAAATTGAAAAGTATGTCATCCACTACATTTCGTTCTGTCCTCTATTTGAGGATTCAGGGGGGACTTTCTCCTCAAATTTTTATTTCCAGGAATTGCCTTTTTTGAACAATTCATTGTTTTTGATCTTACTGATACTAGGCATATTGTAGCTGATTGCATTTTCTTCTTTCATTCGAAATTCTTCCCACACACATTGATTGAGCACCTGCTAGGTTCCAGGCACCAGTAGAGGTCCTGGGGAACTGAGCGGGAAACAAAATAGAGATGTACCTTGCCTTCCTGGAGCCTATGTTCAGTGTCTCTTTGCTCTGATGGTTAGGGAATACATTCTGACTGACTCTTGGTTGTATGATTCTCTAACCCTCATCTTTTCATCTTTACCTGATTTTTCTCAATTTTTATTTGTCTCTTTTGATGCCCTTGTGAATTTTGTTTTTGGCAAGCTGCCCCTTTTATTGGATGAGCAGGGTATCCGAGCAAATGTTAAAAGACAAAATTACAACAGATCTAGTCTTGCAGGTCTTATTTGGCTTTTTTTGTGGTTCAAGAAATAGGCAACAGTGCAGACCAAGAATGGCTCAGAATACTCTACCCCACCAAATGTGCAGGCTATACTTACAGCCAGAGAGAAGGAAGTGACATTCGGAAAACAGAAGTGAGCTCCAAAGACAGCTGGCTTGCTTACAGCCAGGTGTTTGTCTGTTCGAACATGATGCAAGCAGTTGACACCTGTGCTGGGCTGAAGCTGGCTGGCTGTGATTGACTGAGACTCAGCTATTTGTTACAAAGGCCAACTCCTTGCCTAGGTTTTCAGTTTGTTCCTACACGAAGTTGGGTTGCAGGTTCTTATGTAAACACTCTTGTGGAGGCTTCCTTGGGCCAAATGTCGTTGGTTTTAATGCACATAACCCATTAAATATGTGGAGTTGGAAAAATCAGAAGGAAGCCAGTGCAATGAAGTTATAGGGAATCAAGCTTTCTTTTAACATGGAAGCAGTCTAATGCCTTGAAAGGAAATGGCTCATCTTATGAGATAGTGGCCTTTCTGATGCTGGAATTGGATGTTCTTGATTGGGGCTCCCTGATGTGGCAGGCGTATATACTAGAAAATATCTCTGGTGGCTTTTAATATTTGGATCACCTGGAATTTCTATGATGCCAGTTCTCGTATACACAACCACAGCTCCTTTCCTGCCCGCTCAGGCTCCAGTGTCTATTGGAGAAGATGAATTCTTAAGGGCAGGTGATGGCTCAGGGGAATCCCACAAATGGGGGTGAGGGGTAGATAGGGAGAGGGCTTTCCACCAGAAAAGCAGCCCTGGGCTCAAATCCTCTACCTGGCCCATGTTTTGTGACACTCACTAAAATCTAAACTCCTGCCTTTCCTTCTAACTTGTCTTGATCCAATTCATGGTTTTCTTCAGATGAATAAAATACCCCTGTATTTATAGTAGATGCTGTAAACCAGCCAGCTGTGATATTTTTTATATCATAAACAGCTGCTCCCTGAGCCGGCACAGTGGGGGAAAAAAAAAGGCCGATTTGTATTTTTACAGCCAGATATGAAACCAGGTTTCAATAATTTGGGAAGCTCGTGTCACCACCTTTGAGCCTCAGTATGCTAATTTTTAAATGAGCCCCTACAGAATGCAGGTACTACAATTAATATAACCCTGAAAGGTAGCCCTATTGTAACCACTTAGAAAACAGGACATTTCAAAGAATTAATTGATTTTAACTTCAGTATGAAATATTGGCACTTGTGATGATACCACTCTGTGAATAGATAGAAGCAGCATTTATGGCCTTTTTAACTACATTCCATTCACTGAAAAATGACAACTATGCTAAAGAAATACTTTCCTCCTTGCTGCCGGCTTCTCCCAATGAGAGCTTTTAGCAAAGGGCAAGAAAGTCCTGCCAATAAATAACAAAAATTTAGTATCCCCACCATCATTTTCCCGTCTGGCTCTCCCCAGTGGAGGAACAAGAGAGAACAGATGAAATCAGCGTGCTTTGCTCAGCACCAAGGACATACAATTATTACTCCAACTGGGTGACCAAGGGAGAGATTAGTCTAGGAGAAACACTCAGACAAAATCGCATCACCTCAGACCTGTTCCTTGTTTTTCTGTTGTTCGCGCTGTCATTATTCCAGGTTGCCAGCAGTAACGGCTGGCTGCCCTGATTTCTCACCAGTGTTACGGACATCAGAATTGTCTTCACCTTCCGAGCACGCTGAAAGAAAGAAATCCCTTGAGTTCAAAGCCAGTTAGAGGGAAGCATTTCTGCATTCCTTTTGTGGGACTGAACACTCCTCTCTATAAGAGACTAGGATGCTTTAGAAAAATGCATCTTCAGACTCCTTGAATTGAGGAAGGAAAAAGAGCCAGAGCCAGAAAGAGCTTAACTGGAATGAAAAGCATTTTCCTGGACTCTGCTCTCCTGAATTAATCAGGCCCAGCATAGGCAGCTTAAAGAGCTTGTTGGGGAAAATTCCTTTCTCGTATGACTCTTTCTAGCCAGGCTGCATACAGAGGAGTGCTTTCTAGCCTTTGGTCCAGGGCCA
This sequence comes from Sylvilagus floridanus, assembly GCA_949820135.1. Classification (NCBI taxonomy): domain Eukaryota; kingdom Metazoa; phylum Chordata; class Mammalia; order Lagomorpha; family Leporidae; genus Sylvilagus; species Sylvilagus floridanus. The sequence continues at coordinate 126,531,856 of OX463223.1, forward strand.
TTGCAACCCAAATCAAAACAAGTGTTTGCCGTTCCTATAAGGCACTTTAATGACCTGAAAGGAAATAGCAGGATGGACGAAAAGACCCAGATTTCTCTCCATTAGTGGTTTTGAGGACTCTTGGTATAGTGAGTCTTAAAATCACAATTATCGTTCACATAGTTTCTCAGACAAAGCTCAGCTATTAGATTTGGTTTTTAAGAAAAGGAACATGGAGAGCTCCAGCCTTTATTATAAAAACCCCAGCTTCCCCCTCCTTGTCTAAATCCTTGAGGAAAATAACTTGCGCAAGGAGATGAAAAAAAAGTCTATTTCCTCCCGCATAAGCATGCCTTTTTAAAATTTAGCCCAAGTCTTCTCTTTCCCCCATTATTTGGGGCTTACTACTCACATTCAGGCTATTATTGTTGTAGCTAATGCATAGCCACCCTAAACGTACGATGCGTGATTCCTCTGCTTCCAGTTACAGTGATGGCATACCCAGCCTCTGCCCAGGCAAGGCAGCCCTGCACAAAGGCAGAGGCACTGATGGCAATTAGCGAGTGTCTCCAATGGCTCGGTGGCCGCTGTGCTAGACGTTTCCAGCAGTGTAGTTGAAGCCTGCATCCACAAGCTGTAAAGCTGGTGAAATTCTCCCCATTTTCAAGATGAAGAAGTTGAGTCTCAGGGAGATGGCCATTCCTCTGTTGTTCCTGCAGTTTGAATTCAGGAAGTTCGACCTCAGAGCCCATGTTCTTTTCTGATAAGCCACACCACCCCTCGTGCAGGACTGACAATACAGTCTCCATTTTGCAGATGGCAATGTAAAGCCTAACGAGATTTTTCACTTTGACTTCTCCCAGGAATCCTTGCCAGGTTGATGTCCCTGCAATTCTGCGTACTCTGAAAAGCCACTCAGACTCTCAAGTCAGAGAGTCTGGAAGAAGCAGAGTGGGGCCTGGCTGCGCCTGGCCTATTTAAGAGAAACTCTGAGTACATCATGGCAGCTCTCAAAAGTCACCCGATGCTTGATGTGAAGAATAGCTCCTGGTCAGAGCCTTTCTTGGGGGTGGTAGCCTCCTCCCCACCATGACTTAATCAACTCGCTTATGTCATAGTGTCTTATTAGTAGCTTGTGGCCATTCATGTTTACCATCCCTTATACTAGCTCATCACCGAGCTTTCATATGTTCACGATAGCCGTATGGACGTTCTGATGTCCCTCTTGTGCTGTACCCAGTGAGGGTAACTGAATGTTGCTTCAAGAGTTGTATTTCTACACCATTCCTGGTACCACAGCTTGGAGAATAAGAGTGTGCCCAGTGAGTCCCAAGGGAGATGACCCAGCTACACCTAAGCACTCGGAATTGGCAGGACAAGACCGAGCACACAATTCCCTTGACTTGCACTAGCTCATTAGCAGGGAGCTGGATGGGAAGTAGAGCAGCCAGAACCCAAACTGGTGCCCATATAGGATGCCAGCACTGTAGGCAGTGGCTTTACCTGCTACACCACAGCACTGGCCCTGAAAGTTTGCGTTTCTAACAAACTTTCAGATGAGGCTGATGCTTTGAGAGCCATTGGTCTAGAGCAGAGTCACAGAGTCACAAACAACCATAAGCAATGTAAGAATGGGGGGGGGCACTCAATGTGTCTGGCAATCTATTGTGACAGAAGAAGAGGAGGATGGATTTTGGTGGCCAGCTATTTAGCCTTCACCACAATGCCCTGTGCCCTGACCTAACTGTCCCATGAAGTGTGTTGAAACTTGGGGCTCTTCCTAGACTCACTTAGAAGATCCCTCTCTCTGTCTCTTCCTCTCTCTCTGTAACTCTTTCAAATAAACATATGTATTTAAAAAACAAAAAGCAAATTTTCAGGCCCTACCTCATGCCTAGTGAGTCAGAAACTGTAGGAGTGGGACCCCCAGTCTGTTTTAGCAAGCCCTCTAGCGGATTTTGATACATGCGAATGTTTGAGAAAATAGAATATGTGTAGAAATACTACGTGGCCCTTCTGTGCCTATGCCTAAAGTTCTTGATTTTGCCTCTTCAGGCCCTCTTTCTGCTTCCTTTAGGCTAGATCCAGACAAGGCCTCTACCAAAGTTCAATTGTATGAATGATGACAATTTTTTTTTAAGATTTATTTATTTATTTATTTATTGAAAAGCAGAGCTACAGAAGGAAGGAGAGAGAAAGAAAGAGAGAGGGAGAGGGAGAGGGAGGGAGGAAGAGAGGGAGAAGGCGGGGAGAGAGAGAAAGAATCTTCCACCCTCTGGTTCACTCCCCAAATGGCTGCAATGGCTGGAGCTGGACAGATTGGAAGCTAGGAGCCAGGAGCTTCATCTGGGTCTCCCACATGGGTGTGGAAGCCCAAGCACTTGGGCCATCTTCTACTGCTTTCCCAGGCACATTAGCAGAGAGCTGGATTGGAAATGGAGCATCTGGGACTCAAACCCATGTCTACATGAAATGCCAGTGTTGCAGGCAGTGGTCCAACTCATTATGCCACAACATTGGTCCTAGATGATGACAATCTTTAGGGCAGGTGTTTTATGCCAGTTTGACAAAGGTAAAGAATCTCAGATTTAAGTTTTGAATGCATAATAAAATATATGACTATAAAGAAGACAATTTGTACTGATCAAACTTTTTTTTAATAAAACCACATCCATGAAATAGCACTAGCTGTATGTTTTTAGTAATGTGTTAACTAATAAGATCTGGTGGTGGGTATAGTACCTTTTATAAATTCAAGATATCTGCAAAAGCTGTCATGTAACCTAAAAAATATCTGATTTCTATTGGTGATCAAGTCCCAGGTAGTGCCAATACTATTATGGATTTTTGTTTATAATATGAAGGATTGCTAAATTTCAATTTGAGGTCTATGGTTGGCTGAATCATGGCCCCCAAATATATCCATGTCCTGATCCCCAAAACCTGTGACCATTAGCTGACATGTAACTTTATACAACATTTTTAGCACATTGTGTTTTGACTGTGAGTTGTCACATGAGTTCAGTTGAAGAATTTTTCACCTGTGGCGTCATGTCAGTGCTCAGAAAGTTTTGGATTTTGGATTTTCAGATTAGAGATGCTCAACCTGTAGTACTTTTGCTTCCTGTACCTGTCACGGGGAGTGGGAGATTCCTGAAGAGGAGATAAGAGAGTCTTATATGGGCAGGAGGAAGAATCCAGAGCACTTCAGCCCATTCCACTGAGGACTGAACAGTGCTGGTGAATGATCAGGGCTGGCAACTCAGAGAACTTATCTAACAAGATCAGTAAGCCGGGGCTGTGAAGCACAGGGCAGGACCGTAGAGGAGGGAAACAATGGAAGGTGGGCTTGCCTGGATCCCCATCCCAACACCAGGCATGGCTGAGCCCCACCTCGTGTTCTGCATTCCAGCTTCCATGGCTGCCTCTGAGCTCCCTGGAGTATTCAGCCTAAAAGACCCTACTTTGCTAACAGCAATATAAAAAAGCTGGGCTTAGGGTTTACTGCGTGCTCCTGTTCTATCTTGCCGACACCAGAGGGCCCCTATTTCCCCAGCCACGGATCTCCAGCCTTGTTCTCCAACTCTGGGATGCAAATTGGGCCCTCTGGTTTCGGTGACCCTCTACTCTCTCTTCCCTGCTTCTCGGACCTTAGAGTTACCTTGCTGTCTCTAGTGCCTCTAGGTAAAAATTTCCAACTCCAACCGAGGCTCCTCCAACCAGCCTCTTGGAAAACACACTCTCAAGCTGAGAATGCCTCAGCCTTTCCTGGAAAGGATATGGCTTCCAACAGATACATCTTTTCATCTTGATTCATTCTAAGATAAAGAAATGAACATTTCTAAGGATCCCTTGATGATGAATTTATTTTCATATGTATATTCATTAAAATATCAATCAGTCATCACTAAGTAATGAAAAAGTATGAGAGTACATATGTACACAGTATGTATATTCCTGAAATTTTTCTGCATATATTAAGGAGGGAAATTAGCTGGGTAGTTTAAACCTTGTCATTCTATTGTTGTGACATATGAAGAATGATTTTCCTAATACAGTTTCTTATATTCATCAATAAAAGCCAGTGTCCTCATAATAAAACATAGTTGTCACTGGTGCCGCTGCTCAATAGGCTAATCCTCCGTCTTGCAGCACCGGCACACCGGGTTCTAAGTCCCGGTCGGGGCACCGGATTCTATCTGGGTTGCCCCTCTTCCAGGCCAGCTCTCTGCTGTGGCCAGGGAGTACAGTGGAGGATGGCCCAAGTGCTTGGGCCCTGCACCCCATGGGAGACCAGGAGAAGCACCTGGCTCCTGCCTTCGGATCAGCACAGTGCGCCAGCTGCAGTGCACCAGCCACAGTGGCCATTGGAGGGTGAACCAACGGCAAAAGGAAGACCTTTCTGTCTCTCTCTCTCACTGTCCACTCTGCCTGTCAAAAACAAAACAAAACAAAAACCAAAAAAAGCATAGTTGTCCATGATGAAACTTCAGAAATGTTATAGCTGAGGAAACTTGAAAAAATAATATAATAAGAAAAAATTTCCTCTGGAAATGCTGTCTAGAGTATCAAGTAATCATAACTTCTCACATTGTTGAGGGATTTGGTTGGACCAAAGTAAATATGACATCAGCAAGCAGAGAGTTCAAATAATTAGACAGATGTGAAGAAATAAAAGAATGTCTAATATTAATTATACTTTTTTATATGGAAATGGCTACATTAGCTCTGGGGATAGAAATATATAAATTATTATCAGAAAATGATTATAATGTAATTACAGTTTTGTTTCATTTAATTCCTCAAATGCATTCCTGGAGAGTTAGCCAAAAATTTATCAATTTTTTTCTTGGGCACAACTACATAATGCATAAGGATAGCTAAGATGCTCCTAAAGAAAGCAGGTGGAGGGGCAGGTGCTGTGGTGCAGTAGGTTAATCCTCTGCCTGTGGTGCCAGCATCCCAAATGGGCACTGGTTCTACTCCCAGCTGCTCCTCTTCCAATCCAGCACTCTACTATGACCTAGGTTACCAGTGGAAGATGGCCCAAGCACTTGGGCCCCTGCACCTGTGTGGGAGATCTCGAAGATGCTCCTGACTCATGACTCATGTGGTCATCTGGGAAATGATCCAGCGGATGAAAGACCTCTCTCTGTCTCTCCCTCTCACTGTCTGTAACTCTACCTCTCAAATAAATAAATAACATACTTTAAAGATAAAAAAGAAATCGGGGGGAAGAATTTGTTCTTCTAAAAGTCATGACTTATTATGCAGTGATAGTTGAAACAGTGTGCTCTTGGACAAGGGCTAAACAACAAAACAGAAGAGACCCCAGACACAGACTCTTGCACATGTGAAAACCTGATGTATGACAGTTAAAACTGCAAATTGCAAAGGAAAAAATGAACTGTTCAGTGCAAGGTATTGGAATAATTGTTTCTCCCAAGGATAAAGAATGAAAATGAATCCATGTCTTACCATATGCCATACAAATGAACCCCTGCCTTATTATATGTAAAAATCCATTCTAGATGGATTAAAAAATTACATATGAAAGATAAAATTTGAAAACCTTTAGAAGAAAACCCAAGAAAATATTGATATGACCACTTTGGGGTCATTTAAGAATCATTTAAGAATGATTTCTTGAATGAGACACAAAGTTCAAACTTTATAAAGAAGATGGACACATTTTGTTACATTAAACATAGAAACTTCTTTACATAAAAGGTCTCCATTATGAGAATGAAAAAAATAGAATTTGGAAAAAGAGATTTGGAACACAGACAGCTCACAAATAATTTTATATATCACAAATAATTGTGTATATACACACACACATATGTATAGATACATATTTATTTTGATGTAAAAATGTTTTTGAAATCCATGCACAGTGCTTCCCTAATATGCATCTCCATGAACTTTCTGAAGACCCTCTCCTATATATGATGTGCTAGCAATTTTGCATGCACACATGCCTGTGTGTGTGTGCGTTATCTATTGCTGTGTAGCAAATTGCCCAAAGCTTAATGGCTTAAAACAACACACAGTTGTGATCTCACAGTTTCCATGCTTCAGGAATCTGGATGTGGCTTAGCTGGGTGCTCTACTTCAGGGTCTCCTAGGTGACTGGTCAGGTTCCGCTTCCAAGCGCACACTCATGTGGTTGTTGGCAGGATTCAGTTCTTCACGGGCTGTTGAACTAAGGCCCCAGCATCTTAGTAGCTGTGGGCTGGAGGCCTCCATCTGTTCTTTGCCCCATGTGCCCCTCCTTAGAGCGGCTCACAACATGGCGCAGCTGGCTTCATCAGAGCAAGAAAGGAAGAGAGCAGGAATGATTGCCAGCAAGAGAGAGCATGCTAGCAAGACACAAGCCACACTGTTGAATGACCTAATCTTAGGTGATATCCCATCACTTTTGCCGTATCTTATTGGTTATTAAAACCAGCCTGTACTTAAGGAGAGGAATCACACAGCAACATACATATTGTGAAGTGGGGATCAGTGGAGGCCATATTAGAAGTCTACCTACAACAATCTATACCTATCCCATAGAAAATTCCACAAAAGCCAGTAGTAAATATTTCACAGCAAGGGCAATTCAAAAGACCTATAAACAATGGAAAAGCTTCTCAACTTCATTAATTATTGATATCACAAGAAGACACCATTTATGCCCACGTAAATGGCAAAACTAGAAAGTGATTATACCAGTTGTTGATTGCTTCTATATGTTGGAGCAATATTAATCCTCATACACTTTTAAGAAGTATGCAAGTTGATATAACAAAACTTTGGAAAAGAATCTGGCATTGCCTAGTGACGTTAACATGCAGAAACCTCCAGCCTGTTAATTGTACTCCTAAGCAGACATTTTGCAGAAACTCTTGTGCTCATGGTCCAAGAGTAACGTAAGACCATGTGTGGAACAGCCTTATCTGTAAGAGGCAAGCGCCCAAAAGCCAAATGTCCAGCACCAGTGCAATGGATAAAGAAATTGTGATATAAGCATATAATAGAATACTATACAGCAGTTAAATTGAATAAAATACAACTGTACACATGCACATATAAACAATATTGAGTGAAAAAGAAGTTTACAGAAACATAAAATAGTATGACTTTATTTATATAAAGTTCAGAAACAAGGGAAGCCCAATAATATATGTATCTTTATCAAGGGACTTAGTAACAAAACTAGGATAAAGTAGTTTCAAAAGTGTTGGACAGTGAGTATCCCATTTTTTCATTATTATTGTTCCAGCAGTCAGCACACAATGCATTATTTTGTGCATATGGTTTGTTCATGCTAAACAGTAAAAGGAAAAATAACAACAACTAGCATTTCTGGGACTTTCCTCAGTGCCAGCAACTATGTAGGTGTTCTCTTGGAAGGGATGCATGCTGTCCTTTTATTCTTAATGCTCCACCTTTCACTTTCTATTGATCACTTTTCCTTTGAGAAATATTTACCGAAAATAAAATGGGACATATTGTGTTTAAAGCAAATGGAAAATCATATGACAATAAAAACAATGAAGAAAATGATAGTGCTCAATTCAAGGAGAATTTTGTTACTATACCGAATATAGAAATTAAAATGATTTAATCTCCCCATGGAACCTTTGAAACCAAAAGTAGCCACATGAATAATCAGACTAGAGCAGGTTTTTTCATCTTCAGTGTTATTGATGTTTGAGACCAGATTGTTCTTTGCTGTGGGCAGCTGTCCTGTGTGTTGTAGGGTGTTTAGTAGCATCCCTGGCCTCCACCTGCCAGATGCCAGTAAGATCCCTACTCCCTAGTCTTAACAAAGAAAAATGCCCCAGACATTGCCAAATGTCCCCTGGAGGCAAAAATCAACCCTGGTTGAGACCCACTGAACTTGGATGATCTTGGCACACTCAATGGCATTACACACACAGGGGACCTATCACAGGTCTATTTTATATTTCCACAGTGATTCATTTATTCTCTTGATATTTATTAAGGCACATTCTCTGCAAAGTAAGTTAAGTGACTTTTAATCGTTCTGCCATCGCTTCAGGTCTCTTGAACATTACTTACTAGTAGCAGAGATACACGCTCAGCAAGAATCCTGCAGTTGATTGGCACATTTCTGCATTTCTTTATTTTCAAAATCCCTTAAAAATAAATAGAAGGCTAGACCTCAACAGGATTCAAGGATGCATTAGTGACCACTTGTGGGCTTCAACTGCCTTTGAAGGGGGCTACTTATGCCCTTCACAACTCAGGGCTAATGCAGTGTCTTTGAAGTTTGGTTGGGTTGAGCATATGAAGCGCTTCCAGCTATGTAAATTGGATGGCTGCTTTAATTGATTAAATCATAACCTGAGCTAAGTGGATTTGCTGAAAGCAAGATTGACCTGTATTAAAAATTTAGGAAAAGGACATTTTAAAATGTTAATGCGTACACTTATATGTATGCATAGATTTTTTTCCTACTCATATGAGAAAGATTTTCAATCTCTTTCTACATGGTAAGTGTAAGCTGCAGACTTCATCAAACCCTTTGGATGTTCACTTTCTTCGCTTAGTCATTTTAGAGACTCTTCTAGCTGTGCATGATTTGCTCTTTCTCTATCATTGCTCATATTTTTAAATTGTGCATTTACAAGGAATAAAAAGAAACTCCTAACTTGCAGTGCAATTGTGCTCGAGGAGTATATTTTGGTCCCTGCTGCTGTGTCAGAGGCTCAGAGCAGGATGCTGTTGCCATGGAGACAGAGATGTTGAACCAGCTTCATCACCTTTGCCCTGCTATTTAAAATCATATGCACAGCAAAGCTCTGGAAGACACAGGGCTTTCCCCGGTAGGTCAACCACCTCCTCCCCTTTTCTCTTTTAAAAACAACAACTTGGCAGATTAATGTCATTTTCATTTATGACTGTTATAAAGTGTAATGTAAATATCCTCTTGCACAGAATGAATGGGCAGCTCTTTGTGTCGTCTCATTCCATAGTGAAACTGAAATTCCTTGAGAGTTTGCCAAAAACCAGGTCTCCTAATGGGTTCTACCCTCTCTCCTGGCTCTCTGAGAGTACCAGGGCAGTGGGTGTAGATGTTGCAGGATGAGATGAAAAGTGAGAGAAAAGAAGTTAATCATAGGCTGTTAAAATGTTGCTTGGACAAACCTCTGTGTGTGTGGGGGGGTGGGGGGCATAGAATAGGTTCTCTCACTCACCTTTCTGGAGGCAATTTGCTAATACATACCAACAGCCTTGAAATTATGCCTTGAATGGTCAATATCCATTCTAGCCATTTATTCCAAGGGCACATGCATGAATATGAACAAGGATTTCACCACAACTTTATTCATGACAATCAAAAACTAGAGCCATCCAATTTTGTCAACATGTCCACAAAAGGAGATTGGTTAAATTCTAGGGCATTACACAAGGGCATACTGGGCAGCTATATTAAATAATAACATATAAACATATTTATTAACATGAGAAGATTTTCAAGTTATAAATCACTAATAGAACTAATTGTTCTAATGAAAGATCTGGGTTCTTTGTTATTTTAATTTATTCTCTTTACTTCTCAATTTTGTAGGTTTTCAGTAACCCTCGATTACTTGTATAATGTTAAAAGTCAATTAATAAAAAATGAATCCATACTCATAATACTTTAACAGTAAAAAGTCCTAGAGGCTTTCTGTAAATTAAAGTTTATTTCTACTCCCCGTCCCCAGAATTCCAAGATCAAATCATTAATTTCTGCCCTCAAATAGATTCTTTAAAAAAATTTTGCTTGATCCATTTATTTTTGTTAAGCCCCCCAAAACACAGCCATTTAAATCCAGTTAAAAGTACTGATGCTACCATATTTTGAAGCTGCTCTAAACTAGTGTCCAGAACAGCCTTCCCAAAAACGGGGCTCATCCTATCCATCACCTCGGACAGAACTTCTGGCTCCCCAGGTGACAACATCTGTCTGTCTCCCTTTCTCACACACCCTATTTTGCCATTACCACTGGCAGTTTTTAGTGTCCTTGCATTACCTGTATTTATTTCCTTTCCCAATGGAGACATTTTTGTGAGTCCAAAATACTGTGCAGAGCACTGGATGGGAACAGTGGAGATAGAATCTCAGTTGCTTCTTGCTCCAGTGACACCCTCCCTTCTAAGCAGCCATTTCCTCAACACCAGAACCCTGCACACCAACCCAGTTAAACATTTGGGTCACCACAGAGCACAGGACAGCCTGGATGAGATTTCCAGGGACCCACTGTCAAGCATGGATGCCATATTGACCGTGGAGATCCCAAAACTGCCTGGTGGGAGGAAAAGCCCTTTCTGCCTCCTCCCGCAGCTCTGGTCCTGTGGAGGGGCTTGGCCTTCATTATTAGACAGGCAGACAAGAAAGCTGAGGTCCGCGTGCTCTCTTTGGCTTGACTTAAACCTTCACCCTCAGGTTTCCATTGACTGGCCATGTGCAGGAATCATGAGGTGGCTCTGGAACTGGGCAGGCAAGGTCCTTCACAGACAAAATGCCTCCCCAGGCATCCATGGTCTGGAGCATTTCTTGTGGCAGCCACCAATCACAGGAGCAGCATCAGCATGGGTTTTGAAAAGTAATATTGGCCACAAGAAATAAGATGGAAAGGTCTAGAAGAAAGTATACAAAACAGGTGGGAAAAGATGCATCCGCACAAAGTAGGAGGCAGATCCTTCTTTTGAATTTCTCCAATATTACTTTCTACATGGTAGCAATGGGCTGAATGTTTGTAACCAAGCTTCTGGCACCTGACCCTTAGGGGGACACATTGAAACCTTATCCAAACCACAGCATCAAACAATAATACATCAGAATGTATCTTTGTTTCAGTTCAGTTCAACAAAGATTTAAGTAACTTCTCTCTACCTCTCTGTTCTCTCCTGTACAATGGGGCTAGAAATGGAAACCTCCCCTTAGGATTGTCCTGAGGATTAAATGACTCAATATATGTAAAGCTCCTGTAAGTTCCTGGCACATGCTGAATGATCAGTAGTTATTATAATCATTATAACTGAGCATCCTCTACTACCTGGCACTCTGCTGAGAGTTTGATGTGAAATAATTGAATCATTTTTATTGCACAGCATCGTTCCATTCTCTTGTCAATGGATGTAGGTTCTTTGTAGATTTGGGCTATTAATAATAAAACTGCTCTAAATCTTTTTGTAGTAGTCCTTTGCAAGATATATGCACTGATTTTTCTTGAGTTTATACATTGGAATTGGATGGCTAGCTCACTGTTCCATCTTCTTAGATATTGCCACATACTTTCCAAAGGACAGTTAACACTTATGTATTCAGAACCAGCTGAAGTTAGATTGTAAGCAAGATGTGGTCCCTATCCCCAGAGAGTTAAAACTGCTGCTCTACTGAGTAATACCGTAGACATCTTGGCTTTTGCAATCCCCTTTTTATCATCTAATAGAGCAGCATGAGTGCCACGTCCTATTAGAAGAGTCGAGAAACAGAAAATGTCAGCAATGAGCTCATCATATTCATGACCACAAAGTAAGTTAGTAGCAAAACTACAACTAGAAGGAGAAAAGCAATACAAACAAAATTGCTCTCTTCCCACCTGTGACTGGGTCATACAACCTCAAAGGGAAGTCATGCTCCTGTGTGCAATAGCAGGCAGTCTCCTCCCTTGCCTGCCTTCATTAGGCCAATGTGAAGTACTGTAGTACCCAGAGAACTCCTGAAACCCTTCTCTGGGCTCTAGAAAAACCTAGAATTAAGCTACCTGAGCTGATCCTTAATGTGGCTCTGGGAGGAAGCGAACAAAAGGAGCAACAGTAGGTACCTTTCCCTCTGTGTAAGGAAACTGTGTATTTTAATAAAAACAGAAGGTCACATTTTGGAAACTGCAGTTAAATGTCCTATTTGCCCATAGAGATGTATTCTAAATTCAAATAAGGCTGAATTGCTATGAACCATTGTGGGTGGAGGGGATACACCAGGGTTTCTCAGTCTTGGTGCTGTTGACTTTGGGGGCTGATAATTCTTGCTCATGGGGCTGTCCTAGGCACTACAGAATGTTGAGCAACATCACTGACCTCTACCCATCGATGCCAGTGGCACCCTACTCCCAGTTATGACACTGCCGAATGTCCCATGCAGCTCAAAATTGTCCCTGGTTGAACCATTGTGATATACTTAGATTAAGCATGTAGGACAACTGGACTTTATATTGTCCATCATTATCAGTCTCGAAGTGGGAAAAGGAGGGATGACATTTAATATCAAAGAACTTTGATAGTCTATAGACAAGTGGCAAGAACATTTAGTGTTTTACTTCCTTAAAGGAAATATACAAGAATAGTAACACAGTAATAAGCAGAAACCCCATTTCAATTATTGACAAGTCTAAGGTATGCAATTTTTCCATATGATTTTATTTGAAATGCAACAGGCTTAGTTTTTCAGTGAGCTGTTTGCTGAAAAGTGATTTGCAATTGCATATTGATTGTAGACTAACAAGTCTTGTTGTGGAAGTGTTTTAAGGTCTATAAAAACAATTTATCCTCTAACTGCTTTCCTTTTGTTGCTGTTACTGATACTTGTGATAGACCCTATCTTCAAATAAAGGCTTTGGCAAACAGGAGCTAAAACTGCATTTTGTCCTTGAATAATTATACCTTCTCAAAGAAAGAAATTTTTTCCCTAGTAATGATAATGGTTTAGCAATGTATATCTCTCAAATTTATTTGCCCAAAGATTGATTGATTGATTTGAAAGGCAGAGTGACAGAGAGAGAGGGACAGAGATCTTCCATCCACTGGTTCCCTCTGCAAATGATCACAATAACTGGTGCTAGATCGGGCTGAAGCCAGGATCCTGGAGCACCATCAAGGTCTCCCATGTGGGTGCAAGGGCCCAAGGACTTGGGCCATCATTGCTGCTTTCCCAGGCACATTAGCAGGGAGTTGGATTGGAAGTGGAGCAACTGGGCCTTGAGTTGTTGCTCATATGGGATGCCAGCATCACAGGTGGCAGCCCCTCCCTCACCTAGTCATTTCAAAAAATCATTATTGAGGGACCGGCACTTTGGTATAGTGGGTAAGGGTGCTAGCATTCCATATGAGCGCCAGTTCGAGACCCAGCTGCTCCACTTCTGATCCAGCTCTCTGCTATGGCCTGGGAAGGCAGTAGAAGATGGCCCAAATCCTTGGTCCTCTGTACCCACAAGGGAGACCCAGAATAAGCTCCTGGCTCCCGGCTTCAGGTTGGCCCAGCTCTGGCCGTTGAGGCCATTTGGGGAGTGAACCAGCAGATGGAAGACTCTCTCTCTCTCTCTCTCTCTCTCTCTCTCTCTCTCCCCCTTCTGTCTCTCTCTACTCTCTTTCCCTCCCTCCCTCTCTCTGTCTTCCTCTGTAACCCTGCCTTTTAAATCAATCAGTCTTTTTTAAAAAGTCATTATTGAGCCCTTACAAGTTACTCTTACCTGGGGATGTAAGGATGCTCAAGACAGGCACTGGATGCATGTTGGTGGTTATGTGGAGAACACTATTGAGCACCAATAGTGGTGTCTTCTTAGCTCTGGCTCTGCCAATAGCCAGCTCTGAGACCTCTGGAAGCTCACTCCATCTTTCTAGAACCATTTATTGAAAGAGATAGGTGGATTAACTGAAATGGCAGAAATATTTCTCCTCTAGTGCCAACTCATGTCAATTGCTATTGGCTGCCCACAGCACTTGATTATGAGGCAGTATCTTCACTCAATGGCAAAGAAGGCTGTAATTGATTATTGATGTCTGGCCTGGGCACACTGGAAATTGCATGGATTTCTCTGAATTGCTTAGGCTCCAGATTATGTGATTAATAAGAAATGTACCTTTCTTGGCTGGCGCCGCGGCTCAACAGGCTAATCCTCTGTCTTGCGGCGCCGGCACACCGGGTTCTAGTCCTGGTCGGGGCGCCAGATTCTCTCTGTCTCTCTCTCTCACTGTCCATTCTGCCTGTCAAAAAACAAACAAACAAACAAAATAAAAGCAATGTACCTTTCTCTCCTCGGTATAGTTTGGTATGGGACCGTAAGGCTATTTAGCTTTTCTTGCTTTGGAAACTGGTCATGATGTCCCCTTTCCTGATCTCCCATTTCCAATTCTTTGTTTTAGTCCTAGAGAAAAATTGCAAATGAATTCCACAATACCATCCCCACAAAGGTTAGTTTGCAACATTTTCTGACATCTTGCTCTGTCTTTGAAAAGATCAAATAAGGCAAAACTTGACCTCCCTCCACTCAGGGCCTCTTTGACTAAATGATTTTTCCCAGATAGCAAGAGATGACTGTTTTCTTAATTTTGAATAGATGAAAATAGACACCAATCAACAAACCTTGGCAAAGAGGAAAAATCCCTTTAACTCATATTTTGCTTCAATTACACTGAGGACAATGGAGCACACATACCCTGTGCATGAATGGATGCTTTATTATTCAAAACAAGCATTCTGTCCCCTATAGAAAATATGCAATCACTGTTGAATTCAATGGTAGGATGCAAATTTAAATTCCCATAAGGGGAAGGCTGTTAATGCCATTTAAATTGGTTGTAAATTACAGATAATACGCTTGAGACCCCAGAATACAGATTAGTGGAGTATTGCTTTAGGAATTCAATTCCACTTTGAACTTATCATGTATTTATCTATGAAAAATAAAGCCATGAAGGCTTGTTTACAGCTACAGTTTATTGCCTATCCTTCTTATTTCTGAAGCAAATATTTCACTCTTAAATGCCACGGAGATGGCTCAGTGTAATATAAAGAAACGCCATGATGTTGCAGACAGATTAGCACTGTTAGAGACAGCACCTCGTTGAAAACAAACAAACCAAACAAAACGCGCATGAGGAAGAGACAGTACTAGGGCGCTTAATAGAGCTGTCTGGCCAGCTGACTTTTCTTTTTGCCCGTTTCTGCCAGCATTCCTGCAGTTTAAAAACCTCAGTCCGGAGACAATCACGCTTTTTCTGAGATGAGCGGCCGTACTTCTCTCTTGCTGCTAGCGGGCAGCAGCCACTTGGAGGTGGTTTCTCATTTTCACAGATTAGCTAATCATGAGTGGGATGCCTGATGGGCGAGTCTCGGGTGAAAGCATTGTTGCTGCAGAATCAGGGGGCTTTCTGCAGGGGAAAGTTTTTATAATGGACTCTGAGCTCCCAGAACTGTTCCTTCCTTGATGCGGTTTCATGTCTCGGGTAGGAAATAGGGTTACTCGGGGTGATAAAAATAAATCAGCTTCTGGGCTCGAGCTTTCTCCTCTGGCAGCCTATGGGGAGTGTTTTTATTTTGTGTGTGTGAAACTGAAAGGCACTGAAAAGAAGTTGCCATTGATATATACACGGAGAAGGGAGCCAAGCGCCCGAACAATGGCGGAATGTTGGAGTCATTATGCCTGCGAAAGGCTCACTCCCATCGATACCACGTGGGGTTAATCATTTCCGAAGAGCCGGAATACCCAGTTATCCATAACACTGCACCTAAATGGAAGAATGTTGTGTTTTTTCCTTTGATCTGTCAGAGGTACTTCGATCTTGGCCAGGGCCTTTGTGACACCGGAAGCATTTCATTGCCTAGTTCCCCAGAGTTCCACAGGCCTTGTGAGATTCCTTAAAGTGAATTGAATCTTTAAGATGCCCCCTCACACCCCAGCATCATCTTGTTTATTTGTCATCTGTTTCATGCTTTGTACAACAACACAGAACCTGGTCCTTCTTTATCTGGGTCTGGACCTTGTGCAACCACATTAAACGGGAGGGCTTCTCTCCATCTAAAAGGATGGAGGAAAACAGTCCGCTGAAGCCTGAGGCTGAAAAAACAGGCAGTTCCTTAAGTTTCAGGTAATCTCGGCTGGGGTTCAGAGACTCTGACAAAGCGCTGCTGGTGGTGATCTGGTGGGGTGGGGTCTTTCTGCTTTTATCTTGACGCAAACACAAGGGGAATGAAGAGTATGAGTCTCCTTCTTAAGTGCCTTGGCTGTTTGCACGTCCCCAGCCTCCTCAGCTGGGGCTGAGGCTGACCTGCTGCCTGAGCTGTGCCCACCCGTGCCAGTCATGACCGACCAGCCCTGCCATGGCTGTTTGTCTTTTCTCAGTCTCTCCTGGAGGTAGGTTTGGGACCTGCACACTCCTCCTGGGAGAAGCCACTGGGCAGTATTCCAAAGTGGTGGGTGGGCATGCCAGCATGCTCTGGGCCCTATAACCTGGTCCCCAATCCCCTGGCTAACAAGGGCCATGACACCTGGGTTCTCTACGGTTCTCAGTCAAAGCCGTGGGCCTCAGTTTCCTCAACTTGAAACTATGGAAAGCCCTTTGTTGTAACTAACACTTCCTGAGCACTTAGCACATGGCAGACATTGTCCTGGATGCCAGGCACAAACAAAAGGTTCAAGGTAAGGAGCGAAGGGGCGTGCACACAAACTTGTAGATAGTGACATCAAAATCTGGTAAATTTTTAAGCTGGTATAACCCGAAAGCTATTGAAGCCCAGGGGGAGAACTAGGCAGATAGAAGGTCACATCAACATAATCATTAAGGGCACAGATTTTAAAGCCAGAATGCTTGGACAAGAGCTGGCTTCTCCTGTAAAAGCTGTGTGACCTTGAGCAAGTTCCTTAACTCCTCTGTGCTCCAGTTTCTCATTTTTCAAATGGGGGCAATAATAGTACCTACCCCCTTGGGTTGTCCAAGCAATTAGGAAAGTGGCTGGCATGTAATGAGCCCTACATAGATTATGCTAATATTCTAGGCTTCCCACAAGTCCATGAGACTGCAAAGGAACTGGTGAATGAAAGGGAATTCTTAACATGCAAAAAGCAGATCTAACTGTTTTTGAGAGAATGAAACTGAGCATGTATTTTATGCTTGTTAGGCATCCGAAGGCTCGCTCACATCCTGCCCACCTTGGATGTCCCTAAGTCAGTGCCCAGGCTGCCAAGCGGGAGCCCCTGGCTTGGGTAGGAGGGGATGGCACAGCTCGGGGCGCTCTGTATTAACACCAGGGAAAGGCGGCTCTCTGATGTGCAGGCAGCTCCCAGAGAACACACACGCAGAAGCTGAGCGGCCCCTTGCCCGCCCGGCTGGGTCAGACCGTGGGAGAGAAGTCTGCAAGCAGGAGTGTTTTCGGGTCTTGCTGACTCCCGCTTCAGAGAGGGAAAATGGGCAGGCGGCTGTGCAGCTTGGCAGAGCTAAAAAGGAGGGCAGACCTTGGCCTTGGCAGGAGCAAGGGCCCCTGGGCTGGCCGGCTGGCAGCTGACTCAGGCCAAGTGCAGGCCGCTGTGGCTGCTAGGGACGGCCCTGCTGGGAAGCGGGAGTCCAGCTGAGCGAAGGGGAGAGTCAGGGGAGCTGGCTGGAGCCTTTGTGAGGAATTTGAGGGGAAGGAGGAGGGGCTAGGCCCTGGAAACAGGGTCTTGAGTAAGACAGGAAAATAAGTCACATTCAGCACACACCTGGGAGCCTCATGGAGCCAAAAGGGCCCCAATCATGGGAGCAAGGGTGTGCTAGGAGATGTTTAACAAGCGGCTCTCACAGCGAGGGGTCGCCTGCACCCAGTTTGCTTACTTGCCCTGCATAGTGCTACTGCTGTGGCCATGTCACGCTACCAAGGCGATGTCACCAAAGTACCCTCTTACCCCTTGTTTCCCTGGTGAGCTACCAGAGTGGCAGAGCAAGCCCAAGACTGATAGATAGTCAAAGGCTTAGGCAGTGATGTGCTTTGAGTATATATTACTTTAGAATATAATTGTAATGGCAAATTTATATAATTTAATTTTTAATAATGATCATGGTTTGCAAAATTCTTGACAATTTAGCAATTGGCCCTTGGAAGCTGGACTGAGCCGGCACCAGAGAGCTATTTTATTTTATCTTTTAGAGAGAGAGGAGAGAGAGATCTTCCATCTTCTGGTTCACTCCCCAAATGGCTGGGCCAGGCCAAAGCCAGGAGCCTCATCTAGGCTGCCCATGTGGGCGCTTGGGCCGTCTTCCACTGCTTTTCCGAGGCATTAGCAGGGAGTTGGATGGGAAGCAGCGCAGCCGGCACAGGAACCAGCGCCCCAGGGGATGCTGGCGTCCTAGGCACTGAGTTAGCCTGCTGCACCACAGTGCTGGCTCCTATGGAGGAACCTCACTGGATGCCTCTGAGCCTCAGTTTTCTCAGTGGTAAAATGGGTTCCTCCTCTTTATCAGAATAATCACCGTATCTGGATCACAGGGCTCTTGTGACGGTCAGAAGAATATGTGAAGACTTTTCAACTGCCGTAGGCTGAGACACAGGGACAGAGGTCTTCCATCTGGCCAGCGCGAGGCCAATGCTTGGAGCTCAGAGCCCAGTCCAGGTCTCTGCCATGGGTGGCAGGGACCTAACTATTCGAGCCATCTCACCTGCTGCCTCCAGGGTGCACATTAGCAGGAAGCTGGCATCAGAAGCAGAGCGGGACCCGAACCCAGGGACTCAGATATGGGATGCTGGTGTTTTAACCCCTGCACCACATTCCACCTCCTTATCAAAATTGTCTCCAGGTAAAGAGTATCCCCAGGGGCGCAGTGTAAGCTGGTGGTCAGAGGGTTTGAATTCTGGCTTGGGCCTGGGTTTAGTCATGTGACCTCAGGCCCCAGGTTCCTGATCTGAAGTTTCGTTGAGGGTTAAGTGCATTCCTATTGTGACGCCGGCTGGCATGTGGGGAGCAGCGTTGACGTATTGACCACATTGTTTATCAACTTGAATAACAGCTCACAATTCTTCCGGAACCAGCAGGCCTATGAACTGCGGCACCCACAAGCCTGGCGTCCACCCCTCTGGGTTTTCAAGGCAAAGCATCCGTCAGTGGTAACAGATTTGCTACCATCTAAGAGCCAGTGCTCTTTAGATAATGAACCCTGAAGTCTATTGCCCAGATAAAGATGCTGCTAGAATCAGATTCCATAGACACTCCCCGTAGCAGCAGGGTGGGGGGGCAGCTATCTTATTACATGCCTGGCTGGCTCAATTACCACAGGCCTGACCTCATGCACGCTGCAGCCAGCCCAGGGCAGAACCCCGATGTGCCAGGGCCACCTGCTGTCCCGCACAGCCGGCTCTCACTACCTCACGTGCTACAGGGCCATGGGAGAAAGTAGGCAGAATGAGGGGGCTGGACAAGACTGGCACGAGGTGGGAACCAGTGCTTGGGACTTCTTAGGCTGAGTTGGGGAAGATGGGATGGGGAGAAGAAGGTGGCCAGGTCTAGAGAAGTCAGGTGCCATGACACACATGAGGAATAAAAAAAGCAGAGAAAGGCGCACTCCCCGAGGTGGCCAACCTAAGGCAGGCTGCCAGGGCCAGGTTTTTCCAACTAAGGCAGTGCAGCCGTGAGTGAGTCCTGGGTTGCATGCAGGAGGTTGGAACCGCCATTGTTCCCCCTTCTCAAACTAGAGGACAATAGTGTGGTGGAGGCGGCCTCCAGGCACCTCCCAGGCATGGCCTCTTTCTGGGCGCTCACAGTTAGGGGTCAGCCAGGACAGTGCAGACAAAAGTGATAGAAGGTACTTCCAAAGCTGACAACAACCTCCCCCCACACTCAGTGATTTTGTTTCCTCCTCCTCCTCCTCCTGCTCTTCCGCCTCGGCAGATTCTCCCCCCTCCCCCTTTCTGCCTTGATTCTTCGTTGAAGAGGGGGCCATCATAATATGGAAAGAGCTTGGACCCCTGCAGAAGTAGAAAACACAAACACAGCTTCCTGACCTGCAGCAGACTAGGAAATGAACAAGCAATAAACTTTGATTCTGTTAAGCCACTGTGATGTAAGGGCTGTTTGTTTTAGCACCTAGCCAAGCATTGCCCTGACTAATGAAAATGACAATGAAATGGAATGGGGCAGAAAGGAAGAAATATAATGGATACGTTAAATTAGAACAGAACAGAAATTTTTAGTGCGCATTGCAGGCAGTGAAAAGTAAATATTATTTGGTGGAATATTTGTTTCAGTTCACTTGGCCGAGAAGCAATAGGTACCTACCCCTTTAAGGAGGGCACTGTGGATTTGCTAGCCATCCCAAGATATGGCTATTAGTAGTGGACGTTTTCAACTTGTCCTTTTCTTTGGTAATGGCATCCCACTTTGAGTCCCTATGGTCTGTCTGAGGCTAGCACTGTCCCCTGGAATCAAAGCAGAGAGAACACACATGTAAAGGCTGGGCAATCAGTGCTTCATTCTTGGAACCACAGTGATTGGTTCAGAGGTGAACATGGGGCCCATTGTTGGTCCAATGAGAGCTAAAACTGGGACTTTGGCTGGAGTTCTCATTAAAATAACTGTTTGGGGGCAGAGTTTGGGGTACAGGGGGTTAAGCTGCTGCTTGGGATGCCCTGAGAAAAGGAGAGGGCCCTGGTTTGGATCGGGGCATCCATGCCAGGAATTCCCTTCCTCTCCAGTGTGGGATACGAGATTTCATCACCATTATGGGCACCAAGTGATGATGTCACACAACAAGCTGAACACTCCCCTGGCAGTTTCACACTGGCAAGCAAAGCCTGATCTTACAAAAACACACCAGAAAATCATTCTTTAGGAATACCCATGCCAATAGGACTCTGCCCTTCCCAAATCAGGATCCAAACTTATGCCAGCAGAGACCTCAGAGAGCACCCTGCCCAGCTCCTCATTTAATCAACAAGAGCTGAGAGCCAAAGAGGAAGAGCCACAGCAACAACTGGGTACTGGGTGCTGACTATGCCCTGGGCCCTTTATTATAATTACCCCTTTTTCTAAGATAAAGAAACAGGCTCAGAAAGGGTCAATGACTTCTGTGAGGCCAAACAGCTAGAAAACGGCAGAGCACATCACAGAACTTATGACGATCCAAAAACTGTGTTCCTAAACATTCGGTTGAACTGTGTCTCCATGTAACCCTTTATTCCTCCTTCCCCACCAAGGTCACAGCTCTTGCTATCAGTTAGACTAATGTCAGGAAGGTGAACTGAGCAGTACCTAAAACAGAAGTGATGTTGCAGTTCAAGTCACAGTCAAACTTTCTTACACTGAATTCTAGCAGAAGGGACTCAGAGCAGAGATCCTAAGGCTTGGAGGATGGCCCTCTGTAGGGTAAGTATGAGCTCAGGGGGAGCAAGGACCATGGCAGTACAGTTCCATCATTTTAAGACCTAGACGTGCAGTCAGTCTCCCAAGGATCCAACACTAGCTCTGCCTTTTGATAGCCTTACCTCACAGTGCCTCTGTTTCCCTTGCCTCTCAAATGAGTGATAGTAATAGCATCTTCCTGATAGGATAGATTTCAGGGATCAATAAGATCAATAGGCATCAGGTCCTCAGAACTGTATCTGATGTGTAGCAAGCTCTTCCTAAGAATTTGTTCTGTGGTTACTCAACAATATCTCTACTGTCTAATCATCTCCAGGACTGCACCCAGTTCCTAGCTCATGGAAGGTGTTCAATGAATATTTGTTAAACAAATGAAGAGAAGCATATTTGTCCTTCTACTGGTATTCACCTGTTCTTCATCTTCTCAAAACAGAAAACGAGAAAACACAAGGCTCTCCCTCACTTTACCTTCTGGATTTTCCATATGGTGATGCTTGATTCTTCAATGCTTCAAACCACTTTTCCTTGGCAAAGCTGGGAGAGGCCTGAGAATCAGCTGTTTTCCACCTGAATCCTTCTTGGGGGGGGCATATTCCCAAGGAAGTGACATCTTATCATGTAGAAGACACATTCTCGGGATTCTTTCAGTTACAACTGTCAAACACCCAAATGAAACTAGAGGAAGCAAAAAAGGTGAATCTATAGAATCAACTAAAAACTACAGGGGTGACTTCAGGCATAGCTAGATCTAGGGGCTTGAGTGATATCAGGACTAGCTCTTGTTCCCATCACTTATCTCTGCCTTCTCTGATGATGCTTCTATTTTCAGGCAAGTTCTCCCCTGTGACAGGAAGATGGCTACCAGCTATTTCAGATTTATATATCCACAGCTACAAAACCAGGGGAAATAAAACATTTTAAAAGATTTGCTTATCTATTTATTTAAGTGGCAGAGAGAGAGAGAGAGACAGACCTCCCATCTGCTGGTTCAGTTCCCAAATAATTTTGACAGCTGGAGCTTGATTAAGCAGAAGCTAGGAACCTGGAAATCAATTCTGGTCTCCCGCATGGGTAGCAAGAACCCAAGCATTTGGGCCATCCTCTTCTGCCTTCCAGGCACGTTAGCAGGAGCTGGATTGGAAGTGGAGAAGTCAGGACTCAAACAAGGCACTTGGGTGTTCTTAAAGAATGATTTTCTGGTGTGTTTTTGTAAGATCAGGCTTTGCTTGCCAGTGTGAAACTGCCAGGGGAGTGTTCAGCTTGTTGTGTGACATCATCACTTGGTGCCCATAACGGTGATGAAATCCTGTATCCCACACTGGAGAGGAAGGGAATTCCTGGCATGGATGCCCCGATCCAAACCAGGGCCTTCTCCTCTTCTCGGGATGGGCACTGCCCTTGGTTTCCTAGTTCCTGGACTCCTCTGATGTTCCTAGAGACACACCCGACCCCAAGCTGGAGGTGGTGGCATTGTGAGGGGCAGGGGGAGGAGAGACAAAAGGAGGGGGAGCAGGGGGTGGACGAGGGTGCAACAAGGGCAGGGGAGCGCGGGGAAGAGTGGCAGAGAGAGATCCAGGGATGGGGCAGGAGCATGTGAGCAGAAGAACAAGGAGGGAGAGAGGCAAGAGAAGAGATGGGGGAGGACAGAAGGGGGAAGGCAAGAACTAAATCCCGAGAATACAGCCAGAGAGCTGGGCGGGCCCATTGGCAAAGGCAGCTGAGGCCCTACCCTGAAATGCTCACACTGTTCTAGTAGCACTGGGTCTCTTAGCCACCCTGTTAGAAGCCATAGAAGAATTCCCTGCATAGGAGACCATACTGGGTTGAGGAAGTTAGTGGCATACGATGCGTCTGAGCAGCAAAACTATCATGATGGCGTTGACTTTCTGTCTGCTTTGTGATCTGTTTTATTCTTGAAATGCAAGAGCAAAGTGAGTACAAACAAAAGTAGGTGAAAGAGACTAAATGCCATTACTCCTCAGGAGACACTTTGGTAGGGTGACTTGTCTTTCACTGATTTACTTAGATTTGTGGTTTTATCTACCAGTCACTCATCTAGCATTGACTGTTTGTCACGGCCCACATTAAGTGGATGGGTTTTCAAGATAACATAGACATAGGGCCCCTGTCCTACAGAATAATGAAAGTGCAGTGCCTCTCTTGACACTCCTTCCTTCTCAAGGTAGGGGAACATGTCCCCTCCCCCTGAATCTTATTTGGCCTCGGGGACTCAGAACGGATAGAATGAAGTGGATGTAACTTATGAAGTGGACTCACAAAAAGCAATACAGCTTCTCTTTGCTTTCTGGAAGGCTCACACTCAGCGAATCCTAATTGCCATGAAAGAAGTCTGATTTCACACAGGTAGGGCTACCAGAGTGTGAGAAAGTAGCTACTGAAGAGGCAATGAGTAAGTGTTCAGATTAACAGACCCCGCTGATGCCCCAGCCAACAGGCAGTATCAACTGCCAGAGGTGCGAGTGAGGGCTCCAGGTGACCCCAGTGCCAGCCTCTCCATCACCTCCACACACTGAGTCTTCCTGGCTCCACAGGCAAAGTGGAACTACAGAAGGATTGGAGCAGGGGAGGCACATGGAACTTTGTCTTCATGAAAGACATCATTGCTCCCAGGGTAGAGCGTGATGTAGATGGAGTTGAGCAGAAGGAGATAGGAGCTTCCACGTGACAAGGACCCCTGGGCCAGAAGCTGACCAGACTTGACTTACATATACCTCTCCTGTGTCCTCCTGACCCCACTAGCTGCAGTTGCTCCATAAACATTTGTTAGAGGAGTAAACACAAGTAGAATTCGCTGCATTCTGAAGACTCCCCATGAATGTGAACAGGCAACTGTGCAAGACCCCAAATTGTGCTTGATAATGACCTCCTGCTGTAGAACATGGAGTCTTTTTTTTGTGACAAGGTAAAATAAAAGTGTTGTCACTCTGCCTCAGTCATTCTAGGTAACAACAGTCTCGTTATTTAGTTAGCACGATGGAAACAGACCATCAAGTTTCTCCAATACCCACAGGTTTTGTGTGGAGGCCAGAGACACGGGAGCAGTAGTCAGATGATTTTGACCATCATACCAAAAATGCTAGATACACATTTTCTATCTTCCATTCCCGTCTCTCCCAGTTCCCGGGCCCATTCATAGTTATTCACTCACCTTTGTGAATGCAAGGTCCTGGGGGAGGTGAGATGGTGGCCTTGGTTTGGGGGCCTCCAGCAGCAGATCCAGAGACAAAGACCCATTCGGAAGGGGGTCCCAAGAAGCACTGGGTAGGGAGTGGAGAACTGAAAAAGGAAGGGCACGAATCAGTGAGTGGGTGTGCTAATGAGCAAGTTCCCACTGTGTGCTGTTGGAGAACGGTCCTCTGGGGACTCTGGGGGCTAGTGCAGACCACGAGTCAGAGTTATTCCACCCAGGGGTATGAGAGCTGGCCGGTTTCTTCATCCAGTCTGTACTCTGTCATTGTTAGAGGGCTGTTTCCAGGGACATTTACTCTCCAGTAATTCCAAGTGGCCCTTGGCATCAACCTAGAGTGTTCTCCAGGAGTTGTGCACATTCGCAGTAAGCAACTTGGGTAGATAGAGGGAGGAGTGCCCAAAAGGGCTCCAGTGGGATCTGATATAGCAGATTACAACCCCAGGAAGGACATCCGGGGGCACTTGAGGAACATGGATTAGTTGCCTGGTTCAGGGAGGAGAGTGGGCGTGACAAACACTGGCGTCCATGCAATGTATGGCTGCTTTCAGCAGTGCGTTGACATGCAAGTGGCAGGATCCTGGGTTCGTATCTTTGAGTCCCATTTCAAGTACAAGTAAGGTGACCACTCAGGGCTTCAGCCTACTTTCTGGCCTGGAGGGTGATACTATTGCATGGCAGCCAGACTTTAGCATCTCCATAATTCCCTTACATTGAGTAAATACTGAGACCACAGAAAATTCAGATGACTACCAGCCATGCAGCCAGACAAGTCACCGAGCCTACTCTAGGCCTCGAGTTCTAAGACAAAGCCCAGTTGCCCCTCTTCAGAGACCCTGGAACCCTGATTGGCAAACCGGTGAGTCTTAGAATCCCCCTGGGGGCCCAGGTTTCAAGGGCAGATTCCTGAGCTGCACTCCCTGACTCAGGAGGTCTAGAGCAATGTGCATTTTTCCACCAGAATCTCAGATGGTTCAAAGTGAACATTGACAAGTGCAGTTTTAGAAGCTGCTTGACATAGAGGAAAAGGAAGAAAATAAAGGAGGAAAATCACAGGCAGGAAGTAAAGTGGTGAAGAGATGGAAAAGAGGAGGGATTTTTTTTCTATTTTTTTTAAAGATTTTATTTATTTATTTGAGAGGTAGAGTTACAGAGAGAAAGAGACAGAGACAGAGAGAGAGAGAGAGAGAGAGAGAGAGAGAGGTCTTCCATCCACTGGTTCACTCCCCAAATGGCTGCAATGGCTGGAGGTTGGGCCAATCCCAAGCCAGGAGCCAGGAGCTTATTCCAGGTTTTCCATGCAGGTGCAGGGGCCTGATCACTTGGGCCATAGTCCGCTGCTTTTCCAGGCCATAACAGAGAGCTGGATGGAAAAACAGCAGCCAGGACTTGAACTGGTGACCATATGGGGTGCCGGCACCACAGGCAGAGGCTTAGCTCATTATGCCACAGCGCTAGCCCCAAGAAGAGGAATTTGAGAGAGCCAAGAGGACCCATGAAACTAAGTGGGTGGCCACTTAGTTATAGTGACTTCTATAGCAAACAATTACTTTAAATCTCTGAGAATTGAGAAGCAGAGTTCTCTCTAATAAACTCTGGAGGCAAACATGAGTTTTGGAAGCTATGTGATCTAAGGGAGTAGATTAACATAAGAGATTATGGGCTTTTTTTCAGCTGGAGGGGATCTCCAGGTACTACCACCCCCACTCCCACCCACCCCATCCCCAAATAAAAACCTGGAGCTCATGCCTCTGGGGGATACCTGGGGACAGACAAGGCCTGGGAGTGCCTGACTGCATGGTATGCATTCCACAGTGCATGTGCTTCTCGACTCACGACAGAGTGGCATCCTAATCAACCCATCAGATGCCCAAAATATGGTAAATGGAAAATGCATTTAATAGGCCTCACCTATCAAACATGTGGGTAGAGCAGTACAGCACACTGCAGAGTATCAGTGGTGCAACTGTCCGGTGCCATGAGACATCATTACTGTGTGTTGCTAACCCTGAAAAAGATCAAAATTCAGAACTCAAAGTACAGTCTTTACTGAGTGCATGTCACTTTTATACCATCATAAGTCAGAAAATAGTAAGTCAAACTATTGTAAGTTGAGGAGCATTCATATACAAAAGCATCCATTTTTCAAAAGGTAGTTTTTTTTTTTCCCCTTAGGTGCCCCCTGCAAAAAAATTAAATGCCTCTAGAGCTACTTATAAGACTTCAGAATTGGAGAAAAATTCCCATGGATGTGCTTAGAGACTGTACGAGTCAAGTTTGGGCAGTGCAGGACAGGCTTCTGACAAAGATAGGTCCTCTGTCTGCACACGTGTGCATGCCTCAGAATGACCAGGAGACCTTGGCCAAACACATGGCCTGACCCGGTCTCCAGAGGCTCTGATTTCAGCAGGTCCGAGGTGGGGCCCAAGCATTTGCTAATGCTGCTGCTGTAGGGCTCATACTCTGAGAACCGAAGTCCAACGAGTAGACCAAGGTCCAGAACATTCAAGGAGCAAAATATATGAAGCTGTGTCCAGAAACCAGGGCAACAAGAGAAGACATCTGAATGGCCAGCACCCCCTTACCTTGCTTGAATGACCGTTTCTACCTCTTCCCAGTGTGCTTGCTTCTAGCGGGAAAGGCACTTCCTGTGGTGATACCATAATTCTCCACGGTACTTCAAGATGAAAGTGATGTATTTATAGCTGCTCTATTAAAAGACACCACATAAAGCGGGAAGCTCTATGTCAACTCCTGGCTTAGAATTCAGGTCATTCGCGGCCTCTGAAGAGAGTACACACCTTCATACGGGTAATCAACTCTCTGGCCACCCTTAGTTCCACCCAGTAATTTTCAAAGCTTGGGATAGGCATGATACACTGTCTCATATTTCCAGCCCCTTGCAGAATCCTGCAGGCCATTTTTTAAGCTGCCCTAGCATTAAGGCAGTTTTGCTGGACATAAACTTCTCAGGACATATGAGTTCAGCTAGAGTAGAATTACTTCTCAGAATATACAAAAAACAAGATCTCCTTAATCCTGGGCTATAAATTAGACTGTTGGAAAGGAACATGGTACTGCTTTTGAGGACACCAGGAGTGACTGACTGACAGGGACAGGAGAAGGGACACTTCTTAATAAAGCCTCGAGGGGCTTTCATGGGTTTTGTTGAGCTCACCCTTCCTCCCAGAGCAGAGTGCACACCTGCATTTGAATTTGCAGATATTCTGGTTTCTAAAGTGTAGGCTGGGTTGCTGTTGCAAATTGGCGTTAAGAAGGAGACATTGAAGGGGAACCTCTTGCAGAAGCTCTTCATAACAATTTGGGAGCTCCCAGGCTTCTGTGAGAAGGCTGCCAAATCAGTGGGCCCTCTTTCCTGCAAACTGCACCAGCAGACAGTATTCTGCATACACTTAGTTCCACAGACCCCTCACGTTCAGAACTCACAGCTCATACCAAAGGTTATTCCTAGTGAAACTGAAGGGGCTGGGGTAGGAGGAGGATGGGGACAGAATAATGCCAAGGGACAAGTCTCAGCCAGAGCAGCCTCCCTAGGAGTTTCAGTGACATCACACCAGCTGCTGGGACAAACAGTTCTCCACATTGCAGGGCCTTGCTACCTAACAGTTGCTTGTGGGTGTTCTTGCTCAGTAGTGGATGGTGATTCCGGGACTATGGTTTCTTCCACCCAGAGCCTCATCATCCTGGACCTGTAGCCCTAGGAGAATGACCTCTGAGAACAGGTACTTCTTTAAAACCTTAGGCTAGAAGGGCCACACATCACTGCCAGTCCGATTTCCTCAATGAGAACTGGTAATAGGCCACATCAGGATGGTAACAGAGCTGGAGAATGTAGCCCTTGTCTGTGAAATCATTTGCTAGCAACATCTCCACATCAGGGAGAGGAGAGCTTGAGGTTTTGGTGGCCAGCAAGCCAGACTGCTTCCTCACCAGTGCACGCAGGAAGATCAGATGAAAGTCAATGGATTTCCATCTGCCTTAGAAGGAAAAGCAACCAAAAGACGTTATGCAGCCCATGTTGTATGTAGAATAGGACAGCTGTGGCCCCATCTTGTTGTAGCAAGCAGATGACGTTGCAAACAACTGTTTGTCAGCTTCAGAACTTTCTTCCCTTCTCTCTAGCTCTCCCCTTCCTTTTGCCTAAACAAAAATGCCAGTCCCAGGAGCAATTTCCCATTTATAATGGATGCGTTCACACTCAGTCATTTGAATCAGAATTTGGTTGATTAACTGAAAAAAAGTAAACCAGAGAATCATCTTTAAAATGATACAAACTGTAAACATTCTATTTAACTTGAAAGATGTAAATACACATTCATTCACTAAGCTTTAGATGTACATTGAAATCATTTCCTTTTAATACAGATCTGCTGAGAGGAGTTCCTGCATGAGCTTTACCTAATATGCACTGCAATTTCAGCTTTAGTTTCTTGAAAGCAGAACAAGATACTTGTGAAGTGAGCTCAATGTATAATCCCTCTGATAGTTATTTTAAATTTTATTTATTTTTATTTTCATTTTATTTGAAAGGCAGGAGGATAAAGAGAAGGAAGGGAAGGGAGAGGGAGATAGAGGGAAGAAGGGAGAGAGAGAGAGAGAGAGAGAGAGAGAGAGAGAGAGAGAGAGAAAAGAAACACATTCTATCCTACTCTTCCAAGTGCCTGCAGCAGCTGGGACTGGGTCAACTCAAACCCAGGAGCCCTTAACTCAATCCAGGTCTCCCTTGTGGGTGTCAGGGACCGAACAAGTACTTGAGCCATCACCTCTTCCTCCCAGGATGTGTATTAGCAGGAAGCTGGATTCTGAAGTGAAGTTGGGACTAGAATCCAGCTACTCTAATATGGGATGTGCATATCTCAAGTGGTAGCTTAATTGCTGTACCAAATGACATCCCTGCCCCCACTCCAATTGTTAAATGACTTTTTTCTATCTTGTACAATTGTTTGGCACACATGTAATTCAGTAGCATTTTAGCTACCTGCTACTATTGGATCTTTCTGAAATTTTCAATTTCGTTTCCATAGAAACAACTGCTTTTTGCATTCATATTTCTTCAATTCACACATGTAAATTACTTAATTTTAATAACAAGTACATGGAACAATTGTCATAAAGAGATTTGGAAACAAACATGATCAACTTTTGTAGGTGTAGAACTCAGCCAGTGAGAACAGATGTGGGGCTTCGTAGTGTGTGGCTCTGAGCATTCAGTGGGCCATGCACTTCAGTCAGCATGTTTTGCTGAGGGAATAGTGTCTAGGGAGCTTGGATTAATTTGGTGTAATTACCAGCTTCCAAGATAGGCCACAGTGATCCTTGCCTTTTGGTATTCACACCCTTTGCAGTTTCCTTCCATATTGAATTCCTCGCAGCAAGGTCCATTGTGTGACTGCAGAGAATCTGTCAGGAAAGCTGTTGTAGCTTTTGATCTGCTCTCTAGACCATGTGTGAGATAGGTGATCAAGTCAAGGCTGTGATCATGAAGGAGAAAGGACTATGTGAGGATAAAAATAGAAATGTTGGCCTTATTAGCACCAAAGTCAACCAAAGTAACAAATTTAGACTATATGGGAAGATAACCAAACATTTTTAAAAATTCATTTATTTTCATTTAATTTGAAAGGCAAATAGAGAAAGAGAGAGACAGAGACAAAGAGACTGAGAAAAATCTTCCATCTACTGGTTTACTCTCCAAATGCCTGCAACAACCAGGGTTGGGCCAGGCTGAAGCCAGGAACCAACAACTCAATCTGGGTTTTCCATGTGGGTGTCAGGGACCCAAGTACTTGAGCCATCACCTGCTGCCTCCCAGGGTGCACACTGGCAGGAAGCTGAATTGGAAACAGGCTATCTGGGAGTCAAACCAGGCACTCTGATGTGGAGTGTAGGCATCCCAAGCAGGTGCACCACAGCACCTGTCCCATGTAATGTTTTTTTGTTTTGTTTTGTTTTTGTTATACAAAATGTAGTCCAGGACCAGCAACCTTGTATCATGTCAGAGCTGGTTAGAAATTTAATATCTCATGGCCCACTTCAGACCTACTGAGTGAGAATCTGCATTCTTCTATGAGTCCAGGGTTTGCATGTGGCGACTTGGGAACTGAAGGGCATACATTTTAGAAAGGTTGCTTTTGGAAAGGGTTTCCCTTTTCTGGAGATGGATTCCAAATCTGATAGGAACAGCATGGAGTCAATTCCTGAATTGGGGCAGACTGGGTTTCACGTCTTCTAAGAGTAACTCTGGTTTCCAGTACTCTGGTGACCTATTCTGTGACCATCGCCTCCGATTTCATCCCGCCTTAGACACCACACAGTATGTCCCCCAGGAGCCTGAAGTCGAGTGGTGCCTTCCTCTTTCTTCTGTCCCTCCCACAGTCTTGTTTGCTTTAACAGGGCAAATGCATGCGAACCCAGCTATGTTTTATCTCTTCTTGAGGATGCACACGTGGCTCCAGGGAGAGCAGCCATAGTTCTCTGGGCTGCCTAGGACCAGCAGCTTCCTGAGAGGGTGAGAAGGCAGCCTGCTGCTCCTGTCATTTCCATCCTGAGGTCCTCCATCAGGGTGTGTGAGACTGAGCGGGAAGGCAGGAGTTGGAAGGCTGAAGCAGGAGGCTGGAGGAGTCATTAATTATGTTATCACAAAAATAGTTGCTGCTTTTTCTTAACATTACAGCTACCGTTGCTGCTGGTGGTGCCCTTTTATTTGTCCAGGGGGGTTTGCTCCCATTAGATTAGATTAAGTGTCTCATCTAAGGCACAATAACAGATTTGGCCCTGTGGCTTAGCTGCTGGCTGTGGTTGACTGATACCCAAGCTTTTGACTCCCTGCTGCGTATCTAAGCGGTACAAGCTGCAGTCAATGCATTTAATCTACATAAAAAGAACCCAAATTGCACGTTAGCCTTTTTGAGCCCAGTAATCAGGTCCCCCCTTCCCACTCTATGCTCTTCAGGACAATTTGAGGCACTCTTGTGTGATCCAGAGAGGTTGCAAAAAAATTTTTTTTTCTGAGGCAGGTAAAAAGAAAAGTCTTTTGCATTTTAATTGCACTTGATCTGCTCATTGAATGACCCCTGTAATTTATATATTGTTCATAGTTAGTGCTTTCTGCAGTCCTGCTGTGCGGCTGATAACGTAATTCATACACGCTCTGTGGGCAGTGGCGTGGGCTTGCTTTTCTTTCTGAGCGTGCAGAATCTCGCTCATCCCGAGCGGCTGTGACTGATGTCAGCCACCATGTGCTTACGCAGGTGTAGTGAAAAGGCCACTCACTGAGCCCCAGCCCACTCCTTTGTTTACCTTTAAAGATTGCCTTCTCCTTTCCAGCCGTCCATGCTCCTCCCAGCCCCTCTGGCTGGACTCAAGGAAGCTTCCGCCACACCCTCCCTGGATCATGCGGTTAATTGACTTAAACCAGAGCTGTGAAACAAACAGAAAATGCGGGTAGTGCCCACTGGCAGGCTAACTGTAGAGACCATCAGTAAGTATAAAGGGGATAATAAATAAGGATGCGGAGATGGCTCTTTGTAAAACTCTGGAGTCCATTAGGTGCCGAGCTCTTTGGTACTAGAGCCAGGCTATTTTTGTGATTGGAAAAATATTCTAAGCACTTAAGGCTCTTCTAGGGGAAGTCCAATTCAGTTGTGACAAAAATGTTTAGGTGTTAAACTGTTTTTATTTCTTTCATATTCACACTGACGTTGTACCCCTCACATTCTCCAGAATGAGAAATGATGGGGTTGAGTTAGATTATTTTGGCCCCTCTCAGATTTTGCTTTAGTGGTTTTGCTCTCAGAATCCTTTGGCTGGAGATTTAACGCTTGCCACTCAAAGTGTGGTCTGTGGGCCAGCAAAAGCAGCATCCCTGGCAAGTCAGAAGCAAAGACTTGCTCCAGACCTCCTGGTTCAGACTCTGCCTTGTCACAAGATCTCCAGGTAGGTGGCACATCCCAGTGTGAGAAGCACTGGATTAGACAAATGGGTATCATCTCTGCCTGTACCTTCGAATGTACTGAGAACTTGATAATCAAATAAATCCCGGTGCCTGGACCCCACCCCTGAAGTGGTCACTCATGTGGCCCCCAGAGCGAGACTCATGGAATTACACAGAATCTTCGGGAAGATCCTAAACAAATCATTCTAAACCTAAACTACTACCCCATGGACATTTCTAAAATCCCTCCCCCACCCACCCAGTCTCCCAGGGAAACCCACAGGGATTTTAACGCCAGTAAACTTGACAAGTGTTTGTTCAGTGTCCATTTGGGGTCCACCTTGCCACATCCCGCAGATCCACCCAAACAAGGCAGACAGCACAATTGCGCTGTGAGCAAGACTGTTTTCTATAGCTTCTCCCATGGCAGCACACTCACAGGTCAGCTTGCGGCTCTGCTGATGGCCCTGGGGGAAGGTGCTTTCTCTGACGGTTCTGAGCTGTAGCTCTTCGCGGAAGTGCTGGGACGCATCAGTCTGGATTCCAGAGAATCCTACTCTCCTGTGCATGTTGGCATCTTTTCCAGTACATGTTTAGCAACATTGTGATTCTTTTTTATTTTACTTTTTATAAAGATTTATTTTTTATTTATTCACTTGAAAGACAGAGTTACAGAGAGAGAGGGAGAGGGAGGGAGGCAGGGAGGAAGAGAGAGAGAGAGAGAGAGATCTTCCATCCTCTGGGTCACTCTGCAGATGGCCGCAACAACTGGGGCTGGGCCAGGCTGAAGCCAGGGGTCAGGCTGAGCTTCCTCCAGGTCTCCCACATGTGCAGCAGGGGCCCAAGGACTTGGGCCATCTTCCATTGTTTTTCCCAGGCTATTATCAAGGAGCTGCATTGGAATTAGAGCAGCTGGGACTAGAACGGGTGCCCACATGGGATGTGGGTATTGCAAGCAGTGGCTTTACCTGCTATGCTGCAACGCTGGCCCTGATTCCTATTTTTGGAAGAGAAGCAGGAAGTACTTAGGAAAAGCTTTTGAAAAGAAAGACAGAAGACCAGGGTTTGAGTTCTTGTTTCATCTTTTTTATAGTGCCTGAAATTTACTGTAAAATTCCTCACCCGTGACAGGGTGACATTAGGTGTATTGAGTTTAGGCTAAGCAGTAACTCAGATGCCTTTCATGTGTGCACACCGCAGGGCTGGTTGGTCTGTGGCGTTCTAAGCAGAGAAGCCGCCGTTCAGAGGCTGCTACTCTTACCCATTTCTGCTAGTTTCAGCACCTCAGTTTTGCTAGTGAGTGAAGCAAATGTCAGAAAGGGGTTTTATTAGTGAAATGAATGTCTTGTTTATTTGCATGATGAATATTGAAATAAGATCTCATTGATGAAATCATATGAATTCAAGACATTTGGTTTAGCTAAAAATTTTAGCCATCTTCCCTACTCTTGTGGGAATCAAGTCTAAGAACCTAGTGATGTCCATAGCTGTACCCTCACGGATGGCACTCCAAAATTAAACCTCAAGTGGGTTCTTGTCCAACCATTGGTTTAAGAGGCTTTCTGTTACCTGACGCTGACTCTAATGATAATATAAGCCTGTCTTCTCTGCTGTGCTGCTTTGTCTACTTTTGGGTGAGCCTTTCATGCAAGGTGATAGAATATACTTCGGAAAGTGTCTCCTCATAGTCTTGTCCTGAGGCTGCAGCTGAGTAGTTAGCCCTCATTCTCTTAAACATGTTCAAGTGGCTCCCACTAGCTACCAAAAGTATTCTAATAGTAGAACATGAAAAAAAACCAAAAACCAAAACCAAAACCCTGTTGCCCTGGGTCAGCTATAACACAGGAACGTGACCTTGAGCCTCACATCTCATTGCTGCCCTCTCTGCATCTTGGGCATTTTTGTTTGAAAAAAAATCAAGATCCTTTCAAAGATTTCTTTTTCTGGCTTAAGAGTCTTAAAAACTTGCTCTAGTGTATGAGAAATGGCCCAACAGATCAAGATACCCTGGGCTGCAGGAGATGTTCCGCTTTAGTCCCTGTGTCCCCCTGCCCAGCCCTGCCAATTGCAGCCCATACTGTGTGGCTCTCTTTTCAATAATCCCAAGCCCCTGGGAAACTTAGCCCCTGTTTGCCATTCTCTCTGTATGGTCTCAATTAAGTCTGTGGACTGTCATATGGAATCCTGACAAGGTTGTGGATGTTGCTTAGTTAATAGAATATCCCGGCAAAAAGCGGCAGAGTGGAGATGAGACTTTGCAATTGTCTCACTTAGCAGGCTTCTTTTCTTTGGGAAGCACTGGCAGTGGAGTTGGTTTCAATTTAACATTTTCCTTCAAGGGAACCTGCAGTGGTACTCAGCTCGCAGTGTGGCTTAAATGAAGCATCAAGTCCGATGACCCCAAGGCATGTGCTTTGTGGGATGAGTCAATGAAAGCTATTGCAAAAGCAGCCCACAAATGGCAAAGCTCAGTCACGGGCATCTCCCAGCAAAGGAGGCAGAGCATGCTTAATTGACCCATTGGTAGATAGTTGTTCCCATTTCATCCTCCTAGACAGTCTTGGTATCTTTCTATTGTGGCTTCCCAAGGATCCCCGGAGTGAGCATTTTATAGTCCCTAATGAAGCCATTGTACTATTTTCAGTCAAGATCTGTGGCATGAAACAAAGAAGGGACTTGACAGAGCTGTTTCCAGCACAGTTATTGAAAATAATCCCAACCTATTGGGGCCAAAAATAACTGAGATCAAGACAAAGATCAAGCCATTGTTGCAAGCTTGTGCAATTGCAACTCCAATGAGAAAAATGCTGGGCAGTAAACAGAGACAGTTTGTCTCAAAGATTTTTTTCCTTAGAAAAATTCTTTAGGACATCTGGCCTGCAGCTCTGATTTTTTCCTGTTTTGTGTTATCTAAATGTTGCTTGGCTTTCAGCTTCACTGTGTATTCTGTTTTCTAAAAGAGCTTACCTTTTTCTTGGAAGTTTCTATAGAATGCCCACTAAAGGGTCTAAGTAGCTTGTGATTATGTATTATTGTACCTGACCATATTTTCAATGAGGAGAGTATTAAAGACATGAGTGTCAGAAGTCTTGGTTAAAATGTCTGTGAAAGAGGCTGGCGCTGTGGCTCAATAGGCTAATCCTCTGGCTAGCGGCACCAGCACACTGGGTTCTAGTCCCGGTTGCCCCTCTTCCAGGCCAGCTCTCTGCTGTGGCCCAGGAGTGCAGTGGAGGATGGCCCAAGCGCTTGGGTCCTGCACCCCATGGGAGACCAGGAGAAGCACCTGGCTCCTGCCTTCAGATCAGCGCTGTGCGCCGGCCACAGCACGCCAGCCATGGCGGCCGTTGGAGGGTGAACCAACGGCAAAGGAAGACCTTTCTCTCTGTCTCTCTCTCTCACTGTCCACTCTGCCTGTCAAAAAAAAATAATAATGTCTGTGAAAGATAAGGGAGGGGAGCTTGACAGGTATTTCTTTGAGATAAGTGAGATTTTTAAAGTCCTTATCATATTTCTAACTTGGAGCTAATAATCAGCTATTAAACAGGTTTATTTGTCTGCAGTTATGTAAAACTAAAAGGAACATTTAGTACATTTCTTTGTAGGGATTGGAATATAAAATTCCAGTGATCCTAATGTTTTCCCAGAATGAAATGCAATGTTCCTTGAACCCAGGTCAAAATATTTTTCTTAGGTAAACATTCCATAAATATCCAATATGTGCCAATTACCAATATGGTCTGAATGTATCCCTCAGAGTCCATGTGTTGGAGATTGAGTGCCTGGTGTTGGGAGGTGGGGCCTAGAGGGATGTGCTTGGGTGTGGAAGACACTGAGCTCCTGAGTGGATTAACGCCATCATGGCAGGAGTGGGTGCTCACAAGAGTGGGCTTGGTATTAAAAGGAGGGAGCTCAGCCCCCCTTTGCTCTTGCTTCCGTGCTGTCTTACCCACACGGTACCTCCTGTCGTGTTATGATGCAGCGAGAAGACCCTCACCAGATGTGGCCCCTCAATCTTAGATTTCCTAGCCAAATACAGTTCTTTGCCTTATCAATTACCCAGTTGCTGGTGTTCTGTTATAGGAGCATAAAACAGACTGAGACACTGTGCTAGAAGATTATGAGTTTATCTTCAAAAACTAGAAGGAGGTACCGATACCGACTTGAGAGCCACCAGCTGCCACCCTGATTTTGAACTCCATGATCAAGCTGTGAGCCAGGAGAAATGCTAAGGACATCCTTGCAGTGACATCAGGCCAAAGCAATGAGACACAAATGCAGTGCCCTAGAGCTTGGAAGGAGGAGTGAGGAGGCCCAGCAAATTGACTTCTTAATCCACCCTGTTCTCAGCTCCATACTTCTTATGTCTCTGAGGACGTTGGTCTCAAGTCAGGTGTGATTGAGTGAGCGAATCCTTGTGTTCAGTGTCTTGGCCACAGCTATCTTTCAGAATTGTATGCATAACTTAAAAGATACAGACTCCCTAAGTTCATTCAGTTTTCAGGATCAGAATTACTGAGGAAAGACTAGGGCTTCCATGCTTTTAAAGCTTTTTCTCGAGTTACTGGTACACAGCCAGAATTAGGACATACTGGACTCAGAACCAGTGCACCCAGAATACTTTGTGCTGAGGGGCCATGGGACTAGAAAGAAATAGAAAGCCAAGTGCCTGCCTACAAGTGATTTATTGCAACCAGAGGAGAACGTTATGGAGAGAACAAGAAAATAATCGAGCAAGAGAGAGGGAAACAACCCAGAAGGAAGGCCATAAGGACTGTGTCTGCATGTGCCATTTCAGAGGCACAAAGTAGTATTTAAGCCTTTACAGAAGTAGACTCATCCTTAATATTGGTGAGAGCTTGGAGCGGAGTACAAATGGAAGCCTGCATATAATCTAAATAATTAAAAGTTATATCCAAGCCACAAACCATTCATTACAACATGTCCACCCTCCTACTTTGACAAATACATCTTTGTTAGACCTGAAGACTCGGTTTGAATTTGAAATTATTGGAGTCCTTGAAGTTCCCCACTGGAACACAATGGAATGAGGAGAGTAAGCCTGGCGACTGACCTATAGCCCAACTCTTCAGTTTATTCACTCATACACTTCAGCCTCCACTCTAAGGAGCTTCATGGGCACATACACCAAGGAGCTGCAGTGTCCATGCAAATTCTATACACACCCCTCTGTAAACAGCTACCCTTGCCTAACCTCTGGTGTATGGTGGTCACACTGACTACATAATCTGCCCTTGGGAAGACGAACCCAGGGCAGAAGCCCAAGTAGGCTCTGGAAGCTAGCTTTGCCAGAGATTTCCAAGATTCCTGTCATCTAATGCATGGTTCAGAAGGCCTTGGTCCCACTACCACCATAAGCCTGTGTAGAAAGAGACCCAACCAGAGTAGAGCCCTCTGAGAGGCAATACCCAGGATGCGGCCAAAGAATAGCCTTGTCTAGGTAGAAGGGTGAATGAGTCCTACAAGCTATGAGTCCATTTTTTTGAGAAGAATAAATTTATCTAATTCATTAGCCTTTTGGTCCCAGATATGGACTTCAATTTAAATATTCCAGCCACCTGCCTCAGGATCAGTTAAGATTAGGTTCAGCTGAAAAGTAGCAGTAGGATTAGGTTTAGTTAAAAAGATAAAAACCACAGTGGCATAAACAAGATAGTTCTTCTATTTTGATGCTCCACCATCCTCAAGACTTCATGGTCCCAAATGGTCACTTGAACTCCACCCATCACATCCACATTCCACCCAACTGAGAAGAGGGAAAGAAATAACATCCCTCCCATTTAAGGATCCTTTCTAGAATGTGCACAGCACACTTCCACCTCTGAAAATGGAAATTTTTTCCTAAGGTAAAAAGAGTGGGTGACAATTAGCAGTGTCTGTGAAGGGACTTTTGATTTACAATAACAGAAAGTGACTATGGAAAATTTGAGCAAAAAGAGGCCTATACTGGACAGCTATCATGTGGTTCAAGTTCATCAGTAGGCTGAGGGGAGGTCAGGCTCTGAAAGTGGCTAATTGGGCTATGCAGAATACCACCATCAACAGACCGCCATGACCACCAAGCTCTAAAAACTGCCCCTGATCCTGTGCGTACTTGCTCATGTGTCCCCACAGCTAGGCATTACTCTGTCGAGACCTATGCTGTCCAATTCAGTGGCTGCTACAATGTGGCTCACAGTGCCATGCTGGACTATGCATATATAGGGCATTTCCATTATTATGGAGAGTTTTACTGGTCTAGACTGAAAGTTCCAGAGCAAAGTGTCCTATTTGCCAAACTTGTGTATATTTGTGAGGAGTGCCCTCCACCCAGATGCAATAGGACTCCCTTAACATGGGAAGGGGTTTGGATGCTGGCAGCTAACAATGTGGAAAATGCCCTCTGCACATTTCCTGACTGTGTGATCTTGGACTAACTACTTCTCTAGCCTCAATTTTTGCATTTGTACAATGGAAATAATGATTACAGTTCTACGGTTGTTATGAATATAAAAATATATGAAAATTACCAGCACCATTTGGGTTAATAGAGTCTTACATATAATCACTAAATGCAATGCACAGTCCCTGATTAGATCGTGCTTTGAGCAACCATCCAGAAAAGATATCAGGGGAAATTTTAATATGGAATGATTATTAGATAATACCAATGAATTGCTGTTAATTTTCTTAGATGTGATAATGACATCATGATTATACAAGACATGATAAAGCTTTAAGGGTAAAGCATTGCCATGTCTATAATTCTAAATACGTTAACAAAAAGTAGATGAAAGAAATATGGAAAAATATTATCAATTGTTAAATCTAGATGATAGATAAATGGTATTAGTCTCCTTAATCTCTGTTCTTTTCTACATGTTTTTGTAATTTAGTCAAGAAAAGCATGCAGCCCACAATAGGAGTTCAATACGTGTCAATTTCCCTTTTTGCCTTCGTAGTGTCAGGGGCCTTACCATCTTCTCACAGCTATTCCAATGCTTCCCATGCTTTTCCCATGCGACCTTCCCAACTTTTCCCGAGGCCACCTACTTGAAGGCTTATTGCCCTATCCCTACCAGCACATTCTCTGTATTTTTGGGGAATTCTGAACACAAGAAATAGTTTGCCAGGTAATGGAAGGGACCTCGATGGAGGCAGTTGTTCATGGCACCGACACTGGATGCTGAGTGTTTCCCCTTCTACCATTTTACTACAAAAACCAATGTACCAGTATGTATTTTCACATCAGATCAACTCCCTTTTCCTGATGCCAAAGAAATGGTCTATGGGACAAGGGAGATGGGGCATCCAGTCTTTCATTTTAGTGGATCTGCTTATTCAGAAAAGATAGAGCAGACGGGGATGGAAGTTTGGAGAGTTAGGATCATCTCACAAGATGGATAGTGAGAAACATGGGACTGGGTTTAGGGTAGATGCCCTGATTTCCTCTGTGAATGGTAGTGAGAAATTACTTACAAAAAATGGAATATTGAGCATGTAGCTAATATACAGCAGGCTAAGTAATGTCCTCCTGCAGTGTTTCCATGTGTATGTGACATGAAAACAAGCAGATGCCTGCCTCCTGGCCAGGATCACCAGTACCCACTTCCAGAGGTGAACTAATTTATGGGACAGCATTAGCTTTAGGTATCATGTGCTGAAATATGAAATTTGTATAAAAGGAGCGTACATCTCGAGCCCATAGCCGTTCCCAATCACAAGGATAATAAAATAGTGACTAAGTAAGAAATCAAGGTGCATGTTTGGTGTAGTGAAAGAATGAATAAATGCATTTTTAAATACCATATTTTCCTCTAAAACAGTATGTGTGTTTCAAAGGTGAACAATGAAATGCCTGCTTCCAGCAACATACTAAAGTGTGTGTGTGTGTGTGTGTGTGTGTGTGTGTACGTGCACGCGTTGGGAGGAATTCTCAGGGGAACTCTCCCACTGCGTGAGCAGATCTGTAGTTATATCCTGGATATAAGACACTCCTCAAGGCACTTCTGGTCTTGCAAGTGGTTGGAGAAATTTTCAAAGGCTTCTACAACTGCAATCCCCCAGATAGAAATCAGTCCAAGCCTGGACCTTAATAGGATGCCTTGAACCACAAGCAATACATGTGTCTTGAAAGGAACTCCCTGAGAGCAGATAGCAATAGCAACAGTGTTACAGGAATATGGAGCCTTGGGCCAGCCTTGTGCTGGGCGTGCTGATCCTGGGAGCCACTTGCTAAACTAAGATTCTCACAGTGGCCAAAGTGGTCTTAGGTGAGAAGTGTCCCTGACTCTGCTGAAGGAAATACTCTCGAATTTAGAACTCTAGGATTTGTACAGATTAAAATCAAACAAGAAGCTCACAGTATGCTAAGACGTGGCACCGGGAGCTGGAGGCAGCACAAACAATCTGTAAGAGATTCAGATCTCCACAATGATTGGTGATTGAGGAATTGTCAGATACAGAATACAGAAGAGCTGTATGTGAAACGTCTAAAGAAAAGAAAAAGATGCAGTCGCTTGGACGACAGACTAGCAGAAATGATCAAGAAGATTTTTAAGTGGAACTTCTATATATGAAAATGCAATTATTAAAACAAAAAACACAAATGGCCAAGTAAATGGTAGATTAAATCCAGTTGAAAGGAAGTTTAGAAATTACTCAGGAGGCAACACAGAGGGTCAAACATAAATCCAATCCTAGAATAAGAGGAAAAAGAGACAGAAAGAGAGATATTTGAAGAATTAATGGCCTGAAACTTCCAAAGCTGATGAAAAACATAATAACACATACCAAGAAGCCTATTAAAAACAGAGAAAATTCATGCCTAAACACATCGTAATTCAGCTGCAGAATACCAACTGCCAAGAGATCTTAAAAGGGGCCAGAGAGAAAAGATGGATCATCCACAAAAGAATGTCAACTGGACTAACAGTTGCCTTCAACAACAATCAGAAGACAGTGCAATCATATTTTCCAACTGTTGAGAGAAAAATCATATTTCAGAAAGGAGGATAAACTGGAGATATTTATAGGTGCACAAAACCAGAGGGATTTACCACCAAGAGAACGTCACTAAAGGAACATCTTCTACAAGTACTTCAGGAAGAAGGCAGATGATGCCAGAAGATGATCTGAGATCCGAAAAGGAACAGTGAGCAAGAAAAGGGTAAAGATGTATGCACACATGAGGAAACAACATTGACAAAAAAGCAATACTAATGCCAAATTTGTGGAGTTAAGGAAAATGACAAAAATAAAATACTGGCTAGCAATCACATGTGAAGTGAGGGGAGGGGAGATGAGAGTCAAAATCTCCAGAGACCCTTTAGAGTATTTCCATAGAGCAAAGGTTGGCACAGTTTTCCTGAAGAGGGCCAGTGGTAAATATTTTGCGTTTTTCTGGCCGTCAGTCTCTGTCATAACTACTCAGTTCTCATTGTAGGGTGAAACGTGCCACAGGCGGTACATAGCATAACTTTATTTACAAAGACAGGTGTTGGGTGGATTTACTAATTGGGCCATAGTTTATTAAAATACTGTTTAGTTTTTAACTCAGAGGCATGAATATACATGATGAAATTCCAAGGGTAATCACTAAAAGAATAGAAAGAATATGTGAATCCCAAAGAAGTAAAACTGAACAATGAAATAAGGAAACAAACATACAAACAATAAACCACAGACAATCCCCCAAATGACAAGAAATGTGAAAAAAAAAAAGGCTGAGAGGACACATAAAAAATTTAAAAGAATGGTCATTGGACAAGTAAACTTAGGGCTAGCAACAAATAAGCTATGAAACTATGAAAAGACATGGAAGAACCTCGATTGATGTTACCCAGTGAAAGAAGCCAGTCTGAAAAGCTTACATACGTATGATTCCAAGGATAAGACACTTTGGAAAAGGCAAGTCCATGGAGATAGTAAGATCAGTGGTTGCCAGGGGTTAGGGACAGGGAGAAAGATGAACAGGTGACAGACAGGTGGCGCACAGGCAATCTTTTGGCCAGTGAAAATATTCCAGATAGTATAACAGTAGATACATGTTTATAAATATTTTCCCAACCTGGTAGAATGTATGCCACCAACAGTGAACATTAATGTCAATTAGAGACTTTGGGTGATGCGGACGTGTCAGAGTAGGTTCAACAATTGTAAGGAATGCCTCAGTCCTGAGGGGATGTTGCAGTGTGGGAGGCTGTGCTTGAGTGAGAGGGGGAGGATATGTCTCTTAGTTTTGCAGGGAACCTAAAAGTTCTCGAAAACATAAACTCTTTAAATAAAAAAGTTTTTAATAAGTAAAGTAAAATAAAAACCCGTGTATATGATCAAAATACGCATACAAAAGGTAGCAAAACAAGTCTAAATAGGATAGTTACTATTAGCCACCATATATGCAAATGAATTAAACTGGCCAATTAAAATCAGAAATTCTCAGATGGGATTTTTAAAAAAATATCTATATGTCAGTTGCAGGAACCACACATAATGTATATGAATGCAGAAAGAAAGAAACAGAATAAAAAAGGATGTATCAGGCAATTGCTAATAAAACGAAGGCTACTTTGGGGAACATAGACTTTAAGATAAAAAGCATTAACAGTGTTGTAAGAGGTTACTACTAGATCATGATAAAGGACTCATTCTTCAAAAAGGTAAAATAATTCTGAACCTGTTACACCTAATAAAATTACCTAAATAAATACTGTCAGGGGAAACAGCCCACTGGGTGACCTTGTGCTCTGGTGATGATTTTAGGAGCTTAATGAGATTGAGCACTTAAGAAGCCAGTGTCATAAATTGCCTGCTCCCTATCTGTAAAAGTAGAGCCACACCCCAAAATAGAGTAGTGTTAAGACCACCTAACACCATGAAAGGGAGTGTGTGCGTGTGTTTTAACTTAATGAATTAGAGAGATTACTAAGGGAGTGTGGGGCACTAGAGGTTTCCTATTTACATAATAGCCCAGAGGCTGGCTGGAATCCATTATCAGATTCCCTGCACGTGTACCCTGGAAAAACTGTGCAGAGGCGAGCGAGACCAGATGGCCTGCAAGAGAAGAAAGCAAGTGCAGTCGGTTAACAAAGGTAGTGCTTGCCCTGCACAAAGGAGACCCACCCAGCTTCATTCTTTCCTGAGATCAGTGACTTGTCCAGCTAAGTTGGCCGTTAGGAACACTGGGGAGAACTCTGTAGGGGAAAACAACACTGAAAACACCATTATTATTTTTTTTTTTGACAGGCAGAGTGGACAGTGAGAGAGACAGAGAGAAAGGTCTTCCTTTGCCGTTGGTTCACCCTCCAATGGCTGCTGCGGCTGGCGCACCACGCTGATCCGAAGGCAGGAGCCAGGTGCTTCTCCTGGTCTCCCATGGGGTGCAGGGCCCAAGCACTTGGGCCATCCTCCACTGCACTCCCTGGCCACAGCAGAGAGCTGGCCTGGAAGAGGGGCAACTGGGACAGAATCCGGGACCGGGACTAGAACCCAGTGTGCCGGCGCCGCAAGATGGAGGATTAGCCTAGTGAGCCGTGGCATCGGCTGAAAACACCATTCTGAAGTCATTAATCCTCATTATCATCTTCATCAATCAGTTGAGACTGCACTGGGGTATACATAATGTTGAGAATACATATTTTTTGCCTCGAAAGATCAGCTATTCCCTTTGTAGAACAAAGGCAAGCACCCAATGAAAAAGACAGGAAGATGTCCACTTCTTCATGTCCATGACACTTCCCAGAGGCTCCGAGCATGGCAAGGACTGGATCTGCCATGAAATTGGCATGGGGGTGGCTAAGGGAAACGAACTA
Organism: Sylvilagus floridanus; assembly: GCA_949820135.1. Lineage (NCBI taxonomy): Eukaryota > Metazoa > Chordata > Mammalia > Lagomorpha > Leporidae > Sylvilagus > Sylvilagus floridanus. The sequence goes on from OX463223.1 coordinate 126,575,908, forward strand.
CACATGGCTGTTTCAGCATCGAGGATGCAGCAGGGAGGTGGGGCTGAGTGGGCACGGGAATGAGGAAGCCTGAATTGTCTGACTGCTACAGGAATCGTGAGCTGTGCGGCTATCTTTGCCCTCTCTCCCACTGCTCAAGCTCATTCTCTTCCTTCCCTTGCCATGTTCTGTGTCTCGGGAGATTGAGCCCTGTGGATGGCACTTGCAATGGATCTCCTTTCCAACTCTAAATTGCCAATGCGAATACTTGATCTGTATTTAGATGTCATAACATTTGCAGTTGAAAAAGCAGGCTACCATGCTCAAGTTGCTCCAAGTATATTTAAAAATTTCGAATAACTGAATTGAGTGATTTTTTTAGTTCTAGATAATTTTCATTTACAGAAGAGTCATAAAGGTAGTACTGAGGTTCCTATATGTAAGTTATGTATTTCCTTATTAACATTTATTGCCGTGGATATTGGTCACAGCTCAGAAAACAGTGCTGATACACTGCTATTGACTAAAATCCAGTCTTGGGATTACTCAAGTTTTCCTATAATGCCCTTGTTCTGTTCCAGGATCCAACTCAAACCACCACACTGTGTTTCATCATGTGTCCCCAGTATCTTCTGGTCTGTGATAGCTTCTCAGACTTTCCTGGTTTATCATGGCTTTGACAGTTGTGAGGACTGCTCATCAGGGATTTGAAGAATGCCTCTCAGTTGAGGTTTGGCTGATGTTGTACTCAGGGTTAAACTGGGGTGATGCGTTGTGGGGAAGATGAAGAGGAGAGGCAGAGATAGAAAGATCTTCTACCCACTGGTTCACTCCCCAAATGGCTGCGATGGCCAGAACTGGGCCAGGTCAAAGTCAGGAGCCAGGAGCTTCATCTGGGTCTCCCACATGTGTGCAAGGGCTGAAGCACTTGGGCCATCTTCCACTGCTTTCCCAGGCCAGTAGCAAGGAGCTGGATCAGAAGTGGAGCAGCTGGAACGTGAACCAGTGCCCACATGGGATGCCAGCATTGCAGGCCAGCTTTGCCCACTGTACTGCAACACCAGCCCCACAAAGCACCATTTTCAGGACAACACATCAAGGGTACATGCTATCGACACAACTTATCACTCACTGGCGATGTTAACTTTGAGCTATTGGCCCAGGTAGATTTTGCCAGGTTTCTTTGCTCTAAGTTACCTTTGTCCCCTTTCTATATTCTACTCTTTGGATGGAAGTCACTAACCAGAGCTGACATTTTAGGATGGTGTAGTGGGGTGTTTAAGCTGTGCAAATCAGTTTTAAATTTAAATTTGTTAAGATTAAATGAAATACTGGTTTTAGAGTCACATGAATAGTGACTACCACCTTGCAGAATGCAGCACATTTCGATATCAGAGGCAGGAGGCAGCTGGTGGAAAGGTGAGGTGCTGGAAGGGGAACTGACAGCCTGAGTCACTAGAAGGAGGAACAATTAGAGGAATGAAGATGTCCCAGGCAGAATTTCTGAAAGATGGAAGAAGGCCAAGAACAAAGGATCGGTTAATGAGAAGCACTGACACACCGTGAGGGTGTGTGCACGTGTAGAGAAGTGGGAGAAGACAGGAATGGAGAGATGTCCAATTTAGTATATATACACCTCAACTGTGTGCTGCATTTTGGTTTAAAAAGGTTTGAACTCATAAATCTGGTTTCATATTCCTGTATTCATATTTAGTGCCATTTCCTAGCTCTCGCATGGTTTGGAGTGAGCCACAGGTACACTTCTTTAAGCTTGTTTCTGCAACTGTACAACAGAGTAGGCCATCATACCCACCTCATGGGGACGTGATGAGCATCAAAGGATGTATGTGTTGCAGAGGGTCCCCTAATCTGTACCGTAATCTACGAATGGAAGTGTGTTGTGGGCTGGTGCTGGCAGGACAGGGAGGCTGGCTGGTCTGTTGCCCTCGGAGAACTGGTGTGTGTGCATTCCTCTTTTGCTCCCACTCCAACCCCCAGATCTGATCTCTGCTCCTCTCTACACTGTTCTGTGTCTTAGGAAGTTCTGCCAGCACACTGCATCAGAAGTTTCCCTTGTCACCTGACATTTAGTTGGGATTGACCAATGGGAGACAGCAGCAGGAGAACTGAGTGTAGCCAGAGACAGAAGCCAGAGTGTCTCTTCCCTGTTCGTTCCCTGTCTCAGATAGGATCTGCTTCGTCTGTGCTCACACCTCCCACTTAGTGCCCTCTTCCATGGCTGCAACTCTCAGCAGTCCCAAGTAGCTCTGCTCCCTTCAGCCTGAGAGGTGGCAAGGGCTCCTCAATTTTGCCGGTTCCTGGGGGACTCACCCTCCTGGTTTGTTCTCTTAATCCCTATCTCAGCGAGTTGCTCCTCCACTGAATTTTTTTCCAGTAAGGCATCTGTTATGGCTGTACATCCTGAAGTGGTGAAGATGGTGAGAAAAAGAATGTTGGGAGTGTGCAGATGGGACTCTATGGCAGGATATGGGAGCGGGACGTGATGGCACGGCCCGTGCTCACGGCAATGAGGATGACTCAGGCTCCACACCAAGCTGGCATTGAAATCGGGGGAGAAAGTCACAGAGGGAGGGATGAGAGATGCCAGTGGTGTGGGTGAGATAGAGGACAGAGAGACTGAAAATAATTGAGGTTTCTTTGCCAAGTGCACTAAAAAGTCAGCCAGACCACAAGAGCCAAAGACATGTGGCCCCCAGCCAAGCAGGAGGTGCTACCCACAATGACGAAGACATCAGAGGCTATGTTTGGTTTTGAAAAGAGTATAGATATTTCATTCATATTATGGTCCTAGTCTACATCTGATTGGCTGTGTGTCCTTGGGAGATTTAATTGGCCTCTCTGTGCTTATTTTCACATATGGAAAATGAAGCAGTCTTGTGAGCTTTAGATTTAAAAACGTCATTTGTTTACTCATTTATGATCCATAGATCTTTTTGAGGACCTATCACGTGTCAGACAGTGTTCTAGGCCTTGCAGTAAATAAGACACATAAGGTCCCTGTTGACATGGGAAATTCCAGAGGGGAGAAGAGACAGTGAACAAGTAAAGTGCAGAAGTAGTCCGTGCGCTGGATAAACCTAATCAGCCTCTGCAGGCGGGAGGTTTATCAGGGCTGCTGCTAGAAATGACATTCGTAGGACAGTGAGGGAAGCAGAATCGAGCAGGGAAGCCAAATTGCAATGTAGGCGTAACAGTGGCTTCCGCCAATCCCACAGAAGTTCTGGGACTAGGATGGCCCTATGGGCTCGTCCCAAGGCAATGCGAGTGTGTGGGCTTTTAAACCCCCACATTAATCAGTTATTTGATGCAGGTTGCTGCCAGAGAAGAGTTGCGATCACAGGCTAGGAATACCCAGCAGCCATCACTCTCAGCCCCTGCAGGAATGAGAGCCAATAGTCCTGAAAGGAGGAGCCAGGAGCATGAGAGCAGCCACTGCACGAGCAGTAACAGCGGAATTCCAGGGAGCAACAGGTTCCGGGTAGGCAGTAAGACCTGGCAACGTGTTAATGGGGAGGGCGGGCGGGCATCTGAATTAATTCTTTAAGTATTTATTGATTTATTTAAAGTCAGAGTTACACAGAGAAGGAAGGAGAGGCAGAGGCAGAGAGAGAGAGAAAGGTCTTCCGTCCACTGGTTCACTCCCCAGTTGGCTGCAATGTCCAGAGCTGAGCTGATCCAAAGCCAGGAGCCAGGAGCTTCTTCTGGGTCTCCCACATGGGCCATCTTCTACTGCTTTCCCAGTCCACAGCAAAGAGCTGGGTTGGAAGTGGAGCAGCTGGGATTTGAACTGGCGCCCATATGGGATGCTGGTGCTGCAGGTGGCAGCTCTGCCTGCTATGCCACAGCACTGGCCCCAAGGACATCTAAATTAAATTAGGTGGTTAGAGAAGGCTGTGGTGCATCATAACTGCTCAACAAGAAGTGACGTCATTGTCTTCCCTTTTGCATTGGCCTATACTGTTTTGGTTGCCCAAAGTTAAAAGATCACCCAGACTCATTTCATGGATGCTTTGACAGGTGGCTAAGTTAGGCAGGAGTGATGAATGGGAGTACACAGTTCTTTAAAGGAGAACTTTAAAAAATATTTGAGAAGCAGAGAGACATACATACAGAGATAGACAGACATCGAGTCCCCATCCTGTGATTCATTCCACATACGCCCAGGAAAGCTGAGGCTGAGCCAGGGCTGAACACAAAGCAGCCAAGAACTCAATCCAGGTTTCCCACGTGGGTGGCAGGAAGCCAGTCACTTGAGCCATCACTGCTGCCTTCCAGGGCCTGCATTAGCAGGAAGCCGGAAGCAGGAACTGGGACCAGGCTTTGAACTCAGGAACCCTGACGTGAGATATAAATGTCTTAACCAATGTTTTCACTATGAGGCTAAATGCCTAGCATCAGGAGCACATCATCTATCTACCTACCTACCTACTTACCTACCTACCTATATTTGAAAGGCAGAGATACAGAGACATACAAAGAGAGATCTTAAACCCACTGGTTTATTCCCCCAAAGGATGGCAACAGCTTGAGCTGGGGAAAACTGAAGCCAGGAGCCCACATTTTAATCCTGGTCTCCCGTGTGGACCCATATGGCAGGGACCACAGTACTTGAGCCATCACCTGCTGTGCTGCCTCCCAGGGTACACATTATCAGCAAGCTGGAATCAGAAGTGGAGTCAGGGCTCAAACCCATGCACTCCAATATGGGGATGGAGAGGGGGATGAGAGTGTCCCAAACAGCATCTAAACTGCTGCATCAAACACCTGCCCCAGAAGCACTTTGTCATAAAGAGTCGAGGAAGACTAGAGCTTGAGTGGATACCACCAGCGGAAGTGAGAGCTGCAGGCAAGTGAAATGTGGGGTCAGATCCCTTGAGAGAGATTGGGCATCAGATATCATCTTGGAATCATCTGTGGAGTGAACGCCTGCCATCTTGCAAAAAGGAAGGCGGGTAAGAACACCAAGAGAGAGAAAGCTTGAGAAAAGAATGGAGGCTTGGAAGGCTCTGAGGTTTATCTCCAGGACTTGGAAAGTGAACCCCGAATTACTGCAAGTGGAGCAGGCTTGAGCCCTTGAAAATGTGTGTCCTAAAGCATTTTGGTAGATATGGATGGTCAGCAGAACCCATAGGTGTCAAAAAGAGAAACCAATGGCAGCAGTTTTCTGAGACTTGGCCTTTGTACATTTTCTGTTTGCTTGTTTTGAGAGACTTTTTGCAGGGGTATGAGCATTCCAAAGGTTTGAACTTGAAGAGGATGTCATTTTTATTAACCTTTAACCAAGAAGGCAGCCGGAGAAGAGATAAATCATCTGCCCAAGGAGGAATAATGGCTGCATTCAGAGAGCACAGGAGATTACTGAGGTTCCACTGCGAGTGACCCTGTGACCCTTCTCTTCACTGCAGGATTGATGGAGAGAGGTTCTCCCCCCACTTTTTTTCCAGGCACCAAAGATGAAGTCCCAGGGGTACTCAGGAAAGGGTGACAGGACAGCTTGAAAAATCAAGAAGGATATGAATCAACTGAACAAGAAAGCATTTATCCAAGACTTCTAAAGCAACAAAAGAAAATGCTGAGCTCCTAATGAAAACATTGTTATCTAATTCATCATTGAAATGGGCTCTCTCAGCTGCTGCTGCATTCACAGTTTTGAGTAAGTTGCTGAGCAGAATCCAGGGTCTGGAGTTCTTGCTTGCAAAGCTTACCTGTTGGTCAAGAGGCACTGATAGAAAGGATTTAGGGCCGGCGCCGTGGCTCAACAGGCTAATCCTCCGCCTTGCGGCGCCGGCACACCGGGTTCTAGTCCCGGTCGGGGCACCGGATTCTGTCCCGGTTGCCCCTCTTCCAGGCCAGCCCTCTGCTGTGGCCCGGGAGTGCAGTGGAGGATGGCCCAAGTGCTTGGGCCCTGCACCCCATGGGAGACCAGGAAAAAGCACCTAGCACCTGGCTCCTGCCATAGGATGAGCGCGGTGCGCCGGCTGCAGCACGCCGTCCGCCGGCAGCACGCCGTCCGCAGCGGCCATTGGAGGGTGAACCAACGGCAAAGGAAGACCTTTCTCTCTGTCTCTCTCTCTCACTGTCCACTCTGCCTGTCAAAAAAAAAAAAAAGAAAGGATTTAGATGAGAAGGAATATAATTTTGTTCCACAGATTTGAAGTGTGGGTAGGACAATAGCTGAAGTTACTCAGGACTTGCTTGAACTTCTCCCAGGTCTCCCACACGGGTGCAGGGGCCCAAGCACTTGGGCCATCTTCTACTGCTTTCCCAGGCCATGGCAGAGAGCTAGATTGGAAATGGAGCAGCTGGGACTCGAACTGGCGGCCACATGGGATGCCGGCACTGCAGGTGGCTGTTTTATCTGTTATGCCACAGTGCTGGCCCCCCAAGTAAAATGTTTTTAAATAGTCCTGCCCCCAGGAAAAAAAGCCCACCTATTTACTTGGGAAACAAAGAACAATCCTCATGAAAAATGATGAATATTTGTGTGTCTCTACAGATTTAAAAATACTTTCCCATGTTATTTCACAAGTTTCTTCCAACAACACTAAGAGGTAGCAAGTGTGCTATAACTCTATTTTGGAGATGAGGAAACTGAGGCTGGGAGGGGATGAGGAAGCTCACTTATGATCACAGAGAGTACATAGAGTCCAGTGAACATGTGTGAGATGCAAATACCATGCTGCATCCCATCTGGTCTAGGTTGGGTCTCATAGTCCATAGTCTCTGAAACAAGTATTTCAATGTGCGAAGCTTCTTTGGGAGGTGATCTGAAGGGCAAAGCTGCTGTGGGCATTTGGGGCTTCATCACACTAGGGAACTCTGGGAAGTGTAGCAGAGCATGTCTTCACCTCCCATGGCCAGCCACTACTGAAGGAGTACTAGTCTCGTGGGGATTATTCCTTGGCCCCTCCAGATTACTGTTCCCAGGCTGAGCAGAAACCTTAGGCAGAGTCACAGACATTGCTAGAAGTGGGACAGTGTACCAGAAAGGCTTAGGCATGGGGGATATGGGTAGAGTGGCCACCAACAGTGACTGTCCCGTTTCTTATTCTAGCATGCACAACTGAAACCTGCTGCTGGCCCGCAGAATGTTTATTCTCCTCGTAGAATAGCCTCCAGCCACACAGGATAAGCAGACTCCAGGGAGGAGAGATTGCCTTATCTTGTTTGTGGGATCCAACAGTCAGGATAAAGAGAAAGAGAGCAGTGAAAAAGACACGTGCGGTGTGCGTGTAGAATTGTGTGTGCGATTATACCTGCATCTTCGTACACATCTCGATTTTTTTGGGCCCACCAACTCATTCCAAGAACAATGTGAGCCCGGAGAGAAGAAGAATACAAGATAGAAATGTTGGTGTCCACTGGGTCAGAGTCAAAAGTCGAAGTCAGTTCGGTGGATACTACACAGGAGGGTAGAAGGACTTTCTCGGGCTCTTTTCTTCTTCATATGGTATTTCTTCTCTGGCTACAGGCTGATATGCTCTTCATCTCTGTGGGATAATTTAATCATTATGTGCACACTCTAGAAATTAGTGCCATTTCCCTTACTTGTGCCTGAAATAGACATTTCAGACATTCATAACTCTCAGTCATTTTAATCCAATCATTTGCCCAAGTATGTTCTCAATTAGAGCCATTTTGCTCTGTGTTTGATACCATGAAGTGGAACACATGTTCTGATCTTATAAAAAATCTTTTAAATAGTCAAGGTATAGTGTGTTTTCCCATATTATAATAATTCAAAAGAAGCTGATGCAATCTTTCTTGACTGTTTACCCAACCATAAATATTTGACCCTTGAATTAAAATCAAATAAAAATATTCCAGAGCATATAATACCTTGAAATATAGATCTTTTTGTCTCTAGAAACACCAACAGCTTTCATTCATCACATCTTCACAGGTTTTTTTTCATATTTAAAAGATGCCATAAGGTTGTGATACCAAGTCGTGAATAATAATAATAAAACAGTGTTCAGGCTTGGTACATGTAACATCATTTTGTTTCCTGATTTAGCATCAATTCCTTCTAAATCATTGCCACATTCTCACATTAATACCGTCACATTTCCTAAGCCTCCATATAGACAAACATAAAACCACTTTAGCCTAGAAAATGTGCCTGGATCTATACAGATGTTGCTTCTAGCTTGTTTTGTGCTCTTTAAGCTTCAGGGTTTCCCCTTCGCATTTTCTCCTTCGAAACTGGAAGGCAGATTGCCTGACAGCCTGATCCTCACGCCAGGTCTTCTTCCCTTTACAAGGTGCCAGGGATTTCGGAGGACCCCAGTCTCTTAATGAAGATGATGCCATTTCACCGGGAGCCCATTACAGTTTCCCAGGTAAAGAACAAGTCTGCTTATCTTTACGACATAAAGCATATCTCTGCCCTGTGAACAGAGAGGAGCTTGGGGCAAACAATGCTTACCAGCGTTAGTAGTGGGAGAGTCCTGCCATTCTGCTGGGAGCCTATCAACATGGTTTTCAATGGTTTACTACAAAACAGGTGCACCTAAATCATTGAATACCAAACAAAAGATTTAAGGCTGCTCAAACACAATTTTAAATGGCCGAGCCCACACAATGTAAGTATGAGCAAATATTAAGCAATGCCAACAGAGCCTTCCATTTAACTTAATTTAATTGAAAAAGTAATTTGGCATATGACTTGACACTGCCAAATTTGGCTTTGCCAAGAAAGGGAAATTCAAAAGCAACTCAACCATCAACCTTCAGTATCAATTCATCAAAGAAAGGCCAACGGAACAGTCAAAAAGTGCCAGAAAGAAATGTCTTCAGGTAAAGTCTGTTTCAGTGCCAATAAATACAGCAATGCCCTTCTAGGAAACATGAGCCTTTATCGTGCTGGGGCTCAGGTTCTTGGAGGAAGGACTAGGCGAGATCCAGTGTCTTCAGGGAAAGCAGGGACCACACCCCACCCCCATCTTGTGGTTGGGAATCCTCTACCCAGGAGAGTATAATTACAGAGCTGGTGAATACAGCCCTGTCTTTACCCAGAGACCAAAGTTCTTTTCAATGCTAGCACTTTCTCAGAGTCTCTTTATTAGGAATTTTCGCTAATTCCTTTTCGTTTTTTATATACAGCTACCGAGAGAATGTCCAGAGATGGAGTGTACAGGTCAGTGAATGTTTATGTCCACACCTATGTGTATGTGACACCACTAGATCAAGATACAGAACATTTCTGGACCCCCTCCCCCCAAAAGACTCACTCATGCCCCCTCCCCCACAGTACCCCCAGGGTAAGCACTATTCTGACCTCTAGTGCCATAAAGTGGAATTGCTCGAATGAAGGGTATATGTGTGTTTAGCTTTAATAGGTACTGCCAAATCTGTTGCAAAAGTGTTGAATCAATTTACAGTCTTAACCAATGACTTTTTGCTTTCCAAGATTTCCTGCTTTTGGCACTGAAAATGCTTAATGGCTCTTCTCTTGCTATTTGCTTGATCTAACCCAGGACGAGTTTTTATTACCACCCCCACCCTACGTTTTTAATGGCAGCCAAACCAATATGGTTGTCCTTTGTCATTTGCTTGTGGCAACAATGGCAAATTGAGTGACATGGTGACACATTGATTTCACAGTTAGTATGGGTGTTACTGTGGATTTCATGGTAAGTCTCCATGAGAAAAAACAAGGTCATCTCTGTAAATCTCATCCAATCATGACCTGTGCCATTACCTTATGAGACCCCAAAGCCCAGACTCCTACTTCTGCCTCCCAGATAATGAGATGCACAGCACCCAAAGGCTGCTCAAGAGCTGTGTGGAAAATAGTGGATTTTAAAACCTAGAAAGAGTGCAAGAGAAGACCAGGGGCCTTGCCAACAGAGTGTCATCATTCAGGCCCTGTTTCAAATCTAAACCAGCTGATGGTGACTCTCTATTTTGTCTTCAAAATTATAATTAGGCTTAAATTTTTTCATTTTAGCTTTTATTCAATTAGTCTTAGTACTTTTAAAGATCTGGGCACAGCTGACAGAGCGTATGTGACACAAATATTCTGTTTGTTATTCATTTCATAGATTATTAGTGCCATTTGTTTAGAATTTGGTTTTATTTTAAACATTGCTTGAGAAGAAAAAACAGCAAAATACCAAGTGGTAGTTTATCTGATTTGCTAAAAATGTTACGTTTAATCTAATCCTTTCCTAGGTATTTAGAAATGAAATAAATAACATTAATGCCTACCAGAGAAGATCTCTACTTTTTCTTATCCTTAACCATGCTAAGAATGCATGCCCAATGACACTAGCATTGTCTGGAGCTTGCCTTATTAGCATCCAGGAAATGGGGAGTATGCAGCGGGGGCCATAGAGGAAGGAAGAGTTGTCCAAAAATAGGTGATTACTGAGGCTGGGTGATGAGTTCAAGGGCGCTCACCCTACTATTCTTGCTACATTTGTGTGTTTGCAAATTTTCATAATAAAATGTTTAAATTGTATCAAATAACAATAGATGCAATCAAGTTACAAGTAATTAAGGGGTATGGAACAGTAGAAAAAGTAGTAATTTAGGAATATCTTATGGAAATGTGGATATAGACTGGCTATTTGCTGATATTAAATTATGATTATTGTATTGTGATTATGTTTTAAAAAGAATCTTTATCTTTTAGAGGTATGTCTTGAAATATTTATGGATGAAATGATATACTGTCTGATTTTTGTTTTGAGATAATATAGGCAGAGGGGTGGGAAAGTGTGGGTTGGCTGCGGTAAGTGGTTATTGCTGGATGATCGGACCATGTGGGTCTATATACTACTCCATTTATCTTTGTGTATGTTCAGAAATAAAGTAAAAAGCAGTATACACATATACATTCAAAGAGAACAGATTAAGACTGTGAAATTGCAGATGTTTTTCACTTTATCCTTAGGTTATGAAAAGTTCACATTGGAATGTCTATGAAGCCAGCTATTATATAAATCACCTCTGAAATTATTCTTTTATTTGGGGAGTACATTAAAATAATAAGAATTAGGGCCGGCGCCGTGGCTCAACAGGCTAATCCTCCGCCTTGCGGCGCCGGCACACCGGGTTCTAGTCCCGGTCGGGGTGCCGGATTCTGTCCCGGTTGCCCCTCTTCCAGGCCAGCCCTCTGCTGTGGCCCGGGAGTGCAGTGGAGGATGGCCCAAGTGCTTGGGCCCTGCACCCCATGGGAGACCAGGAAAAAAGCACCTAGCACCTGGCTCCTGCCATAGGATGAGCGCGGTGCGCCGGCTGCAGCGCGCCAACCGCAGCAGCCATTGGAGGGTGAACCAACGGCAAAGGAAGACCTTTCTCTCTGTCTCTCTCTCACTGTCCACTCTGCCTGTCAAAAAAAAAAATAAGAATTAAAAAAGCAAGTCCAAATAACAGAGGTAATTCTGAGGTTCAGTTCAACATGACCCAGTGCACTGAATTCCTCTGGTTCCCAGGTTCCAGTGTACGATGCCTGGGGGAGTAGGTGTGACACTCCTGTGGTACACCCATCATGTCATCATCAGGGGTTGAGCTGGACAGGGCAGCGCTGCGACCCAGTTGCTAGATCTGGCTTCCCCAGTGGACTCCCTCCTGTATTTAGAAATTGCCAGACCGTTGACTGAGGACTGACCTTTTCTGAAGCAGTATGAGAACCTACAGTCTGACAGGTGCACTGGCCTATATGGAAACTGAACAAGGGGGCAGGATGTGTAATACATAGGGATACTGACTGAAAACCAGGCTCCTTGGGTTTGAATCAGGAGCTGTTGGGAAGCTATTTAACCTCTCTTGCGGCAGCTGCCTCATTTCTAAAACGTGAGTGATGATAATTCCTATCCCGTAGGGTTATTGTGAGGAGGGCTGAAATTGAGCATTTAGAATGGTACCTGTTACATAGTAAGAACTCCACAAATGCTAGCTACTGTCATTATTTGTGGTCAGTCCCAAAACACCCTTGAAATAAGATGTCTGCCCATTGAAAGCAGTGGGTAAAAGCTGAAATGACAAACAGTCATGCTTCTCGTTCTTTTGCACCCAAAGACCTAACCAGAGGAGCAGGAATGCTCACTGGGGGGAATTCCAGAAGCAGAGTCTGAAGGGGTCCAGTTGTAAGTCCAATGTCAAATTCAGTGTTTTGGCTTAAAAACTCCATATATGTGTTACATGCTACATCAGTATGTAGTAGGTTTTCTAGGAATAACGTGACCCAGTTAGAATTTTTCAAGAGAAACGGCCCGCGTTCACCCCATGGCTTTCCTGACCCTCTAGATGTGCCTATTGGTTTGAGCTCAAGTGTTCAGGCTGTTTGATCTGATGAGCTTCGCAGAGCCTCCTCTCACGTGGTCTGGTGAACTCTCTACTAGGCTCTGCTTGCTTCCACCTCTAGTCCCACAAAGGGCATTGCCTGCCTGTGTCACAGCCGCTGCTGGGCAGGATGTGGGGACACAGCCTGTCCTGTCCTCATGTTCGCTGACGTACCTGTGATTGTTGACATAATCGGCCACTCAGTCCTTTTTGAAACCCACTGAGTTGCATTCTAAGACATCGCTGGCTTCAGGATCCCTTCCTGCCTCTGGCCACTCCTTCTCCACCTCTTCAAGGTCCTCTCTTTCTATTCAACTCCTAAATGTCCTGCTCCCTAGGATTTTGATAGCAGCTCTGGGCTCTTCTTACTCTCTACGTCCTACCAGGAAGGCTCACTCTTACCTAAGACCTCAGTTCCCACCTCAAGAGAACATTCTAGTCTTTGCTTAACATCTTTTAAAAACCCCTTTCTGATATAAGAATTTCTGTTTCTTGGAGGAATACACTTGTGAGTTTTTGTGGAGGTGACTCTGTCTCACCCATGGCCCCAGGTTTGGGTCTGAGGGCCAGACTTGGCCAGTCAGAATATTCCAATCCTGGGTTACAGGGCTCAGTTTAAGAATAGGCATCGAAGTCCCAGTGGCTGAATCACAATCATCACTGAGACTTTTCTGCTGGAGCTATCAGGAAACAAACCCAAAAGCTAATACTCTGAGTTGTTGAACCAATAGATGTGAGTTGGCCACTTGGAGCTTGCCAGAGGGGATCATGTAGAAGAGACTCCTAGAGATTAAAAGAGACAGAAAGCCAACGTTATCATTTAACCTCCTGGATCCAGCCGTCCCAGAAGCTGGTGAATGCACCGAGCTTTTTGGTGTCCCATGCTGATGGACTTCCTTTTCTGCATGGATTAGTCTGTATCTTTCTGAGTCACTTGCAACTACCATAAGCTCATGACTCCTAAATCTACACCTGTGGCCAAGCTTATCTCCCAAGCAACAGATTCATAGAAATACCATTCAACAACCTCCTCACAGGTGTTCCACTAAGATCTCAAACACAATATGTTAGTTGCTAAATAATGGCAATCCTAATCACTATAAATTTATATTTTCTTGTAATTAAATATTTTCTACCGACATGCAAAACTGATGAAGATAGGAAGATTGCTTATGTATTCATCACTGTGTCTGTACCACCTGGAGGAGCACACATAGTAGATGTTCAATAAATATTTGTTGAGTGACGGTACGAACCAAGAAGAGAAAAAAGGAATTTTCCTCAACTCCTTTTGTCATCTCATCTACCATATGTAATGAGTCCCATAGATTTTGACTCATGACTGTCTCGCACTTCCTGTGTAGCTCCACCACTGCACTCCACTGCTTACTTCAAATGCAAATTGCTTCTTGTCTGCACCATTTCAAAGATATTTTTAGCTTTCATTCTGCCGCCACCTATCCTCAACACAACTCCCATGCTCCCAGTCCTGGCCCATTGAAAACTTTCACCTATGGTCCTTGATCTCTTTTCCCTCAGCTGAGTAGAGAGGATGAGGACCAAGGGGAGGGAGAGCCACGAGGTGGACAGAGCTGCTTGTGCAGTTCTGCAACTTGGACCACTCTGTAGTCAGCCCTAGGAAATAAGAGAGGGGGAAACCCCAGGAAATTCACCACTGTCCTGACTTCATCAATGTTTGACCTGCCTCTGCCATCTGCCTGTTCTTATTTACGTTTCAGTCTTGTGGCAGTTGTTCTTGGGGCTGTTTCACCATGGTTTTTAGCTGTAATTGGTACGGAAGGTGGGATATAGAGAGGGCTCATCCATCTTGGCCTGCATCTGTCCGTCATCTTGCTCTGTATCCAAATTACTCATAGGAACTTTGTGTCCTGGTTTGTAGTGCAACCTGCACCATGATTTCCTAGAGGCTCAATGAACGATCCAGATTCATAAGGTTGATAATGGCACACTCTTCCTAGAACAGCACTTCTTGTCCTAGCTTTATAAGTGTAAAAGTGTTTGAGACACTTTGTAAGAGAACTGCAGATGTGAGTAAGGCTGTCAAGTATACATTCCAAAGAAAGGTGACACTATGTGGTATTGCTTAGCTTCCCAGGTGGGAGAAGAATGAATGATGACGATTTTACATACAGATATTCAAATTAATAAAACACAGAGATTTGTGGATCTTCCCTTTGTAAACTGATTGGGGCTTGTTTGTCATACTTTATATATGCATAATAAGCAGGAGTAAGAACTCTGTATTTGTGTATGTGTGTTGAGAATTTGATTTGTAAAATTTTAAGTTCCTAAGCAATAACATCATTGTTATTTATTTCTAACAAATAACGTCATTCAGTTAACAGATGTAAGGAGTCTACATAAACTTCATGGAAAATGCATATTATGAAAAAAAATGATGCACGGGTTTCAAAATTTCTTTGCATCAAAATAAACTCTTCCTTTAATTCAATTTTCCATGACCTGTTTGAAGTATCCTCAGATTTGTTGAGATCTCCTACAGGCAATGTTCAGTGAGGCTTAAAAGAAATAAGAAAATGCATTCCCATTTAAAGGAATGGTATGTTTCACTGATGAGAACTTGTCGTTTTACAAAGCACTTTTACTCTTCTTACCTAGCATTTCCCTCACAACTTCCTAACAAGATGGGCTTCAGCCCCATTTGATAAAGGCTGCAGAGGGTCATACCACACAATAGTGGCAGAACTGAGTCTCTAGGTCTTCTGGTTCCAGTTTAGATTCCCCTACGATTGCACCTCAGTTTACCTGGAGAATCAAACATCCCATCCCTAAACAGGTATCCAGTGGTTCAAGGCCAACTGAAGGCTCACCTGCAGCGCGGAACACAGCTCTCACCTCCCTGCCCTTGGCAGGATTCCAGAGAGGGTACTGTGTACCTGATTGTTTCACTCTGAGCGGCTAAGTCCTCGTTGCACATAAAGAGCACAAAAAACACTGAGTAAACACCTGGCCCCAACTGTGAGAATTAGACATCATAAAGTAAAATTGCTATATCTACCAAACTGCAAACAGCACACAAGTTTTATCTAACATCCACTTTCATTCACTCCTCACCAAGGAGTTATGGAAAACTCGAGCTAATCGATTTTGCTTATCCTTAGCCGTAATTCAATGTATTTTCAAAACTTCACTGTCAAAGATGTGCAAAAGGAAAACTAATCTGGAGTGGAAACCAGAAACATCTGGAAAGAGATACCACGGACTATTAGGGAGTGACAGAAAGTGTTCCACAACTTGTTTTGGGCGGTGGTTACTCAGATATCTACAACTCATAGGAAAGGAACCCTGAAGATTTGTGTATTTTATGTTAATTATACTTCAATTTTTAAAATGTGCAAGAGTGTCCAGTTTTTCAAAAACTCTTTTAGAGATGTGTTAGCAAAGCCTTTTGATAAATTTTTGGCATATGTGGAACAAATATCTTTTTGTTTTCAATGTTTTAACTTTTATTACATTTTTTTTTGGTTTCTCAAAGCCATGTAGCCTGACTGTAAGGCAAAGTGAATGTTTTTATTGTTAGCTTTAGTGTTTTTCTCCTTGCCACTCTGGATTCTTATATTGAAGGACGTCTCTAGCAGAATAGATGAGTGGGGAATAAAATAAGCCAGGGAAAGTGTTATTCTGCAGATGAGTTAATGTATTTTGCCCCCTCTAAGACTTCTGTTTTGGAGTGAGAATGTAGGGATTAAGGCAAGTTTTCATGAAAGAGAGTTCTCAAATTGGTAATCTGCTTCTAAAGAATTGCTCTCAGTTCAGTACGAATTTAGAAGGGGAAAATGTCCTGGCACACACACGTGTGCGTGAATAAATGTGTGCATGCTGTGGGTCACACCAAGCGCAGATGCTCAAGACTGACGTTTGTATCCCTGCCCTGCCTGGTTATCATTTCTCTGCCACTCACCAATTCAGCTACCCCATAAAAACCTTAATAACCAGGGAATCTTTTTGGCAAAGAAGGCATGAAGCCCCATGCTTCTTTAATCTTCTTGCACAGTGCAGACATGTGACAAGGTAGCCTGTCCTTCCATGAATGATATTCATGTCTCATGGGCTTCTCTTGCCTTTGCCAAATGGCCCTGGGAGATTTTTAGTCTTGTACGCTTTCTCTGTGTGCTGTTCAGAAGGGCTGTCTGATTGATCTCTGGGGTTGAGCTGCCCTCGAGGCTTTGAGAACTGTAAGCAAATTTAACAATTCCACCAACCTGTGGGGATCAAGCACTTTGAGGTTTTCTTCCTTTACCTATAGAGATCTTCAGTTGCAACAAAGGGGGCCTAAATGGTTCTTTGACAATCTGGGGTGTTGGTTCCTTCATTTTCCTTCTGTTCAGCTATGGCGGTATCAACTGGCATGGGGAGCATGGCAATAGAGCCTTCTTTAGTTCTTTCCCTGGAGTTGCAACTTGTCTCTGCACATTGCTTCAGTTAATCTTGGCCTGGAACATCCAGGCCATGACCTGGGAGTGGCGGTGACAAGATTCTTAGCTTAGCCACGAGTGGACTTGGGTCTTTCAGAGAGAACTTTTGACATGCAGGTAGTGCTCCCCCAAAGATTTGGACCACGGTGTGGGCACCGTGGGCTGTTTCCCCTGGGCATACGTGGCTTCACCAGCGTACCCGGGCCCAGCTGCTGCATGACCGCTCCGACAAGGAACATTCCACCTTTGCACCTGCTGCCTGCCAAACTTTCAGAAGTGGCAGTTTTGATTACACCTGTTGTGCACACAAAATCAATCTGATTGGTTGTCTGGAGCATAACTTAAAAGCACTATGAGATACAGAGCACAGGGCAGAAGTGGAAAATGATGTCATTTTGGCACTGGAGAGATTGCAGTCGGTTGATCAAAACTCACAGCTGCTCCTCAGCTGAATCTGGAGCGTGTCAGTCACTGGGCCCAAGGCCTCAGCAACATTTCAAAGCTGTGAGTACTTGAACATTTTTAAGAGACACTTTCTGACCTGAAACAATCTCCATGCTCATCTCTGCTGTGTTGAATAGTGTGCTCCTCCCCAAAGAAGTTCCTGTCCACCTGAAATGTGACCTTACTTGGAAATAGGATCTTGCAGATATAATTAGTTAAGATGAAGCCATACTGGATTAGAGCAGGCCCCAATTCAATAACCGGTATCCTTTTAAGGAGGCGACAGGACTCAGAGACACACTGAGAAGGTCACGTGATGATGAAGGCAGATATTGGAGTGATGCATCTACAAGCTATGGAATTCTGAGGATTGCTGGCTACCGTAAGAAGCCAGGAAGAGGCAAAAACGATCCTTCCCTAGAGTTTTCCTAGGGAGCATGGCGCTGCCGGTGGCTTGTTATTGGATTTCCAGCCCGCAGAACTGAGAGAAAGAATAAACTAACATGAGTATACTTCAAAAATCTGATGGAAAATGGAAATGAAAGGATTTTATTTTGGTGCAAAACTTTTTTTTGGAAATCCACGCATAGTTTTTTCATCATGCAAAATTTTCCCTGAACTTGTGCCCTCTGACGTCTGCTTTCACTGTCCACACTCTTCTCTAGGTGCCATACTGGCAAGAAGGATCACAGTGTTGTGACTCGGAGTAGTGATTCTGGAGCCAGATTACTTGGGTCTGAATCTTGACACTGCTACCGATTAGCTGTGTGACCTTGCACAACTCACCCCACTGCTCTCTGCCTCAGTTCTCTTGAGCTATAAAGTAGGAATGAAATGATTTAATAAGGTTAAGAGTTTATATGCATTTGTTATATAGAAAAAGTCCATTGGGTTGAAATGGAAATTGGCATGGTTCCATGGAGGAGGAATTGCGAGCTGTCCTTCAGGAATGGAGTGAAACTGCCCAGGTGGGAGAAACAGTGTGAGTGAAGGCTTTTGGGGGGATGTGAGGGAGGAGGGCACTATTAGAGCAGGACTCCCCAACCTTTGCTCCACGGTGGCCAGCATTGACACTGCATTTACATACACATGATGTCAATGCACGCAACTGGACCCTGGGAGTCACTGTCCAAGTTCTTATAGCTGAGGGGAGGCAAGACATTGGTATGCTGTAACTCATTGGCAGCACC
The DNA here is from genome assembly GCA_949820135.1 of Sylvilagus floridanus. NCBI lineage: Eukaryota > Metazoa > Chordata > Mammalia > Lagomorpha > Leporidae > Sylvilagus > Sylvilagus floridanus. Next base: position 126,594,290 of record OX463223.1, read on the forward strand.
AGTGGGGAAGCTCAGGCTTTGAGCAGCTTCTTTTTCTTTCTTTCTTTCTTTTTTTTTTTTTAAAAGATTTATTTATTTTAAGGCAGAGTTACAGAGAGGCAGAGGCAGAGGCAGAGAGAGAGAGAGAGAGAGAGAGAGAGATATCGCCCATCCACTGGTTCACTCCCGAGATGGTGGCAAGAGCCAAAGCTGTGCCAGTCCAAACCTAGGAGCCAGGATCTTCTTCTGGGTCTCACACACAGGTGCAGGGGCCCAAGGACTTGGGCAATCTTCTACTGCTTTCCTAGGCCATAGTAGAGGAGTGGATCAAAAGTGGAGCAGCCCGGGCATGAACCGGCACTTACATGGAATGCCAGCATTGCAGGTGGCAGCTTTACCTACTACACCACAGTGCTGGCCCCTGAGCAGCTTCTTAAACTTGTCTCTGCAGTAAAATGCAGCTTTTGATCTCTGTGTCCCAAGTAGGGTCCGAGAACTTGCATTTCTAGCAAGCAGAGGAGGCTGCGGTTTCTGGTGTGGTCCAAGAGCCAGCAGCAACAGCCATATCCACTGTGAGTCTGTTAGGAATGCTGGATTTCAAATTCCCTCACCCAGTCCTCAGCTGATGGACATGCATGTTAGCGTTTCAGGAGCATTGGATTAGAAGACTGTAGGTAGCCCAGCTTGCTGAAAGGGAGGCTCTGGCCGCCTTAGGTCTTAGACCAGTTATGCATCAGATTCTGTCAGAAGCTTTTAAGTATCCTGATGCCCAGGCCACGGCAGCTCCATTAAATAAAAATCTCTGCAAGAGGGGCTCTGGGAAATCAGTATTATTTTTTAAACTCTCTAGGTGATTTTAATGTGCAGTTAAAGTTGAGAGTCACTGGACTAGGGAGGAGACCCTAAGAGGGGCTTAGAAAGAGAGCCTGAAGTCACACAGAGTTCTTTTGTTCTTCTTTATATTTTTATTTGGAAGGGAGGGAGCGAGGAAGGGAGAGAGAGAGAGAATCATCCATCCGCTGGTTCACTCCCCAAATGTCTACAATAGCTAGAACTGGGCCAGGTCTAAGACAGGATACAGAAACTCCATCCACGTCTCCCAAATGGGTGGCAGGCCCCAAGTTCTTGAGTCATCACCTGCTGTCTCCCAGGATACGCATTAACAGGCAACTGGATCAGAAGCAGAGGTGGGGCTGTATCCCAGGCAGTCTGATATGAGATGTGGGTGTACCAAGGGGCGGGTTAACCTTGTACCACAATGCCTGTCCCCCACACAGAGTTCTTCATGAAGTTTACGTCTTTTTGTTTAGCTTTGCTGTGGACTATGGAGCAATGGGAGCTTGCCTGGATTCAAGCTCCACTCTGTGCCACATGCCAGTGATGTGATGTCAGACAAGTTACTTTACCCTCTTTTTGTCTCCACTGCCTTAAGTGGGAATGGTGGTAACGGTAGGTTATCTCCTAGAGTGTTACAAGGAATAAATGAGTTAAAATGTAAAGGTGCTCATTATAGTGCTTGGCACGTAGTAAGTGCTCTAGGAGGGTTCATTTAAGCACGTGGCTCATTCTTTCTGACAGGGAGTTGTAGATTTCTCACTTCCCTGTCCCCCTTCCCCATCCTCAGTACTAGGATTTGGGGCAGTAGCCACACCTTTGATTAGACACTTCATAAACATTTGAAGAATGCATGACTGAATGGTGACAATGCCCCCTTGTGTATTCAGTGGGAAGAAAAAACAAAGCATACAGTTGCCTTGGATACTAAGATGAGCAGTGTGACCAACTGTTTCAATTGCCCAAGGAAGAAGGGTTTCCTTGATCCTGGAATGTTGGTGCTAAACCTGGTGAAAACCCAGACAAACCAGGATGAGTTGGTCATCCTAAGTATAGGGCCATGTCCAAAAGTCCATTTCATCAAAATATTCTTTCAAATAGGCATAAGGATCACTCCTGAGGCCAGCTCATTTAGGGGCAGATAGTAAAGGCAGTGGCAATGGCAATTCGCTTCCTGGCCCTGGTGTTTGTGTGTATGTATGTACATATGTATGTATGTACCTACACACTACATGTATACCAATAATAAGAGCTGGAATGTGGTGACAGTGTGATACATCATGTGCTCTGTGGCAAGCACTTTACAGGCTCAAATAAAGAGCATCAGCTGGCCTGGTTCAAATCCTGGTCATGCCCTTTAAGAACTTTGTGATGTCAGACATGTTTCTTAGCCTCTCTGTGCCTCAGTTGGAGATTATAATTATCATCTTTAACACTAATAGGCATCCTTAATCCCTCCTCTGCTTCCATCCCTAGCGTACTTCCCTTTGCCATGAGCCCTCAACCTTGGGGCCACCAACCATTTTACTCTTGTCTTTAGGAGTGTGCAGGTTGAGCCCCTCACAAAGGTACCTAGTAGCGGGGGCCTGGAGACATGAAAGCCAAGCCCTTTCTGTTAATATGGAGCAGATGTCCAGAAAGGGTGCCTTTTCCTAACTCACACCAAGGCCAAGCAAGCTGTAACGGAAACTTGTCGATGGTCTAGGGAGCAATAAGAGTTAGTGACCATATTTCATATCTTAAGACTTTCAGATCTCCTAGCTGCCCAGGTCATGCTAACCCCAAGCATTATTTACTTCCTTGAAGACATCTGTACAGATCAAAGATGGAGGCATCTTTCCAAGACGACCTGTGAATAAGAAGTTTTTGATTGTTAGTACCATTTTTCAACTTGAAGCTGAAACTACCTGACCTAGGAACAGCATGCACAACTTTTAAGAATGAATGTTTTTCTTTTTCTTTTTTTCTTTTTTGACAGAGTGGACAGTGAGAGAGAGAGACAGAGAGAAAGGTCTTCCTTTGCCATTGGTTCAACCCCCAATGGCCTCTGTGGCTGATGCGCTGCTGTCGGCGCACCACACTGATCCGAAGCCAGGCGCCAGGTGCTTCTCCTGGTCTCCCATGTGGGTGCAGGGCCCAAGCACTTGGGCCATCCTCCACTGCACTCCCAGGCCACAGCAGAGAGCTGGACTGGAAGAGGAGCAACCGGGACAGAATCCGGTGCCCTGACTGGGACTAGAACCCAGGATGCCAGCGCTGCAGGCGGAGGATTAACCTATTGAGCAGCGGTGCTGGCCAAGAATGAATGTTTTTCAACACCTATAATAATAACAATATGAACTATAACTAAAGTGATTTGATTTTAAGAGGTGATGTAAAATTATTTCAAAATATTATATAATATGTAGAAAACCCATAGACCTAGGTTATCTTCTAGAGATCATAATTGAACATAAAATTGACTTTATCTTAACATTGAATTCAGAATTGAAAAATTTACACCATTTGTCACTTGTAGTTACATGTGGGTCACTGGAAATGGACCAGCCCTGGAGTTGAAGGGCTCCAGGTCAGAGCCATAGACCGTGTTCTCTATAAGCTGAAAAGCCCTTCACTTGGCCCAGCCTCCAAAGTAACCACTGCTGTCGAGGGGATGGCCAAGTAGGGTCAATAACATTGCAGGCAGAACTGTGAACTTTTAGAGATGCCACGTACCTTCTCCTCAAGCCAGCTCTCCTCTCAGGCCAGCTAGGTAATGAAAGTCAATAGGGTACCTCCCTTATGATGCACCCCATGTAAACAGATAGGTCTGAGCCTCATAACTGGCAAGGCTTTAAAGCCCACCTGGTTATTCTCAAGCCCTTTCTGTCAGTTTCTATTTGACTCTCAATAAAAAAATAAAGTTGCTCATGGTTTAGACACTTTTCTTTTCTTTTCTTTTTTTAAAAAAGATTTATTTATCTATTTGGAAGCCAGAGTTACACAGAGAGAGGAGAGGCAGAGAGAGAGAGAAAGAGAGGTCTTCCATCCAATGGTTCACTCCCCAGATAGCTCCCCGGAGCTGCGCCTATCCAAAGCCAGGAGCCAGGAGCCAGGAGCTTCTTCCGGGTCTCCCACGCAGGTGCAGGGGCCCAAGGACTTGGGCCATCCTCTGCTGCTTTCCCAGGCCATAGCAGAGAGCTGGATCAGAAGTGGAGTGGCATCCATATGGGATGCTGGTGCTTCAGGCCAGGGCATTAATCCGCTGTGTCACAGCGCTGGCCCCTAGACACTTTTCTTAGGGCCTCTAATAATGACTCTGTCCTTGGCTTTAGATCCTGTGAATTTAAACTGCTTGTTAGATTCATTTTCTCTAGACTTAAAAAAGTAAAATTCTAGGTGGCCATGCACATGAAACCTCTTGACTCCTCTTCCCAAAGACACAGCTTTTCAGCATGAAGCAGCCAGAGCAATCATTGCCCAGTTCCCACTAACAGAAGTTAGAGTTTCAGTCTTCAGGAGGTGGAAATGTGAGGAGTCAAATGGGTAATAGGCAGTCAGGGTGGTCCCTGGTAGAAATTTGGGATAGTTAGGTACCTGCTCCCCCCAAAAGATTATCTTTAGCAGATCAAAGTGTCCTGATTCCTTAGGAATCTTCCTGTTATCTTTCTCCAAATTTACAAATTTACCATGAAAATAGCAAGGGAGTGGGGATTTCTCCCCCTGACCTTCTGGATGATTTATTTAATCATCAGCTGGCCAGACAGGATGGAAAACTGTAAATCAGGTCTTTTGTTGAGTTTATCTCCACCTTGTTGATTGACAGTTTGATCCCCAAGATTGTACTTAAAAACCCGAACGCTACGGGACCTCTTGGGTTCTTTCCTCTCTTGGAAGCTTTCCTCCATGCTGCTCTGACAGGAGGTTTCCAACTTGAATAAATCTTACTTTACTTTTAAAAAAATTAGATATTGGGAAATCATGATGTTTATTTGCTGATTGGGAGGTTAACTAACTTTTCTCTGAGATGCCTGCAAGTGCAAAGTGGGCCAGGCGAGTAATTCCTACTGTAAAGAATACTACAAAAGTAGATATCAGTTGCCTATTTCATTGCCTCTTCTTATCAAGGACAATTGTCTTTGTAGTGAGTAGAGTAGAGGCCATGTTGGCAAAGTGACCATTTGAAAGAATGGATCTTTGGGGCCAGTACAATGGACTCTTACAGTATCAAGAGAACTTAGAAGCTAAGTCAATGACCTATTGACCACTACCTGATGTCTGAAAATGGAGAACTATTATTCTGATTTTCAAAGGAGTGAAGAAAGTAAATTCAGCAAATTCCAGACTGAGAGATTAATCAAAATGTGCCAGATTCTGAGATAAATCAGTTGTTTGTCAGAATCTAGAGAAGAAAATACTGAATACTATGCACTGACCTGAGTTTGCCAAATACAATCAGGTGAGAAACACGTCATCAACCTTTCCCTATATCTACATCCTTTGGCATGTGGCTCTCTCCTACCAAAGAAGTAGACTGTATTTCCCCTCTGTTTGACTTTGGCTTTGGCCATGGCAGAAGGGCACATGTGCCCGTTCTTAACCTAGGCTTTCTGGAGGCCTTCTGTACTTCCAGTTGAGCTCTTATACCTCCCACTGACATTGGAAGAATCTGTTCTGGGTAGCCCGCTGATCCTAAGGGGAAAAAATGAGAGGCATGAACAACAGAGCTCCCATAGCCACTGCAGGTTGAAGCAGAACCACTTGGCTAGTCCAGCCTAGTATAAGTGACCTGCAAATGCCAAATAAGCCAGTGGAGATGAATGGAGCCTCCAGTTCACTCTCAGACTAGTGAACTGAACACATGCTTCATGCCGTATGCCATTACAGTGTTATATATCTGTGTTTAGTAGCACTCATGGGAACATAGAAAACCTTTTCTCCTTTTTCTCCCTTTTTCTCCTTTTATGGGAAGATCAGAGCCAAGAGGTGAGTGACAATGGATGTAACGTTAGTAAACACGTGCAAAGTTCTTTCTCTACAACTTTAAAGATGAGAGAGACTCATAAGCCAGTCGCTATTAAAATGAAGTTATGAATGTTTAAGCCAGAGTGCTAAGTAATATAGGTCTCTGGTGGAGTCGTAGGCAATTTTCAGTCTTATTCCATGCAGTGCTTCTTACCCATAGTTTGCATAAAAGTATAGAAGCCACATATCAGACATTAGGTTAGAAAAATAGCAAATACTTTTTGTGGAGAGTAGCGATACAAAAAATCACTACTGTTGAAGCAATGGAAGAAATATAACCAGCTGAAATAAGCATAGATAAATGTAAATTTTATCCAAATGTCCAACTAAAACTCCTCTTAAACATATATAAATAATATTAAGTTGTTTATTAGATAATTATATCATTAACATGTCAATAAATTATGTAAGAGTAATATAGCATATAATTGTATGCTATGTTCATTATATATAGTTATGTAATGAATGATATCATTGTATATAATGTATTTGTTCTGTACATCTTACAATTTCACAAATCCGCTAGACCTAAAAATTCCACTTCTAGAAATCTGCCCTAAAGAATAATTATATGTTTGAGTTGCTAGGGGAAGTGGTTAAGAAAGAGCCTTAGGGGGCCGGCACTGTGGCGTATTGGGTAAAGCCACTGCCTGCACTGCTGGCATCCCATATGGGCGCCGGTTTGAGTCCCAGCTGCTCCTCTTCCCATTCAGCTCTCTGCTATGGCCTGGGAAAGCAGTGGAAGATGGCTCACTCCATGTGGGGGCCCCTGCACCCACATGGGAGACCTGGAAGAAGCTCCTGGCTCCAGGCTTCAGATCGCGCAGCTCTGGCCATTGCAGCCATCTGGGGAGTGAGCCAGCAGATGGAAGACCTCTCTCTTTGTCTCTCTCTGCCTTTGCCTCTGCCACTCTGTAACCCTGCCTTTCAAATAAATAAATAAATCTTTAAAAAAAGAAAAAAAGCCTAGAGGTAAAGTTAGTACAGAGGTATTAATAATATTAAAAATTGGAATGCATCCTAAATGTATGTTAGTGGTGACTGGTAACTAAATTATGGTAAATTGAAACAAAAGAAAATGAGGCTATCCTAAGAAATTGAAAGTTGTAGGAATAGGTTAAGTCAAGGACAAAGAAAAGAGAGAAGCTTTCTGGAGAATGCCTTTGTGTTTTTTTATTTATTTTAAGATTTTTAAAAATTTATTTATTTGAAAGCCAGAGTTACACAGAGAAGGAGAGGCAGAGAGAGAGAGAGAAGTCTTCCATCTGCTGGTTCACCCCCCAATTGGCCGTGGTGGCCGGAGCTGCGCCGTTCTGAAGCCAGGAGCCAGGAGCTTCTTCCAGGTCTCCCACGCAGGTGCAGGGGCCCAAGGACTTGGGCCATCCTCTGCTGCTTTCCCAGGCCATAGCCTGAGAGCTGGATCAGAAGTGGAGCAGCCTGGACTCGAACCGGTGCCTACATGGGATGCTAGCACTGCAGGTGGCAGCCTTACCCACTACACCACAGAGCCCGCCCGAGAATGCCTTTGATTAGTGCAGAGGAAAGGAAGAAGAGCCAGTCAAGGAATGGGGGTTGTAGGAAAGATAGAGGAAGAACAAGTAAGATTCACTGTCACTGCTGTTCCCCCATGGAGTTTGGTAGAGGAAGAACAGGTAAAAGAGAATAAAGACAAGCAGTTGGCCACTGTGTCGGACATGTAAGTCAGTGGGGACCTTCCACAGGGTTGTTTTGGAGAATGATGACATCTGTGGCAAGGAGTTAAGGGAAAATCAAATGGTGAGGAAACCAAAGGGCTAGTACAGCAATTAACTGCACTTTCAGGTCACTTAGTGTCCTCTCTCACTGAGAAAAATGACTGCATGGTTTTGTACTCCTTTCAAGAATGGATCTGGAACAATTTTCTCCAAGCATTCTTTCCCCAGAGAAGCTGAATTTCAAATTTGGGCTGTTCCTCCTTTAAATTACCCTGTGCAATATAATTTTTTTGAGAAATAGTTTCTATTTTCTCTCTGTATTTTTCCTTCTCTTTTCCCACTCTGCTTTCTTGCCATAGTGAAGATTTGTGGTTGGACAGAGTAGAAGTTACCTAAAAAGCATTTCCTTTCTGAGGAAAACCAGGATTTTTCTAAGACTAGAAAGGAATTTCTCCAAGTGGGGACAGGAGAGACCAGCTTGAGAATCTAGAGACACATGATCCCTATATTCTGCATCCCGACAGCTCCAGGAGAGGAGGCAGTTTTCAGACAATGGAGCTGAGAGAGGGAGGCATCCCCCATCTTCCAGCACAGTCAAGAACTTATGGAGCCTGAGGGGCTGATGGGACCCTGTGAGCAGACTCTGTGATATCTCAGTGACACCTCCGGATCTGAGATCAGGAGAGTCATCCTGATTTCTTAGCAGTGCCTGAAACCCAGATCCTTGAAACACCTTAAAGAGTGAGGGAAAGGGCCCCGGAAAGTTTAGGGTTGAATTTCCCACCTGCTTGGCAGGATGGGGCTGGGTGCTTAATCAGAAACAATGCATGCAGTGTTTCTTGCTCACCTGAGTTTTATGGATCAAGAATTATGTCTGCACTAGAGGAAGTCAAGTTCCTATTCTCAAGCAAGATGAGTGCTTCCTTCACCTGGAAAGAAAACCAAAAGGATAGAATCAATATCTCTAGATGATGTGAGAAGTGGTGTGTAGCAGGTGCTCAGATAGTAGGATGAGTAGAGGATGGTTAAAAAAATTCTTTCACCTAATTGTCCAAGATTCTGGTTCATTGCTACTGTTTAAACTTCCCTAAATCTCTGGCCAAGATATTTCCTCTCCTTGGACTTCAATTTCCTCACAAAAAAATGAAAATGTTGGATTAAGTGAGCATTAAGACTCCTACCGCATTCCAGAATCTATTGACTTTGTTCTCTCCTCCCTTGGGATAAGTTCAGTTTCTTACCTCAAAGAAGTGAGTTGGATTAAGCAGCCTCATTGTTGCTGAGCTACAATTCACTTGGACTAGCACATGCGAGAAAACAGCAAGCTGGGGCAGGTAGCATTACTGAGGAGGCCACAAGTGTGCGTTTTAATCTGCACAGATCCGGGATTTCTGATACGGTGCATGAGTTCATGCACTTGTAATTGGAGGGGGCAGAGGGTGGCTCTTTAAGGCTGGGCTATCCAGTGAGGATGGGTTTGCAGACTTGCCTCAGAGGGCTAATTTATCACTCTAGAGAGCAGTTTCTCATTAACACAATGTCAATACTGCTGGGGATTGGCTAGGCCACCTTTGGAAGAGGTTAAATTACCTTTTAATCAGCATATGGAAGAAGAAAGCTTCTGTTCCATCATGGCATTACAGCCCTGCTAATTTGACATCTTCTAAAAGCCCTGGTAATTCTGACTGTACCTGTGTGATATGACCAACATCATTTCCAGAGAGGCAGGAGACAGGAAAGAAAGATTTTTGCGCCTATTATCCAAACTGGCCTAATTGATGTGGGTGCAGTGGGTTATAGCTAATGGTCTATGTTTAATTATGGAGGCAGTGACACAAGGCCTCAAGGATGATAAGGCATTAATCAGATGATGTACACTTTCTCAGGGGCTTACTGAGTGACTGGAGAGAGAGTCATGGCAAGGAAAGGTGTTCTAAATTCCACGTTTCCCTGGAATTCAGGCCTAGGCCTGCAGAGGTGCAGGGCTGTGTTTACAAGATGATCCAAATCCAGACCAGAACAGTCACACATAAGCCTCAGATGAAAGTGTTTTGAAACTCACCACTCTTGGAATCTAGTCCCTAATTTAAACCAGAGTGATTTATGTTGACTTGTGTCCAACATTCATCAACTTTATTGGAAATGTGGGACTTTTCATCCTGATTCATTCCCCAGAGCAATGAAGTAGCAAACAAATAAACAACCTTCTATCCACATGCTTCAAAAATGACACTAGCTGTTGCAGAACTGCATTTTATCACGCCATATCTAGTCTCAACTTCTAGCAATGGAGCCTTCAGCCACCTAGAAACTACATCTCCCAGAGTTTCTGGCAGCAATGTGAGGACAGGTGACTCTGTTTTAACCAATAATAAGGCAGCAGAAGTGATGCATATTGTGTCTGCTTGATGCTCTTGAAGGAAACTTCTCATCCTCCACTTCTTTTCACATCTTGTAGGAAAGAGTAAGGTTGAGCCGGCGCCGAGGCTCACTAGGCTAATCCTCCGCCTTGTGGCGCCGGCACACCAGGTTCTAGTCCCGGTCAGGGCACCAGATTCTGTCCCTGTTGCCCCTCTTCCAGGCCAGCTCTCTGCTATGGCCCGGGAGTGCAGTGGAGGATGGCCCAAGTGCTTGGGACCTGCACCCCATGGGAGACCAGGAGAAGCACCTGGCTCCTGGCTTCAGATGAGCACGGTGCACTGGCCGCAGCGTGCCAGCCGTGGCAGCCATTGGAGGGTGAACCAACGGCCAAGGAAGACCTTTCTCTCTGTCTGTCTCTCTCTCACTGTCCACTCTGCCTGTCAAAAAAAAGAGAGTAAGGTTGTGTGGTTGAGATGATGGGGTCATAAGACAGAAAGAGCCTGGGTTGTTAGATGACCCCAGGAAACAAGGTCACCCTACCTCCATGCTGCTGCTTGGACTTTTTAACCCAGCTAGATTTTCTGTCTGCTTCTCTTAAAACAAATACAGAAATTTGCATCAGGAAGACCTCACTTTAAAAACAAAAACACAACTTTTTTCCCTGTATGTTTTGTCAATCAGGGGCACAAGACAACCAGGTGAAGTAGATGGGCAGGGGGGTGTTCAGAGAAAATGGAGGTCAGGGATGATGTGCCTTTTGTCCTCATCCGAGACTTACACAGATCTGGGGCCAGGTCTTGAACCCAGGTCTCCTGACTCCAATTCCAGTGCTCCTTTAGCTATGGCATTGCCTTTCTTCCCTTGGAAAGTTCACGACATAGTTGTATGTGACAGGAAAATCACCACCCAGTGAAACTCTTAACTTCCCATCCCCATCCAGCTCTTCTTGTCTTGCCACCTTCCCAAACACAATAAAAAAGGAAAAGCTCCATTAAGCAGGTTTTTCCAAAAGGGCATTGCTTAAAATGAGAACAGTCTGGGGCCCGGGGCGGGGTGGGAGGGGGAGGGGGTGCAGTGGGAGGAGTATTTTATCAATGACAATGTTTAGAATTGCCAGAACATTGGGGTAATAAAAAGCAGAACAAGTTTTAGTCAGTTTTATTATTGTTTTTAAATTCTCTACAGGCAAGGAACCCCTTCTTGCCCACACCCCCTTTTTGCCTGCACCTTGGAAGGACCACTTCCATCACCCCCACTTAGTATACCACAAAATAATAGTTATTCAGGAAGGAAACATCAGAGTGTAAAATCCCGCGAAGTCTTCCCTTGCGCTCTCTGATGTGTCTACATGTCCAGGAAATGGCTGGCATGTTTGTACCAGTTGCCGCCTGAGCCGGGTCCATTTAAAAGAGCTTCTGTAAAGAGGAAAGTGTGCTGTTTCCTTAGGTTTTTCCTTCCCTCTTATCTCCATAGTTACAAGAGTTGGGTCTGTGCGTTTCTTTCAAGCTGGCATCTTGCCCAGCTCAAATTGATTATAAAGGTTGGCAGGGACAGTCGAGATTTGCGGCTTGATTCCCGGGTAAGTTGGCTGTTTAGAAAGATAGCATTGATAGCTCCAAAAGCCTGCAGATGGGAAGGCAAGAAGGGAGGTTCCGTTTTTTATTTTGGAGCCGACAAATGACTCACTGGTTTGGGCTTTTTCCTGGAGGATCATAGGAGGATAAGTGCTCGGGAGAAATCAGCGAGAAGTTTCTTTCCTCACAGGCTGTATGGCAGGTTTGCCAGACCCACTGCAGGACACCAGTTTCCATTACACTTGCGATACATAACAAAGACTTTTTAAGTATAAGTATGGCCCCAAATATGGGATGGCGTGTACTTGTACTAAAAGCACAGAGGCTCTGTTATATTTGCATTTCACATAGCCAAATGAGTAATTTTTTTGGTGCATGTATGTCCCATGAAATACTTGGAGCATGCTTGTGTGTTATTCATTGTTTATCTGCAATGCAAATCTTAACAGGGAATCCTGTAGTTTTATTTGCTAAATCTGGCAGCCCTACTTGCAGAGACTGAGCAAGATTTTATGAAATGGTCTCTTTCAATTCAGGAACAGCCACTTCTGCTTTCCTCTTAAAGGATTATATACGCTGTTGGATTTTATTTATTGATGCTTGGGGGCACACAGGGGAGAGGATTAAGGGGAAAGAGATTGGACTGGAAGACAGGAGACTGTAGTCTGAGTCCTGCTCTGCCTGCAACTGGCTGCATGAACGTGGACGAGGCTCTTTGCCTCTCTGAGCCTTAGCTTTCTGAAAGGAAGGGATTAAATGGCCTCTCTAATGATAAGATGATTCTATTAGTCCTAGATCTTCCCCATGCTACTAGTATTTCATTTTTCCTTGAGGTGACAGAGATTGGCATTGCCCAATGGAAATAAAATGCAAGCCACATGGGCAATTTTAGGTTTTCTGGTAGCCAAATTATAAAAGTAAAAAGAAACAGGTGAAATGGACTCTTAATACTATATTGTAGTTAACCAGTTATATTAAAGATTTATAATTTAAATGTATAATCAATTTAAAAACTATTAATGAAATCATTTACATTCTTCTTAGATACTAAGTCTTCAATATCTGATATTTGCCCTTAAGTACATCTCAGTATGGGCCATATTAAAAGTACCAATAGCCACATGTGGCTCAGTGGCTACCATATTCAATAGCACATGTATAGGCTAAATAAGTAGATAGGTGTACAGGTAGAGAAATAAGTATTAGATAGTTAGACAAACTCAAGAATGAGAGATCTATAGAAGGTTGTGGAGAGAACTTAGGCTCTCATGGAGCATATCCATAGTCCTTTAAAATTTAATCTAGCGTTAATCCTCATTATTCATGGATTCCATATTTATGAATTTGTCCACTTTTGCTAAAATGTATTTGTAACACCAAATTCAATATGGCCATTCATGAGCTGTACATGCACAGAGCAGTAAAACCGTTGACTTGTCCAATGTGCACATTTCCGGCTGAGGTCAAACAAGGTGACATTCTATCTTCTTGTTTCAGCTATAAGAATGTAAACGAGTGTCCTTCTCATGGTCTATTTAGTGCCACATTTTTCACATGCTTGTGAGTGATTTTTCTGTTTCGGATGGCCCCCAAGCATATGCTGTAGTGCTCTCTAATGTCTCCAGACCCAAGTAGGCTGTGATGTGCCACACAGAGAAATTCTGTGTATTAGATAAGTTTTGTCCAGGCCACGCTTCTAGCTGTTAGCTATGAATTCAATGTTAACGAATCAACAGTATATACTAAATAAGTTGCCTTTCAACAGAAACACTCATAAAATATATGTACTGATTCAAAAGTGTTGTGAGCAGAGGCTCCCAGCTGGGGATGACAGCTCAGTGCTCTCAGTGACTTACAGAACAGAAGTAATGTGAATAATGAGAATGAGCTGTACTTTCTGTTTTAGAGTAGTTGTAGATTTACAGAAAAATTGAGCAGATAGTACTAAAAGTTTCTCTGTATTCCTTGCCTGCATTCTCCCCTATTATTGACATCTTACATTGATATGGTACATTTGTGTTTTTGAACCAATTAACATTGGTTATTTTTAACATTACACTATCATAGAATGTAATACATTGTTATCAGTACATTATTCTTGTTAACTGAAGTCCACAGCTTATTGAGACTTCCTTAGCTTTTACTTAATGCCCCCTTTCTAGAGTTCAGAATGCCATATTTATTCATCATGTATTAGGCTTCTCTTGGCTGTGACAGTTTCTGAGACTTTTCTTGTTTTTGATGACCTTGATCAAGTGTGTTTGAGGATGTCTCTCTATTGGAATTTGTCTGATGTTTTCCTCTATGGTTAGGCTGGGGTTATGGGTTTTAGGCAGAAATACACAACAGTAAAGCTCTGTTTTTATCATACCATATCAAGGGTACATATCATCAACATGATTTATCACTGTTGCTCTTGGCCTTGGTAATGTGGCTACAGTACCCTTTCCCTTCCATTTCCTGCCCTGCTTTGGAAGGCAGTCGCTCTGTGTAGCCCACACTGAGCACTGGGGAGTTAGGCTGCCCTCCTTGAGTACCTCCATAATTTATTTGGAATCCTTATGAATGGGAAGAAGACTTGTCTCTTCTCTCCATTTATTGATACATTTAATCATTTATTTATATCAGCATGTACTTGAGGATATTTATTTTATACTTTGGGTTATAATCCATTACTCCTTGAAGTATTTTGTAGCTCACAGGCACTTTTGTGCCTTATAGCCTTTTCTGCATTTAGAAGAAATAAAATAAATTACAGCATATTCAGAATCATCCTCAGAAGCTGAATTAGTAAGTCAAAAAGTATTTGAAATTCTTAATGTCCATTAATCAACTTCTTAAGCATGTGTGCTGCTATACAATACACGTGAGTTCACATAAGTGTGCCTGGTGTCAAAGGGAAGCCCCTAAGCTCTCCTCACTCCGTAGTCCCATGAAGCTGCCTTTTAATATCCTTTGGGGAACCAGAAAAGAGCCAGGATCTGACCCAGTGAGGATTTTTTTTTCTTGTATTCTGACATGAATCCAGGTACACCACAGATGAATCAGGGCCTCAAACTAGTATAACCACAATAGTTGGCATTCATTGATGTGCCAGATGCTTTTCTAACAGCTTTACCTGTAAGAAATAATTTAAGTCTCACAACACTAAGAGGTATTTATGGTCTCCATTTTACAGATGGAGATACTGAGGCACTGAGAAATGAGGTAACTTGTTCAAGGTCACTTGGCTTGTACATTAGTAGAGACAGGATCTGAACTCAGGAGGTCTGAAGCCAGAAACCATTCTCTCAGTGCCCTCATTGTGTTCCAGCAATGTGAAAACTCTTAATAAAACAATACTTGCACTGCTCTTTGTCACTATTTCCCAATTATTGTGAAGGCATTCCCCTGTTATTTTTTATACTTCTTTTTCATTTGTAAGTTTCCACTATAGAAAACTCTTGTTTAAATGGGTCAGAGAACACCATAAAAAAGGTCATTTTGTTTATTGACAAGCTTTCTAAAAGAGAAATTTGCATTGCTGTTGATAAAAACAGTATCATAGAGACAGGTGATGGGCCAACATTTTAGCAGAGCAGGAAGTAGACTGTGCGCAGCTGAGTTCAGCAACTGAGATCAGGGCTTTGCTTGCTCTGTGAAGACCAACTTTCCTAAAAACAACCTTGAAAAAGGTACTTGACTCCAGGAAAATGTGGTTTTTTTCTTTATAAAAAGGATCAGTTCCTTATCTTTCCACATAGAATGTCTAGGTTATGACCTTCCTACACAAGTAAGGGATTGTGCCAAATAGCCTTTGAAAATATTGCCATCCCCTCCTCTGTCCCTGCTGGAACTGTATTGGTTATGGTAACACTAAAATCTCAGTAGATTAACCCACTAGTCATTTAGTTCTCACTAATGTCAAGTCCAATGCCAGGGCTCTTGCTCACAGGTAGATTTCCACCACCTCCCTCAGAGGGCTAAGCTCTTCTTTCCATCTTGCTGAAGGCCCTGTGCAAGGAAAATCATGTCCCTAGCTGATTTCATCATGAAGTGAGCAGAAAACAAGAAAAGAAAAATTAATATGATGTGTAGAACATGTAGGAGAAGTGGGTAGGTGGAGTGATTTATCCACAGGCATTGATTTAGTTAAGCAACAGAAAACTGCCTCATGTTTAAGGAAAGATGGAACAAGCTAAAAATCCAGATACTCCCTAGCTGCCTGGCCTTGCACATGACACTTGACCACTCTGGAGCTTAGTTTATGCAAAAATGATGTGCTGGCCCAATTGTTTCGAAAGTGTCTTCTGTGATCCTGTGATCTATGCACTATAGAATGGTAATGAGCACTTCCAGAGCCTTCACAAAAGCCTCCTGTTATATATCTTAATCTGGCTGGTAGTTATACAGATGTGTTTACTTTGTAAAAATTCATTGAACCGTACACTTATGATTTGTGCACTTGTCTTTATGTATGTTATTCTTCAATTTACAGAGTTTATAAAGGAAAAAACTCTGTCACCTTATTCACCCCTCTTCAAACGTGGAGCATAAGATAGTTTTTGAGATCCAATTCAGGCCCAAAGCATGCATGGGACTTAGACATCCTTTGCTGTGCATGTTTCTAAAATCTCCTTCCCTGGCGCTAAGTGCTGCTGGAGTTGAGCGAAGGCAGCTGTCTCTTTCAAATACACTAATACTGTCCTAGAATCACTGGTTCCTGGAGAAATCAAGCCAGTAGAAGGAGGAAACTAGGGGAGCCGGCGCAGTGGTGCAGCTGGTTAACACCCTGGCCTGAAGTGCCAGCATCCCACATGGATGCCAGTTTGAGACCCGGCTGCCCCCCTTCCGATTCAGCTCTCTGCTATGGCCTGGGAAAGCAGTGGAAGATGGCCCAAGTCCGTGGGCCCCTGCACCCACATAGGAGACCTGGAAGAAGCTCCTGGCTCCTGGCTCCTGGCTCCTGGCTCCTGGCTCCTGGCTTCGGATCAGCACAGCTCCGGCCATTGCGGCCAATTGGGGGAGTGAACCAGCGGATGGAAGATCTCTCTCTCTCTCTCTCTCTCTCCCTCCCTCCCCACTTCCCCCCTCCCTCCCTCTCCTCTCTGTGTAACTCTGACTTTTGAATAAATAAATAAATCTTTTAAAAAAAAAGTAGGAGGGAACTAGGATAAATACAGCCATAATCTTTAAGCCCACTGACTGGTTTCCAGCAGCTCTTGGTAGAATCTTTGGCAGGTCTCCTTTGATGCTGGGCATCTCCTACCTGTTACCACCAGCCACACCTGTATGGTGCCTGCCCTCAGGTGGTTCCTTACTTGAAGATCATTGTGCTGCTACCATGTGATCTCAACTGTGGACCACACAAGATGGGAAACAAATGGAGAAATGCCCAAGGAATAGAAGATCTATAGGTGACCAGAAGCCTGGAGGTGGCCTGGAGTAAAAGTTGCACAGAAAGAGGTGATGGAAAGTTTGGATGTGTTACAGATGCAGTCAGGCAAAGGATGAGAGCAGAAGAGGAGAAATGCCTGAGAGAAGAGAAGCCAAGAGTGGCCAAGACTGAAAAAGCTTTGAATAAAAATGAATCAGGAGATTAGCAAACTAGAAGGTGAGGAAGTTGGTCAGCAGGAGCAGGTGCAGAAGTCCCTAAGATGAGGACACTGAGTCAGAAATGGCAGAGCCCAGGGACAGTGCATGAAGCCATGAGCTGCCAATGAAGAGGCTTCACAACCCGAGTCTGGTTCTCATGAGGCCACCTGTCTTGCCATTCCTGCTTTTCCTTTTAGGTGTGAGTGCAAGGTCGAGATTCCTAACATCTTTATGTAATCTCTCAGTCCCTCATCTCTAAAGTGGGATTAATAACAATGCCCACTTTTTAGCTTTTTGTGGAGATTAAATAAGTTAGTGCATGTAAAACACTTAGAAGACTGTCTCCCATGTCCTAAGTGCTCAATAAGTATTTGCTGTATTGATGATGCAGAAGATAATGATTATTTTCACACTTTTTACAGGCTTCATTTTATTTTTAATCGACACACAATTGTACGTGTTTATAGGGTTCGGTATGATGTTTCAGTACATGTATACAATTTGTAATGATCAAATCGGGGCATTGGCATAACCATCACTTCCAAAATTTCTCATTTCTTTGTGGTGAGAGCATTCAAAATCCTCTCTTCCAGCTCTTTTGAAATATACAATATATTATTGTTAGCTGTTCTGCCATAAAAAAAGAAGGAAATCCTGTCATTTGTGACAGTGTGGATGAGCCTGGAGCACATTATGTAAAGTAAAATAAAGCAGGCACGAAAGGGCAAATATAGCACATGTTCTCAAACCCTCAGCACCCAAGGCAATCAGAGTGACTGTCGATTTCAAACAACAGAAGACAAAATTTTCACTGGTATTTTCAATTCCAAAGTATGTAGATCAATATTAATTTCATTTTGGCCTTACCCTCTCTCATAGCTTCCACACACAGTCCAGCTTTGTCTCTTGGGGCTGGCCTCTAAAATGGATCTTGGTGGCTTCAGCATGTTATAGAGGTAGTCTGTGGATGTTTGAGGCACTAGGGAACTTGTGGAAAGCTAGAAGCATAGGAGTAGAGCTGATCAGAGCAGTAGAGAAGGGAAACACATTAGGTATATGGACATTAACTTAGAATGCAAAAATAACTTTTAAGAAATAAACTGGACTCTCTCTCTCTCTCCCTCTCCCTCTCCCTCTCCCTCTCCCTCTCCCTCTCCCTCTCTCTTCCCCTCTCTCTCCCCCTCTCTCTCCCCCTTTCCCTCTTTCTGTCACTCTACCTTTCAAACAACAAATAACTTTTTTAAAAATAAATCAAGTGTAAAATATATCAATAATTGACGCAGTATTCTAATTTCCCTAGCATCTTGAAGCCTGTCAGATGGTGAGTTGCTAGGACCTCTTGGAGAAGATAATCATCTTAGCTAGGGTACCTCCATAGCTGACGTAGACAAAGGACTCAAGTGCACGTAGCTGACTGGAAGTAACACCGAAGGGAAGCAGGAAAGTGAAACAAGAGAGGGAAGGCAGCCAATAAGTGATATGGTTTGAAGCCAGTTATCACCGTGGGCCACTGGCGTTAATTCCCCAGCACTCCCTGCCTGCCACACGGGAGGGCAACACATACCTTAATGGCTAGAAAAAGCAAAGAAATAGAAGTTGTGGCAAGTGGAAGCAGGCTGGGGTGCACTGAAGTGGTAAGGAGGGGAGGACACAGGCTGAACAGTGATAATGTCTGACGGAACAGTCTGGGCCTTTGAAGTTGTTGATAGGGCTGCACTTCTAGGGACCAGGTGTCATCTTACAAGCCACACTGACAAGCAGCAATTCTTCATTTTCCAAATCATTTAGGTTGAGACAAATGTGATGGTTCCCCTAGAATGGTAATTGCATTTTCCTGGAAATCAACACAGGTTTGTTTATGTCACTTACAAGTTGCAGCACGTAGCACATGCAGATCTTGAACATCTTGAAAAGGCAGCACAGGGACCCAGCACAAGTCTGTTCCCAGACCTGCCCAGCAGATACCAAATGGTATGTTATTTCCTCCTCTCAACTGCATGTCACCAACAAAGGAATCCTACATGCTGGAAGTGGTGCTTTTTGGAGATCTTGTAGCAGGCTACAGACGTGAGATTTATGCCAGTAGAAGGTCTGGCATCCTTTCTGCAATGTGTCAGTGGCACGGATGAATACTATTTTAATTTACATGCTCTTGCTACCCGTTTTGGCTGGCTTACCCAGAATGCCCCAGATACCTATTTGAATGGGAAGTGTTCCATATTTGCAAGACAGACCATCTTGTAGAAGCTGGTGTTTTGTCACTCTCCTGAACAGTGTGAAGTTAGGAAAATGGCTTGTGTGTCTTATTTGTGTCATAGAATTCTAGCATTTTTCCCTCTCTTTCTTTCTTACACCATTTTTCTCAAGGAAGCTGAGAAAATCCAAAAGAATCCTTTTCACCATATTTTCAGAACCATTCAACATGAAAAATATAACCTTCTGTTAGATATTAATTATTGTTTGCAAAAAATATCAGTAGTTGCATGCCATAATTTCTATATACTACTCAGACTGTCCAGTAGATATTTGAAAGCTACCAAAATTCATTTTTGTTTTTGGGAATGTCTTCTTTTTATTTTTCTCTTGGAATATTGTATATTAAATAAAAATAGTCCTTTGTCCTGGGCCCAATATGATGCTCTGATTTGTTTTAGGTATTTTCTCTTAGAAGCCATAGAATTCTTTTATATTCTAAACATCATTTTATGAGATATTTCTATGCTTTACTGAGTTATCACATATTTCAATTTCATTTTGATACAATGAATTTTGTTTATAGAACACTTCAATTGTCATATATAATATACATGCATATTTAACATGATAAAGAGAAGCATTCAAAATTCCAACAAGAGTCCCAAGTAATTGCAGTGATGTAATATACTATAATGCAATAAAAATGCTATTTATCCCAAGGACATAGTTGGCAGAATACAAAGGTCACTATTTTCTGACCTTAATTGTCCAACTACTTTCTGACATTTACATTGTATATCATTAAGAGAAGACACAAGTGTATCATGTCTTTGGGGGGCTGATTTTACATAAATTATGTTTCTCTGATTTGTGTAGATGATGGGGTATTCAGTCTATATTAGTAATGTCACATAGAGCAACCCCCATCCCAAGATTGCTGGAAGCATGTAAATGAGAGGAGAGACTGGAGAGCCCTTCTGAAGCATTGTACAAGGATTCAAGAGCAGACTTCCAGAAATAAGACCCCTGAGCTCATGTGTCAGACACCTCCTATTACTGACATAGTAGGATTGCTGGGGAAAACATACCCCCCAGAATTTAAATATATAGATGAGTTCCAAACAGGGAGATAGGGAAATTCCCAGGTGCTGGGGAAGAAAAGAATCAAAGGCAGCAGTGAGGCCCAACAGGTCCCATGGGGCCATGAAGAGTGCACAGCCATCAACAAGCACTGCAGGCTGGGCTGGAGCTCACCTGCTGGTGTGGTACAGGACAGCAGGCCCGAGCCCTTGATGGTGCAGAGGAGCTAGCTTCTTAGGAAGTTGTCCCATCTAAGTCTAGAAAGGGAATTAGAAGGGGAGCTAGGGAAGCAGCTGTGACCCAGGGAAGTTATAAGTAGGCCCTTGGGTTAGAATAAGTCATCTGCAGAAAATTCAAACCTGGGATTGCACTCCTAGAACTTGAATTTATTCTACTTGTATGGCGTGGGAAATCCAGGCCAAACAATTCACATAACACCAGATCTAGACCCTTTGAAACTTCCCAACTGAAGCAAATGCAAAATCACTCTGCAGCTCTGTTTTTCACAAGCAGTGACGAAGACTCCTCCAGCTTAAAAAAAAACCTGCTAACGTTCACAATAAAAAAATTATAAATGTATAGGAAAATGCATCCATTTTAAGGGACAGCTAGAAAACTCACCAATGAAAGGAATTAGGACCCAAATCTGGATGTAATAATCTTAAAGAGACAATAATATATATTTTAAATGATTGAAGAGATAAAAGCCAAACCCCAAAACAATATGAAAGAAAGAAAGAAATCGGAAATATTCAAATAAGAACCAGAGTTTCTAGCAAAGAGGAATAAAGTCATGGAAATTAGTGGACAAATTAAACAGCAGTCTAGACAAAGGTGAAAAGAAAATGAAATGAGTGAACTAGATGATAATGTGAGGAAAATGTCCAAAATGTGGCACAGAGGAAGAGAGAGAAATGAACTACTAAAATGATTTGGTGAAAATTCCAACATGTTTAATTAAAGTTGCAGAATTAAAAACTAAAGGGGTATGAGAGAGAAGCAATATTCCCAGAGATAAAGGCTGAAACATTTTCAGGACTCTAAAAGGACATGAATTTTTATATTAAATAAAGCCTATCATGCCTCGAGCAAGATAAATTAAAATGAGTCCACACGCAGATAAATGTGGTAAAACTGCAAACATCATAGAAAAGGAGAAAATCCCCCAAAATGAACCAGAGAGGAAAGAAACAAATAACCTGCAAAGGAACCATCCTGGATATTGGATTCAGTCAGGCAGCCACACCTAATTATAAAAGAGGCTGGGAAATAAATGTATTCAAGACGATGAGAATGTATCTTTTGCAGACTAGGGATATGAGAAAACTTCAAAAAGTTTGTGGAAAAATGGAATTAAAGATAAGTTTACTTTGACACAAAAAAATTGAAATCTATTTAATTTTCTCATAATATGCATTTCCACGAACCTTTTCAAGAACCCCTGTATACAGGGATTTCAACATTTTTGCACCAAAATAAGCTGAGTTACCCAACTTAGCCCTGGTTGATGCCACCAGAATAAGGAATGTCTCATTTGTGAGTTTAAAATAGCAGAGAATTGCTAAAGCCAGTTGAATCTATTCATTGTTTCTTTTACTCATCAGACATTTGTGGATGGGCACACCAAACCATTGTCCTAGATCTGCATTGTCCAATATGGTAGCCATCAATCACATGGGGCTACTCAAATTTAAACTAATTTAAATTAGAAATTCATTTCTTCAGTCAAACTGGCCACATTGTAAGTGCTCAATACACACATGTGGTTGGTGGCTACCATATTGGCAAGTACCAATATAGTGTATTTCCATTAGCATTCTTAAGTTCTATTGGACAATACTCTTCCAGGTGTAGAAAAACAGCAAGGAACATAATACACAAATTTCTTGCCCCAAGAAGCCTTTTAAAAAAAAAAAGATTTATTTATTTATTTGAAAGTCAGAGTTACACAGAGAAAGGAGAGGCAGAGAGAAAGAGAGAAGTCTTCCATCTGCTGGTTCACTCCCCAATTGGCCGCAATGGCCAGAGCTGGGCCAATCTGAAGCTAGGAGCCAGGAGCTTCTTCCAGGTCTCCCAAGCAGGTACAGGGGCCCAAGGACTTGGGCCATCCTCTGCTGCTTTCCCAGGCCATAGCAGAGAGCTGGATCAGAAGTGAAGCAGCTAGGACTAGAACCGGCACCCATATGGGATGCCGGCGCTTCAGGCCAAGGCGTTAACCCACTATGCCTAAGCACAGGCCCCAGGAAGCCTATTTTTTATGGAAGGAGGCAAACAATGAACAAAGAAGTGAGTTAACTATGCAGTATGTCACTTTGTGGTAAATCCTTGAAGAAAGATAAAGCTGGAGTGGAACCTGGGAAGTAGATGTGGATGGGCAGGGGAGGTATTTGCAATTTTTAAATAAGGCAGTTTGGGAAGATCTTACCTAGAAGATGACTGTGTTTAGATAATGTAATGAGAGCTGATTTAAAAAATAAGGCCCCAAATCTCAGTGACTGAGCACAATATTTTGTTTCTTGCTCCAATCACTGAGTTTGGGGAGGAACTGTGGAATCATGAGGTGAAATCTGTTCCATGTGGTCATGCAGGTTCACAGGCTAGTGGTGGCTCTGCCATTCTCAACATAGAGCTTTTCAAGTTGCCCTGGGTGTTAACATCAAGAGAACAGATGGGAGAAGAGAAATAATGTGGGACTGCTCAAGAGGCTTTCACAATCTATGGGTCACATCTGAAAATGGTATTTTCTCCTCCAGTCATATGGCCAGAATTCTGTCATATGTAGGGTGATCAACTTCACAACTTTACCAGTTTGTCAGTTCCTGAGATGTGGAACTTTTAGTTCCCAAACCAAGAAAGTTCCAGGCACACAATGATGAGTTAGCTACCTTAGCGCATGTCTTCATCTCAGTGCCGTGGTAAATAGGCGACTTTCTAGAAATATTTCTACTATATGGAAAGGGCGCATGAGTCTTTGGTGGACAGCTCGCTGTCTGCTGTAGTAACGTTTCCCTCCAGGCAATGAGGAATCCAGCATGCGGACGTGGGGGAAGGGAAGAAGAGCAGTCAAGATAGAAGGAACAGCATGTGACAAGGCCCTCAGGCAGATGTGTACCTGGTGTGAATGTGGCTAGACTGGAGTGGGTAAGGTAGAAAACCCAGAGCATGCATGCAGGTTCCTATTGGTCCACCAGCAACCCTTATGAGATGTGGTTGCTCACTTCCACCCAACTGGTAATAATTTGGTCATAAAGAAATGATGACAATGTTGGTTAACTCCTTTGCTAACGCATCTAGATACTCAGCCCAAGACTGTTCCCTGATTTAACAATTTGATAGCCCTGTCAAAACAGTAAGCAGCATGGGCAATGATGGGTTCACAGTGAAACTAATGAAACAGGCATGTAGGCCCCTCGCCTGCACAGAACCCTTCCAAACCCCTGAAAGAGTCCTAGCAAAATGTTCACATGCAGCATGTTTTCCCACATTTTTCAGAAATAACTTATTCTGTCCACAATCTGTTAAGTCCTCTGTCTCTTTCCAGTTCTGTTTCCCCTCCATCACACCTCCCTTCAAATATGGTGGTGGTGAGTAGCCAAGGACATTTTTGAGATCAGACTGAGAGGAATTTAAATTGACAGTACTTTTAGTCTACAGTCAGTGGGAGATATTCGTGTGGTTCATGGTCATGTATGCATATAGTTAACTTATTGCTAGCCATCCTAGTTTAGCCGGTACTCTGAAGTCCTATGCACTGTGCCAACACATTCAATATTGTGACTCAAAGACTTGGGATACATGAATCCTAGCCTTACTGAGATGTCAGCTGCCCTATGGTACCCAGTACAGGAAATGTGTTTGTAGTGGAGGAGGAGCAAGGTTTGAAAAGTACAAAGCTCGATGCTCTACAAAGCCCTCCAAACTAGAAATGTGCAGGATTCCTAGATGCCTCCTCAGTAAGGAAGTTCCCTCTCCTCTTGATGCACTGAGTTGAATAGTGTCCCCTCAAGATTCATGTCCACCTGGGATCTCGGGATATTGACTACATTTGGCAGTAAGGTTTTTGCAGGCAAAAGTAAGTTAAGTTGAGGTCATACGGGACTAGAGTGGGCCCTAAATCTAATGACTGGTACCTTATAAGAGGAGGAACAGGGGCCGGCGCCATGGCTCACTTGGTTAATCCTCTGCCTATGGCACTGGCATCCCATATAGGCGCAGGGTTCTAGTCCCGGTTGCCCCTCTTCCAGACCAGCTCTCTGCTGTGGCCCAGGAGGGCAGCAGAGGATGACCTAGGTGCTTGGGCCCTGCACCCACATGGGAGACCAGGAGGAAGCCCCTGGCTCCTGGCTTCAGATCGGCACAGTGCCGGTCGTTGCCACCATTTGGGGAATGAACCAATGGAAGTAAGACCTTTCTCTCTGTCTCTCTCTCACTGTCTACAACTTTACCTGTCAAAAAATAAATAAATAAAAAGAGGAGGAGCAGGCTCCAAATACACGGAGACACATGAGTAAGGATGGAGGTAGAGACTGGAGTGGTGCAGATGCAAACGAGGGAAGGCCAGGGAGCATCAGGAGGTGGAAAAGGCAAGGGAAGATTCTCCCCTGAAGCCTTCCGAGAGAGCATGGTTTGGCCAATACCAAGGTGTCAGACTTCTGTCCCCTAGGACTGCGAGGGAATACATTTCTATGGTGTAATGTCACCCGGTTTGTACTCATTTGTTATGGCAAGCCCTAGGTAACGAATACACCTAAACACAGCACTTAGAATTTTAAGGCCCCAATATGTCAATTTTCTATTAATTGGAAGACACAGAATTGCTCCAAATTCCTGTACTTATAGGCACAAGCTTGCAGTAATACTATAAGCAATAAGGACAGCTGTGTAAAGTTGCATATTACATGCATTCCAGCTATCAATCATAAAACCAAGATTTTCAGTCATCCATGATGGACATAAGGATGTGTTATTTCTATAGAAAACAGTATTACGAAGTTGTTGGGGTGGACATTTGTTACAGTGGTTAACTTGCTGCTTGGGAAGCTCACATCCCATATCAGAGTGCCTGGTTTGTTTCATTTTTGCTAAAATAAAAAACACATATATGTTATAACTTTCCCTTGTAACATAAAATATATCCTGCTGTGTGTCTTACTTTTTAAAACTTTATGATATTTCTTATTTTTTAAAGAAAAATTAACTTTATCCAAGAGACAGGGAGACAGAGAGAGCTCCCATTTTCTAGTTTACCCTAAAATGTTTGCAATGGCCAAGGCTGGGCTGGGGTCAGAGCCAGGAGCCAGGAATTCAATCTAGGTCTCCTGTGTGGATAATAGGGACCACTAGCTGAGCCAGTACCTGCTGCCTACCAGGCTCTGCATTAGGAAGAAGTTGGCATCATGAGTTGGAGTGAGGTACTACACTGAAGTACTCTGTTATGGGATGTGGGTATCTTAAATGTTAAGCCACAGGCCTGCCCCATTTCTCACCCTGTTTGCAACTGCATAGTACTCCACAGTGTGGATGTAGCATGGTTTATTCAGCTGTAAACCAATGAGCATTAGGGTTGTTTCCAACTCAAGCCAAACTGAATAATCTTATATATGTAGCTTTTGTATATATAGAGGTTTTTCCTTGGGGTGAATTTGTGGAAGTAAGACTAATGCATCAAAAGACAAACAGAAATGTAATTCTGTTATATATTGCCAAAGCCCTCTCCAAAGTGCCTATGCTATCTTTTACTTCAACTGTAACTATAGGAGACTGCCTGTTTCCCCACTGTCTAGCCAGCAGAAAATTTTATTCAACTTTTGGATTTTGCCCTAATGATGGATGAAAATGTGATAAAAGTTTTAACTTATTGCAAATGAAATTGAGCTTATTTTCTTATATTTAAGAGTCATTTGTTCATCTTTTCTGTGGACAATCTGTTTCTATCCTTAGTGCATTTTTTTCCCAGTGTCTTTTGGTTTTTTTCTTCTGACTCTTTATATACGTGAGAATAAAAGTTGTTTATATGAGAGAGAGAGAGTAGCCCAGGAATAGGTTTTACTGAATTGAAAAGGAAGTGTTAAACTGGGAGAGGTAAAGACACAATCAAGTAAAAAGTTGAACAGTCTGTGCTACCAAGGAGGAGGGCACATGAGGATAGTTAGGTGGAATACAAATACTTTCACATGAAAGTGTCATGTGACCTGTGCTTTACATGATGCATTACGTAAGGCGGGGGCTCCAGACAAATTTCAGATGCAATGGACTTTTCGTAGTGGGCTTCCTGAAAGTAACACCTGCGGCTGATTTGTAGCAGATTTGCCCGCCACCCCTTTTCTTAAGAGCAACATGGTGATGTGATCTCAAAAAGAAAACTTCCCAAGAAGAAAATGTATTTTTGGTTTCTAAACATGTTCGCTGGAGGCGCGATTAGAGGACAGCTATTTAAGTATCCAAAAAGCCAGGTGTTTCATAGCTCACAGTAACACTCTTTTGGCCTCGATTTGAATTTTAGAAGTACATTTAAAGCAGAAAATAGCTATGGAAAGCTGTGGAAGTCAAGCTATTGTCTCTAGATAAACGTCTTGCAGCAATGACAACTTGGGAACATTCTGAATTGCGAGGGTTTGAACTCAGTAATGCAATTGTGTAGAGTCTGCACACATGTTCTCTTTGATGGGGCTTAAAAAGGCGACAGGAAAATCGATCAGCCACTCTATGCCAAGGCAGCTTGATTCTTCTCTTGAACCTTTGCGGTGGCTGAGCATTCTCCAAGAAGGGCCTTGGGTGAGACAAGTGCTGGAGAGGTTGTTTCAAGTTCCATTCTGAAGCTTAGAAAAAGATAGTGACAGCCATGGGGGCTGCCATGTGAAATGATAAGAATACCAATGGCTGCTGGGCCAGCCCTGTCTGGGAAGAAGACAAGACAAAGGGATGCCCAGGATCCAGCAGTGAGAACATTCAGGCCTTGGCTGTAGAGGCAAGGGAGGTGGATGTGTTTTGAAGTCATGAAATCTTTACAGCACTGCAGTAAGCTGGTCCATGTTCTCCAGTGCCCTGGGACGAGCTGCTGATGTAGGAGATGGGACTTCCGGGGCAATTCCTTAAGCAGGCATGTTGTGCACCCTGTGTAGATGGCCAGGGCCCCACCCACAGAGGGGTCCTGCACTTGGTCTTAGGCTTTCTTTTGTCACTATCTTGCAATTCTTCCTAACTTCATCTTTGTAAGTACAGTCTGAGCTTCCGAGCTCCAGGCCCGGGGCCTGCCTCCCTCCACTTCCCTGTGACAGGTGCTTGGGCACCTGCTCCCCAGACCTCTACTGCCCCAAGCCTTTCCTGGCCTTCTGTTGCTTCGCCCTGCCCCATGAGCCCACTGCCCTCTCCTGGGACAGCACCTAGCTTGACTTGGTGGGGAGAGGGAGTAAAGGCCCAGTTTCCATTGTCATCCTTCACCTGCATTGGAGCCTGGGCACAAAGGACGTGGGGCTCAGGTGCACATCCAGGGGCAGCTCAAGGCAGGTGTGCTGTGGCTGTCCTACCCTGGTTTGCCAGTACCTGGGCCTATCTGTGCAGCTTTATGGAGACTATACCTTGGCAGGGCCAAGACCTAAGCCCACCCTTAAACCAGGTACCTAACGTGCAGAGCTTTATAGACCCCCGAGGTTCTTCCAGCTGTTAAGGGAAGCTGGACTTGACGTACTCAGAGCCACCCCACACCTCAAGGCAGTGGGTCAGTGTGGCCACATGTCTGTAGGAAGCTTGACACCAAGAAATGGAACCTTTCATTTTATCCTTTACCTACAACAACAGTAGAAAGCA
The DNA here is from genome assembly GCA_949820135.1 of Sylvilagus floridanus. Classification (NCBI taxonomy): domain Eukaryota; kingdom Metazoa; phylum Chordata; class Mammalia; order Lagomorpha; family Leporidae; genus Sylvilagus; species Sylvilagus floridanus. The sequence goes on from OX463223.1 coordinate 126,622,392, forward strand.
AATAAAAGTATCATGATGAGAAAGAGAGAGAGAGAGAGGCCCTAGGAAAGGAAAAGGCTTATATTCGTATACATTTTTTAAACCAAGGTGCCCCGCATTTTCATTCTGCCCTGGACCCCACAAAATAGAGTGCCAACCCTGCATATCATTAGAACTTCAAGTTGACTAAATGTCACCTATGTGCCAGGCACAGCATTGCTTGTTTTTACATAAACGATCTCAATGGATTTCCTGCAAATTCCACCTGAATGACTTTGTTCTTCGACCTCAGGAAGCATGTCCTTGGGGAAGCAAGATGTTTAAGGAGGCACGGAAACAGGTCTGCCCATTTTCCTGGACAGCACCTTGAAATCTGACAGCTAGCAGACATGATACAGTGCCTTGAGGTGAGCCTTTATCTTGACATAGTAGCCACTCATTCATCTCTAAAGAGTTGTTGTTGTTTTTTTTTTATCTTGCTTTAACGCATGTGTGCTTCCAGAGTTTGTGAATCAAGAGGGCTTTTGTAGGTGGCATGGTGCTGCCAGATAGAGAATGCCTAGATGTTGGTGGTAGGATAAGGGACCCTTGCTGCAGCCTGAGGGGTCCTGCCCTGCCCAACTGGGGAAGCCACCAGCTCCAGCACTGCATGTGAACATCACAGGCACTCTGTCTAGCCTGTGGTCCAGACTGGGAAGTGCCTGGAAGATGAGCAACGCTAGCAAGTATCTGCTGTACCCACACTGTGGCCAGCACTGCCTGAGGCTTGGCATCTTGGAGAGGCACATCCAGTCCCACTCTGGCAAGAGGCCCTGTCTGGGTGCCAAGTATGACATCACCTTTATGATCCAAAGTGTGGACTTGGCTTCCTGGCGTCCTTGATTCTCTAGAAGACAATGCCTTTACACCAAAGTACCTTCTCAGGTCATCTCAGGGAGAGACCTGCTCATCCTGCTAGTAGCCCCAGAGGCCTGGGTAAGCCTGGGATTCTCTGCAGGAGAGGCTGGCCCCACACCCAGGCATTGTTTGTTGGCTCAGGGCTGGGTGTGTGTCTCAAGACCTACACCCAGGCAGGGCCATTGGCATGGATATGCACCTTCCGATTAGAAGGGCCCCATGCTTGGTTTACTACTTTGCTGTTGGTGGCTTGAAATTCTTAATTTTTAAAGAGAGCTGTGTTTCCATTCTGCACAGCACCTCACAAATTGCACAGCCAGGCCTGCAAGCGAGGATGAGATCCAGGCACAGAGGAGGGTTCATCCATAGTAGAGAAGGGGAAGGCGCAGCTGCGGCAGGCTGGTGGATGCAGTGCTGGGAGCCTGAGGGAGTTCTCCACGAGTGCTTCTGTCTTTGCAGTAGAATAAGAAACGAGGGCGTTGGTTGAGGGTGAAGAAGCGGAGCGGCAGGGTCTGCAGTTCGCTGAAACAGGGTCAAGTGTGAAATCGTGAGGCTGGAAGCTGCTGGGCTGCTTCCCAACATGTGGATAATGCATGGGCCCCTTAGGGGCACGGAGTTTACCTGGTGTTTCAGAGGGCCAGCTGGCCAGCTAGGACTCCTGGCTTACTCAGTAAAAGAGAGCTTGGGGGAACAGCTTTAACAAACAGATCCACCTATCTAGTGTAGGGGCTAGCTGAGCTGTCCCCGCAATCCCCACTAGTCCCCAAATGGGAACGGAGTATGGCCAAAGATAAACCACAGCAACTGCTCTTATCTAGAATGCTAGTGGGCCGGCGCCGTGGCTCAACAGGCTAATCCTCTGTCTGCGGTGCCGGCACCCCGGGTTCTAGTCCTGGTCGGGGTGCCGGATTCTGTCCCAGTCGCCCCTCTTCCAGTCCAGCTCTCTGCTGTGGCCCGGAAGTGCAGTGCAGGATGGCCCAAGTGCTTGGGCCCTGCACCCGTATGGGAGACCAGGAGGAAGCACCTGGTTTCTGGCTTCGGATCAGCGCAGTGCGCCAGCTGTAGTGGCCATTTGTGGGGTGAACCGATGGAAAAAGGAAGACCTTTCTCTCTGTCTCTCACTAACTCTGCCTGAAAAAAAAAAGAATGCTAGTGACTCTCAAGTTGCCAAATCCTGTACTCAGTTCTTAGTTCTCATCTTCTCATCCCACTGGACGCATCAGCAATGGTGACACTATTGACCACTCTCTTCCTTAAAACTCCGTTTGCTCTCTAAGACACTGCCTTTTCTTGGTTTGCCTGTTTCTTTACTGATTTTTTTCTTTCTTGCTGTCCTTTACTGGAATTCCTTATCTTCCTAAGCTCTAAGTTTGGAGTGTCCCAGACTTAGTATCCCTGTCTCTCACTCCTTCTCTGATTTGACCCAGGCCCGCATCTGAAAGCAGCCTCTGTGTACGGATGCTTCCCAATTGTGAGTCAGTAGTTCAGACCTCTCTTCGAAACTCCATACCTGCACCACCTCCTGGACCTGAACTACACTCTTGACATCTTTTCAGGAAGGTGTACCATACATCTCAAACCTAGCATGTCTGGAACATAACTACTAATCTTTCTCACCACCCACCCCCTCCCCCCAGTTAAGTGGCAGCTGCACTTTTCCGAAAGTAGCTTAGACAAAAATCCATGGAGGTATCATTGATGTCTTTCTTCTCTCATTCTTCACATCCTATCACCCATCAACAGATCCCAGTGGCTGTGCTTTCATTGTCTAAACTCTTATCATGCCCATTGCTGCTGGAGTAGTGCAAGCCACCACACTCTCTGGCTGGAATTATTGCATTCACCTCATAAATAACCTCAGCTTTTCTACTCTTGTCCTCCTATAGCTCTTTGCTCACCCAAAAGCCAGAGTATCTTTTTTAAATAGAAGGGAGAACATATCATCCTCTTCAGAAGTTTATAGTGGCTTCCCAGATCACTCAGCGTGATAACGTTCAGTCCTTACTATTCTCCCATAAGACCCTATGTGAATGCACATACCAATCTCTCTCACCCTTCGGTCATCTTCTCCCACCATTCTCATTGCTTATTCCATCTGACCTAATGATCCTTCTTGCATTTCCTTGGACACTTCCAAGAAAGCTTCTGCCTCAAGTCCTTTTATCTTTTCCTCTACTTAGAACATGAATTCCCAAATAGCCAACGTGACTGACTCCATTTCCTCATTCAGGTCTCTGCTCATAGCACTCTGTCAGAGAAGCTTTTACTGATCATTCCTCATCATTCTTTACCCCTCTAGCCTATAGTTGTCTTGGTGTTCTTGTCACCACCTAAATATCATAATTTTTATTTGTTTATTGTTTCTCTAGCCAGACCAAGATGTAAGCTTCTTCATCATCGTTATGTCTAAATCAGTGTCTGGCACCAAGTAAGTGTCCAGTAAATATTTGTCACTTCCCTCTTAAATACTGATTCACAGAACCTAAATCATGTACCTGCTCCCCAGCTACAAAGGATACTGGGAGAATAAATTCTGGTTTTTACATTGAGGAGGGAAATTCTTCAAACCTAGGATTTCTCAAAAGTTACTAAGCAGTAGCCACAGCTTACAATTTCTTCTTATTTGTGAGGAAATATATGTGTAGATTCTTTCTTGAACATTTTGATATCTATCCAATCTTTTACAGCTGAATTCACTACGTCTTACCCAATAGCCCTTTGTTTTTCTCCCAGGAACTTGTCTTAAGTCTAGGCCACATCTAATTAGATCACAGAATTCTAACAGCAACTATAAAGTATAACCAGGTTTGGTAACAAACTCAGCTTACCCTTTGCTAAATATACAACTTGATCAGTGGGGATAGAAGTTTTCTGGCACCTTAGAGAGGAGCCTTCTTGCCCTGAGCAGTTGTGGGCCCTAGGCCCACAGTGTTGTTTCCAGCGGAGAACATGGGCTAATCAGGTGACTCAAGTAAGTGGAGGCTCCTATGTACTGCCCACCCCTATGCTCAGGGGAAAGCTGGTTCTTTTCCCTTTCAGAACCCATTTTGTCAGCCTATTGCCTCCTTGAGAATAATTTGCATTTCCAGCTCAGCTCTGAAACAGTCAACCAGCAGGAAGCACATTTAGGTGGAGAAATTATATAGTGTATAAAATGTATCTTCTGTGAGTCAAGGGGGCACTAACTAAAAATTAGGATGTGACAATAAGTATAAAACTTGGGCTGTCTGTCCTGGCAAACTGGGACATCTGTTCACCCTGATACATGGAGTGCTCATGCAGTGTCAGTCTTCTTCAAAGCTCCTGGATAGGCTTGTTCGGATTGTTAACATGGTACGTTTTGCTTATCGTATAGCATATAGGAGAAGGTAAACAGTTTTGGCTATGATACAGTAGCATTCAGAAGAGCACACTGCCTGGGTTAGACATATGGGATAATAAAATCCTATCTGGTAAGACTCTGTCCCATAGCTGGAAAGCCAACATCTGGTTCTGGTTCCAAACCACTGAGTTCTGGTATGTATGTACTCAGACTGTGCCAACCCAAAGAATTGGAGGGTGATGGATACCAGTTTTTTTATGCTTGAAAATGCCATAGCCTGCAATTGCATTGTGTATTGTATAACTCCCAAGATTGATGAGGTGTACCTGGACCAATGGTTTGAGTCTTCCCAGTGCAGGTGCCAGATTATGTGAATAAACTTTCAGATAATTTCAACCTCAACCATCTGCAGCCATCTGGGAGCTCCTGGACTAAAAGTCGCCCAACCAAGCCAATCCTGAGTTCCTGACCCATAGAAACTGAGAGATAATAAATGATTGTTATTGTTTGAAGCCACCAGGTTTATGGGTGATTTGCTATACATTAATGAATAACTAGAACAGTTACATGGGATGTCTCAACAGAATGTCCAACAATCAATGGATTTTATGAGTTGAAACTTTAAGGGAGTGATCAATGCTGTTGATGATAATCTGGGGAAGAATCTGCATATACATGGTATTTTAAAGGACCAAAGATGAAACCAGAAGCCAATGAGTTTGTTTAAAAGATCAAGAAAGGATGGCCAGGGTTAGGTCCTGGTTTCCAAAACCTTGCTTTCTTATGGCTCTCCTCTACCTCACTGGCCACTGCTTCTCAGTATCTTTGCTGCTTTCTCCACATTTCTCTGGCTTTGGAGCCTGGGAAAATTTGGAGCCCCAGGGCTTGGAGTGAGGCTGCTTCTTTCTGTATGTGTTCCTTAGGTAATCTCATCTAAGAAACCCATTATTTAATATTATCTATGTGCTGATGGTGCCTTGATTTAATTCTCTACGTTTAACCTCTCTTCTTAATTCCATACTCATGTATCCAATTGCCTGCTGCTCTGCATATCCACTTGGGGATCTAATGGGAACTCTCAAACTCAACCTGTTCAAAATCATACTGCCAGCTTTCTCCCCAAACATGCTGCTCTTGCAGTCTTCCTCAGCTGAGAAGTAGTAACTCCTTCAACCAGATGGCTCAAGAGAAACCTTTTATTTAATGTTTTATCTGTCAACAAACTATTTTGTTTTGACCTTCAAAACACACATAGAAGCTGCCTACTTCTTACAATTTCCATCACTTCCTTCCTAGTCCAAGTCACCATTGACTCTCATCTGATAGATATCAGTGGTGAAGAGACATTGTGGACTAGAACAGCCAGAAGATAATGATTCCTAAGGCAGGAGGTTTCATTTATATTTTTATTAAATTTAACATTTTATTTCAGACAGTGATAGGTTCACATGAAGTTAAGAAGTTCAAGAGGGGCCAGCACTGTGGCACAGCATGTTAAAGCACTGGCCTGCAGTGCTGGCATCCCATAGAGGTCCCAGTTCGAGTCCGAGCTGCCCCACTTCTCATCCAGCTCTCTGCTATGGCCTGGGAAACAGCAGAGAATGGCCCAAGTCTTTGGGCCTCTGGACCCATGAGGGAGACCTGGAAGAAGCTCCTGGCTCCTGGCTTTGGATTGGCCCAGCTCTGGCCATTGCAGCCATCTGGGGAGTGAACCAGCAAATGGAAGACCTCTCTCTCCCTCTCTCTCTCTCTCCCCCCACACACTCTCTGTAACTCTTTCAAATAAATAAATAAATCTTAACAAAACACAAGAGAGGTCCCATGTATCTTTTATGTAGTTTATGCTCATGGGGATATCTTGCAAAACTATAGCACAATATCACTACAGGATATTGACCTTGACACATTGACATATAGACCATTTCCATCACCACAACAATCCTTCCTGTTGTTCTTTCATAATCATGCCTACCTCTCCCCCACCCTTACCTCAGCCCTAACCACTGGAAACTTCCACTGTGTTCCCTACGTTCTGAAGTTTTGCCATTCCAAAAATATTATATGAATGGAATCATACAATTTTTAATCTTTCACAGCTAGCTCCCCCCCCCAAAAAACATGGCATAATTCTCTGGAGATTCACCCAAGTTTCTTGTGTCTCAATACTTCATTCATTTGTATCGCTGAGTAACACCATAGCTTGTTTAACCATTCCCCTGTGGTGGGACATCTGGGTTGTTTTCAGTTTGGGGCAATTATGTATAAGGGACTATGGACTTTCATGTACAGGTTTTTGTGGGAACATAAGTTTTCATTTTTCTGGGATGAGTGCCCAAGAGTACAATTGCTAAATCATATGATAGTTGCATGCTTCATTAAAAAAATAATTGCCAAACTGTTTTTCCAGAGTAGCTGTGCCATTTGACATTCCCACCAGTAGTACAGAAGCAATCCGTTTTCTCTGTGTTCTTGTCAGTGTTTGCCAGCATTTCCTGATGTCACTATTTTTTATATAAGGTGTTGTGATAGGTGTAGTGGCATCTCATTGTGGTTTTCACTTGTATTTTCCTAATGGCTCATGATGTCGATAACTTTTTCAAGTGCTAGTTCACCATCTGTACATCCTCTTTGGTGAAATGTCTGCTCATGTCTTTTGTCCATTCTATAATTGAATTGATTATGTTTTTCCTGTTGAGTGCTGGGCATTCTTTCTATATTTTAGGTACTAGTCCTTTGGTGGAAATGCATTTTGTAAATATTTCCATTCAGTCTGTAGCTTGCCTTTACTTTCTTTCACAGAGTTTTCACAAAGCAAAAACTTGGTTTGATAAACTCCAATTTTCCCTTTTATGGATCAAGTCTAAGAACATCTCCCATAGCTCTAGGTCCCCCAAATCTCCTGCTATTCCTTTTTTAAAAGGTTTTACAGTTTTAGATTTTTCATATAAGTTTGTGATCCATTTTGGGTTAATTTTTGCACGATGTGTCAAGTTTAGGTTGAGGTCCCCCCCCCCCCCCGTGGATATATAGTTGTCCCAATATCCTTTGTTGAAAGGGCTAGCCTTCTTCTTTGGAATTGTTTTAGCATCTTTGTTGAAAATCAGTTGAGAATATTGCTGTGGTTCTGTTTGCAGGTTCTCTGCCATATTCTGTACCATGGATCTATATATCTTTCTCTCCACCAAACCACACTGCTCTGATTAGTAAGTACTAATATTAGGTGAAGCTGTTCTTCCCACTTTATTCTTCTAGTTCTAGTTCCTTTCCCTTTTCAGATAATTTGTGGAATAATCTTTCCTATAACTACAAAACAGAACTTACTAAGATTTTGACAAGAATTGCATTAAACCTGTGTATCAATTTGGTGAGAATTGACATCTTTTAAATTTTAAGTTTTTCAGTCTTGAGCATGGTATGTTTCTCTTGAGCACATTTTATTTGATTTCTTTCTTTAGTGTTTATCAATTTTGTGCATATAAGTCTCATACATATTTTGTTAGATTTATACATAAACATTTTTGGTGATTATAAATGGTATTATATTTTTAGTTTTGGTACTCATTATAGAAATATAATTGACATTCACATGTTTTTCTTGTCTCCTGCCACCTTATTGAATTCATTTATTCATTTTAAGAGTATTTTGTAGAGTTCTTGGGATTTTCTACATAGACAATTATGCCATCTGCAAATAAGGACAATTTCACTTCTTTCCAATGTTAATGTCTTTAGTTTCTTTTTCTTTTCTTATTACATTGGCTAAAACTCCTGGTACTATATTGAGTAAGAGTAGAGAGAGCAAATGTCCTTGCCTTCTTCCAGATCTTAGGGTAAAAGCAGCCAATCTTTCATCAAGCATAATGTAAGCAGTAGTTTTGTGGTATATGTTCTTTATCAAATTGAAAAAGTTCCTCCTCTAGTTTTAATTTTAAGACTTTTATTTTTATCATGGCTGAGTGTTACCTTGTCAAATGCTTTTTCTGTACTGGTTGATATGATCCTGTGATCCTTCTCTATCTTTTAATTATGGTGGATTATGTTGATTGATTTTGAATTTGAACAAGCCTTACATCATCAGAATAAGCCCTATTTTCTCATGGTGTATAATTCTTTTTTATATAATAGTGAATTTATTTGATAACACATTATTAAGGATTATATATATATCTTTATGACAGATATAGTTCTTTTTTTGGTACTGTCTTTGTCTGGTTTGCTGTCAGGGCAATAGTAGTTTAACGAAATGAATTGAGAAGTATTTGCTCCTCTTCTATTTCCTGTAAGAAATTGAAGAATTAGTGTTAATTCTTTAAACATTTGGTAGAATTCTCCAATGAAACTTACTAGACCTGGATTTTACTTTTGGGGGGTTTTGAAATTACAAATTCAATTTCTTTAATAGTTGTAGGGCTATTTAAATTATCTATTTCTTATTTGATGAACTGTAGTAGCTCACATTTTTTGAGGACTATACTTCATCTAGGTTGTCAAATTTTTGTATGTAGAGTTTTCCCAGTTTTTTTTTTATTAATCTTTTGATGTCTAAGGGTCTGTTGTGATAAATCCTGTTTAATTTCTGATGTTGATAAGTTGTTTCTGCACCCTTTTTTGTCAGTCTTGGCAGAAGAAAATTGATTTTATTGATTTTGTTTTAAAAACAAGACTTTGTTTCATTGATTTGTTCAGTTGTTTTTCATTGATTTTTGCTCTTATTGTTTCCTTCCTCCTGATTGCTTTGGGTTTATATTGCTATTCTTTTTCTAGATTCTTAAGGTGAGTATTTAACCTGATTTCAGACTTTTCCTCCTCACTAATGCAAATATTGAGTGCTATCAATTTTCATTTCAATTTTAGCTCGGTCTCACATTTTGATATGAATAATTTCACTTTTATTCAATCCAATTTCTATTTTTCTTGAGACTCTGAGACATAGACTATTTAGAAGCACATTGTTTGACTTCTAATTGTTTATCTCAACTGACTTCTAGTTGGAAATCACTGAGGTTGGAGAACATATTGCGTATTACCTGTATTTCAGTTCTTCTGCATGAGTTGAAGTTTGTTTTATGGCCAAGATATTATCTATCTTAGAGTATGCTGCATGGCGCTAGAAAAGCATATGTATTCTTCTGTTGTTGGGTAGTGTGTAATATAAATGTCTATTCCATCCTGTTGGCTGTTGATGTTGTTGGGTTCTTTTATATTGGCTCAATTTCCTGTTCTAGTTTTTCTATCTATTGTTGATAGATGGATATTGTAGTTTCTAAATGTTTGTGGATTTACCTATATCTCCTTTCAGTTACATATTTTTTTTGTTTCACGTATTCTTCAACTCTGTCATTTGATACATATACACTTAAAATTGATGTATCTGCTTGGTAGGTTGACCTTTTTATCATTATGTAATGTGCTCCTCTGACAATTTCCTTTGTACTGAAGTCTAATTTATCTAATATTTGTATAGCCACTTCTATTATTTTTTACTGATATTGATGTCATATATCTTTTCCTAGCTTTTTACTTTCAACCCAGCCCTATCATTATATTTGAAGTTAGTTTCTTGTAGACACCATATAGTAGTATCATATTTTTAAAATTCACTAAGCCAATTTCTCCCTGTTAATCGGTAAATTTAGACCAGTTACATTTAATATAGTATTGGTATGTTAGGGCTTAAGTCTTCCATTTTATAATTTTGCTTTCTATTTTTCCTCTATTTAATATTTCTTTGTTTTGCTTTTTCCCTGCCTTCTGCTGGTTACTTGAACACTTGTTAGAATTCATTTTTGATTTATCTATAGTGTTTTTGAGTATATCTCCCTGTGTAGCTTTTTTAGTGATTGCTCTAGGTATTACATCATATATACATAATTTACCAGAATTCACTAGACATTTTACCAGATCAAGTTAGTATAGAAATCTTACCTCCTTTATGTCTCTTTGCTTTTTTCTGTTCGCTATATAATTACCTTAAATATTTTCTCTACATACATTTTTAAAAGATTTTTTATTTATTTGAAAGGCAAAGTTACATGGTGGGGGTGGAGGGGGAGATATTTTCCATCTGCTGGTTCATTCCCCAAATGGCTGCAATGGCTGGAGCTGGGCCAAACTGAAGCCAGGAGCCAGGAGCTTCTTCTGGGTCTCCCACATGGGTGCAGGGGCCCAAGGACTTGGGCCATCTTCTACTGCTTTCCCAGGCACATTAACAGGGAGATGGATTAGAAGTGGAGCAGCTGGGACTCAAACCCATGCCCATATAGATGCAAGTGCTGCAGGTGGCATCTTTACCTGCTACACCACAGTGCCAGCTACTGCATACATTTATAAACGCACCAGTGATAATTTTTGCTTCAAACATCAAGTATAATTTAAGGCTGAATAGAAGAAAAATGTGTATACAGATATTTTTAGTCTTTCTGTTGTTCTTCCTTCCTTCTTAGTGTCCTAAGGTTCCTTCTTTCATCATTTCTGTTTAATGAACTTCCTTTAGTCATTATTCTAGAGTAGATATTCAGGCTATAGATTCTTTTTCTTTCCTTCATTGGAGGTTGCCTTGATTTCTCTTTCCTTCCTCACAGATATGTTCATTGCATATAGAATTCTGAATTGACAGTTCTTTCTTCGAGCAACTAAAAATATTGTGCTGCTTTTTTTCTGGCTTCCATAGTTTCTCATGAGGAATCTTCTGTTATTTCAATTGCTTTTCCTGGAATAGGTGATGTGTTGTTTCTCTCTCATTGCTTTCAAGATTTGTCTTTGGCTTTAGTTTCCAGAAGTTTGACTATTAGATGCCTTGGTATGGATTTTTTGTAAGATTTATTTTTATTTATTTGAAAGAGTTACAGAATGAAGTAGAGCCAGAGAGAGAGAGAGAGAGAGAGGTCTTCCATCCACTGGTTCACTCCCCAAATAACCACAATGGCCAGAGCTGAGCTGATCTGAAGCAGGAGCCAGGAGCCTCTTCCTGATCTCCCATGTGGGTACAGGCACCCAAGTACTTGGGCCATTCTCTCCTGCTTTCCCAGGCCATAGCAGAGAGCTGGATCAGAAGTAGAGCAGCCAGGACTCGAACTGGTGCCCATATGGAATGCTGGTACTGTAGGCCGTGGCTTTAACCTGCTGCGCCACAGTGCTGGCCCCCTTGGTATGGATTTCTTTATTCTTTTCAGGGTTTGTTCAACTTTCAGGGTCTATATATTAATGCATTTTACCAAATTTGGGAAATCCATTATGTTTTTGAACACATTTTTCAGCCCCATTCTCTTTCTCCTCTCATTCTAGGACTTCCATAATCTAGACGTTAGATCTTTTGTTATAGTTTTGTTCATTTATTTCTGTTCCTCACATTGGGCAAATTTTATTGTTCATTCTTCAAGTTCACTGGTTCTGTCTTCTTTCTTCTTGATTCTGTTATTGAGTGTATCCATTGAGTTTATTAGTTATCATAATTATATCACTATAATTTCTATTGGATTATCTTTATACCTTCTATTTATGTTTGGATATGTTCTACTTTTTCATTTGTTTCAATTATGTTATTAATTGTTCATTAAAGCATTTTTATGACGGCTACATTTAAATCTTTGTTGTATAAGCCTAACTTCTGCCATCTCAGCATTGACATCTATTGATTGTCATTTTCATTCAAGTTGGGATTTTCCTGGTTCTTTTCATGACACGTGATGTGTTATTGAAACCTGGACACCTATTCTAGGAATCATGGGATCTTCTTTGAGTCTTCTTTAGCTGAGTTCTTCTGACACTCAGGAGAAGCAGAAGTGACCCTTTGTGTGCAAACTGAGAGTCAAAGCCCAGGTTCCCCACTCAGCTCCATTGCCAACTAAGGGAAGCTCTGGTTCAGTGCAGGCTGCACTGACCCTGACACTCTGGGGTGATTGCTTCACTATTGTTGAGAGTGAAAGTCCTGACTCTCCACTAGGCCTTCTCTGATACCACCCAGTGGGGAGGGAAAGGAGTGCCTTGTTACTGTCAAGTGGAGGGTAGGAGTCCAGGCTTCCTACAAGAGGAGTGTGTTTGTTACCAGCAAGCAGGGATGAAAGGCCTGACTCCCTACTCAGTCTCCTCTGACACCACCTTGGAGGCAGTGGGGCTTCATTTTGGCCTTTGTGGTAGTCTAGGAGGGTGAGGCCACAATTCTTTCTATGGTGTTTAACTGGAGTAGAGTAGAGTAGCTATTTTCTAAAGTTTTGTCTTGTTAGGCTACTTTATTAGTACTTCCCTGGAGAGAGAAGCTTTTGTTTGGGCTTTTTTGTTTGTTCTTGTTGGTGTTCCCAGATGCATAGCTTGTTCAGATCCAAGACTGGGATATAGGGGGAAAAAAGAAAACCTAGGACATTCATCACCCTATTGTTCCTCAGGTCTGGTGGTCCCTAGCTGGTCCGCCTTCTCTCCACTTTTCAAGGTCTTCTTATGTTTGTTGTCTAGGGTTTTAAGTCATATTTAGCAGGAGGAATAGGGAAAAGTGGGTTTACTTCATCTTCCAGAATGTGGAAGCTTAGGAGGTTTTTATATATAAAACGTGGGAGAAGGACAGGTGGATGATGAGGATATGATGAGGATAATCTCCATGAAACCCAGCAGAATAAACACCATCTGCCTAAGGGAGCTTTTAGAAGTAGAGCTTCATGGAAGCTCCAGATTTGAATTAACACTAGATGATGGAGGGATGGGAGTGCTCAGGGCTACTGATTACAGAAGGGAGAGTGGGAGTTCCAGGAGGCACTGTGAAAAGAATTAGGAGGGCCAGGAAGAACAAGAGGGGTGAAAATCAGAACAAAGAAATCCTTGGCTTAGAGTTTGGAAGGGCAGAGTGGGTTTATGTTTGATAAGTGACACAGGTGTGATAAGCAGGATTGACTGCTTTAGTAGAACAGATAAATTTAGAGTCACATCAAGGCCTGAGCACAGTACACTCCTTGCTTCCTTGTGACTGGGAAATGGCTTCTGGTACAATGGGGTGCAGGTAGGTAGGAACAGAAATGAAATCTGCAATATTGGAGTTCCATTTTCTCAGCGGCACACCCAACTCTGATACAAATAACCTCAAATGAAGAGTTTAATTTCCAGAATGTTCTGGGAGAGTAGTGGACTACTCATTCATGAAATCCTTACCCCTTATTTTATCATTCTAGTAAGGGTTTCAGACAAACCAATATGATACTTTTTTACCTAGTTATTGTGGGGCATACATTTTTGGAATATTTTAATATCAAGGTTGTCTCCTTAAAACAAATCGTTGCTCCAATAATAATAAATGTATTGAGTGCTTATTAGATGTCATAGACTATTCTAAGTGCTTGACATGTTTTAAATCATTTAATCCTTACAGTGACCCTGTATGGTAGATGCTAATTATTGTATTAGTTCCATTTTATGCATGAGAAAATTTGAGATGTGGCAAAGGAATTAGAAATATGTTCAAAACCTCCATTGAATTAAAAACTGGCATAGCCATCTTCTCTGTTACCACATTCATTACATGAGAATCACAAAGAATGATGTTTTCCAATTCTTTCCCAAATAATTACTACAATACTGCTCTTGTATTTATTTCAGTTGCCAGGGTAAAAAGTAATGGGTGCTAATCTGATTCTTTTCATCCCTGGCAATTCACTTGATCCATTATCCCCATTTTTCCTGCCTTTAAAACTGGGGCAGTCATACCAGGCCACCACCCCTCTAGCCACAGAGAACAAAAGCAGTAAGATTTTATTGCAAAACATTTTGAAAAACTTAGACTTGTACTAATTTATTATTCAACCCATAGGGAGTTGGGTGGTGGCTAAAGGAAAAGAAGAAAAGCAGGAAATGGGGGTGGGGAACAGAGAAGAAGAGGGGTTGCCTAGCGAGGTGGAACTGAAGAGAACAAAGGCCCAAGGAACCTCAGCAGTGCCAAAGGTTGGTTTGCCACTTGACCCACTCCCAGTTGGGTCTAGGCTCCATCAGGCAGGCCTGGGGACTTATCTCTATGCCTTACCAATGGCTACATCACTGTCAAATAGTGACTTGAGTCTTCAAAAGAGCTTCTTTGGTCTGTTTCCAAAGAATTTGCCCTTGGCTCTCATCTCCTCTTTCACCTGCCTTTCCAAAGGCTACCGACAGATGGTTCTCAGGTTCATCCACACTGATTTTGCTTCATGTCGAAATATGCTCCCACAGCTCTCTCAGAGCAGAGCCCCTGGCCAGTGCTCAATGGTGTGTGTGTGCGTGCGTGTGTGTCCTCAGAGAATAATTCTCTTGTCTGATGTAGAGTCACAGTCACACAGATTGCATTTATCTTCTCAGAGGGGAGGAAAAAAGAAGAAAATTCAACATGACCTTATTATAAGCCATGTTTAAACATTGAAAATTCCCCCTTAGTGATGCACTTCCAGGGTGGAGCAAATTTGGATCATTTTTTGAGTCAAAACTATAAACAGAAGATTCCTCGCTCCTGGGTTGAAGGCCATCAGAGAAGAACTTACTGCCTGGAAATCCACTGATCCTCCCATCAAGTTGGTGCAGACTGGGAGAAGACTTGAGGATTTCTATGCTGTCACTTTGGAGGAAAACTTGAATAATGGAAGACTCAAGCTCTGACTCCACTTGTGTGTCTGCCTTCTCTCCCATGAGGAATGCCAGCCTGTGCTTCTCATCCAACTGTAACCCTTCAGGAAGCTCGTTCTCCTCACCTCTATTTAGCATACAAATAGACATTTTAAAAACTCAAATAGACTCCAAGCTCTTACATGTCCTCTCTGCATCCATGTCTTTCCCGACCCTGCACCACACCATGGGTTATACTGATGACAGATAAAGTAGTCTTAAAATAAAGTTTCCTTCATGCCATGTCACTCGCTACTCAAACACATTCAGTGACTCCCATTTGCCTACAGGATCAATTCCAAAATCCTGTACATTCTTTTCCGCCACTCTTTTATTGTATAGCCCCTTCACTTCAGAATCCTCCTAAGCATGGCTCCCCCCTCCCCATGCTCATTTCCCTTAATGCCTTCTTCATGTTAACAACCCTTGACATGAACTTGTACTGAGTTATTATTTAACCCATAGGGATTGTTGAAGGCATACGCCCTCTACATATCTAAATCCTTCAGAGAAGTGGCTGTCAAAATGTGGTCTCTGGACCCCCAACCTGACATCACCTGGCACCGGGTTAGAAAGGCAAGTACTCAGGCCCCACTGCAGACCTGCTGACTCAGAGGCTCCGGGGGCCAGAAGCCACACTCATCTCATAGCCCTTCCACGTTTCAGAAACCTTTTGAACTCTAATTGCACCTCTTCCTTGATGCTTCCCTGACCAGCACAGCTTGTGTCTAAGTTATTGATGCGCTTCCATGTTTGCCTACTTCCTTTGAGAATCAGCACATGCAGCCAGCCTTATTTGCAGTTAGCCGCCTTTTAAGGAAGTCAAGGATGATTTCTACCCCTTCTTTCTTTTCTTCCTTCCTCCCTTCCTTCCTTCTATCCGTCTTTGTCCTCTCCCGGCCATCTTCCTTCCCCCACCCCCTGCCCTTTTCCTGCCTTGCTAATGCATCACAGGCCTTAGCATAGACACTCAGTTGGCAGTTGATCATCAGCTGTGGTTAGGGGGCAGAGCGGAGTTCACATATTTTGGGAGTATTTTTCTAGTCTTGAATTTTGCAAACTGTGTCCTTTAGTTCTCATGGCACAAACAGAATTACCAGGCTGATGGCTCAAACCTTCACTCTTCTAGCATGCTTGGAAGCTTAATATTCTAGAGACATAAACAACTGATACACATAACCAATGAATAACCAGGTACCAGAAAACTGTGACTCAGCAAACATTGTTGGCTCAGTCTGGCTGCTTATGACAAAGGGCCCCTAAAGGGTGAATCAGGAAGGTCAATCTGATCAACCAGTAAAGTAAGTCCTTGTGGCTCTCCACCACCTTCCCTCCCCCACTCTCTGGGGAAGCGGGATGCTCACAACATGATAGAACACCATGGGAGGAGTCTCATCCTCTCTGAATCCACTGGCAAAATGAGGCCCAAGAATGAGACTGTCAGGGCCGGCCCTTTTCCTTTTATCACCTCCTCCCCTCCTTGCCCACCATGAACCCTACACGGTGACATTTGCATAAATGAGACAACCTTATCTGAAATATCATCATACCTGCAGAGAAATTAAGAAACAGCCAGGTTGTTAGCAGTCTGATAAGAATAAACACAGAAGGGCTGGTGCTGTGGCATAGCAGGTAAAGCCGCCACCTACAACACCAGCAGCCCACGTGGGCATCGCTTCATGTCTCAGCTGCTCCACTTCTGATCCAGCTCTCTGCTAATGCACCTGGGAAAGCAGTGGAAGATGGCCCAAGTGCTTGGGTCCCTGCACCCACATGGGAGATGCAGAAGAATCTCCTAGCTCCTGGCTTTGGCGTGGCCCAACCCTGGCTGTTGCAGCCATCTTGGGGAATGAAACTGCAGATGGAAGATATCTCTCTCTCTTTCTGTCTCTTCCTCTCTCACTTTCAAATATATAAACAGATGAATCTTAAAAAAAGAGCAGAGGTAGACAGTCCTTTGTAAGATACTTGTGGGGGAAAAGGAGATTTATGGTTCTTATTCCATGACTATACTCAGGCTTGGGGGCTTTCAACAGGATTTGTTAGCAGTGTTCATAAACCATTCTGAGATTCTACCTCCCTTTAGAGGAGTGAATTCCAAAACTTTTTGATCCAGGCACCTATATCACTAAAACTATATTAAGCATGAACCACTAATCCAGTTATATTTGTTTCAAATTATATTTATGATTGCTTTATTGTATTACGTGCATGATGAAACACATACACAAAAATGTTTTTAGGATGAGGGTGAGGAAAAGCTAAAGTGAATGTTTTTTTTTTTTTTTTTTGACAGGCAGAGTGGATAGTGAGAGAGAGAGACAGAGAGAAAGGTCTTCCTTTGCCGTTGGTTCACCCTCCAATGGCTGCCTCGGACGGCGCGCTGCGGCCAGCGCACCGCGCTCATCCAATGGCAGGAGCCAGGTACTAGGTGCTTCTCCTGGTCTCCCATGGGGTGCAGGGCCCAAGCACTTGGGCCATCCTCCACTGCACTCCTGGGCCACAGCAGAGGGCTGGCCCGGAAGAGGGGCAACCGGGACAGAATCCGGTGCCCCGACCGGGACTAGAACCCGGTGTGCCGGCGCCACAAGGCGGAGGATTAGCCTGTTGAGCCACGGCGCCGGCCTAAAGTGAATGTTTTTAAGCGGCTTTCTAATTGTGATGTCTTCTTACTATCATTTTCTAACTGCTCCAGAAGCAACATGTAGTCACAGCAGGTTCATCGCACTGGCAGTCACTGGCAGGCCTTGACTGATACATTCTTGGCTGACCCTAGAAGTCATTTGTAGGAGGCTTCCCTCTTAGCCTGCATGAAAACACTCTCCAACTATTATTTATTTAAGATACAACAGAGACATCGTTCATCCCAAATGCCATCAATAGCTGGGACCAGGCTTGGCTGAAGCTGGGAGCTGGGGACTGGGAACTGAATCCAGATCTCCCATGTGGATGTCAGGGACTCAAGTATCGAGCCTTCCTCTGCTGCCTCTTAGGGTGTGCATTAATAAGAAGCTGGAATTAAGAGACGAGCCAGGACTCAACCCCAGGGCACTTGACATGAAATGGATATCCCCAGCAGCATCTGAAAATGCTGTGCCAAATGCCCCTCCCCCACTTCTCTAGCTATTAATGCATGTTCGGTATTCATGGGAGAGGCCTGAACTGTTAGAGACGTAATACGTCAAGAGTGACTGCCAACCAATAAGGGATGGGAGTGAAGGGGTAGATTCTTCAACTTCCTCATACCCAAAAGGACAGTTAGGTTCCACACAGTCTCTGAGAATCCCCAGCAGCCTGGAGTCCTGAATGCCTGGAGGAGTAATCCTCTCTTTAGTACACCCTTCCTTGGCTTTCTTGCCTTTGTCTGTCTAAATAAGATATTTTCACATGAGTCTTTATCTCGGGATCTATTTTGAGGGGATCCCTAGCAAAGATAATTGTTAATAACATATTTGCAATGATAATTAAATGTGATAATTTCTGCTTTATGGTAATTGATTAGAATGTCATTGTTTTCTTGATATAGCTTCTGCTGAGCTACAACTAGGTTAGGAGAATTGTCAGCATTGCCATTTTCTTCTGGTTTCATATGCTTACATTAATGGCAATATCTTGATCTATGGTTTCTTTGAAGAGAAATTGTAAGTTATGTATCTATTTTTATATGGCTATTAGTTACAACTGAATAACATAATTTGTAACACTACCCAACCAGGAATACATAAACTGCAATACTTTGCAGTATGCTGAAAGGAGCTAAGACCTGAGGGCTCCATTCTCAACCCTCCCCAGAGTGGAACATTCCCTCTTTCCCCCAGGACACCTTGAAAACCACCTGGGGCATATGGACCTCTCAAACAGATCGGGGGGAGGACACTGGTAGCAATTTATATATTAAATAGTAGTAAAACTCTATCCTAACATTGCTCCCTACACTCCAATGTATTAACTCGTTCACCCCTGGAGTATAATCACCTCATTTTGGAGACCACTGCTCTAGAGAATCTAAGGCCCTGTCCAAACAGCCAAAACCAAGTGGAAAATGTAGGTCAACAAAGAATGGACTAGCTCATGGAGACTCACTTGCCATGAGTCCTCAAGCTTTTTAATTCTGTATCTGAAAAAAGAAAGAGTTTAGATGCATGAACTGCAGAGGTGGATAAGGCTGGAGAAATCAGAAATGAGGACAAGAGAAGGAAAGACGAGATTGTCACACTTGCCTGATTTCATGGCATTGTTTTGATCCTCAATGGAGAAAAGTAATGAGACCCAACATGGACAGGGCCATTTCATGAGACACTTTGCTCAGAGTGAACACAAGTATTTTTGCTTTGAGGCTCAGGTGACAAAGAATATCACACAGTGGAAAAGAAAGACATTCTCTGGATGACTTCCCAAAACAGAATGTCTCTCAGCAATTGCATCATGGACTATTTACAGAACATGGCAAGGCAGTACACTTGGTAGGGAAGTTGGAATTCTCATCATCAGCAGTAATACTGGGCAGAGGCCTTTGCTCCACTTCTGAGCAGATGATACCGATAAGGGGAAGCCACCATGGGAGAGGAGGAAATTTTGAACGCAGTGAATATATGGGGACTGTAGCTGCCATTCTGGTTCATGAGCTTCCTCTGAAATCCTGCCAAGGACACTGAGGAATACTCAGTTGGGACAGGGAGGACTTTTCCAGAGAACAAGCAGATGGAGTTAAGGGTCAGGAAGCTTGGATTAATTTGATCTCATTCATATATTCTCAGGGAAAGATTCAGTGATGGTAATAATTTGGGTTCTTTTATTATCAAGTAGGCAAATGACTATTTAGTATCAAATAGTTTCTTTACCTTGGCACTGCAGATCTGGCCACACTGCAGATAAAATAAGAATGAGTTTTTATTTGTTCTCTGCACATCAGGGCAGTATTTGGTGGAGAGGAATATTCTGATGATAGAATGATAGTTGATGATAGGATGCAGAAGAACAAATGAGGAGGAGAACGAATTACAATAGCACTTCCTTTAGCAGGTTTGCAGGGACAGATTGCTTCCTGTCCCTCTGAGTTGCAGAATTACAGATGCTAGAACCTGCCCTGAAATCGAGTGCATCATTTCCCCTGGTGAAGCATGTGTATATTCCATGAATGATATCTTGTGGACCTGACCCTTAGATTCTTCCAAGTTGTGTAATAATTTATATTAACAAAGTAGTTCTCGTGCTCGTAATTTATAAACTTGATCATTCCCACCCAGATCCTTGCCATCTCACCTCCTCCACACAGTCATGATTTAATAGCTCAACTGGGAGGTGAGGTCTCAAATTACCAAACCATCATAACTTTCACCATGGATACTGTAAGACATGCGAGAGGAAATGAAGATCCTTGAAAACGAGTTACACCTCAGGCAGAAGCATCAGTTAACTACAAAACCAACAGATTTAGAAGCCAGTTTGCATTCTCAGGATATTGGGAAGCCATTTCACGAGCTGAAGGAATTTTGGGGTGGATGAGGTAGATTGCATTTCAACATCTTGAAAGTGTTAATGAATTTTCGAAGGACACCTTAATCTATTTCCAGTGAGTAGTTTCCCATGGTTCACTAGAACAAATAATCACTGTCCAGTCATCTTTCTTGTCTTGACTTTCTTTTAAAAAAAAGGATTATCCCTTGGAAAGAAAAATCTAAATCCATTATATTTGTATATTTTTTCAGGGTCATTTTAGAAATCTAATGAAAGACTCAAACACATTTAGTCAGAAAGTGATCAACTTTAATCTGAAATTCTGTATATTCTATTGACAGCAAATGTTTAACTTATATGGAAGTGACCATGAGCAAATGAAAATTTAGAGAAACTGTCATGACTAAATTCTGTAAGTCAGAATATTGAAAAAGGAAGACATAAGTAATGAATTCACAAATGTATCCAAATGCCAATAATCATTTAATATTTTCCTTCTAAGAGTAAGCCCTCAGGGCTGGCCCTGTGGCGTAATGGGTAAAGCTGCTGCCTGCAGTGCTGGCATCTCACATGGGCGCCGGTTCAAGTCCCGGCTGCTCCACTACTGATCCAGCTCTCTGCTATGGCCTGGGAAAGCAGTGGAAGATGGCCCAAGTCCTTGGGCCCTTGCACTGGCATGGGAGACCAGGAAGAAGCTCCTGGCTCCTGACTTCAGATCAGCTTAGCTGTGACAATTGTAGCCATTTGTAGACATTTGTAGCCATTTCAGTAAGTCAGCAGATAGAAGACCTCTATACCCTCCCCCCCACCTCTCTCTCCCTCTCTCTCTCTCCCTCTGCCTCTGTCTCTACCTCTGCCTCTCTGTAACTGTGTCTTTCAAATAAATAATCTATCTTTTTTTTAAAAAAAGAGTAATTCTGCCACTTGGTAATTATCATCTCAAAATGAAGGCATGAACATTGATTAAGTACCCTCTAAGCAGCATGATTAAGAGGCAATTAATAACAGATATTTAATACTAGTCAAATTTAGTAAACATTTGTTTCTTTTGAAACTTTTTGTTCACTTGCCAGATAGGCAAAAGTTTCCTTCACTGTCGCAGTATATCTTCTAGCAAGTGTTGTGTTTGGAGCTTGAAAGCAATGCCCTGGGAAACAGTGTGCTGTTACCATGGTCTTGGAATGTCATAATCCTGAATTCTGCAACCATCCTGCAGCCAAATGCCCAAGCACTTTTGGACAAGCAACCTAATGCTTCAGATCCTCTGGTTTCTAATCCCATCATAAAAACAAATATAATAATAACCCTGCTCAGCTTCTTAATACTCTTGCCACCCTTGGCTTCAAGGCTGTTCTTCATAATCTTTCTAATATTTCCTTTTACTTTGCCTTCTCTCAATGGCATAGCTAATATATTTGATACCTGGAGCAGATAATTTAAAAAAAAAATTCTCATTCTTTCCATGCCAAAAAATATTTTTAGTGTCAACCATATAATAATCATAATAATACTTTTATTGAATCATTCCTGGGTTTTAATACAAGCAACTAACAATTAAAATGAAGTTTTGGCCTGGACACGATGGCTTAGACCTTTAACTCTCTGCTTCTCTCTGATAAGTACAAACTATAAAACCTGGGAAAAACTCAAGAGACGATCAAAACAGTACTTTGAAAGGTAATAGAGGAAGGTGAGCTGATTTGGATTCCAGGACTGGAGGATCAACCAGTGGCATGGTGTTTAAATCTCCCCCACCCAACTGAAGAAGGCAGCAAAGACCTGGCATTTCCAGACCCCAACCTAGCAACACAAGGCAGCTCGGGTAGGCTCATTTCTCTCCCAGATCAAGTGGTAGTCAGTCTGACAATGCCAGGTAAAGCTACAACATTGGCAGGGGAGAAGAATCAGGAGTCCCATTAAAAACAAGCAACTAGGGAAGTTTTTTCCTCCGTCTCCAGACCCAAGACACCCATCTCCTGCCAAGACACCCTGAATGGCAGGTTGGTAGTAGCAAGAGGGAGTCTCCACACGCAAGCTGCCTAGCCCAGAAAGCATTCTTCATCCCTCTTTCCAAGAGATTCTCTTCCTCTACCTTGGAATACCAGGTGGCCCTGCCTGGAAAAATCCCCTTGATCCCCTCATGCAGCACCACCAGGGACCAGTGGGAGCCCCAACATCTCCAGATAA
The DNA here is from genome assembly GCA_949820135.1 of Sylvilagus floridanus. Lineage (NCBI taxonomy): Eukaryota > Metazoa > Chordata > Mammalia > Lagomorpha > Leporidae > Sylvilagus > Sylvilagus floridanus. The sequence goes on from OX463223.1 coordinate 126,644,842, forward strand.
ACCAAGCATACCAAGAAACACTGCAAAGGCCTTTTGAAAAGTCAAACTGTTATTGAAACCAGAGTCCACAAAAGTAGATTAGGACCTGCATGCTAAACCTAAACAAAATGATTGCCTGCTAGAATAAAATATTTAAATGGGACCTGGAGTCTCCTAATAGCAACAGTGTACAGAATATAATGCGGAATAACCCATTCTATCAAGAGCCAAGGAAAACATAATCGGAATGAAAGAAGACAATCAACAGATGCGAATAAAGAAATGAGTCAGGTGCTGCAATATCATATAAGGGGGTGAAAGCAACTAAGTTCAAAAGAGCTGAAATTGCACACTGCATGTTCTCTGACCATAACGGAATCAAACTAGACACCAATAACAGAAAAAATAGGAAAATTCCCGAATACTTGGAAAATAAGCAACATAATTCAACAACAATGCTTCGACAAGCCATGCAAATTCTTCTGAAATAAATGGGAAAAAAAAAAACAGAAAATCTCAGAAAATAAATACAAGTATAATGAAGAACGGAAATTTTAACACTGAAAAATACAATCCTCAAAAGTTAAAAATTTATTGGAGGGGCCGGAACTGTGACACAGTGGGTTAAAGCCCCAGCCCGCAGCACCCATATCCCATATAGGCACCAGTTCAAGTCCTGGCTACCCCACTTCTGGTCCAGCTCTCTGCTGTGGTCTGGGAAAGCAGTAGGAGATGGCCAAAATCCTCGGACCCCTGAACCCACGTGGGAGACCCAGAAGAAGCTCCTGGCTCTTTGGATCAGCTCAGCTCTGCCCATCATGGCCATTTGGAGAGTGAACCAGCGGATGGAAGACCTCTCTTTCTCTCTGGCTCTTCCTCTCTCTGTAACTCTGTCTTTCAAATAAATAAAATAAATCTTTAGGGGCCGGCGCTGTGGCACAGTGGGTTAACGCTCTGACCTGAAGTGCCAGCATCCCACAAGGGCGCCGGTTCGAGACCCGGCTGCTCCACTTCTGTCCAGCTCTCTGCTGTGGCCCAGGAAGGCAGTAGAAGATGGCCCAAGTCCTTGGGCCCTTGCACCCACGTGGGAGACCGGGAAGAGGCTCCTGGCTCCTGCTTCGGATAGGCGCAGCTCCAGCCGTTGAGGCCATCTGGGAAGTGAACCATCAGATGGAAGACCTCCCTCTCTCTGCCTCTCCTCTCTCTGTGTAACTCTGACTTTCAAATAAATAAATAAATCTTTAAAAAACTTTATTGGAAAGACTTGATAGTAGAATAAATACACAAGCAGATAGAATCAGTAAACTTAAAAGAAAAGATAGTAAAATTTACTCAATCTGGAAAATGAGAGAAAAAAATTAAAAAAAAAAACCAGTCTCTTAAGGACCTGTGGACTCATTTTAAAAGATCCAACATTCTTTATCATAAGAGTTTTAGAAAAACAGAAGAAAGACAATGGGACTAGAAGAATATTATAACTAAAAATACCCCAATTGTGGAAAAAGAAAACATACAGATGCAAGAAACTGGGAAAACTGCAAACAGGATAATTCCAAAGAAACCCTTTTCAAGATACATCATAGTTAAACTTCTGAAGACTGAAGGTAAATATAACATCGTGAGAGCAGCCATACAGAAATGATGTATTATCTATCATGGAGTACCAGTTCAAATCAAAGTGGTTTTTTTCACCTGAAACCATGAAGGCCAGAAGGATATAGTACAATGCATTTCCAGTTCTGAAAGAAAAAAATTGCCAATCCAGAATATCTTTCAGGAATGAAAAGAGAAGTTAAGAATCTGCTGTCAGATTTACCCTTAAATACTGGCTACAGGAAATTCTTCAAACTAAAGAAATAATAAAAGAAGGGATCTTGGAGCATCAAGAAAGAGGAAAGAACAACAGGAAGAGTAAAAATATGAAAACAGACTACCTTTCACCTCACAAGTTTTCTAAATTGTATTTCATAATGAAAACAAAAGTTGTAATACCATCTGATACTCCAGACAATGATATTTAATCCGTGAGATTAAATGAGGTAAATGCGAGTAAGATTTCTACACTTTTCTTGAAGTGGCAAAATGTTGACACCAATACACTATAATATATACATATCTATATTATAATACCCTGAGAAACCATCAAGGAAGCTATGCTAAGAGATACACTCAAAAACACTGTGGAGATTCAAGATGGAATCCTAAAAAAATAAAGTAACCTACAGGAAGGCAAGAAGAGAGAAACAGAATAATCAGAAACTGAGGAAGCAACTATAAAACAAATAAAAAGAGTAGGCTTAGACTCTAACATATTAATAATTATCTTACATGTAAATTATTTGAATATACCAATAAAAAGGCACATACTAGCAGAGTGGATTTTTTTAAATGACTCAACTATATGTGGTTTACAAAAAAAAAAAAAAAAAAACCTCCGCACACATTCAATTAAATAGGTAGGTTATAAGTAAAAGGATGGAATCTGTTAATACAACATAAACATTAATAAAAAACAATTAGGAGAAGCTACATTAACATAAGATAAAGTAGACTTCAGACCAAAGAAAATTGCTAGAGACAGAGAGAGACATTATCATTAGAATTGATGTAAATATGCATGTTCTCAACAACATAGCCACAAAATGAATGAAACATAAACTAAATTTATAGTTAGGGACTTTAAACCTCGCTCTCAGCACCTAGTAGAATTGGGAGACAGAAAATCAAAGAGGATAGAGAAAATCTGAACAAGGCAACCAACCAGAAGGATCCTAATTACATAAATAGCCCACACCACAATGGCAGAATCACATTTTTTTTTCAACCATCCATGTAACAATCATAAGATAGACAATATTGGTTTGTGTCCTGGCTGTTCCACTTCCGATCCAGCTCCCTGCTAATAGCCTGTGAAAGGTGGCAGAAGATGGTCCAGGTGGTTAGGCCCTGTACCCATGTGAGAGATCTGGATGAAACTCCTGGCTCCTGGTTTCAGCCTGGCCCAGCCCTGGCCATGGTGGCCATCTAGGGAGTGAACCAGAACATAGAAGATCTCTCTTTCTTTCTGTAAAAATAATTTTGATCAAACCTCATTAAATTAAAAAGAGCTGAAATTGCACACTGTATATTCTCCGACCATAATGAAATAAAACTAGACATCAATTACAGAAAAAAGGAATAGGAAAATTCCTAAATACTTGGAAAATAAGCAACATACTTCTAAATAATCCATATGTCAAGGAGGACACATATAAGGACATTTTTAAAATATATGAAAATCAGTGAAAAGAAAAATACAACATTCCAAAATATATGGAATGCAGGTAAATCAGTGCTAAGAGGGAAATTTATAGCACCAAAAACTTAACATTAGAAAAGAGGAAGGGTCTCAAATCAGTAACTTAACTTGCTGCCTTAAGAAACTGGGAAACCAAGAGTATAATAAACCCAAAGCAAACAAAAGGAGGGAAATCATAGCAGAAATCAATAAAACTGAAAATCAGAAAATAATAGTAAAACAATGAAAAAAAGCTGGCATGTCAAAAATAAAATTGGTAAAGATTTAGTACAAATTATAAAAATAAAAACAGAGAAATAAAACACCAGTATCAGCAATGAAACATGATTTCACTGCAGATTCCATAGCCATTAAAAGGATAATAAGGGAATACTACAAACAGTTTACACTGAAAGATTGAACAACTTAACAGAAATGGACCAATTCTTCCAAAGCCACAAGCTACCAATACTGAATTCAGATGAAACAGATAATCTGAATTAGTGCAGTAACCACTAAATAAATTGAATTTGCAATTTAAAAATCCTTCATAAAGAACTCTCCAGGCCCAGACAATTTTATTGGATAATTCTATGAAACATTTAAAGAAGAATTAATATAAATTTTAGCACATCTTTTGCAGAAAATAGAAGAGGAGAGAAAATTTCCAATTTGCGTTATGAAGAAAATACCATCTCAATACCCAAACAAAACAAAATAGTACAAAAAACTACTAGTGCATACATACCTCATGAACATAGGCACAAGACCCCACAACAAAATAGGAATACACCATGATCACATAGAATGTATCCCAGATATGAAAGGTTGAGCCAGCATTCAAAACTAAATCAATGTAATTCATCATAACAGGCTAAAGAAGAAAATGAGATAATCAATATTAATTTATTCAGAAAACACATTTGACAAAATTCAACATTCATTCATGACAAGAACTCTCAAAAACTTGTAACAGAGGGGAATTATCTCCATTTGGCAGAGTGTCTGCAGTAAACCTATAGATAAAATCATGCTTAATAAGGAAAGATTGATTTCTCCCCCATATTAGGAACAAGGTAAGGCTTTCATCGCTTATTCTCAACATTGTACTGGAAATTCTAGCCACTGAAATAAAGCAAGAAAAAGCAATAAAAGTTATACATGTTGGAAAGAAAAAAAATGAAAGTGTTCCTATTTGCTTATGACGTGATTGCCTATGTAGAAAATCCCAAGAAATCTCTAAAATTGAGTTCAGGAAGGTCACAGAATACATGATGAGCACAAAAAATTTTTATTTTTGTATACTAACAATGAACCTATGAAAACCTAAATTTACAATTATTCCAAAGAAAATGAAACATTGCCAAACATAACAAAATTTATACAAGATTTGAGGACTGCAAATCACAAAATGCTGATGAAATAAATCAAAGATCTTAATAAATAGTAATACATTTCCAGGATCATGAATTGGAAGACTCAACATTACTAAAAATACCTCTTCTCCCAAATTGGTATGTAGTAATTGATTTAAAGCAATTCCTCTCAAAGTTCTAGCAAAAATTTTTGTAGACAAAGACAAGTGTAATCTAAAATTTACATGGAAAGACAAAGGAACTAGAGGAGCTAAAACTAACTCGAAACAGAGAAGGAAATAGGCAGACTCACTCTACTTGATATTTTTTAAAGATTTATTTATTTGGAAGTCAGAGTTAATAGAGAGAGAAGGAGAGGCAGAGAGGTCTTCCATCTGCTGGTTTACTCCTCAGATGGCTGCAATGGCCAGAGCTGCGCTGATCCAAAGCCAGGAGCCAGGAGATTCTTCCAGGTCTCCCACACAGGTGCAGGAGCCCAAGGACTTGGGCCATCTTCTATTGCTTTTCTGGGCCACAGCAGAGAGCTAGATTGGAAGTGGATCAGCTGGGACTCGAAGCAGTGCCCATAGGGGATGCCGGCACTGCAGGTGGCGGTTTTACCTGCTATGCCACAGCGTTGGCCCCTCTACTTGATATTGATGCTTACTGTATAGCTAGAGTCATCAAGGCATTAAGTGAACAAAAGGATAGACAAATAGTGCACTAGAATAGAATAAACAATCCAGAGATAGACCCACAAAACTTACTTTGGATAAAAGTGCAAAAGCATCTCAAAGAGGAAGGATAACCTTTTCTTTTCTTTTTTTAAAATTTATTTTATTTATTTGAAAGAGTTCACAGAGAGAGGTAGAGATAGAGAGAGAGGTCTTCCATTCGATGATCTAATCTCCAGAAGGCCACAAAGGCCAGAGCTGCACCAATCCGAAGCCAGGAGCCTGGAGCTTCTTGGTCTCCCACATGGGAGCAGGGGCCCAAGGACTTGGGCCATTTTCCACTGCTCTCCCAGGCCACAGCAGAGAGCTGGATTGGAAGAGGAGCAGCCAGAATCGGTGCCCACATGGGATGCCAGCGCTTCAGGCTAGGACATTAACTCACTGTACCACAGTGCTGTCCCCGAGGAAGGATAACCTTTTCAATAATAGTACTACAGCAATTTGGCAACCACAGGCAAAAATAAATAAAACAAAATATTTTGCTCTGTGAAAGACCATCCTTTTCAAAAGAGGATGAAAAGATACAGAGAAAAATATTTGCAAATTACATATCTGACAAATGATTAATGTCTAGAGTATATAAATAACCCTCAAAATTGAACAGTCACAAAGCGAACAATCCTGGGCTGGGCATGTGGCATGGTGGTAAAGACCCCAAATGGGATGCCCACATTCCATATCAGAATGCCTGGGTTTGAGTCCTAGCTCTGCCTCTAATTGCAGCTTCCTGCTAATGTGTACCCTGGGAGGCAGCAGGTGATAGTTCAAATAGTTGGGTCCCTGCCACCAACACGGTAGAGACCCAGATTGTATTCCAGACTCTTGGCTTTGGCCTGGCCCAGCCCTGACTATTGTTCGCATTTGAGAAGTGAACCAGCAGGTAGAAGATTTCTAAAAATGGAGCACACAAACAATCCAGTTATAAAAGGAGCAGAATATATGAATAGCCATTTCTCCAAAGAGGACATATAGAAGGCAAATAATTATCTCCAAATTAAACACTTTATCAAAAAATAGAGACAGAGCCACAAAACAGAACTGACAGCCCAGAAATAGAATCTATTAATTATCAGCGTATTGTTTACTAAAATAGAAAGCACAAATCAATAAAGAAGTGATTTTTATATAAAATAAATAGTGTTAGACAACTACTTGAGGGAAAAAGATACAATCAGAGTTCTACTTTACAACAGATACTCTAAGATTCTAAATGAAAAAAATGGAATAATTTAGGGTATATTAGGTTTTATCCAAGTAATTGACAACATCACAACAGAGAAGATGGCTAGATTTAACTTTACAAACTTTAAAATTTATCTATAAAAAATAATGGTCAAAACTTGGAATGAAAGGAAATGGAGTTATATTTATTGCCATTATGACATACATTTATTTTCCATCATATAAAGGACATGCACACACACACACACACACACACACAGTAATATGCAAACACTGTTACTTGACCAGAAAGTGGATGAAGGCATTAAACTAACACTTCCCTTAGATATACAGGTAGAGAGATAGGCACAAATAAAAATATCCAGCCTCTCTAGTAATGAGAGAAACACGTTTAAAAAAAAATGAAACAAATTTGTTGAGATTGATGAGTACTCACGAGGCAGGTATTCTCTTACATGTGAAGTGGTAAATGGAGTATCTTTTTTTAACATCAGTTTGGCAACATGTAAATTTTTTTTTGGCAGGCAGAGTGGACAGTGAGAGAGAGACAGAGAGAAAGGTCTTACTTTTTGCCGTTGATTCACCCTCCAATGGACGCTGCGCCGGCGCACCGCGCTGATCCGAAGGCAGGAGCCAGGTGCTTCTCCTGGTCTCCCATGGGGTGCAGGGCCAAGCACTTGGGCCATCCTCCACTGCACTCTCTGGCCACAGCAGAGAGCTGGCCTGGAAGAGGGGCAACCAGGACAGAATCCAGTGCCCCGACCGGGACTAGAACCCAGTGTGCTGGCGCCGCAAGGCGGAGGATTAGCCTAGTGAGCCGTGGCGCTGGCCTAACATGTAAATGTTTATGTGTCTGCCCTCAGGAATAGTATAGCTTTATATTTATTGTGAGAATTCTTTATGAGGAACCTTGATATTACAAAGATAGTAATTGTTGTGTTCTTTGTAACAGCAAAATTTGGAAATAGCCTATATTCCCAATAGTAGGGAAAGAAACAAAGTATGAGCATGTGGTGATGAAACCACTTAACAAAATTGCATACAAGCTCTGAAAATTTCTATTATGATTATGTATTATTATTAGAATACTGTGTGGAAACGCCTGTTTGAAGATACTGACAGATAAAAGCAGGACTAAATTTATATGATATTATTTCTGTTGAGTAAATACTATAAAGACAAACACTTGAATGAAACATACGGCTTGTTGAAGTAGCTATGATTGAATGTTTATACTAATGCTAGATCAGCTTCCATTTGATTTTAAATGAATATTATAATGAATAACTCATTTTAAAAAGAATCAGTGACATGTATTCTCCAGTATTTCTACATAATTGTGAACCTTTTCTAAAACAATAACATCGCATTTTTCAAAAGGTCACCTCTATTACATTGAAAATGTTTCTTCTTCAAAAAATAAGAACTCATCTAATAGAAGAATTGAGAGATAATCCAAGATGGTGGTGATCTGCAATTTATGCAACATTCCTGTTAAGTTTTGGGACAGTTCCTTTAAGGCAGGATGCCATTGAATGAGGAACCAACTTGATCTCGTGTGCATAGAAGTGTGCATAGAGATGGATGGGGACACTTCCGTGAGTTGGGTGGGGAGTAGTGGAGATAGGTTTCCAATGGAAGGGTTAAAAGTTCTGCAGAGAATCAGCCTCATAAGCCCAGTTCCTTGGTGAGGCCAATGAGAGAAGGGATCATGGAGCTGTGGACTGGGAGTGTGTGGTTCCCTGACTGAGCCAGGGAACCAGTACATTCTCAGGAACATGAGGAGTTTACATGAGAGAAGCTGGCCTCATATCAGACCCCAAAACATTGGTGGGCTGGCTCATAAATTGAGTGAGGATAATCCTAGAAGTGTAGAGCTTCAGAGAATTCAAGGGAGAGGGATGGAGTAAGCAGGGGCTGGCAGGGAGCAATCTTGTGAGAGCACTTAAACATGTTGACCTGGCACCAAGAGGCCACAAACACAAAGCAAGGCAATTAAAACTGCTAAGCTGCCCAGACAAGAAGTTTTACACCTGCTCTCTTCTTCCTCTATAAAATTCCATAATTTGAGAAATTCTCCCAGGTAAAGAAAAATGAAATTATTCAAGTCCCTTTTGTACACATTGATGACCTGTACCAAAATGAACGACCTTGGAACTTCTCTCATGCCTTGCAGTTATAGCAATAGACACCTTGTCAGTTACATTGGGGGGACCTGCACTACATGAATTGGGACAAGCCTGACATGTCATGGACACACCTCAGTGTGCTAGGAGCATGCAATGCATGTTGTGGCATAGGCCACACTCTCATCTGCTTATGAAATATATTCTTGCAAGGTCAGACAGGCTGCGTGTATGGGGAACTGATCACTTCTAATAGCTGAGCGGTTTGATGGGTGAGAAAGGCCTCCACAGTTCTTCTCCCAATAGGCCATTGCAGAGATAGATTCTGACACTCATCACAGTGCCTGGCGCCAGGGGATTGTGGTTTTGGGCGATTGAGGATATTTGTGGATCACTGCTTGTTGTCCTCTTTAACAATAAACACCCTTAGCTTGAAGTGTCTCGGCAGTTATGTTTTACTATCTGCTTTGGATAATACTCTAATTCTTAGTGGTGGCTACTCTGGGGCAATTTTTACTAAGTTTTCTCTTCTCGGAAATAAACCTGTCTCATTTGTGAAAGGTTTTTTTTAAGTGAGGAAAAGGTAAGTCTGACAGGGAACAGGCCTTACCATGTGTAAAGGGATGTGTGAGTGTGTGTGTGTGTCTGGTTCTTCTGCGTGTAACTTTCTGAGCCTCAGTTTCCTCATAGGATGGCTGGGTTCTGCAGGACCATCTCTGAGCAACCCCATTCCTGTTCGTTTATGTATTTCAACAGTATTTCAACCACACTCATGTCACAGTTGGCAGATAGTCTGTTCTGCAAGACTTCACTTTCCCCCAATGAATCTGGATCTATTCTTCCCTTATCTAAAACCCACTGCCTTGTTATTTCATGCTCCTGACTCCAGCTCTCTATCTTAGCAGTTGTTTTTCTGATCCTTCCCTGGTGACTTATATGGACTCTGCCTTGTGCAGCCTGTGTCTCACTTGACTTGTGCAGGACTCTGTGGTGATTTGGACAAACTCTGTAGCCTCAGGTAGCAGTCACATGAATCCAATCCAATCTGTCCACATCCCCCTTCTACATGGAAAAGGAAGTTGCACTTGCTGGTTATAATACTTGCAGTAGACAATCCATCCCAAAGCTCCTTAGGAATAGGAGACCAGGCACAAACGTAGAGATAGTAATGACTTTAACAATTACTTATCGAAGGCCTCCTACTTGAAGAGAACTAAAGCAGATGCTGTGCATCCTCCCTTCATGTTTACAATCAACTCAGGAGGCCAGGACCTAAGGGGAAAGGTGACTACTGCTGTTGCAAGGAATCTAAGCCTCAGAGAGAGAAGGCATCTTGTTCAAAGCCACTCAGAGCAGTGACAGAGCAGGAGACTAACTCTCCTGACTCCTGATAAAGCAGTCTTTTCTCTTTTGTCAGACTCAGGAGCTGCCTTTAATATGTTGCTAGAACACAAATGACCCCGCACACAGCTGGCCTTCCAAATTCAGCAGGTTCTAGCTTACGTCATTTCCCTCACTTGTCTTCAGAGTCAGAATTTGATACCAATTTCTGAGCTACTTCTTCCCTACCCTTGTTTCTCTTCTAGCTCTTGACTCCAGAATGGTCTTTACCTCTGGCACTGAACTCAAATGAAACAAAGCCAACCCTGTTACTGCATGTGTGGCTTAGGATGGCTTCAACTGTAAGTAACAGAGACCAGAGACTCAAAGGAGCTTAACCTAGAAAGCAATGCGCTAATTTACATAACAGGCAGTGCAAGATCAGATCGGATGGTTCCAGTGTCAGTTGTGCTAGCAGTTTAGTAACATAGTTATGGTCTCAATCCATTCTCTGTTCTTGTTTTACTGCCTTGAACATCCAGCTCCCTCCCAGATCTGGTTCCTAGCATCATAGCACCTGCTATCCTGGTTTGCTGGGAAGACCCACTTTATGCCTTTTCCTGACTTATTACCTAGAGAGCAAGGACTTAGGCATGAGCCTCCAGCAAATCTCCCCTCTCATCTATTTGGTACAAATTATAGCAGGAGGGATGCAATTTTTCTCAGATCAAACAGACCCACCCTAAAGCTAGGATAAAATTTTAAGGTATGGAGATTTTTGCAAGCAAGGGATGGATATCTGAATATTAGTGTTCTGTTAGCAATGAAAACTGTGGCATACAGAATGGAGCAGTCACTAGCGAAGCCTTTTATAATAAGCCTCCTTCTTGCTCATGACAATTTCTCAAAAAATCACTGTAAAATGAAGTGCTCACTGATTGTGAGACTAGACAGAGCTACAGCTGGACCACGAGACACTTCAGGGCAGGGCTGGTACTTTATTCTTCTTTGTGTTTTAGCATGGAGCTCAGCACTGTAAAGTAACAGCTCTTCGGTATATGCTTCTTCATTGCTTAGCTGAAGGACTAACCCACATATCCTTTGATTCGGTCTTAACTCACTTTATCCAGTGCAGCTAATACAGTTCATGTGAAGTCCTCAAATGAATACTATAGAGGCCCTTCCATGTGCAGACCTCACGAGCCAGCTCTGATCTGCCAAAATAGCAAAAAGAACAATCCCTTTCCCTTACATTCTACAGGCAAAAATGTCCTTTTCATGGGGCGATTTCTCTGACTGCTTTCAGTGGAAAGTCTTTTCCTAAGTCTGGGGTAGACTTCAATCCTCTGTGCTTGACTTATGCATTCTCTTTAGCATTTACCTCTATGCATTGCTTTTTCAGCATTTATCTTTGTTGCATTGTGATTATGTTTCCAACGCCTAGCTCATTCAGTCACTCAATTCCTCAGTAAATATCATTACGAAAATATTTGAAAAACAAAGTTTCAACTTTAAATGCATTATTCAACTTCAGTAAAATATACCTCCCCCCTCCCCAACCCCCCAACTACCACTACCACCTCTAAGAACCTCTTGAAAGCGACAGGCCGTTTTGCCCAGACACATTCATACCCACAAGAACAAAACTGACATCTGTCACTTCAGGGCTTTCAGAGACCCCTCTAGAAACCCATGTCTGATCACGTGGGTCAAGATGAATCACGTTGGTGCACTCCAGGGTAACACACTCAGCTACCAGCTCAATTCGCATGTCAACTGCAGAGCTCAATCCCCAGGGGTTCAACCAACACTCAGGGCCTAACAACTCCAGTATCTAGCTCTGTAGCCTAGATTCTGAACTCCAGACCTACTCTTCCAAATCCCTACTTCACATCTCTGTGAGCATACCCAACAAGCACCTCCAGAGCTTCTGCAGCAGACAGCCACAGTGCTCTAGCCATCCCCCTTGATAGCTAGTATTTTCTTTCTTTTTTTTTTCTGTTTTCTATTTTTATTTTTTTTAAGATTTCTTTTTTTTAGGAATACAAATTTCATAAGTACAACTTTAGGAATATAGTTATTCTTCCCACCATATTTGATAGCTAATATTTCCAATGTGTTCTGTAGACATTCAGCTGCCAGGATCTCTTACTGGAGAAAGACCCTCCACCTGTGCTGGGTGTCATGTGGGAATTGTCAGAAAATCAGTTCCTCCTGGAGAGCCCTCAACTAGCTTCCTCATCTCTTGAAAAGGTGTTTTGTATCATGGCCCAGAGTTTGTCTATTGAATGAAACTCCAGTAGCCCATGGTGGTAACTGGCTCTGGTAATACGCCCCCATTGGTTACCATTCCTCCACCTCCCTTCCCCCATTCTCCTACCATTGCTTCCTTCACCTTCAAAATCAACTTTTCTGCACTCAAATTCTTGTCTCAGGATCTACTTCTGTGGTAATGTAATGACGTTCATAACCTCCAGCCCCAAATCTGTTCCTCTCCTTAGGGATCTTCATCTCAGTGGCCATAACCCCAACCACCCTGAGCCAGAAAACCAGGCACCAGTCACCCTAATTCCTCTTTTAAAAAAAGGTTTGCTTTTTATTTATTGAAAAAGCAGAGTTATAGAGAGAAGGAGAGACAGAGAAGGAGAGCTTCCATCTGGTGGTTCACTCCCCAGATGGCCGCAATGACCAGGGCTTGGCCAGGCCAAAGCCAGGAGCCAGGAGCTTCATCCGGGTCTCCCACATGGGTGGCAGGGGCCCAAGGACTTGGGCCATCCTCTGCTGCTTTCCCAGGCACGTTAGCTGGAAAGTAGATCAAAGTGCAGCAGCCAGGACACCAACCGGTGCCCACATGGGATGCCGGTGTTGCGGACGGCATAACACACTGCCACAGCACCGACCCCCACCATCCTAACTCCTCTTGACTCCTCCATCATGACTCCCTACTCTGTCTCCTGAGGACCAGTTGACTCAAATTCCACCTATTCAACTCTGCTGGCACAACCTTGATCCAAACCCTGATCACTGCAGCGGCCTCTCTCGCCTGCTCTCCTTGCCCCAGTCTCGTCTCACTCCATACTGATCAACAGTGACCATTCCTCAGTCCGGATCTGTCCTTGCCACTCCCTTGCTTAGAGTCCTTCAGTGGTTCCCACTGATGACAAAAGTTCCTTTCCAGGACAGTCTTAGGCACTATTCCTCACAGCCTCTACTCCAGACTCTCAAAGTATCTGCCTGTGGTTCCCTTCGCTTATAATGCCTTTCCCTTACTTCGAAAAGTTCCCATTTGTCTCCAGCACTCACCAACTGCCATCATCTCTCGGCAACCTCTTCTGACTTCCCTGCCTCGTGCTATTCCCCACTCCTTTCCAGGACCGTGATAGGCCCATTCCTTAGGTATTCATACAGCCCATTCTGCAACCCAGCCAGTACCTCACAGCATCACATTGCATTATTATGGATTTAGTCATCTGTGAACAAGTTGGGGTTAGTAACCACATGCACCATCTCTCTAACCAAAGTCCTCAGCTCAGTGACTGGCCATGCAGTAGGTGCTTAATAGAAGTTTATTGGATAAATGTACTCATTACCCATTCGGCAAGCATGTGGAAACTAGGTTATAAGGAGATGCTGTATTTGAGAAACAGGATATAGATCAAAGAATCAGATTTCTTGGGTCCTTGTTTAAAATTACCAAATACTAGAATTGCAGGTCTCAGAAATCACCCTGCCCCACCCTGGAAGATGTTTTGTTGTTTTTTCATGTGGTTTGGTTGTGCCCTTTGTCCCTTCCATTTTCTCAGGTACCCCTTTAACTGTAGGAGCGTACTTCACACACTCGGTCCATTTCTGTCCCTGCCCCCTCCCACGCCCACATCCAGCCCTGCCCTTTGTGGACTCCTCCGGTTCCCTCCCTTCTCCAAGGGCAGCCACAGTGAAAATGAAGAAGGGTGTCACTGTACGTTTCTTTGGAAATGGGGGCCATCATGCCTGATTATTATGCATTAATCTGAGGCAATATAATCTTTTCTGAAAACAGAAGCATCTCCAAGGGCAGCAAATATGAATCACAACTGCCAGTGAGAATCAAACATTAACCCAGGGTTGTGAGGAGGCCAACAGAAGTAGCAGGCTAGTAATTGCCTTCCAGGATATCAATCCCTACCTTAGACACACACAAAACCTTGATGGATCTTTCATCCATGAACTTGCCCAATTATAATTGCGCAGCTGTGTCTTTAGTTGCATTCATGCTAGATGCTGGCAAGCCAAGGCTCCCATACCTGATTGAAGGACTCTGAACACTTTGGAGCTCTATAGAGGAAGTCTTTGGTTACTGAACTGGTTGAAACCACATCCACGGACAGATATTTCCACGGGTCTCGTTAAGGGCTCGGGGCTAATTTCAAACCCCTCACAGTGTAAGTAAAACAAGCAGGGATTGCTCCTTGCTGTTGGTATTTGTTATTATCAATTCCTAAACTTGCGGTGTGTGTCGTTCTGCCTCTGTGTCGATTGAGTACTTCTTAATTTACCTCTTCTTTTTCGGAAGAGGGAACTCAGCACTAAGGCATGGTACCATCACCCATGGGAGACATGGTGCCTGGGGCCCACAGCACATTTTAGAACTGACAGAAAGCTTTTCATTTCATTTACGATCAGAAGAAAAATGATCTCTCAGGTTGAAGAAAATGTTTTAATAGATAGCACTAATATAGTCATCTTTGCACCCATGCAATGGCAAAATATAACTTTTGCTATCTTTTTAGGGAGAAAGGAGTCCACAGAGGCAAAAGTGCCCTTGCAGCACATGGCGAGAACAGAACCTTTCAAACACACGTTTGGGTTCCTGTGCTAGTGCTAAACTGGCCAGGCTGCTCTCCGTGTGATCATCCCAGATCCTGCAAGGGGACACCCACGGTGGAGACTTGAGGGGCTATGAGCATGCAAAGAATGGCTAGATTCACGCTTTGCTCTGCTCTGATTAACCTCTGCTCTGCCATGCTCATAAATACCTCCATTCCGCTTGGATTAAGAGAATTTTTTTTTTACATTTTTAGAGATGAAACCAATATAGCTGCTTCCTTCGCTCTCTTAGAGCATTTTAAGGATTTAGGTTGTGTGTGTGTGTGTGTGTGTGTGTGTGTGTGTGTATTAAGAGAACTGAAATGGATCCATGGTACCACTGACACCTACTATTGATTTACTGGTCGGCAACCACATATTCATCATCTCTGTAACCCCAGTTTTGAGCTCAATGTCTGGCAAACACTGGTGCTTAATAAATAAATGTTAGATTAATATGCGAATCGCCCCTTGAATGGAAATGAGATTATGTCGGTGGACTAACTTTGTCCTTACTAATCTCCCACCTTGTGAGAAGGATCTTTGACCTGTATCACAATTGGCATTTTAGGGCCATCACTGGACCCTTCTCTTGTCCCCTGCCTCCAACCGTCAGCCGCATCCACCCTCTATTCCTCTCTACGCTACATCCTGGGGTCTGGAATGGTCCCCAGCCCGCCGGGAAGCAGCAGGGTTCCCGCTCCTCGGGCCCTCCCAGGCGCGCCCCCCTCCTTTCCCCGGGTGCCCCTTCCTCCTGCCACCCTGCACCGCCCACAGCCACGCCCTCCCCGTGGGCGAGATCACCTGTCCCTCCTCTGCCGCCTCCTCCTCGGGTACCCTTTCGCCCCCCTCGCGCTCCCCCTCCTCCGCCGCCTCCCCCAAGCCCTCCCCTTCCCCGCCTCCTCCCACCCCTTGGTGTATATAGTAAAGGCCGGGCGCCGCACGCAGACACACACTCACCCGGACACAGGCGCACACACGCTCACGCACAACCGGCAGCGGCGGCGGCGACAGCGGCTCGGTGACAGCGGCGACGGCGGCTCCCACCGCTGCGCACCCCCTTCAGGCGGCCAGCGGCGAGGCCAGACCGGAGAGTTCCCACACCCGCGACCACCCCGCGGCTTCCTGGAGGCGGCGGCCGCGATTGCGAGGTAGCGGCCGCGGCGTCCCAGTGCGGGCCGGGGTCACCCCCGCCCTCTCCAAGCGGACCTGCCACCGGGACGCAGGGGGCGCGCCGGGCTGGGCGCGCCTGGCGGGGCCCGGCGCCCGGGGAGGGGCCTGCTCCCGGGGGCAGGACGGCGCCCGGAGGCCGGGGCCAGCGGGGAGGGCCGGGCGGGGGCGGGGACGCGGGCCGAGGCCGCCACCCGTGCGGCGCGCCCGGGCCCCGCTCCTGCTCCCGGCGCCGCGCACTGGCCGGCGGGGCTGGGGACAGCCAGGGAGGCGGCGCCGGCCGGCGGGGCGGGGGCCCCGAAGTGGGTTTCGGGCCGCCACCCGCGCTGGCACCAAGCGCAGAGGGCGGCGCGCGGCGGACTCCGCGCCGGGGCACCACACCGGGCCGCCTCCGGATCTGCCATTCTGCCCCGGCCCGGAAAACCCGGCGCCTTCCAGGCCCTTCGAAAGATGGATTCTGTTGACGTATCTGGCGGCCCTGGCGAGCCGGGTGGAAAGTTGGGTTTTGCCAGATCGCGCTGGGCTCCTCTTTGTGACGCTCGGCCAGCCCTGCATCCTCCTGGAGCCGGGTGAGTGTGCGTCGGCGCCCGGGGAGCCCTGGTGCCCCCGAATGCCCAGACCCGGGGTGGCCGCACCAGCTCGGGCTTTCTGCCATGTTAGGCACGGAACAGCGTCCTCGCTGCATTTTTGCGTGCGTTTCGGTGGCGCCTTTCGCTGCGGAGGGAGTTAAGGCTCTTCGCCGCTTTGCTGCTTTTCGGGGTTGGGGTTGTGCTCTGTGTGTTGGTTTGTTTGCCGTTTAAAGCCCGACTATTGTTCAGGCTAAGCTCCGCCTGGGTGGGGAAATGGCATCCCCCCCCCCCCCCCCCAGTTGCTGGCGAGGGGTAGAGATGTTGCTTTGTGTTTCCCTATCAGAAGTCCCTGGAGTAGGTTTGGGGTACGACGGATGGAGGGAGCGAGCGGCGGGGCACGAAGGAAGAAGGTGGCTCTGCAGGGGCGGATTGTCACCCACCCCGGGGCAGGCAGACAGCCTCCCTTCTGCCTGCCAAACTTTTATGAATATTCCTTTTGTCGCAAGGGAAAGCTTAATGAATCTGGCCCATTTTCTAAGGGAAAGCAGCCGGGCTTTAACAATGGTTTGGGAACTTAATCAATGAGAAAGGCAGGAGAGGAGGAGGGGGCGCTGACACCATGTCGGGGAGGTGGCTGCTGCTTGCAGAGTCAGGTAGGGGAGAGGTGGGTAGGGCAGGGCGCAGCGCCTGGGTGGCCGCTGCTCTGAACTGTTGGTAGATCTTACCTGTGCCCACGGGTGCCACCCACTGTCGTGCCCCCACCTCCTGGTCTGCCCAGAAGCTGGCAATGGGGTTTGAGGGGCGGGTTGCGGCAGTGCACGGCCGGCCCCCCTCATCTGGCCTTTTTAAGGATGTGTAAATATTTTGCTGAGGATAAGTGACATCAACAGAATGATATTCCGCAGAGCCCGGGTGTGCAGCGATGATAAATAGATACGGCCAAACAAAGTTTTGATAACCGAGTATTCTCATGGCTCGCTCTGTCTCGTTTGGGTCTTTGTTTTTGTTGGTTTAGCATTATCTCGCATCCTCTGGTGCGATCCCTTTATTTAGCTGATTCTCTCGGAAGCTTCTCTTTGGAACCGAGAGAAAAGCAGCCAGCGGGGAGAACAGCAATTCTGAGCCTTGCCTGCTCTGGGCAAGGTTTGCAGTGCTTTTCCCAGGGACTCTTTCCCACTGTTTGCCCCACATCTCTCTTCCTCCTTTTGAGTCATCAGAATTGTTTGATGGTAAACCAAGAGACTTCTGAGAACTTTGAGAATGCCGTGTGGCCATGCCTTTGTTACAGTGGAGGGGCTGCTGTGCGGGAGGGGGGCAGTAGGGAGGCTAGTGGGCGGGGAGCTGCTCACCAGCACAACACCCTGCTCCCACCCACTGGTTTCTCTTCCAGTTTTCTTCCCTAAGGGGGACGTGAGGAGCTATGTCACTTGCAAAGCTGGGGGTGCACCAACGGCACAGAATCATAAGTCTGCTGGCATCCCAGTTTCCCTGTCTATAGAAGCCCAAAGAAGCCATAAGCCCACCCCCCACCCCCAACACAGTATTCTGCCAATGGACACTGGCTTCTCATCTGATAGATGCCCACTAGGGGCGTCCCCAAGACAGCCTGGGCACAGAGAGCCAAGTCAGACTGGAACTTGGAGGTCGTGGTTGCTTTGGCACTGGCCCAGGGGACCACTCAGCCACCCATGGGGGGTTCTTGATAATGCAAAGCAGCCCAGACTCCAGAGGTGAGGTTTGGCCCAGGGAAACCTGCGCAGCTGAGGAACAAATGAGAGAATGGTTTGCCAGGTGAAGCCAGTTGCCTCTGTGAGAACTTGGGAGGAGGGCAGTTGGGCAAGAAGGGTGAAATCCATTTCAAAGTCTTCTATCTGGAAAACAAATCCACTAAGACAGGGCTTCTGAATGACAAGAAAGAAACAGAAAGGGCTGGGAGCTCTGTGGTCAGGTGTGGCAGGAGTCCTGGCTGTGATGACCCAGAAACCGAGGGTGGGACTGGCCCTCCAAATCCGCTCACCCACATGCAGATGCTCTGTATGTGCAGATAGCCACGCACAGTATGTTCTGAATCTACAATAAGAAATACCAAGTGTCTGTCCTCTGGCTCTTCCTCTGCCCTTAGATAGGGGCTCTGAGGCTCAGAGAAATTTCCAGTCATGTCTGATTCCAGACTTCGGAGATTATGATTTAAAGGAACAAATGTCTCTTCACCCTTCCTGCCAGTCTGTTATTTAGTTCTCCCAAAGACCATGGTCCTCAGCCCATCCCTCCTCTTTAAAATATGGTACCTAAGTGGTGTGTGTTTGGGTGAGTAGCCCACCAGTAAGGCAGCCTCATCATCACAGTGCAAATAGATAGATCCAAAGTAGTCCCTATTTCACATGGACAGATGGTGCCTTTCCATCTGGAACCCCCCAAACCCCACTGTTGCTTAGTTAAGGAGAGTTGAGTGACTTAACGAGATGAGCTGCGATGAGTGGTGGTGGGGAGGGAGCTGTGTATCACTGTCATGGGCGATCCAGTAGGGAGAAACCCAGGGCTTTACTTGTAGTTTGGTTGGGGAGCTGAAGTTTCTGGTGCCATGCTCTAGTTTTAGCCCTTGATTCAATCCTTCCAGTATCATGTGAGATGTCGAATATATCCCTGTCTTGCAGATGAGGAAACTGAGGCTCAGACAGGTCACATGATTAGCTCAAAGTCCTTGGTGGGCCCAAAGGGTGGCTGAAGTACTTTGGACTCGTAACCATCTGAAATAAGTAAACACGAAGTAAAAATAGGAGGGGGCTTGCTATGCAACACATCATCAAAGCAAGTTCCTTAGCTCCTTTCTAACCAGGTGGTAGCCTTCAGCCCCCTGGAAATTCTGGAGCCACTGTGAGAGCAAGGGTCCGGATCCTTATATGAGGTGCTGCTGGCTCTGCTGCTCCTCTTTCAATCAGAACATGAGGGGGACCTCAGAGAATGAGGCTTTCCAGGAGGGGAAGGAAGGCTGATTGGACTTTGCCCATGCACAAAAGCCTGTGTAGGATTCTGAATTAAGCTTGATTGAGGAAACGGGGTGACATCTTGGCTGTAGAGTTGGCAGCTCTTGTCTTTGGAGAATGTCTCTGATTACCACTTCTCCCTCCCACCTGGTTGTCTGCCAGGGTGGCCATCATGTAGTTCTTTGCAGACTCAAGGCCTGTCCTTCATGGCTCACAATTTTTGATGTGCCTCTTGAGTCTGTTACTGCCCTGTGCTCTGATAGCAGCTGGAGAGGTGAGTTTGGTGGCTATGTTAACACTTCTAGATTTCACACGTGACCCTCCTTCTCTCTCCAACCAAGAACGCATACACACAAACATGCATGTATGTGCAGACACAGGCACACATAATTTGATCAGGTTTCTGTATCTGCTTCACCAAAATAGATTCCAAACTCAGAATTGTTACGGAAAGAAGTATGTGACTTTGACGATCTTCTGTCCCAATCCCTGCCCTGAATAGCCGAGAACGGCTAAAATGGAGGCGGTTCAGCCGGCAGATGCCTTCAGCAAGAATCATGCTCTCTGGCCTTCCACTGCTGTGGAGTAGCCTCCACACAACACAAGCAGTCTGTCTTAGTCAACCAGGCTGCTGAAACAAAATACCATCAACTAGGTGGTCTGTAGATAGCAGAAAGTTATTTCTCACAGTTCTGGAGCCCAGGAAGTCCAAGATCAAGGTGCTGGTGGACTCCATGTCTACTGAGGGTCCTCACGTGCTAGGAGGCTGCAGTGAGGGCTCTGCCTTATGAACTAATGGGATTAGTGCCCTTATATAAGAGGCTCAAGATGGCTCACTGCAGCCAGTTGAGGGTATTTTGACCCCTGAGTGTTCCACCTCCCAATACTATCATCTTGGAAATCAGGATTTCAACATATCAATTGGAGAGGAGGGGAGACCCCTATTCATACCATGCATGGTCCTGCCCATTTTAGTCTCCACTTAGAGGTAGGGCTGGGCTCCTAGAATACCCCAATCCTTGTAGTTCCAATGCCTGTGGTAAGTATTAGCTCTACCAACTCACAAATTGTAGAGATTTTGGGAATAGTCCCTGCTCAGACCTGTCACTCCTCTTCCCACAGCTTTTTGGTCTTTGAGCCCAGCTCCGTGTAATAGGAACTTTCTGTGGAGATGGAAATGTTCTCTATCTGTGCTGTCCCACACAGCTGCCGCTAGCCACACGTGCCTGTGGAGCACCACTAGTCCACTTCGGGATGAGCTACAAATGGAACATGCACTGGAATTCTAAGACTTCACACAAAAAAGGGATGCAAAATAGCTCACTAATAATGTCCATATTGATTACATGGTGAAATGACAGTATTTTGAATATATTGGTTAAATAAGATAGAGTAACAAAACTAATGTCACCTGTATCTTTTTTGTAATTTTTGTCCTCATTTTTTTTATTTGAAAGGGAGAAAGGGAGGGAGGGAGGGAGAGAGAGAGAGAGAGAGAGAGAGAGAGAGAGGCAGGCTCCAAGCTGAAGCTAGGAGCCCAGAACTCTACGCAGGTCTCCCATGTGGGTGGCAGCAATCCAAGTACTTGAGCCCAGGAGTGCATCAGCAGGAAGCTGGATCAGAGGCAGAGGAGCCAGGATTTGAACCAGGTCCTCTGCTATGTGATGCTAGTGCCTCAAGCAGCAGCTTAACCCCTGTGTCAAATGTCCCCTCCCCCATTTGTAAACTCTTTTTAAATGTGCCTGCTAGCACACTGTCAGTCATGGGGTGCAAGCCTCATAGCATCTCCAGATGTGCTGGGACATACACAGCCACCATCTCCATGGCACGTGGGAGGCTTGGACTGACTCAATGATTACAGCAGCCTGGCACCAGGTGATTTTGATTTGTAATGGCTAAGGTGCCATTTGGGGGTCCCCCATCAAGCCTACCCATAAGCATGTTTGCTCAGTCATTCTGTGAGGAGCATGGGCTTCAGAAATCTAAGGGTGAGAGCAAGGCAGAGGGTGGCAAAGGCAGGCCTGGCTTAAACAAAATGGCTCCTTGTTCTGCCTTTCCTCACATGCAGTCCACCCTGGGCCTGTGTCCTCATCCATTGGAGAGCTGCCTCATGCCTGAGCCAGCAATTTCCATGACACCTGCTCCAGTGGCAACCTAGAGCCATATCCTTTCCAGGGACTTGTGCTTGGAGCGTAATGTCCCAGTAGATCCCCTCATGCTCAGGATGGACCCCGTGGTTCTGGGGCCAACCTAGAAGAAGAGAGGAGAGAAGCGGAAGCACTCATTTCCTGACAGCCTCCTGAGAACCAGAGCAAGCGCGTAGCTAAGTTTTGTGAGCGAGACCGAATACAGGAAAGGAAGCCCGCTTTCCCACATTCTAGTGTCACAGATGGGGAAACCTGACCACGGGAAGGTGCAGGGGGTGGGGGAAGGAGCTTGACTGGCACTGCGGTCTCACAGAGCCACAGTCACGCATTCCTGGGCCCTTGCTGGGCGCTGGGCATGGTACGAATAGGCAGAAAGGGATGGGCTCCCGCACTTGGGAGCACGGTAATTTATAGGTCAGGCGCCTGTGGCTCTGGCTTCTGAGGGGGCTGCCCCCACAGGGGACCCTTGGCTGACCTCCTTGGGCTCCTCGGAAGGAGCGGGTTTTGTTTCCCATGGCAGAAGCAGACTGTTTACTGGAGCACAGGAAGAATCCGACGTTCTGGCGAAAACGGCTTCATTAACAGCCAGGGTCTTAGCAGTTCCCTGGAAAAGCTCGTCCAGCTGCACTCTAGCCACTGCTCTGTTTCAACAGCATGATTGGGCCTCGCTGGCAGCCACCACTGGGTGTGTCTGAGCGTTGTTGTTGTTGTTGTTTTTGCCTTTGTACGTATGGCCACTTTTGCCTTATAATTCAGAGAAAGGAGTGGAGGCCTGGAAGGGTAGCAATGCTGCAGCTGTCAGCCATTCTTCCCTTCGTGGTTTAAGCCTGGAAGCTCTAGGCAGGCTCCAAAAACATAGTTTGTTTCTGACCAAAGCCCATCCCCAAGTTGGGGGCGCTGCAGAGCCACATAGAATGTTCCAGAACTAAAGGCATGTCAGGGAAGCACAACACCTTCTCTTAAGAGCCTCCGAAAGCAGTTGACTGAAAGATTTCTTCCGCCCCTGTTGAGACAGACAGACAGACAGACACACACACACACACACACACACACACACGGCAGAAAGTCCTATCGAGGCTATGTGGAATTCTTTTGCTTTGCTATTAGTTGGCACTGTGGGGCCCAAGTATGTGATTCATCATCCCAGTTTTGAGGGCATTTGGAAAGCCAGGCAAGCATAACCAAGAGAATGGGCTGCATGTTTTGCTCTCGAAAGAATGATTGAATCTACAGTAAATAAAACGGAATGATTCAGGAAGCTTTTTATGCTCTGGAAAAATCTGCTTTCAAAAAGGGTTTTTGTCTGCTTGTTTCTTTTTCAGTGCCTCCTACTCGGAAGTATGGACCCAGCTAGCAAGAATTGGGAGGGAACAGCATTTCTTTGTTTTAGGTTTTTTTTTTTTCCCACTCTAATTGCAGGTTAAGTAAGATACAATGTATTGATTTTGGTTTGGTATGGAACATAACTAGATAATCATTTTATTTTATGAGATATTAATTTCCATCCACTTAGACTGATGAAATATGCACTTAGAATGCACTATACCTACCCGCGCCGTCATCACAGTATTTCTTTCCTGTTCCCAGTTGGATGAAGAACTTATTTCATGTATGTGGAAGAGGAACCAGTGCATCCTTGGTCAACATACGCGGAAAGCCACTTTAGATTTTGAGGGAAATGGGGTCTTTTCCTTTTGGTAACTGCTAAAATGATATGCGTTCAAGGCTACTTGTATTTGGCTTTATTTATCTCGAGCAGTTTCTCCACACTGGCCCTGTTGACATTTGGGGCCAGATCATTCTTTGTCGTGCGGCTTCTGGATGTACTTCAGCCTCCCTGGCTTCTACCCACTACATGCCAGTGGCAATCCCCCCGCCACCCCAGACCTTGCCAAATGTTCCCTCTGGGACAAAATCACCATGGTTAAGAACTACTGGTCTAGACCAAAATTTAATAAGTAATTTGTGGTTTTCAGAAAATTCAATTTGAAATAATAAAAGACACAGTCTCCCCCTCTGACTTTTAGATATTCAGTTCATGGGGGGTGATTAATTAAAAGTTGGAAGTGGGTCATGTGCCTGATTTAATTCTCAGGTTGGTGGGAGGGTCTATAGGATCACAGAAGTGCGGAGATGATTTTTAATGCTGGCAATTGAATAAGTCATAGGTAATTGGGGGACACATTGTAGCAACTGGCGGCTTCTCTGGTTTCTGATCAAGAGAACAGGCTTTTCCTTCCTGATTTCTTTTTCATACACACCTGATTCCAGGCAGGACTTCAAAGCCCCCAGGCATCTTCCTCCACACCCACTCCTTCCTCACTGTCATTTCTCCTGAAGCATCTTAAGCCTGAGCCAATTAATTTAGCCCTTTAGTGTACTTGTGAGAGCTGTGTTCCTGACATTGTAACGGACTCAGTGCACATTGTGGCAGCCCTGTTACCCACCACTCAAGTCTGTGTTTGTCAGGACGATGGAGAGAGGAAGCCAGTGATGGGAGATGGAGCATTTTTCACGGTTACTGGGCACTCACATTGAGGTGGCTTCCTCAGCCATCCCTCCCCACTTTGCTTCCTCTCCCACACATGTTTCCTTGCAGTAATTTTGCTTGGGCAACTTGTCCAGGAAAGAGACACCATCACGGCTCCTTCCGGCAGCTAGAATCAGGTAATGCCTACAGGAGCAAGGGCAGACGGAATGTTGCCGCCAGGACAAGCCCATGGCCGTCTTCCTGGCAGTCCTTTGAAACGCTAGAAAGGGAGGGCCATGTGTTCCATCGGGAAGGTGTCATGGGGGCAAACCCTGCTGTGTCCATACATGGAAACAGAGTGAGCATGTGGCACTGGGGAAGGGCACAGAAGCAGATCACCCATTACACAGGCCAAGTGTTCCCGAGTCACCACTCCCTGCCGGTGTCTCTGAGTGGGATGGGCATCCGGGGCTGCGGTGGAGGGCAGCAGCAGGTGCTCAGTGCAGGCAACTTCATTCTGCAGCCCGGCAAGGTAGACTGACCTTTTCTACAGATCGTCTGCAGGAGTTCAGAGTGCCAGCCTCGCTGGAAGAGCAGTGGGAGTCTTCCTTGTGGTCATGAAAGGAGAGGCACTAAGCTGGCAGGGATCCACAGTGTGCTGGGCCCAGGCAGATAAATAATTGATTTGCAGCACGTGACACTTGGTCATTCTAAGTTGCCAGCCCCTTGCAGGCCAGGATTCGGGTGATGGTTGCAACACTGGGAGAGGAAACAGGATCATAAATCTAGGCTTTGGAGGCCAGTCTCGTGGTGCAGAGGCCACGGGGGCCACCGCTGTGTGCTGCAGAAGCAAACAGACAGGTCCGAGTGGTATGTTGTTCCTCAAAATAATGGCAATGGAAATGGCTGTGAAAAACATTTAGACCCTTGTCATAAAAATGCAAACAGTCTTCCTGCTATAGGGAAAAGCTAAATAAACTCTATTGCAGCTGTATTAAGTAGAAACAGATTTGAAAATCGAGTTTTTTTTTTTTTTCTGAGACACTTATTTATAGCAGGTTGGGCAAAGGCTGCCACTATCTTTTGCGACTCCGGAAGAGTGTTTTCCAGATGGTCCTGGCTGGTTTTCTCTGTATTAAACTTAGCTGAGCACGGCCTTGCTTGGAGAGGGTCATAGGGACCGTTGTGTTTTTTTTTTTTTCCAGATTACATTGGCCATTGATTGGCTAACAAATCAATGGATGGGAATGGACCAAGTCTGTGCTAGTGAATTTCCTTTTGCATTTTAGAAATAAGAAACATGTCAAGGAACTCCCCAAATAGAGGTGCTCGTTTGAGTGCATACAGCAAAACTTTGAAAACCACACAGAGCTATATTTCCCATTAATTTACATTCATTTTTTGGTAAAATAATGCTCTTCTCTTTGCTAAAAGTCTGCAATGTTACCGTTTCCTTTCCAACATCTAAACAATGTCCAGATACATTTCAGATTGAGCAATTAGCTCTGGCTGCAATTTCCTTTTATGAAAAAAATCACTCACCCTGTAGACTAAATATGAAATTATTCAATGTGAAAATATCAGTGTGAGACTGTTTGTTCTAAGATCCTTTGTGGCTTATCACTTGCATTTGAAGGTTAGGAAAGGCCAGCTCTGCCTTGTCCTTCCATGGTGGAAACTTTGTTTGTGCTCTTAGGAGCTGGGCTGCCCATCATGGCTGAAACATACAGCCCCAACCATAAGGGGAACCATCTTGGGATGTCACAGAAACCCATGATCCCCTCAGGCCAGCCTCGCAGCCTACTGCCTGCATGGGACTTCTGCCTCTTTCATAGGGAAATGGAAGGAACATGAAAAGGCAGTAAGTTTACTTTAAAAACAACAACAACAAACCAAGCTTTTCCAATTTAATACAACTGCCCTTGATTTGAAACTAGTCTTTTCCACTTTTCTTGGTATAAAAGTCTCTTCTGTGACTGATCAGATTAGTATACAGCATTCACCACTTAGCATCTTTATTGGGCAGAGTCTGAAGTTGTCCAACTCATATTGGATCTTCCAGTTTTTAAACTGTTACTCATCTGGGACACTAGAACATCTAGGATTCACCTACAAGGCCTGTGTAGATAGGTAAGGGGAGCCTCTGTTATGATTCCTAAATGGGAAACACCAACCTGAGCAAAGGCCCTGGGGCTGTTGTCCTGAGTGCTTTACCCACATCTATGGTCAGTCAGCCATAGCCGATGTGAAGAATGGAGATGCTTCTTCAGAGGAGTTGGGGGGGGGGGGGACTAGGCAGCTGAAATGCAGTTTCAGTGTGAGAACCTTGGCCTTTCTCCCGTGCTCTTGATGTTAACACTGCCAGTTCTATTGGGCTTCATCCTCTCTTCAGCCCTGCCCCCAGGCCTGCTGCCATGAACACAGGTGCCAAAATGGCTCCCCTGCTGTGGCTCCAGTCTCCTCAGTGCTCTGCTTGGTGCCACTGCTGCTCCAGCCGCTGTTCTGCACACCTGCACCGGCTTTCTGTTGCTAAAGCACCTCTCTGGAGTCATCACCTTAGTTCAAGAACATTCAGTGACTCCCTATTTCCTGACCAGCAAGAATAAAACCCCACAAAAGAAGCCCTTGCTCATTTCCCAGCCCATTCTCCTCCTCCTGGATCCAGTAGAGCATGTGTCGGCTTTGCTTGTTTTCTCCTGTGGAAGGAGGTTGACAAGAAGGTTACCCTGCCTCTTGGGCATCTTTCTAGATGAGGAAAACTGAGGTCTCGTGCCTAATGTGAAGCACCATTCCAGGCGTCGTGACATTAGTGGTTGAAAAAAGCAAAGACAATGAGGCTTTCTGGCTTAAAGAATTGTAGCCTTGGGCCGGCGCCGTGGCTCACTAGGCTAATCCTCCGCCTGTGGCGCTGGCACCCTGGTTCTAGTCCCGGTTGCTCCTCTTCCAGTCCAGCTCTCTGCTGTGGCCCGGGAGGGCAGTAGAGGATGGCCCAGGTGCTTGGGCCCCTGCACCCGCATGGGAGACCAGGAGGAAGCACCTGGCTCCTGGCTTCGGATTGGCACAGCATGCCGGCCGTAGCGGTTATTTGGGGGCTGAACCAACGGAAGGAAGACCTTTCTCTCTCTCACTGTCTAACTCTGCCTGTCAAAAAAAAAAAAAAAAAAAAAGAATTGTAGCCTTCCTACAAGCCTTTTACTACTCTGGGCTCAGATGCCACCTTTCTGTCTTGCCAGCAAGTAGGCATTGCTTTAGAATGGCACTTGTGGCTTGTGCTATGGGCAGCAGAGCTGCTTACCCAAGTTCTGGAATTTGCAATGGGAACATAGTGGAAGGAGCCGGTCCTAGCCCATACAGACTGTCTGTTTCCTTAGGAAAGGTCTCCGATGGCTACTCATCACATCGTAAATGCAACAATGTTGCCTGACATTTTGGAACTCCTGGACAGTTGGAACAGGTGATTTTCATGTTTTGTTTCTAGTTGCATGACAAGCACATGAGGTGGGTGTGTCTTACCGCTCCATTTCACAAAAGAGGAATGGCAGGCCCAGAAAGGGGGTTCATAACTTACACAAGCTCACGCACAACTTCCAGAAGGTGGAACTGGGATTCTATACAGCCTAGGTCAGTAGAACTTTCTGCAATGATGGAAATATCTGGACTGCCCAGTAGAGTAGCCACTAGCTACGTGGAGCTACTAAGCACTAGAAACGTGGCTGGTGTGAATGAGGTCTCAATTTCTCATTTTGTTCATTTTCAATGTAAATTGGCTCACGTGGCTAGGAGCTGCTGTGTTGGACAGCTGTCCTCTAGAATGCACTAGTGTCAAGGCCCATCCCGTCCCGCTCTCTCCTTGTGTGCTGCTGTCCTTGGGCACCGTTGCCTGTACATCTCACTTCCTCCCTGCCTCCTGACTCAACACAACTCATTCTTTCCTCAGAGGCCAGGAGTCGGGTGCTTCTCCAGCCATAGTGTGTGGCAGAGTTGCCTCCTGGACTGAAGACAGCAGTGGTCAGCGGCTCCCATAAGCTGGGAGAGGCTTGCTTTCTGCTGCTGTCCTGGGGAGCTGTCCTCCTTCCAGACTGAGCGTCATCCAGGTGATGGTTTGAACATGGGGCTCCCAGGAGCCAGTGGAGAGGCAGTCACAGGGTGAAGGAAGAGGCGTGGACTCCAAGGCCTGCCTGACCACCCTGCCTGCACTGCTGTCCTCTGTAATTAAATGGGGGGGAGAAGGGAGAGCACACAAGTGAGGCAGAGGATGAAGCTCATTCGCCCCCTGCCCCTTATTGCTTCACCCTGGTTAAAATCTCTGCCCCTGGGGAGGGCAGGAGCCAACTGCCCAGGGACAGGACCAGGGGAGAGGGCAGGCATGGGAGGCTCCTGGAGGAGGGGCTGCTGCATGGGTTGCCTTGAGTGCACATTTCTTCAGTGCTGGCAAGTTTGTTCTGGTACAGGTGGAAGAAGTAGCTGAGGTTACTCATGAAAGTAGCTGTTCGGCTGTTTTCCTGAATATTTGTAAAATGCAAGAGCAATGTGGAATTGCTTTCCAACTGTGCACCAGTTTGCGCTTTTTCCCACAAGACCTATGCTTTTTTCTTTTCTCTCTTTTGTTTTTGAGTGCAGAAGTCATGTGTCTTTTTTTTTTTTTCCTGTGGCTTGATCTCAAACCAACATTCATTCTCGTGAGCCAGGCAGCACTTCCTAAAACTCATTCTAATCACAATCTATGACAATCCAACCCTCCTCAGCTCCTGGCAGTGTGCTCCGTTACACTGAGATGCTGATGATATGTTGAATAAAAAAAGTGCAAACACATAAGTTTCCCCCAGTCTGTCTGTTTCCCAGGGCAAGTCTTCAAAGGCACAAACTCAAGGTCTCATTTCTAGTATTATAGCGTTTCTGTCCCCATCAATCGCTGGTGAAATGGGCAATTCTTGTGCTTCGCAGCAGCCTTACCCTCACTTGATAAATACATACAATGTGAGTAGGTCTGAATCTGTAAGCAGTAGGAACATGTGGCTTATGCCCAGCTGCAGGGGGAGAGGAGATTTGCCTAGTTTTGACAGGCTTCCTGGGATATGGGCCTTTTAATTTGATTCAATTTTATTTTTAAGGTTTGCTTGTTTGAAAGGCAGAGCTAGAGAAAGGGAGAGACAGAGAGAGAAAGAGATCTTCCATCTGCTGGTTCATTTTTGGAATGGCCAAAACACTCTGGGCTGGTCCAGGCTGAAGCCAGTCATCCTAGTCTCCCACATCTTGGAAGGATGCTGCCTTCCCAGGCACATTAGCAGGAAGCTGGACCAGAAGCAGAGCACATGGGACTCAAACTGGTGCTCCAATAAAGTGTGCCAGCATCGCCAGTAGCAGCTTAATCCATTGCGCCACAATGCTGGCCCCAGACTTTAAATTTTAAACCCTGATGGTCCTGGTCAAACTGAAACAATCTGGTCACCTGATCTGCCAGGGGTGGGGGGGGGAGTTGTGGCCTCGGCAGCCAAGCTGGTTTGGGCCAAAGTAGATGAAATTCAGTTCAGCCACAGTGCCACAAGGGGGTTTGGGAATAGAAAAGGTATGAATACAGCGCAAAAGCCTTTCGCTTAGCTTCTGTGGATGCAAATGCCATGTTTCTCTGAAAACAGGAGCCTGAGAACACCCCTCTGCTCTCCTGGAAAAGAGGCTGCACCGTGGCCTCCTTATTTTCCCAGCCATCTGAAGTCCTGTCCGGACATTTCAGGTGGATTTCAAGTGAGCCAAGGGATCCTTGGGTCCTGCCCAGATTTGGGATTTGCAGATGCTTAGCAGGAGGCAGGAATCTTTAAAAACTGGGGCCTGACTGAGAGAGAGAGTTTCTTGACATAATGCATTTCCACATCCTTGCAATCCTGATTGGAAAAGATAATTCACCACTGTCATCACTCAGACCTTGATTTGCAAAGCAGTTGTGCCCCTCCATTCTCCAGAACTCTTTAGAAACTGAATTAAATTTTTAGGTCTTCGAAAGCATCCTTTCCCCCTCAAAGTGAATAAGGAATAAGGCGGAGAGGCAGTCTCGGAACACTTCAGTCCAGGGAAAGACAGGAGAAGGGGTGTAAAAAGCAAAAATGAGATTTCCGTGGCTGCATGGGTCAGAGAGTGAAGGAGCAAGAAAGATCCCAAAGGGACTTGGGTCTTTGGAAATAGTCCCCAACCGTCTACCGGCCTAAAATGAGTGTGTGCATGCCCTTCCTTCTGCATCACTGTGGGAGGAGGGGCCATTAGAGCCAAATTGCATCCCATCTTGTAGCTTCTTTCCCAAGCATAGAGGACATGGTGAGTAAAAGCCTAAATCATAGTATCAGCGTTTTGAAAAGGTTTTCGATTTCACATGCACTTTCAAGAGGTCAGAATTTGTCAGCAGTGGGGCGACATGGGTTTTACTTTTCTGGGTAATGGTGGGTTTTGAACGCCAACTGTAAGGACGGGGCAAAGTCCTCAAAATGATCCTTCCCAGATTGTTCTTTGTGGATTTTTGCTTAAAATCCTAACGTCCACACAGAAGAGGATGTCTTATGAACTGTGTAGCTGGGATAATTTTCACAAAAGCGCACGCATGTCACCAGCACGCTGCCGGTGGAGATCTGGACTGCAGGAGCCCCTTGTCACTCTCACAGGCAGTAGCCACTGTGTTCCAGCAGCAGATTCGGGTGTCTCATTCGGTCATTTTTAAAGTGTAGCTTTGTGTCTGAGCACCAACCATGCAAAACAAAGGTCCTTGTGATTTCGGGGCGGGGCTGGGCGGGGCGGGACAAGGCTGGGGTGGGGAGCGGAGTGGGCAGAAATGTTCTGAGGGCTCTCTTGCTCTGGCTGCTCTGAGGCAGGACGTTTGCAAGCGGGGTGCTGGCTGGGATAGCATTGGGTACAGGCTGACCTATGTGGATGTGGCCCAGGATGACACCCAGGCAGCAAGCCAGTCACCTGCTCTCGCCACCACCTCTGCCAAAGGCGGCCACCAGGCTTGCCTTATCTGCCTTATTCAAGCCCCTGCCAGGTCTTGCCAAGACACATGTCCCAAAGCACTGAGGACAGGATGACAAAATGGCTGATAGTCTGCCCGAACGGATCAGCCTTCTGGAAGGTCAGGCCAGGCATAGCCACTGGAGCTGCATCTCCAGACTGGACATTTTTCTGCCACTTCCAAATGAGAGTATGATTGATTCATTTCGCTTCCTCGTAGGTTTTGGTGGTGTTGTTCTATGTGGCTCTGCCCCCTTTTCTTTCTGCTGCAGGAGGCAAACTGTCCGAAGGCAGGCGTGGAGCTCTGGAACGTACATCGTAGCGTGTCTGGAGCGGCATCAGAAAAGGACTTATTTGTTCTCCTGGGCTGTGCAGTGCCGAGTGATTGAATGCTCGCCAAGCTGTCAGTTTTATGAAACAAATTCCCTAACCCCCTTGGCCCAGAGCTTTGCTCAGCCTGAGATGGAAAAGAAATAACTTTTAATAGAAAACTCATTGCTCAAATCGAAGATAAGATTTCAGAATTACTTCTCTCCTAAGAATAAAATGAAATATTGAAGCTAGCATTTGATGGGGGACTCTTCAGGAACCTTATTCTCAGTTCTTGGTTAACAAACTATGTTAATAAAAATATTTAGACTTTTGTGATGCATAATGCATTTTTATTCCTAGGGAGCTGGCCTGTTTGTATACACAGATGTTTCCTGTGTGCCTTCCATCATTGCTTCTATTTTTTCTAAAACGATATTTCGTGCAGGAAACAGAATCTTATGTTGAGATACTAAGCCCCTCACAGACCCTGTTAGTTTGAGTGAGGATATTTTCACTTCTAGATTTAAGAGTTTGGGGACTGAGGGGGCATCTTTGAGTCAGGCGTGCAGAGAATCTGCTCTATGGAAACATTAGATGGTTCTTCCTGGCCTTCTAGATTCCACCTGGCTGAGTCTTCCAGGCGTGCTCATGGCTGAGGGGCTGCATGGCTTTTCTGTCTCCTTTGTCACTGGCACAGCCCCCCCGGAGTAACGCCTGCCCTCTCATGTGAACCTCAGGTGTGTTCAGCTGGCTTTCACAGGTTTTCCAGTACCAGGAACTCTGGGGCAATGCAGATCACCAGCTCAGTTTCTCTGCTCCTCTCAGGAGTGCATAAAAATAAATTACAAATAAAACCCACAGGTGAGTGTGCTAAGGGAATAAATGAGGTTTTACACATCAGCATTTTTCAGGAAAAATATATAAAACAAAACAAAATGATGAACCTGTCTTAATTGAAAAATGGCACAATGCCCTCATGAAAACTTCGAGCTCAGAATTCAGTCCCTGATATCTCAGTGCTGAGTGTATATTTCCTCCCGTGGCTGCCCCTGTGAGTAAGTTCTGAATAATCAGGCAGTGTGTTGAAATGAGATATCATTTGGTGTGACTATAGGAGTAGGCCTTGCCCTGGCTGTCTGACACAGAGCAGCCTCCTTTGCTGATTCCTTGGGTTTTCGTTTGTCTTCTTTTTTTATGTGTTTTTTTTTTTTTAGTCAATTTGTGTTTTTCTATGATCATAAAAGTAAGGTGTATTTATTTAAAATTACAAATATGGAAAGACAACAAGAAGAGAGTACTCATTCATCACTCTGCCACCCAGAGGCTACCTCTGTCAGTGTTTTGGGTTCATGTCCTTGGAGTCGTTTTTTCTGTACATATATCCTTTATTTTTTGTGAGTTTGCGAACTATGTGCCACAATTCAAAGTCCTGGGTTTAAGTGCCCCCCCTACAAAAATCTGTTAAAATACATTTCTCTTATTATTTTTTAGCGTATTTATTCCTCATCTCCCACTGCCACATCCCCCCAGCACATAGAACAGCTCCTGGCACCTTGCAGTTGCTTAATAAGTATTGTTGAATCAGTGAACACATGATGACCATTTATCCTCACATCACTGCTAGCAGGTGAGCATTGGCTCCTGAGGCCAATCGCTTGCCGTTGTCCATTACTGCCTCTCCTGAGCTGTCAGATAAGTCACGGGTAACTCCTCCCCCACCCCGTGTGCACGCCCCAGCTCTCCACTGCATCTGCTCTCCCTGATTTTACATGTATCTGGGGCAGTGAATGGCAGCAATGGAAGGGTCTAGGCTTTGGAGACAAACAGATCAAATTCAACGTCCGCCAACTGCTACATAATGGGGTGAATGTCTTAATCTTTCTGGGCCTCAGAGGTGCCATCTATACAATGGGGAGCAGTGCTGCATACCTGGAAGGATGAGTGACAAGAATGCATGAAGCCTAGTTCCCAGGAAGAGTCCCATATCTGTAGCTACCAGGATTTTTCCCACTTTCGTTTTTCCAATGACAGCCGTGGAGCATTGCCTTTCTCTTTGGATTTTCGGTCTTCTTTTCTCATGAACGTAGACAGATTTCTGATGAGTTCCTTTATGCTTCTGTGCCAGATAAATCCGAGAAATAGCAAAGAATTGAGGGGCCTTTGTAATAATCAGCCATGGTGGGAGCTTCCTGCACTTCAGGTGCCCCGCTACACTGTAACTGTGCGTTCACGTGACTGACCCCTCAGCCTGGGGCCCCAGTGCTTGCAATTGAAGAATCACTCCATATATGTCGATCGAATAGATGAATGAATGAATGAACAGAAACTCTATTGTACACATCTTGCCCTTTTCGCAACCACACATGGGAACTTTCTGTAATCTCCTGAATGACAAAAGCAAGCTAAAGTGTAGCATGGCGTCCATAGCCCTCTGAATCTCTACTCGAAGCCTCTGATAGACAGACACATGAGCATTGGTCCTGCAAAGTTCCCGTTTATGGAACAAAAGGATGTTTCCTCTTAGTTGCTATGATTAAGTCCATGAATTCACTGGTCAGCATGTAAGGTTCTTCAAGGCAGGAGGAGTGAGTATATGCCCAGTACAGCTCTTGTCTGCAGCTTTTTGTTTGACTTATGTGTGTGTTGGCATCTCTTTCACACAGAATCTGATGAGCTGGCATTTATTTTTGACAGCATCTCAAATTTTGTGAGCATCGGAGCCGAGGACTGGCATTGTTTTTAGTAATATCTCAGGCGGTGGCAGGACAACCTTGATCATATAAATGAGAGTCTTAAAAAGATGTCTTCTTAGAGTTCTTCCAAAAAAAAGAAAACTAAAATTTCAGCAAAAAAGAGATTCTGCACTTTCCAAAACAAAGGCTTCCTTGAGCATCACCTTTTTGCAGACTGGACACAAATAAACACAGACAAACACACACAGTCACTGAGATGTATTTCCTTCTCTAAGTCCCTCTGTCAGTGATGGCTGGTTTGTCACCCAAACCTGTTTTGTTTATCTTCCTATGCACCCAGCTGGACTACATTTCCCAGCCTCCCTTGCAGTTATGTGTGCGGCAACATGCCTGAGTTCTGGCCAATGGATGTCAGTGGGAATGACATGTGCTCCTCTGGTCCAACCATAAATCCTTTCCAGGTTTTTCTCCAAGTTCTTTTCTTATCCACTGATTCTCAGGATGGAGCAAACCCCTTGGAAACCAGGATCAAAGATGGAAGGCCTTCTTTTGCCATCACTGCATGGATGTGGACTGCTTGATGTGGACCCTGTGTTCTGGACTGTTAAACAAAATCTGCGCTTCCATTATTTAGCCATCATATTCTGGAACTATCTGTTATGCATCTTAGCCCACTTTAACTAAGTCATACTCCTTTTTATTTAGGTAGATCGCAGTTTTCAAAGGCCTTTTATGTGCCAGGAATTATAATAGTCTTTTCAATAGCACTGCAAAGGCACCCTCATTTTATTGCTATAGATACAACTCCAAGTGGGAAGGAGGTAAGTGATGTGTCCACCATGGCACAGAGGAGGCATTGAGTAGGGCCTTGGTGAGGCTTGTTGATGATGGAGGAAAGAAAGGTTCAACAAGGCAATAGTACATGCCTAGGGCCCTTAGCTTTACTCCTGATTTGCCTGCCTTCAAGGTCCAGCTGCCTCTGAGTAGCAGTGACCCGAGTCTGTAAGAAGAATGGGTAGGGAATCAGTGATGGGCACTTGGAAACATCATTTTAAAAGTAACACATGTTTGAAAATGAAACAGAAATGTAAAACAGAAAGAAACAATCACTTGTAATCTTATCAGAGATAACTCCTGGTACATGTTCACTTTTTAATTTTTTTAAAGATATCTTTATTTGAAAGAGTGACAGGGAAACACACACACACACACACACAGAGAGAGAGAGAGAGAGAGAGAGAGAGAGAGATCTTCCATCCACCGATTCACTTCCCAGATGGCCACAACAACCAGGTCTGGGCCAGGACAAAGCCAAGTAACAGGAGCTGAAGTACTTGGGCCATCATCTGCTGCTCTCGAGGTGCAATAGCAGGAAGCCGGATCAGAAGCAGAGCAGCCTGGATTAGGACTGCTGTTCTGATGTGGAATGCTGGTGGATGCTGGTGTTGCAAGCAACAGCCTAACCCATTGCACTGCAACACTGGCCCTCATGTTGGATTTTTTCCTTTTAATTCTTAACATATACTCAACAAAACTTAATTCATGTTACATATATAAAATGTATATTCTCTCCCACCATGTGACTTTTTCACTTATTTTTCCCTTAAATAATTTCTTTGGGCGTTTCTTTTTTCTGTGTCAGGGCATACCAGTCTGTGTCATCCATTGCGACAAGTAGACAATATTCTGTGTGATAATCTATGATAATTAACCCAATTCTTTCTTGGTTGATATGGAAGTTGCTTCTCGGATTTCTGGGATAAATGTGCCTAAGTCTTTGGGGTAGATTCCTGAGAGGGAAATTGGGTGCACTGGCAGGCACTTTTCCATTGTCCTGCACACATGGAGACCTAGTTCTGCAGAAAGTCCAGGTGGTCAATGAATAGGGAAATGGACTCAAAGGATTTAGTTCTTCAAGCTAATGTAGCAAAGAATAACCAAAGAAAGGGTTTCCAGAATCTCAGAAGGCTGCAGGTGTGCACGAAGCCATGGCAAAGGCTAACAGTGAGGAAGTGCTGGCATCCCTAATGGAGAGGGTGGCACCTTCCAGATGTTGGCTGGTTTCTCTGTGTCCTCCCGGCAGTGCGGTCAGCTGGAAGGTCAGTGCTGATCTCGGCCTGGGGAGGACACTGCTCCACACTCAGAAGTGAGGCGAGGCTCCTCACAGAGGAGGGGCGGTGCCTGGTAGGCCTGAGGAGGAGGAGGAAGAGGGTGCCTGGACCTGGTTGCAAGGTTCCCACTGGCACTGACACTCAAGGCTGCAGGACACTCACTCTTCAGAACCAGGCATAAACCCGATGTGCCTGGACAGCTTTCAGGGCTAGCAGGCGGCTCCAGGCAGATGTCTTTGTCTGTGGGCACAGCTGTGTACTCTCGGCGATGTCCCAGTCTGTGAGGGATGTGCCTGTAACGACGGCGATGATGATAATGATGATGACAGTGGCTGTGGTTGGCAGCGGGAGGAAGGAGATGATTGCCCAGGCAGAGCTGACCCTGTGTATGTCAGCCTGTGTGCTGTGATCACGTGCAGTGTGACAAGGTGTGCATGTGAGTGTGCTGTGTATGTGCAGTGTGTAGCGAATGTATGATGTGCACAGTGTTGTGTGTATGACTATGTGGCATGTGTTAACAGCAGTGGTGTGTGTGCTCTGTTGTGCATATGTATTGAGGAGGTGCAAAAAAAAAAGTCCCCCAAATCATTCATATCATTCACGTTGCCCACAAAAGGCTCTGTGCTCATATTACATTTTTCCTCCTGTCTTCCCTGTTTGGTGTGGAAAAATGCTGGCTCCGCCCGTGAGAACCCTCCTGGCGTTCTTCCCCTCAGGAGGCCAAAGTCTAGAGAAACACTTCAGTATCCCCTGGACACAATTAGAGGGAGGCAGTGTTCTCTAAAACCGTTTTATTTTATTTTATTCTTACTTTTACTGGTTATTCTCTTTTACCTTTTTATTGAGGTGTGTATAACACATATGGTAAAGTACAGGTTGTTACACAAATCTTAAGTGCTGATGGGCTTTAAGTGCGTGTGTGTTCATTCACGTGTCATCCCCAGATCAAAGTACAGTGCAGTTTCAGCACCCCAGCACAGTGCCCCTGAGCCCCTTTCTAGTTGGTATCCCCCAAAGACAAACACTGTTCTGACTTCTGTCTCCATAGATTAGTTTTGTCTGTTACAGAATTGTAGATAAATGGAAGCATGCCGTGTGTAGTCTTTTGTGTCTGGCTGTTTTCACTTAGCATAATGCTTATGAGATTCCTGCATGTTGCTGCTTGTATCAGTAGTTGCTTCCTTTTTATTGCTGCGTAGTATCTTATTGTATGGATGGATCACACAGTTTGTTTATCTGTTCTGCTGATGGACATCTGGGTGGTTTCCAGTTTGGGGCTATTGCAAATAAAGCTGCTACGAATATTCTTGAACACGTCTTTTGGTGGCCATATGTAGAACTGTCTTAATGTTGCCTGTGATAGCGTTTGACAAAGATAGAGCTGGCAAAAAAAATAACCCCCTGCCAAAAAT
This sequence comes from Sylvilagus floridanus, assembly GCA_949820135.1. Taxonomy (NCBI): domain Eukaryota; kingdom Metazoa; phylum Chordata; class Mammalia; order Lagomorpha; family Leporidae; genus Sylvilagus; species Sylvilagus floridanus. The sequence goes on from OX463223.1 coordinate 126,682,518, forward strand.
CAAACAGCAACAACAACAAAACCCCACACTCACCCCCAGCAGGCTTCCCGGGAAGAATGAGGCATTCGACTTGCACGAGGCCTCTCTTGCATCTGATTACTCCTCTCCCCTGGGACAGGAGCACAGTGCACTTGGGAGGGTGGCAGGCTTGCCATTATTCAGAGCTCCTAAGCCACACACACCTCATCTCTGCGGAGTTCGGCATTTATGAAGCCACGTTTCCCAGAGAGCAAACTACTTCTGGAGGTACAGTGAGGTCTTTGGAGGGACCACTGGCTGCTGTGGCACTGTGGGCTGTGATTTAGGTGTTCGTTGCAAGATTTACCCACTGACAGCCCCAGGAGGTTACATGCAGGTGACTTCTAAAGACACGCAGGGTGCTTTCTAGGAGTTCAGACCTTGGCAAAGTGCTGCCTGTTGCCTGTCCACAGGACACCAGGAAGGATTTCAGGGGGTGAAGAAAGAGGGTGCAGCGAGCCTGCGGCCTGCACTCTGGTGCTTTACAGGCTTGGCTGTTGGCAGCACCTAACCCCTTGCCCACCCCTTCTAGAGCAGAAGCTGGTGGGGCAGCGCCGATGTCCCTGGCTCTCACCTCTGCCGCCTGTATGCTTGCTGCGTAGCCCTGCGGCTCTCTGCCCCAAGATTTCCATACTGGCCCTGGGAGCATGCTTGGCCCGGGCGTGGGGCAAACGAGACACTCTGGAGCTTATGTCCCCAGACACAGCCCTCAATTGTGTGGCAATGGAACTGGAAGGTAAATGCCCCAGCTTCTTCCTTGTTGGTGAAGAGAACCCTAAGGTTAACTCCTGGTTAATGGAGCATTGGCTGCCTCCCCTGCTGCTCCCCCTACAGGTGCTGCCAGGGATGCCCCCCCCATACACCACGTGCACTAAGATCTTGGTCTCAGCATCTGCTTTGGGGGGACCCCAAACCCAGCCATGCCCCTCCCCAAGGGAAAATGCTCCCTGGCAAATACATTCTTTTCAGCTGGGGATTTTGCGAATTCCACACCCTTTGCGTCACCCAGTGTGGGATCCAGCCAAGGCCCCTCCAGCTAGCTTTGCTATGAAGTTTGTGATTGGGAGCTGGCCCAGGGGAGGACAATAATAAGTAGTATTTAATTTTCAAGCTGCAGTGAAGGCAAACAGCCTCGGTCCTGCTGTTCCCCATCCGCGTCGCTCCCAATGCTGTGCACGATGGATGTGTAACTGCAGAAAGCTGTGAATCAACACAGCCACTTGAGACATGAGGTGGCGGAAGTGAGGGGCTGGGGGGATTGCTAGTGGAATTGAAGGAGATTCTGTGCTGCTCTGCAGCCCTGAGGAAAATGGCTTATCATAAAATATGGAGCGAAAAGGAAAAGACAAAACTGATACCTCCGCCGTGATAGGTCGTTCCCTTACAAAAACGAAAACAATAATATCGAATAAATAAGTTTGATTTGTCAGGGGCCTAAGACTCCCTAATGAATATGTTCTCTTTGTTGCCGAGTTTCCAAAATGCAGTTGCAATTCGTAAGCACGGATAGTTTTGAAATTAATTCCAAGTTGAATCCTTTTGGGGAGAAAAGTCCTAATGCAAAGAGCAGTTTGTCCACTTTCTTTTAATCTTGCCTTAGAGGGGTATCTTCCCCCGCCGCTTAAGCAGAACAGAGCAGGAGTGGGGCTTGGGGCCAGGGATATGATTAGCTATACCATTGCGTGATGGGAGTGTGAGTTTAGGATTGTGGGAGGAGAAGCACGCGGACTGGCTCAGTGGGGCCGGGCCGGGCCACAGGCCTGCAGCCTTCAAAGGGACAAGATGCCAGATTTCACTTCGTCTCCGCACAGGGCACCGTGGCAGCACCAAGAGAGGGAGCCGAGGCCCGGATACACTGAGGCTAGGCAAGCCTGCGCCCGGGGGCCGGCGAGCGTGTTTGGGGTTTTGAAGGACTCCCTTTCGCCCGGTCCCTCTCACCACCTGTGAGGCCAATTGAGAAGCACAGCAGCTGTTTAGCTTACCTTCTGTTAACCTTTGCCCAGGGCTGTCTTCGCCTGCTCCGAACCAGCACGAGGCTGCACGCGTTTTCTAATCGTTTTTGCTGTTTCGCTGCTTGCAGAATTAGAAGCAGCCACTGTCTGGCAGAAGTAGGTCACGGAAGTTCCTGACTTGGCTGTGATGCAAATAGATTTCTGAATGGCAGCATCCGGGGCGCCCAAACGTGACATCTACACAGAGCGACAGTGGCGCCAAAAGGGACACAGGTCAGGGAGGGCTCCCCGAATGCAGGGGCTGGGGAGACGTTGATGAGGCCCCGAGACGTCCATTGAAAGCAAGTAAGTGCTTTTCTCGGGCCCTCAGTCTCCAGGTGCCCCCTTTTTGCAGCTTTCTGCCATTAGCCTTTCTCCTTACACCCCTCTGCTCTGGGCTGCCAGACACCGGGGCTGCCGCTCCTACCCCAGGAAACCCTGTACTCACCCTCTTCTCCCCACCTGTGGGCTGCCTATGATGCTGCCTTGCCTCTCCTACCCCTCCTGGAGGCTACCTCTGGGTGTTTGATTCTCTTCCCATGTTGTTCCTGCTTAAGTGTGCTGTCAGCCTTGCAGAACCCAGAGAAAATGAAGCGGCAGGCCTTATAATCAGATAGGCCTGTAGGTCGCCCCCAGCAAGCAAAAGGAAATTGAGTCAAACGGTAAAGACCTAGACATTGTCCAGCTCCTCATATGGGCATTGCTACTGTCATGTAATTCTTTAGATAGGACTTGCTGTAGACACCTCTCTCTCTCCCTCTCCCTCCTTCCTCCCTCTCCCTCTCCCCCCTCCCCCCTCCTTCTTTTGTAAAATTATGAACAATTTTGTTTAAATCACTTCTTTCTTCTAGCTCCAGACAATGGCCATCACATTTGTGTCTGGCCAAAACATATTGCTTGCGTGTGTTCATGTTTAATTTGAAAAACAACAGTGATTTCTTTAAAGTCTCATACTCACGCAGAGCTACCCCGCCATTGGGTGCTCTGGAATCCAGAATTTCCTAGAGGCGGAGAAAGAATAAATCAATATAAAATGATGTAATCAAATCCTCTTCAATAACAACCAGGTAGTAAATTAACATATACACGACCTTTGAAATGATCATGTGTGGAGCAGTGGAATCCAGCAAACAGCTGGCTGGGTGCCTGTCCTTGACTAATAGGCTGAGAGATACAGCTGCTCAAAAGATATTTGAAAGTGTCCTAAAAGCAGATATCTTTTATATAAAAAATAATAAAAAGCACACACATCAGATCCTTCATTTGACAAACCCTAATGTCAGGGGGATTGACAGCATTGCCTTTGTCGGGCATACATGGAGCAAATGAGCTTGAACAAGCACCCCACTCAGTTTTATCTAATTTAATTTGACAGCCAAAGCAGGTAGCTAGAAGAATGTGCTCACGGAGGAGGGAAGAATGCTTTCCCTGGGGTTAAATGACATGACTTGCTGCATCAGACTTCAAGCAAGCATCTCCTCCATTGCTTCTGGAGTCATGTTGTTTTTTGCTTTTTAAATTGGGGTCTAAAGTCGAGTGAGCTCATCCTAGGTGTACCAGTTAATATATTTGTGCCACTGTGTACATTCGTATGACTTCCACTCCAATCAAGATACCGGACATCTTTTTGTCCCTGTAAAAAGCTCGTTTCCTGGCCTGGGCACTGTTGCGCAGCAGGGTAAAGCCGCTGCCTATGATGCCAGTATTCCATATGAAGCCCTATGAGCACAACTTCAAATCGCAGCTGCTCCGCATCTGATCCAGCTCTCTGCTAATGCGCCCCTGGGAAAGCAGCTCGGGCCCCTGTACACACACGGGAGACCCAGAAGAAGCTCTTGGCTCCTGGCTTCTGACTCCTGGCTCCTGGCTTTGGCCTAGCCCAGGTCTGGCTCAGCCTTGGCTGTTTCAGCCATCAGCGGATTGAAGATCTCTTCCTCCCTATCCCCCTGTAACTCTACCTTTCAAATAAATAAATAAAATATTTTTTTAATAAATAAAAAACACACAGAGAGAGAAAGAGAGAGAGAGAGAGAGAGGTCTTCCATCCGATGGTTCACTCCCCAATTGGCTGCAACAACCGGAGCTGCGCTGATCCAAAGCCAGGAGCTTCTTCAGGTGTCCCACGTGGGTGCAGGGGCCCAAGGACTTGGGCCATCTTCCACTGCTCTCGCAGGACATAGCAGAGAGCTGGATTGGAAGCGGAGCAGCCGGATCTTGAACCAGCGCCCATATGGGATGCCAGCGCTTCAAGTCAGGGTGTTAACCTGCTGCGCCACAGCACTGGCCCCAATAAAATAAATCTTTAAAAAAAAAAGTTTTTGGGGACCCATGGATAGGCCTGCCATGGGACCCCCCATGCTGGGCTTGGCTTATAGCAGTAATGCGGATGTAGCAGCTGATTGAACTTTCCATCTAGCTGAGGATCGTGGTAAACAACAAGATGGCGCTGATGCCCGGCCCACTGCGTGACTCCACAGCTGAGCGTGATCAAGTGCCGGATCGGAGAGCTCCATGCATGGACTGTGATTAGTTGAATTCTGTATATAAGCGGACCGCGGGAGAGGGAACACGCGCGCCATAAGCAGACTGCGGGAGAAGGAGCGCGTGCGCGTGCGCGTGCGCGTGCGCGTGCATGTGCCATCTTTCCCCCTGCTCCCTGTTCCCCCTCTCTTTTTCCCACTCTAAGTAAAAGTCTACTGAAGACCAATTAGCTGCAAACAGTGTCGTTCCTTTGCGGCCGAAGGACCGACAAAGTTCATTTCTTAATCGATACAGCCCCCTTCTCCCACCCTCAGGGTAACCACTACTCTGACTTCTGATAGCAGGGATCAGTGTTGCCTGGACTTGAACTTCATACAAAGCATATCGAGGAGCATGGACATCTCTGTTTCTGTCACTCAGTGCAACATACTTGAGACTCATCTGTGTCATTGTGTGTGTTAGTCATTCATCACTTCATATTGCTTTGTGATGGTCCATTATACAGGGCCATGGCTTGTATGTCATCAGTGGATGCTCAGGTTAATTCTAGGTTATGTAGTGATGGCCTTCACTTTGAGCCCCTATTTTCTGCAAAATCCACTCAGTGCTGGGGGAGCATGCCTTCTGGATCTAGTGTGGCAGCATTGTCTTAGGTTACCTTCCCTCTAAGACTCAAGACAGTTCTGTGTTTTCTTCTCAGGTCCCCAGCAGAATTGTGGGAGGGAAGGGGTTTCAGCAGTGCCTGACTTCCTTTCATCCTGAGATGGGGCCAAGAGAGGTGAGCTAAGCAAACAGATGGGCAGGTGGGCCCTGGTGGCTTTACAGGCAGCCAAGAAAGGGGAAGACGGGACTCTCACCTGAGAGTACAGGGATCTGACACCATGCCCCTCTTGGAGCAGACTGGGGGAAGCAGATGGAATTTGAATGTCTTTCTTGATCATTCTCACACTTTCCCCTCTTCTGAATCTGGGAAATAAAGGAACCAATGCTGTCTCTCAGAACTGATCAGACAGCGTGACCAGGCATTTGTTATTGAGCAGAAACCAGACACAGACGGATGCCACCTCAGAAGGCTGCCCCTCCCTCCAGCGCACACACGGGTGCGATAGGGCCGAGAGCCCCTGGGAGCTGAGGGACACATCTGTCCACTGGATCTGGTGCTGTGGCAATGGAAGGAGAAGGTCATCTGCTGACTGGGCCTGCTGGGCCAGTGAAACAGCTGACTGTCCTGGGATTGTCTTGGTGTGAGCACTGATGGACTCGGGCCTGGGAAGGCCCCCAGTCCTGGGCAGACTGGGACAGTTGGTCCCCGTAGAAGAGGCAGCCCTTTTACTCACTTATCCATGTATTTGCTTAACACTACTGCGCTTCTGTTACAGACTGGCACCTTGTAAGGTCTAGGGGATAGAGCGCTAATGGTCAAGGCTGTAGATGCTTCCGCAGGACAGGCAAGATTTAAGGAAGCGGCTACAACACGGTGCAGTGCTGGCTTTAATAGGGATGACAAGGCAATAGGGGCTTCATCAGGAAAAGACCAGAGGCTCTGGAAGCAGCTGGGAAAGAGCATGCACTACAGGGCTTTTGTCTCCTTAGCGTATCCACAGAGTTCTGGGGCTGCTCGGGAAGCGATTGACAGGCAGACTTGGAAGTACTCTCCATGGCTGAGGGACAAGGAAGGTGGGGTAAGAGTAATAAGGAAGCAGAAGCATTTGGGTCTGTAGATATAATGTCTTTGTGCTGCTGGGATTTCCAAACACATCGCCACATTTCTCCTCCTCAGAGTCCCCCATTGGGTGGTGCCAAGCCCTCAGTGGGTAGTGAACAGGAGTCCTTGGCATTGTCCTTGCCCATAATTTCAGACTGACACGCGTGCCCTGGCAAACCTTTTACATAACCCCAGATCCTGGAGATAAATTTGCGAGAATGGCAACGACTCTGTCCTGTGGTTATCCTACAGGCCATTTGTAAACAGGGCTCCAGCGTGGACAAGTTGGCACCAGGTTTTCTGTGTGCTGTGTTGTAACAGAACAGCGTGTACTTCTAAGTGTCTGAGGCTCAGACACTCTTGCCTAAGAGGCCCAGTTATTATTGGTTTTTAAAATCCCTTTTGAATGCACCAGGAATATACGGCAGCTGTTGTGAGAGCTGGAAGGCCAGCCCAATGCAGATTGATAGGTATCTATTGATATTTCTGTCAATCTTATCTCCATGAGAAGGTCCAAACATTTAGTCTGGGGTTGGAAGCACAGCCAGGCAAGATGAGTTTGAATCTTAGAGTCTGTTTCTTTCTCTTCGTCAGCCTAGAGGGTGCTAATGCTGTTACGATAAGGTGTGGCCTTTGATTCCTGTCTAGAAAAGATGAAGATGGACACTTTTGCTACAGGGGTTGTTTTCGTTGTTTTCATCATGTGTTAGAAACAGCACAGAGACACTGGGTTCGTTTATTTTTATTTTTTCCCTACCTTGGACATCATGCAATTCAAACAGAAATCTTCCCAAACTCTCTCTTTTTCTGTCACATGAGAGGCCACACCCCACTTGCCTGCTCTGAGTTCCAGCCCTTTGGGGCTTCCCACGTCTCATGCAACTCTTGGCAGTCTAGCTTGTGACAGGCCAAGGAAGGACGACAGCTCCCTTCCCTGGGTGACTTCTGAGTTTTCCTTTGTGAGGAAGCAGTGATGGAAACTTAACCAGGAGGAACCAAGTGCCTCTTCCCCTCGCAGTTGGATGATGCCTTCCTTTGTAGCTTGCTCAGCTCGGCTTGGCCTGATTTATGGTTTTTTTGCCATCTGGTTTATTTCTCTTGTTGTGTTGCATTGTTTTAAATCTGCTTGAGGCCATCTTTAACTGAGTCTTTTTTTTAAATACAAATTAGAAAAGCAAATCATAGGAGTGTCATTTGAAGGTTATGGATGAAAGAATAGTTTAAATAGGATCCTGATCTTCCCTGTGAAGTCCAGTAGCTAAAAATAAAGTCCCTTTACTCTGTTGGTTACGTAATAGAACATGTTCTCCTGTGTGAACATTATGGAATGTTGCAGTTTTTCAGAGAGCTTTTGTTTGGATCATCTTAAATGGGGTTTGAGAACTCTGTGAAATACCAGGACTCATTCTGTTAGTAGTTGAGTACTGCTGGGAGCAAGCCACTTTGCTAGACACTAGTGCACCACTTTGTGATGCTGGAGAGTTAGAACTATTTTAACTAGAGGCAGGCCTTGCTTTTCACTTGGTCTAACCTCAGTATTCATTCTATTTAGCTAGTTACTCTTGCTGAAGAAAAAAGTAGTGTAAGAGGAGAGTAGCAAGAGAATCCTTTTCAAGAAGAAGGGCCGGTGTTGTGATGTAGCAGGTAAAGCCGCCGCCTGCAGTGCCAGCATCCCATATGGGCTTTGGTTCAAGTCCCAGCGCTCCACTTCTGATCCAGCTCTCTGCTGCGGCCTGGGATAGCAGTGGAGGATGGCCCAAGTCTTTGGGCCCCTGCACTCACATGGGAGACCCGGAGGAAGCTCCTGGCTCCTGGCTTCAGATCAGCACAGCTCTAGCCGTTGCAACCAACTCGGAGTGAACCAGCGGATGGAAGACCTCTCTTTCTCTCTCTCTCTGTCTCTCTCTCTGCCTCTCCTTCTCTTTCTGTGTGACTCTGACTTTCAAGTAAATACATAAATCTTTAAAACAAAAAAGAAGAAAGGAGGGAGCTGGTGGCAGCACTCTTTGTTTTAAAAAGAGAAGTACTCTCTGTGTACTGAGTGCTGTCTGTATTCTGGGAAGCCATGAAATATCAGTGACCTGGATAACTATGTTTAAACCATGTCCTTATTAAAACCAGCAGTCCTGGCTTTCTCAGACAAAGAGGTTCTAAAACAATTTTGGAAATACATTCACAAGAGTGGAATTCATAAATGGAACTGTACAGCCATCAGCTGCACTGTTTGGACATAAAGTTGGATGAGCAAAAGGGGAAATTTACAAGTATGGATTCCAAGCTTTTAAATGAACTTACCTAATTGGTAGTAGTGATGTAGAGCATCTTGTTGGAAGGAAAACAAACCTCATATCTAAAAATGTTCTTCGATGTAAAAGCAAATATAGTTCGAACAATGCTTGGTTAAGGGTTTGGGAAGAGACTTGAGGATCAGGAGCTAGAGCCTGGCACTTGGTAAACTGCTTTGCAGAATTTAGAAACCTCATCCAAAAGCTCCTAAATCTAACCAATCTTCAAAGCCATGTGGGAAGTTTTGGAGGTGCACGTTCCTGGGCCCATCAGAGGTATTGGGTCAGGCTCTCAGGAGTCAGATGGAGAATCTGTGGGTGTTCTTATGTGATTTTGATCATTATTCCAGTTTGAGAACTGCTGTTGTGGTCCATTTACCTGGACAGGATCTTGTCCACACCATCCTAGATATTTTTTTGCAACACAGATGGGCATGAACTAGCATTTCAACTTATGCTGTTGACTCTGTGTTGTGTACTTATTCATTAATTGAAGCCCAATTTTAAAATCTGATCAACTGTGATTCCTTCAAATAACTACAAATCAAGTCACACCCAGTGCTTCTTTAGGTTTATTTTTGTTCATTTTTATTCTACTGAGTGCTCAGGACATCTGACTGTTCCTGGATTGGTAAGCTAGAGGCATAAATAGCTTTTGGATCCCTGAGTGTTGAGATGGTTAAAAGGATAAATAGTGATAAGAGAGTAAAAGGATGAACAGCAAATGAGTAAACAAAAATTAGATAAGGCTCAGCTCTAATCCACATGCAGTGTAAGGTCCTTTCCCAAACTCCCCAACAGAGCCTCACAGCATCTTTATTAGGGTGCCTCAAACCCCATTTCACAGGATGATCCTAGGCAGAGATCTTGGGAACAGAGCTAACGATCAGGTCTAGGTGTTCAGGTTTTGCCACACCACCGAGTTCTGCCACTCTCTTCCACCCTGAATTTAAGTTTTTCTTTTTGTCATCCATAAATATTCTAAATTTGGGGGTTGGGGAGCTATGCCTGGGACCAAGCTTGGAGAGCTGGTCCAGCATCAGCTAATCTATTTGGAGGAAGAGCACAGTCCCACTGGGATTTGGCATGTTGGAGAGGAATCAAAGACAGGACCGTTCATTCCTGAATTATACATAGGTTTCCCTTCATCTCTAGAATGTAATTAAGAAAAAGGGCTCGAGGAATACCAGATTCCAAGCCAAGAGCATTAAGAAGCTGCCAGAGGAAGTGGGTATTAGCAGCCTCTGCTGTGTGCCATGTGGGCTCTCAGCTTCTCGGCAGGAGGGAGCTGCTACAGTTCCAGGAATCAGGAGACAGAGGGAGGAGGCAGGAAGGTCCGTGTCTCATCCCTGTGGATTTTGTAGAGGTACAGTGGGTTCCAGCTGGCAGTTCTCACAAATTCGCAGACGGATCTGCCCTTGATGGCCTTACCACCATTTCTATTAAACTTCTGGAAGGTAGTTGCTGAACCAAGACCAGGGTGACTCACCTTTAGCTCTACTGACATTTGGGACCAAATTGCTCCTTGCTTCAGAGGGCTGTGCTGTAGGATGCTTAGTAGCTTCCATGGCCCCCACCTGCCAGATGCCAGCAGCATCTCCACCCACGTTGTGACAATGAAAAAATGTTCCTAGATAATGCTGTTCCTAATGTTCCCTTGGCATTCGGAACAGACTTGAACCAAGTTGGGAATTGCTGACCTAGAACTGGTAGAAACTGGAAGGGAAGGGGACAGGTTTTTAGCCTAGTGGTTAGGCTGCATGTGTCTTACATCTGAGTACCTGGGTTCAATTCCTGGCTTCCACTTGTGATTCTGACTTCTTCTTAGTGCAGACTCTTGGAGGCAGTGGTGATGGCTCAAGTAATTGGGTCCCTGCCATCCACATGGGGGATCTGGATTTAGTTCTCAGCTCCTGGCTGTGGTCCCACCCCACCCCACCTCAGCCCAGCCTAGTGTTGCTATGCCTGCATTTCAGGAGTGAACCAGCATATGAAAGTTGTTTTCTCTCTCTCTCCTTAAAATAAATAATCACGGGAAAGAAAGTGGAGATCTAGTGCAGGAGTAGCAGCACTGAGTTGGAAATGATGGCAAGATGCCCAAAGTTCTTGCCTCCCCACCTGCACTCAGCTAACAGAGCTAGCACTAGGGAGTGGGGTATAAAGTGTGTACAACTGGGGAGGGCGTTGTGGTGCAGTGGGTTAAGCTGCTGCTTGGGGGTGTTGGTTGGAGTCCTGGCCTCTTCTATAGCTTCCTGCTAGTGCACCTGGAAAGCAGCAAAAGATGGCCCAAGTAATTGGGTTCCTGCCATGCATGTGGGAGACCTGCATGGAGTTCTTAGCTCCTGGTTTCTGCTTGGCCTGTTCAGCACAGTACTGGCTTTAGTGAGTGTTTGGGGAGTAAACCAGTGGCTGAAAGATTCTCTCTCTCTCTCTCTCTCTCTCTCTCTCTCTCTCTCTTTCTCTTTCTCTTTCTCTTTTGTCTCTTTCTCTGTCTCCCTCTCCTCTCTATCTCCCTCCTGCCTTCCCTTAACCCTGCCCCCAACCTGCTGTGTCACTCTGCAATTAAAATAAAAAATCTTAAAAATCCAAAATCTATGAGACGTCGCCACTCAAGGTTCCCATAAGAGGTAACTCCCCAACATTTCCTTTTACTATTTTTCTATGCCACCGTCTCTCCCACCTACCCTTCGTACACAGTGCTGGGGTCCTAGAGACTAGTGATTACAAGCAGGGACTCTGGAGCAATAGCTACAAGTTCAAGTGCCGGTTCTGCCACAGAGTAGGAAGTTCTCTATTGTTTTCAGGCCTCAACTTACTGGTTTGTGAAGTAGTGATAATAGTAACATCTCCCTTGTAGGGTTGCTTGTGAGGATTGAGTATTTGTAAATATTGAGAAGAGTACCTGGTGCATGATAAGCAATTTGTGTATTTTGTAAACAAAACATAAATAACCTGAATGAAAAGCTCTTAGTAAAGCCATTTAACAAATATTTATTGGGTGCTAAACACCCTTACCTTCTAGGAGCTCAAAATTTGACCATGGCCAGTTGTAACTTCTGTAGGGTCTTGAGCTGTGAATCTGTGGCCTCTTCAAGGTAACTGCAGGGTTCACTCTCTCCATTTCGGCACTAGGGGGTGCTGTGGGAGTAGAGCCAACTGTCCTGACTAGGCTTTCTATATAGTTTGTGTCAAGTCCCCTAGATCCCAAAGAGCAGGCCATTTGGCTTAGCACCTCCATGCAGTGCTTCTTATTCCACATAAGAAGTTGGATGCTACTTTACCCTACATCATCTCAACATTCCAAGTGACAAAGACTCAACTCTGTGAATCTTCAGCTATAACCAAAATAAACGGAACCTAGTATTCAATATGTAATGGCACCTCTGCGAGGAATTTATGGTTTACCATGAATTGAGAACATTGTCCTGCCTCCCTCTCCTTCCTCGTCTTCCTCTAAAAAATACTGAAAACCTCTCTGAGCCAGGTGTTTTGCTAGGTATCAGGGATGCAGCAGTAAACATGGCAGACTAAGTCTTTTGCCTCCTGGGAGCTTACATTCCAGACAGGGTGGAGGAGACAAACTAAAAACAGTAAATTGCAGGCAAAAGGATGATTGGGAATATGATAGGTGCTGAAGGAAAGGCATACAGAGATTGGTATGAGATGGAGGTGGTGGCTACTCTTGATGGTCATAGAATCTTCTCAAAACAGGAGAGGGTTTTGACTTGCCACTTAAGACTTGAGAAGGAACCAGCCGTGGAAGGGTATTGTAAACTGAAGAAATTGCCAGTGTAAAGGCTCTGAGACAGGAAAAAGCTTGGCAGCTTCTAGGAAAAGAAGCATTCTGATTGAGAAGGAATGTGATAGGCGATGAGATTGGAAAGTTTCAAAGTGAGGCCAGATCAGAAACTGCTTTGTAGGACTTGGCTTTATTTTAAAGAACAATGAGGCCATTTGGGAGTTTTATGCAGATGAGTAAAACCATCTGATTTATGTTTTTAAAAAAGGAGGGAGTGGCCAACTGTGGTGGACTTCGATGAGATGAGTGAGGTGAATCTCTTGGCAAATCTGGCTGCATGGAGGTCAACACGACCTTAACAAGAGCAATTTCAGTGGAGAAGTGGAGAGCAGCTGCTCTCCCTGCCTTTTGGTTTTAGAACTTATAATTTCACCAAGGAAAAGGTATTTGCATTTGAAGGGATCAATAGTTCAATAATATTTTTTGATACTACTTTGGTCCATTTTCAGGGAATTATTTGGTTTCAGTCTCTCCAGTAAAAGGCTCACGGTAACGACCGCAATGATGGTCGTGGCGTTGATGTCATCCTTTTTATCTGAGACATCATTACTTGCCTGCTACCCACTCCTTTGGTGATGACAGTACCAGTCCCCACCCCTGACACACACAGAGCCCTTGGACACCTGTGGCCTCCATGACCCTTTTTCATTGCAGAATGGTCAGCCGATGCTGGGGGCTGCCTACAATTTAGGAGAACCATCCAGGCCCCTTTAAAATAAGCTAGGCAGGAGACAGAGGAGTGACCTGGACCACAACTCAGATGGCTGTCCTCCGTGTGGTCTTCCACTTCCAAAGTCCATGCAGCCCCTTAACCTTGCCTGAACTTTTAAGCCTGAGAATGGCAGGAAATCCCTCAGAATAAATCCGTAAAGAGGCATTTGACGAAGCATACATAAACTTACACTTGGTGAAAAGTGACTGTCGAAAAAAGTATGTTTAGCACAAGCTGAAATATTACTGTGCTTTTTATGCGGTCTCCCGCAGCATTTTGGAACCCAGACATTTTTCCTGACTGATTGTTCTCTTTGATTTCCCCCCCATGGCTCTGATTTTGTTACACAAGAATAATGTTTTTTCTGGACTACACTTCTTATAAGTGGTCTTACCCAGGGAATGTTTTTAAATTTAAAGATGATTCTATTTTCTCTTAAGTACCGAGCAGTACAAACACATTTAATAGCCTCAGATGGGAGAGTTTGGCTGTGGAAAGGCATATTTGCAGCATTTGTTCCCCTTGATTCCAGTCCCAGCATTTCCATTCCTCTCATAGCAACACTGTTGCACACTCTCACCTACTGCGTGGCAGAGGTCTCATCCCGAAGAGCCCCAGTTCTTGACATTTGGGCTCATCCTGCCTGATGGTGCCTTCAAGATGGACTTCAAGGGGAATTCATATCATTTGGAGAATAGGAGGGTTTTTAACTCCTCCAAGTTAAATGCCCATCTTCAGTGTGTTGGACAAAGCCTCAAAATGCTGACAAATTTGTTCTTAGCATCTGGCAGGATTTTTGTCACACCATTAAACACACAGGGGCATATTTTGCCAGTGACTCATTCTGGGGGTCTGCTGTGGCTCAAAATCAGACACCAGGCGCTGCCCTACTGTGATTTTCTCCCAGCTTCCATGACTGATTGACGACACCTTCCTGTAAGCTTTCTTCTATCTCTTATGCTAAGGCTGCTGAACTCTTGAGTCTACACAGTTCTGTGAAAGTCTATGTAAATCCCAAAGCTTGATGGAAGGAGAAAAATTGGTCTTTCTCAGAGCATTCTCCTTTCACTGTCCCATAGAAGTGGGACTGCAGGATCGTAGTCAGCCTGGAGTGTCCACTCTCTAGTTCTGCAGCCTGCAGATCTTTCTTTAATCTGAACTGCAGGCACTTGGGAGAAAAGCCAGGCAGAGCCTGTATTTCCTTGGGGTGATTCCAAGAAGCAGATTTTCTGGGTCAGTAGGTATGAATGCTTTTAAATGGCCCTCCAGAAAGTTTTTAACCAGTTTGCTTCCTTATCAGTAGACATTTGCTAAGGTGTTACACTTGTTCATTCACTCAGTCATCCAGTTATGTATTCATTCATGTATTGATTCAACACCAAGACTGTATTCCAGGCTCTGTAGATCTCTAAATAAATGTTCATCAATTCTTGCTGCTGCTTGGTAGGTTTTCTCTTTGTCTCTGAAAAGAGACTTGAGCCTGTGTGTGGGCATCCTGAAGACCAAGCCACAGAAAGCTCCCCATCCATTTGGTAGGGAGTGCGGCTCTAGACTCAAGAGTAGGCAACCTCACCCCTGGATGCACATCAAAATCACCTGGGGGAGCTCTCACAAATCCTGGTGTCTGGGCCCAAGCAGGAAATGTTCTTATTTCATTGGTCTGGGGTGTGGCCTGGGTATTCGGATCTTTTGAAGCTCCCTATTGAATGTCTGGTACAGCCAGAATTGATTGCCCATCCACATTCTTTATCCTGGGGAGTCTGGCCCAATGAAAACTTTTCTTCAGGTCCCTACCCACACCTCTGCTCTTGACCTTAAACTTGTCACTTTGATTTGATGGTAGTTACCATTCCCCCACGCATGTTACCCACCGTGGACCATGGGAGGCCAGCACAATGCCAGGCTTATGTTTGAATAGACTAACCATTGCCATGGAAAAACTGCTGAGAAGAAAAATCACCTTCTTTTCAATGTATTATTTATCGTTTCAAATATAATTCTCTCCTTAGTTATTTAGCATTCCACAGTGAGGGTCCTTTGGCTCCTTATTTTTTTTTTATTATAATAGCAATAGCTGACCCCTACTGAGTGCCTGCCATGTACCAGGAATGACTGTGAACATTTTTCACATATTAACTCACTCTATGCCCCCTTAACAATCCTATGTGTATATACATACACACACACATACATACATATATATATATATATATAGTCTTTCTATATATATTGTTCTCTCTCAGACACACACACACACACCCATACCATTTTACAGATGTGGACACTGAGGCATGGAGAGGTCAAGGGACTTGCTCATATTCACACAGCCATTCAGTGGCTGAGTTGGGCATCTGCACCTTATTAAGCAGGGCCTCTTCTTTACAAGTCAGAAGGACTCATCTTGAATCTGTTACGACTTTGCTTTGTATTTTTTTTCCCAAGTGAAGACTATGGGAGCTGAGTGAGTGTACAGTGGTAAGATCTGCCAGAGTCCCTATGCCTTCACAATGATACAATGGCATCGGACAGAGAGCTTAGGAAGAGAATCATTCAACAGCATATTGGCCAGCAGTTGGAGTCACCATTGTTGCATCAACTGGACCGAGTTGTCTTGGTCTCGTGGAGACACAGCTTAAGTAACCAAAAGCAGATGGTTCTCACCTGTGCCAAGGGGTGTGCGGCCCCTCTGCCATTAGCACGCTCACATCAGCATACTTCGGGAATTGTCCTCAGAAAAGTGAGGGGTGGAGGAAAGGCTGGGCGTGATTCAGAGTCAGCCTGAATTCGTCTGTCTTTGAAAATACGTAACACTTCTCATCTGCTTATTCTCCCGGGAGAAATCAGAGGCTCTCGGAAGTCAGTAATTGTGATGTCTTGAGTCATAATTTCTGCAGTTGTATCGGAGCCCAGTGTAGGGACGCAAGATGGAAACAGCACGTGGGTCTGTTGCCGTAGATGAGTTGGAGAGCAGAGGGGCCAGAATCTCCTCCTGGAAGGAAGGGATTAGCCGGCCAGAGAAGAAAACAGATTTGAGAAATCCATTTGCCCTGAAGGTTTAATAGGGAATGCAGGTCAGACTTACTCAAATGTCTTTAGTCACGGGTCTCTCTCCTGTTTTTATCTTGTATGCAGCTCAGTTTCAAAAGCAAGTGGGTAGATGAACCTTTAAACCTATGATATTTCTTAGGAATAAGAATTCTTGTCATTTATTGAACTGAAGGGATTGTATGAAAATACATACAAATTATTAATCTACTCAGTTATTTGTACATTAAGGCAATTTTTACTTTGCTTATGTGGTCATAGTGCTCAACTCAAATTTCAAAGTATATCACGTGCATATCTTTGACTTTTCTCCCAAGGGTAAATATCACATATGATAAGAAAAATTATTTGCAAATATCCACATGGATTTTGACATAGCCCTAAGGAATTCGCCATTAAAGACTGTCAGAGTTCTAATTTGGCTTCAGATCATCTTTCTCATGGTAAAGAACTTGTGCTTGGAAGAACACCATTGCAGTACACTGTCACCTCATTACCTGAAAGCCACTCAGAGGAAGTTTGTGGAATTGCAATCACTGGAGGGTCCAGAGGGGCCAAGTGGTGTCAGGAAGATACACAGAGCCTTGCGTTCTAATTAGGTACGTGTCCTGGCAAGTCGTCTTTTCTGAGCCATTGTTTCCTCATCTATAAAATGGGTTAGACTTGATAGTCTTTGTAAAATGAAAACGAGAAAGCCATATGTGACCTACTCACTGCCCTTCATTCCTATTCCTCCGGAATTTGCTCACTCCCCCCCCCCACTCACACTCACACTCACACTCACAGTCACACACACTTAACCCCTTCTTGGAGGGCCAGAATGCTGTTATGCAGTACTGTCTCCTTTTCTTCTTTTAGGTCTTTGCTCAAATGACTGCATCTCAGAGAGACTATCCCTGATCGGCCCCCCTGAAGCAGTCCCCTCCTCACTCCCTACTCCCTGCTTGCTCTGGTTGACTCTCTTCTTGGGGTTTGGCACCATCAGGAAGTGTAGGCCACCATGGTGCTGGTGCATGGGTAGATGAAGGAGCTGCTGGAAGAGAAGAGTAAGTTCAGAGACAGAGTCCCATAGCTAAGTTGAGGGGTGGCTTCACGGATACTTATTTTACATTTCCTATTAAAAATAAAACAAGCCATTTTTAAAATAACACCAAAAAATGGGCCTTGCAATGGAATAATGCCATGAACCAAAGATTATGATTATGCAAATTCTATGCACATGAGGCCCATAAATTTTAAAAAGAATGCTAATTTGACTGGAGGGGATTCCTTCTCCAGCTGAGAGGTTGGCAGAGATGATCCGGAAAGATCCTTGAAGCCAGACAGGATCCTATGTTAAGCATTCACTAGGCATCAGGCGTTCTCTGCTTCACCAGCAGCAGCTATTGTTTTCCCATCGCACAGGCAAGGACGCTGCAGCTCACTTTCCCAAGACCACACAGTTCTTGAGAAGGCAGAAGCAAGGTTGTGCACAGGTCTGACTCGCAGGCTTATGTCTGTGCCCAGGGATCATGATGCTCCTGTTGGCTACTTGAGGGCTGAACACAGTGAGTGTGTGTAACTGCAGCCACCCTCTTATGAGAAAAATAGAAGATTGCTCTCCAGCATGCAAAATAGGACACCTTTGTCTTTATGAAGCTTCTGCTTTTCCACTCAGTCGGGGCTTCGCTGGGCACTGCACACCGGGACCCTGAGCCCCGCAGGAGGTCTCGGTGGCAGCACTCTGAAGTTCCTCCCACAGGTCCCCCTCAGTGGAGTGACGGTTTTTGCCTGAAGGCCAATGCGTTTTGCCTCTTTCTCACCCCAATACTCCCTCTCTTTTCCCAAATACAAAAATATTGGCACTTCCTGGAAGGCACTTTTGGCTCAATGTCTGATAATCCATCCCACACTGTCAGGCCAGCTCTCCTTGGGGCCTCTGCTTTATGTCATTGAGCAGTTGTGTTTGGAGGCTAACACTGCTACCTCTTTTGCACCTGGGACGGATCCTTGTCCCCTAGCTGCCAGCAGGCCTCTGCTCCATCTCCCTTCCCTACGCTGGGCTCAGAAGTGGCTGAAACCCTGGGTGCACACACACACAGAACCCCGGAGGGGGCCTTGCTGTCCTGCGGCTCTTTGATCGCATCTTAAATGGCTATGATGAAATCAAGGGGCCCTTATTAGGGAAGACGATTCCCGAGTGGGCAGCAGACTGAGCTGTGACTGTCCGCACTTGTGTGATGACCCTTACAGTCTATGCCCACCCCTTCTCCCCAAACAACTGCTTTCTGCTTTCTAGCACTGGACATCTTTTTGTCTATTTTTTTTTTTTTTATTTTGTAGCAACGAAATATAGTCGTACGTACCACTTTGGGTCTGGCTTCTTTCCCCCAAAACCGTGCATCCCCAGATGCACCTCTTGTCACTGCATGTGGCAGGAGTTTGTGGTTTTTAGTACCTAGTGGGTGTGTGTGGCACAGTCTACCCATTGACCTGAGTTGCTCTCAGTTTATGGCTCTTATGAAAAGAACTGCTATGAACATACGTCTCTTGGTGAATATATGCTTTAATTCTTCTTGGGAGGATACCCAGGAATGGAGTTACTAAGCATATGAAAGGCCTTCAAAATGTTCACGGAGGACAAGGCATTTTGCCTAGTTGATAAGATGCTGCTTGAGATCAGAGCGCCTGATCCAAGTCCCAGCTCTGCTCCTGACTCCAGCTCCCTGCTACCATAGACCCTGAGAGGCAGTGCTGATGGCTCAAGTGCTGGGATTCCTACCACTCATGTGGGAGACCTGGACTGAGTTCCCAGCTCCTGCTCCAGCCCCAACTAGGGACCATTGAAGGTGTTTCAGGAATGAAACAGTGATTGCTCCCCCCCACCCCCGTTTCCCTGTCTCTCTCTGCCTCACAAATAAATAACATTGCTTTCAAAGTTCATGAGAAATATGTACTAAGAAAAAAGTTAGGCATGGATTTTGCACCAAAATAAATTTATTCTGTAATTCCATTTTTTCTCAAAAAGTTTCTGAAGTACCCTCATTGGGTTGGCAATTAATGAACTTTATTAGAAGCTGCCAGAGAGTTCTCCAAAGTGGCAGCACCATTTTACCAACCATGTACAGGTGTTGCCCTTGCTCCCTAGAATACTAGGTTTTGGTGTTATAGGCTTTTTAAACTTTAGTCATTCTAATGGACGGCACGTGGTTGCTTAGTTTTCTTCTTTTTATTATTTTAAAAGACATTTTTCAGAATTCTCGAGCACGCCAGTCAGTGCCTGCTCAGATGCTGGGAGGGAAAGGGGGTGTTCCATTTTTATGGACAGGAGGTTGCCGCTCATCATCTCTGTCCCAGAGGCCAAGTCCTTCCAGCCTCAGGGCTGGCTGTGCCTGCTGCAGGGCAAGCTGAAGGCCGAAGCCCCAGCGAGGGAAGCCAGGAAAGGCAAGGGGGCAGGCAAGTGAGTCAGCGTGGGGAAAAGGCGGCCCCCTGCGCGGGGAGCTCAGGATCACAGCACGACAGCCACAGGACAGGTCTCGGGCGAGCCGTGCCGCACACGCGGATACTGATAGTCTAAGGCTTGGTAGCCGGCAGGCACACACAGTGCAGAAGGCTGTTCGGGGAGTCCCAGGCAGCTGTCCTTTCAGCTGCTCTGACCGCTCAAGGCAGATTTGCCAACATTTCCGAGGCAGATTTTCATTACCTTCCAGTTGGCATAGGCAACTGGAAAGCCTCCAAAAGCAGTCGCGAGGCAGGGGAGCAGTTAGGTGGCAAGCTTCAGCGCCATCTCTGAGGGTGCAGGCTGCTGGCTGTTCTGCTTCGCCCACCCGGTCCGCACAAGGCTGGGGACTGGCTCTGACATCAGCCAGTCTGTATGTCCTGAATCTCACTGCTTTCCCCTTTTCTCAAGCTATCAGACGAATTAGTAAGCCATGGATTTCACCACTAAAGAGACCATTTCTACTATTGCAAGTGCTCTTTAGCCAGATGCAGACAGAACTGGACCTCTGGTAGCAGCTTTGGGATGGGGCTTCCTGATTGGAACTTGAACGGCCCTGTCCTTGGATGCATGCCCTTGGCTGTTGGGCAGAATGGTGGCTGACTGGCTTATGGCGTCACCTGAGTTACAGACAGGAAGTGCCCCACTATAGGTACTGGTGCCTTCTAAGGTAAATTATTGACATCCTAGCCCTGAGGCAAGTAGCTCTGGTGCCGGCGAGCTTGGGCCCAGGGAGATTGGATCAGCTCTGGTTCAGGGGTGCGAGGGCTGGTTCAAGGCAGCTCTGATACGTATTGCAAGGCTTGGGATGAGACTGGGGTTCCTTATTTGTAAAACGGGACCATCGGGCAGGTTACAGAAGATAAGTAGATGGCACACAAAAGCCCCAGCTGTGCGGAAAGTGTTCTGAGCAGCTGGCTCACTGCAGTGTGGCCAGGACTCAGTGTCTTTAGAAGAACCAGTATTCCTGGAGAGAAAGGCAGAGTGAGGACAAGCACGTTGAAGAGGAGGCAAGGCTCTCGCAGCAGCAGCGCTGCGCTAGTCAGGCGAGGGGCAGATACCTTTGAATGGGCGATCTTTGCGTAGAAAATTAATTCTGTAAGCCACCATGGGAAAGGTGGTCCGAGGGAGTGGACCTGTGCTGTGAAGAATCGTGCGCGAAGGAGGAGCAGAACTCTCAGGCCTCCTTGCTCTTCAAGCCATCAAGCCAGCAAAGGAGAGAAAGGGGTGTTGTAGTCCTAGAAGTTTCCTCTAGAGAGGAGCCGGGCGTGCCCTTCCCTGCTCTGTTTGCCTGTCAAGTTGTGCCAGGGACCTGCTGCTCCTCTTCCCACGCCACCACTCACTCACCAGGCCAGGCAGCTCCCTCGCCTCTGCCCACTCTGTAAGTGCTGATGCAATGGATCTTTCCATGGCTACTTCTGCAGTTACTGAACCAAGGATGGTCCTGAACCCATGTGAGTAAATGGCATCCAGCCGGGAAGAATGGTCAAGGGGGCTTGGTGCCTTTATTGCAGAAAAGTTAGCATGCGGAAGCTCGGAACTGGGCTCTGGACACTGGTTTTCAGTGGGTGGATTGCAGGAAGCCCCGTGCGTGGAGGAGGGAGCAGAGCGGGAGCTCATGAGGGGCAGAGACAAGTTTGCGTGCTCTTAGCTCTTGTGCCAGGCGGGTCCCAGGAAGCACTATGGCAGACAAGGTCAGGCTAGCTGCTGTTACTGACAACCTGAAAGTGTCTCATGGTTCCTGTGCAATTTCTCGCGCACACACATCCCCAAATGGATGTACCTGGCGGCAGGTGGCCCTCCTCCAGCCAGAATTCAGGCATGCATCACATATGAAAGGAAGATTCGTAGGAGCCAGTCCTGGCAACAATGCACATCACTTCCACTCCCATTCTAACTGCAAGAGAGGCTGGGAAATGTAGTCCAGAAAGAAGAGGAACTGGTTAGGACGGTGAGCAGCTGGCCAGACAGCCGCAGATGAAATATTCCTGGAAGGATGGAAGTGAACATCTGTCCGGGATGCCGGCAAGTCCAAAGCATAGGAAGCAAGAGTTGAGCTTCACAAAGGAAAGGGAGCACTTTTTCCAGGCTGTGTCCTTCAGGGGCCAGAAAACACTAGCTGCAATGGTGATCATAGAGAGGAATGCTCAGGCAGGGCCAGCCCGGGAAAACAATCCTGGATTCTGGTCAGAGACAGAAGGCGCTCCCCACTTCCCCCTCCCATCCTGCCCTTCCCCGCTCCCACCTACCAGGAACCTTTGATCTATCTTCCTGTTACTTCCCTCAGATCTGCCTATCCTGCACAATGACAGTTGCTCATGTTCTAGAAAACTTGCCCCTCCCTTCCTTGGAAACAACCATTCCTGGGGTGGGGGTCACAGCTCAGTTCCTGGGGGTGGGGCAGGTGGGAGAAGCAGCCATCCAACAAAGCAAGTCACATCAGTTTGCTGGAGTTGTCGAGAAACGGAGATGAAAAAATGAACTTAAAATATCTAGCAGGGGACCTGGCACTTGCTAAGTCAATTCTTAGCAAATTATGTATTGTTATCATCTTGGGAGTATGTGTGAAAGGGAGTGGGGGCAGAGACAGGGAGGGAGGAAGGGAGAAGGACAGAGGCAAGAGAGAAGGGGGCTAACCAAGTGTTGGAAATTCAACCACTTCGGCTTTCCCTCTCAACCCAGTCTTCTCACTATTGAGTCAGTGGTCTCCTGCTCCTTGATGCCCGTGAATACATCAAAACTGTGTTGGTTGGGTTGGCAATTCTTCAGGGCCAAGATTAGTTGCTGAGGGACTCCTCTGAGCATCCTTTGGGAGAGCCGGACCCCTCTACTGTTCCAAGTACCCTAGTCTCTCCCCGAAACCCTCTGCAGCCCTGGGCTGCAGCTGCCCAGTACATGCCAGTGTTCTTGTGCCTTTCCCCCTGTCCTGCGTTCTGGAGAACTCTTCTATCCCACTGTCTCCCCTGCTGAAATCCTACCCACATGGCAAGGCTCAGCCCCCATCTCACCTGTAGCAATAAAGGTTTGATGACTGGAATTCAGAGGGAAAAACATTCCAGAGGTGGGTCAGGTGCATGAGAAGAGGCATTGATGTGAATCCCGGTTGGAAGATCCTCCTTGACCATGAGAGAGACATCAGGTGGCTTCATTCCTACTTGGCCCCCGTGTGTGCATATGTGTGTATGCACGTGTGTGTATAAGCACATGCATTCCAGAAGAACTCTTCCCCTGGAGAAAAATAACACCTATAATGTTCATTGCCAACAGCCAGATGTTCTGCAGCCAGTCTTTCCCTCCGTATTGTTTATGCTACATTAGCGCCAACCATGATACTTGCTTTAAGATAAATAGAGTGAGTTTTTAGGGACTTCAAAAGGCTCAGCAGCCCTCGGATTCTGCAGAGTGTGTTGTTCTGCTCTTGAGAGAGCTCGCCTGCAGGCAGAGGGGTGCTTTAGACAAAACCGAATTCCAGAAAGAATTCTCCCTGTTGAAAAGATGAGCACTCCGCACCGTCTCTTCCTGCATTGTCTGCGTACTTCTCAGGTCGAGGTTATTATTATTATTTTTAGTCAGTGTGCAACTGACGAAGTGCAGTAGTGTTTGTTTGTTTATTGTTTTTTGGTCCTTAAGTTGGAACACAAGATCACCAGAAAATAAACTCCCTCTCTGAGTCATCCTGGGAACATCTTGCATTGCAGCCAGCACAAATATGATTAAAAGAACTTTTTTCTGCAGGGCCTCTGCTATATTTTAGTGAAGGAACACATTAGCCAAGCTGACCATCTCTCGAACATTCTGCTTTTGCAAAGATAGTCATCTCTGGCCTTCTGTGTACCTTGTTGTTTATGGGATCTTGAGTCCCTCTCCTTGCCAGCTGATTCTGCTGTGGTGTGGACATTGTTATTATAACAGAGTGACTTTTCAGGGGCCATAGAAAATGCCACCCACCAGGGAAACACCTGGTCAGAGTGGCCTCAGTTATTGACGTGTTGGTATTTGTATCATCAGCATTGGAACTTTCCAGCAGACACTGTTGGTGCCTTGCCATGTCCCCTCAGACTCATCGCTATAGACCAAAGGCAGCTTACTGCAAAGGCCCAAGACTCTCCCTGCGGATTTGTTTTTGGTTTTCTGTCTCCGAAGCACACTTGGCCTGCATTCTGGGCTGGCTGCAAGTGCCAAGGAATGAACGTGTCCTCCAGGAGCTGGGGGATGGTGAAGAAACAGTTCAACTTCCTAGCCTCTCGGCTGCGAGAATTTCGAGGTGTGTGTCCCACACGGTCTCCCAGCACTTCCCAGTGGACTTGGGCTCCAGTTGCACACAGTAGGAACTTGCCTGATAGATGGGCTTGCGTTCCTTTCCCTGTCTCACTGTTCACTCCTCTGGGGGTGTTTCCTGGGAACTTTTTCCGAATAAACTACCTTCAGTGCAGTCTTTGCCTTGGGATGTGTTTATGGGGCCACTGAGCTAACATAGCTGGCTGGTTGAGTTCAGCAAAACCCAACTGCCCTGTCCCTTCATCCCCTTCAGCATGTTTCTCACCAGTGGTGTGGACCCCTGAGTCTCAATGCCTTGTGTGTCCTACATGGAGGATGTGGTCCTTTGAGAGCCCCAGAGTTCAGCCTGGAGACCTGGAAAGCCAGAGAGCTGAGTGTCAGCAGGTAGGCAGTTGAGTCCCAGCACCCTGGGCCATGAGGTCAAGACAACTCTGGGTGCTGCTCAGATCTCTTCAGCCGGTAGGCATATGCTCAGGTGGCTCCTGGCGCATGAGCAGTAAGGGTTTGCTGATAGAGATTAGAAGGACTGCGTAACCCACTCACATTCCTGTCCTTTCTTAGCACTGAGTGTTGCAGGCTTGGCCTCGTGCCCCACCCTCCCGTGTGCCTTCTAACCTCCGGTGCCTTGGAAGGTCGGCAGCAGATTGATCGGGGTGGGCTCCTGTTTCCGCAGAGAGCTTTCAAGGCTTAGCTAGGAAGGGTCTTCTCCAGGACTGACGTCTGAAATTCCTCTCAGTGAGAATGAGTTTCTCAGCCTCTTTTCTGGAAACCCTAATTTTGATGGGGCAAAACCACTTCTTATTGCCCAAGGAGAGGTAGCCCAGGGACGGGTTGCAAAAATGGAGATAAGAAAGATAGGACACTAACTGAAGATATCTATCTATCTATAGAGATAGAGATATTTTCCTAGAAGTGACAACAGAACCAAGTGACAAGTGAATGCATTTGGTATAATTTTAAAAGCATGGGAGAAGTTCTGCCAAAATTTGACTGCCTTCCTCAAGTTCCTCTAGTAGTTGTGCTTATGAACGATGTTATATGTTTTACTCTGCCCTCGTTGTGCTGGGAAGTCCCAGTCCCAACTCACGCTTGGCTATACTGTGCAGCAACCAAGCTGCTACAAGTGAAACGGCTCCCCCTTGTGGCCAGCGGGATCACTTTCATTCCGTGTTTCTCTTCTGGGTTTTTGTGTTCTATCATTCTTCCAATCGAGCCATCTCTTTCTCATTCCGACCCACTCTACCCACTTTTTAAGCTTCTCTTTTTCAACATTTTCTTTGCTTTCTCTTTCCCTCTTGTCCTTGCCCTCTTCCTCCCTCCTCTCTTTCTCCCTTGTTTTTGTGAGTGAGAAAATGACCCTAATCACCATTGATAAATAGGAGCCGACAGCTATGCAGGCCTTATGCAAAGGAGAAGGAACACCAAAGATTCGGAAGTGAGGTTATGCATAGCCAGGGCAGCAGCCTTGGAACCCTTGAAAGGACTCATACGTCCACATTCAAGAGACAAAAGGCATCTCTGATCCCCAGACTTTCAACCTGGATGAGACAGAGGTTTTAGCATTTGTTGGTTTTCTCCCCAGCTTTAATATTGTGAGTGTTGTCTTCTGTTTTCATTGCAAATTTCAGCTCTGTTGTGGATTGAGTGAGTCCTGGTGGGCTGACCTGAGAACAATAGCCATCAGATGTACCTGTAACAGAGCTGTGGCAAGTGCCTTTACAGTTCCTAGCAGCCCCTTTAAAACAAACCATTGGACAAACAGGGTTATGAATGTGCAAAGCCATTCTGATGCAAAGGGATGTTCCCCAAGACGCTCAGAGGAAATGCGGCCAGTGGATCTGAGGGTGATGTGAAGAATGCCAATGACAAGATGATGACGATGGTGATGATGATGGCAGTGACAATGCAGATTATGAGAGAGATGAAGGCAATAACAATGACAATGACAGTGGTAACAATAATGATGGCAGTGATGGTGTTGCCAGTGACAACGACAACGGTAACAACAGCAGTGATTTACTGAGCGCTGTGCCAAGTACTTGGATCATCTCCTTGAATCATTGCAACTGTCCTGTGCAATGTTCTTTTGAATCTCCATTTTGCACAGAGAGAAACTGGGGCTTACAACTGATTCACCCAGGCTCCCATGGCTAGCAAAATGAGAGCCAGAGTTTGAACCCAGGCCTGTGTGGGCGCCAAGCCTGTACTCATACGCACTCTCACAGGAGTCCAGTGTGCAGGGTGAGGCTGGTGCTGTCTGCATGCCGCTGGGGGAGGCATTGGGGGCACCAGGGCGTGAGCAGAAGGAGAAAATTGGAACTCCAGGCCTTTGTGCTTCAGACGCCTGCACCCCTTCCTCCCCATGACCCCTCAGAGGGTCTATTTCTGGCACACTGGTCTCTGGAAAATGTCCTGCTAATGACACAGGATTATAAACAGTCCTTTTCCCAGAACAAAAATTTAACCTTTGTATCTCAATCTAATTACAAGTATTTTCTCTTCCGGAGGCAGGTTTTTCCCCCTCTTTGTTCCATATTGAAGAGGTTTCTTTGTTGCCAGAAGAACCTCCCCAGACCATAGCTCTTTAGGATGATGAGCCCTGGCCGGAGACCCAGGCGCCTGTGCAAGATGGGTGCTGTGGGACAGGCACCTGGGAGTGGTTGGGGTTCTGGGCACCTGGCACAGGGCGTGAGGCCTCCGCGCTTGCTGACGCTCACGGGCCACTGTGCAGCAGAGTGTCCCCTGCCCTCCTGATTTGCTCCAGTGATGCTGAGATGCACCTGTCATCTGCCCCTGTGGCGACTCAGACTTGAAGACAGAACGCCTCTCCTCTTAGCATCAAGGGCAGCCCTCTTTGGAAAACAAACGCTTCTTCTTTGTCTTAGGGAGGTCCTTGCTCTAAGCTCGGCCCCTACAGTTGTATAGGGAACCTGCCTTCCTCCTCCTTTACCTCTGCCAGTACCATGGGCCTTGAAGGAGCCCTGCTAGAAGCAGATAACCCTGGGAACACACGGCCTTGGCAGATGCCCTGGGAGCTGAGCCAGGACAGAAGGCAGCGTGCCTATGGAGAAAGTGGCCCCAGGGAGGAACAGCATGTGTATGCCTGGCACCCCACACATGCCCAGATCGCTTTTGAAAGAATGAGTACCTGGACAGGCGCAACTTAAGTTCCGACTGCATTCGCACACCCAGGCCTGTGTGGTCTCAGGCGCAACCAGAGAGACCCTTGTGAGCAGGCCATGGGTAGCCAGTAGTACGAAATGAGATTATAAATACACGGGTGCCTGACACTCTGAGTCCTGGCGGTGTCAGGTGGCTGTGCTACAGCCACAGAAAGCTCGTGCGATCTTGAATCTCTGACTTCTGTGCCAGGGACTGCTCTATTGGGTGTCACTGACTCAAGGGGCCTTTCTCCATCGGACTCTCGTCGATGTTGTAACAGGTGACTGCCACCATCTCACGTATCCTGCTGTTAGGGGCTGACTGCAGTAGAGGTGTTCTCCTCCCTGCGGGCTGACTGTGCTGACTCTGGCCAGGCCAGCGTCCTCCGACATGTGAAGCAAAGGCAGTGGGTCATGTGGAAGGAGCAAGGCTCTGGGAATCGGCGTGCTTTGTGTTGTGTGAGCTTAGGCAGGCCACCTGACCTCTGAGCCTCAGCTTCGTGCTCTGCAGCACGGGAGAGACGAGCCCAGTGACCCTAAGATTTGTTCAGGCAGGGGAACCCTGGAACTCTTGGGGGGCACTGAGAGCTTTACCTCTCCCACAGAAACACAACATTTTCCTTCTTGCATTCCCATTAGATGGAAGAAAATGGAACACTCCCTCAACACACACACGTGTATACACACATATGCATATGGCAACTATAGCTTCCCGTAGTTATTTATTACATACAGTGTGGAGTAGAAAAAGTGGAATGAGGCAGTACAATGAACATACATGAGTTTCATGGCACCTCGGAATGACCTTACCTCCATCTCCCTGGGAAGACTTCGGAGCACCCTGGTGTCCGTGGCCAGTTGATGATGCCGGGCCCCACTTATTCCATTTGTCATCAGTATCTAATGCGAGCTAGCATCAACACTCTGTCTTGGGGGAACTTCCCCGTAGCCACTGCCCATCCTCACGGAGGTTAGTCCCAGCTGTAGTCTGCCGGCCACCCCTGCGTTCGTAAATGGAGTAGCATATTGGGGAACTCATTGCCACAGCTAATCTGGGAAGTCCTAGTCCTTGGGAAGGGCCCTGTATGTCTCCGGCATTTTAACCAATTTGGGAACACATTCATGTGGTAATTATGCTCACAGCTTTGGTCTAAAGGTTCTGTGCTGATGTTCAAAGCTCAGAAAATTTGATCACTGGGGCAAGGAATTGACAATTATTCCACCCTCAAGAGAGAGGAAAGAACACTTTTTTGCCCAGTTGGAATTATGTCTTAGATATTTAGTGCATCTCAGGTCCTGAATGAAACCATGCTCACACTGTAGAAATGACAAAGGATGCTCCCCTCGTTCAGCTCGTAGTGAGTGGCTGGCATTTGACACAGAATTAGGTCATCGAGAGTATGGTTTAAACACCGGATCAAAAATAGAAAATGAGTGGGCCGGCACTGTGGCATATAGCAGGTAAAGCTGCCCGTCTGTGACACTTTCATCCCACGTGGGCCCCGGTTTGAGTCCTGGCTGCTCCACTTCTGGTCCAGCTCCTTGCTAATGGCCTGGGAAAGCAGTGGAAGATGGCCCAAGTGCTTGGGCCCCTGCACCCATGTGGGAGACCTGGAAGAAGCTCCTGGCTCCTGGCTTTGGATCAGCACAGCTCCAGCTGTAGCAGCCATCTGGGGAGTGAACCAGCACATGGAAGCTCTTTCTCTCTGTGTGTCTGTCCCTCTCTCTCTGTAACTCTTTCAAATAATTTTTTTTAAAGTCTTAAAAAAATAGAAAATGAGGCGCCAGCATTGTGGTGCAATGGGTTAAACCCTGTTTGTGAAGTCAGCATCAGATAGCAGAGTGCAGGTTCAAGTCCTGGCTACTTCCTATCCAGCTTCCTGCCAATGCGCCTGGGAAGCAGCAGATGATGACTCAAGTACTTGCGTCCCTGCCACCCACGTGGGAGACCTGCATGGAGTTCCTGGCTCCTGGCTTTGACTTGACCCAGACTTGGCTATAGAGGGAATTTGGGGAGTGAACCAGCAGATGGAAGATCTCTCTCTTTCTCCTGTCTCTCTCTCTCTCACACACACACATACACACAAACACGTACACACTCTGACGCTCTGCCTTTAAAATAAATCTACAAAAAAGAGTAGAAAGTGAGCTCCCAATAGGGGTGCGGATAGAATTGGGCAGAACGAGAGATGGCTCCCCTGCCCCTGGGGGTGGGGGCACATGGGGAGCCGCTGCGAGGACCAGTGGCCAGCAAGGAGGTTGCGAGAGTCTGGGCTGTTGCTGGGTGCAACCCCTTGTGTGACATAAGCGGGAGGAGGAGGCACCGAGAAGGTGGGCTGCCCAGCTGCTTTGCGCTCTGGCCTTCCAGTCGCGGACTCCCACTCTCACCTGGCTGCTGCCCAGAGCAACTCAATCAGCCTTAGGAGTGAGACCCAGACGCTGGCATCTTTCCAGGCTCCCAGGCAATCCCAACGCACGGCCAAGGCTGGGAACCGGCACACAAACCACCTGGGGAGCTGAGTGAGCGAGCCTGAGTTGTGGCCTAGACTCTGCATTTCTGGCAAGCTCCCAGGTGCTGCTGCTGCTGCTGCTGCTCCAGGAGCCTGGCTTTGAGCAACAAGGACATCCGTAGGCCAGCCAGTGTTAACCAGAACTAACTGTCAGCTGCCTACACGCTCCGGAAGACACGGAGCTGTTGATAGTGTCAACTGGGAAGCGGTGTCTTGTGAGAACTTTCCGGATCGATTTTCTGTAACGCTTGGTTTAGGGAAGATAGAAAAATCTAGAGGAGGCTCGTTTCAGCAGGTGAGGAGAGCAGGTCACACCTGCAGACTGTCGAGGCGGACGGGGCATCCCCAGAATCAGGGCTCAGGTTGTGGCTCCACCAGGACACCTGGGTTAGGCGAGACCTGAGGAAGAGTCGAGAGCCTCCTGGCCAGGGGGTGGAATCTACCTGGTGTGGCCCAGGTGGCTCAGGCCGGTGCCCCCGGAGCTGAGCACCCTTCTCATAACTCACTCTAGCAGTTCTGGGGGCCTCACAGAGCCCTCAAGCAGCAGTGGTCCCAGGATTGGGTTGCTAGGAGACAAACCCCTCCCCACATCCCTCTACCCCAAGGTAGCCACTCCTAAAGCGTGAGCTCAAGAGTACTTGGCGCTGCAGCCCAGGGGCCTTGTGGCTGACTTATTAGCTGTTTCTGTGGTGAAACTGCTTCCAGTGCACACGAGAGACATCAAATCCCTTTCTAGAAGGCAGTGTGGGCCCCCAAGCTGGCAGGGGCTCCCAGCTTGTCCCAGAGTTCTTGTGCAAGTTCCCAGCTCAGAAATTCGCGTGGCCTGATGTGCCTTCGGGGACCCTGTTCTGAGCCACAACCTTTCTGAGTCAGTTCCCCCATCTATAGAATGGTCAGGAAGAGGTTCGAGGAGGTATAAGCTGTAACATCTACGCCTACCTTGTCCAGCTGGGATTCAGCAACAAGAGGGTAAGGATGAGACCACCAGGCACCAATTCTGCCAGGGACACGGATGGACACAGAGAGACCCCCTCCTGGGGAAACAAGTAAATAGGCAGTTTTTGGGGGAGAGAGGTCAGGGTGATGACAGACAAGGTGAAGTCAGGGCCCTGTGGCCATTCATGCAGGGTGAGGGTGGATCTCAGAAGAAGCCAGTTTGCGGCTGAGCCCCCCAAAGTCGGACAGAGTAGCAGGAGTTGAGTAAGTGGAGGTACCGGTGGGAGAAGGCTCCAGACCCTAGGGAGCACTGACCTGTGAGGGTAACTCAGTCTTTGCAACGACTGAATGAGGGGTTCAGATCTCAATTCTGTGGCCCATCACTCTCCCAGAGAGTCGGGGCTGGGAGGCCCTCTGCACGGTGTCCATCTGCAGGGCCCGTGGGCTGCACTGGGGCGAGGCCTAGCAGCTGGCCTGGGGCTGAGAGAATGAGGGTCTGCAGTGCCCTGCACGCCCAGACTGCCCGTCTCCCACCCAGCCACACTTGCCGATGCTAACACGCGCAGGCGGAACGGATGGGTGACCTCATTTAAACCCGTGTGAAAATTATGTTTAGCAAAACCCAAACAAAACATTCCCTGCCACCTCTGAAGACATTCACGCCTCCTCCGCGCGAGCGCATTAGTCATTAGCTGGTGGCTCCTGCGACGCTCCTGGTTCTGAAGTCCCCAGCCCGCCCTCCCTCCTCAGCGTGGCTCAGCAGGGAGGCAGGCCTCCGCCTCCTCTCCACTCATTAACTGGCTTCGCAGTGCATCTGTGTCCTCGGGGACAGACACTCGCCCTTTGATCCCTCAATTCCTGAGCTGGTTTTTATTCTCAGGGCATCTCTGGGGCGTGCAGTACAGGCTCCTGCCGAAACAGCGCTCACCGTGCCTGCACGTGCGGCGTGTGCCTGGAGTCCCTCAGCTGCAGGGGTGCCCACTGGCAGGTGGAACAATCTAGGGAGGAGGTGCAGAGGGCCTTTCTGGGAAGGGGCGGGGGGGGGCAGAGATCCTGCTTTCTTCACTTGGGTCTCCTGTGCCAGGGGCACCTGCTGGGGCAGAAGGCAACTCTGTCTCAGCAGCCAGGTGGCTCTCTAGGGAAGGAGGCGGGCGCTCACGGCCCCCACTGGCTGAGCAGTCAAGCAGGGCCGGCTTGCAGGAGGAGGTGTGGGCCAGGGCTGGATACTGCTCCCAATCCCCGTACCTCCTGTCTGCCCTGCATGCAGTCAGGCTGAGGCCCTATTGCCCGAACCCTGCAGGCCCTCCCGGTAGCTCACGGGTGCTGTGGTGCCCTCCCACCATGATGTGTCTCCGGAAGGCAGGCCGGGGGCAGGTGGGTAACTGGCAGTGGGCTGCAAGGACAGCTGCCTTGGGCTGCACTGCCTGAGGACGCCAGCTCTGGAAATGAGGAGGGCGGGGGAGGTGCCCGGCAGAGAGAACCGAATGAGCGCCGGGAAGGGCTGTCCTGTGCAAGTGCCCTTTCTCGCTTGCCTCCGCAGGCACATTTACTGGATGTTGGAGGGAGGCTGCCGGGAGAGAAAATGCATGGCTGGGTGTGGTTCCTCCAGCTCCTGTAGGAAGCGGAGGCCTGGGATTTGCGTCTGGACTCTAATTCCAGCCTCAGGGTACCCTTAGGCTACTTACTGAACCTCCCTGTAGATTCCGTTTTCTCCTCGACCAAATGGGCACAGTTCCAGGACCTCTCTGGCAGGCTTGCTCTGAAGATGGAATGAGGTAAATGCACGTGCGTTTTCTCCCTTGTTGTTTGTGGGAGGCGCCTCGCCCACACTCTGAGCAAGAGGAATGTGGGCGAGTTAGCCGGCCTGGAGCAGGGCCGGGCACGGAGGACAGTGGGCTTCCACAGGAAGCCAGAAGAGCCGCCGCCTGAGCTGCAGGGGTGTGCAAGGGACAGGGACGTGGAGGAGGCAGAAGGAAGCAGACAGGGAGGGAGCAGGCACCTCAGACAGCAAAGGCGGCCTCACCGTTGGATGCCCCTAGACCCACGGAAGCCTGCAGCTGGCACAGAGCACATCCTGGCTTCTCTACCTTGGCAGCGACCACACGTGCTGTCGCTCAAGGCAGCTGCCCTTGTCCTCACCAACCCCGGCCCACCTCCATTCAGCCTTCTCCTACCTCTCCCTCCCGCCTAAGGGACAGTTCGGCTCCTTCTGGAGGAAGCCTTGCGTTCTCTGGGCCTTGATGGGCCTGCGATGCTGACTGCTGATGTCTGCTGATAGAACCTGGATGCCATCTCACTGCTAGCAAATCTTGGTCTGGCCCAGGACATGTACCTCCAATGGAATGTAGTCCTCCCCCCCCACCACCTCCAAGAAGAACTTTGTCTGTCTCACCCATGCCTGCATCTCCAGCCCTCAGCAAAGTGCCAGCACGGCGTGGGCATTGACCAGATGAATTCATCAGATGAATGAATGACTAGTGCACGCAGGCCTGAATGCTATGTTGGAGGCTTGGCGTTCTCTGGGCTGAATCGGGGAGGAGTCATGTCATAAACAACCAGGCCCTTGAGCTTGGACAAGCCCCGCGGCCTCTCTGGGGGCAGGCTGCATCCCAACTCCGCTGCTGGGCACTGCACGGTTTCCGGAATGCATACTGCCCACAGGGCACCGGGCACCGGAGCCCTCCCTTGGAGGCACTGCTGCAGGCGTGGCCGCCAATCACTCTCCACAAAGTTGTTCCACAACATCCTTTTCCCTCCCTGCCGCCGGCCCCACCCCAGCCCCACCCCCACCCTCACCCCTCAGAGAAACGGCTTGTTCTGTGCATTTGACATGTTTCGATTGCCTGGAAATATCACAGGATTGTTCATTTGTAAAAACTGCCTTCCTGTGGTGAGACGTCATTTGTTGATTTCTAACCCCATGGCGTGCTGGGCCACCTCTCTTTCTTGTTTGGGAGGTTATGTTGGTGATTTAGGGGCGAGACGAGCGCGATGAGATGACCGCGACACTGAAGTCTAGACAGCTGGGACAGGTGAGGTCAAGATTCCGAGTCGCCCAAGGCCAGTCCAGAGAAAGTGAGGATTATTGAATTATTATTGCGCCCAAGCAGACTGCAGGGCTGCACAGATCTCTGAGCTAGACATGGTGCCTGCCTTCTCCATGGTAACAGGGCTAAATATGGACGCGTTTCCATGGAGAGCCATATCGCAGCTGCAGCCCCGCTTCCTCCAGGAAGTGCATGTGCCGGGCTGCTTGGGCCTCTCAGCGGGTGGCCAGAGGGCTGCAGAGGCGCAAAGGACATGGAGAAATCCTCCCTCACCTTTGAGGCTTTTGGTTGCTCGCAGGTGGCCCTCTTCCCCAGCCCCGGACTCGCTGACACTCCCTTCTCCTGCAGCGCCATACTAGGAGAGGCCACAGGTCAGCCAGACGGGTGGACTGGGCGCAATGCCCACTCACGCAAGTCATCCCGGACTCACGTTGCTCGGAAGCGTGGCTCTTCCTGTTATCGGGGGGTACGGGCTGCCGTGGGCCATCGGGAGACAGTGAGACGGCTGCAGTGACACCCGTGTAAACGCGCTGCTCTTGCTCTCACAGAGCGGGCTTGCAAGTGCTATTGTTACAGAGTTTCTCAAAAATGCTTTCTGGAAGTGCCCATGCTTTTCAGATAGTTCCAGAATGACGGCTTAGCTACAAAGGGCTTCCAAACGCCCTCTCCCATCTCTGTGGACCACCCAAGTGTGACAAGGTTTCACCTGTCCTTGAGGGAAAAGGAACCTTTGCTGCCTGCTGGACTCGGGACCCGCCCAGTCTCCATGTGTTTTCCTTGTCTGCCACGGCACTGTGGAAGGAAACCTTGTTTTCATCGAAGCCCGAACCCCTCAGCTCAGTCTCAGGGGTGTACACACCCTGTTGAACCTCACCGCCTACTTGGCGGTCCCATCATCTGTGTCTATAGCCCAATCGTCTGTTAAATTGGGGCTCTCCCTGCACGCTGATCGTATCGGTGTGTTCCTATAGATGAGGACGTCTCTGACGTCTGTGTATACATAGGGAGCTGGGTTAGCCCTGCTGGACCACGATATGGAAACTGTAAAGCCGTGGAGAGAGCACTTGCAGCGATCGTAAATATGCTCGTATGGAAGATTCATGCCGGGTGTTCTGTCTTGCAGGTCAAGTGGCATCAGAGCCGAGTGATGGATGACCTGCAGGCCCAGAATCTGCCCATGGACATGACCGATTCCCCTCCTGCCTTGGCCAGTAACAGGCTGGAGAATGGCATGGCCCAGCTGATCACCACTGAGGCCTGGAACATCAACTCCGCCGACCTGGTAAAGAAGGCCCTGGTGACTGTGCCGGCCCCGTCCATCCTGAACCCCCCCGCCGAGGCCCAGAGTGGCATGGCCCTGAAGGTGGCAGCCACCGTGCTGCAGCCCCTGTGCCTTGGGGAGAGCCCAGTGGTGATGCCCATTCACATGCAGGTGGAGGGAAGCTCTGCCCCGGAGCTCAACCCCAACGGCAACGCCACGTACGTCATGACCACGCAGGGCCCCGTGCAGCTGCCGGTGGTGCTAGAG
Organism: Sylvilagus floridanus; assembly: GCA_949820135.1. Lineage (NCBI taxonomy): Eukaryota > Metazoa > Chordata > Mammalia > Lagomorpha > Leporidae > Sylvilagus > Sylvilagus floridanus. Next base: position 126,717,492 of record OX463223.1, read on the forward strand.
CAGCACGTCTTCCAGCACCTCAACTCCCCTCTGGTCCTGCCGCAGGAGGCCCCCTGCTCCTCCAGTGCCATGCACAACAACCTCTTCCAAGGAGCCGAGGACTCGGAGGCCCAGCCCCAGCTCCTGGACCTGAGGCTCCCCAGCCAGCCGCAGGAGCCCACGTTGCCATTCGAAGCTGTGCTGCAGAATCTGTTTCCCTCCCAGGGCACTCTCGGCCCCCCGCCCTGCCAGCCTCCTCCGGGCTATGCCCCCGTGCCCCCGCAGCCCTTCAACTCCCCTCTGTCCCCACTGGTTCCGCCAGCTACCCTCTTGGTGCCCTACCCTGTGATCGTCCCCTTGCCTGTGCCGGTCCCCATCCCCATCCCCATCCCAGTGCCTCAGAGTTCCGAATCCAAGTTCAGCCCCAGTTTCCCCAAGCCACCATCTTCCTTCAACCTGCACCCCTTTAAAGGCACCCAGCCCCCTCTGGAAAAGGACGAACTGAAGCCGTTGGACATCCTGCAGCCCAAGGAGTACTTCCGGCTCAGCCGCCACACAGTCATCAAGATGGGGAGCGAGAACGAGGCCCTGGATCTCTCCATGAAGTCGGTGCCCTGGCTGAAGGCTGGCCAAGCCAGCCCCGCGGCCTTCCAGGAAGACACAGCCCTAGACCTGTCCCTGGCCGCCCACCGGAAATCTGAGCATCCCCTCGAGACACTGTATGACAGCAGCGGGTCAGCCGACAGCCCTGGGCATGGTCACACTGTGATGGAGAACCTTCCCAGCGCCACGGAAACGCCCTTTGCCCTCGCCACGCCCCGTGAGGCCTCTGCCACGATGGATAGCCACAGCAGCAGTGGCAGCAGCAGCAGCGCCTCCGCCTCCGCCTCCGAGATGCCCAGCCAGCCCAGCCAGCCCAGCGGCGAGGTCAAGGCTGAAAATAACATAGAGCTTGTGAATGAGTCCCAGGCAGCCAAGGTCATTGTCTCTGTAGAAGACGCTGTGCCCACCGTCTTTTGCGGCAAGATCAAAGGTCTTTCTGGGGTGTCCACCAAGAACTTCTCCTTCAAAAGAGAAGACTCCGTGCTTCAGGGCTATGACATCAACAGCCAAGGAGAAGAGGCCATGGGAAACTCAGAGCCCATTAGGAAACCCAGCAAAAACCGGAGCATAAAGTTAAAGAAAATGAACTCCCAGGAAATACACATGCTCCCGATCAAAAAACAACGGCTGGCCACCTTTTTTCCAAGAAAGTAAATAATGGCTTTTTAAAATTTTTATGATTATAATATGGGGAAAGGTGCATTGGTTTTATAAAAAGGCATTTAAAACAAATTATCTTTGTTAATTATTTGGGGGATTAGTTGGGAAGCAGAAAGGTGAATTGGCTCTAGAGGCCCTGGAAGCTAGTATGTATCATTTTCTTTTTTAATTTTTGACTTTTCACAAATGAGTAAATAAGAGCAACCTATTTTTCAAGCAGATTGCACATTTTTTGCAGCTTTAATGGAATATTGGGTGAATCAGAGGGGTAAAAAAAGCTATTTTCATTGCCACAAAGTGCTTTGATGATGTAATACCTAATAAAGGATAGGATGACTATTTCACAATAAATGTTTGTTTGCACTAATTGGTTGCAGTATCCTGTCATTTGTAAAATTTGCATTCCTTCACTGGCATCCTTTGGCCAAAACTCTGGCTTGTGAAGAGCTGCAAGTGATTTGTGTTTAGAGACCTAAGCTCTTCAAGGCATATTGGCACATATTGCCCCCTGCCGCCATAAAGGGCCCGTTAAGAATATGTATGCCCTTGATCGAGTCACTCCCGCCTCTAGGTCTCCATGGTTGTTTTTTTCTTTCTCTTTTTATTTATTTATTTTTATTTTATTTTTAGACAGGCAGAGTGGACAGTGAGAGAGAGAGAGAGAGAGAGAGAGAGAGAGACAGAGAGAAAGGTCTTCCTTTGCCGTTGGTTCACCCTCCAATGGCTGCTGCGGCCGGCGCGCTGCGGCCGGTGCACCGCGCTGATCGATGGCAGGAGCCAGGAGCCAGGTGCTTTTCCTGGTCTCCCATGGGGTGCAGGGCCCAAGCACTTGGGCCATCCTCCACTGCACTCCCGGGCCACAGCAGAGGGCTGGCCTGGAAGAGGGGCAACCGGGACAGAATCCGGTGCCCCGACCGGGACTAGAACCCGGTGTGCCGGCGCCGCAAGGCGGAGGATTAGCCTGTTGAGCCACGGCGCCGGCCTCTTTTTTTTTTTCTTTTTTTTTCCTGTTGTAAGACCGTGGCAGAGAGAGGGGGCAGGGAGGTGACTTTCCAGCACTCAAGGTCCCTTCCAGGGCGCATAGTTCTTGGATGGGGAGAATTCTCTGCCTACATATTCCTTGGATAAAAACAAGTATCTCTAAAAGGAAAAAAGAGCTTGCTTCTCTCCACCTGCTGCACCTGAGTGAGCTCGAAAGGGCCTTCTATTCAGCGGCATTAAGAGCGCTCGTCCGGCGCTGTGGCTCAACAGGCTAATCCTCCGCCTTGCAGCGCCGGCACACCGGGTTCTAGTCCCGGTCGGGGCGCCGGATTCTGTCCCGGTTGCCCCCCTTCCAGGCCAGCTCTCTGCTGTGGCCCAGGAGTGCAGTGGAGGATGGCCCAGGTGCTTGGGCCCTGCACCCCATGGGGAGACCAGGAGAAGCACCCGGCTCCTGCCAGCGGGTCAGCGCGGTGTGCAGGCCACAGTGTGCCAGCCGCACCAGCCGTGGTGGCCATTGTCCACTCGAAAGTGTTGGCTGGTGCCGCGGCTCATTAGGCTAATCCTCCGCCTGCAGTGCTGGCACCCCGGGTTCTAGCCCTGGTCAGGGCGCCAGGTTCTAATCCTGGTTGCTCTCCTTCCAGGCCAGCTCTCTGCTGTGGCCTGGAGGCACTTCTGGCTGTCACACACAGTGCCTGGGTCCAGCCACATATCCCACAGGGCACAGGGAGAGCCCCTTAACAAAGGAGGTTCCCATGGGAGATGTCAGAAGTGCGGAGGCTGGAAAGCCCTGGCCCAGCCAGTTCTCCGGGGAGGAGGGAAGGGTGTGTTGCTGTGCCTTGACCGCACAAAGCCACCCACACAAACGAGGGTGTACTAGCGGACGTTCAAAATAGACCTGCTAGGTGGTGCATCGTGCTTGCGTCTAAAACTGTGCTGGAGAGAGACTGATTATTGCACGCCTGCTTTTCAGCTTAGCGCTCTTTCACTTCTTGCAATTAGTACGTGTCCAGCTGTTTCCCGTGAGCACGCACACAAGGAAAAGCAGTCGGAAGCGTGCTCGTGGATGGCCAGGCCCTCTGTGTGTAGGGTTCCTGTGTGAGCTGCCTGTGTCGCACCCGCGCGCAGGGTGCATTTTCTGTCTCCTGCTTGTGCTGTTAAAATTTCTTTTCCAATGTGTGACCATCTTCTTTCGCAAAGTGTAACCAGATAGCTGTTTCTCATCGGACTAACTGGTCTCATTCTACAGCATCAGCGGGGCCCCAGCCTTTCGGCTTCTACATGGTACAGCCTTTTTCCACTTTTATTTCCAACACGGGTTTCTGGCCATGTTTCCCGACCGTGGCACATGTATTCTAGTCACAAATCAAACACAAATGTGCCCAGGGACTGGCGCTCCCTGCTCGCCTGCTGTCTTTTCCCCTCATGTTCTGCAGTTGTGGCTGCTGCCACGCAGCCGGCCGGGCCCGCGACGTCGCAGCGCCTTTCGGGAGAGCTGGTGCTTTGCTGGGCTCAAGGGAACAGAATTCCCCGTCCGCCCGTTAGAAGCACGTGCTTAAAGCCGAGCAACGTACAAGTGGACAGGAGGGCATCCGCAGCCTGTAGTTACAAACATCAAGCCACAGATTCCTCGTTGTTGTCTCTGGGATGGCCGTTTGTGTTCAGATGGCAGCTCTGGCTGAGTGAGAGAGGCGGGCCTCCTGCGTGCCCACCCTCAGCCCTGGGAAGAGCCCAGCCGTGCCTGCCGAGGCCCTCACCGTCGATCACTGGGTGCCCTTGTGGAGAGACTGCTGCTGCCGAGGTGGCTGTGGAGGTGGCAGAGCCATCCGCTGGGATCTGTGAACGCTGCACTCGCCGTGCAGCGCAGGGACTGGGGCTGCGTTCCCGGAACACAGCCCCCTCTGCCTGCCTCTCTCCAGGCGCAGTCAGCAGGTTGCTGCCTGTCGCCAACCTGAAGGGAAAGTGCCATCAGCCTGGAACTGTGGCTCCTGGGCCAAGGCATGTCACCCCCACAGGACTCCCAGAGTGCACCACTGGCACTCTCAGGCCCAGGGTCTCTGCTTGATTCAGCAGCTGCGATCACGCTCACCCTCAACGCCTCATCCCCGTCCAGGTTTCAGCGGCGTGGGATTTCCATCAGGCTTTTGCTCATGACTTAATTTCTTGTGTCTTCTCAAAAATGTTTTGAGCCCTAAAGATCAGCCTTTCAGAGCCTTTTAGGAAATAGAATTAGTCCCCAGTAATGTTGTTACTGTTTATCAAGACGGCTTCGGCTGGCCTCAGTTCAGAAATGATAAGAAAAAAAAAACCAATTTGGACAAATCCTGAAGGTCCATTTGCAGGCAGTGATCCTCCCTGCAGAGGAGCGCCAGCTGATGGAGAGGGGGAAGACGAAACCTCACCAGCAAGTTCAGAACTAAAGTACAGTCAGCGCTTTGTTTAGATTCAAAGGCGAAACTCTCACACTTTGAGCAGGAAAAAGTGTCGGGCGTGGTGAAAACTGCAAACAGAAAGCAGGAAGGAAGGAGAAGGCAGGAGGGAGGGGCGGGGGGCGTCCACATGCTCATCATCTTCATAAACAGTGAAATTAACAGGACGGGGCAGCAAGGGCTTCAGATGCCATTTTTCCAGGGAGGAGATTGACACTCAGAAGTTTTCTGCTTTCAGTTTTTAAGCCCGAGCAGCTCAAAAGCAAGTTCTTGGCGATCGCACTCTGAAAGATTAGGTCTGAAGCCCAATGAGCCCACAGGCATTTGGGCCCTTTTTGGGGGGGGGGGGGAGAGGAACCCGGGCTGAATTAGTGACGGCGCTGAATGACAGGTTTAGTTCAATTATTTTCAAGAGCATTCCGCAGAAGTGGAACGCCCAGCACACTTGGCGTGCTGGTCAAGGGGAGAGTTGAAGTTGAAGGGTGGAGATGCCAGGCCTCTAAAAGCCGCACTTAAAAGCTGCTAAGCTGAAACTTTAACAGCAGGCAAAGTGTTCGAGGTCATTCTGGCAGACTTTACTCCTCATTAAATAAAGAGGGCAGTTTTCCACAACAGCTCACTCCCACCAGGTCAAATGATGCGGCCCACCTCAGTGAGACAGAATACAGTGTATTTGAGGTCTTTCGGGTGTCATTTTAATAAATTGGTCATTGATTTCAATTAACATATCGGTTGGTTTTATAATAAGTGTGTGAGTGCTTGCAAGAACTGGTTCCAAAATACTGCAAATAATCCACTGGCAACTGTTATTACACCAGAGGATTTCTAAGTGAGATTTTTAGCTGCGCCCTGCTGAGATTTCAAACAAGTCCAAGTTAAAAGAGATGAACTGTTGAAGCTGACTGTATTAATTCGTGGGGTAGGGCATCGTTCACACCACAGTATCATGTAGGTTCACTCTGCAGCTGAAGATGCCCAGCGTCCCCTGGCAATGGTCCTCCCCTGCTGAATAACTTGCTAAATCTGTGGTTTGGTAAGCCGGGCTGTTAGGAAGAAGGTAATGAACCCTTATTACATCAATGGCAGCGAGTTTCAGTCCCAAGCGGTGTTGGGAATGTGGTTTTATTTGCGGCTGCTTCAAATAAGAAACTTGAAGATTTTTTTTTTTCTCCAATGCAGAAATTAGGACACATTTCAAGCCACATTAAGAAACAGCAGATGAGCACGCTGACTTCTTGAGAGTGGGAACTGAATCGCATTTCTTTATCTCAGCCCTTCTCAACCTTGGCCCTACTGACCTTTGAGCCTGGATGCTTCCTGTGCACAATGGGCTGTTCAGCAGCATCCCTGGCCTCTCCCCAGGGAGATAAAAATATGCCTCCAGGTGTTGCCAAGTGTGCTTTGGGGAGGGCGGGCAGAGCCACCTTAATCCAGAGCCACCACTCTATCTCTAGGGCTTATCTCTGACACCTGACCCACAGCCAGGGCTCAGAAAGTCCTTGGTGAACGAACGCAATCAGGAGCCAATGAGGAAGAGGGATTTGGAGTTGCGGTCTCTCACACCCGCATCATATTCTCTGGCTTGCTACAGCGAGCCTGATCATGCAGGAAAGGACTATTTGATCCCCCCTGTCGGGCCTCCAAAGAACTGTCATTCATGCAGCACGTTCTGGGCCCTCTGGAAGCTTCTCCCTGGTAAAGAGGGTTCGGGTAGACTAGCGTTCCCCGGCTCCTGGACAGCACAGGCACTCTGCCAGGCCTGCTGGGATGCATCGTCATGTAACCAAAACCATGAAACAGGAAAGACCTGCTGTGCACAACTCACCCCCTGATGGCTGCGCCTTGCTCTTATTTCCAAGGGCGGCATAACCCAGCAATTTCTGATCACTGCCAGCAATTTGGGGTGCTTTTCCCCCGCCTGAGTCACCTAATTCCTTCTTGCCACGATTGAGGCCGGGGTTTTGTTTGTCTTTAATGGAAGCCAAAGCCAAGTCTCCCTCCAGCGGCTCCCTGTTTGAGCAGTAGCTTCCTTCCCTCGGCCCCCTTGCACTACTCGGCCCCCAGCTCCTACTTTACAACCCTTGGGTCGTCTTGGCTGTTCTTTCCCCGATTTCTCCATCTACTTTGGAAAGGCAAGAACTTTAGGTAGGTGATGGAAATGTTTTCATATTGACCATGGAGATTGCTGTACAACTCTGAATATAATAAAGTCACTTCACCGTGTACTTTAAGTGGGTACATTGTATGGCATGTAAAGTATATTGCAATAAAGTTGACATCTCTTTTAAAATTTGATTTAAAAAAAAAAGATACAAATTGGCCCCTGCCTGTGGGTTCCAGCAAAGCTTCCTAGAGCAGGATCCTTTCCATCTTTAGTCAGTTCATTAACATGCCCGTCAGTACCTCCTCACTGCCCACTGTGCCTGACCTGTATGGCTCTCCCTGGTTTTGCTTTGTGGCCAGGACACTGCCTGGCAGCCATCCCCTGTGTCTCATTCCTTCGGTGCTGGAATCTCCTCCCTCAAGTGTTTCGCCCTGATCGGGCCTTCATAGCACTTGGGCTTGGTCCTCAGCATTTCTCTACGGGACTCAAACTACAGTTGGCCACAGGTCTCTCTCTTTATCCAAACGGATACATTCCAAAAAGGAAAAAATCACCAACCGGCAGCCACTCCGGCCTGGAGTTCTGCCTGCCCTTGGCCCAGTCCGGCCTCCGAGCACGGCTGTGAAATGCTACCACACGGTGGAGGTGTTGTTGGCCCCACTATCGCAGCCTTGTGCCGTCCCCTCGGCACCTTGTCTGCCAGGGCTCTAGACGCCTCGCAATGTGCCGTCTGCTGTTTTGTCTTCTGTCCTATCAAGGGGAGAGGGGATACTTAAAGCACATGTGCTTTAATGACCTGTGGGCTCACAATCAGGAGACCAGGTTACTGGCCACCATTCCCTTCCTCCTGTAGGGGGACTGAGGCCCAGAGTACAAGGGGACTTCAGAAAGTCCATGGAAAAATAGGATTCAAAGGTCAGTTGACTTTGCTACAAAACAAAGTTTGCCATTCATGTCTAGTGGTTCCACACTACATATTTTCCTGGAACGATTTGAAGTCCTCTGTAAGAGTTAAGGATTCAAGCATGTCCCCACAAAGCAAAGACCCAGCCTCCAACGATAAGGTGTCGGCAGGCATCAGAGCCCAAGGTGGCGCAGTAGCGAGGGACTTGAAGTGCGCTCAGGAATGCCGCCTTCAGCGGGGCGAGGCCAGCACACAGACGTTAACCAGGGATACATTTTGAATGCAGCTTTATGACTTCAAGTGCTGATGGAAAGCAGCGAACAAGGTCTTGCCTGGTGTTCACACATGGTAACATCATCTGGAAAGAGGGTATCAACTATTTGTGAGTGAATGGGTGCTCCGAAGGTACTTGAGGGTGGATGAGAACAGAGTATTTTCTTTGTGTGCCTGGGGAATGCGACTCGGCAGGCAGTGGAAGAGCCAGATAATGCAGAGCTAATTCTTTAAGCTCCAAAACCTTGTATTGCCACTGTTTTCAATGGGAATCTTTTAAAAGCGCATTAAGCATCTTGACATCGGAAACCTTTTCTCGCCTGAGTTATTCTTATGAGCACTGGCAAGTGGCCTGAGCGGGGATGACAGGACGCCATCCATGCCACTCGGGCAGCGGGGCAGTGTGTCTCCTGCCCCCAGTGCCCACTCCACATGAGTGCCTCTCTTCTCTGCCTTTGTTTTGTTTTGGTTCCTTTAATCCTGTCCTTTCCCAGCTTCCACGACAGCCTTAACAGCCATCACGCATAAGAGGACCCAGAGCGCAAAACAGATCCCCTTGCCCTGGGACGTGCTTCCTCCCGCTCTGCAGGGCCCAGTCCCAGGGCCGCCTCGGGAAGAACTTCCGCATTGCCTCTCCTCTCAACGCTTCTCTGGCACCCACTGAAGGGGGATACTGCTAGGGATGGTCTCGCCCATTGTACGGAGCCCTTCTCTGTCCCTTGGGGCACAAGCTCCCTGAGAACAGGGTGCCCCAGCCTCTGACCCCTGGCACCTGGCAGCGGCAAAGCCTCTTTCGTGGCTTGTTGACGCACAGGATGACGTCTCTGCTTTCCCACGTATCCCTTCTCAGCTGTGTGGGCCCTGGTTTGGTCTGATTCGGGGTCCTGGTCAAAGGTGACCTGTGCAAGCCTCGGGGGAAGAGGACACTGTGTGTCACACACTTCTCCTGTAGCCCACTTGGCCACCTGTTTACTCTTTGCTCCCTTCCCATATGTTACCTGTGGAGGTGAAAAAAATCCAGGCGAGTCCATGTGGGTGATCACAAATTTCCAAATTGTTGAAGCTTCAGTAACTGTTTTACTAACTGTGCCCGCTCTCTCCCTCTCCCTCCCCCCTCCTCTCCTCCCCCTCTCCCTTCCCCCTCCCCTCTTCCCCCTCTCCCTCCCCCTCCCCTTTTCCTCCCTCTCCCTTCCCCCTCCCCTCCTCCTCCCTCCCTCTCCCTCCTTCTCCCTCTCTCTTTCCCTCTCCCTCCCCCTCCTCACTCTCCCTCTTCCTTCCCCTCCCCTCCCTCTCCCCTTCCCCTCTCTCCCTCACCCCCTCCCTCTCCCCTCCCTTTCCCTCCCCCCTCCTTTCCCTTGCTCCCTCTCTCTTTCCTTTTGCTTAAACTCGTAGCATGTGCTGCTTCTGCTTCACTTGCCAAGGGACAGTGCTTCCCGGGGAGTCAGCCTTTCCTCTGGACTCTCTCCTCCTCGCCTTCCCTAGCACACCCCTCACCACGGCCCCCGGCCCCCGTCTCTGTGACCCTCCTCAGATAGTCTCTGTCTGTCATAGACTGCGGCCCAGGCCCACACTGCTCACCTGCTTGTCTGTGACATCTGTGTCACCTTCATTCCTCTCTGCCTCTAGCCTCAACTTCCTCCCCCACAGCCGACCTGGCTCCTCCCACTCACCACCTGCAGCCAGCATCACACTCCCTTCCTCGCCCCCCCACCTGGTCCCTCGGGTCCCTTCTCTGCGATGCCTCTTCCCCATCCTCCACGCAAGAAAGGCGGAGCTCCTCTGCAGGACTTCTGCCTTCCAGAATTGGGACCTGGGAGCGCCACCCCTTTCTCTGCCCGAGTCTCCTCTCCACACCGCCACCACGGGCAAGCACACCCATGCCGCTGGTGTTGGCTATCTCCCTCGGCCCTGCAGCCTCACGTGTCAGCAGGCCCTGGTGTCGGCCACGGCCCAGCTGTGCAGCTGCCAGTCGCCCCTCCCCTTGCACGTGGAAGCTCCAGGAACACAGAAGGACAGGCGCAGGCATTGCCCTGTGCCGCCACCCTGAGTGCTTGCCGCCTCAGTGCCCTCCCCCTGCTCACGCTGGCAAGCCCTGCAAGACTTGCCTCAAAACAATGCCTCCTGCTGAAAGCTTGCTAGCTCCTGCCTTCAGGTTTCTGCACATGTGGCTTCTGGGAGGCAGTGGTGATGATTCAGGTCGTTGGGTGCCTGCCATTCACATAGGAGACCTGCATTTGGGTTTCTGGTTCCCAGATTCAGCCCTAGCCAGGGCCTTGCGGGCATTTGGGAAGTGAACCAGTGGTGGAAGCTCTTTCTATGTCTCTCTGCTTCTCAAATAAAGAAATACCTTAGGAACTGGCACTGTGGCTTGGCAGGTAGGGCTGCTACCTGCAGTGCCAGCATCCCTTAGGGGGCACCGGTTCTAATCCTGGCTGCTCCTTTTCTGATCCAGCTCTCTGCTATGGCCTGGGAAAGCAGTGGAAGATGGCCCAAGTGCTTGGGCCCCTGCACTTGCATGGGAGACCTGGAAGAAGCTCCTGGCTCTTGGCTTCGGATCGGCACTGCTCCAGCCATTGTGGTCATCTGAGGAGTGAACCAGTGGATGAAAGACCTCTCTCTCGCTCTCTCTCTCTCCGCCTTTGCCTCTCTGTAACTCTGCCTTTCAAATAAATAAATAAATTTTTTTAAAAATAAATAATTTAAAAATATATGCATGGACTAAACTGAACCCATGGGGGAAAGTATGCCCTTCTTAGGCAAACCAGTACAACACATAGAAAGCCACACATACAGAAGAATGTACATAGAATGTAAAGCTAGCAATAGTCAAAAATCTCAGCACCGGCATACAAGAAAATGCTTGAGCACTTGCCTCCCTAGAACTTGTGGATTAATTTATAAATTGCATGCATGAGTTACCAAATATGTACATTATAAAATATGTGAAAAAATAGAAGTTTGAAAGAATCAAACAAGTATAAATCATTCTAATATTTTCTTTCTACATTGTAATCCATCATCATATGTATCCCACTGGGTTGTAATGAAATGAGAATATTCTAAATCTTTCAACTGGCTCAACAAACCTCGACTTCTCCCATAGATGCAGGCATCCCTTTCTCTTGAGATGTGGAAACTACCCAAGCACAAGGGTTTTGTGTCATTACACCTAAGCTGTAGAGCTGTGGCGCCTGGACTCAGTTCCTGCCTCTGCTCCTTGCTAACTGTGTGATTTTGGAAAAGCCACTTCATGTCCTTGCCACCATCACTCATCTTTCAAATGGAAGTAATAAAGTACATTTGAGGACATGAGTTAGCGCATTCGGGGCTCTGGAGCCAGGGTGCTCACTAAATGGGCTCACAATCAGTGCCCAGTTAACTTGTTTCTACTGTTACAGATCACTGGAGAAGGGAAGGACCAACAAGGTCGCCCAAATCCTTGCTTGTATAAAGCTTTTAACTTAGTGGATCTTTCGATTCCACTTGTTTCCACAAAGGTGTTTCTAGCCAGGAACTTTGGTGCTTTTCTCCAGGTTAAAGACCAACAGTTGAACCAGTGTAACTAGCATTTGGTTTTCCTCCTGTTTAGCCTAAGATAGGGGTCAGTCACTTGGGCCATCAGTAAGAAAATGAGCCAATGAGAAAAGGATAAAAAGAGCCACAGGGAGGGAGAAAGCAGGCCAAGCAAGAGTGACCACAATCAAAGTGCGCCTGGTTTTTCTTTTTAAAATTTTTTTCTATTTATTTACTTGAAAGACTTACAGAGAGGTAGAAGCAGAGAGAGAGAGAGAGAGAGAGAGAGAGAGAGAGAGAGAGAATCTTTCATCAGCTGGTTCACTCCCCAAATGGTTGTCACAGCCGGAGCTGAGCCAATACGAAGCCAGGAGCCAGGAGCTTCTTCGGGGTCTCCCATGAGGGTGCAGGGCCCAAGGACTTGGGCCATTTTCCACTGCTTTCCCAGGCCATAGCAGAGAGCTGGATTCAAAGAGGAGCAGCAGGGACTCAAACCAGTGCTGATTTGGGATGCTGGCACTGCAGGTGGCAGCTTTACTGGCTATGCCATAGCACCAGCCTCATGCTCCATGTTTGTATTTTTAAATTAATTTATTTGAAAGTCAGAGTTACCCAGATGGCTGCAACAGCCAGAGCTGCACCTATCCGAAGCCAGGAGCTTCCTCCAGTCTCCCATGCGGGTGCAGGGGCCCAAGGACTTGGGCCATCCTCCACTGCTTTCCCAAGCCATAGCAGAGAGGTGAATTGGAAAAGGAGCAGCTGGGACTTGAACCGGTGCCCCCTGTGGGATGCCGGCACTGCAGGCGGCAGCCTTACCCACTATGCCACAGCACCAGCCCCAACTCCCTGTTCTTAAACCTCACTCCATTTCGGAGTCCTCCTAACATGCACGCTGGCAGACCTGCAAGTAAGAGGCACATATGAGCCACGATTCCCTTCCTTGCAGCAGACAGGACCAGGGCAGGGTTGAGTTTCAGGTGACCCTCTTCCAAGAGACAGGCTCCTGGCCAGAGTTGGCCACACAGTCACAGGGCCCATTGAAGCCATGCCTCAGGGTCAACTCTGTAGTGACCCCATGGGGCTTTGCAGCCTCAGAGGCTGAGTGCCTTTGAGCAAACTGTTCTTATGAGAATCTGATGTCGCAGAGTATACAAATCACTATTTGAATTAGGAATCCAAAATGTGCTTTGTAAGTACTAACAACAATTACTATTTTAAAATTTTATCTATTTATTTGAAAGTCAGAGACAGAAATCTAGAGGGAGACGGAGAGGGAGAGGGAGAGGGAGAATCTTCCATTCACTGGCTCACTCCTTAAATCCCCAATATAGTGGAAAACAGGAAGCAGGAACCCAGCTGGGTCTCCCATGTGGGTGGCAGGGACCCAGGTGTTGGAGCGTCACCCGCTGCCTCCTAAGCTGTGCATTAGCAGGAAGCTGGAGTCAGGGGCAGAGCTGGGCCTCTAACCCAGCCACTGCAGTATGAGGCGCAGGCATCTTAACCGCGCTTTCCATTTTAAATGAAACATTAAACATGCTTGGCCACTTCTAACACTTCTCAGGAACAAGTCTGCCACAGAAACGGGGCAACTGCCTTTGAAGTAGCCTCGGAAAAGAGTTTGCGAGGTGAGTGTAGAAAAGGAATCCCTGGCTCATCCTACTGAGAGCTGCTGACGTCTCCGCCATGGAAGAGGATCTTTCGCAGCAAAGAACTTTTCAGAAAGTCAGCACGGCCACTGCCTCTCCACGCACCTGTTGCGGAGCAACCGGCCACAGGCCACTGCATCTGCGCCGGGAGGCAGTGCCCTCTGGCGGCGTAACTCGACAACGCCCACAGGGAGCCTCGCAGGTGTCCTGACAGCCCCAGGCCCGCGACCTCGGGCCTCTGCAGCCGCGAGTGTGGGAGCCTCTCGGGACATCGTGGAAGGGTGCAGAGCGAAGGGGCCTGGAGGGGCCGAGTTCGCGGAAAGAAGCCTCCGCACCCGCCGTGGACGGACAAGTGTGTTAGGGCCGCAGCCGACCCCACAGCTCCCGGCGGAGGCGGGAAGCAAAGCCCCAGGACAGAGCCCCTGCCACAGCAGGGCGGGGGCTGAAGCGGCCACCCGGGTGTCTCTGGGACAGGGCACGGAAGGCCCAGGGACCTCGGCCAGCAGCAGAGGGGAGGCAGGGCGGTGCTGGCGAGGGAGCTGCAGCAGGCGAGGCAGCAGACGCAGCCACTGCTGTGTCCCGAGGGGACTGAGGGCCAGGGACGCCTGTTCTGCCCCCGCCCCACAGCCGAACCTCAAGGTCACCAGGGAGCCAGAGAGGCTCTGATGCCAAGGCCCCAGCCCAGAGACTCCCATGCACTGGCAGGGCAGGCTCGGGGGCCCCAGGCTGAGACCCACTGCCCCACTCCTCGCCGTGTCTGTCCCAGGCAGGTGACACTACTCCCACACCGACAGGCCAGGTGCCATCACCCAGCTGTTTCCCTGCAGCTGAGCCAGCGGGCTGCACCCAGCGTGTGGCCGGAAGAGGCATGAAGGGACTTCAGTGCAGCCCACAGCGGCACAGCCCAGGGGGCCCCGGCACAGCCGAGGGACTCGACATGGTCACGGAGCAGTGCTCACCCTCGCGTGTGCAGCTCACGCCGCCATTTCTGTGTGCATCCCCGCGGGCTGTGGCACAACCACTGAGCGTGGACACTCGCGGCGTGAAGGCCAGGACACGCTGGGGGTGGCAGGTCTGAGGTGTGAGAGCCACACGTGGACTCCGCCCCCGCGCTCGGGCTGCCTGGTCGCCTCCCCTGGGTCCACACAGGGTCTGGGGCTCCAAGGGCCTCGGAAACACGTCTCAGGATGGGCCAGGAAGGAGACAGTCGGGAGGGCGGGCAAGACCTGGTGAGCCAGCGTGGCCACTTATGTTTTCTGTGCGGAGAGACGGAGGGAGAGGCCAAAGAGCCACAGGACGCACGAGGCTGCATCCTAGGGCTTGTGAGGTTGGATCCCATCGGTCACTCTGCATAGCGTGTGTGCCCGTGTGCGTGTCTGTGTGTGGGAGACAGAGGCGGAGACAGGTAGGCAGAGGGCGCTGAGACGGGTGCTGAGCGCGGCACAGGGAAAAGGCGCACGCCTGCCCACTGTGTGCATTAACTACAAGAGCTTGCCTTGGATGAAGTAAACTTTGCCTGAGAATTTCGGTCTGTCTCCGGGCTGACACCCCTGGGGAGAAGCCCAGCCAGTCATGCACCCGGAGCGTGTGTGTGCTGGGGATGGCAGGAGGCAGCAGTGGCTTCTGGGGGACGAGCGACCTTGGAGGTCACCTCCTCGGATGCACCAGGCCCCACTGACTGCTGCAGGTGCAGAGCTCTGGGGCCGGTGTCACCCTCGCCTGTTTGCTGGGGAAGCGAATTCAACGTATTTATCTGACCACGGCACGTGTCCTCCTGGGGGACCTCTGTTTCGGTAGGGGGACAGTCCCCATCATCCCACCCTGTCACAGGGCCCAAAAGATGGGCCACAGGGGACTCTGCCCTCCCACCCAGCCCATCACTGTGCTCCTGAGGCCAGTGCAACAAGCTGTTTGCAGCCTTGAATCCGCATCGAGAGCCCTCAGCATGCTGGTCACCCTCGTGGGTACTTAACCTTGGCATTTAATTCTGAGAAAGCAAATGGGGAAGGTGGTCATTAAAAAGCTCTTTTGAGGGGCCCACATCGTGGCATAGCAGGTGACGCTGCTGCCTGTGACGTTGGCATATACCATGGGTGCCGGTTCGTGTCCTGGCTGCCCCACTTCTGACCCAGTTCCCTACTAATGGCCTGGGAAAAGCAGAAGAAGTTGGCTCAAGTGCTGGGGCCTCTGCACCCACCTAGGAGACCCAAATGAAGCTCCTGGCCATCTGGGGAAGTGAACGAGCAGATGGAAGACCTCTCTCTCTGTGTGTGTGTGTGTGTGTGTGTGTGTGTAACTCTGCCTTTCAAATAAATAAATGAATCTTTTTAAAAAGTACTGGACTCTTCCTGAGGGAACAAACAAGCCATTGAAATGCCAGGGTTGGTTTGTGACTGCAGCATAGCATAGCTTATTCTGACCAATATAAGCATATCGACCAAGACCACATCTTACTCCAGTGGTTTACTTATTATCACATAATAATGAGGCTTAAAATCCTTTGCAGTATTTTGAGGAATGTATTGGTTGAATGGGCAACACAAGCATTTGGCACTGCCTGGCATGGAGCTCACTGCTGAGTGCCACCATTGCCTACCCTAGCACAGTCTCCTGGTACAGGACTGCCTAGCCTAGGTCAGGACGTGGTTCCGGGATCAGACCATGTTTTTCTGACCAGAGTCACTTCTTGGGTGCCTGCATTTTCACTAACAAAAGCACTGCTGTTGATTTCCCAAGCATCCGTACTAACTGCTGAAATATATTGACACATAGATTAATAAAGCAGGCTGCAAAATTAGAAACCAGTGATCTCCACTCAGTGGATACTTCTAATGGTGACACTCATGTGCTGATTACACATTACAGATAGGCTTCTCATGTAGCAATCAGATATATACTCTTGCAAGTGGCAAGAACATATTTCTAGACAAACAAAAGGGGAAAAAGAAAAGGAAGAAATAAATCTACATGTACATACGTAACTGCCCCCCAAAGCATATGCAGCAACTCCTTATTCTTCCCTGGAATTGACCTCATTCAATCATACACAAACATTGAAAGACAAGTGAAAACAAGACCCAGGCACTCCACAACAGAGAAGGTCTAAAAATAGCCACCAGAGCAGGTTGCACATATCAAATATTTCATGTACCAAGAAGACACTTTGCATATTTTTCTTTTCGAGGAAGTGCATGCACTGCTTCAAAACCTCCCTGGAACTCTAGGCAAAGGTTTCTGCCATTCCTATTTGAAAGATCAGGGCTTGAAACAGAAGCCAGCCATCATGAATTTCCTGTGTACCCATAAGTGACAAATAGCTTTGCACCAGATTCTGTGGGTATTATCAGTGGAGGAAGGCAATCAACAAGGGAAGAATGGCTTAGCAGTGAGCTTTAGGGAAAGCAGATTAATAATTAACACAATTTCTGCCTTTAAAAACAAGGCAGGGGTGGGCATCCGACCCACCTGGCCGTTAAAATGCCAGTTAGCATGCTCACGTCCCACAGCAGAGCAACCGGATGAGTCCAGCTTCCTGCCAGTGCAGACCCTGGGAGGCAGTGCTGATGGCTTGAGTGACTGCATCCTTGACACCCATGTGGGAGATGTTGATTGAGCTCCTGGGCTGGGTCTGGCTCCAGCTCCTACTTTGGCTGGGGGTTGGAGACATTTGGGGAGTGAATCAGTGGATGGGAACTCTCTATCTCTTTGCCTCTCATACAAATAAAAAAATACATAAATTCTGAAAATGAAAATCAATGCCAAAAAGCAGAAAGCCATTTTTAAAAGTTATGTATCGCTGCGTAGCACCAAATGTTTATTATCTCATACTTTCTGGGGTGAGGACTCCCAACCCTAATTGGCTGGGTGGTTCTGGCTCGGGATCACTCACGGCTTTGCAGTCAGGCTGACTGCGATCCTGTCTGAAGGCTCAATGGGGTAGAGAGGGAAGAATCCACTTCCAAGTGCTCTTGCAAAGCAGTAGGCTGACCTTGGACCTCACATGTGTGTCTCGTCAAGGGCTGCCTCAGGACATGGCAGGTGGCTTCCTTTAGAGCAAGCAATTTGACAGAATGCCTAAGATAGAGCTCAAAGCCTTTAAAATTTAAGCCCAGAGTTGACATCTCATCACTTCTGCCATTAAGGAGAGTTAGTAAGCTGCAGATGCACTCAATAGGAGGGGATTATTCCAATGTATGGATACCAGGGCCAGAGATCATTGGGGACAGCTAGTTACTAATCAGGAGACAAGAGCTGCTTTAGATATTTTTGAAGTGAGAGGCAGGTTTGAGATTAGAAAAATGAAAACAGTGTACAGATGAGTTGACTCCCGCTACTTGTGTGGGCCAGGATACGCGATGTGCTGCCCAGAAGAGGTGCACTAGAGTTCTGAGGGCCTCTTTTACGAACATGTACGGTGGGGAGCTGCGGACGCCCCCTGGAGCCACCCTGAGAGGTCCTGCTTCTGCCAGCATCTCGGGGGTGGGGTCCACGTCATAACACACAACACACTCATCCGGGCGTCCCTGTATTCAGCCCCACCCTAGGGGTGCCCAGCCTGGCCCGCGGCACCCTTGCCTTCCAGGCCTGGGCCCCCACACTCGGCTGCCCCTTTGCCCTTGCACACACCCAGGATGGCCTGAGAAACCTGGAGCCATCCGTGCCAGCTCCTCCACGTGTTCACTGCAGAAGCCGATTGCCAGCCGCCCGCCCTGGCTGGCCCGAGGCTCTTCCTAGCGGTCTCATGGTTACTGGCCGCTGCAGTCCCACCGCTCCAGTGGGAGCAGGGCAAGTGCCCCAAGCCTCTTCCCGAGCCCGAGGCTGGCACGAGTGAATGGCACACACATCTGCCCCCGGGCCTGTGCTCCAGCCCCCCGCAGCATGGCTGCCGCCCTTCCTCCCGTCGGCACACACGTGGCTCCCAGCGCCCCCGACTGCTCAGAGGAAGCCCCAGGCCCTTCCCTGACACAAGAGCCAGCCGACCGGCTCCAAGGAAAACAAAAGCCTGGCCAGAGCCCCTCCACTCCCATAAGGCAATGCTCTCGCTTCTTTCAACGCGTCAATGCCCAACACGCCACAGGAAAGAGGTGACCGTGGCAACGTGCCAGTCTCGACCCCTCTGTCCTTCCTGCACGCCCACTTGGAGGGCCACGATTCCCCCAGGATGTGCTCTCTGTCCCTCGGCTATCTCCTCTGTAACCCAGCGTCACGTCCAATCCAGCCTGGGGAGGCTTGCAAAGAACCAGTGCTCCGTGCCAGACCTAACGGAAACCAACCCCGACCCTTGTGGGTCGTTGTACTCCTGTTTTCATCGAAGGGGCGACCAGCGTCTCCTCGGAAGCCCCGTCCCCTCCAGGTCTCACAGCCCACGGCTCCGCACAGCCTCCCACTCTGCGAGCCCACAGAGAAACTCGTCCTCACCACGTCCTCCACCTCCCACTCTGCAGCTCCCGTGGATGGGACTGAGCGGTGTGAGACAGCATGTGCATCTTCCCCGAGCTCAGGTCTCCTCTCCGCTAATGAACAGCCTTCCCGGGCACAGGGCCACGTCCTTAAGACTCCCCTGAGGGGCAAGCATCTGACCTAGTGATTTAGACACAAGATGAGACACCCTTCTTCCGGATCTCAGGGCTGGATTCAGTTCCTGTCTCTGGCTCCTGATTTCGGCTTCCTGACAATGTGGGCCCTGGGAGGCAACTGGGATGGCTCAAGTCATTGGGGTTCTGCTACCCATACGGGGTCCTGAATTAAGTTCCTAGCTCTTGGTGCACCTGCCATGGTGTGTATTTAGGGAGTTACCCAGTGGATAGGAGTTCTCTCTCTCTCTCTGCCTTTCAGATAAATAAATAAATCTTATTAAGATGTCTTGGTGTCCTTGACATTTATATACTGACACTAACACATCAGATGATTATCAGATTTCCTCCCAAATCATGTGGAAATGGGGGATGGTGAGTGAGTATGGAGCAAGGCTGGTCACAAGCTGACTATTACTGAAGCCGAGTAGTGGAAAAGTAGCTCCTTTTACTGTTCTATTTTTGCATGTGCTTGAAAGTTATTAAAATAAAGTTTCTAAAAGGGGAATGTTTGATAGAACCAGTATTTGTTCCTGTAAACAGGTACTTAATAGTAGACAGCAACAATAAGCCACAACTTTGGCCTTCTATTTTTTAAAATATTTTGAATTTTAATTCCAAAGCATGAAAAACATAACTCTTAAATTGCAGTGCACAGGTGCCAGTGCTGTGGCATAGAAGGTTAAGCCTCCACCTGCAGAGCCAACATCCTATATGAGCGCTGGCTCTAGTCCCAGCTGCTCCACTTCTGATCTAGCTCCCTGCTAACACTCCTGGGAAAGCAGTGGAGGATAGCCCAAGTCCTTGGGCCCCTGCACCTGTGTGGGAGAGCTGGATGAAGCTAAGCTCCTGGCCCCCAGCTTCAGCCTGGCCCAGCCCTGGACGTTGTGGCCATTTGGGGAGTTTGGGGAGTGAACCAGTAGGTGGAAAATCTCTCTCTAATTTTCAAATAAATAAAATCTTTTTTTAAATTGCAATGGAGACTATTAGCTTGACTCAATGAAAATGGAGTCACCCAGCAATTTGTTTGGGGATAGAAGATATAAACAGTCTATAGGGGACAGGGTAGCCTTTTTAAAACCTGTTTTACTAAAGTTTGTACAACTTGTAGTTAAGCCTTCACTTCCTAAGCACAAGTAGATACACCAGAAACAAAACAAAACTGACCTGTTGGGGCCGGTGCTGTGGTGTAGCGCGTAAAGCTGCCGCCTGCAGTGCCGGCATCCCATATGAGCATCTATTCGAGTCCCAGCTGCTCCACTTCCAATCCAGCTCTCTGCTGTGGCCTGGGAAAGCAGTGGACGATGGCCCAAGTCCTTGGGCCCCTGCACCCATGTGGGAGACCTGGAGGAAGCTCCTGGCTCTTGGCTTCGGATCAGCGCAACTCTGGCCGTTGCTGCCGTCTAGGGAGTGAACCAGCGGATAGAAGACTTCTCTCTCTCTCTCTGGAGCTCTGCCTTTAAAATAAATAAATAAATCTTTTAAAAAAACCTGACCTGTTCGTTTGAAGCACTTGGTTTGAGTCTGGCAAATCTTTCAGACTGTTCATACTTAAATATTTAGGTGCTTTCAATGCTTCCATCAGAAGGCCCAAACTTCTGAGTCTGTCTGCCTTCGCCACAATGACGGTCCTGCAGCTCACCTGCTTTCCATTCCTGTCTAAGTATCTGAGATTTGCCACAGCTGTAGGAGAAGCTATACTGGACTAATGATGTGGGAATCCCCATGAAAATGGTTTTATTTCAAATTGGGAAAATGTACTAGAAACTGCCATTTTTTTTTTCAGTTGGGGCGTCGTTACTGCTTACTAATGGACCAGATTACAAAAACAAAATGGTAGGGCATGAGTGTTGCAGCAGTTAAGTTGCTGCTCGGAATAGCCCGTATCAGACGGAATGCCTCTAATGCTAGCTTCCTGCTAAAGGATCCTGGGAAGCAGCAGGTGATGGCTTAAGTACTTGAGTGCTTGCCACCAGGTGGAAGATCCATATTGAGTTCTGGGTTCCCTGTTTCAGCCTGGCCCACCACTGAGTGATGCCAGCATCTGAGGAGTGAACAAGGAGGTAGAAGATCTGTCTGTCTCTCTGCCTTTGAAATAAGTGAAAATAAAGAAATAAAAAGTTTTAAAATGCCAGAGCAAACACCTTCATTTATCCTTCTAATGAGCCTGTTGACCTGGTATTCCCTCTTGTCAGCATCTCTAACTTCTTCAAAATCATGGTCATTTTTTTCACCCTGACTCATGGAGAAAATAACTTGAATGGCCAAAGACATTAGCTTCTCTGAAGCATCTTTCTAGAAATACAGATTTCCTGAATTGGGTCCTCCATGCAGACCATGCCAATCTTACCTAAGATACGAAACACTCGGAGTGTTATCTGTCGAGGCAATTAACTTTGCCGTAATCATGTTTATAAATAGTTCATTTACTGACCTCAGATTCAGGTGCTCCTATGCAAGGAATGGTGCCCCAATCTTCAGCATGTTAATTGAAGCCCTGTTGAGCTTAAGGAAGTTGCCAGTAAAGAGTTGAAGAAGGCAAAGAAATTGCAACACTTTTGGGAGTTTGGGGCTCACACATTGCTACCTCTGATCCTTATGACAAATGCCTGCTTGGCGTCTGCACGTGCATACAGGTTGCCAGCTTTTCTGGCCATGCGCACCAATCAGATCTCTGCTGTGCACATCTGCCTGCATTCTGGCCATAGTGCTCAGCTTTTTCCTGGGTAAGCGCCCTCCCTGCCTTTTGAAGCACAGCGTTCTTCCTCTCTCAGATACTTGACCTTCAGGTCTGTGAAATTCCCTTGCTTTTTCTTAAGGGTTTCAAGCATAGCAGCAAACTCCCTTTTCTTCTCTCCAGTACCTTCCACGGTTCCAGCCAGAGAAGACGACCTGACCACATCTTTGAAAAGGCATTTTGCTTTTGTGTTGTTTTTTATTCAGCCAACATCAAAGAGTCCACTATTTAGGAGATGCTGTTCTAAACCATGGGAGTACAGAAATAAGTAAATGTTCTAGCTTTCGCAGTGCCCACAGGGAGGAAACTTCGCACTTCTGACATGTCTGGCCGAAATCGTCAGGAATGGACGGAGGGACCACAAGACCAGGAGGACCTGTGAGGGCTGGGATGCCTGAGATCCGCAGCGTCAGGGCTGCCAGGCGTGGCCATTGAGGAGCTGAGTCTGACACTGGCAGCCACTCTGTTGGGTGACCTGACGCGGGAGTAGGTGAAACTGCCATTGACGAAGCAGGAACCAGACAGGGAGAGGGATGGATTTGCAAAGAGAAGCTGGAGCAAGACCGAGGTCTGATCAGTATGAGGCAGGTGGAGTATGAGTAGGCGGAGACATCAGTCGACAGTTGGACACACAGGCCTAGGGCTCAGTGAGAACGTCTAGGAAGAAGCTGGGGTTGGAAAGCTACTGGTGGTGATTACGGATTTTGTTGTCAGTGTCCCGTTAACTTCCTTTCTTTTTTATTTATTTGACAGGTAGAGTTATAGACAGTGAGAGAGAGAGAGAGAGAGAGAGAGAGAGAGAGAGAGAGAAACAGAGAGAAAGGTCTTTCCTCCATTGGTTCACTCCCCAAATGACTGCCATGGCTGGCACTACACTGATCCCAAGCCAGGAGCTAGGTGCTTCTTCCCAGTTTCCCACATGGGTGCAGGGGCCCAAGCACTTGGGCCATCCTCCACTGCCCTCCTGGGCCACAGCAGAAAGCTGGCCTGGAAGAGGAGCAACCTGGCGCCCATATGAGATGCTGGCGCCGCAGGTGGAGGATTAACCAAGTGAGCCATGGTGCCAGCCCCTCCCGTTACCTTCTAAGTTGTACCCAGACTGTAGCTTGTACCGTGTTCAATTCAGAGTGTTCTTTGTAGCTCCATAGGTACTTAATTTTGCTAGGGATTCCTGAAAATGGTATATTCTGTGGACGAATCCAGGGTTCATAAGTAATGCCTTTTCAAATTTATCAATATCTGTCATTTAATTTTACTTTTGTCAACGACTGAGAGATAAAGTCTTTCATTTCTGTCGCAATTCTATTGAATCATCTATATGGTCTAGCTGGTTTTTCTTTCTACTTTTTGATTCTATTTCACTGATCATACACTAACCAGTTCATGATTTCTACTTGAACTTATTAGCGTATAGTGAGTCTTGATGCATTGACTGCTTTTTGCCTTTAATTCTAGCTAGCCCCAATCAGTATTATTACCATGGCCTACTTTTTGTTTACTTGCTAGTCAGTTTTTTTGTCCAGCTTCTTATTAATGTTTGAGGCAAATGACAAGGTAAGTGAAAGGATATAATTGTTTTAAAATTAATTCTTGAATCATTTTAATGAGGGAATTTACTCTATTTATACATAATATCATTACATTAAGTTGGTCTTTTGATATATGTTATGCTTTCTTCCACTCATGTTTTCACTGTTTCTGCCTCTTGCTAAATAGCAATGTTTTATTTCCTTTTATCTCCCAGTGATTTGGACATGGTATGGTCTGTGTTCTTATAATTAAACAATTATTATGAAAGCAACACACTGCAGAAAAATCAGAAAGTAAAGATAAGCAAAATGAACTGAAACATACACAGAATCCCACCCACCCTGAAACGCTCACTATAAACAGCTTCATGTATATCTTCTAGACATGTAAACACATCTGTATATAAACACACAATAGAATCCCCTGGAGAAGTAAGGCTACACATCCTTGGCTGTGACCTGCTTTGATCAACATCTCATGTGAGTATCTTTCTATGGGAATAAATCACTTTCCCCTGCATAACTTTTTAATGCATGCAATGTTTCCCATTGACGGGACATAACAATTTAAACAGTCCCTCCATTGTGGACTCGCTTACTTACTCTTTGCTATTACTGGCTTGTTATAACCTTCATCTATTAGCAGATGGTCACTTCCTCAGGATGAATTTCAAAGAGTGAAGTTACTAAGTCGATAGGCATGTGCATTTTTCAAGCTTTCCATATGAAATGCCAAGTGCCACACCAAATTTATGTCCCATTAGGATAAATATTTAACATTGGCTTTGACCTTACTAAATTTTTAAAATGTGAAGAACCATGCACATTCTGTTTTATTTCATATTTCTTTTTAATTTTTTAAAAACAACTTGTTTTATTTATCTGAAAGGCAAAGTTAGAGAGAGAGAGAGAGGGAGAGAGAGAAAGAGAGAGCAATCTTCCATCCATTGGTTCACTCACCAAATGGCTGCAACGGCCAGGGCTGGGCCAGACCAAAGCTCGGAGCCAGGAGCTTCCCCTGGGTCTCCCTCATGGGTGCAAGGGTCCAAGGAATTGGGCCATCCTTTGCTACTTTCCCAGGTGCATCAGCAGGGAGCTGAATCAGAAGTGGAGCAGCTGGAACTCAAACCAGATACTGTAGTTGCAGGTGGTGGCTTTACTTGCTGCACCACAATGCCGGCCCCTCCTATTTCTTTAATTACTGGTTAAGTTCAAAATTTTCCACGTGTGGTGTCAACTTCCAAAATGACCTTCAGTGGTTCCTGCCTCATATTTGTTCTTTTGTGTCATCCCACCCCACAGTGGATCAGGGCTGATCTGTGTGACCATTAAAACACGTCAGAAGTGATCATCTGTGGCTTCTGACATTGGGTTGCTACTACTTCATTTTCGTAATTCGCATGTTCGTTACTTGTAGTTCAATCTGTTCTCAATTTCATGAAACACCCATGGATACCTTGGATCACTTTGTCTCTCTTCTGCCTCTATCTTAGATTGCCTGTACTTGAGGGAGCCAGATGCCATGTTGTCAACAGCGCTATGACAAGAACTGAGGCCTCCTGCCAACGGCCAGTGAGGTGCTAAGGGTTCCAGTCAAGATGCACGTGAGGAGGATGACCAGTCGTGCTGGGATCGAGGGGCTAGCCACGGCATGAGACTGTCTGTACCAAAACCAGTCAAGTCTCACTCAACCAGGGACGAGTCAGTCACCCGACATGTGTGTGTTCACCATCTTGAGAGCAGGCCTAGCAGGCCCAGGCAAGCCTTCAGATGACTGCAGTTTCAGCCAACATCTGGCATGTGACCTGCTATAGGACTGCGAGCCAGAGCCTCCCAGCCATGCCACTCCCAGCTGGCTGGCTATCAGAAAGAGATCATAAACACTGGTTGTTTTAAACTGCTGTTTGGGGGTAAGTTTATATCACATGAACAAAAAATATATTCTGGAGAGAGAGAGAAGAGAAGAGAGAAAGAGTTCTTCTATCCACTGGTTTACTCTTCAAATTCCCATAACAGTGGGGCTGGGCCTGGCCAAAGCCAGGAGCTAAGAATTCCACCCAGGTCTCCCACATGGGTGGTGTGGACCCCGTAACTGAACCATCACCTGTGGTTTCCCAGGGTGCATGTTAGCAGCAATCTAGAATTGGAAGTCAGGCTGGGATCTGAAATGTAAGCACTCTGATGTGGGATGCAGGCATTCCGAGCGGTTTCTTAAGTGCTGTGCCGAAACTCGCCCTTGTTTCTGGCATCTGCAACAGAGGCTCACTCAGCTATTAGAAGGAATATAATGTCCTTCGTCTTCAAGGCACATTTCCCTTCACCCATGCCCCTGTCATCCTTTATTTTTTAAAGATTTATTTATTTATTTGAAACGCAGAGTTAGAGAGAGAGAGAGAGAGAGAGAGAGAGAGAGGGCTTCCACCTGCTGGTTCACTAGCCAGGTGGCCCCAACAGCCAGAGCTGCGCCGATCAGAAACCGGGAGCTAGGAGCTTCTTCTGGATCTCCCATGTGGGTTTAGGTGTGCAAACTGCTTTCCCAGGTGCATTAGCAAGGAGCTGGACTGGAAGTGGAGCACCGCTGGTGATGCTGACTTAAGCAGGCTCTCCTGGAGCAGACTTGTGAGTGTGGGCAACAGGCTGTATTGGCAAACACGAATCACTAGGGCCTCATCCAGGTAGATGTGAGAAGATTACATATGGGTGTGGGGACCCATGGGTAGGTCTGCCATGGGACCCCCTTTGCTGGGCCTGGCTTATAGCCATATGCCGAGGCAGATGTTTCTAGTTTCGATCTTGATGTAGCAACTGATTGAACTTTCCATCTAGCTGAGGATCGTGGTAAACAACAAGATGGCGCTGATGCCCTGCCCACTGCGTGACTCCACAGCTGATCGTGATCAAGTGCTGGATTGGAGAGCTCCGGGCATGGACGATACCCCGTTTGTGATTGGTTGAATTCTGTATATAAGCGGACTGCGGGAGAAGGAACGCGCGCGTCATCTTTCCCCCTTCTCCCTGTCCCCTACTCTTTCCCACTCTTTCTAAGTAAAAGTCTACTGAAGACCGATTAGCTGCGAGCAGCGTCGTTCCTTTGCGGCCGAAGGACTGACATATGGGAACAAAGAAGGAAAAAAGGAAATAAATCTGCCTGGAAAGCAAATGTAACTAGAGGCGAGTGCCTGGAGCAGCCAGACTGAGAGCGGGCAATGCCCTTGAACACACCCAAGTTCCTACTTGGAGGGATTCGCTGACGGGTGTGAGGGGAGGGGTGCCTTTTGATTTTGAGAGGGCAGAGTGGGGAAGGTGCTGAAGTGATGAGGGTCTTCCCTTTCCGCCCACCGCTTCTTGGAGAAAAACAGCCTCGGGCTCCACTATTCACTGGTGCCTCTGGGTCTCATCTGCATTTTCACTCAGCAGACTGGCAGCACTGCGGTTCACCCAGGGTTTGTCTCTTCAGTTCCTCCTGATGTTCTCTACACGCCTCCCACTGGTAGCTGCTGACCAAGCAAGCTGATGCTCTACCCCATACTGTTTTACTGGGTTACTTTCACCTTCTTTCCTTCTTAAAGCACATCAGGAAGAATAAGTGTTTCTTAACGGTGGATAGTTTTGTTGTTGTTGGCTAATAGCAAGAACCTTCAGGGGGCCCGCGCTGTGGTGTAGCAGGTAAAGCTGCTGCCTGCAGTGCTGGCATCCCATATGGGCACCGGTTCGAGTCCTGGCTGCTCTACTTCCAATCCAGCTCTCTGCTATGGCCTGGGAAGGCAGTAGAAGATGGCCCAAGTGCTTGGGCCCCTGCACCCACGTGGGAGACTGGAGGAAGCTCCTGGCTCCTGGCTTCCAATCAGCACAGCTCCGGCTGTTGGGGCCATCTGGGGAGTGAACCAGAGGATGGAAGACCTCTCTCTTGCTCCCTCGCTCGCTCGCTCGCTCGCTCTCTGCCTCTGCATGTCTGTAACTTTGCCTTTCAAATAAATAAATCTTAAATTTCAATGAAGAAATGTAACTATTTTTCATTTACTAAAATTCTCTGTATTGAATGTTGTCTGCTTTTTGTCTGCATATTCTAGATACTTTTCCTAACATTTTTACTATGGACATTTTTAAACATATAAAACAAAGAGATTTGTTTAATTCCCATGCATGTGTCAATGGCCTCAACAAATATCAACACAAAGCCAATTCCATTTCACTGACCCCCTTCCCCTGCTGCATGGTGGCAAAGCAATCTTAGATCTCATACTTATCTGCAAACTTTAGCATGCATTTCCAACAGATATGGGCACCACCCTTTCAAAATAAAATTACACCATCAGCACCACTATCAGAAGTTAAATAACTCTTTAACATCACTTAATACTCACTGGGTGTTCACCTTTTCTTGAATTGTCCCACGTATGCCTTTTACTGTTGACTTCTTTAAATCGGGATCTGAACAATGTAAGTTGCATGTGGATGACATCTCTTACAACTTTACTCTGTAGTCATTCCAGCTCCCTCTTTTTTCCCTTACTGGATGGGAGGAACTTGTTTAATGTCTTGCTAAATGTGATAGCTTCATCTTAGTATTGGCCAAACCTAAAAACAAAATAAGTATTTGTGGTAAGGCTTTTTGATTATGACACTGGATTTAATTTCACATTTCAAAGTCTCCTTGATAACTGAATCTTTGGCAGATCTGATTAGAATGCTTTTGTTTTCATTTGAATCATGGTTGTTTTAAAGCTCAGATGAGCTCTGCCATCTTCTGGCTATTCCCTTGAGTTTACATTGTTAGTCTTCCATGCTCAGTTTCTTTGCAATATCCTTTAAAAATCACCTGATTAGCTTTTGGAAAATAACATTGCATATGTCTTAAACCATGTTTCTTATTTTGTTTTTACCTTTTTAAAATATTTATTTATTTGAAAGAGTTACAGAGGTAGAGAGGTTGGTCTTCCATCCGCTGGTTCACTCCCCAGATGGCCACAATGGCTGGAGCTGCACCGATCCGAAGCCAGGGGCCAGGAGCTTCTTCCCGGTCTCCCATGCAGGCGCAGGGGCCCAAGGACTTGGACCATCTTCTAATGCTCTCCCAGGCCATAGCAGAGCTGGATCAGAAGAGGATCATCCAGGACTACAACCGGTGCCCATATGGGATGCCAGCATTTCAGGCCAGGGCTTTAACCCACTGCACCACAGTGCCAGCCCCTTGTTTTTACCTTTTAACATCTATGACATTTGTTTTGATAATTATAATTGGTGATGGTGGAGTGGGCTGAATCTTCCTTATTTAGTTAATAAATATTGGTGCATTTTACTAGCAAAGGGGTCTTAGCTTTTATCAAATACTCTGGCTTAAGGGCTGGTGCTGTGGTACAGCAGTTTAAGTCTCTGCCTATAACATTGGTATTTCATATGGGCGCTGGTTGAGACCTGGCTGCTCTACTTCCGGTCCAGCTCCCTGCTTGTGGCCTGGGAAAGCAGCAGCAGATGGCCCAAATGCTTGGGCCCCTGCATCCATGTGGGAGAGCCAGAAGAAGCTCCTGACTCCTGGCTTCAGTCTGGCCCAGCCCTGGCCATTGTGGTTATTTGAGGAGTGAACCAGGAATGGAAGATTCTCTCTTCCTCTTGTCTCTAACTCTTTCAAATAAATAAAAAAGAAAATCTTCAAAAAAAAATACTCTGGTTTATTTCAACTTGATCATATAAAAGCCCCTCTCTATGGAAATTCTTTTCCCTTGAAACAGTGGACAATCTATATGGGAAAGATATTCGGAAAGTGGTGAAGTCAGGTTCTGGCTAGGAATACACAAGTCAATCTAAGTCTTCAGAATGACCAGAAGTTTTTACAGCTGCTTAAAGGCCAGGGCCCAAGGTGAAGAAGTTTCTAGAAATCCTGGAGTGCAAGGGTTGCAGGGAAGCTCCCGCAGTGGTCTTGGCTGACTGCACAACTGAAGTGTGTGAATCTCAAGATGACATCCAGAGACTTCTGGCAAACCCCATCTCTGCCTTTCATGCATGCTCTAAGGCCTGTGTTGTGTAGCTAGCCGCAGGACATTGTCTTTCTTACCTTCCTGCTTCCAAAATCATGCTGAGTACCTTTTGTGGCAGAATCTGAGAACACAATTCTATTAGCAAAGTAGTGCGGGAAATGCCACTTGCAGGCTTCATGCCTCAAGACAATGGGGAACTTGGAAACACTGGGGTGGCAGCACTATCAGTGATGTCCAGCTCTTCAGAACAATGTTTGTGGATCTGTACATTAACTGTAGAAGTTTGATTCTGCTCACCTTATGGGGATATAAAAGGAAGGGACAAGGCATCTGTCCTGCTCCCAGTGGACTGACTTCTGCAGCTCTGGGAGCATACAGTGCACAACACCTGGCACCAGTGTTCTTTGAACATAAGACCCTCCAAAGGTAGATGGAGGAGTGAGGCCAGAGGTAGAGGCTGTAACCCTGCCCTGACTGCCCCTGGCTCTGAGGGATTATTTTCACACAAGTGAGTGTGCCTAAGTGCTTTGGTTCTTTGGCCGAAGAGCAAGAAACATAATTGCTGATGCATTGCGACACATCACTTCTTGTAACTTGGGGCTATGTCTCAAGCATTCTGAGGGTCTCCTTTCCATTAATGTTGGGTCACACCAATTATATTTGAGGCAGCTCAAGGGGAAGAGTTAAGTCCCTTTTTCTTAAGGATCTATCCTCAGCACTGAGTTTCCCTAAAGTCACAAGGCAAGCCCACAACACTAGTGCTGCCCTGAGGACCGCAGAGAGAGTGGCCAAGCGCAAGCTGAGTATGTGCTTACTATGGAGAGGCACTTCCTGCGTTCAATTCCATTATCTGCTAAACAAAACAGGGCAAACAACAGTGAAGTAGAGGAAAAGGAACTAACTGTCATGCATTGCAAAGGTGGGCCCTGTTCATATGTCCTGTCCATCCTCGAGCCCTCCCTCATGTCTGCAGCCTCAGAGGACGTTGTAAGCAAGCCCCAGCATCAGGCTGCAGAAAGAGTCTGGCAACTCAAACCTACTTCATTTACTCAGGCAATGGTGAGGACTGTCCCTTCTGTAGCTTGAAAACAACAGGGCCTTCCCTTCCAATTCTACTGTTAACTTGTCACAGAATTTACCTTTTAATTTCAAGCACTATGGAAGGGCACGGCATTATTAACTTTCCAGATAGTGGCCTGGGTATCAAAGTCTGCGAAATCACATTACTGTAAGACATCACGACGGCGCCAAGTCACGTAGACCAAAACACACACTCGATGTGCCCAGAAGGTCCCGGAGCTCAAGCTGTAGACTTCTGTGGGTGACGGAGGGTCAAGGGGTGCATTGAGAGGCAACTAAGAGAAAAGATCATTCTGAAAGTCTGGAAAATCCACAGAAGGATAATAGATCCTACAGGATAGTGTCTGGACTAAAAATTTATGAAACAGGCAATAAAAGGGTATGGTATCACTCAACTCTGATTACTCCAGGTGACAGCCTTGTCGCAGCCCACTGAGCATCATCCCTGGAGCCTCCAGCTGGGCTCCATCGTGTCCAGTGAACTAGAGGAGATGCCACAGAGAAGCAAGGCTGTAACCCTGATCCTCTCAGGGGATCCTGCTCTGGAAGCTGTGCCACCCGAGGTGGCAGCAGGTGTACTGGGGGATGGCTTCTGGTCACCCATGGTAAAGAGCAGCCAGAGTTGCCAGCCAGATGTACAAACTCAGGTGGGATGAGGAATCGGGTGTGTGTGGGTGGTGGGCACAGGCATTTTCTAGCACATTTGCATAATTGACAACATTGTAAGTACCAAAGTTTTTGAGCATAAAGCTCATGGATTAATTCCTTACAAGCTCCAAGGCCCCTTTGAGAGATTAGCCCTTTGCTTCCAGGCATCTGGGAGTACAATCAAAAACCTGCATTTGGACATATAAAAGCTAAATACTTGCTAGAATTGTTTTACTCAACTTTTAACAAATTTATGCATTAACACAAGAGTGAAATGAAATCTGAGGCCTTGACAGTAACTTTTGTGGTTAACTTTATTATATTTTAAAATCCAAAAGTTGGAAGATGGTACCTAATACAAACACCTGAGGAATATTCAGCTGGGCACAGCATCTTCATCAGAACAATTTGAACAAAGATAAAATACAAGAAAAAGTTACTCATATACAAGAGCTAGCAGATGAATTCATTCTTTAAATAGTTGCATTCATGTATAAAATACTTTTGGTTTCTATAAAGAAAATGTATATTCTTCCCCCTAGTAAACATTTTACTGGCATTTGTAACAGAAGTTTAATACCATTTGCACCAAATTCTCAGCTTATAAACATTACACCTATAGTTATACGATGTAATAACAAGAGATAACTGGCTAAGCACAAAGCAATAATGAGTAATAACTAAATAATACTGTTGACTATGTTCCTCTTTGAAGTCCTAACTTATTAAATAAATCCCAAAACAGGAAGTGAAAAACTACTGTTATCTTTAAAGTGTAGCAGGATAGATGGCTCAGAACTAAGCAGATGAATCAAGCATTGCACAGGAGAAAGGGCTTTCCTGCACCAAAATCGAGCTACAGATTGTTTTGCATCCCCTAGGAGGAAGCAGAGACGTGCTGGGGACAGCAGATGATGCACACGTATTTTACAGAATAAAAACCTCTCACTGATACATAGTGCTTCCTTACTTCTGTAGCAGTGCAAAGTGCCATTTTCAATGGTAAAAGATTTACTTGTGTGCATACGTCAAATATAGAATAAGATATAAATACGAAGCAGTACTCACATGAAGAACACACACATATGATAAAACATACACCTTTTAAAATTCTGGACATATATAGGTATCTTCAGAGAGAGATCTGAACAACGAATACCTAGTTAAATGTCCAAGTTTGGTAATATGGCAATTTTAAAACAGGTACTTTCTTTGAAAGAAAAATGTAGTCAGACTCCATCCAAATCCCCTTACAGTGCAATGTCTCTTGCATAAAACCATTCTATCTATAAGCTATCCAAAAGTGGAAGAATATTTCATGAAATTCTATGTACTCTTTTCTCTAAATCTTAATTTAAATTTAATTCATTTTCCCCCTAAATCTTAATTAAAAATAGAAAGGAAAATAACTTCAATGACTTTCTGGAAACTGGTAGAATATGAAGAGCAAACTGCAGAATAAGTCAGATAAAATATCAGTATCAATAAAGTTGTCAGTCCCCGGTATTTCCTCTTTAGCTGTTTTGGTTCTGTATATAAGGATGAACCAAAATGGAATAGTTTTTGCTGTTCCATGAATAAAGTATTTGTAAACTACTCAGTGAAAATAATAAAAAGACAAAGAATGAACTTCCTATTTGAATATGCAGAAACTAACATGCTAAGTGGCTTTTAAAGTAAATTAGACTATAACATATTTCTGAAATTCTGGCTATAATATGGATATATTTTTAAAGAAACCTTCTATGAAACAAAACTAAGGGCAGAAAAATGATTTTACTTCAAGAAAGAACTGGGAAGCCCAAATGTATAAACCAATATACATTTTTTTCAAATCTTGCTACATTTTTCTTCTTTAAGCTTTTCGATGCTGTGGCATAGTTTCACGGCCAGGCCCAGCTTCAGCCCCATGTGCTTGATCAGCATGTCACTCGAGAGGAGCAGCAGAGCCTTCCCGTCGATTTCCTGCAGAGAGGAGACTTACAGAAATTAATGATATTTTCATACTTTCTCAGAACAGTTATTTCTTTATATTAAAGAACCAGTAAAACAAACTTGAGAGCAGATAATTCCATATACACAAATGTTCCCTAAATAAGCATCTATTTTAATGAAAATGATTAAAATACAATTTATACACTGAAATATTCAATTATCAATTCATTGCACATTTTAAGAAAAATTTAACCCAACATCTTAAAAATGCACTACGTCAAACTACCTAGTTCTAAAAACTACATGTTTATGACAAATAGAGGAAAATCTATAAATGGTAGAACTGGATTCCAAATGGTCATTAGCTTTCTGCAAAGGGCTGATCATGGGAGACCATCAACATCACTGCAAACCATATGTATGCTACATACTGGTGTCTTTATGATGAAAAGCAGTCCACTGTCTAAAGCTAATCAGACACAAATTGTATTACCATACTGAAAATGGCACATCAGGATGTGGTGCAATATCTTGCTCCTTAGGACATGCTAAAAAAACATGACTTGAGGCCGGCGCCGTGGCTCACTAGGCTAATCCTCCACCTGCGGCGCCAGCACCCCATATGGGTGCTGACTGTAGTCCCGGTTGCTCCTCTTCCAGTCCAGCTCTCTGCTGTGGCCTGGGAGGGTAGTGGAGGATGGCCCAAGTGCATGGGCCCCTACACCTGCATGGGAGACCAGGAGGAAGCACCTGGGTCCTGGCTTCGGATTGGCGCAGTGCAGGCCGTAGCGGCCATTAGGGGAGTGAACCAAAGGAAGGAAGACCTTTCTCTCTGTCTCTATAACTCTCTGTCTCTCTGTCAAAAAATAAAAAAAAATTTTAAAAATGACTTGATAGTCATAATTCTTATCTCAATTGACCATCTTACTGCTGAAGCATATTATTTGATTTTCACAAGTTCCAGTTTAAAAATAAAACTTTAATCATGTCTCAGTTTCTGAAAGAACTGAAATCCCAGGTAATAGTACCTTTGTCAGGCACCTTCTACACTGTTTCTATTAAGTAAAACTAGAAATTGAAGAAATTAGAACACATAAAAATTTTAGCCAATGATGTTACTTTTGTAAGTGATCTGGTGATGGCATGAGAGTATCCGCATCAAAAACTGTCAACCACAAAAACTTAACTTTACCATGCTAAATGGAATCAGCTGTTGGATTTACTGGGCATGACAGCAAGAAGGCCACCCTGTAACAGCTTGTGGTCACCCCCTCTACTCATGGTCTTGGGACTGAGCAGGGGAACAGGGAGGATCCCTGCCTCTGTCATCACAAAGGGGCGGCACACCTGGGAGTGGCCATGCTGACTGGTCAGCACGTGAGAGCTGAGGCCATTTACCATTGACCCATCATGTAAGGATCCACTCTCCGGCAAAGTAACCTTTCTCATGCGTGGAAAGATCCCTAAATAGGGTTCCTCCACCATCTACACTACTCACTACCCAGATGAGGGCCTGCGCAGACATCACTCAAAGGTGTTATGGCAGGAAAGGGGGATGAAAAGGTACATTACATGTTTTCTGAAGAGGTCAGCGATGGGAGATATTGCCTGAGAATCTGTTTGTTTCAGGAACATGATCACTTCTTCCACAGACCAGCCTGAAGGTTCATCGGTGAAGTTTGACTTCAAGACACTGTTGTGTGGTTCAATTGGTGAACTTGTAGCTGCAATGTGAGGGAAAAAGACAAGTCATACTTGACCTGATCATTATGCTGAAAGAAGAGATGTTAGGTAGAGAGTAATGGTGTCATTCCTGGAACCTTCTCTTAAGCACCCAAGCAAACAGTCAAGACTCCAACTGGGAAATCTAGTCTAAATAAAGGCGATCTGCCAAAAAAAAGCAGCTTCAGACGCATAAAGCTTCAAGAATCCTAAAACAGATGGAGTAATCCAAGGCCTCTTCAGCCACAAACATAGCAAAAGTTCTGTTACTCAGCTGAAACTAGATTAGTCCAATCTAAATTATGCTTGCTTTTTTTTAATATTTGAGAGGTAGAGTTATAGACAGTGAGAGAGAGGGAGACAGAGAGAAAGAAAGGTCTTCCTTCCGCTGGTTCACTCCCCAAATGGCCGCCATGGCCGGCACCACACTGATCCAAAGCCAGGAGCCAGGTACTCCTCCCTGGTCTCCCATGAGGGTACAGGGCCCAAGCACCTGGGCCATCCTTCACTGCCCTCCTGGGCCACAGCAGAGAGCTGGACTGGAAGAGGAGCAACTGGGACTAGAACCTGGTGCCCAAATGGGATGTCGGCACTGCAGGCGGAGGATTAACCTAGTGAGCCAGGGCACCGGCCCCCAGATTCATTTTTCTATCCAAGAACCATTAACACAAATTTGAGTGTGTGTGTGTGTGTGTGTGTGTGTGAATGAGGCAAAGGTATACCCTGTCTCTCCTATCATCTGGGATATGGCCACTCCAGGACTATTTTAAGCTATTTATTTCCAGGGAAAGAGGTAAAGAAAAATAGAAGATTAAAACTTTCACGAGGGCATTAGGAGTACCAATGCAGGAGAGCCAGGCCCAGGGATCTGCACGGTGCCTTGCACATAATGTGCCTTCAAGAAAAGTTAGACATCATCATGAATAGCACCAAAAAGCAGTGCTCTCAAGAAGAAACAAAGGGCCTCGCTGGCTTGCCTCCAGGCTGTTGATGGATGCACATTCAAAGCATGCTAATTGTAATGAATGTCATTTGAAACTCACCAAAACCAGGTGGGAAGCAGGCACCTGAAGTGGAAAGTTTAGTCTCCAGAGGAGGTGGCGGAGGCTGGCCAGAGGCCATGATGCTAGGGGGCAGCGCAGAAGCCCGTGTAGAGAAGATACTGGCGATGCTGCGGCTCCCGGGACTGCAACAGTGGGGAGGAGCAGCAGAAGTGCTCGCTACTGGCTCATCCGAGAAATACTGCGGGTATGAACGTGGGAAGCGAGAGGGAAACGGACTCTCCCTGAGGACTGGCTCCGGCTCATCGGGCTCCCTGATATATGAGTCGCCCCCGTCATCCAGAGATGGAAAGGATGTTGACATATGGAGCTGGGCATCATTTCCCGGCCTTTGCACCGGTAAAGTGGGGCTGTAACTAACAGGGTAAGAGAATGAACCAGTAGTCTCCTTCTTCTCCTTTTTCTGAAGCTTCACTCTCTTAAAAAACGGGATAGCGTAACACTTGTAGGCATAGCCACGAGACTTCTGAAATGATACAAACTCAGCATGAATCAGCAGTGAGTGAAAAAGAAACAAGTAGTAAATGCATTACTATTCATTTTTGCCCACAATATGGCTTCATGTCACTTTTCAAATGCTCTAGGTTGGCTATATGACTTTAATTCCTCTTCAAGCCTACATTTTACCTACAGTTTATACGTGATGATGACTAACATGAAAGCACTCAGCATCACAACTGATGAGGCCTGAACTTAGCATTCTTCCAGCAGAGTTTTTAGTCCCCCCATCTGCTACTATAGCAGCTACAGCTCAGCCTTCCTGATCTCACAGTTACTAGTTCTCTATCCCTTCTAGCTGACTGGCATCTTTAGAAACTGGAGATGTATCACAGTTGGGAGCATAGTTTTCCAGTACTTACACGACTATACCAAAACATCTTGGAGCGCCGACGATGGATTTTTGAGATCTTTCCATGAATGACATCACACTTCTTTTCCAGGCTTTGAATGGCATCATATATAACCTATTATAATACACACTATTAGTAGTTCCTGTTTAACAAGCAAAGTGACATGTGACAATAGCATTCCGGCAGACTTTAGCCGCTAGACACGACCAGAGCCCTCAGCCCTCTGGTCGGCTGCTTGGTGGCTGGCTGAGGGTGACACAGCACCACACTGGCTGAGAGAAGGACCCCGACTCTCTCCTCCTCGACCCTGTGCAAGCACGGAGAGGAGCCCACAAGCTGGGAAGCGCAGGTGCCACAACCGCTCCAAAGCACCGCGCTTCTCAGAAGGAAGGGGCGGCTTTAGGAAAGAAATGGGCAAGTCTGCTGAAGGGCCAGAGAGTCACTTCGCACATCGTGATTGATGAGCTGGAGACGGGGAGCCTGCACGGGAAAGAGCACCCGGATGAAGGTGACTTCGGGTTTCTAAGTGGTTTTCAATCAGGTGATCGACACCAACCTTGCAAAACCACTGAGCACTGCCCCTCCAGCACCCACCAGGCGTGGGACAGAGACAAATCCAAGAATTCTTCTTGAAGTACACGCACATCAGGCCAAACAGACACTCGAGTAAGAGGCCAGAAACATTTCCTCACTCATTCACTCTAATAGAGATTTACTGAGGGCCCAGCCTTGTCAGAACCACTTGGCTTGGTGCTGGGAACAGGGACGATCATAAAAGCCAGCTCCCGTCCCAGAGGAGCTGTCACCTTAGCAGAGGAGAGAGACAAGAGATTTCAACAAAGTGCCAACCGCCTGGAACAATGACTCCCAACGTGTGGCCCCATCCCCTGCAAGCTTGTGAGAAATGCAAACTCTTAGGCCCACTCAGACCCATGGATGCAGCAGCCGGGAGAGTGGGGGCAGCAATGTGGGTCTTAACAAGGCCTCTGGGTGACTGTGATGTGTGTGCAAGTGTGAGAGCCACTGGCCTGTGCCACTGAGGACAGTGGCACGGGCGCTGGGGGACACAGCGGGGTTCAGAGGCTAGCATTCTGCTGCTTACTAGCTGTGTGACCTTGGGCAAGTTGCTCAACTTCTCTGTGATTCAATGCCCTTATGCACAGAATCAGGATGGAAAGAGCTCTTAGGGCTGTCTTGAGGACAAGAGCACCAGGCTCTGGTGTTGTGTTACCACTGACAGTGAGCTATGGCGTGATGATTGACCCAGCAGTGCTCAGCGGTCTGTCATTAGTGCTGCTAAGAGCAGTGCCACGACACAGGGAAGACCAGGAGCCTAAGCGCTCCCACGAGAGTGGGACCTGCCCCAGGCTGGCAGCTGTGGGAGGCTTTTCAGAGAAGCTGATGCCTGAGGTGAGAACTGCAAGATGAGCAGCTGCAGCCATGGAGGCTGCCTGAGCAAGGGGCCCAGCAGCCAGGGACAGCCCCTCCCTGCCTCCCAGCGCACCGCTGTGGGGCCTTCCCAGCAGGACAAGAAGAAGCCCTGTAAACGCTGTACTGGGTCCCCCTAGTGGCACTGAGAAACCTCCTGCTAACGTTTTTACTTTTCAAAGCATGTTGGTTCATTTCATTCAAGGAACTTTAAAGGTCAGGAACATTTTTTTTTTCAAATAAA
This sequence comes from Sylvilagus floridanus, assembly GCA_949820135.1. NCBI lineage: Eukaryota > Metazoa > Chordata > Mammalia > Lagomorpha > Leporidae > Sylvilagus > Sylvilagus floridanus. The sequence goes on from OX463223.1 coordinate 126,755,364, forward strand.
TTTTCATTATTTCTTGGGTATGCAGCTCACAAAATTCTTGATAATTACAAACTCTGCCAGAAAGCTAGTTTATGAACCACTTAAAACCATGCAAAATATACTCTTTAAAGGACATGGGCAGCCTGACATTTTGTTTCAGCTGAGGCATCTTGCTATACATTCAAGTGCATACTTCATTTTATCCAAATCAGTCAATTTCCTTTAAAGAATTTACAGAGAAAAATACCTCCATATTGACCAGTCTAAATGAAAGAGAAACAACTTACAATGGATCAGGAATGGGCTTTTATTTTTCTAAAAAGGGTACAAAATCTCTATATTGCTATTTCAACATTTTAACCTAGAAACTCAAACTTGTTAAGAATCATCACCATGGGATGGTAACTGTGAATAATCTGACATGGCAAAAGTTCCATTACTTGTTGACTCTTAACATGAAATAAACAGAATTTCCACTTAGGATTCTGCAGCACCACACTGCGGAGCCCAAGCTTTCTTACCTGGCAATGGCTCAGGACATCCACCATTGTTTTGGGCTGATCCTTGGGGCCCACTGCCTCAGACATAAAAGCTGGTTCCTGCTAATGTTGTAACAGTAAGTAGTTAATGCTTCACGTCTGTAAGAGCCCAAGTGACTACTACCGAGAAAGGTCACTTTGTGTTTAGACATTTCAGTTGTTTTAAGGTTTTATCAACTTTGCAAATGGTTACAAAAGTCTTAATTGAAAGCAGAAGTCAAATAAAAATTCACCTTGTTATGAGAATGAAAATGACAATTGTTAATTATGAAAAGGGATAAGGAAAGAATTCATTTTCTCAAAGAATGTAGGTTTAGAGTTTTGTACTGAAAATGAGCACAGAACTGCTCTGAATTTCTTCCTATATAAGCCAAAAATGGGAGGGCAGTAAATCGGTGAGGTCTTCATTGTACAAGGAAAGAAAGCACCCACATTCAGCAGAAGGGATGTGTGTGTGTGTGTGTGTGTGTGTGAGTGAGAGAGACAGACTGTAGAGGGTCTCGGTGGTATACGGCGCATTGAACTCTTTGTCTTTCAAGTGTTCAGTATGGATGTGTTTGGTTACCAGCAGCCAGTACTACTTACATTCTTTACACAGGCAGGGTTTGGTTCAAATGCATAAAGTACAGTGCTATCCTCCTTGTCCACAGCATCACAAGTAGATATTCGTGTCTTTATCTGAGGAAGATGTATTAGTAAATGAATAGGAAAAATGAAAGATGGAATGAAAAGCAAAACTGAAGACTTCAATTTAACTTTCAAGAGGCTCCACAGCCTATCAAAGAACCATTGCTCTTTGGGAATGCCAGGACTACGTGAAAAGATGGACCTGTAACATTGGTCTCATTAACCCAACTATTGCCAAGGCCCCATTTCTCACTGAGCTTAAACCCTTATGTGCTTCAGGGCACAAAAAATAGTCTTCCAGCACCAGAAGTACACTCCAAATATTTCTAACCAATAGCAAAGAACTAGATGTTAGGTGGCTTTTGATTTTTAAATAATCCCACAGTGCCACTCTGTGGACAAGATAGGAAACAGTTAAGCACCTATTTTTTTCAATGCATTATTCGCCTCCACATCAAAACATTTTTGGGACTGGTGCTGTGGCACAGCAGGTAAAGCCGCCACCTTTACCATGTCCTGTGCAGTGCTGGCATCCCACATAGGTCTGGTTCGAGTCCCGGTTGTTCCACTTCCGATCCAACTCTCTGCTATGGCCTGGGAAAGCAAGAGAAGATGGCCCAACTGCTTTGGCCCCTGCACCCATGTGGGAGACCTGGAAGAAGCTCCTGGCTCCTGGCTTCGGATCGGCTGTGGCCATTTGGGGAGTGAACCAGCAGATGGAAGACTTCCATCTCTGTCTCTGCCTCTGCCTCTCTGTAACTCTGCCTTTCAAATAAATATTTTTTAAAATTTTTTGGAATAAGACAAGGTATACATGAGTAAACAGACAGTAAAGGACCACTATATTTCAGTATAATAAACCTATTCTATGAATAAAGTATAAACTCCAGGAAAAATTTTAAAATAAACAAATGTGGTAGCTCTGAATATCTTTATTTAAAAATAAAAGATAGAAATAACTGGAATTAGCCTTGCACTGATTAGATAGGCAGAATAATGTGGAATTGGGCTATAGATTGGTACTTGTAAGAGTGTACATGCCCTTGAATACTGCCTCGTTGCTTGCTAGGTGACTAACAGGACCTCCAAAGAGGAAAACCGTTAGGATTGACAGAAGTGAAGAGAGCTGCCTAGATTACTTAGCTACCATTAATATCCACTGCCTTACTTAAATACATGTGGTTCCTGTTAAGTCAGATTATCTATAGTTTAATAATCTATATTTTGGCTTAACTTTGAAGATTAAGAAATACAACAAAATGGAAGAGAAAAATGGCACAACCAATTGAAAACCTGCTTAGCAGATTCTCATAAAGTCAAATTTATAGCAACTCCCCTACCTAGCAATTCAATTTCTAAGAATTTACCCAAAAGAAAAAATGTAAGTATGTGTTCACAACGAGATGTGTGTTTGAATGTTCATACTTTCTACATCACTGTCAAAACTCGGGACAAAAAGTTCACTGAAGATCTATGCATTTTACAGTATGAAATGAAACTTAACTTCGAAAAGGAATACAATAAAAAGAACAAAGACAAATTTTCAATTTGAAATACAAACCACATCAGTTTCACTGTCGCCGCTAGACATCTTTTTTGTGCAACAGCAGAAAATCCACTTCCTCTGAGTTGGGCCTAATTATTTTTAAACTCGCTGGAGAATTGATTTGTGAAACTGCCTGGTCACTTAAGACTGGCAAACCTTCTACTCCTGAAAAGCAACGCATACAGAAGTTACTTCACAGCTTACCACCCATGTTACCTTTACATGGACATGCTCTCAGAATGCCACCTCTGATTGGAGTCCTGGGTGGATGTGAGCGACAAAACAAGAACGCAGTCACGAGCAATTTAGAACAAGTCTTTAAAAACCCAAAGGCTACAGTGCCCGTGACTAGGCATAAGAATCCAGATCAAACACCCACTCGCAGTTGGCAAGTGCATGCTCTGCAATGGCCAGCCTACGGGGTAAATGCTGGGCCCACAGGAACTAGAGGGTGTAGTGGCTAACTAACTCTTTGGGAAAGGAGCTCAGGAGGCTTTGCACTTAGGAGGCAGTGGGCCTCCCAAATGGGAGTGAGAGCTCTGCTCCAGCTTGGCCTCACTGCTCTGTGCACCGGGCACATCATTAGAAACAGCACCTTCTTGTCTGCCAGGGGCGAGCATCCTCGGCGTACCTCTAAGGCTCATTCCAGCTCTGAAATTATCTTTGCCTTATTTGTTGAATTTACATCAGATCCAAAAAATGGATGTGAAATAGGAGCCCTCCCCTTCCCCCCAAAAAATCTAATTTGACAGTTTGGCTAAGGTCCCAAATCACTGAAATTTGGAATTCAGTTGAGGCGTTGGCTGCCACCACATGTCTTACACTGGAGATCTGAATGCTTGTAGTGCAGTGACTCAGAGGGGCACATGCATGAGAAGCTAATTCACTTCAGCCAGCCACAGCAATATGCAGGGGCACAATTCGGGGATTCAAGTTCCAGCTCTTTTCTGTTTCCCTCGCACTTTACACTGGAGATATTAATCATCAGAGACCCAAATGAAAGAAATCAAAAGGAGCTGGGAGAGTTAGCTGTCAAGTTGGATAAATGCAGATCAATGTTATATAAAAGTTTTCAAGTTATCAAAATACCTTCAATTTGAACTGAAACTCAAAGCACGTTTTACTTTTAAACTACTTTTTTCTGGTTATAAAACTAATACACGCTATGAGTAATTAAATTCTAGTATACACATATGAAGGAACACTTACAGTGATGAGAACAAACCAACTACTGCTGCACACAGCAAGGAGGATTCTCGTAACCACACTTTGAATGAAAAGGTTAGGCATAAAAGATAACACATTACTCGACTGCTATAAAGCTCAAAAACAGGTCAAAGTAATCTATGGTTGAATAAATCTTCCCAAACCAATACATTTACATATACCATGTCCTGTAAATACACTTTAACCAGTCCCCAATTCATGAACATTCAAGTTATCCTTAAAGATTTGCTCTCACAAAGAACACTGCAAAACAGTCTTGCACCTGTGCAAGTGGTTCTCTATGGATAAAATCCAACAAGCAGAAACAATGGGGCGACCAAGTAGAAATAACCATATCTGCATTTACAGAGTCACCTCTAGCTCTTTTCTACTAAGGAGGGCAGTCGGGGCCAGCCAGGGCCAGCCAGGTATTCTACAGCACACTGAAGAAGTATCCTGCCGGCCCTGCACATGGTTTTAAAACCAGAAACAATAATAAATAATGCCAAACGACCTTTTCACATCAGATGATCAAATGATTTTTATCTGTTGATCTACTGACCCAACATATAAATGTCTTTCATAATGTTCTTGGGGTGAGAGACCCTGCTGATCATGGATAGCAGCATTCACTGGTATTTTAGTTAGAAATTGTTTGCATCTCTATCCAATGATCTTCCAGTAGTGACAATGACACATTTCTCACAGTTAATCAACCAATATTGATACATTATTATTAAACTTTGGCATCAAATTCCTATGCAAAATTGGGAAGCCTTCCATTTCTTTCTATACTCTGAAAAAGTTTACATACCACCAGAATTTCTATGGTTTAAAGGTTTGAAAGCAGTTTATAAAAAAACTGTTTAGAGGGTGGGCATTTGGCCTAGTGGTTAGATCAGCAGTTGGGATGCTCACATCCCATCCATGTTTTGCTAATGCACACTCTGACCGGCGGAAGTGATGGCTCTGGTAAGTTGGGCCCCTGCCACCCACATAGGAGACCTGGATGGAGTTTCCGGCTGCTGGTTTCAGCCTGGCCCAGCCCTGGATGTTGTGGTCATCTGGGGAGTGAATCAGTGGACAGGAGTAGAGTCGCTCAATCGTTTTCTCTCTCAAATAAACATTTTAAACAACAAAATCACCTGGAATCCCTTCTCCAACGACAACACAATACAATACAAACTGCTATCCTGCCCTGCAAGCTGCTTATGTACGAGGACCCTGTTCACCTTGCAGAGGCCACCTCTTACCACTTGCCCTCTTGCGCAAAGTCTCATACCTGGACTTTTGCAGACAAAATCTGCCAACTACATTTACAAGCTCTTATAGTCCAACAATTCCCTGCTTGTATCATTCTCAAAACTGAAAAAAAAAAAAAAAACACGTGGCCAAAGACACAAGAGCAGTATGCACCAAGTCTCCCCTTGGACTTCCGACATCTGTCACATTTACAAATCAACCCTGATGCACTCTTTGAGCCTCAGCACACACTATCTAGCTGTCTCTCCACTGGGACAAGGTATTCAACACCAAGGTTTAATTCAAGTTCTATCGCCTAAAAGCAAAGACACCCTATCAACCATCTCCCCATCTGGATGTCCCCCAATATGATGAGCGAACTCACACATTTAGTACTTTTAAGGAAAATGTCACAGAAGTCTAGTTACATAAGAGTCAGCATCAAATAGGGTTAAAACCTTAGGCTTGTGTCCAGAATAACTGGGTTTGGGTCTCGCCTCTCCCATTCATTAGCTGTATGACTTAGGACAACATGCTTAACACATCTGTGCTTTCATGGTTTTAAAGCCTGTAAAAACCTCACGGAGTTATGAGCACTAAATAAATTATTACATGCTTGGACCAATGAGTGACAGAGATAGCAAGGACATCCACTGTTGGCTGTAGGTATTGAGTAACCACATCTGCCCATCAAAACCATATATCATGAAACACACTGAGAGCACATTTTTAGAGCCCTAGCACATCATTTTCACTCACATTGCACCTGGGTATTGGGACACTAACAAGCTTTTTTTTTTTTTTTTTTTTCCTTTTTGACAGGCAGAAGTGGACAGTGAGAGAGAGAGAGAGAGAGAGAGAGAACAAGCTTTTCTTGTAAATAGCTATATCGTTCAAGTACCATGGCATGATGCATGGAACTGGACTTTTGTCAGAAACACTTGAAATTCGGGTCCAGACTACAAACTTTTCCAATTAAATTTAGGCAGATATTTAACCTGTGTCTCCATTTGCTAGCCTATGAGGTGGGAATAATACCTACTTCACAGGGCTGTGTAGGACGAAAGGACATGGTTAAGTACCCAGCAGCCTGCCGATTTCTTTCTTTTCACCTCTTCCCAGAAAGCAAATAACTGCAGATTCTACAACCTTTTCTGAGAGGCTCAACTATGACTGGATTATGCAAAAGTAACAAATTTCATTGTTTAAAATCAAAATCCAGCAAAAACGAGTCTATTTAAAATGAGACTCATTCATCTTTGAAGATAGAAAACTAAGTTCCGGATAACATAAAAGCAACAAGCCATCTGGTTTAAAACTTGTTTTTTAGACATTAAAGACATTTTAAACACATTTCTTTTCAAGGCAGCTTTTTGCATATCAACAGGTTTGTCAAACTTCAGCTAGTAAAGCTATCGACAACTGTGCTAAGGTTTATCAGTAAATGTGTAAACTTTCCATTACTTTCTTTCGTTATACACATACTCTCCACGATACACATTTTACCAGACATTATGCCATTTCTAAGTTTTCTGAAGGCGACGTGCCCAAGGCGCAGGCATTGCCTTTGCCATCGACCTGCCGCACGGGGCACGGGTCGCCCAGAAGAGGGCTGAGCCCCGCGCCCCTTCGAGGAACACAAGGCGACACCCGGCCGCTCCCGCAGCCACACCGCTCCAACGTGTGGAGAAAGCCAAACCGCGCCAACGCGCTGCCCAATCCCTTCCTCCACGTTCGGGCAGGACGCGCACAAGCGACCCTGCCCTCGTCCGCAGGGACTCAGAGACGACCGCGCCGGCCAGAGCGAGGCGCGGAACGCAGCCCACAGCGCCCCGCAGCGCTCGGCGCTCACGGCCGCCCGCCGGAGCCGCGAGGCGCGAAACGACTCCCGCAGGTGCCCCGCATCCACCCCGGCCCCGCGCCCAGAAGCGGCTCGGAAAGGCCCGTTCCCTGCGTCCCACGATCACCCGGAACCCGGAGAGGGGCAGCCAGGCAGCGAGACGGAGGGGCGCGACCCTCGCAGCCCCAGCTGCGGCCTTGTCTACCGGCCGGGCCGGGCCCAGGAGCCCGCGCCCAAGGCTCCCCTGCTTTACAGGGAGCCCCGCGTTTTGCAGCGTTTCGGGAGAGAACGAGGCTCGAACCATTCGCGCGAATTCCTTCCCAAAGCCCTGCATCTATGTACAGGAAAACGGCGAGAGCGCAGGAGGGTCCCGCAAAACGGTCGTCGAAGAACAGAATTCAGACAGCGCGTGCTCACTCCGGCGCGAAAAGGCTACTGAAGCCCAGACTTCGCTTTTTTTCCCCGTAGCGGGCATTTCAATGAACTTTTGCAAGATTCCTCAAAGGCATGAATTCAGAAAACGCTTCCCCGAAATCAAACGACTTCAATTCGCTACCCCACACGCTTTCCGACGCACCCTCGTCCTGTCCGTGCTGGCGCAAATGCTAACCCACAAGGCTTCGAAATCTGCAGCTCAGTCCCAAACACGTTCTACAGATCAACTGCTGAGCTGTCTCGCTCTTAACTGCAAACTGTAAGAGTCCGAGAGTCTAGGTCCTTCCTCAACCCCCACTCACCTCCAGCAAGGAAGAGAAAGGTTGAAAAGGAATCAGAAAATTCACATCGGGTACCTAAGGGGCCAAATCTCGAAAGCCCACACCTCCTGGGACCCACCCAATCCACCCCCGACCGTGGCGCTGCTCAAATTTGCGGCCGCAGCCAAGCAAATCCTTTCTCTCCCTTCGGAGCACAAGCTCTCCTCTGGCAGGGCCCCCGCCGTTAAGCCACGTTGCTTAACAGGGCTGTGCCCCGTACTCGGTACAGTGAGAGAAGAAAGTTCAGGAAAGGAAAAAATAATCCATCTGCACAGACCTGCTCTGGGCCTGCCACGCTGCCCGCCCGCCGACGCAGAGAAACCGCTCCGGCTGGCCGTGCCTCCCGCTTCGGCGACGGTTAGGACTGCCGTTAGATTCCTAACGGTCCTCGTCCCGGAAACGCGGTTGACCTCGCGACTCAACGCCTGCCCACGTGCATCCGGTAGCGCCAACCACTCAGGAGTTAGCACGTGCGCGGCCAGGGAGGGCGACGACTCCGCTGACCAATCAGCGGCTGCCTACAGGCACGCGCTGGTGGTTTGGCCAATCCCGCGGGTGCCCAGGGGGCGTTTCCAGGCAGTGGGCAGGGCCTTGCCTATTGGGAGGCGGGGCTTGGCCGCTGAATGCGTGTCTGATACGTGAGCTATCATATTTCAGTTTATCATGGCGGCTGGAGCGGTGAGATGCGAGCGTCTCCAGGGCAGAGGCTTCTGCGGCTGCGCATAGTTCCGGCACACATAGGCCACCCTTCCCTCAGCGGTTCAGAGACGCGGCTAGGCAGGGTGAGGCAGCTTGGCGGGTGGCCTCGCAACTTTCAATGTTTGGTTATTTGAAGCGTCATTTAAACTATAAGCTTACCCCATTCTCCTCCCCTGTTACACACCCAGAGACGTCCACATTGCCTTGGTTCCAAGTGTGCACCCACTGCTTGAATTTGAATGGGGAGAAGGACAGGGCATAACAGTTGCTCAGCACTTGGTCTAGTAGGAACGTGGGGAAAATTACACGTAGTCTCCAACTACAGGTTGGAGTAGGAAACTAATACAGACCCTGGTGGTGTCTTTGCTGTCTTTGAACCCAAGTATCAACACTTAGTTGCTTTATGATCTTGAGCAAGCCAAGTAACCATTCTGTACCTCTGTTTCCTCTCTGTAAAATGTGCACAGAATGGAAAGTATGAGTTGGTATGTGCAAAGCACTTAAAACCTTAGCAGCTGTAGAAGTTTGTGCAATATAGGCCACTCCGTTACCTAGTGGCATGTCTTACATAGATTGAGGCTGCATATTTTGGGATGGGCACAGTCTAAGCGATTAGCAGAAGCAAAGCAGGTGGCTACTTCAAAGTAAAGCCATAAATCTCTTCCTGGCCTACAGAGTAGCTACAAAGAAAGTAGGTTAGACATTGGAAACGCATTCTTCTTCCTCTCAGATAGGAAGCTAGATTAGTGCCCTGTGTAGATATAATATTTTCTTGTACTTTTGTCATGATAAACCCCTCTATATCCAGTTGCCTATAAAACACTTTGCGGGACCCCAAGAATACAATTACATAACAATGAAGAGAGAAACGGGTTGTTTAATTGCAGTCACGTTTATTTGCAGTTTCTATACACACTTTCTAGGTAATCAAACTTTTCTGATACATTTTATTGAGAGGGGTTCACAATGAAACTGTCACCGTTTTTACTAAAAATAAATACAAGACTTAAAGTGTTGCACAGCTCTAAAATATACAAAGGCTTGGATTGAATGTAAACGTTGAAAACATCTTACAAAAGAAACCATCTTTGCAACAATTTAAAAAGTTCATATTTACAAATATTACAAAAATACAAAATGGATGCAAGTCCATAAACCATTGTCTTTTCGGCCAGCATGAACTGGTTCTAGTACCAAAATAGTTACAATGTAACCTTCTTGATAGTTTTACATCTTTGTCCCAATCTAGCTCTCTACCTGCCACCACTGCAGCAGATGTCCTCGCCGCTGACCTTGGGCACGAGCAAACAGCGTGTTTTGTTTGCTACTACCAGTCCATGTCCTCTACTTAGCCAAAAACAAAATGAAAAAAAGAAAAAAAAATCAGAATTTTGTAAAAAAGGAAAGTCCCCCACACAACATAGATATGTATAAACTTAAAGAACAAAAAATGTGTATCAGTGCAAACAACAGAAGAAAAGTTCAGCTTGATGTTCATTACAATACCTAACGTGTGTACCCTGCCTCAAGCTGGCAGTGATGTTAATGACATCTTAGTCTTGTTTGCTATGTAATAAAGCCATGTAGAATATTCCAGATTAAGGAACTCCTTGCTCTTTCTCTGTTTTTATTCAATATTCTTTCCACAGTGAATTTAAAATCCATCTTTATTTGGGTTTTTTAAAATCTATGAAATATAAAATAGAGAAACTCTGCTATAGATTTTTAGAGTAAACAAAATAAGTAAAACTATATTATAAGGGTTAGTTCTGTGATCATTACATATAGAAGGTATCTTATTGCCTCATAATTCAAGTCAATATGTGTTTTAAAATATATATGATACCATACTTAAAATTAATGTCAATAATAAAAGGTGACATTTTTCTTAAAGCCAATTCATGTGTTTTCTCTTCAAGATTTAGAATCACTTTTAAAGCCCACATACCTTTCCTCACGCTTAAAAAACCCCTAACTACACAAAAGCCATACTGCAAACGAACTGCTTTTATGAAAATTACAAAAAGATTGCCTATTGTGACTGGAAATGATGGTATCTTATCACATTTGTCTAAAAACTTGATTTTTAAAATTTTGCCAAGTGTACTTTTCAAACCATGAGACAAATTTGTTGATGTTACCATGTGATGGCAAACCATGCTGGTTTTCTTAATTAATGGATTCCAGTGAGAAATTGTGGTCCATTTGTTTCAAACCCCAACACATTTTCCTTTTCATAAAAAGTATAACACTTTGTAAATGTTCAAACCCTTTACCAGGTAGCTTATCTATCCCCAGCACAGGCGCACACGCGCACACCCACACACACACACACACACACACACTCTCTCTCAATTGCCTCCTCTACCCCTCCACCCCCAGCACCCATTTTACATACAAGGATGGCAAAAATTAACGCAATTTGGTAGTGATAACAAATAGTAGAAGAAGCCAGACTTTTTTGTTTTACTTTTCAAACAACCAAAACATCAACAGCAATCAGATGTGTAATTCTTAATCTGTAACATTTCAGAAAGTGTTTCTATTGAAAGACAATATATTCTCAGACCAGGACTTCTCTTTCATTTTGCATGAATTAATCCCAAACTGCAAATCCCCTTCTCACACATCCTGCTTTCCCAAATACCACTTGCATGAGCGTCAAGCCAGCTGTGCATCAACTTCTCGGCGTGTTCTACCACTCTAATCACATTCTAGTCTCTTACAGGTCGTATACCTCCTCAGTTCTCGCTATTTTCTACCTCTCCCATTCAAAACCTATTCTAAGTACATAGCTGCTTATATTTCCGACATATGATTCCAAAGATTATTATCAGTTCATGTTAAAATCAGAGGTGTAAAAACCATTTGCAGATTTCAACTTGTATACTACATTTTTTTCAGTTTTAAGACAAGAAAATTCAAGTAATTTCAAGTAATTCAGCTTGTTTCCCTGCCTTCACGTTATCAGAGCACTTGCCCTGGTATTTCCTTTCCCACCCACCACCCTCCCCTTTTGCCATCAAGCAGATAGAGTAAAACCAGACAAAAACTCAGTTGTATGTAGCATTGTGAACCAGAGCTGTTCCCCATTCCCAGTTTAACAGTGAATATAAATAATGCATATACACACACCTATTTCCCAACTACATTGTTCACAGTGTCATTTCTGTTCGTTTTTAGGTAGCATGAATCTCATCAGCACAGAGAGAAAGCCTCACTGAAAACTCACCGAAGGTACTTACTGAGAAGTCGAGAGCTCTGTGGCATGCTTAAGGGTTTATTTTTTGTCAGTTTCAGAACCCGGAGCTAACTGCTAAACTGTTTAAGAAGTTTAAAGGTTACAGTCATTAGATTATGACTGTTCATTGTCACCAGTAGCTTAATATAAAACAACCTAACTTTTCCTACTGGTTTCCCTACTCATTCTCTTTTAAAGCAATGCATTGAGAGAATTAAAGGACACTGTCAAATGCTGCTGTTCAGGGCTTTGTGTTGAGAATGATTACTTCGGTTATCGATGAAAAAAATCCAAAGCATGCTTTTCATTCTGTCCAAATTGCCACATGGCAAACCACAGCCACACACTGCTATTAACTTGTTTGAAGCTGTAATTTGCCACAGAAACGATTAGATCTGATTTGATTATTTTAAATTGATCACATTTCACTATATGACTTTCCTTTATTTCACCAGTTTGGAATTTCTGTTTGAGGTTTATCATTCAGAAATCATATTGGTGGACATTTAAATATGGTATTTGATATGAAAATGGTATTCACAGAATACAGTTATTACACTTTATTTTTGTGTGTTCTATAAACAGTTGGTCTGCGGTAGATAATTGGCCACATGTCCACTCATCATTGATAAATCTATGTACACATTTTTATCAAAAATATGGTATTTACATATGTGTAGTTCTTTCTTCTAAATTTTTGCTTTAGTTCATTGTAATGTAAAAAAATACCAAACCTCCAGAGTAATTTCATCTTCTTTAAGGAATCATAGCCGTGACGGCTTCGTTTTCTGAATAGGCAGCTCTGGGAAAACTCTGTCTAGCTTTCATGAAAATTGGACATATCGGTATTTTCTATTATCACAAAGAATGAGATTGGGTAAATCAAACTAAGCTAAAGAAAACCAGGAAAGACAGTGCAGCTACTTAAAACACGGAAACAAATCAAGAATGATGACCCACTTGGCTTCCTCAGCATGTACTCGGCAACGCCTCACTAAGCAGCGACGTGACTGTGACTTCTCCCCAGTCCTCGTGCCTTTGCTACAACCTCAAGGAAGGGAAGGGTTTGGGTATCCGCAGGCAGCCTGCGCAGGCGGCCTACGAGGAGCTCTGGGAGGAGCGGTCGTCGTGCGGGCTCCCGTCCGAGTTCTCAGTCTCGCCCTCGGAGATGGCCTGCATGGGCGTGTTGTACAGCCGGCAGCGCACGCTGTAGCGGCTGCTGCTGGCCGCGGGCGGGGCCCGCGAACGCCCAACCCTCGCCGACGCCGTGGTGGCGAAGTTCTTGGAGGAAAACCCTTCCGCGTTGACTCGTGGGGAGCACGGCGAGAGCGGGGACAAGGCCTCGGCCCCAGGGGACCCGTGATGGGCATCCTCCCCGCCTTGAGGGGACTCTACCGGCAGCTCCCCAGGGGGTTTGGGCAGGATGGGACTCTTGAGGATCTCGGTGGCAGACATGCGGTAGCTGGAGTCGGAGCGACTGCCTTTCTTGAGGAGCAGCAGCTTAAACTCTTCATTGGAGGTGTTGGACTTCTTGGCGTTGCGATAGATGAGCCCAGGAGACCTCTGGCTGTTGGCGGTTGTCACGTTGCTGCCAGCTGAAGGCACAGAACCCGTGCCGCTGCTACTGCCACCCAGAGGAACTCTCGACTTGCTTCGAACAGACATGTCTCCTGAATCTTTTCTTCCAAGTACTTTCCTCTTCGATCTTTTAAGAAAAAGAAAGAAGGGAGAAAGATCTCAGGCCACACACTTTCTGTGTAACAACAAGCACCCAGTGGCATTTTTGCGTCAATTTGAAGACTGGGTTGAGTGCCCCCTATGTGACGGGAGGCTAAGCGTTAGGGCCATGAGGTGAGGAATAGGTACCTTCCTTGTCTTTGTGGCACCCGCTACCCGAGGAGCACTTGCGAATCCCCAGGGAGATGACATTTGCAGATGATGGCCCATGTGCAGGTCATGGCTTCTAGAGGACTTACCGGATGTTTCCCAGGAGTTAAAGAAAATACTGCTGGGGCTGGGGCTGGGGCTGGGGCGTAGTGGGTAAAGCTGCTGCCTGCAGCGCTAGCATCCCATATGGGTGTCGGTTCTACTCCTGGCTGCTCCACTTCCAATCCAGCTCTCTGCTATGGCCTGGGAAAGCAGGAAAAGATGGCCAGAATCCTTGGGCCCCTGCACCCACGTGGGGGAACTGGAAGAAGCTCCTGGCTCCTGGCTTGGGATCGGCTCAGCTCCAGCTGTTGTGGCCAATTGGGGAGTAAACCAGAAGATGGAATATTCTCTCTCTCTCTCTCTCTCTCTGTGTGTAACTCTTGACTTTAAAATAAATAAATGAATATTTGAAAAAAAAATACTACTATCTGTCCTCCCGTGCTCCTGCACTTTAACAACTAAATCTGTCTCTGCAATATGGATGGAATGCTCTGGTATCCAAGATTGACTTCTAAATCCCAGTAGAAGGTGGAGGTGGGTGGAGGTGTGAATGGGACTGGATTTGCCAGTTTGATGGGTGACAGGCCTGGGTGGATGGGTGTATGGGGAGGCATTAGGGCATTCTTTTGAAATTCCTCTATGTCAAAACTCTCGCTGGGGGCAGACTTGTAGCCTAGCAGAGAAGACATCCCCATGCCCCGTTAGGGCCCCAGGGTTTGATGCCTGGCTCCAGCTCCGGATTCCAGTTCCCTGCTGATGCAGACTCTGGGAGGAAGTGGTGATGGCCCTGGGTTCTTGCTACTTGGATTGACTTCCTGACTCCCACCTTCAGCCCAGTCCAGCCTTACATCTTGCAGGCATTTGGGGAGTAAGCCAGTAGATGAGAGCCCTTTCTGTCTCTATCTGTTTCGCTCTCTGCTTCTCAAACAAATTTAAAAATTTCTAAAAACACATTAGTTATATGACTTGAAGTCAATGAATCCTTGGCTGCAAAGACCATTGCCGAGAGCTGTCTAGAAACAGACACAGCATGTAAAGCAGTCAGTCAACTCTGTGAAGAATTGAAAACCTACGCCATTTCTGGAGCTCTTCAAGCTTTGTATACTGCAAGCTTGCAAGAAAACAAAATTCCTGTCACTTAGTATGTAGATAATAAGTAAATCCTGCAGAAATGCAGTCTGTGAGCCAGCCCATAAGGCTGCTGAACCCCAACACCCATCATCCATATCATTGGTCTTCTACCATATTCTAGACGTGGAAATGTAACTTTATCATCAAAATACCATGGATGTGCTCTAGGTATCCCCATGTCCAGTAAAAGAATAGATTCAGAGGTGTTAACTTATCCAAAACTGCATAGGAAGTGACCAAGTGGGGCTTCAAATCTAGGTCTTTTTGAGTCTACTATTTATTTCCTATCCACTATTTCAGGAACTACTTGATTTTTTAACATACATGGCATTTTAGTAATTTGTCCTGGGATTGAGGATGAAGTGTGGGGATGGGAATAGGATCAGAGCTTAGACTAGACAGAGAAGCAAAGAAAAATACTGATTCTTCACCCTCTGAGAAGCATGCCTGCTAAAGTATCACAGAAGTTCTTTCTGATTGACTCCTTTGTAAAAAAAAAAAAAAAAAAAAAAAAAAAAGGCTGTTGAATGGTGGGTGGTACGCTTTCTTTATGAGAGAGCTGCACAACAGTGAAATTCCTTTCAAAAGTAGAATCCCGGGCTATGGGGAGGATTATAAGCTGGTGGCCAGGAATTTGCTTAAAAAATGCTAACTCTGCGGTGACCCTCAGCACCCTTGCGAACATGGCGCCCCGAGTGACGCAGAGTGTGGGGGCGCAGCCTGCAGCCTGCTCGCAGCGGCGGTACCCGCTGCACCCTGCTCGCCTCTGCCCCTGTGACTGCAGGCCGGCGCCATTCGGACGCTGTGCACGGAGACTGCTCTGCTCTCGGTGTGTAACTTCACAGAGAAACATGAATGGATAACAACAGAAGGTGGTATTGGAACAGTGGGAACCAGCAATTTGTACAGCTTAGGGAGATGTTGCTTATTGTAGTCTGCCTGACGTTGGGACAAATTGAAAAAACGAGATGAGTTTGGTGCTTTGGAAACTGAAAGCTGCTAGTGAACTCTATGCTCCTCCAGCAGGAGAAGTAACTGAAATTAATGAAGCCCTTGCAGAAAACCCAGGACACGTCAACAAATCTTGTTTTGAAGATGGTTGGCTGATCAAGATGACCCCAAGTAATTTCAAGAAGGAAGAACCAGGGAGCGATTCCTAGTTGCTCTGAGCCATGAACAGGACACCATCTTCGTTCAAACTTGGGGCTTGGATTGTTTTGGTCAATCAATGTATAGTTGTCTCTGCTAGTGTACATGGTGACAGCTTTGAGCATGCTATTTAGGTTCAAGAGTCTTTACCAGTCAGACATTGCACTGGAGTTAGAGCTTTCATGCTGCGCTCAACCACAGATTGTTTTCACATAAAAACTTCTTTCAGAATGTCTTTCCTAGGGCTCAAAACGCCTCCCCTCAGCAGTTCTTATGGAAGTCTCTCAGTGCAGGCCCTTCTCTCTATAAAAACTCCTCCTTCCCAACTTGCGCATAATTCTACCAATTTGGTAAAACTCATTCTTTGCTTGCTCTTGTTTGTTGATGATTATATTGGAGTAGGAAAGACCTTCCTGTATTTGCCTTTGATGAGAAGCACTTCACAAGCCGAGGCTTTGTGCGCCTGTGGATTTGGGCCACTTGTGAATGTTGTCTCACCTGTGAATGACTGCAAACAGATCCTCAGTTGTGCGAGGTTTGTTCGGAGACATGAATACACCCTCTGCTTCGGCTTGGGAGTCTTCACTAAGTGGTGAAATGACGGAGTCATCACTCGGTGAGGATTCTTAAAATAAGAACAAAAACATCTTTAAGAAGAAATGACCCAGCACACTACTGTGCTCCACTGACTTATTGGTCAAACAGGAGCGCCCTTACCGTCAAATCTTAGTCCCTTAATCACAAAAGCACTTATATTGGTTGTTTTAATAAGTGAAAAAGAAACAGCAGGGGGAAACCAGCACCAAGAGCTGAGCAGAATGATGGGGAATAGAAGGACATAAGAACTCTATGAGAAGAGGAGAGCGGCAACATAGCAGCATAGGGAGGGAGCGTACTGCTCTAGTCTAGGGGAGGGTAGTTAAAAATAAGAGGAGAGAGCTTGGTCTCAGAAGATTTAGGGAGAAAATGGCAGAGGAAACTCCACACAAATTAGAGGGACACTGTGGACCAATGTGGAGGGTGTGGACATGCACAACTCGGGACCCCAGCAGCCAAGAGCCTCACACCAGCTTAGGAGAGTGAGGCGAGACCAGACTGTAGCAGCCCACGCCACTGGCGAGAAAGCTGGAGAAAGAGCCTGGCTTGCGTCTGGCTTGGAGCCCTGTCGGGGACAGTGAACCTGCCAACCTACAGGGAAAAAAGGGGCACGTCGCTCTCTCCCTGACCACCTGGCACCAGTGTCCTGGAACTAGCTGAGAGAGGGTGGGCACGTTTTGGACATACGCAACAGCTGTGCCAACTCGTGTCTGTGTGCCCAGCAACCAGCTGGGAGGAGATACCTGAGCCTGGCTGGGAGAATTGACAGGGGGTTGGGAGCTCATGACTGGGAGCCTTGTGTGCCAGGACTATGAAAACACTGCGGCTGTGTTAGAGGGCACAGTGTGTGGCTTGGACTTTGGGCAGTCACTGTAGATGGCTCAGCATGCTCAGGGCTCCCTGATTCCCTGGTGAGGGTCATTGCTGCAGGATCTGTGTTCATACCAAAGACTGCATGGATCCCAAGTGTGGTTCTTGTGGCAGCACGAATGAATATTGTACTCACTGAGACTAGCACCCAGGCATTGGTCTCCTTTGAGGAGAGGAGGTGAGCATGAGAAAACAAGAACAGAGCTGAACAAATCTCCCCTTTGACTAAAAAAAAAAGATTTGCCACACCCAACTTGGGTTTCACCTTAGACACTCCCCTTACCCTGGAGCACTGAACAGAGCTCCTTGGATACACCCAGTACCCGTCTCTGGGTATTCACTGAAAGAGCAGACACCTCCCTAATCCACAGAGGCTTAGTTCAAAGATAAAAGCCATCACAGGGGAAAAAAAAACCAACAAGTATCACTACAAATGCCTAATAATAAATATAGCAATTCAAGAAACAAGAGTAAGGAAGACAACATGATGCCCCCAAAATAACATAACACTTCAATAGTATGTGAAGATGAAGAGATTAATGAAATGTCAGAAACAGAATCCAAATAATTGATTGTAGGATTACTTAGAAGTAATCAAAAGCAAATTAATGAACTAAAGAAATCTGAACCTGACATGAACGAAAAATTTTCCCATGGAGTTGAAATTTTAAAGAGAAATCAAAGCCAAATATTGGAAATGAATAATTCAATAGGACTAATAAAAATATGGTAGAAATCCTTAAGAACAGACTTGGTAAGGAAAAAGAAAGAATATCCAAGTTAGAAGACAAATCTCTGGAAATTTTACAGTCAGATCAAAAAAAAAAAGAAATAATAAGAAAACTGAAAAACAGTGTTGGAGATTTATGGGAAACTATCAAATGAACCAACATATGGGTCTTAGGATTTCTTAAAGAAATTGAAGTTTTAAGAAGGAGGAACAGAGTGATGACTCCATCATTTCACCACTTAGTGAAGACTCCCAAGCTGAAGCAGAGGGTGTATTCTTGTAACAGAACAAACCTGGCAAGTCTGAGGATCTATTCTCAGTCATTCACAGATGAGGCAACATCCACAAGTAGCCCAAATCCAAAGGCACACAAAGCCTCTGCTTGTTAAAGTGCTTCTCATTAAAGGCAAATAAAGGGAAAGTCTTTCCTACTTATAATCATCAAAAAACAAAAGCAAGCAAAGAAAGTGTGGAAAGACAGAATGGATTAGAAGGCCTTTTTAATGAAATAATTACAGAAAACTTCCTTAATTTGGAGAATGAAAGGGATGTCCAAGAACAGGAAGCACATAGAATTCCTAATAGACATGACCAGAAAAGATCCTCACCATGACGCACTGTTGTCAAACTCTCCACAGTAAAACATAAAGAAATGATTCTAAAATGTACTCGAGAGAAATGCCAGATAACTTTCATAGTATTTCCAATTAGACTCACAGCTGACATCTCATCAGAAACCCTACAGGCTAGGAGAGAATGGTGAGATATATTCCAAGTCTTAACAGAAAAAAACTGGCAACCCAGAATACTGTACCCTACAAAGCTCATGTATGCATGGAAGTAAAATAAAGGCCTTCCATAACAAATAGAAATTTAAAGAATTTGTCATCACCCTTCCAGCCTTGCAAAAGATGCTTAAGAATGTGCTACACACAGAAACACAGAAACATGGTCATCACTATGAAAGAAAATAAAGGCTGAAAATCTCCTGGTAAAAGTACAAAGTAAATCCAAAGTCAACAATAGGAGTATTTATGGAAAAATGGCAGGGCTAAGTCCTTAATTATCAATAGTCACCTTGAATGTAAATGACCTCAGCTCTCCAGTTAAAAGATGTAGACTAGCTGAATGGATTAAAAAACAAAACCCATCTATTTTCTGCCTACAAAAAAACATATCTCACCAAGAAAAATGCAGACTGAGAGTGAAAGGATGGAAAAAGATATTCTATGTTAACAGAAACAAAAAAAAAAGCTGGTGTAGACATCTTAATATCAGACAAAATAGACTTTAACACGAAAAATGCTAAAAGAGATGAAGAATGATGTGACTATTATAAATGTATATGCACCTAATTACAGGGCACCTGGCTACTTAAAAGAAATGTTAATGGATATAAAGTGAGACATACTCCAATACAATAGTAATAGGGGACTTCAATACTCCACTTTAAGCAATAGACAGATTAACCAGACAGAAAATCATCAAGGAAATAACAGAGTTAATCGACACTATAGACCAAATGGACCTAATGGATATCTACAGAACTTTTCATCCTACAGATGCAGAATACACATTCTTCTCACCAGTGCATGGAACTTTCTCTAGGATAGACCACATGTTAGGCCATAAAGCAAGTCTCAGCAAATTCAAAAAAATCAAAATTGTACCATGTATCTTCTCTGACCACAAAGGAATAAAGCTGGAAATCAACAACTCGGGAATCTCTAGAGCATATGGAAACACATGGAGACTGAACAACAGGCTCCTGAATGAACAGTGGTTGTTACAGAAATCAAAAGAGAAATCAAAAAATTTCTGGAAATAAATGCATTTGACAATACAACATATCAAAACTTATGGGATACAGCAAAAGCAGTGTTAAGAGGAAAGGTTATAGCAATTGGTGCCTACATCAAGAAATTGGAAAGGCATCAAATAAATGAGTTATCAATGCATCTTAATGACCTAGAAAAACAACAGCAAACCAAACCAAAAATTAGTAGAAAAGAAATAATTAAAATTGGAGAACAAACAAAATTGAAATAAAAAATTACAAAAGATCAGGGCAGCAAAGAGCTGGATTTTTGAACAAATAAACAAAATTGACACACTGTTGGCCCAACTAACCAAAAGAAGGAGGGAGAAGACCCAAATCAGTAATAATATTAGAATTGAAAAAGGAAATGTAACAACAGACACCACAGAAATAACAAGAACCATCAGAAATGACTACAGGTATGTCAACAAATCAGGAAACCTAGAAGAAATGGATAGATCCTGGATACATACAACCTACCTAAATTGAACCATGAAGACAAAGAAAACCTAAACAGACCCATAACCAAGATGGAAATTGAATCAGTAATAAAAACCCTCTCAGCAAAGAAAAGCACAGGACAAGATGGCTTCACTGCTGAATTCTACCAGACATTTAAACAAGAATTGAACTAACTTCAATTCTTCTCAAACTATTCAAAACAACTGAAAGGGAAGGAATCCTCCCAAATTCTTTCTTTGAAGCCAGCATCACCTTCATTCCTAAACTTGAAAAAGATATAAAAGAGAAAGAGAACTATAGACCAATTTCCCTAATGAACATAGAAGCAAAAATCCTCAACAAAATACTAGCCAATAGAATCCAACAACACATCAGAACAATCATTCACCTGCATTAAGTGAGATTTATCCCTGGTATGCAGAGATGACTCAACATTCACAAATCAATCAATGTGATACATCACATTAACAAACTGAAGTACAAATACCATATGATTATCTCAGCAGATGCAGAGAAAGCATTTGATAAAATACAACACCCTTTCATGATGAAAATTTAAATTGGGTATAAAAGGAACATTCCTCAACACAATCAAAGCAATTTATGACAAACTCACAGCCAGTGTCCTATTGAATGGGGGAAAGTTGGAAGGATTCCTACTGAGATCGGGAACCAGACAAGGATGCCCACTCTCACCACTGCTATTCAAGATAGTCCTGGAAGTTTTAGCCAGAGTCATTAGGCAGGAAAAAGAAATCAAAGGGATACAAATCGGGAAGGAGGAAGTCAAACTATCCCTATTTGCAGATGACATGATTCTATATATAGGGCATCCAAAAGACTACACTAAGAAACTACTGGAACTCATAGAAGAGTTTGGTAAAGTGGCAGGATATAAAATACAAACATACAAAAATCAATAGCCTTTGTATTCACAGATAATGCCCTGGCTGAGAAAAGAACTTCTAAGATCAATCCCATTCACAATCGCTACAAAAATACATCAAATGCTTTGGAATAAATGTAACCAAGGATGTCAAAGATCTCTATGATGAGAATTACAAAACATTAAAGAAAGAAATAGAAGAAGACATAAAAAATGGAAAAATCTTCCATGTTCATGGATTGGAAGGATAAATATCATCAAAATGTCCATACAAACCAAAAGTAATTTACAGATTCAATGTGATAACAATCAAAATACCAAGGACATTCTTCTCAGGTATAGAAAAAATGATGCTAAAAAAAAGATGGATAGACCAATGGATCAGAATAGAAATGCCAGAAATCAACCTACACATGTATAACCAAATTATATTTGACAAAGTAGCTAAAATCAATCTGTGGAGCAAAGACAGTCTCTTCAACAAATGGTGCTGGGAAAACTGGATCTCCACATTCAGAAATATGAAACAAGACCCCTACTTTACACCTTTCACAAAAATCCACTCCAAATGGATCAAAAACCTAAATCTATGACCCAACACCATCAAATTATTAGAGAACATGGGGGAAACCCTGCAAGACATTGGCATAGGCAAAGACTTCTTGGAAAAGACTCCAGAGGCACAGGCAATCAAAGCCAAAATTGATAAATGGGGTAATATCAAATAGAGAAACTTCTGCACTGCAAAAGAACCACTCAGCAAAGTGAAGAGGCAACTGACGGAATGGGAGAAATTATTTGCAAACTATGCAATTGATAAAGGATTAATAACCAGAATATATAAAGAAATCAAGTAACTCAACCACAATAAAACAATCAAGAAATGGGCAAAGGAATGAAACAGGCATTTCTCAAAAGAGGAAATCTAAATGGCCAACAGACACATGGAAAAATGCTCAAGATCACTAGCCAGCAGGGAAATGCAAATCAAAACCATAGTGAAGTTTCACCTCACCCCGTTAGAATGGCTTTCATACAGAAATCTACAAACAACAAATGCTCAGGAGGATGTGGGGAAAAAAGTACCCTAATCTACTATTGGTAGGAATGTAAAATGGTACAGCCACTGTGGAAGACAGTATGGAGATCCTTCAGAAGTCTGAATACAGATCTACCATATGACCCAGCCATCCCACTCATGGGAATTTACCCAAGGGAAATAAAATCAGCATATGAAATAGTTATCTGTACCCCCATGTTCACTGCAGCTCAATTCTCAAGAGCTAAGATATGGAATCAATCCAGATGTCCATCAACTGAAGACTGGATAAAGAAATTATGGGATATGTATACCATAGAATACTACACAGTGGTTAAAAAAAGATCCAAGGACTGGTACTGTGGTGTGGTGGGTAAAGCCACTGCCTGCTGTACTGGCATCCCATATGGGCACTTGTGAGTCCTGGCTGCTAAACTTCCAATCCAGCTCTCTGCTATGGCCTGGGAAAGCAGCAGAAGATGGCCCAAATGCTTATGCTCCTGACTCCTGGTTTCAGATTGGCCCAGTTCTGGTGGTTGTGGCCATTTCGTGAGTGAAACAGCAGACAGAAGACCTTTCTCTCTCACTTGCTCGCTCTCTGCCTCCCCTCTCTGTATCTCTGCCTTTCAAATAAATAAATAAATTTTTTAAAAATTGAAATCCTGTTGTTTGCAACAAGATGGATGAAACTGGACATCATACTTAGTGAAATAAGCCAGTCCCCAAAGGACAAATACCACATGTTCTCTCTGATCTGCGATAACTAATAGAGCACATAAAAGGCAGTCTATAGCAGTAAAATGAACACTTCAAGGTGCAATGACTGAGCAGCCTTTGTCTCAACTATTGAGGAACAGGTTTTGTTTATTCATGCAGTTTACTGTATGAATATAAGTTTACTTAATCTAGAGTAAATCATATGTTTATAAAGTGCATTGAAAATAGATCTTAGTAAAAAGTAAGAATGGGACTAGGAGAGGGAGGAGGAAGAGGGGTAGGAGTGTGGCTGGGAGGGTGGGATGGTGGGAAGAATCTACATTCTTATAGTTGTATTTATGGAGAGTATGAAGTCTGTATTCCTTAAACGAAAGGCTTCTGGGGATAAAAGAACGCTATGAAGTGCCACGAGGCGCCTTTGCCTGTGACAGACATCAACTGACCTTTCAGTGAAGCCTCGTCTACGCTTCCTTGGGTCTCCTCTGCTCTGCCGTTATCAGAGGCACTTTTGGCAGAAATACCTGAAGCAGTATTTTCCTGCTCGGAACATTTTTCAGGGAATGAATTTACAGTTGAGATCTCTGATTCATAGCGGATATTCCCAGGCACTTTGTCGTGGTGGCGGCTCATAACAAGTTGATGCTTAGGTTGAGTGCTTCTGTCTGTTGCTGCAGTTGGTGAGTTTGCCTGAGATGTGACTCCATCCATGGATTCGGGTGGTGCAGCTTCCTCCTGACTGGCAGGGGGTGCCTTCTGTACCTGTTCTAGGCTTCCATCTGGACTAGCTCCATAGTGTAGCAGTTTACCATCCAAATCAGTCGGGCGGGCGGCAGAGAGCCTCTGGAATCCTTCTGTGGAAAAGCCACTGTTTTGAGTTGGTGTGTTCTCTGGAGTAGGCTCTCCCTCCACCTGCACTGGTTCTTTCGTGACATTTGAATCTAGAAGATTGCTACCAGCTGAGGTTACAGTTTCTGGATCACAATGATTCTTCACATCAAAAGTAGGGTTTTTCTCTAAATGTAGTTTATCTGGTCCCACCTCAATTGCAGAGGAGTCTAAAAAGGACAGGATGGCGTCTTCAGTGGAATACTGTCGTGCTATTGATTTCTTCGCCATATGTGGCCTAATCTGACCGGGAGACAAGGCAGCCATTGTGAGAGTATTCTCCTCCAAGTAGGGGAGAGCCGCATCGTGGCCTTCTTTTTGCTTAATGTCTTCAGGCTTATGGATGGACCTAAGGTTCACAGACTTCAGGACCGTTGGTGTAATCGCAAGGGACGGGGGAGGATTGGACCTTAGTGTCTCTCCTATTGCGTTCTGCTTATTATGAGTGAAGACATGCAATGGATGACGGTGGTGGAATGGTTTGTTCAACACATTATGAAGAGCACTTAGGTCAAGATGAGTAGGAGGTATAATTGGAAGTTCAAGGTCTTTACTCAGTGACAGGGCTCCATCTTTTAATGAGGGTTGCTGCAGTGAGGATTTCCTTTCTGGGACTTTAGGTTTCCTTTTGCTCCCACCAGGAGACAATGGGCCTGAAAAGAAAGCTGTAGGGAAAGAGGATGTGGGTGTTTCAGACTGGCTTGAGTAGCCGCTTGATGGAGACGCCAAGCCAGCCAGCTTTTCTGGGGAAGCAAGTTTAAACTCGTTGTCAACAGAAGGAAGAGACGGGGTTGTGGCTCTAGATTCTGATTGGGATGTCTGGGATTCAGAGCTCTCTGGGGATTTGATGCATTCAACAACTGTGGTACCCGTAGCAGTGCTCGAGTTGGATAAAGACCTATAAGGATCATTTGTTTTTAAGTCATTGAGAAGCCAGAGGTCTGCATAGTGAGTTGATTCAGCACCTTCATCTTTGAATGCTGGCATATCTGAAGTGTCTAACTGAGCTTCCTTTACACCATGTTCACTTGGGGTCATCCAAGAAGGTTCCTGCTTGCTGGGGAGGCTGGCATTTTCCATGCGAGAAGGCGTGTTGGAGAAATCTAGAGGCAGCTTCATTTCCCTGGAACTGCTTATCTTTGGTTCTTTCTTCTCAGAAATGTCTGCATTTCCATCAGGCTTCCTCAGCGATGAGCTCCGTTTCGGTGGGGTTGGCTTGGCCTTTGGTTTCCGGAAAGAGATGCTTGGTCTCCCCTGCCTCCTGCGGTCTAAGTAGTCCTGCCAGGCACAGTCTGGAAGGCCAGGAGGAACCCCAGCACCCTGGCCGTTCTCTGGGCCTAGGGCTGCGTAGTGACAGACGTAGCTCTTGTCACCCTTGAGACCACAGTCAAAGTGCATGGAGGTATAGTATCCTTCTGTGTCTACTGAGAAGTGAGAGCTCGTGTCTGCTTTGTCAGATGGAGACTTCTCCAGAAAGCTGTCATACGTGGCCATGCTTGTGAGGCTCGGGCAGCCCAGGCTGTCTGCTTTGGGACGCTCGGGACTAACATCCCGGCGGCACGAGGCGTCGTGATGGTGGTGCAGGTAATTCCATTCGCTGTCACTCGCGTTGCTGTGGTTGGGGTCATCCAGCAGATCTGCCACAGTGGACGTGAAGGAGTTGGCCCGGTGGCCTCTCACTTGATCCAGGGGATCACTGAACTGCTCAGTCACAAACACGCTGGTGTCATCACTAGCATGAGGGGCCGTGTTGAGGGACAACTCCGAGTCACAGTGTGAGGACCCAGTGAGCGGGGGAGAAGCTGCAGGAGGGATGGTCTCTGAGGTCTGGGAGGGGCACGTGGAGCTGCTCCCACTCCAGTTGCCACTGGATGACTGGTGGTCGTCCTTCGGGTCCATGTGGCTGCTGAGGAGGACGCCGGCCGTGGACATGCAGTGGATGGGGCTCCCCAAGGTGTCTGAGTTGGAGGAGATGTCACAACTGCCAGAGTCGGCAGCCATGCGGGACAGGCGTGACCTCCCTCTCTCGCCTAACTTGTGCTGGGGGCTGTGCAGATGTGGAGAGCAGGCCAAGCCCAAATCCGACGGCTGGTGTTCCTGTGCACTTGGGCTGCTGGGAGCCTCGCTGCAATCATTGGGGGTTCTTTCATGGTCACCCACGAAGGGCTCGCTCTCTTCGTATGCTGAGGGGTTAGCACCAACTTGGGGCTCAGCATCCTCGCCTCTGTTGCCCTCCCGGGGAAGGCTCCGGGACCTGGTGCGGCTGCTGGCTGCCGGAGTAAACATGGGGTCGCCTTTGTCCGCCAGGGCAGAGATGTTGCCAGCGGAATGCGAAAGGGAAGCTGCGATGCTTTGGCCCCTTTGAGCCCTGATTCTCCTTCTGGATGGGGCAGCGATCAGAATATCGTCGGTCTGGCACTCAGAGTCCCTGGTTCCGGACCTCCTGTTGACAGCGCTGGCGGGGTCAGGGTTTGTGTGCACAATCACGTTCCTCTCCCTGGCCACCGGTGACTCATCAGAATCTAGGGGGCACGGAAAGCGCGGCACAGTCAGCAGCAGCAGCAGACTAACACATTCTGGCATGCTAGAGCTTTGGCTCCCACGAAGAAAATCAATATATAAAATGAGACCAAAGTTAAACGTGCATTAGAGAATTTTTCGCTATATAAATATTTATGTGTCTCTACAGCCATATACGGATGTGTGCATGTAGACAAGGGGTCTTCAAAATGTTGGTGGAAAAACTATGCATGGACTTGAAAAATTTTTGTACCAAAATAAACTTGTCTTTTAATTCCTCCTTCCATGGACTGTTGGGAATCTTCTTGCATATGCTTAGAGAAGCTATGCTTTTATAGCTTTTGTGAATTATATCTCTCTTTGCTACCACATTAGTTTACCCTAATAAGTACTCTTTCGTTTTAAAACCACAGTACATTTTATCTGCTTTGATACTACTCTTCATTTTTATGTAGTAATATAAGCATAATGAAATAAAAATCATTATTGACTTCATTATAAGACATAAAAATCTCATTTATAAGAGAGGCTACCAGGGGCTGGCACTGTGGCATAGTGGGCTGAGCCTCTGCCTGCGCACTGACATGCCATATGGGTGCAGGTTCGTGTCCTGGCTGCTCCTCTTCCAATGCGGCTCTTTGCTATGGCCTGGGTCAGCACTGGAAGATGGCCCAGGTGCTTGGGAAACCTGGAGGAGGCTCTTGGCTCCTAGCTTCAGATCAAGCCCAGCTCCACCCATTGTGGCCATTTGGGGAGTGAACTAGCACATGGAAGACCTTTTTCTCTGTCTCTCCCTCTCTCTGTGTGGCTCTACCTCTCAAATAAATAAATAACTAAAATCTTGAAAATAAAAAAAATCAAGTATTGCTACCATAATAATATTTTTTTAAAAACCCATAAGCAAGCAAAGATATAGAATCAACCTAGATGTCTGGATAAACTAATAACTGGATAAAGAAACTGTGGTATATATACACAACGGAATATTACTCAGCCAGAAAAAGGACTGAAATTCTGACATTTGAAACAAAATGGTTGAACTGGAGATCGTTGTGCTAAGTGAAATAAACACTCACATAAGTTTATTTTGCTGCAAATATTTTTGAAGTGCATGCATAGTTTTTCCATAGTACACATTTCCTCTAAACATTTTGAAGATCCTTTGTGTATATACACACAGAAAAACAGATACCACATTTTTTTCTCTCTTACATGGAGTATATAGATAATATAAAAAGGTATAGTTATTATTTTATCAAATATTCAACTATTGTTTCAAAATAGAAAGCTATTTCTCAAGGTGATGAAGAATGTATTTTTTCTCATACCCTTGTTAATATGCCCACTTAATGTTGATTTTGAAAGGGAAAAGTTTGCAACATAGAAAATCACATTTATTATTTGTGTAGATGTCACCAGATGTTATTTGCTATTTTGTTTAGAATTCATGGATCTATTTTTGTGGCAGCTATTGGCCAGTACTTGCCTTTCTTGTAATAAATTTTGTAGATGTTGCTTTGAAGCTTATCTTGACCTCATAAAATGACTCAGGAAATAAACCATCTTTCCCTATTTTTTTGGAAGAATTTGTAGAGGACGGCATTTTTTTTCTTACCCTGCCAAACTGCCATTTGACCATGTATTCCTGGATTTTTCTTTGTAGAATGTTTTAAATTAAGAATTCAGTTTTATTAGCAGGTAGCAAACTGTTCAGATTGTTTTAGTCAGTATTGATGAATTAGGGCCTAGAACTATTTCCATCTCATTTGTAAAATAATTTAAAATTAAAAAAATCAAAGTTGTTTAATTTTAATCCTAAAATTAAAAATAGGGCCCAGCGCTGTGGTGTAGTAGGTAGATTTGCTACGCCCATAGGGGCGCTGGTTCAAGAGCCAGCTGTTCTACTTCCGATCCAGCTCTCTGCTGTGGCCTGGGAAAGCAGCGGAAGATGGCCCAAGTGCTTGGGTTCCTGCACCCATGTGGGAGACCTGTAGGAAGCTCCTGGCTCCTGGCTTCAGATTGGCCCACCTCCAGCCATTGT
This sequence comes from Sylvilagus floridanus, assembly GCA_949820135.1. NCBI lineage: Eukaryota > Metazoa > Chordata > Mammalia > Lagomorpha > Leporidae > Sylvilagus > Sylvilagus floridanus. Next base: position 126,783,813 of record OX463223.1, read on the forward strand.
GCCCATTTTGGGAGTGAACTAGCAGATGGAAGATCTCTCTTTCTCTGCCTCTACCTCTCTGTAACTCTGCCTTTAAAATAAATTAAATATTTTAAAAAGAGAGAGAAAGAGAATAAGGCAAAAAAAAAAAAAAAACCCAATAGGCAGAGATATTCTAAATACACTGAAGAGAAAAAATGTCATGAAACGTACCAGATAAGCAATTTTCAATATTTAACCGAGCATACTAGGAATCTACTTTTTAAAATAACTGCTATCATAAAGTCTCTTCAAATGAAGTTACAGTTTTCCAACCAAAAAGACCCTCTCATTGAATGTTGTTATTCTTTATTCAGACTTTTCACTTTTAATACAACTTTTTAAAGTTAGCCAAGATTACATCTTGCCTATAAGACCTGAATGTATATGTCTAAATCTATAAGGTTGAACCTTTAGAGTCAATAATGGAGAGTTAAAACATGATACCACCTGGCTTGCTGAGCACAAAAGAAATATACACCATTTCAAGACCTGTACACATGCCAACACTTCCTATCTCTCAGGAAGCCAGCTGAAGGCTGGCTGCCACTTCATCTCCTTAGACTCTGCACTAGACAGAATGTTAACAGGAACATTTTTTATACCATACCTATTTCTTGTTGAACTCTTCTGGGGATACCCGAGATGGTTTTCCTCCTCCTCAATTTTCGTCTCCGCTGGAGTACGGATTGTGAATGAACAAGAGAGCAGCGTATACTAGCTTCTCTGTCAAAGCCAACTCCTGCAACCCACGAAGAGCTCTCATTAGCCTTTAGAAATGGCAAATACAACTCCCTTTGCTTGGACCACGGTGATATTTATTGATTGGAAGTAAGGGAAGAATTTGGATCAAGACTCTGAACAAACATAAGAGGCCCCTTAGCTCTTTAAATTAAGCTGCAGGACGTAAGCTTTCCGTCTAAACGCAGCTCCCCACAACAGTGCACGCTGCTGAAAGTACCAAGCAAAGGAGGAAAAACCAAAGAAAGAAGAGCAGAAGGCGCCAAACACAGTCACGCTCACACAGAAATGGCTCCTTAAGGACATGGAACCCTTGGTTCCTAATATTACTGTTCCATTTCTGGGCTCTCCGAGGCTGACTCCCTTGCGTAGTAGATAAGAAGCCCAGGTGTGAGCCTGAATTAGTTCAGCTAATGCGTCCTGACCCATTACTTCACTAAGCATGTCTTTGTGAGTTTTTCCCCTTCTACCTCCTGTGTCCACACCTTCCCCGCCAGGCACATGCACGTGCACACACGCTGTGAGGAAACTCACCAGCCTAGGGATTTGCTTTTCTCAGTCATTACATAATTCTACTTCCTTACACTGACTGCATTGAATGCTTCTGGTTTTCCACCAGGTGGCTTAGCCATATAAAATAAACACACAGGTCAGTCCCCAGGGCTGCACTGAAGTGGACCCACCTTCCATGCCAGTGGTAAAGCTGGGATTCCCAGCCTTTATAGCATTGTTTGTTCATTTTTGTACACACAGGGGGCAAACCCTGGTGCTGGTTAGTTTCTCTCTCCATGGGTGCATGATGGACACTCCATGCAGTCCGATCAAAACTAGCACGATGAGGGAGGAGGTGAGGAACCCAATCTCTTGGCTGGCACAGGCATGCACCACGGATTTTTCAGAGTGAGCTTGGCCCCAGAAAGGCATAACGCTGTGCTTTGGAATTTGGTCACCTCATCATTTATCCTGATTGGTAAGCATGGGGTGGGACAGCATGTTAAATCTTGGTGCAGCTCTATAATGAAGCAGTTGAGTTCTGCTTAGCATCACAGTGCCCACAGTTTCTAGAATTCTCTTTGAAAAATATGCATCACATGATGATTAATTACAGTATTATCGGAGGATTCATACTAATGGAGTGTTCCTAGTTTTAACGAAAAAATTACAAGTCTTCATTCTAATCTTAGTAATTATAGAACACATGGTATACCGACACAGACACTGTGTGTTATATGGACATCATTAACAATGTTCTCATTAAGGCTCTTGAAATCAATATCTAATCTAGGCTTTAGACTGACAGTTCCTGAAATAAAATAGAAGGGGGAAAAATCTTCCCTTTTCCTTCATCACAGGATGATGGCCCATAATCATAGTCCTAAATCTGAAGACAAGATTTTACACACAGCAAGTAGGTGTTGTTAATAATCAGATGTTCCCAGAATGGAAAATTAGTTTAAGAGGGTGCCAAAGTGATGCATTTGGGCAGCTGAACTCTCCTACTATATTCCATTTAGATTATGGAGATCAGATGAGTGTACATCTTTAGAAAAATCTGTCATACAAGTTGAATAGGTCATCAGGAAAATTAACTCCCAGTTCCCAACTGGCCAGTCAACTAGCTAGTATGCCTTTTTGTCAGGAAGAATGTAACATCTGTCCCAGATATCCAACCCATTTCCTTCCCACTTTAAGTGACAGAAATCTGAATGTGGTTAATAGTAACAGTGTCCAAGATGTGTCTCGAGTGACAGTCAATCTTTAGTCACATGATACCAAGATGGAAGTTAGCTATAACCCGCCTGTTCTGACATTTTCAATATACACATATGTTGAAATATAATTAGAGATATTTAAAGAAAACTCAATGGATAGACTATTTAATTGGTATATGTGAAAGTTAGAATATTTTACAGTATTACTTTACTTACAACTAAGATGACCAGATCCAAGTCTGGCATTTCCTAAATTTGGAAGAAAAGTCCTGCAAGGCTTTCCTTGTACCTGGACTAACATTCAAACTCTCAGTACACAAGAGGAAGAAATCAGAGAATGAATGAAAGACAGGCTTGCTAGCCTAAAAACAAAATTCAGGCTTCATTCATATACCCATACATTTTTAGGTCAAAAATCCTTAATATCATTACAGAAGTGCAAACAGTGTTTTTTTTTTTTTTAATTTTTTAAGCCTATCTTCCTCCAAGGAAATCTGAAAACAGATTTTCTAGTTTGTCCATAGGACCATTACTTGCAGCTCTGAAAACCTGGGGTTTTCCGTTTTCTTTCTGGTAGTGCCACGCACCATTATCATATGATTCATTGCGGCCAGTCTCTCCTTTATTTCAGCCTGCTATGGCCAAAGAACTATTGGGCAATCTTTTATTTCAAAAAGAAACTGTCCATCATTTAAATAACAAGCAATCCAGCAGAACATATGCAAATTAATGTTCAAAACCTGACAATAGCATAGCGAACAGCTTCTGGGTTATAATTTGATGCAAAAGGTATTATTTGATAGAGAATGGCAGTCTTCACTGGTAGGCCCAGCAGTGCAGCTTTGGCCGTATTTCCTACACAATGTATTCTGACCCACGTGCCCCCAAACAAAGAACCAGAACGATACCAGTGACATTGATGGGAATAATGCAAGAAGAAATCACTTGGGCATCTTGTTTCATCTTCTCCTCCGGCGTTGGGAGAGGTAGCGCTTTGCTCCAGTTTGTCTGCTTGTCCAGTGTAGAGGGAATGTTGTGTATTGGGTTTTTCGGCCGCTGCCCTAACATGACATCTGCATCTTCGTCCTCTGGGGGATGGGACTGCAAATGAAGTACATTCAGATTCAGCCATCCCAGTTCATCCATAAGCACACACATAGGGACTTGCATAGTTTAGAGGAGAAAAAGTACAGTCAGAAAGAAGCTTTTAGCACAAAGGAAGAATTCTGAGGAATAGTTAGTAAACACAACTAGTTGACAGTATGATTTCCATAGTGAAGCGACACAAAAGAAAAAAATGGGCTAAACATGCTTTTCAGTATAAATGGAAGTAAGAAGAGAGACGAGGGAGCCAGAAATCACCAAACTGTACGTTGTGTGTCTAGAATCCAGTGAAAGGTAGGCCCAGTTGCCACCTATCTTGCATTAATCGCTATGCCATAAATCGCTATGGAAAAATCCCAAGAACGCTGGCTGACTAGATCAAAGGAAACGCGCTGAGTTTGAGGCCTGGCGTCAGCAGACATTCCAGAACACATCACCTGAAGGACTCGGCCACCTAATCCACGCAAGCAGGAGCAGGAGTTTCAGGCATGACATTTTACAAAGTCATCACCACCGTACGCACACGGAAAAGCAAAAGTGAGGAACTGCTCCCACCACTACAGGGAAAATACAAACGCCGTTACTAAGGGGCCAGATTCATATCAGTTTCTTTGTCAAATCTGGAAGTCCTAGTTTATTTTCATTCAGCTTTGCCGTATGAAACGTTCTTCCAGCTGTGTAGTTCCAGGTTTTGATTTCTGTGGAACACTTGAAAACTGTCTCTCCAAACCTTTGATAAATATTAATATTGTCTAAGCCTTATTTTAGGATCGGGATCCCAGCGCAGATAAGTAAGAAGGCTCTATCCCACGTTTGATTTCAGGCTTGGGTTTCTAAACAGCTCATTACAAAGACCCAGTTTTCACCAGTGAGCCTAGTTTTATTTCCATATGCAGTTTAGAGGAAGGTATATATCTGTATGGAATAAATAGTTTTCCTTCTTATTCCAGTACAGTTTTAAGATCTGTCTTAAGTTCAGAATCATTTAAAAAATTTTTTCTCTAGCTCACACTAGGAAACATTGTGCCCTGTAACTCAGGATTTCACAGATTGCCACAGAAACTGTGCACAAGTCGCCTTAAAGAGAATATTCCAAGAGCACTTCTTTAAATGAACCCTCTGCATTCACTTACCTTTGCAGAAGTTTCTGGAAAGCCCCCCAACACCCCCCATGGTCTATGACCCCCCGCCTTGGGGAAGATGTGCTCTCCATGAGTGTCTTAGTAAAATAGCGCAACCTTCTTTCTCTCTTCAGCTTTCATGCAGATTCCCAGCAAAGCCAATAGCTCAAATAAAGTTCCAGCACCAAAGACTTTGTTTCCTAGGTAACTTCCAAAAAGGAAAAAAAAAGTTTGGTGCATGCAGAGAGAGAGAGAGAGAGAGAGAGAGAGAGAGAGAAGCCTGAGCACTGTGGTGAGCGAAACTCCCACCAGCAGAGGCCTCATTTCATAGGCGATTCCTTCCTTGAATAACAATGGGCTGAGAAACAAGGGAAGGAGAGTGACCGGACTACAGGCTCTGACCAGCAGCCTAAAGCATTTTGATTGAATTGGGACTGGGACAACTGGCTGCCAGAGAACCCTTTTGTGCTGTTCTCTTTTTGATTGGAGAATCTGAACCTTTATTGCTGGGAGAAATAGAGGGCAAGTTGGCATTTCTTTCCTGGGAACAACAAATTACAGGAGCAGTGTTAGGTGACACCCAAGTTGCAAAGAAAACAGAGAACAAGAGCCAATGGCATGGCTGTCTAAATGCTCTATTATATAGTTCAAGTTAGGAAAATACCACCTTTTACATGGATTTCAAAGAAAAAGTGTTAGTTAAGAGAACAAGAGAGCTTGCAATAAAGTTAAAAGAGAAGGAAGGGAGAGTGTCTGGAGAGAGCAGGAGAGGGCTGTGAAGGAATGTTCTCAGAACCAATACCTTTCTACTCCATGGGGCCATGTGGCAACACTCAGTGGGGGAGGGCGAGCGGGTGCTGTTAAACTATGAACATGAAATGCAAAAAAAAAGAAAATTAAAAATGTGCACACAATACACAGTATACCTGGTTAGCTCAAACCTGTGTTATTATTGAGTGAATATGCTAGGATAACTCCTTCCTCTCCCCTTTCTTCCTTCCTTCCTCCCTTTTTGTCCTCCCTCCTCCTCTCACTCTTAAATGAGTCTTTATTATTTGGCTCCAGTGATTTCTTTAGTGTGGCCAGGTGCAACTTCCCAAGTTTTCTAAAGTCAGCTTCCTCATCTGTAGTAAGATAGACATCTACCCTCCAGGGCTGCTTTGAGGATTAAATGAGTACAAACATGTAATATACATAGAAGAATCCTGGCATTTAATAAGCTCTATATGTTAATGTCAACTATGACTGCAATACAGTATTGTTGTTGTTGTTGTTAGAACCTTACTTTATGGCTATGAAATATCTGTGAAAATCTCCCCATGTTTCAGATTCCCAACCCCATCTGTCAATTTGGGAAAAACTGAAATTTTTCTCCCTTAGAGTGAATTGAAATCCTCTAGATTACTCAACATTTGCTTTGTTTATAGACTACATTTGCAGACAGAACCAGTTTCACGAGTGTGTGCCCTTTTCGGTCCCACAAGGCTCTATACCCAGAAGGCTCCCACCCTTGGTTTAGTGCGCTGTGCTGTCACTGTCTTGAAATTCTTCATTCTTGAGTAATGGGCCCTGTATTTTCATTTTCCATTTGGCCCTCAAATTATATAGCCAGCTCTGTTTGGAGAATAATCTGGTAACCTGTTCCCCTTTTCAGGATCTACCAAGAAGGGAATTAAAATTCTTTTAAACTCTAAACTATCTCAGTGTTAGTCAGTTAGGTCCCTATTACATACATCCCATAGCATGGGTTTAATGAACATGAATTATCCCTGGATGTAGTTTTTCATCTATGAGAGTGTGAATTCCTAGAGCCACATTTAATTTTCCTTTCAGTCTTCCATGGTGCCAGCAAACTGCTTTCCCTGTCAAAAGAGCCCATCAAGATATTTGTGCACCTGAATGATACCAGCTCTCTGTGTTTTAACAGTGATGAGAAACCCAAAAAAAGAGGCATGCTCACGATCTCAGAAGGAAGCAGATGCCACAGAACCCAAGGAACTGACCGTCCTAGTACAAATAGGCACAAACAGAGGAAGCCACGAGGAACCCTTAATTCCATCAGAAGGTCTCTGGATGGATGCAGGGCCGACTTATTCTTAAGCCTATGGCAGACATGTGGTTGTGGGGGGTGGATATTCAAGATCTAATCCTAGTCTCTTTTTTATTTATTTTAAAGACAGAGAAAAAGAGAACCATCTTCCATCTGCTAGTTTACTCCCCAAATGCCCAGGACTGGCCTAACTCTATCCCAGTCTCCCGCCCGGGAGATAGGGACCCAGCTTGAGCCATCACCTGCTGTCTTCCAGGGTGTGGATTAGCAGGAAACATCAGGAGTGGAGTAGCCAGGACTTGAACCAACCACTCTGACTCGGAATGCGCGTATCCCCAGCAAAGGCTTAAGCAACTGTGCTATAACACTTAGAACCCCTATTTTAGCTTTCTAAGCTTTCACAGACAAGGTTGCTTATTAGTTCTTAAGCAGAGCAAATGTCATCATCTGCTCAGGTCCAGTTAACTCTAGATCTTATTTAGGACCCTGACATTGCAAGTTCTATGGCTCCCTCACTGAAAGTGACCATGTTGACAGATGGGGTATATATGGCTGGAATTCAGGCACTAGTCTGGTTCGCTGGTAAGAATTAGTCACAGATCACGGTGTGCAGGTCTCCAGGAAGACTCTGGGGAGTCTAAACTCCAGAGAAAACTCCTGGAACTAGGCAAAGGGGAGCTGAAAGCAAAGCCTATATGGAAAAGGAACCCACTTCAAAGAAGCCATGGGCTTTAGTAGTTCATGAAAGGATTTTCAAAAAGTTACACAGCAGGAAATGGCAGGTCAGAAAACATATGAATGAGAGTAATATTATAAATATTGGTTGTTCATCATAAATCTCCTAAATCAGTTCTCCTGTTAAATATTTTTGCCAGGAGTGAAGGTGAATAGATTTTATTTTTCATCTGAGAAACCCACCCACTCCATTAAGCGATCATGAGGAAACACCTGGCAATGACGAAAGATGTCATGGCTAAGTCTAGAGAACACAGACCACTCAGTTTGGGTCATTTTGATTAAGTCAAGGTCTCCATGTGTTACGCTTTACAGCAGATTCCTCTTCAGCTAATCTGCCTCTCTCCTATTTTGATAGTAGCATCACTTTGAACTTGGGTGCCAAAGGATTATGTTCTTTGGTTCCTCCATCGAGACAAGAGCACTCAAATTCCCCCTGATGGTCTGCATATTTAGAGTATTTATGTTGAAAATATTAACACGGGCTATGGTTTTATTCACTGCCATGAATTAGTAACTGCCTTAGTATAAGTGGCTTATATGCCCTCCTTCCTGGGTATTTGGTCAAAGTGAAATTATTCTGATTATATTATTTTTTACTTGCTTATTTGAGAGGGAAGGAGAGTGAAGGGAGAAGAGAGGAGCGAGAGCTCCTATCTGCTGGTTCACTCCCCAAATGCCCACAACAGCAGGGGCTGAAGCCATGGCCAGTAACTCAAACCTAATCTCCCGAATGGGTGGTGGGGACTTAATTACTTGAGCCATCACTGCTACTTTCCAGGGTCCGCATTAACAGAAACCTAGAATCGGGAGCCAGAGCCAGGAATCGAACTCTGATATGAGGTGCAAGCTCCTTAATGGGTGCTGATGGATAAGGTTTGGAAAAACTGCATGCTGAGCAAACTCGGATCAGTGAAATTATTCTTTAATGGCTCTATTTAAATAAATTCTGCTTATTCAGAGAAATGCTAACCATTTCTTGTTCACAAATGTATTTCTACTGTGTCAATATTGCTCAATAAATATTTGTTGTATTGCTAGCATCCCCATGTGCCTGGCATAAGCAAACAAAAATCCTCTCCTAGAGAAATAGCATCAAATCATTTGCGTTCACATGTAATTTTTTTAGTACAACATCCAGTACAAAGTGAAAGACAACAAAGCACAGGAGGAGATAAGACAGCATGAGCAAGGAGCATCTGAAACAACAGATAAGAGAAGCAGGCCCCGAGGGACACCTGACTTTGGAATTATCACTCAGTATAGGAGTGGTAGTGAACAACCCTGGTTTCCCCAGAATATATGTGTGTGTGTGTGTGTGTGTGTGTGTGTGTGTGTGTGTGTGTGTGTGTAGCTAGGAGACCACTTATTCATTCAAGGGCATTTCTTTGATGATGGTCAAAATCAGTCACAGTGGGGGAAAAATCAACATATTTAGAGTAAGTATTTTTCCTTTGTGGGCATATGTATGTTCACTGTCCAGTCCTTCAACTTTTCATACTTTTGAAATTTCCCATAAAAAAGTTAAAGAAAAATGCAATTCTTTCCCTTTCCAGGCTCCCATCTCAGCTGTTCTATAATTATTTTGAGAGGCCTCAGACTTGAAATTGCAACATTTTATGAGGATACTTCAAAAAGTTTCAAAAAACCCCCAAAATTTGTTTATTTTGGTGCAGAAAATTGGAATCCATGCTTAGTTTTTCCATAATTTGTATTTCTATGAACGTTTGGAGGACCCTTTCATAGAATCAGTTACTGTTAGTCATGCCCATCTCGTTCCTGACACAAGATGCTTCTTTGATGCCTTCACTTTATTTCTGTCCCTGCCAAATCCATCCTTCCTACCCTCACATCCTTTCCTTAGCTTCCTAAGAGTTCCTTCAAAAAACCCAGAGTAATATTTATAACTGTTGTTTAGAACAAGAAATAAGCATTATACTAAAAAGCAGTCAAAGAAATTTCTTTGAAAAATGAAAGAATAATTTTCAAACTCCAATCTTTTTGTGGTGTGTATATGAGAACTGTGCATTTCTCTTCTTTTCTGGCTCAGAACAAGCATTTCTCTGAAGATTTCAAGGTTTCCCCCCATCTTTCTCTTACTGCCAGGAGGAAAATAAAAATTCCCTCCACACCATATTTTACTTTCTTTTGGGTTTTATTTTATATGCTGATGGGGGCTTATTTTGCTTCAAAACTTTCCAAGAGACATCTGTTAAAATGTTGTGGGTATTCCAGCAGGAAATGTTTTGAAAAATTGGCTTTGGTTTGTGATCTAACTGATACCACATGGCATTTATAGCAGTCAACTTTCAGAGCTGATTTATTACTATCATGCTGTCTTAAACATGAGAAATATTTACTGGGACTAGATGTGGTACTACATTTGAATATAGGAATAAAGTCTTAGGGCAAAGAAGTCCATTGCAAGTCAACTGAATTTCTAGTGAGAGGATATGGGCTCTTATTGTCATTCTCTCGTGGGGCTTGTCTGTCCTTAGGCCAAGTCTCTGTGAGATGGGGGACTCTGAGTGCCTCCTGGTTTTCTGCGCAGGAGCGTGTGTGGATGTGTTATACAGAAATACGAAGTGCTTTGATCTTTCTCAAAGGCCTAAACACGTCTGGCACTGCCATGGTCACGTATTACTCTTGTTGCTACAATGACAGAGCACTTTGATTCCCTTGACATGGTCTCAGAGTCTCCTGCCGGCTGGCACTGTGCTCTTATCTACCTAACGTGTTTAGTAACATAATTTCTAATGCATCCTGTACTCCCCTTCCCCTTTCCTCAGCTCTTAACATTCACCTAGGTGAATACCCACGGGAAAACAAAATGAGGAGGCAGGCAGAGGTTTAGGGGACATCCCGCGTTTTCACCGTCATGCATTTCGCTTCCCTTTCCAAGTTTGACCTTTGTCACCATTTCTCTCCTGGGTAGTCAGGGATCTTCAGGTTTCCGCAGAGGGCCTGAACGCAGCACTGTCACCTGCCATACTGTCTTCAATCTCAAATCCCCGATCCCCATCGCACTACACTCCCACCCAGCCTCAAGGCTAGAAAACAGCCCTGAAAATACCCTCATTAAGATACTGAGAACATCCTGTGAAAAACCCAAAGAGACAAATCTCTGAGGCACAATTCTGGACAGCGGCTGTTGACGGGGGGGGGGGGTGGCATTTGGGGACAAATGCTCACTGAGTTCTCTTAAGCACCTCATATATGTACATCCATTTAAACCACCAAAAGCATGAATAGCGAGGCTTCAGAAAAAACCCCCTTATGATCAATAAGTTGATTTTCCCAGCTCATACCTTTACTTCCTTTCACTGACAGATACAGTCACCAACCAGGGTCTCAAATCTCCTAACAAGCACTTAGTAAAAAAATAGACAAGAGACAAATAAGCAAAGGTGCTCAATATCATTACTCACTGGGAGAAGTCTAATGAAAGCCAAAATCATATATGACTATATACAGAGGGGCTAAGCTGAAAAAGATTAATAATATTATTATTAAACTTCAAAAAGTTTATGGAAAAATGGAATTAAAAGATATGCTTCTTTTGGAGCAAAAAAAAAAAATTGGAATCTATGCATGGTTCTTTCACAGTACACATTCATTGCCCAGAGACTTTCTGAAGAGCCCTTGTATGCGTGCATTTAAAATATTTTTTGCACCAAGTCAGACTTATCTTTTCATTCCACTTTCCACAAACTATTTGAAGTGCACAGAAACATACATCTCCCTTTGAATTCCTGCTTAGGTATACAGAGGTAACAAAACATGAGCATGTTTACAAAAAGCTTGCACAGAAATATTTATACCAGTTTTGTCCTTTAAAGGAAAAAAACAACAACTCACAACTTGAAACAACCCCAAAATCTACCAATAGCAGAACAAACAGATTGTGGAATGCTGTATTCCTATACCGGAATACTACACAGCAAGACTGAGCATGCTATTGATATATGAAGTATCAATGTCAAAAAAGTATGTGGGGCAAAAGAAGGCAGACACAAAAGACTGTGTGCTTGTTCACTTTGGCATCCCATCTTGCTGGCAGACATTTTAGGTATGAGTTCTGACCTTCAGGAGCATGGCTTGAATGGCAATGGCAGTGGTCCAGTTTTCACCCCAAGAGAGGCTTTCTGAAAGACAGCATGCAATCCTTCTCCTTTTGATCTCAGCTAGAGTGGAACCAAAATTCTTCAAGTGATGAAATGCAAAAGAACCTTATGTATCTTTAAGTTCAGGAACACTCTGTTTAATCACAACCTGCTAATGAAGCATTTTAAACATGTAGAGACTAACAGAACCACGTTTTTCGACATGTGTGGAAAGTAGTCCCCACATGAATGGAAAAGAGGGGGCTACAGGGATCCCAGAATGGAAAACGCTTCTTGCTGACTGGTCAGCTGGGTCATATATTCACAGGAATTGCTCTGTATTGTCAAGAACACAAAACGGGACCCGCTGGACAATGCTGCCTGTAAGGCTGATGCCGGGAAGTATCTCATTCAGCCTCTGCGGCCAGCTTGGCCAACTACTGGAGCCACTGCCAAGCGCCACTCCGTTCCATCAACCTCAAAGGTTGCTAGCACCACAGAAAAGACATGAGTGAGGGAGGAGAAGGCAGGCCAGGCTTTGAAGTACAGGGAAGAAAGAGTCTTTGAACTGCTACAAACAGCATCGGTACCCTCACCCAAATCGGAGAAGCCAGCAGCGTGAGTCCCAGACTAGCCCAGAGGCTGAAGAGATGTGCTCGTTCCATCCCACCCTCACTGAACCTTTGCACTGGAAACTCGGGCCAGGCCGGGTGAGGCAAAAGCTCAGCGCAGGCATATTTGACCCCACCAGGGCAAATTTTTTCAAAAAGATTTATCTATGTACTTTGAAAGTCAGAGTTACAGAGGGAGCGACAGATCTTCTATCTGCTGGTTCACTCCTCCAGAAAGCCACAACGGCCAGGGCTGGGCTGGGACAAATCCAGGAGCCAGGAGTCCCATCTGGGTCTCCCATGTGGGTGGCAAGGACTCAAACACTTGACCCATCCTACAATGCCTTCCACAGGCCATTAGCAGGGAGCTAGATCGGAAGTGGAGCAGCCAGGACATGAACCGGCGCCCATGTGGGATGCTAGCATTGCAGGCAGCAGCTTTACCCACTATGCTGCAGTGCCGGCCCCAGAAAAAATCTTTTACACATAAAAAAGATAAGACTTTGTCAAGTACAAGCCATGCACATTTTAGTTACAGCTCTATGAATGTTGTCACATGTATAGACTTGCATACCCACTAGCACAATCAGATTACAGAGCTGTTCTTTTATCCCAAAAGCTCCTCCACGCTAGCCTTTCCTAGTCGCAGCCTTCTCTGACTCCGACCCTCTGGCAGCCACTAATCTGTTCTCCAGCACTATGGTCTTGTCTTTTTGAAAATATTATATGAGTGAAATCATACAGTACGTAACCTTTTGAGACTGGCTTCTTTCACTCAGCATAATGCCTTTGTGATACATCCAAGTTGTTGTGCATATCAATAATTCACTGCTTTTTATTACGAGGACTGTTCCATTGGCTCCCTGTATGAATAGTGAAAACGTCTCAGGTCTGTGAGCAAATGTCATCCTGAGAATATCTGTAATGACGTGTACAGACAAGGAATTTTATTGACTGTTCCGCAGCCAGAATAATATTTAAAAGAGAATCAAAGAATTCCAAAACTAAACTCTTCAACAAAGAATTTGCTTTATTTCTCACAATACTTAATATGAACCAGACTTATTGGCTAATGCTTTCATTAGCTATTGTGCTGGGCATTAAGCTATTGTCTTTCCACTTTGAACCTATTCTGTTCTCCGCTCTGTGGTGCTAGGACTTTGTTAACATGTCTTCCTTGCCAGCTGCTCCCTGTGAGGGTGCACAGAGACCAAAAGGCTGGAAGAGGGAGAAGAGCCCTACTTCTTCCCGGTGCTCACCGTTGTCAGCATTGCCCCAGCAATGGTCCTTTGCCCCAGCCGTGGCAACTTTCACCTGTTTCTGCACTCCACAGCCAGCCTCACCATGCCCTACTCTGTACCAGACACGCCAGGCAGACCCAGCCATGCCTTGTCACTTTCACAGACGTCTAGACGCAGCTCTGTGTGGTCCTTCTTCTCAGCTCCTGATGCGTTAGCACCTGCCTGGCAGCAGCCCTGCTTAGAGGACGGGGTCCTAGCTCCTTAAAGACTTCCGAGCTCCTGAGACATCAGCTCCAGCCAGGCCGTGGCTTTTTCAGAGGGCCGAGTTCTAGTCCTGCGGGCTGCTCCAATGATGCCCTTTGCTCTGGTCCCCAGGTCCTGGGACGGTTAGCTACCTGCTGCCGTGGCTATCTCAGTGCCAGCTCATTTTCCCATTTCCCTCATCAGTCTCCTAATAATATCCTGTATTAAATCCCCTCCGTTAAGATAGCTGCTGTGGTTTCTGTTTTCCTGACTAGACCTTGGCAGACAGAGCACATGGCATCAGACTTTCATCCTCTGGCTTGCTTGTGGCCAAGGCATCGAAACTCCTTGCTACTTCCTGTCTCTGAGTCCAGTCAGGAAAACATGACCTAGTGTGATGTTCTGTCGGGGGTAAAGATGATAATGATGTCTACAACTCATACTATGGCAGAGAGAGAGCTGACATGGTCTCAAAAGAAAGCCACTTTTCATGATCTTTAAAAATGGGTACAGATGGAAAAACACTTGCTGTGTTCAATAGATCTATCCTTCACGTGGCAGGTGCTGTGCTGATTTTTTTCCAAGCGAAATACTGCATCAGAACGTCAGGTACAGTTAAAGTCACCTGCTACTTCAAGACAGTCTGCAAGGTCCATCTCCATTCTGCGAAGACTGAACAGGTAAGTTATATGGGAGGTGTAACTGAAATCTTACAGTAGAGACTAATACCAAGATTTTCTTTTCCTACTAAAGCAAAAAGGATACTCTAGAGATTAAGGAAATTAAACACACACACACGCACACACGCACACTGATATTTTTATAACACACAGCTCCGATAATTTGTTATTCCTGTGTTCAAAACTCTTCAGTAATTTGCTAGGCTCATGACATAAGTTCAAACCTTTTAGTCTGACATTCAGGATCCTTCTAGATCTGGCTTACTGGAGCGTTACAACCAGTGCCCTCTATTATCATACCCTTTGCACTAGCCAAGACAAAGTATTGGAACTCCTATGTACACACTCCATCTTCTCCTTGTTTTTCATGGTCTCCTCAATCTGCAATTCTTTCTCTCTTCATGATCACGTTGAAATCCCCAAGCTCTAAGGCTTTCTCAGTTGTTACCTTGGCCATAAAGTTTAATCCTGCCACCCCACCTCACTCTAACACCCCATACCAATTAGATATCAACACCTTAGAGTTGATACAATATAATTGCCTCTAGTATACATGTACTCTGGATGGCAAAGATTATGTATCATTCTTTTTTTAATCCTTCTAGTACTTATTAATAGTAGATATTCAGTTAATCTTTTTTTTTTTTACACAAAATGAAGAAATGAGTAAGAAGACACCTGGGAGAGAGGGCATGGCAAGTAGAGAGATTGTTCAGAGAGTACAGTATAACTTCTGGAGAAGCATGTGCCATTTGGTGTGCCTGAGGTCTAAGGGCTGTGTAAAGGATTTGTGGGAAATCCATCTGGAAAAGCAAGTTAGGATCCTACTGCAGAGAGTTAGATAGTTGGGCTAGGGATCTGAACTTATTTCTTTAGGCAGAATAAAAGAATTGAAGATCTGTGTTAGAGAACTTAGATGTCAAATATTCTCATACTAAAGTTAGATTTTTTCTTTTTTAAAAAAATATTTATTTATTTGAAAGGCAGCGTTACGGGGTGGGGGGGGGGAGAGAGAGAGAGAGAGAGAGAGAGAGAGAGAGAGAGAGAGAGAGAGATCTTCCATTTGCTGGCTCACTTACCAAACGGCTGGGGGCATGGCCAAGCAGAAGCCAGGAGCCAGGAGCTTCTTCCAGGTCCCTCACATGGGTGCAGGGCCCCAAAGACTTAGGCCTTCTTCAGCTGCTTTTTGAAGCATATTAACAGAGAGCTTGACTGGAACTGGAGCAGCTAGAACTCAAATGGGCACCCATAAGGGATGCCAGCATTGCAGGCATCCTGTTATGCCACAATGCCATCCCCTAGAATTTTTCTTAATTGGTTTAAAGGAGCAAATTATCTGAGTTAAGGGGAAACATCTAAACTGAAGCAAGAGATAATCTGGTTGACAGAACCATTTTTAGATGGAAGGTAATAAATCAACACTAACTTTCAAGGAGGTTGAAAAACTATGCAGATGTTATAGAAAATAAGAGAGACTTGCCTAGGACCCTGTGGGTATGTGTACCTCCTTGATAGCAAAGGAAAGGCTTGATCAGGGACTCACAATCCCAACTCTACTGTAAACCAGTAGAATACCAAAACTCTCCAATATGAACCCATGGAAAAAGGGAAGGTTAGGAGAGGATGGATAAGAGAAGACTGAGCTAAGGATGGGAAAGAGAATGAGGCAGTGAGATCTCTATCCTAGGGCTGGTCAGGAACACTGAAATGCTTCTCCTGTCAGCCCCAGTCTTTGATCTTCTCTTCTGGCTCAGAATGCCATTCTCAGTCTTCCAATTCCTTTATAAACTGGACTGCTTTTCCTCAGAACCTGCTTTCTTTCTCCTAAGACCCGTGTTCCCCCTTTTTGGTAGAAAATAGTCATTGTTTGTAGCTCTGAACTATGACTACAGAGGTCTCGGTCCTAGTGTTAATGATTTCCTCCACTTACTTCCCAATAAAGCTGTTGCAAAGTCCTCTGTCCTTTAAATGCACCTCCTTGGTAAGAAGAAAAGTATAAGTTGATGTAAGTCTTATTTTAACTCCGTGGATGCCACATCATGATAAGTTTCAAAAACCATTATGGGGATATGAAATGACAAACAATGCCTAATAAACTTTCCTGTCTAATTTTATCAAATCTGGAAAAGAATACAACTGTAAAGGCAATATGTTAGAATGAGTTCACTGATGATCCTGATGATAAGGATTTATACCTCAGTGTTCCCTTGGAGCCTAACCAACTTTTGCTCTAGAGGCTCCATCTCATGCCAACCATTTTCATACATTACCATACAAACCATCAGACATCCTACCTCCTGGTCACTCTGATGAGGCTTGGAGAGGGAAATCTGGTGAGACTGTTAGAGTCTTACCACGTGTAAGTAAGGGTGACCTTCTTCTGCCCTATCTGGCTAGATATTAGACTCTAAGCCAGGAATTAGGCTTCAAGGGTCCCCATGTGTGCTATCGCAGGATGAAAGCAGCAATAGGACATGTTTCAACCCAAGTGCCAACCCTGATCAAGTGCAGTCATGTGGACTCAGTGGAAAAGAGTGCTGTAATTGGGAATGTCTGCCTTAGGCTTGCAAAGGGGGAACAGCAGGTGCATATTCCAAGTACTTGCAGATCTGGGCCTGGACCAAGGGACATGACTGATGAGAACAGATGAGCTTAACATGCCATTAAGCAGGGGGATGAGTGTGAACTTCTATGGAAAACCGACTTCTGAAACAGGAATCTGAGACGTGACAGCAACTGTCCAATACCGTGACTTCTAATCACCTTAGATCATATTTTCTCTGTGGTCTTCTATATTTTTCTATTTAAAGTAAAGAGATTGTGAACTAAGCATTTAGGTACTGGGTGTCTAAGTTCCAACCCAGAAACTGTGAAATATTCTCAGTATATATACTTTTTATTTTGAAATAATTTCAAACCTACCCCAAAAGTGGAAAAATAGTAGAGTTCCCATATACTCTTTACCCAGCTTTACCTAATGTTAATGGCTAACCTAGTCACAGTACATTGACTGAAACCAGGACATTAGCATTTATAAATATCATTAACTCATCTATTTATCATATTTGAAATTTTGCCAGTTTTCTCTTTAATTTCCTTTTTCTAATGCTGGATCCAATCCAGGACTGCACATGGAAACTGGCTGTCAAGTCTGTTTAGTGTCCTTCAATTTTTGACAGTTACTCTTTTTCATGACCTCGACACTGTTGCACAGTACTGGTTAGTTATTTCATAAAATATCCTTCAATTTGGATTTTCTGGATGTTAGCTCATGATTATTGGAGGGGACAAGAGTCCCACAGAAGTGTCATCGCAATGCATCATATCAGGAAGTTCACATGCAGGTGTGTCCCTTTACCACTGATGTTAACTTTGGTGAGGACAGTGTTTGCCAGGTTTCTGCAGCTAAATTTACTATTTTCTCTTATAATCAACAAATCTTTTATAGGGAGAAACTTTGAGATGATGCAAATATCCTGTTTCTCAACACACACCCAGCTAACTAACGTAGCAAACATTGCTGTTTATGGCCTGTGATACATTACTATTGTGATAGTTGGTAAAGGGTGATGTTTTCCCCCATCATTACTTCTACATTTATTAATTAGAATTATTCTGTAAGAAAAAACATCTTCTCACCCATTCATCTATCTATCCAATTTGTTTGTATCAGTGTGAACTCATGAATATTTATCTTATTCAATGTGTTATAATCCATTCCCGTATTTATTGCTGCAAGTGTCCCACACTTGGCCTTTGGGAGCTCCTCATTGGCTCATGTGCCCTTTTGACATGCCTCCCTATTGATTTTTGAGCATTTTTTACATTCTGGTGCCATATGACAGTCTGAGGTTATCTTATATTTTCCCTGACTTAGAATAAATCTTTTTTTAAAGATTTCTTTTACTTACTTTAACGTCAAAGCTACAGAGGGATGTAGAGACAGAGAGAGAAGTCTTCCATCCACTGGTTCACTCCCCAATTGGCCGCAATGGCCAGAGCTGAGCTGATCCAAAGCCAGGAGCCGGGAGCTTCTTCCAGGTCTCCCATGTGGGTGTGGGGGCCCAAGGACTGCTTTTGGGCCATTGTCTGCTGGTTTCCCAGGTGCATTAGCAGGGAGCTGAATTGGAAGTGGAGCAGCTGGACTTGAACTGGAGCCCATATAGGATACCAGCACTGCAGTCTGGGGATTTAACCCGCTGAGCCACAGCGCTGGCCCCAGAATATATCTTTTTTTCCAAGGGGCCCTCTGCCCTATTATTAGAGAATGTTATTTAGAAACAACACCTGGGCACTAGATGTGCTCAGTGTTACCATAGTGGCATTGCTCTTAAGGCCTTCTCAGATAACATAGCTCGCCATTATTTTTCTGCACATACACACACAAACATGTTTATGTTATATCTCTCCATGTGCATCTCTATGTATACATAAGTGCATGTGTATGAGTTTACACCGACATGTTAGATTCCAATCCAACACCACAGGGCTCATTCTAGACTTTCCCCTTTCCGTATTTGTATCTCCTTTCTCCGACAGTAAGAACCCTGGGTACCATTATCTATAAAGTGTGTGTGTGTGCTTAATCCGTGTATAGCTATAAAGAAGGTTCAGAATCACTACCTCATTTGCTTGTGGAAAACCAAGTCACTCATTAGCGTACAGTATTTTCACACAATTCTCTGCTTCCAGCTCTTCACTGTCGCTCCTGGCGGATTGCTCCCCGAGGAGCTCCTGGCTGGGAGATGGGGTCTCGGGCCTGCACATTACTGCGGCACGAAGAGCTCGAGGAGATCAAGGAGGAGACTGGCTTTTCTCACAGTCAGATCGCCCGACTCTACAGGCGGTTCACCAGCCTGGACGTAAATGGGATTGGGGCTCTCAGCCGGGAAGATTTCCTGCGGATTCCAGAATTGGCCATCAACCCTCTGGGAGACCGGATCATCAGTGCCTTCTTCCCGGAGGGAGAAGATGAGGCGAACTTCCGTGTATTCATAAGAACCTTGGCTCATTTCCGACCCATCAGTGATAAGGAAAAGAGCAAAGATGCAAAAGGACCAGAGCCACTCAACAGCCGCAGCAACAAACTGCGTTTTGCTTTTCAACTATATGATCTGGATAAAGATGACAAGATCTCCCGCAGTGAGCTGATCCAGGTGTTACGCATGATGGTTGGAGTGAACATCTCGGAAGAGCAACTGGGCGTCATGGCCGACAGGACCATCCAGGAGGCTGATGAGGACGGGGATGGTGCTATATCTTTCACAGAATTCATTAAGGTTTTTGAGAAGACAGGCATAGAACAGAAGATGAGCGTCCAATTTCTTGACTAAATAGCTGAGACCAAACTGCTTCTTGCTTTGAGAACTGGAATTGAAGAGCGCTTCTGCTCGCCAGTCCCACCTCTTTCTATCCTCCCCTTTATCCCAAAATACTGCTGCTGCTGCTGCATGACAATGCGAGATGTACTCTTTCGACACAAGCCTGCCTTGGTGTAAACAAGGCATTATAGAATGGGACACCCGAGCCCATTTCTGTCTACTATACACCCACACTTCTCCATTTCCAAGTATCTTCTCCCCTGTAATGCTGCTGGATGCCACCCATCCGTCTGGTCGGAGAAGGGGAAGGAGAGTCGTGCCAAGAACCAGCCACCCAAGCGCTTCTACTGGATGTAGTGAAGCCTCACATCCCCTTCCACCTCTCCCACTTGTCCTTTGCTTCCAGATTCCATCACCCAACCTAGCCTTCATTTGGCCTTTCAGTCTCCCTGCTTTGTATTAACCACAAAATAACCTATGTTCTATGTGGCACTCGAAACTATGCCTATTAAATATATTTCCGACTTAGCAAGATGGTTCTGTGATCTATACATTTTTATTTACCTTCGCTCACACATGGGCCTCTGGGATGTTGTCTCCCCAGGAGCTTTTCAGGAGTCAACACTTCTCGAAAATGGCATTGTCTCTCAGTTCTCCGTGTTCTGTTTTGTCGTCAGGGGCTGTTCGATGGAGCTGCTCTTCTTGAGAGGTGACAGGTGTCACAGCCAAGTGTCTCTGTGGCTTGCGCCGGTCCTTCCATCTCCTGCTTCTGATCCTCCACACATATACCCACATGACTACTCTGGTTAGGGCAGTGTGGATCCTTCAGCAACTAGCCATGTGCTTGCCCATTTGCTTAGTTGGAGGGTGCCATTTCTATAAGAATACTGCTCTGACAATGTGCTTGGGAGTTTTCTTATGGGTTTTCGAACAAGGAGCTAGGCGTCCTGGAAGGCCTCCTAAATTCACACCCTGTAGCATCATTTATGCTTCAGTCTTCTGTGCACTGGAATGTTTTTCACTTCACATTCCAAATAGAGAGACTACTGTTAAGGAAGTACTCGATTTTCCCTGTCCAAGACTTAAGCTTTACCCTCACTATCTTGAAGCCTTTTAGACTTGGCAAATGATTAGCTGGAAGCTACTCAGCTCCCAATAGGGGGCCAAAGCATTTAGTATTCAGCATTAGCTGCCTGCTTACACTGGCTTCCCCACTCCTCCCACAGACCGCTGCTAATCCCTTAGAACAGGGAATCTGGCACTGGTGGCACAACCTGAGGTGGGATGATAGCCTTCTGAGAAAGCCCACGTGGCTTCTTTGCCGAAGTCAGCTTAGTTTCGACCTACTGATTCAGGCTGTTGTCACCCTAACACCTGTCTGTGCAGGTGTCTTCAGTCAAGTATCTGCCCTTGGCTGACCTTGTCTGCCTCACTGCTCACTTCCTCATTCTGGGAAGAAAATGTACACATATACCTTAGGAAAGGAACAGCTCACGAGGACCACTGCTAAGGTATAGGGAAGGGCTGGGGAATGGGGACCAAGTAGGGTGACTGCCATATAAATGAATTGGGAATCTCTTTGAAGTATCATTGTGTCTTTGGGATTAAGTGATGTAATATAGGCATCATATAAAAGGAGAAAAGTGTCTGATAGTTATCTGCCAGGTACCCCAGTGGCTATTTAGCTTGCACATTGCAAGTTCCTAAGTTGATGGCCTTCCCCCTTGTGGCTATATAACAAATGGTTTTAATCCACAGGTGTGTCTTGTTCATCCATTTGCAAATATATTCATGAGTCCATCTAGACATTTGTGGTTAAAACAGAACTATTATTCTCTAAACTTACTATCCTTAGCTATTTTCTCCCCTGACTTCCTCCAGAACGCTATTTATTTCAATATAGTTAGGTTTATTTGTTACTGTTTGTTTTCCTTTGGGGTTCGCCTCACACTCCAGCTGATGTGGTACAATTGAGTAAGCCACCACTTGTGACACCGGCATCCCCTATAAGTATCAGTTCGAGTCTTGGCTGCTCTGCCTCTGATCCAGCTCCCTGCCAATGAGTCTGGGAAAGCAGCAGAAGATGGCCCAAGTGCTTGGGGGCCACTGCCACCCACATGGGAGACCCAAATGGAGTTCCTGGCTCCTGCCTTGGGATCGGCACAGCTCTGGCCATTGCAGCCATCTGGGGAGTGAACCAGCAGATGGAGGACCTCTCTCTCTGTCTCTCTCTGTCTCTGTTAGTCTGCCTTTCAGATAACTCTTTTAAAAATTACTTATTTATGGGGATAAGATATCTGAAACATTACCTGGGCTCTAAGAATGTTAGCTACACAAAAAATATACACAGAAAAGTATCAATCCACCCCAGTCCTGCTGCCTCCTTCACTTTTCCCTATTCTTTCTAATGCATTTCTACGGAAGCCCTGTAGGGAACACCATCTCATTTGCTTCTGATCTATCCTTCCCATACTGGTAATTTTGCAATTCCTGTCTTGAAAAGGCGAGTGTGTTTTAATATGATTGAGCTCTTTGGAGAGTGATTGGAGTGTAATGGGAATTCTGCATGCATGACTTCATACGTGAGAACTGGAAGTGAGCTCAGCAGCCACACCCAAGCTGAACTGAGCTGGTGACCACACAAAAAGCGCACACCTCAAACACCTACCAGCTACCTTGTCCCCACCTGGTGTGCGGAGCTTGTCCACGGCCAGTGTGACCACCTTCCCCCCAATTTCAGACAACAGCCCTCCACTTCTTCCCAGCAACTCACCAACTGCAGATCTTCTGACAGTCATTTCCACAAACCAACTTCAGGGATTTGTCTAGGTGAAGAGCCTATTTCTTATATTTATATATTTCTTTTTTTTTTTTTTTGACAGATGAGTTAGACAGTAAGAGAGAGAGAGACAGAGAAAAAGAAAGGTCTTCCTTCTGTTGGTTCACCCCCAAATGGCCGCCACGGGCGGCAGGCTGCACTGATCCGAAGCCAGGCCAGGTGCTTCCTCCTAGTCTCTCACGTGGGTGCAGGCACCCAATCACCTGGGCCATCCTCTACTGCCCTCCCAAGCCACAACAGAGAGCTGGACTGGAAGAGAAGCAACCGGGACTAGAATCTGGCGCCCATATGGGATGCCAGTGCCACAAGTGGAGGATTAACCAAGTGAGCCACAGTGCCGGCCCCAATTTATATATTTCTTAACTACTTAACATATGTAATATACCGTGTATTAGGTTTCTGTATGTGTGTATAGAGCTGTGTGTGTGTGTGTGTGTGTGTGTCTGCGTGTGATGGAAAAAGCTTTTTTGTGTTCCTATCTCTATTTCCTCCATAATTCCTTTTTTTTATTGTGCAGTTTTGCACACCATATAGACTTTCTGGAATGGATGTTGTGTATGGCAAAATTGACTATTTTATGTAAATGAGTGGGCACCTCTATTTTCTTATATACCCCTCTAACACAAAGGAGAGCATATTATAGACACTCTTGGACTTTGCCTTTTTCACTTGAGAGTAGGTTCTAGAAATCATTTCTTTCTAGTTCACAAAGTTCTTCCTGGGTTTTAGGGTTGTGTAGTCTTCCATGTGCAGATCTCCTGTAGTTTATTCCATCATTCTTCTGTGAATAGGCAATTTGGGTATTTCCAATATCTTGTCATTGTAAACAGGGCTGTAATGAATAACCTTTTTGCATTACTGGGGATGTATCTTTGGTGCGAGCAGTTTTGTTAGCTATTGCCCAATTCCCCCCTAGAGATATAGAACCAAGCATCCCACCAGTAACATATGAGAGTGTTTATTTCTCCACAGTTTTCACGGACAGACATGTTGTGATATTGTTTAATATTTGCCAGTCTAGTAGGTGATACATGATATGTGCCTCTGAAGCATCTAATTGTGAGTTTGAACCACCTTCTTTAAGTTTAAGAAACAGCTTACTATTTTCTTCTGAATTGTTTATTCACATCTTTCCCCATTTTCTCTTCCCTGTCCCTGCCCTGGCAAAAGCTCATTGTTTTGATACTCATTTAGCATTCCCAGTTTGGACAAGAAAGCAAAATTCTCCAGGAATTCTATTTGGAGGCCAATGAGTTTCAGTAACCAGACTTTTGTTTAGTGCACAAACACACCCTCCCGGGACACCCCTTTCTCTCCCTCCCTTCCCATAAATAAGCAGTATTCTGCCACTTAACAAGTTCATTTGCAGCCAAAAGTTCAATCATGTGGATAGAAGTTGATCCCGGGCAGTTTTTCTTTCCTGTTGCCCTTGGGAACAACCCTTTTACTTATGAACTTTTTATATTTGGCTCCCAGCCAGGCCCAAAGCACTCTGTAGGTCCATTGCCAGTCTAAAGCTGTGTTTTCTGCAAGGAATTAAAGAAAAGTCTGAGATGCCGCATGCAAATGTGGTTTTGGAGAAGTTTGTTTTTCACTATCTCCTCTGTAGCCGAAGGTCCATAGTAGCCTAATGTTTCAAAGAAATGACATCAAATGTCTTTCCTAAAGGCTAAATAGCTGCTCGGGCTGACCTGTCTTCTAATAAGAGATAGCTACCTAGTCTCTGGCTATAGAATTTTCAAATCTAGAAGCAAGAGAGAAGAGATTCTATCTTTTTAGAGTGCATTTCTCTGAAATTTTCTTTTCCATTCTTGTTGAGGAAGAACTTCCAGATGGGCTTTAATTTGAGACTCGCCAAGAATTTTCAGGTAAAGAGGGATTTTAGCTAAATTGGCTGGTTCAGTTACCTACGAGTTTCCCTTGGAGAAATTTTTGTATAAATCAAGTGTCAAAAAACCAAGCATCCCCTCTTCTCACTTGTAGGAGGTATGGAGTTACTTTAGAGTCATCACTGAATGTCACCAGACAGATGTCCTTGGGAACTTAAAATGTTCTGTGCACTCTTAGGAGTTCACTGTGCTCCAGGGCATCTCGGCACACATTTTGGGGACCAAAGATTCCATCCTTTTCTCCTGTGCATGCCTGTGTATACAGACACACATACATCCCCACAGGAGGATACTTCAAAAAGTTTGTGGAAAATGGAATTCAAAGATAAGTTTACTTTGGTACAAAAATTTTGAAGTCCTTGTATAGTTTTTCATAAAATACATTTTCATGAACTTTTTGAAGGCTCCCTAATATACATGGATTTCAAAACTTTTTGGACCAAAATCAATTTATCTTTGAATTCCATTTTTCCAGGACTCCTTTGAAGTACCTGTATATACACCCATAGGTATTTTTTGAGATCATATAAAAATTGATGAACTGTTAAAAAATCTCTACCAATAAAGCATACATTTTCCCATATCATTAGTAATCTTTTCTAACACTATTTTTCTTAAATGATTTTATTTTTAAGAAGTTGTGAAGGGCCAGCGTTGTGGCAAAGCAGATAAAGCTGCCACTGCTTGCAGTGCTGGCATCCCATATGGGTGCTGGTTCATGTCCTACCCGCCCTACTTCCAATCCAGCTCCCTGCTAATGCACCTGGGAAAGCAGCAGATGATGGCTCAGGTGCTTGGGCCCCTGCACCCACGTGGGAGACCTGGAAGAAGCTCCTGGCTCCTGGCTTCAGCCTGGCCCAGCCCTGGTCATTGTAGCCATCTGGGGAGTGAACCAGCAGATGAAGGACCCCCCCCCTCTCTTTTTCTCTGTCTCTCCCTCTCTCTAATTCTGACTTTCAAATAAATAAATAGATGTTATAAAATAATTTTTATTGTATAATTCTATACAGTTTTATGTATCAGGATTTATTGAATTAGGCCCTTATTGTTGGACATGCAGGATATTTGCATTTTTCCTATTGTAAATAATGGGTTTTTAAAGATTTATTTATTTATTTGAAAGGTAGAGTTACAGAGAGGCAGAGGCAGAGGCAGAAGCAGATAGAGGTCTTCCATCCACTGGTTCACTCCCCAGATGGCTGTAATGGCCAGAGCTGAGCTGATCCGAAGCCAGGAGCCAGGAGCCAGGAGCTTCTTCCAGGTTTCCCACGTGGGGGCAGGGGCCCAAGGAATTGGGTCATCCTCCACTGCTTTCGCAGGCCATGGCAGAGAGCTGGATCATAAGTGGGGCAGCCAGGACTCAAACTGACGCCCATAAGGGGAAGTCAGCACTGCAGGTGGCAGCTTTACCCACTGTGCCGGGTAAATAGTGATTTGATGAGCATCCCTAGTGTATAAATCTTTGCATACACTGGTTATTGCCTTGGGGTAAATTCCTAGCTATAGACTGCTGGGTGAAAGTGTATGAATATTTGGAGTTTTGCCCACTAGAAAGGGTGTTAACAATTTGTAGCTCCTCCAGTCTTAGATGTGAGTTGACTTTATAGGCTTTTCACTTGGTCACAAGTGGTTATGAATAGAGATTCAGCTATTTGGGTATATAGGCACTGTGCTGGGGCACTAACACACAACTTCATCTTATGTATTAACATCATTTTAAGTCCTCTCAATAGCCATATAAAGATGAAGATATTGCACCCATTTTATAGATAAAG
The DNA here is from genome assembly GCA_949820135.1 of Sylvilagus floridanus. NCBI lineage: Eukaryota > Metazoa > Chordata > Mammalia > Lagomorpha > Leporidae > Sylvilagus > Sylvilagus floridanus. Next base: position 126,809,996 of record OX463223.1, read on the forward strand.
AAAACCAGAGCTTAGGAAGATACAATAACATTTTCTAAATTACACAATCAAAGTTGCAGAGCCGGGATTTAAACTTAGTTATACCTATGATCTTATCACTGGTTTGATCAGCAAATCATCATCATCATGACTAGTATTTATGGAGTGCTTATTATAAATCTAGTCCTGTTTGCATATATTAACACCTTTAATCCTTGTGCCAAACCTATGAAGTCCTATGTACTTTCATCACTGAGATGCTGACATGAACTTGTCCTGGATTCAACAACTGCGGCCTAGCAGAGCTGGCATTTACATCCAGGCGCTTTGGCTTCACAGTCTATGCCATTAACGACCAAGGTGCAATATCAGCCTACAGGGGTGTGGGAGACTATACATGAGACTCTCACTGTGAATGCTTGTTTGAAAGGAGAAACGCAATGGCTTACCTAAGTCTCCTAGAGGAAAGAAGGAGAGCTGCTGTCTAAGAAAATGTCTAAGTTGCAATTTGCTGTTTAAGATGTCAGACAGGACTTCAGCCGCATTACCTCCTTGAGCAGCATACAGCCTTGGAAGCCTAATGCACAGAACTGTGCTCCAGCTAGGGCTGAGAAAGAACTTGAATGGCAAATCTTCTCATGAATCTGGTGACCCAAACTCAACTGAACAAATGAAACAGTTAACATTTCTCCTAAGTTAGTCAGAAGTACTAACTACTATTTCAGGTGGGTAAACTTTCCAAAGTTTACCTAAGTAGCCTAAGTCCTCTCTTGCCCATGTTTGTTGGGTAAATGAAGCGCCCTCACTGCCAGTCAGTATTTTAAGCCTTTCCTTGTTATTTAAGCCTTTCCTTGTTATTTTGATATTACTAAAATCATGCAGATTATGAGAAAGGGTTATGTTTTTATGTCATTTTTAGAAACACTCATGATTCTTCTCTCTCACCTCCCCCCACAATGAATCCAAACTTAATGAGCCACAAAGTACGTTATAACGAATGGGAAAAGATATTTTTTAGCATTTTTATGCAGAGAATGCCTCATTAAAAGCAAATGCTTCAGCAAGCCGATTTGCGCTTAATAAGAATTGCTGTCGAGTAGGGGCCTTTATGACAAGTCACTAGCATGTGTAACTGCTTCATCTGAAGCACTGGGAAGGCACAAGAGGTGCCTCCCTCCTTTTCCTATCCCGAGGCTGCACGACAGTATGTGACACGGCACCCAGTGCACACTTGTTGAACACTGGAGGACACGGGTGCCACCCACCCAGCTGCATGGGGGAACAATGTCCATCTATCAGCCAAGATGGTTCAAGGTCCTATCGAGATATGTCTTAAATGAAGTCAATCTGCAGCTGGCTGTTTGGCACCATGTGACCCAGATATTTTACATATTGAAGAAGCCATAGGATGCAAAGTTTAGAGTCAAACATACTAATTTAATTTCAAATAAACACCTCGACTCGTAGCCACACTATTCCAACTTCTCTAGGCTTTGATAAGAGAGCATGAGGACAGACACCTAGGCAGGCAGCATGGTTTGGTGTGCACACAGAAACCTTCCATGGTCCCGTAACCTGGAGGTGCGCGGTGTTCATGTGTCCTCATTGAGGCCCTGTGAGCTACACGTAGGGGGATGTGTTGGCAGTGGGGGCTGACAGTGTTTTCAGGGCGTCTGAGCGTTACATTAGGAGGTACAGCTAATTTCCTTTACTGATAGGGAAGCGCGTCCTGGGGACACAGTTCACCTTCAAGCGGTCATTTTGCACATCACTTGGGTTCTCTCCCAGCTCACCCCACCAAGTCAGCCACACCGGGCCTTGGTCTGTAATCGAAGATGTGGCAAGGGGGATCTTAGCACGTCAGCCACTGCGCTGAGCCTCTTTACTTGCCTGACCTCATTTACTCCTCAAGCCCTAGGAGCCAGATGCTATTCACAGATGAGAGAACTGGGGGCCAGGAAGGGAAGTGACCTCTCCTACATCCCTCGGTTCCCGTACAGAAGCGCCATGCTTTGAAGTGACTTCTGTTTCTGATTGTAGGGCCTTTAACCATCATTCCTGAGCTACACTATGTACCCTGCTAACAACCACCACAGGAATCTGTATACCTGTTTTATTCCCCCCCAAAGAGGTGCTCCCTCCTACCACGAAGAGGACATGTTTGTTCCCAAATGCTCATGATTGGGTCTCTCAGCCAGCTCAGCCTCCCTTTCCAGGAGGTGGCAAAGTGAGTCCCAAGGCAGACTCGTGTTTCCCGAGGAGCCAGCCAGGGCTGCTGGTGGCCAGCACGCGCGCTCACCGTGAGGAAGTGGCGCTCCTTGGCCTCGCGCCTCCGCTGGCTGTGAGTTGGAGGGTAGGCGGGCAGTGGAGGTGCAGCTACGGACAGGGGCGCAGCAGCTCTCTGCTCTCGGCGGTCACTCCGGCTCCGGTGCTCTGAAGAGGACAGAAAAAGCAGTCAGATTGGAAAACACTAGGCAGTCTCAGTTTCTCCTTCCACTTTGGGAATTAGCAAAAGGCTATTTATTTGAGAAAAAAAAAAAACACTGGAATTTCATTAACACTGTTTCGCTGATTTTCCGAATGGCCCTGACCATCACTTAGATATACCCATTTGGGGGGGGGGGATTCATCTCACAGTCTTTGAACTTTTGGGTTCAGTGTGCCTGGTTGGGAAACAACATGAGCAAAAACAAACAAAAAATGGAAGCCCACGGTGGAAGATTTGTCCCCATCAGTGCTGGGTCATCCACGGGGTGCTGGAGCCCAGCTCACACAGGCTGGGGGAGCTGCCAGCTGCTATTTCAACTTTGGTACCCACAAACGGGCCGTGAGGTACGCCTTTATTTTTATTTTTATTTAAAAAGATTTTACTTATTTATTTCGGAGATAGAGTTACAGAGAGACAGAGAGCGACAGAGACAGAGAGAAAGGGCTTCTGTCTGTTGGTTCACTCCCCAGTTGGCCGCGACAGCCAGAGCTGTGCTGATCTGAAGCCAGGAGCTTCTTCCAGGTCTCCCACGTGGGAACAGGGGCCCAAGCACTTGGGCCATCTTCCACTGCTTTCCCAGGCCACAGCAGAGAGCTGGATCGGAAGAACAGAACAGCAGCGAGGACAAGAACCAGCGCAGGCGGAAGCTTAGCCTACTACACCACTGCACTGGCCCAAGGGTGCGCATTTACATCCCCAAAGTGGGTAAGCACCACACATCAGGGCTTTTATTCCTCATCTTTCTTGGCTCAAGAGTCTCTCACCACAGAAAAACCCTCAAAACTGCAAAAATAGTGTTCGCTGAGCTGTCTCCAAAGTCACTGTTGCTCAGGACAGCTTTTTGAGATCAATGTTTTCCTTGTTACAGGAGCTGCCGCTGGTGCCAGCCTTACTTTTCTCTTCTCACAGTGGGCAGTACATGGAAACATTTTTCCAGTCTTCAACTCACACAGCGAAGTAGCATGCAGGTGTTGCTGGTCAGGAAGAGGTGGAAGGAGCGGAATAGTTAGAAGAGGGGCATCAACTTGAGTTCCCATTCAGTTGCTCCCCTCCCACACTATCTTAAATATCTCTCTGCCCTAGGCAGAATAGGCAGGCTAGATTTAGGGCTCCCTAAGAACACTTTTTGCAGGTGAGGAGAGAACACTGACCTACTGGTGCCTCAAACTGCAGTAGAATTGTGATCCCTATTCCCTTAGAGCAATAAAATTTAGACCTCAGTCCAAAACTTGAAAGAAAAGGAAATATAAGACATGATTATTGATAAAGTCACTCCTTACTCTCCCTCTTTCTGTTTTATGAACATAAACTATAGCATCACTTAAAGCCATTATTGGCTTCGAACGTTAGAGAATTGCTAAGAAAAAGATCAAAAGGATAATCAGATTGAAAATAACATGAAATCCGTGTAGATACAGGTTCCTCATATCACTATATTGAAATGACCCAGTTGCTTGTTTGTCTCCGCCTCTACACCAGGGATTCCTCGTAGGCAGTGTCCATACTTCATTGTTCTAGTGTGATGTCTGGCCTTCAAGAGGGATTGTTGATGGGCTGCTGTGAAGCAGTTCTTGAAGGTAGCCACTATCTGGGTTCTAATCTCAGTCCCCCAGCTCCCTCCTTCCAGCCCCGACTGCAAAAGCAGCACAGAGCGCTGCCACTGCAGTCTGACTTGCCCATGCTTCATTTCTACTCCCTCCTGGAGGAAGCCAGGCTAGTCCAGCTGTCCAAATAGGGGGCCCCCAGGGAAGCTCGCTGCTGTGTCGGCTGAGCCCAGCAGTTGTCTGAGAGGCTGGTATTTCTCCCGGCCACCAGATGGCAGAAGTGGATCATGCTGATGAACACACTGCTTGGCTACTGTGTTTCTTGGACAAGGTTAAAAAAAAAAGTCACTTTCTAATTTTAATTCTACACTGCATGTTTTTAATTCTATGATGCCTATAATTCCTGTTTATGGCTCTCTGCAGTGCTATTAAAACTACTACACCCAAGATTTGCTATTGAGTCAACCACAAAACAAGCCAGTCTGTGCAGGGCAAGACGCAGCTCCACAGTCTTCCTTCCAAGCCCCCAGGAGGCTCCATATCCTCTCTCACCCCCCTGGAGGAAGTTCAGAGAAAATTGACATTGCCACTTGCTGTTCTTCAGTTCTGCCATTAAGTCCGAACCTGACAAAGCACTGAAATGCAATCGCTTACAAGCAGCTCAGGGTTATCTGGTTGAATTTGTAAGAATCTAATCACAGAGGACTTATTAATAATGATAAAGGGATAAAAATAATTACATTTAAAGGGCTAACATTACTCAAATTCTCTAATGTAGGGATCTGAGAAAATATTTATTGAGAACAATCAGATTTCTGAGCAGTCACCTTGTGTCATCCACGCTCAAGCAGTTTTCTGCAGAATTTGACTCAGTTCTACATTCCTTGAGGCCCTTCTCTATGTCCAGTCATGCTGAGCACTTTGAATAGAGTCAGTTCATAAGCTATCATCCTTGTCCTTGAGTTGCTCCTGGATTAATGGCGGAAGACAGGCCGGCGCTGCAGCTCACTAGGCTAATCCTCCGCCTGCGGTGCTGGCACCCTGGGTTCTTTTCCCAGTTGGGGCGCCGGATTCTGTCCCAGTTGCTCCTCTTCCAGTCCATCTCTCTGCTGTGGCCCGGGAGTGCAGTGGAGGATGGTCCAGGTCCTTGGGCCCTGCACCCGCATGGGAGACCAGGAGGAAGCAGCTGGCTCCTGGCTTCGGATCAGCACAGTGCGCTGGCCGTAGTGGCCACTTGGGGGGGGGGTGAACCAACAGAAAAAGGAAGACCTTTCTCTCTGTCTCTCTCTCTCACTGTCTAACTCTGCCTGTCAAAAAAAAAAGAGCAAAAAAAATGGTGGAAGATAGGCCCATGGTGGTTAGTCATGATGCAAGTTGTAAGTGGCATGATAGAAGGATGCCTTGGATATTATGGGAATGGTGCCCAATCCAGGCTGCAAAGGAGTGGCAAGAGTAGAACGGAAGATTTCTGGAAGGTAACTTGCATGAAAAACTTGCTAAAGAAAGACTTTTTATATTGAAGTGAATAGTAGGGCAACCTGAGATACTTCTAGATGATACCAATCATCATTCTTCATTATAAGTGTTCACAGTATCTGCCACTAATAACCAATGGAAATGTTTAGAACCAATTGCTTTAGAGCGATTAGAAGGTTAGCTCTTTCATTATGTGGAAGAGATGAGGATATGGGAACAGGAAGAAGTCAGACACATGCGGAAAAATGTAAGATGAAAACATTGATCCTATTTTTTCCATATTTGATAATGGCATCAAAATATTTTATCTGCATTATAATACTTCACAAAATAACATTCCTTAAAAGAGTGTAAGGAATTTGGAACAAAGACATTGAATTTGTAGACTCCATCTGTCTCTGTAGCAAGAATCTGCAGGCCAAAAAAGCTAGCATGCCAACTTCTGATACTCAATTTAGGGGACTCTCAGAAGATGCTAGTTTCCAGTCTCCTTGCCCTAATCAGAATGATCTCAAGTGATCAGTGTAAGAAAAGGCTGCATTTTTATCTTGACTGCTCTGTGTCTATCACTGGCTTTCTTAGGACTGTGACAGAAACATAAATCCCTATTTCCATGGGACATGGTGTGTGAGGAGGTCCTAGTACTGTCCCTAAGCTGCTATGTGCAACCCTGAGCAAGTTTTCTCATCTCTCCAGGCATCCGCATGTCCCCTTGTGGAATGAGGGCATGGGACAGCTCACTGACTCTCAACAGACGCAAAAGAGCCTTTGAGGCGGGGGCTCTGATTGTTCGAGTGGGCAGGAGCCTACAAGGCACAGGACAGTCATTGACAAAGCATTCTAGGTCCCATGCAATAGTCAAGTGTCCCATCCGAATCTCTTGTAAGGGAAGAGTCTGGAACCTATTTCTGAGCCAAACCGAATTCCCTTTCCATTGCAATCTGGACCATTACTCTTGAACATGGCACTTTTCAAGGTTATGTCCTTCTGCCCCTCAGGGCTCCTTTGTTTCTCTACACTACTTGTTAGTAACTATCTCTGATGGTCTTTAGTTAACCCAAAGTTACTTCTGATAAGTATGAACATCTGACTCCTTCATTTTATCTTTCAGTATAGTCATGCCTGGGCACTTGCATATCAAAATACATATTATTATGAATAATTTTCCTTTCATTTCCTCTCTATAATCATATGGAGACCACACTGCTATTTTTTATTATGTGTATAGATACATTAAATTACTTGTGGATTTCATTCTAGAGTATTAAAAAGGGGGGGGGGACTTCAAAGTACTTGCTAGAACTAGCGGAGGTCTCGGGACTGATGGAACAGAGAACCCAAACCCAGACCAGTCACCTCTGCGCAGGGCTTGCAGGCTCTGCCGGGCATGGCGGTGCAGCTCCTCCACGCACGGCGGCCTCGTGGCTGGGAGGAAGATGTTCCTCTGCTGGTGCCATGGTGCGCGGTAGTACACACTCAGCTTACTCTCAATGTCCAGGTTGGAGACGGCTGCAAGACAAAGAAGGAGGCAGGCAGGGTGTATCAGTGGCTTTCACTTAGGCATCTGGCAGACTCTGGGGCAGAGGTGGGGCAGGAATGGCGCCTGGGTGGAGTGGAAATCCAGGCAGCTGCATTCACATCAATAACTAACTCAAGGCCGGAGAAAGGTTTGAAGTTGCCCAAACCAATAGGGACAACCCTTGCTCCAGAGCCCAGGGATGGGAGACCCGGGACACCAACCATGATGCCTGTGACCAACTAATTTTCTCTCCACACTTTCACTTCTTGCACAGTGGCTCATCAACCCTGATGAGCTCCTTGTCATCCTGCTTATGGGTGAGAATGGGGATCCTGCCTTCCAAGAATGACGAGGAATTGAAAAGGTTGCCCCTTTGGGCTGCAGCACCCCCAGAATTATAGTTCTGTACACTGAGTCTGGCTCATGCCCTGCTCTGCTTCATGTCTCTTCTGAGCCCTGGTCTCAAGATCTCATCCTGCCTGCCACAGAATGACTTCATTGCCTGCCATCTTTCAAAGCATTGCAGTTCCCCTGGTCTCACCCAGGGGTGAGTACAAGCACTAAAGAAACCGGGCCGGGGAGGATGGGTTTTAAGGGAAGGAAACTTCAGACAGTGCAGTTCTTGCAACCCCTCCCCAAGAGATCAAGGAAGGAAGGTATGCTTACCACCAAACCCAGCACTGAGCCCTCTATGGTCTACAGACACAAATTGCTCAAGATGAAACTGCCCGTGAGTTGGTAAATGCTTATGGAAGCAGGGGTCAGGAATGAGGAGGACAGGGATTCCAGGATGACTGCACAGAGCCTGACCACCTGGACGGCCCGGCACCCTCAAGAGTGGCGAGAACTGGCCCAGTCTGCTTCACCCGACTGTCCACGCCCACGTAGCCTGGGCCCACCCTACTCCTCCAAGTCTCATTTCCTCTTTCTGTTTCTTTTTCTCTTTTTCACAGTATGTGACTTGGGTGGGGGGTGCTCTTCCCCAACATTTATCCTTGTGTCCCAAATAGGCTTCTGGTTTTTTCTCTGATGCTTCTCTTTCTGAAATCAGTCCACCACTTTGTCTAAGATGCCATACGCGGAACAAGATCCTTTATAGATAAAGCACAAAGTAAAATGGAAAAGAATGGAGAATGCCTTTTAGAAGGAGAATAGAAGAAAGAAAACCAAGAAAAAAATGCAACTTTCTGATACTTACTTATTCCTCAAGTATTACCTTTTATGAAAGTTTCATTAACTAATTTGTGTGTGTGTGTGTGTGTGTGTGTGTGTGTGTGTATTTGGAAGGCACAAGAGTGAAAGAGAGCAAGCCAGAGAGAGAGAGATCTTCTATCCACTGATTCACCCCCAAATTTCTGCAACAACCAGGGCTGGGCCAGGCCAAAGCCAGGAGCTAGTAACTCAGCCATGCCTCCCAGATTGGCGGCAAGGATCCAGGTGCTTGACCTATCACTTGCTGCCTCCCAGGAAGCTGTGGTGTAGCGGGTAGAGCCTGCAGTGCCGGCATCCCGTATGGGCGCTGGTTCAACTCCCAGCTGCTCCACTTCTGATCCAGCTCTCTGCTATGGCCTGGGAAAGCAGTAGAAGATGGCCCAAGTCCTTGGGCCCCTGCACCCACGTGGGAGACCTGGAAGAAGCTCCTGGCTCCCGGCCTCAGATTGGCGCAGCTCCGGCCTTTGTGGCTAACCAGAGAGTGAACCAGCAGATGGAAGAACTCTCTCTCTCTCTCTCTCTCTCTCTCTCTCTCTCTCTCTCTCTCTGCCTCTCCTTCTCTCTGTGTGTGCAACTCTGGATTCCAAGTAAATAAATAAATTTTTTAAAAAAGCAGAGGGGAGACTCGATGCAGGCACTGTGATATGGGATGTGGATGTCTCAAGAGGCAGCTTAACTGCTGTGCCACAATGCCTAGTCCCCAAACACTACCCTGGGGCAGTTATTTTAGTTTTAATTTCTGTTTTCTAGTATAGTCTTCAGTACTGATTTTTTTTCTAACATAGTACATCATGAGCACAAGAGTCACCAACAGAAGCAAACAGAGTTTTAAAGATATAAAGAAACATCACATGGATGGGTCAAGGGAAAGTGCCATCCCTCTAAACAGCGATGTCCAACAGAACTTTCTGTGATTACGTAATTCTGTAAGCTGTGCTGTACACTGTGGTAGCCAATGCCCACACTGGCTGTTAAGCACATGAGGAACTGAATTTGTAACTTGATTAAATTTTAACTAATGAAGTTTAAATAGCCTTACGTGGTTATTGTATTGGACAACGTAACCCTAGAACATCTATAAATAGCCTATTAGATTCTCTTACCTTTAGGCACAGAGCAGATTATACATTTTTTGACCTAGGTGTATTTTCTCTTGTGGTTAATCCCCAAAATTATTATATCATTAGGGGAGGGTTCTCTGCAGCCCCCAAATAAAGGCACCAACTTTTCTTAAGTTACTCTATAACCTCAACTCTCCCCTGGGAAACTGTTTGGCAAGCCAGTCAGGGGTCACTGAGTCCTGGGGACAAGATGGGAGGAGTAGGAGGCCTTAGGGTAGGGAGGGGGAGTCCAGGTCTGGGGCAGAACTTCCCTTCCCTCAAATGTGAAGAGGAGGCGGGGCGCGGGGGGGGGGGGCGGTTCTAAAGACAGCGGATTTATTTAGCTACCCTCGGAGGAACACTGGGTTTCAGGAACAAGGTGGACTAAAATGGCAGCCTCTCCCTGGAATGTGGAGGCTAACTCTCACTCGACAGGGCACAGGCGGGGACAGCTGGGAGAGGGAACGTAACACAGACATGACACAGACTTGTCTGTGGAAGGAAGGGACAGGAAGTTCAGGATGCAGCCCCAGAGGGAGAGGAGGTTTCTGAAATCCCTTCCCCAGGTTCATTTGCTTCGGGAAGGTGGCAGCCAGGAGGTGGGGCTCGGCCCAGGTAACTTGCAGGTACGCTGGAAGACGGACAGCCCTCCATTCCCTGAGCGTCAACTGACCAGAAGCTCAGGGCGTTAAGCTCAACAGCCCCTCAGAAACCAGATGGAGGCCCCATCGCTTCTCAGTCTTTGTAGGAAAAGCTGAATTCTTGCCATTTACCTTAGTGACAGCCTGAAGGAAGGACTCATCAAGAGTGGTTGTCAAAAAATGCAGATCCCTGGGCTCTGATCTAGACTGCTTGATGCAGAAATTCTGAGAGGCCTGGCAATTAGCATATCATAAAAATTAGCATATCATAAAATAAGTGCAAAGACGTTTGGCAAACATTTTCCCCTTGTTATTCGATATTGAATATAAACTTTAATTGGAATAAAAGTGCCATGTTTAGTGTTCTTTCTTTGCTGATGCCCTAAACATATTCCTGTTGTGCTGTGTCTCTGGGTTGCTACACCCTGCCTGCTTCTCTGGACTGCAGACTTGCTGTTGTAAAGACTAATACGTGAATTCCAGCATGGGCAGCCAGTTCCCAAGAAAAATCAACCCTCCCTTAAGGGCCATGGGTCCTCACCTTTCCCTAACCAAAATCTGTTCCTTTCTCCACTGAGAAACCATAACAGATTTCTGCCCAGTATTAGCAGGCAGACTTTTTTTTTCTTTTGCCACAGTGCTGTCTATTTTTCAACTGGGAAGGGAAGGAGAACTGTTGAATGCCTATACTCTCAGTTATGGCCTTTGGTCAAAGAGCATTAACTACTCTTCTGTGTCTGCTGCTACAGACTGACACTAATGGAGCTTGCCCAGGGAAAACTATGTTATTTTCTTTCTTGAAAAAAAATCTATTCTTTTTCCTAAGAAACAATTCCAAGTTGCATTCATTCACTCAGCAGCTCACTGCATCACAGCCATTGAGGGCCCCATCTTCAGGTTCCCTTTTCCTCCCTTTCTAATAATGTCACCATGGCTGAGCCATGAAAGATAGCAGGGTGACTAACTAATGTTTGTTCTCATATAAACAATACAGAGAACCAAGAAAGGTTTTCCTGGGGGCAACGTTGTAGCATAGCTGGTCAAACCACCACCTCTGACATCAGCATCCCCTATGGACACTGGTTCATGCCTCAGCTGCTCCACTTTCCCAGCTCCCTGCTAATGGCCTGGGAAAGCATCAAAAGATGATCCAAGTACTTGAGCCCACGCACCCTCATAGGAGACCTGCACTGAGCTCTTGGCTGCTAGCTTCAGCCTGGCCCAGCCCTGGCCTTTGTGGCCATCTGGGTAGTGAATCAGTGGGTGGAAGATCTCTCTCTGTGTCTCCCCCATCTCTCTTACTTTCAAATAAATAAAATAATTTTTTTAAAAAGTTTTTTCCCATATTTCTTTAGGTACATCCAGGAGCCCTCTGTGGTACGCAGAATTCTACAACAGCCCCCAAGATTCCTGTCCTCTCAAGTACTTGCCAATACAGTTCCCTGCTCTTCAGTGTGGGCAGAACCTGTGACTTATGTAACATTGCATGGCAAATGGCATTTTAAGGTCCCCACTCAGATGACTTTGAGTTAGTTCATCAGAAGGGAAAGTATTATCTTAGGTAGATGTGGCCTAATCAGGTGAACCTGACAAGAGACAAGAAGCAGCAGAGGCACTCTCCTGTTGGCCTTAGAGAAGCCACCCCCACACTGTGACAGGAAATGGCAAGCAGCTTCCAAGACCTGAAATCCTCAGTCCTGCAACCTCAAGGAACTGAATTCTGCCCATAGTCAATGAGCTTGAAAGAGGACCTCAGGCCTCAAATGGGAACTCAGCCCCCGCTGCCACCTTGGTTTCAGCCCCGTGGGATTCTGAGGACCCAGTTAACTCACACCCAGTCTCCTGATCCACACACATTGCAAGTTAATAAATGGGTGTTGTCTTAAAGCTGCTGAGTTTGCAGTAATTTGTTATGCAATAGAAATAATAGTGGAACAAAATGGAAAGCCGATAGCCTTACAACTATTTTATCCACTTCTTTAGGGTCAGTCACTTGCCTTGTCTTATCATAGCCTTCTCTCTGCTACTGCTCTCCAAGGAGGGGGCAGATAATAGCAAGGGTTACAAAGGGAAATCAGGGCTACATGGCTCATTTTCAGCCACTCACAACAGAAGATCATTTGGATATATCATTTCTTCCATTGAAGAGTATAAACTCTCACAGGGAGCTCCAACCATATGCCCAGCTCTAAACCAGTAGCATTATATCCATAATGTAATGACACACTCACATGACTAAAAGAGTAAACTATTGTCCTCATCTCATAGATAAGAAAACAGAAGCTCAGAATAAGTGAGAAAGGCTACAGTCATATACCTGGTAAGCAGAATAGAAATCATCTGTTTGGGCCGGCGCCGTGGCCCAACAGGCTAATCCTCCGCCTTGCGGCGCCGGCACACCGAGTTCTAGTCCCGGTCGGGGCACCAGATTCTGTCCCGGTTGCCCCTCTTCCAGGTCAGCCCTCTGCTGTGGCCCGGGAGTGCAGTGGAGGATGGCCCAAGTGCTTGGGCCCTGCACCCCATGGGAGACCAGGAAAAAGCACCTAGCACCTGGCTCCTGCCATCGGATGAGCGCAGTGCGCCGGCCGCAGCGCGCCGACGGCGGCAGCCATTGGAGGGTGAACCAATGGCAAAGGAAGACCTTTCTCTCTGTCTCTCTCTCTCACTGTCCACTCTGCCTGTCAAAAAAAAAAAAAAAGAAATCATCTGTTTGGCTTCTAAGCTGTTGCCTTTCTCAAACCAATACTGAAATAAACTAAGCCAAGGATGACTGTGGTGAGAGGGGGAAAGTGGACTTGCTGCCACACAAGAAGTATCTAGTGCTTTTCAAAACCAAAATGAAAGAGTCAGAACTGCTAGTCTTTCTGAATCATTCATGGCTTTATGTATAACAGAGAATTAAAAGAATCTTCCAGAAATTGCGTATCAGGAGGCATGGAAGGTCTGTTGTATTCCAGAAAGACATACACAACATCAAAAAACCCCACTGCTGAAAACAAATGCCATCATAGGAAATGCTCATGGGTAGTGAAACGTCTTTCTAGACTGCTCTTAGTTCACTCCCGTGTTGAGTCCTGGAGATAATGGAATTGTCCAGACTTTGATTCATAGTGATGTGTTGAAATCATGGACATGGTCACTGGGCTCTGAAAGTAGCTGATGTAGACCTTGAGAGAAATGCATGGCCACTACTCTCCTGGAAAGAACAGGCTATTTCCTTTTTTTAAAAAGATTTTTAAAAATTTATTTGAAAGTCAGAGTTACAGAGAGAGGGGGAGAGACAGAAAAAGATCTTCCATCCTTTGGTTCACTCCCTAAATGGCCGCAACAGCTAGGTCTGGGCCAGGCTGAAGCCAGGAGCCAGGAGCTTCATCCAGGTCTCCCAGGTGAGTACAGGGACCCAAGAACTCGAGCCATCTGCTGCTGCTTTCCCAGGCCATTAGCAGGGAGCTGGACCAGAAGTGGAGCAGTTAGCACTCAAATTAGCACCCGCATGGAATGCTGGCACAGGTAGCGGCTCTGCCCACCATGCCACAGCACTGGCCCCAAGACCAGGCCTATTTCTAAGAGCAGGAGGAAGTTTGGCTTTAGGCACTATTGAGAAAGGGTAAAAGTCAGAAGTGAACATAATCTTGCCGCAAGCTTCTCCAGTTCCCAGCCTCCCCCAGGCCAGCCAAGGTTGGTACTTATTTACTACTGCCATGTGTGGCCTTGTGAGCTTCTCACTCTCTTAATGCATCATTATCCCGGGGAGGAATACCAAATGCTTATTCTTGGCTGCCCTTCCTAGGAAGCCACGCTACCTCAAGTTCCTACCCCTGCCACTGGCTTTCTCCCTCTACTACTCATTCTTCCTTCTCATGGGCACTTAAGAATTTAAAATGGGAAAAGAGACAGCTGAAATAATAAATTGAATGCTGCATGTAGTGAACATTTCAGAAAAATGTGCAAAGGGCCTTAGATATGGAATTTTTACCCCTTCAAGGTAGAGAGGAAAGTTTTTAAAAATGTTCTTATGGACAAAATGCTCTTACAGTGCCTACAGGACGCACTTACCCACATACGCTTGCCCTTTCTTCCTGCCCTTTACCTAATCGCAGCTTCTTGACTGGAATACATCCCTTTAAAACCATCCGTTCTGGTGACAGACAGCAATGAGGAGTGTGTTCACACGTTAATGCATTACTAAGCATCTACTGCAGTCAGTGTCACAGCTATGTAGCCAGTTGGCTCCATGGTCTTCACTACACGGAAGGCAGCCTTTGGCAAGCACAACAGAAGTCTACTTAAGGTGTTTGTTGTTACTCTCCAAGCTCTAGAGCTGCTGGGGGAGGGAATTTCACCAAGTGCCCTCCATTCTCACTTGCCTTTCCTTTCTCTTCACACCAGCCCCTGTCTACTCTGCTTGGCAGCCTGGAGGAGGGAGCAGGGCAGGATTCAGGAACAGCAAGGACCACCAAGGTCCTGCCCCTGTGAGGCAGCCCAGAGCCAGACCCAGGTTCCCCAAGTCTGTCCCTGCTCAGCAAAAATTCAGACTCGGTCCCCACTATGGAAAAAGCACCTCGTGTAGATCACATGGTTTAGGTTTAGGTTTAGGTTCCTCAAATTCTTTGAATCATTCTTACGCCTACAGAATAGGAGAACGTGTGTGTGTGTGTATGTATGTGTGTGTCTATTTATACACTGAAAGAATCTAGGATAATTTTCTCCATAGAAATAATTTTCCCGACTTCTAAAACAAAATGATGCTTCACACCAGGAAGACTGTTTAAGCATTGCTACTGTTGTTTTAATGCATGACATCTGCTGGAAGACCACTAGGAACCTGGGTTGTAGTCATAGCTCTGCCACCATGTGGCCTCGTACATGTCCTCGAACCTTCTTAGCATTCAAGTGCCTTGACTTTCCAAATGAAGGGTTGGAACAATTTCATCTCTGAGGCTGCTCTGCTCTGGTTGATACCTCAGCTGTCTACCAATCACCAAAATCCTCCCAGAAAGACTTTATATGTAACCATGTCAGGATGAGCTGGTGGAGAGGTCCCGGGCCCTGGGATGGAAAGATGGGATTCACTTGAGCAGGAGTGTGGCTCTAAACAGAGCAAGTCAATGAATGTTTCCTGCCTCTGTCCCCCTCCTCCACGAAATGTGAATCATGGTGCCTCCAAAGACTGGTCCTGAGACTGCAATGAGATGAAAAAGTCCTTGGCTCATTGCTGGTTAATCAATGTTAGTCCCCTTCTTGGACCAGGAAGAAGACCGAGAGGCCAGAATTGCAGTGCAAGTTCACAAGAGCAAAGTCTGGAGCTCGCCAAGCTTCTTTTTTCTTTACCTCTCCTATCTTCTCAGCAAATTCTCAACAAAGATGAGGTGAGTGAGGCTCACTCTTGGAAGGGATCTTACATTCTGAGAAATGAAAAAGAGCTGCCCACAACCTCTCTGGCTGGTTCCATGTCCCCAGTCTCTGATTTCTGTTGGCTTAAGCAGCAGTTAGCATAATGACTTACAGATCCTAACTCCGAGTCGCTGTCAGAGCTGCACTGCCATACATACCCCTCGGAAGCACTCTGTAATTTACTTGTTTATCTTCGGGTCATTCTGCTGCCATGTTCTACACCATGCACTTCCTCCACAAAGTAAGCATGGACTCCTCTGTCACAGCTCAGCTATTGTTTTAAGAAATTCCTTCAGGCATGTAGCAGAGTCATTGGATTCTACTGCTAGAAGGGACCTCAGAAGTTATGGAGGTTTGTGTTTTTTTCAAACTGCAGGGCATGAACCGTTAATGGATTGTGAAATCTATTTAGCAGGTCAAGACTAGCATTTTTAAAAACAATGAAATAGAATAGAGCAGAACAGCAAATACCCAAGTGAGTGCATGAAGTATGTATTGTTTTGTGAAGCTATTGTTTATTATGTCGTGTGTGTGTGTGTGTGTGTGTGTGTGCGTGCTTGGTTGTGATGTAAAAGTGTCTTTTTCACTCTAGGTAGCAGTCAAGACACTGTGAAAACCCTTGTTAGATCAGTCCTCTTATGTGCTGAGGAGAAAATGAAGGTCAAATATTTGACTCAAGGTCACAGAGCTGAGTTTTGGTAAAGGCAAAAAACAATGCCCAGGTCTCCTACCCCAGGTTCGTGCACTTGGCTTTGCATGCTCTTCCTCTCATGCGCATGATCAGCTCCACGTCTGCACCTGCGATGTCTCTCAACTGTTATTTGCTGATTGTTAGGTTGTTCTTTCGGAACCAAAACTGTACGAAACCAGTTACTTTTATTTCAGGATTCTACAAGCAGTTCAGCCCAGGGCTCAAATGTTGGGATGAATCACCCAAAGAAGCCAAAGTTTGTCTTATGTTCTCTTACTGAGCCCAGGTGCCCTGAAGGGCACCCTTGCCAACAGCTGCTTTTAGGGTGCCAACGCTGCAAGGGATGGCCCTGCTCATTTACTAGAAACAACTATGAACCACTTTGCATTTTATAGTATATGATTCATGCCACCATGGAAAGTTGATATTGATGGAAAACCTTTGCTACAGCACTGGAAAAACATTCTACTTTAGCCCATTTCGTCAAAGACACAAAACAGGGTAACATGCAGATATTCCATACATGAAGCATCTAAACTACTTTCCTCTTCTGTATTGTGTCCCTTCTGCATCTTAAGTTTTCCAAACCGAACAACTCAGAAGAGCATTGGTTCAGGGAAGACGGGCTCAGTTTGGTTACCTTGGTGGCTTGTGTCTCTGGAGTGACTTCACCACTTGCCCTCTATCCTCCAAGAGTTATCTCTAACAATACTCTTCTCCTGTACCTCCATCCTCAGGCGGCCCTGTGAGTTGCTGGGGCACCCTCTGTTCTTCACCTCTCCTTCGCACGCCTCAGAGACTGCTGTACCTGGCTAATTTGCTCACCATTGACATGTGCCTTAGCTCTGCAACTGCATCTACAACCCCCTAGGAAGACGAGCCACTTCTTATACTTCTGTACATCCCTGCTGAGTCCAGACAGTAGCCCATGGAAGTAGTCAAAGGAAATATGTCTGATTGCTTTTGTTGCTTGTTAATAATTCCCTGTAGAGTTTGGCAGGGAAATGGAATTGGCACAAATCACTCAGGTGGAGATTTGCACTAACTATAGAGTTTATTTATCCACAGAATTACAACAGAAGAAATTTAGATTCGATATAAAGAAGGACTTCTCAACCACAGGACTACACAGAGAGGGAGGGCTGCATTATTCAGAGGTTAGGGAGGGAGCAGAGACGGGAATACGACAGAAGAAAGATGAAAGAAAAATTAAAGGGATGGGCCGGTGCCGTGGCTCAACAGGCTAATCCTCTGCCTTGCGGCGCCGGCACCCCAGGTTCTAGTCCCGGTTGGGGCGCCGGATTCTGTCCCGGTTGCCCCTCTTCCAGGCCAGCTTTCTGCTGTGGCCAAGGAGTGCAGTGGAGGATGGCCCAAGTGCTTGGGCCCTGCACCCCATGGGAGACCAGGAGAAGCACCTGGCACCTGGCTCCTGCCATTGGATGAGTGCGGTGCGCCGGCCGCAGCGCGCCAGCCGCGACGGCCATTGGAGGGTGAACCAATGGCAAAAGGAAGACCTTTTTCTCTGTCTCTCTCTCTCTCACTGTCCACTCTGCCTGTCAAAAATAAAAAAATTAAAAATTAAAAATTAAAGGGATGGAGAAAACACGAGTGGTGAAAGGCATGATCTTAGAGAAATAGTTCATATCTTAAGGTCAAAAGATATTTCAGAAGACCCTCTGAGTTGTGGGCAGCACTGTCTTAGTTGCACTACTAACTTGACTTTTAGGCAGGAAGACTGGTTACATAAAGTTGACATGTCTAGCAGCTCTAAGAGTCTGGACATTCCTTCACACCCACCCACAGGCATTGAGCAACCGCTTTTGCAAAACACTGGGCTAGCAACCAGAACACACACAAGTGTTTAAGATAAGGTCCCTGCTATCCAAGTGCTTGTAGTCTAGTTTTCATTCATTGTTTCATTGATCCTTCTTTCAAGCATTTATTAAATATCTTGTATGTATTAAGTGAAAGGGCTACAAAGATTAAAATTCTCTCTCTCTCTCTCTCTGACACACACACACACACACACACACACATACACACAGAGGCACTTAACAGAATATACATTATTTAAAGGTTTCTCCTCCTACACCCACTTTAAAAAGTAACATTCTGTAGAAAGTTCAAAAAAGTCTAGAAGAATAAAAGAGAAGCCAGGCCAGCGCTGTGGCTCAATAGGCTAATCCTTCGCCTAGTGGTGCCAGCACACCAGGTTCTAGTCCCGGTCGGGGCGCCGGATTCTGTCCCGGTTGCCCCTCTTCCAGGCCAGCCCTCTGCTGTGGCCCAGGAGTGCAGTGGAGGATGGCCCAGGTCCCTGGGCCCTGCACCCGCATGGGAGACCAGGAGAAGCACCTGGCTCCTGGCTTCAGATCAGCATGGTGCCCCGGCCGCAGCGTGCCAGCCGTGGTGGCCATTGGAGGGTGAACCAACAGAAAAAGGAAGACCTTTCTCTCTGTCTCTCTCTCTCTCACTGTCCACTCTGCCTGTCAAAAAAAGAGAGAGAGAAGCCACTGGTAATGCTGTTAATGCTGTCGCTCAAGGTCACCTTTGGCTTATCAATTTGTTTCCATGCATCTGTCTCCAGGTAAATTTAGTTGGGATAAAGTACACATATCCTCTTGAATAATATTTTTTAAAAAAATAAAAGAAATTTCCCTTGTGCATCAAAGCTCTCCAAATAACTTTCAGAAACAATATTTCTCAATAGCTGCATAATATCACGCAGCAAAGATTTGCTATAGTTTACTTATTCATTCTCCTAGTATTAGACATTAGGCAAGTTCCAATTTATAAAACACACTGCAATGAACATCTCTCATCAAAAACTTTATCCAGGTCACATTCTCGGTGTGCTTGTGAATTTGCCAGGAGATAGAGTGGAAATTTTTTTGTGTCCTTAGCATGAAGAGGGCTTTCCATTCACCAGCCAGTTCACAATAGAGGCTATCAAGGCCCTACTAAACCCAGAGTCCAATTTCCTAATCAAAGTATGGGGAGTGATTTGGTATCTCAGATGTACGTCTGACTTAGTGCTTGAGATAGAGTTAGATAGATGGATATATATATATATATATATACGCACACACACATAATCAAGATATATCATTTTACAAACATTAGACCCTGGGGCAGCAGTTGCTTGCAAAGAGAGAAAGCATATTGTTTGCAGTATCATATCCAAAGATTTTACATAATAGGTATGGTCGGTGAATATGACAGCTCTGTTCCAACCATACTGGTAAAAATATTTACCCTTACCAAGGAACTGTTACTGTATTCCAGGTTTTGTGGAGACATGGGCCACAACACCATGGAAGTTAAAAGGCTGTCCTCAAAGGCAGACCTAAATATTAACACAATGGTCTATAGCAGAGTTTCTCAGAGTCCAGCATGCATAAGAATCACCCTGGCTTATCTTGCTAGAACAGATTCCCACCCAGTACCAGAGATTCTGATGCAGTAAGTCTGGGATGGGGTCCAAGAATTTGCATTTCTAATAAGTCCCTGGGAGGCTGGGGATGCTAAGGTTACCTACCAGTCAGCAGACCACACAGACCAAGGCAAGAAGGAAGGTATTAGATTGACCTATATTAAATTGTTGACAGGCAACCATTCTTGACCTCTAAAAATGATCTCAATAGTTCAATCTGATAGATCAACCCCAAGGTTAGCTTTACCAGAGGGGCTATTGTGCCTTAGAGAGTGCTAAAATGCTTGCTTTCCAGCCACCGGGACTTAAAATCACCAGTCATTTGCCAAATCATGAAACATACCCGTCTTCAAGGCTCCTATGCTTGAGTTTCAACAAAAGTAGGAAAAATGGGAGCATGACCCAACCTTTGTTTCAGTAGCCCCACACTGCCTAAAGAGATACTGGCAGTGTTACAAGTTTACAAACAAGTTAAAGTATAGAGAAGATAATACTGATCAGAAATAAGGAATTTGCTTTTTCAGGAGAGCCAAGCAAATAATAAATACTTATAAGATTCAGGAAATGGCTTAAAACAAACTCCCTTTGTGAATTTCACAAAACCGCTCCAAAGAACAAGAGGAGATCAAATACAGGGAAGACCATGATTATTATCCCTTGATATTCTTGGTTCCTTGGAAGCAGACTCTTGCCACGGGAAAACAGAGGAAAGAAGATACAAAGCTGAGTATGATATTTTAAAGTCCCTTTATTCCTGATTAAACCAAGATGTGATGTCATGAACTTGGGCACCTATGACAGTACAAGGAAGAAGGTGGAACTAGAGTGTGAGAGGCAAGTCAGAAAAAGATTTAAAAAACTATTGAAGAAACACTGCACACGGCCACTGGATATACAAAGAGCTCTATTTTCCAATATGGTGCATGGAGCTTCTTTGGTCTTCTTGGAGAGATGGCCTTGGCTTGGTTAGATTGTGAAGCATTAATTAGCATGTGACATCCAAATATATGCTAATAAATCTTTTCTCCTAGGTAGAGGTTAGTCATTTAAAATTTAGTTAAAGATCATCAATGATAGAAAATTTTGAAATACAAAAGGCCCCACTTACCACCTTCATTACAGTTACGTAGAATTATTACTTCCTAATTAGTATCTTCATAAGTAGAAGAGAAGTGATGCCCTTTAATGGGCCAACAAAGAAGTTACAAATACGCGGGCCTGCAAACCAAAAGGCATTCGTTTCCAAGGACCTTTCTACCGCAGAAGCCTACATATTTGTAACAAGTTCTGAGCTCACATTAAAAGCCATAGACAGATGAGTGGAGAATACTTGTAACCCATGATGTATTCAATGTGGTGCCAGAAAAGATAGGTTCTCTTGTGACTCAATTAGCTGGAGTAGAGCTGAGTCTGCAGAGACACCAAGGGAGGTGTCCCAGATTCATCTGTTCTTTTGCCGCCCGGACCTGGAGTCAGCCCTTTTTCCAAGAAGTGCTGGCTTCTCTGGGAGGGAACAGGCTTTAGAGACCATACTCTGAATGCTGGGGGTATTCATTGTTGCTAGGCTGTCATCGATTCTAGGCTTCTTCAGAAGAAAGAAGTGGGAAATACATCAGTTTCAAAGGGTGAAAATAAATCATGAGTTTAAACTGGTATTTCCAATTCAAATCTAAGATTACAGGTTTTAATTTAACTTCCTTGATTTTATAATTGATCTCTTTTCTCTTATGCTAAAATTCTTGATTCCTAATGACAGTGGCATAATTACTTGTTTGAATAGTTGCAAGATGACTAAAATAAGACAACCAAATTCAGTTTTGGTTTTCCTTTATCTTTCAGATATTGTCTACTAGAAATGTACAGTAAAGAGTATATTGAAAGTCATATGACACAATTGAAGATAGTTAATACGATGATGGCTAAGGTCTTGTAGAGTCTTTTGGGAGCATAAAATGAGAGAACTATGAGATGTTCAGCCACCCATTCAGGTGGATCTAATTCATAAATAACTAAAATCTGCCTGAAGTTCCAACATTTTAAATTTACAGTTCATTTGAAAAAATTCCTATAAGCCTTCTTGCCCTTCCCACTCATCTGCCCCATATGTTGCAGTATTTTGAAAACGAAGGGCTCCTCCCCTTCCTTTCTTGTCTCTTCTGAACTCCACCGCTGGCCCTCAGAGGAGGTAGGGACAGGCTTTGTTGAATAACAGCACAGAAAAGCCCACGCGGTGATGAGGAGAGCCTTTGATTTCGAGAAAACTTGAAAACTCAAGCTTGGAGGTCTTGGCATTAATCCCAGAGATCTAACACATATGTTGGCACCTGCAGGGAAAAGGGAAATGAACTAGCCTTTTCTGAATCCAGACCCTATGATGGAAACTCCACAAGGAATGGCAGAATCTACCAAAGGCCACAAGGACCATTTGAAGCTATGAGTAGCTTCCATGGGGATGTCTCTACCAAGGATTAGGTGAGTGGACCACACACAAGGATAAGACACCTTCACCCACCAGTGACTATGAATGAGCTGCAATACTAAGAAACTAGGTGGGGGGCCGGCACTGTGGCATAGTGCGTAAGGCCGCTGCCTGCGGTGCCAGCATCCAATATGGACACCGGTTCCAGTCCTAGCTGCTCCACTTCCAATCCAGCTCTCTGCCGTGGCCTGGGAAAGCAGTAGAGAATGGCCCAAGTCCTTGGGCCCCTGCACCCGTGTGGGAGACCTGGAGGAAGCTCCTTGCTCCGGGCTTCAGATCTGTGCAGCTCCAGCCATTGTGGCCAAGTGGGGAGTAAACCAGTGGATGGAAGACTTTTCTCTCTCTCTCTGTCTCTGTCTCCCTCTGTCTCTATTCTCTGTGTAACTCTGACTTTCAAATAAATAAAATGACACCCTATATCCGCTTCCCAGGTTTAAGGCATTTCTGCCATGTTTCTCCTAGGTTGATTTGCTAAGGAGGCAAGCAAGTAGAGGGGAGAAGAGAGAACAAAGTCATAACAGGCAACCGATTCTAGAGAGTCGCATTAGACAATAAGGGTTTAGGGCCGAGCAGAGCTTGACCCTAATCCCTCTGAGTCTATTGGAGGTTCTGTCTCATTCCACTTGGGTCAGGGAAAGGAAACATGGCACCTATTATTAGGGAGAGCATAAGTTTTTTAAGGAGAAAGGTGTATCATCAGTGCCCTCGAGGAGTCTTTAATCTGGTAGCCATATAAGACACATGAGATGACAATCAAAGCAAGCTTGAGACATACAAAGCAAGCACATACCCCTGAAACAGGCACATAGTACCACACAGCATCCTGACAAATACTTCGATTCAGGAATGGGTGCAGGGAAGAGGGAGCACTGCAATGGGGGCTAAGCTGGTGGACAGGCAGGACTGGAAGAGAGGAGAGCAAATGCTTGGAGAGATTGGCATACGCTATAGCATTATGTAGAACCATGTAAAATTTCCCTTTTAAGGCAAAAAGGATTTGAAGATTGGTGATTTCCTATGATCCAACCTAATATGAAGGTTACAAAGCCTATCAGTGAGGGTCCCAGAAGTAGTTCATTGTGCCTGGACCGGGGGTTGTGCAAAGCAGAGGGGAACGGTTTAGGGAACTACCTGTGACAAGGGGAAATAGCACTTAGTGAGCATGTACATGAACCATGGACTGCGTTAAGCACTCATACAGGAAATCTTATTTGGTTCCCACAGTAAACCCAGTATGCACATTTTATTGTCTCTAACTTCCTGAATAGGCACAGAGGGGTTCAGAAACGTTTCCAAGGGCCCAAAGATTATAAGCACTAGAGCCAGAACTTGAAGCAAGTACACCTTCAAAATCTTTCTGTCCCAAACCACTGTCTCACAAAGGTGCAGACATCCAAATGGGGAGACCATGTCTTCATCCCAGGAAGGAATAATAAAGTTGTTAAATTGAAGGTGTTGGTGGCCAGAAGGAGTTTGTCTAACCTGTGGTATAAAGGGAAATATCTTAGTCATCCCCAAAGCAGAGCTTGAGACCAGTTGTTTGCAGCTAGGAATGGACTTTCTTGTGCATTTTTGCATTCTCCAGCTGAGTAATGGTCTAGAACACTGGCCTTTGTGTTCTGGTGTTCAACTATGAAGGTTGAATAGATGTGGCTTAGTTCCACAAATCACTGTCTATCCATCTTGTGAGTCTGTTGGTCTCTTTTGAATTTGCTTCCTTTGTTTTCCTGACCTCCCCTTTCAGAGAAATTCTACCCAATAACCAGCTCAAGTTGCACCTGCTACTGGAAGCCTTTCCAGACCCCCTCGAGACCCATCCTTCCATTGAGCAATGAGTTATAAAGGACTTCCTGTGTTCCAAGCACTCTTCTAGGCACTGAGATATGGTGCTGATCACAACAGGCACAATCTTCGCCCTCATGGAGCTTACCTCCAGATAGAAAGAATGATGGCAAATAAATTGATGGATAAAGAAGGATGTAATCAGATGGCTCTAAGCACTCTGATGAAATAAAATGGGGAGACATGAGAAAGAGCAAGGCTAGTAGGAGGCATGGCATTGAGGAAATAAGAGTGAGAATCTAATGACCAGGAAGGCCTGAGATCCTCAACAAGGTATCAGAGACATCAAGGAAAGGAAGCGATGGCCCCCAACTACTGTGTGGCAGTCTGGCCTCACTGGTCACCAAAGACATTTATTTCCTCTTCTTGGGCACGAAACTGGACTACATTTCCCAGCCTCCCTTGCAGTTGGGAAGGGTCATGTGTTGAGGTCTAACTGAAGGAAAGTAAGCAGAGTGATATGTGCCACTTCCAGCTTGGCTCAGAGAAAGAAACCTCCCACACATTCCATTTCATGTTCTTGATGAGGACAAATATAGAGGGGCTGGTGCTGTGGTGTAGTGGGTAAAGCCACCACCTGCAGTACCGGCATCCCATATGGGCACCGGTTCTAGTCCTGGCTACTCCACTTGCCATCCAGCTCTCTGCTGTGGCCTGGGAAAGCAGTGGAAGATGGCCCAAGTCCTTGGGCCCCTGCACCTGTGTGGGAGACCCAGCAGAAGCTCCTGGATCTGGATTGGTGCAGCTCTGTCTGTTGCGGCCATCTGGGGAGTGAACCAGTAGATGGAAGACCTCTCTCTCTCTCTCTGCCTCTCTCTCTGTGTAACTCTTACTTTCAAATAAATAAATAAATCTTTTTTTTTTAAAAGACAAGT
This sequence comes from Sylvilagus floridanus, assembly GCA_949820135.1. Taxonomy (NCBI): domain Eukaryota; kingdom Metazoa; phylum Chordata; class Mammalia; order Lagomorpha; family Leporidae; genus Sylvilagus; species Sylvilagus floridanus. Next base: position 126,834,666 of record OX463223.1, read on the forward strand.
ACAGAAACCTTAGAAGCCATATACTAAAGATAGTAGATTCAGAAAGTGGAAGGAACCCACATCCTTGGATTCTGGTAAGGAGAAGAGCTGCCCACCAATAAAGAAGAACCCATTTTGGACATTATGCAAGTGAGGAGTAAACATGGCTTTTATTAAGCCGCTGAGCTGTTCCGGTTTATTTGTTAGAGCACCTAGCATTACACTGGGTCACTGAATGCACTGCATCATTGTATCACCACTTCACTTCTGAGTTTTATTTAGGTTTCCCTTCCTATAGATCTCATCCCCTCAACTTGCAGGGAAACATTGTAACCAGAGGCTTGCCCTTCTTAGACCAGCGCTTTGATATGTTATCTGTTTATTAAAGCAGGCTACTGTTTTCAGTGTTCTATCATGTCAGTGGATGCTATTCTGTCCCTTTCAGTCATTTGTAGTCTTAAGTAGTGGATGGCCAATGCTTTCATCTTTTATCTTTCAATTTGCTTAGATGACCGGACTACTATAAATGTAATCCTATCGCAATCTCTCCCTAAATTAGGATCATTTCTGAATTGGGGGAGCCTGAGTTAATATGATAGCACCCCACAACCACTGATATAGCTGCTTCTTTATTTGTCCCACTACAAGGTTTTCCAGTATAACGGGTACATTTTCTCAGCACCAAGCACAGTGTCAGGTACAAAGTAGGTGCTCAATCAATGTTTGCTGAATGAATGCCTAAGTTTATTGCATGTTGTTTGATACACTAGTAAGCTCTAGAGATAATCTGACAAAATTTTTGTCCTTCAGAAAACATCCTGAAAGCCACCCCTTCAATTTACAGTCAGCATTAACAAAAGCTTTTCCATGAAAACCAGACTCATAGAAGTCAAGCTGAATTATGAGTCGCTTCAGGGCATTCGCAGAAATGAGGAGCGTATGGGAGAGTGCACTAAATAGGCTCTGCTGGTCTGCTGCAGCTTGGCTAAGTCCTGGCTTTTTTTTCTCTGTGGCTTTTTCTTCCCAAATCCTACCTCCAAATTATCTCTACGAATCTGCACACACAATAACTCTTCATGCTAACATATGAGGATACTTTAAAAACTGTGGAAAATGAAATTAAAAGTTAAATTAAATTGGGTACAAAATTTAAAATCTATGCATAAAGAGAGTCCTCAAAAAAGTATATGAAAAATTCATATTATGACGGCAGAGGGCCAAAGTTTCTTTCTTTCTTTCTTTCCTTCTTTCTGGATTTGTTTATTTATGTGAAAGTCAGAGTTACACACAGAGAGAAGGAGAGGCAGAGAGAGAGAGAAATCTTCCATCCACTGGTTCACTCCCCAACTGGTCGCAATGGCCGGAGCTGTGCTGTTTCAAAGCCAGGAGCCAGAAGCAACTCCGGGTCTCCCAAGTGGGTGCAGGGGCCCAAGGACTTGGGCCATCTTCCACTGTTTTCCCAGGCTATAGCAGAGAGCTGGATTGGAAGTGGAGCAGCTGGGACTTGAACCGTTGACCATATGGGATGCCAGCACTGCAGGCAGCAGTTTTACCAGCTATGCCACAGCGCCGGCCCCAGGGCCTAGGTTTCATACGCAGCTCTGCCTCCTGACTCCAGGTTCCTGCTAACACAGACTCTGGGAGGTGGCAGTGATGGTTCAAGTGATGGGGTTTCTGCCGCCCACATGAGAGAGCTGGATTGAATTCCCAGCTCTTGACTTTGGCCCAGCTCAGTCCTAGCCATTGCAGGTATTTAGGAAGTGAACCAGAAGATGGGAGCTCTCTGTCTGTCTCTCCCTCTGTTTCTCTCTCTACCTCTCAAGTGAGTAATCAAAATTTAAAAATACATTATGAAAATCTATACATGGATTTCAAGACGCATTGGCATCAAAGTAATCTCATGCTTTAACCTCTGTCTTCCATGGACTTTTTGATATGCCCTCGCACACCTCCCCAAGTCAGCTTTCCAGAGCCACCAGTGAAAGCAATAAACACCCAGTCAGCCACAACCCTGCGCTCGATTTCTGCTCAGGGCCAATTTTCACACAAAGGCTGGGAACCTGAGAGGTCCGGTGGCCAGGCTCAGGCTGATTCCCAGTGCCCTCAGAGTAGGTCAGCCAATCACACGTTGGCTCTTGCCTTCACCGTGCTCTTCAGTGCCACACAGAGACTTCCTTGGCAGAATTTTTCTGGCTCAGGGGCATCAAGGCCAGACCAGCTTGTTCCAAGAGGAAGGTTGGAAAAGGAATGAGCTGAACCATACACTGGAAGAATATGGATGTTCTTTTGTTGTTGCTGTTTTTCTTTTATAGCCTCAAACCCAAGCAACAATAGAAACAGAGGTTACAACACTTACACCACCAACCTGCAAATGAAATGGAGCAAGCCAATGACATCATCCCAGAGATCTGTTTTGAACCCAAGCAACAGTCAAAGCCACACAATGGGTCAGATTTCTTGTTCTGACAGATCAACCTCAGGAATAGACATTTTTGACCAAATTTCACATTGCAAAAACAGTTGGCTAATCTAGTCATTTCACTAACAGATGAGAATCGTTAATTATTTCATTACAGTCATATATCCATAAGGCATCCCTCTAACTGGCCGTTTCCCAAAAGTTGCCAGTAAAGTCAACTGAAGGCATAGATCTGGTGCAGACATGGGACAGGTCCCTTTTAGTGGGTTGTTATGGGGCCACTTCTGTCAGTTCTGCTGGGAATGAACTATCAAGGATACCTGCCATGAGAAGGTAAAGATAGTGGAGCAAAGGCAATTATGCCCTAAACATTACTTGAGAGTTTCATTTTACTTACAAATGGGTTTGGACCTCTTTTTAAACTTATTTTTAAAGGCTGTCAAATCAATAGGTTTGCTGAATACAACATTTATTTGCTTTTTCTCCACCCAGGGAAAGGTGTGTTCTTTCTAGAACAAAAGTCATCTGGGACAACTGTCACACAGAGGTGGGCAGACTCCCATTCTACTCATCATTAAATTAGCACACCATTGTGCCCACCCCTCCAAGTTTGGTTTGATTTATTTATTTATTTGTTTATTTTTTTTTTTTTTGAGTATGGCTATGAGCTGAAGTCCTTTCCAGAAATGCCAATGCCCTTTGTAGCAGGATTTTCTGCAAACTCACAGACAGCAGAATCTACTGGATCTGTCCAAGCAGATCCAGTTTGTTTTCAGAGACAACAAACTCCACAAGTTTCTTCTTCTTGGGGTGAGTTTCAAGCCAGTGGCCTGGATCAAAGAGGTCAGGGACTGCACTGTGAGAAATACAGACCCTGTTTAGTGACAAGTAAGGATTTAGGGCTTTGGGGTGGGTTGTGTTTACTCCAATAGTCCCCCAAAAGCTTTTCTCAAGAATTAATACAGTCCCCGTGGAATATTTAATTTCCAATGAGGACTCAAAGTCTGTTGGGCCATTCCTTTACTTCCTTCTTCCCAGGATTGTACTGTTTCCCTCACTTTCTTCTTCTTGTCCTTCCTCTATTCCGTCCACACTTCTTTCCCTGTCATCATTGGCTTGAGTCCTCTAATGGACCAAGGCTAGCCTGCCCCCTTTTTTGGGATACACGACATTTCCCAGCCTGCAGAGAAACTCCTGTTGTTGTTGTTGTCTCCATTTGGTATGTATGGCAAAAGTAAGAGCTATGCTGGCCATGCAAACAGTGAAATTCTCGAGTTTGCAGAAAATCAGAACGAAGAACTGCATAACCTGTTGCTCTCTGGTCTTTACTCATTATCCACTCATATCTAAGTACCTGCCAAGGCTCCCCATTGTGCAACACTGCTCAGTGTTCCTGAAATGTATTTCTGTCTTCTTCTCCCACACTTTCATGTGCTGAGGATAAGACTGATGTCAGCAAGTTTCTATCTTTCTCATTCATCCAACAAATAATTACTAAGCATCCACTCCCCCTGAGACACTGAAAGACATGTGAGGTATCCGTCCCCCTAGAGCTTAATGTCTCATGGGAAAGACAGAAGAACAATAAATGTACAGCTACTATGTCAGGTGGGAGGAGTTCTGTGAGGAAGTCAAAAAGTGGAGCAAGGGAATCACGAGTGCTAAGGCTGTCATTTTAGAGAGTGCTATAGGAGATGCTTCATTCGCCATCAATCTCCCCCTAGCACTCATTCTGACACTCTGCAGGTTGCTTCCCAAGATTTCTTGAGACACTCTGCCTGATGGTGAGTTTTTTTTTCTGGTCATAGGGGAATGTTTGGCCCATAGGTAGGGCAATCCCAGCAATGACAGATCTCCCCTCTTTGAAGTGTGTTCCACAGGATGTCCCAGTGTTCCTCAGCAGAACTGAGCTCCAAGTACCCAACAGGGTGGCTGCTGGAGAGGGCACCTTTTTCCCCCTTGTCACTCTTCCACCCCCTACTAAGTTGCTTGTGTTCATCTCTGAAAGAAACTACCTGTACTCAAATTCTTCTCTCAGGGTCTACATCTAGGGAAACCCAAACTAGATAGGTAGCTGAGGAAGACCTCTCTGCAGAGGTGACATTTAAGCCAACACATGACCCAGTGCAGAGCAGTGCGACAACGAGGGTTAGAGCAATCCAAGCAGAGACGACCTCTGCAAGTGCAGAGGCCCCTAGGTAGGCTCGGGTTCAACTGACTGAGGAACCGCAAAGCCAGGTGCAGGAACAGACTGATGAGGACAGGGCCACAGCAAGGGCCTTCCTTTCCTGAACCCGTGCAGACTCACACCGCCAATCCTTTCTTTCACTATTTCCTCCAGTTTGGAAACTGCTCATTTCTTCGATGGCTCCTTTCCTAAAGGCTCTGCCATTTTATTTGTGTTCCTGATTTCATGCTATTTAACTGCACCTTTTAAAAGGAAAATATACATATATAAAGCAGAAAATTCCCAAATAAAACCACTACCTGGTGCTGCGGTGCTGAGAGACTGTCCCTAGCCCTGAATAGGAAGCAGTGTCCAGGGGCAAAGTAGCAGGCTCCGTGCATTGGCATCTCTCCCCCAACTTGAAAAAGATGGGAGACAACATCTCCAGCACCATGGCCATCGTCATCTTTCACAACATGTTCTTCTGAGAACCTACTGTGTGCCAAGCTTTGTGCCACTCAAATGCCTTTACCATCTCTGATCTGCCCGCCAGCCCCTCTAAAAAGCGAACAGTAACCATGTCCCAGCTGAGGTGCTTCCCGTCACACTGTGGGCTACACAAGAGACAACCCAGCAGTTTTCCAAGGCCACTGAGCCCTCGCCAGGCATTTCGGGCCCTGCTGAAGCAGCTCCTTTGATCCTGAACAGGAGACTCCAGATCACAGAGGATGTGGAGTTCTCTTTAGGCAGCTGGCATGAGTTTAGCACGGATGCCTCCCAGAGCAGAACTGCTTTGCTGACTCCTGGGAGGTTCATCATCAAAACTTCCCATCCTGACCCACATCATGCCGCCTCTCTCTATTTGTGCTCTTGGCTGGAGCTGCTGAGTAACCAACAGCAGAGTCTATGACTACTTCATTTTGCTCACAGCTCCTTCTGGAGGAGCTGGCTTCTAAAAATTAGTTGGCAATCAGGGAGCCCCAAGCCCTACATGTTAAGGCCTGAAACCAACTGGATAGACTGAGCTCTGTTGACAGAGGTGGTTTGTAAATGCCTCTAGGGCTTAGGGAGAACCCAGGTTGGAAGCAGTAACGAACAGGTTTTAGGGCTCCCTTTTACTACTTGCTGATTGTCTTAGTGCTTATCAAATACCCATAAGCACATCTAGATTTTCCAGCTTCCTCTGCAGTCCCATAGGGGCTGGATGACTCAGAGTGTTGGCTAATGGGACGTGGGCAAAAACGATGTACACCACATCTAGGCCTGGTCCTTACAAAATCTCCCAAAAGTCCTGGTCCTCGCTTTCCTCCTGCTGTTTGGAGTCTTACATGATTCCGACTTAAAGCAGACTCTGAGAAAGAACTGGAACTTCTATTGTGGTAAAGCACTGAGTTTTGTTGTCTGCTGTCAAACCCTAGTCTAGCTTGGCCTAACACAGTTTGTAAAATTCTGCCTCTGTCTCTCTCTCTGTATGTCTCTGCCTCTCTCCCTTTCAAATGAATGACAATACATTTCCTAAAAAGGGTGGGCACTTGTTGCAGTGATTAATATGCTGCTTGGGTCACCCTTACCTTATAATCAGAGTTCTTAGGCTCAAGTCCCAGCTCTGTTTCTGATTTGAGACTGCTGATAATATGCATCCTTCAAGGCAGCAGGTGATGGGTCAAGTACTTGGATCCCTGTCACTCTTGGAGGAGACTCAGATTTAGTTATATGTTCCTAGCATTGGTCTGGCCCAGCCCCAGCTATTGTGGGCACTTGGGGAAGTGAACTGGCAGATGGAAGATCTCCCTCTGTTTATCTCTCTCACACATAGACTCTCTGCCTTTCAAATAAATAAAAATAAATATTTCTAAAAGTTCTACCTATTCATCCATTCATTCAGTTGATCACTCATGCTTGCATCTTTCATTCATTCATTTGGTTTTAATTAAGGGTCAATTACTTGCCCACTCTAGTACTGTAGCCTGAACACATCTTGGGCTCTCCCCCTGGGAGGGGCCAGATGTCTGGGTGAGACGACTGATATAGAATCAAAGAAAATAAAAACAGAATGTTGTTAAGTGTGTACCAGGTGCATATTCATCATGTTGTGTGCAGAGAAATAAGTACACAGAGGCCTTTCCCTTCAGAAAACTTCAAGTTCAATGCTCTGTTCTAGCACCATTCTTTACCAAGTCCCTTTCAGCCAGGCAATGCTTACCACTGCATACTAAACCACCTGTTGTAAAGCAATTGCATTTACTTTACTCTTTCCTTTCCACCAGCGCATCATTCCAAATCATTTTCATCAGTACTGTTTCTGCAAGTCATGCCTTTTTGAAAATCATAAGAAGTTTTTAATTTCATAAGATCCAGACCCCTCAATTTGGCATTGATCTGGCTCCAAGTTGTCTTTCTATCATCATTTTGTACTTTTTTACCCAGAGCTTCCTCTTCAACCAGACTGGTGCAATAATACACACTGTTGGATATTCCATGCCAGGTCTTTTCTCATACTCATATCACCCCCCTCAAGTGCTACCTTTTGTCTCTCTTCCTACTTCAATCTATATTGTTAATATATTCAATGACGTAGATGAAATGGACAATTCCTTGAGAAAAATCTGACAAGAGTCACAGCAGAAATAGAAAATATAGTCCTCTATCTTCTAAAGAAACTGAATTCTTAAAATCTTTCCCACAAAGAAAATTCCAGGCCCAGATGGCTTCACCAGTGAACTCCATCAACATGTAAGGAAAGAAATAATACCAATTTACATAAGCTCTTTTAAGAAATAGAGAAGAAGGGACTATTTCTCAACTCATTTTATGGAGCTTGAATAACCTTAATTAATGGTGAAACACTGAATGCTCTTAGGTTGAGAAGAATTCAAAACATCTATTTTCACCAGTGTAATAAGATATAAATATGGAAAATGAAAAGACCTGTCATTATTCAAACATTTTGTGTGAACACATGTAGGCTAAAAGCACTATAGGATCTACGAAGAACCGCTAGAACTAAAAAGCAAAGTTGTAAGTCACTGGATACAATTACACATGTAGTGTGGGTTCTGGCTCTGCAGATTCAGCCAATTACAGATCAAAAGTATTTTGAAAAGAATTGTACCTGTACTGAATATATAGACTTTTTTGTTTCATCACAATTCCCTAAACAAAACAGAATACCGACTGTTAACATTTTATTAGGTATTATGAGTTATCTAGAGATGACAAAGTATATGGGAGGATATGTATGGGGCATATGCAAATAATATACCATTTTATGTAAGGGACTTGAGAATCTGCAGATTTGTACATTTACAGGGACATCCTAAGGGTCTACTTTGTGTGTGTGTGTATGTGTATGTGTGTGTGTAATGAAAAATTTGAGAATGAAATAAAAAGAAATAGCTTTTATAATAGCATCAAAATGTCAAATATATAAGGATAACTCTTATAAAAGAAAATACAATCCCTTGACACTAAATATTAAAAACATTGCTAAGAAAAATTAAAGATGATTTATATGATCAAAAGTTATACCATATTCAGGGATTAGAAAGCACAACATTGTTAAAGATGTCCAATTTCTCCAAATCCATCTATTGATTGAGATCAATGATAATTCAAATCAAAACATGTGTTTTTGAACAAACTGACAAGCTGATTCTAAAAAGTGTGTAAAATGCACAAGTTCTAGAATAGCTAAAACAATTTTGAAAGAGAAGAAAAAGCTTGCAAGATTTATACTACCTGATTTCAAGATTTACTATAAATCTATAGAGGTCAAGACAGTGTGGTTTTGGCAAGAGAGTGGATGTAGATCAATGGAGCAGCACAGAGAGTCCAGAAAATAGACCCACGCATATATAGTTGAATTGATTTTTTGAAAAAGGCATTAAATCAAATCAATGTGGAAAAGTAAAGGTTTTTTTAAATGCTTTTTGGAACAATTGAATGTACATATGGTGGGGGGAAAAAGCAAATTTCAACTTTGCCTTACCCCAAGCACAATTAGAGAATGATCATAGACTAAATATAAAACCTAGAACCATAAAACTTGTAGAAAATGTATGAGAAAATCTTTATGAACTTGAAGGAAGCAGATTTTTCTGATAGGGCTCAAAAGGGAGTAGCCATAAAAGAAGATACTGATGAACTGGACTTGGTCAATATTAACATTTTCTGCTCATCAAGAGAATACCATTAAAAAATAGGCAAGGCACGGACTGGAAGTAAATACTTGTAATACATATATCTCACAAAGAACCTTTATTCAGCATATAAAAAGAGCTACTATAAATCAATAAAATCAATAAGACAAAAACAAATATGATATAAGATATATGAATATCTAATAAGCACAAGAAGAGGTGTTCAACATTATTTGTCATCAAAGAAATGCAAATTAGCACCACAGTGAAATATCATTTCATATCCACTAGATTGACTTCCAACATACTGAGTGTTGGTGAGGATGCAGAGCAACTAGAACTCTGATGTGTCACTGGTGGGAATGTAAAATGGCAAAACTATGTTCAAAGAATTTCTACCAGTTTCTTATAAAAGTAAGCATACGCTTACCCTATAGTACGTACAATTTCACTCCTGGATATTTATCTGAGAAATGAAAAAATATAAATGCACAAGAAGGCTTGTACAAGAATATTTTTAGTTGTTTTACTCATAACAGTCTCAAACTGGAAATAACCCAACCAAATGGAAAACAAAACAAACTGTGGTATATCCTTAGAATGGATTACTGCACAGCAATACAAATGAATGAACTGATAATATATACAGGGATAAATTTCAAAAATGTAATGAATGAAAGAGGCCAGACCTTTTCTATAAAAAGTCACAATGAAGAGTCAATTTATATGAATCTCCTGAAGACAAACATAATTTATGTGAAAGAAAAAAGAATAATGGTTGTCAAAGTGGGTGACAGTAACCGAACAGGAGTCGTGAAGAAATCTGGAGGTGATAGAAATGTATTATATCCTGTTTAGGGAGGTGATTCCATATAAAGCTCACAGAATTCAACACTTAATACCTGTTCATAATTCGACTGCATGTAAGCTATACCTCAATTTTTAAATAAGCATTACCATACCCCCTCTGAAAAATCATCTTGGGTATTACTGTATTATATTGTTATTTATTATTTTCATACATGGTAATCAATTGTAAACTTTATTAAGTCCCCTAAGATGAACCTACACAATACTAAGGACTCCAAATTTGTTGAATGAATAAATAATAATCAGACATAGTAAGCCAGAAAAGGAAAGTAAAGAAAAATTAGAATATAGCATCATGCAAGTTTCCACTGTTTCTATTTTCCTGGGAGTCAACACCATTGCAAACATAGGTCCCTATTCCCAGTGAAAAACAATAACCCAATATCCAAGACATCTTGCTTTTATTTATAATAGAAGAGGAGCAAGGAAATAAGAGAAAGCTTTTGTCTCCTAGATTTTGAGGCAACGCCACATAATTATTACTGTATTTCTTAACTCCAGGGAGATAGACCAAAAGACATCTGATGAATCACCTTTTCATTCATAAAACCCTGCTTATATCTTTCATTGCTTTTATCCTCCTAGAATAATAGCAGAGAAACAATACTTGATGGGCTTGCATTATCAGATGCTATTGGAAAGGTCTCGATGAGAGTGCTGAACCACCTATTAGTATTCTGCATGCAAACCCTTCTCTATAACCCAGAGTCATCCGTATCCTGGCAACCCTCAAAATTTCATTCTCATTGAATTGCTAGATCTTTATCAAAATATAATTATAGCCTTAATTTGAAAGATAAATTTTGATTGCCAGTGCCATGCCCAAAGGAAGAAATAATCAGGTGGGAGAGTGCTGAGGCACAATTGTTAACCATATAATCAATGTCATGAATCATCTATCCCCCAAAAAAGAAAACCAAACTTTAGGGGAAGTTGTGAGGGGTAAAGTGAGGAGAGGAGAAATCCTTGAGGCATCAGACTTACCTTTGACTCTGTTACACTGTTTGCTCTTCTTCTAACGTTGTTGCTTAAATGCTTGTCATTTCTTCCCAACTGGAAGTGTCTGGGGAAGGCCCATGCTGTATGCTGCCTCTATGTGTACCTACTGTGACAGGAAATAACCCAGTCTACAAACCCCTTAACACAGGTCAAGTTCACCGGAAGTACACCTTGAGGTAGACATTGGTGTGTGGGAAGCTTATTAGGAAATGTTCTCTAGGCCACCACATGTGGAGGAAATGAATTAAGCAGGACTGGGCAGAGAGAGAAGCTGGCTCAGCTGTTCCTATGTGGAGCTCTGGAACTGGGGTGGCTCTGCAATATTGTCCTGAATGGACGCACCACGGCCAGGCCTTTACACCTTTGTGCTGCGTGGTCACCAGAGGTGTGCTGCCCTGGGAAGGGCATGACCTTGAGTGAGGTGGCTTTCTTCAGCAAAGAGAGACTTGGCTGTGAGTGCTCCGGGAGGATACACTTGAGTTCTGATGAGGGAAGGGAGATGTGGACAGTGTATCAAAGCAGTCACTGCACCCCCCACTGATTACAGTGATTTAGGAGCCTGGGGAAAAGCCTTCAAACGGACCCCTGACGGATGGAACACACCAGCCCCTTTCAGCAGGAAAGCAGCGCTATTTCCCGAGGCAGCCAGGTGACCCAACTGGGCATGCTAAGTACCCTCTGAATGTGTGACTTGCCAAGGAGAGCGAATGAAGATCAGGAAGAGTTCCGCCTTCTCCAAGTGTTTGGGCCCCTGCACCCACATGGGAAACCGGAAGAAGCTCCTAGCTCCTGCCTCCTGGCTTCAGATCAGTGCAGCTCTGGCCATTGTAGCCATCTGGGGGAGTGAACCAACGGATGGAAGACCTCTCTCTCTCTCTCTCTCTCTCTGTCTATAACTCTGTCTCTCAGATAGACAGACAGATAGATAAATAATGTTTTTTAAAAATATGCCATCTCATTTGATTGGTATACTCTGATTTATCAGAAACTATCCTTAGTTGATATATGAGGATTGGTGCTATTATCTTTTTTAAAAATGGATAACTTGGGGCCAGCACTGTCATGTAACAGATAAAGCTTGCAGTGCCAGCATCCAATATGGGTGCCAGTTGGAGTCCCAGCTGCTCCATTTCCGAACCAGCTCTCTGCTATGGCCTGGGAAAGAAGTGGAAGATGGCCCAAGTCCTTGGACCCTGCACTTGTGTGGGAGACCCAGAGGAAGCTCCTGGCTCCTGGTTTCGGGTCGGTGCAGCCATGGCCGTCGTGGCCATTTGGGGAGTAAACCAGTGGATGGAAGACCTCTCTTTCTCTCTCTCTACCTCTGCCTCTCTGTAACTCTGCCTTTCTAATAAATAAATAAATCTTTTACAAAAATGGATACCTTTCAAGATACAGTATGAGAGGGGCAAGGAAGCAGAAATCACATATTTCAGTTCCCTTTCTCTTTAAGCAATCATCTACAGTCTCAGTGCTTCTACAGGCCATAAATGGTTCACTAGTTTGGGAATTGAGAAAGAACCAAGCATATAATAGCCTTGCTTCATTAGAGTAAAAGGCATGGATTTTATGTAGCCCACATTTTAATGTGCAGTCAACTCTTCCTGAGGCCTTCCTGAAGCTTCACACTTCACCACTCCCGTAGTCTGTTTCTAAACTTCCTGGTATCCATGACCTTGGTTGTTTCCCTCCCCTAGAGTCTCGGCTAGGACTGTGTCTTGCCTTACTCTGTTGGTGAAGTAAGGCATAGGTCCATCGTAAGAAGGCCCAGAAGAATATGCCTGTACAACAGCTAACAAGTGCAGTTACTCTGATAGAGAGACCACCTGGAAAAGGAGAATCCCTGAGACTACACAGAGAGTGACACAGGCAGCCCAGATTCCCAGCTGAACCTATCTATCTCCCAGGGGATATAACACCTGGCCAACCAAAAGTCAGACTGGCAGAACAGCCCAGCTCAGTTCAACTCAGACTGCAGAATGCTGAACCAATAGATCAGCTGTTGTTTTTTAAGCCAGGAAGTTTGGAGGTGGTTTTTCACCCAATGATAGACATAGCCCTAAGTAGCAATTACCTTAAGATTCAAATGACTATGCTCACCATGCCCACCCCCATCAAGTCCTTTCAGCCTCCCACCAAAGAGTCTTTGTGCATTCAATGGCCACTTTTCACAACAAACTGTGTTATTACTTCACAACAGTTACACAACAGTGAGTACAATGACAAATTAAAAAGCCTCACGGGGCTGTTGGAGCTGGAGCTGGGGGTTGGGCTTCCTCACTAGTCAAGTACCTCAATCCTGTGCATCAGTTTTATATGCTTGGGGCTCAGAGACATGCCTCAGCAAATTTACAAGGTCATTCACTAAAACAAAAAACTTATTTAACTTCTCTTTGCCTGGTTTTCCTTATCTGCAAAATGGGGCTAAAATAGTTCCTACCTCCAAGGATTACTGTGAAAATTAAATAGGTTAATATATGCACAGGGCATATATATATATATATATATATATACACATTTGTTTTTTTGGACAGGTAGAGTTAGACAGTGAGAGAGACAGAGAGAAAGGTCTTCCTTCTGTTGGTTCACCCCCCAAGTAGCCGCTATGGCCGGTGCACTGCACTGATCTGAAGCCGGGAGCCAGGTGCTTGCTCCTGGTCTCCCATGCGGGTACAGGGTCCAAGGACTTGGGCCATCCTCCACTGCCTTCCCGGGCCACAGCAGAGAGCTGGACAAGAAGAGGAGCAACTGGGACAGAATCCAGCACCCCAACCGGGGCTAGAACCCAGAGTGCCATTGCACGCAGGTGGAGGATTAGCCTAGTGAGCCGTGGCACCGGCCTATACAGGGCATATATTAATGTTTGGTTATTCCGTGCCTGACTATAAGTGCTTATAATGGTAAGAATTGGGGGGGAAATCACATGTGGATTTTAAATCATAGAAATAGCTGTTTTTTAATGATTAGAAAAGGTATCAGATTTCAGAAACTATCCTACCCAACTATTTCCATAAGAGGGCAGGGTCAACAGCATGGTGGAAGGAGTACCAAGCCAAGAGAAGAGGAACTAGGTTCTGGTTCCTGCCCTTGATGTGGGGCAAGCTATTTATAAAACGGGAATAATGATAGTGGCCTTGCCTAAAGAGGCTGCGGTAGGTGGTCCCTCTAGGATTCTGTTGTTTCTAAATCTCTTTGAGACAGGAAAGGAGAGGTGCAATTCCCATCATTTTTAAGATTGAGGTTTGTAGTATATTTGGCCAAGTAACTTATCTGAAGCCACACTCAAATCCCAAAGTAGAGGTAAAAAGGGACTCTTTTCATGCCAGAGAATGCATTACCATGGCATAGACCGCACACAAACTACATTTCCCAGCACCCCTTGCAGTTAGATGTGCCCTGTGATTGAGTTACAGCTATGGCATGTGGGTGCAGGTGAGGGGTGCTACATCCAGGACTACCTTTGACATTACTGTTTTTCTTTTCTGCTGGCTGCATGCAGAGAACTTTTAATCTCCAGGGAATGGTAGGTAGAGTCACAAACTGGGAAGAAAATACTTAAAAAAAAAAAGAATTATTGGGGCCTGCACTGTGGCTCATTGGGTTAACACCCTGGCCTGAAGTGCTGGCATCCCTTATGGGCACCGGTTCTAGTCCTGGCTGCTCCTCTTCCGATCCAGCTCTCTGCTATGGCCTGCGAAAGCAGTGGAAGATGGCCCAAGTCCTTGGGCCCCTGCACTCATGTGGGAGACCTGGAGGAAGCCTCCTGGAGGAGGCTTCGGATTGGTGTAGCTCTGGCCATTGCAGCCATCTGGGGAGTGAACCAGTGGATGGAAGACTTCTTTCTCTTTCTCTCTGCCTCTCTGTAACTCTGTCCTTCAAATAAATGAACTAAATTTAAATAAATAAATTTTTAAAAAATTATTTTATTTATTTGAAAATCAGAGTTACACAGCAAGAGGAGAGGCAGAGGCAGAGAGAGAGAGGTCTTCCACCCATTGATTCACTCCCCAATTGGCTGCATCAGCTATAGCTGTGCCCATCAGGAGCCAGGAGCTTCTTCTGGGTCTCCCATGCAGGTGCAGTGGCCCAAGGGCTTGGGCCATCTTCTACTGCTTTCCCAGGCCATAGCAGAGAGCTGGATCAGAAGTGGAGCAGCCAGGTCTTGAACCAGCACCTATATGAAATGCTGGCACTGCAATCAGTGGCCTAAACTGCTATGCCACAGTGCCAGCCCCAAGAGACTAAAAAAAAAAGCTGAATAGCTTTTATGCATATAAGAAATAAACTGCTGGGGCTGGCGCTATGGCATAGCAGGTAAAGCCACACCAGAGTCCCATAAGGGCTCTGGTTCATGACCCAGCTGCTACACTTCTGATCCAGCTCTCTTGTAATGGCCTGTAAAAGCAGCGGAAGATGGTCCAAGTGCTTGGACTCCCACACCTATGTGGGAGACTCAGAAGATGCTCCCAGCTCCTGGCTCAGGCTTGGCCTAGCCGTTGCCTTTGCAGCCATCTGGGGAGTGAACCAGCGGATGGAATAGCTCGCTCGCTCACTCTCTGTCTCGTTCTCTCTCTCTGTAACTCTTGCAAATAAATAAATAATTTTTTAAAGAAGTAATTTGCTATTGTGTGAACCCCTTGAGATTTGGGGCTTTTTGTTACAATATTTAACCTTCCCTGACCAATAGCCTCACTGTGGGGCTCTAGTTAACTGCTGATTCACGTTTGGACCTTCAAGAGAAAGCAGCCCCTTTCTATTTAACAGCAAAGAGTCATTGACAGCTTATTTGCTAAAGGTTGAGCCAAGCCAATTATGTTTTAGAGAAATCTGAATCCCAATCAGGGTCTTCCCATGTTCTCATCTAAGTAGTCATAGTTGCCTACTGTTGCGCTTGAACTCTTGGGCTACATTTCATTGTGGTTCATCTGGTATCTTTTGCGGGTAACACAAACACAGGGGAAATTTTAAAGATTAAACCAGTAACATTTTGCAAGATAATGGATTTCTCAGAGACATGTTTCCCAGTCCCTTCCTTCCTCCCAATCAAGATCTCTACCTTAATATTTTCCCAGTCACTATAGTTATGACATAACCTAAGATAGAGGCAACATTTCAAAATGAAAATTTGCTTTGAAAAAGAGAAGAAAATCACCTGGTAGGTTCTAGCAAAAGAGAACTGGTGATATAGATTCACAGCCTCACCCCTAAATTCCCTGGCTCTTTGGTTGATTTTTTTCACTGCAGAAAAATTAGGCATTCACATTTTTTTTGGCAGTTACCAATGCATTCTGGCAACAACAACAACAACAAATCCCATCATTCAACCAAATGAGGAACAGAGAGAGCCACTTTATTTTTTAAGCTGGAAGCTACCACCATTGCCATCATTAAAGGGTGACCATGGGAGAAACGAAGGCATTTGAAAATAAATAATGGGGGAAGGCTTGCAGGCTCATGAGACCCAGGACACACAGAAGACCTGAGCTTCCTGCCATCGTTGTGATCACTGCAACACCCTCCGTCCCTTCCGGTCTCTCTTCCACGTGGCGCCTACCCCATCAGCCCGGGGTGGCCTCCTTCAGACAACCTGGATGTCTCTGGCTTGCCAAGAGGCTCCTTAGTTCACTGTCCAGAGGCTTCTACCCGGAAGGGAAAGAGTCGTACCCCAGCTATGATCTACACACTAGGAAGTTGGCATGGTTTAAGCACCCTTTGATCCCTCTGTCTTCTGGCCCAAAATCCTTTGCGGGGGAGTGGTCCGCTGACCCCTGAAGTGCAGAGGAGGAAGCCCTAGCTATACTACTGGTGCAACTCAAGGCAGGGAGAGTAAAGCCACAGATGTCCACCGCAGGGGGCAGGGAAGGGATCCCCAGCCAGGCTCCCATCCTCCAATCCTGCAGCTTGCAGTTGCTCTGGGCCTCATACAGGAACAGATGAAGCCCCTAGAGCTGCTGCCTCTCTCACACAGACCAGCACTCTAGCATCCTTGCCTGGCCTGGAGACCAGACCTCGGACTGCTCTGAAGGATGTGTCGACCTGGGCTCCGGCTATCTGGGGCTCTGAGTCTGGCTTGCCCCCAGGCAGCTGGGAAGGGAGACCCCCATCCTTGTAAGAGTGGGGTCAAGCCAAGCTGCATCTCTAGCCGCAGGGCTATTTTTAGATGCTGTTATCTTTGCCTTGCTCACAAGCAGCTGTAAAAAACAAACTGGTGACCAAGAGACACAAAACTGCAATGGAAAACCTCATAAAACAAGAGTTCCCAAACTCGGGAGCATACCACACTATGGCAAAACCCTGTGCACCAAAAACCTATGCTGGGCCTGCTCAGCCTTCCTCTGAAAGGGAGGGGTGGGGAGCAGGTGGGGCTCTGCTCTTTTACTGCAAATCCATTGCTGGCCTGGCATGCCCTGAGCAGGTCCAGCTTTGGCCCACCATCCCCGGCATGCTTGGCGGGCCAGGCAGCCCCACTGGTGCCCGCAGCTGGTGACCCCAGGAGCTATGTGAGCCAGGGGGCAGGGTGGATGGGGTTAACATTGCCACAGAAGGCAAAGCTCCAGCTCTGCTGCCTCTCTTCCAGCTCATCCTAACAGTCCATTTGCCTTACAGCATCACAGCTCCATGACAGTGAAACCCCTGCACAGGCAAAATGTCATCCAACAACCAAGTGGCAGGGCAGAGAATCAGAAGGCGGCTCCAGGCGGGATTCCCGACTGTTCCTCAGCCCTTAAGAGTCCCCAGAAGGCCAAGCCACAGGGTGCCCTTCCACTTGCAATGCCCTCCAGCCCCTGTGTTCTCTGCAGGAAGCCGGACACCACACACTGCAACCCCTGCAGACCCTGTCACCCCGGCCGTGAGGGCCTGGGCAGCAGCGTGGAAAAGTGCCGCCCCGCCCCACAACCAGGATGGGGGCTGGGGAGCAGGCGGCAAACTTCAAAGCTACAGCTGCAATATGCTTTAAAGAAAAAAAAAATTTAACCCCCCCCCCCGAAAGCCAGTGCTGTTCCCCTCGCCATCCGAGCTATGTGCGGTCCACCTTGACCGCCAGCTCACCCTCACTCACTGGGCTCTGCCAAGGCGACCCGGCTCAGAGACCTCAGCCAGAGATGGGGTGGGGGGATCTCCCCTCAGGCTAGCGCGCGCCTGGGCTGCGGTTCGTGCCTCCCCTCCCCCTCCCCCAAGTTCACCCACCACCCAGAGATGCAAGAAATTAGTTTAAAATTATGTCACTTGCCATTATCCCTTCTCACCCCACCCCCCCATCACCAGCGGGTCCCATCTCACACACACCCGCGTGGCCTGGGCTGCGAGTCGCGGAGCATCCCGGGGGGTTGCGGTGGAGCGCCGCGCCGAGGCTAGCCTCTCCCGGCGCCCGCTCTGGCTCAGGCTCGGCCCGTGGCAGCCCGCCCGCGCCTCGTTCGCCCTGTGCAGAAATCCTAGCTCCGGTGCGCCCCGGGCGCGCCGCCGGGCCCCGCGCCGGCTCCCCGGGAATGCGGCCGTCAGGTGAGGTAGGCATGCGTGCCGGCTCCGCAGCGAAGCAGCAGCTGGCTGGGTCGCTGGGCTGGGGATCTGCCTCTTCTCCCTCTCCTCGCCAAGGAGAGGCCTCTCGGGGGCTTTCCAGCGCCTTGTTGCGTTAGGACCGCATTCCCTCTTCCTTTTCCCTTTTATCTTAGTTTCTCCTTCAGATGCAAAAAATGAGATCGCAGGAATCCATGCCCGGCGCCAGCCTAACTCGGTCCACAGGCAGAGACAGAATTATGAATGGATGCTGCCTTCTGATGAGGAAGTCGACTGGGGAGGTCTCTGCGCACGGCGCGCTCCATCAAAGCAGGGGCATTGGCCCCTCCACTGCTTCAATGCTGCAGGCTGAGCCACCTAATTGACCACTGGGAAATCAGGTGCCGGGAGACCTGGGCGGGACGCAGCCCCGGGGCCACGCCGCGATCCAGCGCCTTGCCGGCGTAGACAGCTTCGATTTACAGCCCAGTGAATGGAGAGGACTGCGGCAGCCAAACCTCCTGGGCAGCAGGCACGGTTGCACCAACGCTCCGCAGACAGCCACCTGGCTCCGTGAACATCTCTGGGCTCCGACGGGCTGAAAAGAACCTGGCTACAAAGAATCCGTCCCCTGCCGCCAGCCGCAGTGAGCTGCAGGACTCAGCTCCCAGCTCCAAACTCCGCGGCGAGCGGGCGGGAGCCGGCCACAAAGCCCGGCCTGGCGCTTAGACAAGCCGGGGGCTGAGGAGGATCCCGGATCCGGATTTCTTGTACCTGTGCGTTTCCTTCCTCGGTAGCGCAAATGCTGGGGCTGCGCGTTACCCATGCCCGGAGTGGTGGCGGGCTCGGCACATCACCAACAGGCTGGACCGACCGCGGCTGCTCAGCAACGCACCCCCGTGGCTCCCTTCTCACCTCCCTTGTCCCCAGTCCCTGGCCAGCAGCACAGGAATCAGAGAAACCGGCTGTGCCAACCCCTCCAGCCTTGGCTGGAGGGTGGTCCGAGACTGGCACAGAGCATGTGCCAGCGTGTAACAGGAACAGAGCGGCCCGAAAAATGTGACACTGCGTCCCCTCCCCCATTCATCTCGGGACGCTGGAAGCTCGCATCCTAGACACAACTCCCCCTGCCCGGCTTCTGCAAGGACAATGCCTTTACAGCCCTGTGTTTCATCGCCAGGGCAGGGCGATTTACTAAGAAAGCAGCTCGGAGGCTGAACCAGGCAGTGTGCACCCATGCCTTCGACTGGCAGGTCCTATGCATAAAACCTGATGTGGAAGGCAGAGAGCCATTTGGGGTCACTTAAAACAGCACACTCCCAGGGGATATCCGCATCTATAACATGGGAAAATCTGAATGTAATTATCCAAAGAAGTCTTGTGGGATTCCAGTTTTTGGTCATTTGTCTTAAGGCCTTTGAACCCCATTTAGGGAAAGCCTGACTATTTCCTGACTGGGCCACCTCCCCCCCCCCCCCCCGCCCCCGCCCCCGCCCCCCAGTAGGCAGGTGTATGCCCTAGGCACATTTGCATGTATGGGCAGTACTGTGTCACTAGGCCTGGAACTTTTCCATAATTCACAGCTGTGGTGAAATACTTCACTCTGCAAGGTCACAAGAAATCACAGAGTTTGCACAAGCACTGGTAAAGAATATTTGCTAATTGGCATTACTACGGATTGGTTATTGTGGTCACATGAAGGATCACACAGAACCCAAGTTAGTCTGGGTTGGCTGTTTTCTGCAACCCCATTCATGACAAACCTCCTCAGAGGGCTGGCAGTTGCCAGCAAGGACAGGTAATCTGGCTCGAATCGAGCATGGATAGGACAGGAAGATGAGGCAGGACAAGATAGCCTGGTCACTCTCTCTCAGGACACTGAGAAGAGAACCATGAGCCCCCAAGTTTAAGGGTGAACAAGCAAAGGAAGAAGCCACAGGGGTGGAAGGGAGAGATGAGTCAGAGAAGCAGGAGCACAAGAAGGGATGGCCGGCGCTGCGGCTCACTTGGCTAATCCTCCGCCTGCGGCGCCGGCACCCAGGGTTCGAGTCCCGGTTGGGGCGCCAGTTCTGTCCCGGTTGCTCCTCTTTCAGTCCAGCTCTCTGCTATAGCCCGGGAGGGCAGTGGAGGATGGTCCAAGTGCTTGGACCCTGCACACGCATGGGAGACCAGGAGGAAGCACCTGGCTCCTGGCTTCGGATCGACGCAGTGCACCAGCAGTAAGCAAGAGGTAGAAATGGTTTTAAGAAGGCAGCATTGGGGGCTGGCACTGTGGCGTAGGTTAAGCCACCACCTGCAATGCCAGCATCCCACATAGGAGTCGGTTTGAGACCCGGCTGCTCTACTTCCTGCCTAGCTCCTTGCTATAGTGCCTGGGAAAGCAGTGGAGGATGGCTCAAGTGCTTGGGCCCCTGCACACATGTGGGAGACCTGGAGGAGGCTCCTGGCATCTGGCTCAGCCCTGTCCATTGCGGCCATTTGGGGAGTGAACTAGCGGATGGAAGATCTCTCTCTGCCTCTCCCTCCACCTTTCAAATAAATAAATAAATCTTAAAAAAAAAAAAAGAAGGCAGCATGATCAATAACACTAAATGTCACTAAGAAATCAACAGGAGGGGCTCTATCAAGGGCCGCTCAGAATTTGGGGTAATGAGGTCAGTGTTAACAGTGATGACTAAAATGATATGGATTAGGTTGCTTAGATTTGAATAAGGTTACAGCCAGTTTGATGGACTAGAGGCAAAAATATGAGCTTTGGACCCAGAAGAACCTGGTTTGAATCCCAGCTCCTCCAGCTCTTAGCAGTGCAGCCATGGGAAAATGATCTGAATCTTGGTTTCCTCCTTCATAAAATGGAAAAAATACCTAATTTGTAGAAGAGTCAATAAAATAATAGAAAACACCATGATGGTGCCCGACACATAGTAAGAGCTCAATGAAGGCGGTTCCGTCCTCCCTATGCTTGAAGTCCTCACACATAATGCTCATATCATATTGTTTTGTGACATCCCTCTCCCATCTATGACAGTTGGGGTGCCCGATACTTACTACAGTACAAAGGTTCAAATAGAAGGGCTTACTGACTGTCTCTTAGATGCCAGGTACTGTGCTAGGTTCTGGCAGAAACAGAGCAGAGGCAAGCCCCTGCTGGAGCAGATGAGTTTACAGAACGGTCCATTTGGGTATTGTCCTTATTTTTATTGGAAGCCCATGGTATCAGGCCTCAGGAGAAAGATCATTGCAAACATGCTTTCCCTTGGCATAGTGATCATCTATAACAGGGGCCAACCAATGTTCTCCAGACAGGACCAGACAGACAGGAAGTATTTCCAGCCTAATAGGCCATGTGGTCTCTGTTGCAATGACTGCATTCTGCTGTTACAGCTCACAAGCAGCCACAGATGATGCATGAATAAATGGATGTGGCTGTGGCTGTGTCGCACTAAAACTTGATTTGTAAAACCAGAAAGTAGGTGGGATTTGGCCCACCTGATCGACAGTGTGCCTCGGATGTAACTATTACCTGGTATTGCCAGGCAGCACAGACAATCTAGACGGCATAGATAATTTGCCATATAACTAAAGTTCATTCAATAAAGAACAATTTATGATGCCCCTCCCTGCTGGAAAGCATAGTTATACTTTCCCTGGAAGAAACTGGCTGGTTAGTTATGTACCAAACCATCTTTTTCTTTCTCTTCCAGCTAGACTACACTTGGCAGCTACCCAAAGTTCCCCCAACTTGAAGTTAGGCACAGCCCTGAAACTGTGTCCTGGCCAATGGAATATGGGGCAAATTGGATATGTGCCTCCATACTGGCCCATGAAAACTTCACCTGTTCCTACACTTGCTCTTCCCCTGCCTGCTGGCTAAGCACAGAGCTTCTTGGGGTGGTGGAGCCACAAGATGGAAGGGGTCCGGGTAGCAAAATGATGGTATGCTGACCTGCAATTGACTGCAAACAAAGTAAGAAGTCAGCCACTAAAATATTGGGGGTTTTATTCTGAAAATTCACCCACCTTGAGTAAGTCACTTTCCTCTCTCTTTAATCATATGATACAAAACACATTTTAATGCTTTGCTGATTACTTAGGGTCTTTATTAAGAAGGCTGATTACTGGTCTCTATGGTAACACATTTCTAAGACTCCTTTTTGGATTTCCAAGCTCTTTCCTTGATATTCACTTCTCCACCATCATTCCTCTCTTACCTTCCTTCTAGCTCCTTCCCTATAGTTTAAATCCACAGTGGGATGAGGAAAATAGACACCCATGGCTGGGTAACATCTGTTCATTAAAAAAAAAAAAAGAGTTACTAACGGTCTGAGCAAGAGCTGAGAGATACAGTGCATGAACTTGCTGACAACTACGAGTATTTTCAGCCTCACAAAGCTCTTTTCACTTCCAGGCTTAGCACTGTGTTCCAGACAGCTGAAGTTATTGGAAGCCAAGCAGCTCTAAAAAAGCAGGGTATTTTTGCATTGTCCAGTCTACAAATGTTTAAAGCCTTAGTTCTTCCACTAGCCATCTTGGAAAAGTCCATTATACAGGTTCTAGGTCTGTCCTTTGATATTCCTGGTACATACATAACTTTTAAAATCCTACCACTTCCTGATTCTCCACACATAGGTTATACCCCAAATCTCCATTTTTAAAGTCACCTTCTCTGCTTAATTATTTTGTGGACACCATATATCGTAGTTGACTCTTGATTTATAAGTGCTGGAAGAATTGATTCTAAAAAGGCTTAAGTAATTTCATTCCAATTCCAGAGGTGGTATATTAGCTTTGTACCTCAGGGCAATTAACCAAGAAAATGCTGCCTGCTTCAGGCCTGGTCCTTGGATTATTCTGATAGGTGGGGATGTGGCCTTTTCCCAGCGTGTGTAGAAAGCAGGAGAAAAACTGGTGAGGCCAGATCAAGGGGAGGGAAACTGGAGGAGGCCAAGCAAGGCCAAACAACTGGACAGTCTGATTTTACCATTTTTATTGAAACAACTAAGATAATTATATTCAAATTATCCTCTCGGTCTTTTTTGCATCTATAAAATAAGGAGCACAGGGTACATCTAGAAGAATTTCTCTAGGTATCTCATTCTGTAAGTCTCGTTCTATGAGACCTGGAACCAAAAAAACCTTCCAAACTGATTGAAAATCACCAGTACTTATTTCTTCTTCCCATTTCTGCTGAGCATCAGAACTGACCATCCTACTTATAAACTTCAGCATCTTCAAGGGCAGTAATACACTATGTGATGTGCTGGGCTGAGTAAACTTCTTGTTCCAGATTGACCTTGTCGGTGACCTTGAGGATCCCAATTCCAGCTCTACTCTCTTTCTACCATATATACTTCCTCCTTATGTTCACCTTGGGGGACATCCTTGCTTTATCTTCTTTGGCTCCAATATGGACTAGAAATTCAGTGATGGAAAACCCAGTTCGGCCTCTGAGACTCATGTCCCTGGAGCAAGTTGGATGTCCTCTCCCTAGCTGTGGATTTGGCTGAGTTTTACCTCTCATTTATCCTGGTAGCGGCACATTATCACTGCTGCTGCCCCACCACTGCTCACAAGGGACCCCCACGACTTCCAGAAGAAACTGCTGCAATAAAATGGATCACTCATTCACAAGCAACTGTGTGTTTATTCATATATATTTGATATCATAACAAATGTAAATTAATTTCAGGGTACAACTACCCATGCTAGTATGTATATGGCTGCCTGTATAAAATTTCTCTCCCCAAATTCTCCAAGCCATCTGGCATAAACTACTGTATTGTGACCTGTTAAAATAAGTAACAGCTGTAATAATCCCTCTCGATTTATAGCAAGCTATAAAACTTTGCATATACTGGCAATGCATATAAAATAATAAATAAAACCATTATCATTCTGTGCTGTCTTGGTGGGAATTATGATGATTTAACCAAAATGGAGCCCTATGGAATGCATCAGAAGAGAAGTATTAAACAGAGATTTTACCTAACCTGGCCTCCTCTGGCTCCCAAAGGCCAACTTCACTACTTAGAACTCCTGGATACATTTGAAAACCTGATTCAATGCAAATGCATCCTTTCTGAAAGAACATGGCTCCCATACATTGTTATCCAACTTCTATTATTTCAAAATCTTATTTTTTCATGGTACATTTACAAAATTCCACAGTGTACCCAGATCATAAAGAGAAATCAACCTATGAGCAACTCAAAAAGGTAAAATAATTTATAGTGCCAAATCTGAGAATTGTCTTGGAATTGTTGACTGTAAGTTATGTTTCTAAACACTGCCAATATCCTAGGTTGAAAAATATTGTATCAAAGTCACCTCTCAAATATATGCAATATGTGGACAAAGACAAGCTGGTATCCAGCAAGGAAAGGAGTAGGGCAGCTTTGGTTCTGAATAAAAGAGAGTTACTATGCCCACTACACATGGATTTCAAAAAATTAAAGGGACAGGAAAGGAAACTAACAAGACAAAATGTGCATTATACCATAACATTATTTAATCCCCAGATCAGCCCTATGCCTTTGGAATTATTATTAATGTTTTATGGTTGAGGAAACTGATGCTTAGAGATATTAAGTTACTGCCCAAGGCCAGCCATGTAACAAGTTGAAGAGACAGAGTTTGAACTCAGGTTTGTCTGATTCCAAGGTCCATGCACTTTCTACCTCATTACACTGCCTTTTGGATAGCTATTGGCAACATTTTCTGCTATGATCCATGGTATTTACATGGACCATTCATTATGATGGTCATTGCCAATTCCCACCCCTTTCTCTCCCATTTAATAAAGTCTATTTGAGAGCCAGTGAAGGTTGTTGGAAGATCTTCAAGTCTACTTTATTTTACATATTTAAAAATTTGCAAACAAGGGCGCTTGATTATTGTGGTAGATTTCAAAAACAGACACAGTACTTTTCAGCTCCTCCCTTCAAGAGGTTGAGTCTATTTCTCCACATTGGATACGAGCAGGCATTATGACTTTATGTGGCCAACAGAACATGGTGGAAGTGATATTGAACATGTTCTGAGCCTGTGCCTGAAGAAATGTTGCAACTCTGCTTTTGCGGATCATGGTTCCAAGCCATGCTTACTGCTACTTTACAAAAAAGGTTGGCAGCCCATGCTACAGTATAGTAGGCTAATCTTCTGCCTGCAACACCAGCATCCCATATGGGCACCAGTTCATGTCCCAGGTGCTCCTCTTCCAACCCAGCTCTCTGCTATGGCCCGAGAAAGCAGAAGATGCCCCAAGTGTTTGGGCCTCTGCATCCACATGGGAGACCCAGAGGGAACTCCTGGCTCCTGGCTTCAGATCGGCCCAGCTCCAGCCATTGTGGCCATTTGGGGAGTGGACCAGTGGATGGAAGGCGTTTCTTTCTGTCTCTCATTCTCTCTGTCTGCAACTCTACCTCTCAAATAAATAAATAAAATATTTTTTAAAAAGAAAAAGGTTGGGCTAGTCCATTGGATGATGAAACACAAGTTGCTCCTCATGTTTTGGCATTTAGCTGCTAGTCACCAGACAAGTGAATGGGAGGACCTATGATCATCCAACCCTTGTTGATTGCATACAGATGCATCAGCAAGCTCTGCAGAGTTAACTGAGCCAGTCCTAGCAGAAGAATGATCTGTTATTCATATAAGGATAACTAATGCAGTTCCAAACTTCTGAGGCTGGAGTTTGGCACAGCCAGTTAAGCCACAACCTGGGATATCCACATCCCATATTGGAGTACCTGGGTCCAAGTTCTGGCTCTACTCTGCATTCCAACTTCCTACTAATCTCTATGAGGCAGTAGGCAATGACTCAAATATTTGGGTCCCTGCCACACAAGTAGGAAACCCGGATTGAGTTCCTAGCTCCTTGCTTTGGCATGACCAGCCCCAACTTTTGCAAGCACTTGGGGAGTGAACCAGCAGAAGAAAGATCTCTTCTCGCTCGCTCTCTCTCTCTCTCTCTCTCTCTCTCTCCTTGTGTGTGAGTCTATCTGCTTTTCAAATAAATTAAGTACATAATTTAAAAAATAAATATCAGACATATGTTAAAACAGATACTAATGGTTGAGAGTTTATTGGTTCGAGCACAACAATCACAAAGATTTTTAAAAATGAAAGGTAAATCTTTTCTGATGCTTTCAAACATTGTCATACCTTAAAGCTCTTACATTACCCCAATTTAAGTGAGTTTTTAAAAGTTCATGGAAAAATGGAATTAAAGCATAACAGGAAAAAAATGGGATGGGGAGAGATTTTTCATCTGCTGGTTCACTCCCCAAATGCCCACAACAGCTGGGCCTGTGATAGGCCAAAGCCAGAGCCAGAATGTAGGTCTTCTACATGAGTAGCAGGGACCCAAGTACTTGAGCTATCACCTGCCGCCTCCATAGGTGTGCATTAGCAGCAAGCTAAACTGGAAGCGGAGTATCTGGGACTTGAACTGGTACTCCAATATGGGTATGGGTGTCTCAAGTGGTGGCTTAATTGACTGTACCCCAATACCCACCTCTCCATCAACTTTTTGAAGTCCCCTCATAGGCCCTGTGAAAGTTCAGGTTCAGAGAGGCTTCTTTTGCAAAGAGTTCCAGAAACCCACCTTCCATTCTCTGATCCTGGGCTTGTCAGGTTGATGTTGGATCATGTGGTTTGGCCAATCACCACAGTGAGGGGCCCAGAGTCACCCTGAAGAAAGTCAGTAGATGGAAGGAAGAGATGATGCGTCTAGAGACTACAGAAATCCTTCAGGGAAAGGGGGAGTAATGCAGCAGAACAAGAACCACAGTGTGTTAGAATGTGGTGTCAATTTTGGTATCCGACACAGTCAAGACTGTCTTCTTAGGAAATTAAAAGACACAGGGGAGAGCGGGGAAAGATGTCCGTTCTCCCATTCCCTTCCCGCACACTTAGGAAACTTACAATTGGAGACCCTCAAAAACAAGGAAGGAATAATTACAAACTAAATTGGTCCAAATTGCACTATCTGAGAAAGGCAGAACTAGTTGTTACAACTAAATATTCGTTCCTAGAGCAGTGGTTCTCAAGCTTATCTGCACGTTGGAACTGCAACGTGGAAAAAGCAACTCCAAAGCTGCAATCTCAATCACGAACTTTATTTAACAGGGAAAATGTTCAGCATTCGGAGTCCCCACAGGTTTCTACGAAGCCCATTTCTTTTGAAGCGAATGCTGGTGGGCAACATATGATTTGATTGTTTGGCTATCTTACCATGTAGAGGTTTAGATTTTTCTCCTTTTTTACTCATTTCTTATTTAGTAAATCTGGGTACCTTTGAACTTTGAATGATTTCTTGTTTCTTTCTCTCAGTGCCTTTTAGTTATCCAAACTCAAAACATAATTACAGAGGCAGTATTTAGATCTATATATTTATGGCTTTTCCATTTAGGATTTACAATACTGAGTGAATGAAATTTAGTTCCTTTTGCTTCTTGAGAAAAGGGGTATACAATGAAAGGGAGTCCCTTTTAGTCGATTCTAGCAAGGTTTGATAATGAATAGTAAAAGAGGAAGCAAAGAGAAGGAAACATTCTTGGTAATCCTGAGAAAATACATTGGTCTGTACCAAATTGCCTAGCAATTTTTCTAGATTTGCAGTTAAACACAGATTAATTATGTTCCAAAAATGGGATGTTTTACTGAGCAACTGTATGAATTTTCAAAAAACCTATCCCTACAGTATTTGCACTTTCTCCAGTTCAGGCTCTAAACTTGCTTCCCAACTGAGAGTTAGATAGGTGAAATCAGTAATAAAAGCATTCTAGAAAGGACACAGTGAACACAGACCTGGAGATGTATGAAATAGTATGCTGGGATGGGGGAAATGCAAGCAATTGTGCAAGAGTGGAGCAGCTAGCTGGAGCAGCGAACCTCAGAGACACATGCATTAACATTCCAAAGTGCAAGAAAGCTAAGAGTGGGAATGGGAGAGGGAGGAGGAAGAAGGTGTGGAGCATGGGCAGAAGAGAGGGTAGGGTGGAAAGTATCATTATGTTCCTAAATCTGTATATATGAAATACATGAAACTTGTATAACCTAAATAAAATTTAAAAAATTTAAATAGAAAAAAACAAAGTGTAAGAAAGGAAGTGGAGGGGAGAAAGCTGTTGAGTCCAAGAGTTCTCCATTCCAGCTAACAGGTGATGCTGTTGGCCCAGGGCAGCTTGGTGGCTATCTGAACAACTGGCCTTGGGAAACTGGGAAAAGCAAATGGTGTGAAGATGGCCAGTTGTGGAAGGAAGATATTTAGAAACAGGTTTTTAGGACCATAGGGAGAGTTGTAATCATAGCTGTTTCTTATTTCCTTCAGAGATTTTGAGTGAGATAAAGCATAATTCCTGCAGACATCTTTATCAGAAGACCCAATTAAGAAATAGTAGGACAAACTATATTCTTTTTCATCAAACTATATTCTTTTTCAAAAACACCATCTCTTCAGGCTGACGTGCTAGCACATCCAAGCAACACTGTGGGAAATTCTGCACTGTAACTTCTTGACCTGCCAGAACCTCTGGCACTTGTTAATCTATCACCTTTTATGATCCTAGAAGGCATTTATAAGATTCTCCTAGGAAATGAATATTTGAACAATATATCATTGATAAACAATGCCAGGCAGTAAACAGATCAGTTACAGGCGGTCAAATTAATTAGCAAAAAGTTTTAGAATCATTAAAGGAATTGAAATAGAAAGTAACAGGCCTTACCTACTCCCCCTCCCCTTTTCTCAAGACATAGGACACTGTTAATTCTGTCTCTTATCTAAGTAACACTTCCTCTCAGCTCACAGTCTGACTTTTTGGTGGATGTCATCTCAGCAGATCAGTTTTTGCTCCTTCAAATCAGAACTTAGTCCCCTTCTACTTTAGATGACCTACACAGGGATTGTCACATGGGCCATTGTTGCTTAACTGTTAAACTAACTGAGAGTTCCCACTTTCCCCAAGGTGCTGTTTGATAACCAAAAAACAGCACTGCCATGTTTAGTTTGGGATCATTTTCAAATTCCTGTAAGTGGTAAAAGGTGTAAGTTTTCAAGTCACAGACCTGAATCCAAGTTCAGGTCCTGTCACATCTGAGCAGTAATCTCAGGCAAGGCAAGCTCTGTAAATACTCTAAGCCTTATTTTCCTCACTTATGGAATAACAATAATTATACCTGCATCAGAGGGTTATGAGGAAGATCAATTATGACAGAGCAGTTAGCATAATCCTGCTGGTCACATAATCAGGGGTCACTAAAATTATTTTTAATACTAATGTCCAGATATTCCAACCATTGGGCCCCAAAATCTCACCAGCTCCCAAGATCAGTGGACAATTCCCTCTCACATACATTACATTGTTCATTTGTGATGCAAAAATGCTTAACCTTCCATCTTAACTGCCAAACTTTAAAAGAAATGTTTTATTGCTCCTTTCCAGAATCATTTTTCCTTGTGACCTGAATGAAGTCACTGGAGGATAAACAGTCTTAAAAGAAAAAAAAAACTAAATAAATATTTTTTGGAGTTTCTAAAATAAGATGCTGAGAACAAAGACTTAGGAGAAATGATAGCATAAACTGTTTGATATCTCCACCTTCTTTCAAATGTCCATCCACAACTGAAATTGTAAAACAGCATCTAAGATACTATATTGGAAAATGAAGTGGGGTCAGAAAATAATCTTCTGATACTTAATTGGGTCTGCTTTCATTTTGCCAGAGGTGAACTGATATTAACAAAGTATGTGAAGACATGAGAGTGAGCCTCAAAAAGAATGGGGTGGGTGGGTAAGATGAAAAGGAAAGAGGTCAGGGAAAGGTTCTAATTACCTATGCCTGATAGTTCCATTTTCCCATGAAGGGCCTTGAAGGCTTCGCCCACACCCTTTCCAACACCACTACCTAACAGTGATGGCAACAGCCACGGTAACAACGATCACAACCATTTAATCACTCCAAGCGCTGTGCAGTGTGCTGTTTTTTCACTATGTCATTCAATCTGCACAACAAGTCCATGACATTCTGCAGAAGAGACTGATGCTTAGTTACCTATAACCCTCAAATGTTTCTCCAGGCTAATAAATTCCTACCAATCTATTTAATCATCTCCTTCAGGAAACTTCCTTCTCTTTCCCTCTTCTTCTCCTTCATCCTCATCCATCTCTTCTTTTCCTAATCATTTTGAAGTTTTTTTTTTCCCTCCAATACACAGATTTGGAAATGTAATCACATATCAGTTTGGCTTAACTGTTCTTTCACTGAGTTCTGGATGCACTGGGTCTCAATGTATGGCTGTGACACTGTATTTTTTATTTTTTCTTAAAGATATTTACTTATTTGAAAGAGTTAGAGAGAGAAGGAGAAACACACACACACACACACAGAGAGAGAGAGAGAGAGAGAGAGAGAGGGCTACAACAGCCAGGGTTGGGAGCCAGAAGCTTCATCCCAGTCTCTTACATTGGTGCAGGAGCCCAAGCACCTGGGCCATCTTCTGCTGCTTTCCCAAGCCATTAGCAGGATTGAAATGAGAGCAGCCAGGACTCAAACTGGTGCCATATGGGATGCTGGCATTGCAGGTGGCAGCTTTATCAGCTATTCCATAACACTGGCCCCAACTGTGATACTTCAAATGTAGGGGGAGTCCTCAGCTTTCCTCCAGTAAATGGCAGACTGTAGGGAGAATTCCATACCAGTAGAATAGATCTAGGCCCAGAAGCCCATTAAACTGTAATAAATTGGATATCTGTCCTTTACCAAGTTTCAGATTCTATAGCTGTTTTCTACTTGATATGTTGGACCAAGGACTGAGAAATGTTGTCCTACAGAGAGCTCCAGCCATAAGAATGTTGTGGAATGGGAAAGGAAGCAATTTTTTATCATTGAATTCCAAGGCTCCCTGTCTTCTGTGAATCAAGGGTGTATCTTATCTCCCAGATATTTCCTCCGTGCCCATCAGTGGCTGGGTCTGCCACCCTCCTATAAAAGGAGAGTAGACAAAGAGAAGCAGAATGCAATTTGGCGGGGAAGAACATTTTTCCCTGGCAGAAAATGGAGTGACTTTTAGCTTATCTGCTGTCACCTTGTTAATGTGACCATTGTTCTTCAAAATAAAATCTCCTCTTCTTACTCATGATTTTTTCACATTAAAAAAAAAAAAGAAGCAACTAACAACCCAGAGGAGTGGGGCAGAAGGAGATAAGTATAAGCCTAATCAAGAGAAGCTACAAATCTACTTCTTTCTAAAGAAAAACAGTCAACACATAATTATCTTAATTCTCCCTGGTAGCCACTTTGCTTGCTTTCTGAGATAGCTGTGGAAAGCACTAGAAACCCATGGCCCTGTCATCACCCCTGGTTTGCAGAGCAAGAGCCACAGGCTTGCATTAGCTGGGATCCAGAATTTATCATCCATTTAAGCCAAGGGCTCTGTGGCTGTTGATGTGTGCCCCTGGCCTGTTCTTAAGCACATTCTTATTTCAAAATTAATCATCCAGCTCTAACTTGCTGGTGAAGGTTTCCAGGGATAAAAACTTAGATGCAAGGAGGATCCTAGTTGTAAATGGCCAAATGCCATTCATGGCAAGCATAGCACACAGACAAGGTGGTGAGAGAAGTGTGGTTTACTCTATCTTGAAGAATAAATCAAAACTTCCTCCTCACTCAGTTGTAGGGTGGGGGCAAGAAAGGGGCAAAGATAACATTCCTGGGAGGCCTCACTTCTTCAAAGCAGAGGAAACATGTACATCTTCCCCCTTATTGGAGTCTGACATTTGGCCTCTGAATGCTGAAGAACCAGTCTTGTGTTTCAGTCATGAGAGGGCATGGCTGAGATTAATTCCTTTCTGCATCTCCTTTCTGCAATTTTGGGAGCCAGTGGTGTAACCACACACAAGGTCATGAGAAGCAGCACCCTCAAGAGACCTAAAAAGAGGTACCCAGGAGGGAGGGAGCCAGGCTACCCAACAGGGAATTCAGAAGCCCTGGGTGGGCTTCAGAGATGAATAGAAGAA
The DNA here is from genome assembly GCA_949820135.1 of Sylvilagus floridanus. Classification (NCBI taxonomy): domain Eukaryota; kingdom Metazoa; phylum Chordata; class Mammalia; order Lagomorpha; family Leporidae; genus Sylvilagus; species Sylvilagus floridanus. Next base: position 126,866,751 of record OX463223.1, read on the forward strand.
TCTGCTTTGAACACAGCCAAGTAACCTGCACCTGGGTTTACATCACACTTGGTGGGGTTATACAGGAGGGAGGGAGTGTGGATAGCAGACTGCAGTTGTAAATGGCTTCCTGCAGCCTTTTCCTTTCCTAAATCTTACCATCTCCTCCATCTCTCCATCTCCTATACTCAAAGATGGCAAGAACCAACCAAGAGCAAGCAGGCAAAAAAGAGGCAAAAAAACACCCCAAACTTGATGTTCCTTAAACTCACCCCAAATTTGTTACACCTTAATGTACTTATCCTAATGGAGTCAATTCAAAAGTATTCTCCTCTATCAGCCTTGCTTACATTCCCACCCCACCCCAAAATGGGCAGTTGGTCCTTCCATCCTATGGATTGGTCCCAAAGCACTAGCCAGCTGCCTGAGTGCTAACAGATCAGTCTTCCTGACTTGGAAGTCCTGTGGAATGGAACTGTATCTTGGTCATGTCTGATTCCCAGAGCTAAGTCCAGTGCTCAGTGTAAAGGTGCTGCTCCATAAAGTTTTGCTCTCTTAATGCTCACTTCCTTTAAGGCCCTGGTCATGATGAATAGTGAAAACCCTACTGAGTGGGAAGCAATTCAGTTGGGTAGCCAGGAAAGAGGCCCAGTCTGGTATAGAGCAGTTCAAATATTCTACTGAGGAACATTCCAAGAGAGAGAGACAAGAAACTGGAGGAATTTCTGAATAGTGTGAGGTTTTAAGCTGAGGCTTTTAATTTCTGGCTCAGCTTGGCATGCTCAATCCTGTGTAACATTTGGCTGCATGCTCTCCCCCAGGCACACTATTGGCATTTTCATGTCCCATCTGCCAGTGCCTCTGGAGGACATTAGGCTAAGTCAGTTGATTCAGAAAGGGACACCCATTGAGTTGGCCTTCTGCCTAAAATGTGCAAATGGAGAGTAGCTTCCTAGCCACAAAGTTTTAGCTTATGCCAGTGCTGTATTATTTTTTATATTATTATCCAGAGCTACTATGGATTGAACAACTACTAGGGGTACCATAGTAAGTCTTTTGCCTGCATTCTTTAATTTCATCCTCATATAAAGAATACACCAAGCAGATATTATTATCTCCATTTTAGAAGCAAGGACATTACAATCCTAAAGTCACACAACTTGCCCAAGGCTATACAACCGATAAATGGCAAAGACAGGATTGAAATCCAGATCTGGCAGACACTGAAGCCTTTTTCCCCCATGCCATGATGCCTCCCCAAAATCAACCTACCTAGAGAATAACACAGCAACAAGCCCACATAGAAAAACCAACGGGAATCACCAAAGCTGTGCTCTGAGGTAAATTTATAGCTTGAAATTCTCTTATTTATTTTTGAATTAAGCATTCAATTTTAAGAAATATTAAGGAAGTATATAAAGTCTCAAGTAAAAATATAAAACCAGATAAATTAAACATCGGAAACATCAACAAAAATTGACATAATGATGTTTACTGTGAGATGGTGACAGCCTACATTTGCTACCTTTGGGTGTAGGCATCCCAGGAATGAACCAAGGGACTTGGGTTGACATTGATACTGATGTGAAAGCTTTGCTTCTGGGAAAGATGAATGCCCAGAGATCTGGACACAAGTGATTGCAATAGCTGTTGGGTCCCCTGGTCACTAAGTGTCTGGGTCCCTGAAAGTTTGCCTGCTCAGCTCGAGTAGTTCTCATACCTGTCCAAGTCACCAGGACACCCTCTACAAAAGCATGAAGTTTGAGTCACATGCCCCACTTTTCTTGGAGACTATACTATCTTTTTGAAGCTTAGCACAAATACAGTGTATCAGCTACAAGATCTGATATTGTTGGCCTAAGGTTGTGCCTTCCTCCAGGATGGAGAAATTCAGTAGGGGGTGAGGAGGAAAGAAAACAGAAAGTTTGTTTTTCCCTGAATTATTACTATGTTTATAAGGCAATAATAAGAAACAATTGTTCCATGGGTTTAAATCTAGTAAATAAAAGTTCCTTTGAGATCCAGTGTGAAAGATAGTGAAGATCAGAGTAAGCCCATTGTTTATATAATAAACACATATCCCAAACTTCTAACATTTTTATAATAAAACCTGCTATGGGGTAGGCGCTGTGGCATAGCGGGTAAAGCCGCCATCTGCAGTGTCAGCATCCCATATGGGCGCCAGTTTGAGTCCCGGTTGCTCCATTTCTGATCCAGCTCTTGTTCTGCCCTGGGTGGGCAGTAGAAGACGGCCCAAGTCATTGGGCCCCTGCACCCACGTGGGAGACTCGGAGAAAGCTCCTGGCTCCTGGCTTTGGATCTGCACAGCTCTGGCCATTGTGGCCATCTGGGGAGTGAACCAGAGGGCGGAAGACCTCTCTCTCTCTCTCTCTCTCTCTCTCTCTCTCTCTCTGCCTCTGCCTCGCTGTAACTCCACCTTTCAAACAAATAAATAAATCTTTAAAAAAATAAATTGCCAAGAACTTTAGCAATATCACATACAATGGTGAAACTGAAAGATAACATCTATTAAAAACAAAAAAGAAAAAGAAACCTGCTATAATAAAATTTGTGTTGAGGTATAAAAGAAAAGTAGTCATTTTCTCCTCAGTTTTATTGTGCTGAATGTAGTATCTGCCAATCCATACCTACTTGGAGGCGTCTGATTAAGAGCCTGGTCTCCCCACTAGGGAGCTGTCCGGAGTTGGCAGGAGTGCCATGACGTCGCTAAGCCTAACGTCTGAAGATAGCCCAACTCAAGACCTCCAAGAGAGCTGAAGCCTCTGTCGAGTAATGTGTTACCCCTCCACCCCCATCCCCACAATCCTTCACTGGCCCGTCAGCCACCTCCACGCTCTGAGGTTCCCCAGGTCCAGCTAGTCTAAAGGTCCTCTCATCTCTCTCACTGGGTTTAAGCTGGAGATTTCTGGCAGACACCCTAGGCAGGCCTTGTGTCTCTGGTACTCCCTCCCAGGGCTCAGTCACAGCACTCTCCTGGAAGCCACTGGTGGGTGTGAAAAGGCATGAATATGACCCTTCATTGTCTCCCTTGATTCTGAGCGGAACTGCGGGTTAGGGTGGGAGCAGGGTTCCTCCTTCTTATCTAAGTGTACCTAATCTCAACCCTGACTGTCCATTTGAACCTACCTGAGGGGCTTTAAACAAATACACTGATGGGGCTGGTGCTGTGGCACAGAGGGTAAAGCCGCTGCCTGCAGTGCCGGCATCCCATATGGGTGCCAGTTCAAGTCCCGGCTGCTCCACTTCCAGTCTGGCTCTCTGCTATAGCCCAGGAGTACAGTGGAGGATGGGCCCCTGCACCCACATGGGAGACCAGGAAGAAGCTCCTGGCTTCTGGCTTTGGATCGGTGCAGCTCAGGCTGTTGTGGCCATTTTGGGAGTGAACCAGCAGATGGAAGACCTCTCTCTCTCTCTCTCTCTCTCTCTCTCTCTCTGCCTCTCCCTCTCTCTGTGTGTAACTCTGACTTTCAAGTAAAATAAATCTTAAAAAAAATAAAAAACGCACTGATGCCTGGGCCCACTCGCAGAAACTCTGATATAACCGGTCTGGGGCAGCACAGCTAATACTGAACATTCAACTGCAGTATAATAGCGGCTTGGATTTGACCAACTTCTGCAGCGCAGCATTTGGAAGCCACAATGTCCTGAACAAACTGATGCCGACTCCGTGGCCCCCGCGGGTAGCTGCCCGGCGCACAGGCCTGCTTCCTGCCTCTCCGAAGGGAGCTTAAGCGACAAAGCTCCAGAAATCAGTGCCTCCCCATCAGCACACCTGGAAAAGCAATTCAGAGCAAGTTTTCGGATGCAGGGCAGAACAGCACTCCCATTGAGAAGGGCTGCATGTTGCAGTCTTGCTAGTGGTTAGGCTAAGGGCAGATACTGGAAGCATAGCCCAGAACCCATCTCCACACAGGCTGTGGACTCAAATAGGCAACGACATGACTTAGCTGACAGGAGAGTGGCCGGCTTCACCTCGCAGGCGGCTCACCCTGCAGGACAACCTGTCCAGCGGCCATGGGGTCTGCAGAAGCAACGTCAGCAGGATGCCGCCCTGCCATGAAGGAGCCCGAGTGAAAATGGAAGCATCAATGCCAATGACGTGGAAAGCGCTCCATGTCATTCAAAGAGGCTTCAGTTGGGCAGGCGGCCTTATGAGATAAAGGAACCATAGTGAAGGAAGGTTTGGGTGATTACAGAAATCGAGACAGGCCCTCGAACAGGCTAAAGGACAGAAAATGAACGAAGGTGGGGAACGAGGGTCTGGGGACTCCCAGTTCCGGGCTGTTGGCAGCCATGAGGAGGTGAACAAATCTCCCTGTGTGATCTCAGGATGAGGGTGAGATATTGAGGAATTCCACGGAGACAGAAGGGGGTAGGGTGCTGGAGAAGAAAGGCAAGCAGGCCCAGAGCGAGCCCACGCAGGACACTGCCCTCTCCCAGCAGTCGGGAGACAGGGCCCAGCGTCCTGCACTGGACCCCCAACCTGGGCTCTGCTTCCAGATGTCCAAGCGTCAGGGAGAGAGAAGGAAGGAGACAGGGTGCTCCTCTCTGCGTCAGGCAGGTCAGTGCCTTGCAAGGGACACAAAGGTGACAACTCTGGTCCGCCAGCATGAACCACTCAGCATCCCAAAGCTTAGGAACCACCGACTGGAACGTCAAAGTCAGCTCTGTGTGAGGATCACGCGTGGCTTGCCTTCCTCACCTCTGTCCCCGTGAAAGGGCTCACTTTCTGCAGGAAACGTCCTTTCCTTCCCCTAGTAGAGGAAGCAGCTCCAGCGCAAGCCCCTTCCCATTAGGCCCAGCCTCCCCCTTCTCCCTCCCTCTTTGTCTTGCCAGGAAACCGTGCAAACCCCAAATACCTGCATTCTTGGGCAAGCAGCAGGCGAGAGCCATGCTGGGATTCCCGCTCTGCTTCTTAAGGGCGGCCTTTTCCTTTTTGCAAAACCCTCTCTGAAAGCCTGGGAGCTGAAAGCTGATCTGCTTAAGTCAGCAGGCAGGCAGGGGGGATGGGGGGCGAGACAGGGCAACCTTCGGCAAGGAGGATGGGAGATTTTTCACACAACCTCTGCGCTGCTTCTGGGACTCCCCCCTGGAGGGGAGATGGTCTCACCCAAGTGCTGGGCCAGCTGCTAATCCCTCTGGGGTTCACTTGAATGGCAAATCTGGACTCCAGGGCAGCCTCTGCCACACCCTGGCTCCAGAGGAGGGGCTTAGCACTTTGCTGGCCCTGGGTTGCAGAATGCAGTAGCACCTCTTTGCAGCCTGGCTTCCAGTTGGCCAGGGGTCAATAGCATCGGCATTGCCTGGGAGCTTGTTAGAAATGCAGAGTCTCAGGCGCCACCAGTCTGAGAAGCTCTGTGAAGTGCCAAGTGGCTTTGGAAACGACTAGCACACTGCCAGAAACAGGCAGCTGGACAAACAGTAAAATCCAGAGGGCCACAGCAGCCCAGCCCCTACGCCAAGTGCCCAATCGTGAGAAGGGATACATTCCAGCCCACCAAGGCACGGCTGCCCCAGTTTGCCACCCATTCTTCTCACCAGGACGGGGCTGGCTCACTTGGCTGTGAAATTTTAGGGGTGGTGTGATGGTGTGCTATTCACCAGGTCTGCAAATATTTGCACACACACACACACTGACATGATGAGAATGGTGGCAGCAGGTGGGATGGTGGTGGAGACAATCGGAGTTTGCTCTTTGCAGGCTGCAAATCAATTTCTGATCCCCTCCCATCCCCAACTTCACACCCACCTGTATCAACATGTTAGACTCTTGCAACGCCCATAACAGCAGGAGTGCATGGCAAGAACACTCAAGTCACTTTGCAAACATCAACCTACCTAGACCCTGTCAGATCTTCCTCTCGGCAAGAAAGGGAGAGTGAGCTTAGGGAGGGAGTTCCAGGGCTTTGCCCTAAATAGCCTCATGTTGTCATGGCACTCATGTCACCTCCCACCTGAGCCCAGGCAAGGCAAACCATGTGCCAAAAAACCTGGAAAGGAGGAGAAAAGGGCTGAGGAAAAACCAATATCTCTTCCCCAATAGTGACCATGTCTCTGTTGATGGCTGCAGTTCCCTGCATTGCAGGCTTCTGCTTAACCATGAATAGCAAGAACCAGAATGGGTGGCTTCACTTCTGAAGAGGAAATGAATGGTGCTGAGGTTTGGGGATACATTATGATAGCCCAGATCAACAGAGAAGTGACCCAGACAGGATCTTCAGCCTTCCCAGCAGTGGGTGGCGTGGCCACAGCACAACTGAACAACCCCTGAACAACGTCTGCTTGAGGGAAGACAGCTGGAAAGACATGGATGGAAAGCTGGCCAGAAAGAGAGACAGAAGAGAGAGAGGCAAAGAGGGTGGCCGTGGGTCTTACTGGGACTTGTGTGGGTTATTGAAAGCCATTAGGGTGGGCTTTTGAGTAGAAAACCAAGGAAAATCGTACTTCAAACTCTTTTTCAGAGGCTCAGTCTTCCCCTGAACAACAATCACTCATGAAATGACTCTCACGATAGAAAGGAAATGCTGCCATTGTTTTATTTTCTCTGGGAAGTTGTAACAGGTTTTAAAAGGTTAATCTCCCTCTCAGTCCTGTTTTTTCCCTTCCAGTGACCCTAGGCTGAAAAGGAAAAATATTTGCACTTGGTGTTTAAAAACCACAGTGAATTAGCTTTTGTTGTTCATGGCAAAGCCACTATTTAGCTGCCCCGAATCAAACCAGATGTCAGTAGAGAAAGAAGGCCCTGCATCCTGTGAACTTGCCTTTCACCCCTGCAGAAGGGCCAAGGGGAAAGCAGAGCTAAGGTGACAAAACCGAGAGAGTTTGGTGGTCAACAAACCTGAAGCTCGGTTTTGATGCAAGAGTGGTTAGCTCTTGGTGGAATGCTGCCTGGGGCACGAGAGTGTAACAGCTCTGCTACCCTGGGTGTACAGTGCTCCTTCATTGCTGGAAGTTTTGTTTTGGGGACACAAGGCCACTATTCCCATAGAGGGTAGAGACCAAGGCAAGCAATACAGAAGGATGGAGAAAAGAACAAGGAGACAGAAAAAAAATGAGACCAGCAGGACTTGCTGGGATACTAAATCTATCAGTGAAGGTGAAAAAAAAAAAAGAAGCTATGAAAGGAAAAGAATATATTTTCTTTCTGCGGCTTTCTAGAAGAGTATGAGGAGTATATTATTATTCAGTCTTGTTTTTCTTTAGGACACCATGAACCAAAGTACACAGCTTAAATGAGGCAATAAAAAAAGGTCCCATTTGGCTTAGTCTGCTTCTCACTGTTTTCTAAATCTAGCAGCAGAAGTAGGCAGAAGTACTCTCTACATTCAGGCCCTTTTTATCCACGTAACAAACATTTACTAAACCCCTACTGTGGTCAGGTATTTGGATAATATCAGAAAGCTCTGGATACTTCTGCCCAGGAGAAGTTTACAGCCTGATGGGGATGCCCCATTAGTAGAATATAATACAAAAATACAATAATAATATAATAATAGTGAATGGCACAATTTTTCATCATTTAACAATGTGCCAGTGACTGCATTTTATACATAGTATCTTATTTAATCCTTACAATAACATTGCACAGAAAATTTTACTATTTCCATTTTATAGATGAAGAGCTCAGGCTCAGAAAGTTTAAGGAACTTGACTGAGATCTCACAGTTATTAAGCTAGTGGAAGCCCTTGATTATTATGAGTGATTAATCAAGTTTTTAGAATAATGCTGGGCACATGAGAGATGCTCACTAAGTGTTAACTGAATGAAGAACATTGCCGGGGGTGCAAGGAAGGGCTTTCTGGGGCATTGAACCTGAACTTGGAAGAATGGGTAGGATACAGGCAAATAAGGGAGGAAAGGGCACACCAGTAACAAAGCAGAAAATGAGCAACTGCATCTCTAAGGATATGGAAAATAGCAAAAAATGGGCAGGAAAGAACCGTGGTCAAGAGAGGGACACTTGGGAATGCTCAAATCAGAGAGACTTGGGTCCATTCTGCTGCCTACAGGTTGTACGAACTTGGTCAAGTCATTCAGTCTCTTTGTGCCATTTTCCTTATCTGAAAAATGGGAGCAGGGCTGGCACTGTGGCTTAACAGGTGAAGCTGCTGCCCACAGTGTAGGCATCCCATATGGGCGCCGGTTCAAGTCCCAGCTGCTCCACTTCCAATCCAGCTCTCTGCTATGGCCTAAGGAAGCAGTGGAAGATGGCCCAGGTCCTTGGGCCCCTGCGCTGGCATGGGAGACCCGGAAGAAGCTCCTGGCTCCTGGCTTCAGATCAGCTCAGCTCTGGGTGCTATGGCCATATGGGGAGTGAACCAGAGGATGGAAGACCAACCAACCTCTCTCTCTTTCTCTCTCTCTCTCTCTGCCTCTCTGTAACTCTTTCAAATAAATAAATAAATATTTTTTTTAAATGGGGAGAAAATATTACCTACTGTGGTAGAAACTGTTAGTTTCCTACCAAATCTTCTATGTTATTTTTCAAGTTGATCAAATGTCAATTTTTTTTAACCTGGATCCACTGCCATAGAAGAGAAATACAAGGGCCAGTGCTGTGGTATAGAGGGTAAAGCCACTATCTACAGTGCCTGCATCCCATATGGGTGCTCGTTTGAGTCCCAGCTGCTCCACTTCTGATCCAGCTCTCTGCTACAGCCTGGGAAAGCAGTGGAAGATGGCCCAGGTCCTTGGGCCTCTGCACTTGCATGGGAGACCCGGAAGAAACTCCTGGCTCCTGGTTTCAGCCTGGCCCAGCTCTAGCCATTGCAGCCATTTGGGGAGTGAACCAGTGGTTGGAAGACCTCTCTCTCTGCCTCTGTCTCTCTGTAACTCTGCCTTTCAAATAAATAAATCTTTTGAGAGAGAAAGAGAATTCTTTATGTCCAAGCCTCTCCTGTAGCTGGTGGTTGCTATCTGGCCAATGTGATCAAAGTAAGTGTGGTGTGGGATTTCGGGAAAGCCTCCTCAGAAGACAAGGAGCATGCCTCTTCTCTCCTGCTGCTGCTTAAGCCAATGATGTGAAGACTGGAGCGCAGCTGTCTGGGGCCATGATGATGAGGACTACAAGCTAGGAAAACTGGAACCACAAGATGGAAGGAACCTTGGTCCCTCATTGCTTTTCAGTCTCCATGTAAGCTTTTGACTTACATAAGAGAGAAATAAAATTGCATTTTAAAGCCCTTGTTTATCCCCAGCAGATACATTCACCACAGAGTTGCTGGGAAGATTAAATAAGATAATATAGGTTAAGTAATTAGTACTTGGCCTTCTACATAGTAAGCATTCAAACGAATCTTAGCAATCACGTTTTGCTGCTATTCTTAGCACTATTTTTGTTGTTATTACAAAATCCAGAATGCCACCTTGTTCTGCATTAGGTTGAACCATCTTCATTCAGTTAATTGGTCAGTTTCCTTAAACATCCCTAGGATTCCGTCTTTCATGAGTACCTATTCATGAATCTTCCTTTTACAGGGTTCCTGATAACAAACCAAAAGATTTCTCTTTGAATTTCATCACCAAATAATCCACACAACCAACAATAAAACTTTACAACTGTTAGTGAAGGGGGTGGGTTTTAAAAAGTGTGAGCACAGAGGATGGAAATTATTAATTAAATTCTAAGTTTCATTAAAAGTCCCTGTGTTGGATCCCATGATAACTTGATGCCTTTAAAGAGTCTTCTTTTCTTCAGGCAGACAGACCTTTACATTTCAGGACAGATATGAAACAAATTTGAAGATGCAATTTGCTTAGAAAAGTTGTGAGAGTCAGTATGGTATGCTAGACTTCAAGAGATTTGTCAAGAATTGTAAGTTTTTTTTTTTAACTTAAATCTCTGCTTATTCATGTCTTTCACAGATAGTACAGTTTGTTCTACAACTTCATCAATGAATGATTCTTAGAAGATCTAAGAAAATAAATTAAAATGACGGACTAGGATGAGTGGTTCCCATTGGTCAAAGGACTGGCTGCATTGAAAGTTACAAGGACCTGCTTAGGAAAAATATAGAATATTAACTCTAACTCTAGACTCACTGAATTAGAAACACCAGAGGTGAGGCCTAAGAATCCGCATTTTTAAGCTACTGAGCTGATTCTGATGTGCAGTCAGGTTTGGGACTGTTTAGAATATCCCTCCTCCCCCAAACCTGTCTTAGGCTGGGCTATCTAGAAGCATAGTCTAAAAAGGTATTCTTGTTTCAGTAATATTTGGATGGCATGCTTTCAATAGAATGGGCAGGAGGGAAGCAAGATACCATAGGGAAGGGACTAGGCAAGAATGTGTCTTTAGCCTGATCTCACAGGGAGCTCTAGAGTACAAACTGCACCACAGGGCTGGTCATTCCTGTAGTCAAGAAGGCTGCTGGGATGGGGCTGGCATTGTGACATAGTGGGCAAAGCCACTGCTTGCAACGCTGGCATCCCATATAGATGCCCATTCAAGTCCTGGCTGCTCCGCTTCTGATCCAGCTCCCTGCTAATGTGCCTGGGAAAGCAGCAGAAGATGGCCCAAGTCCTTGGGCCCCTGCACCCACATGGGAGACCTGGAAGAAGCTCCTGGCTCCTGGCTTTGGACAGGCCCTGCCCTGGCTGTTGCAGCCATTTGGGGAGTGAAGCAGTGGATGGAAGATCTCTCTCTCTATTTCTGCCTCTCTGTCTTTCTTTGTAACTCTGATTTTCAAATCAATAGAAATTTTTAAAAAGAAAAGAAGGCTGGTGGGGCTTCCCAAATGCAAGTCTCCAGGGAATGGGCAGCTGTGTCCTTTAGCAGCCAACACTCAGCAGCTAGAGGAGTTGCACCAGCTTGTAGGAGATACAGGCAGGACACCAACAGCAGCTGCTACCAACTTGGCCCTGCTAGTTTGTAGTGGGATCAGCCTGAATATTTTATAGCATTGCTCTCCAATGGGACTCTAATGTCCCTTTACTGACTTGTCCCAAAATTCTCTTTCTCAGAAGGGTCTTGGAAGAGTTCACTCTGTAGAAAGATTTTCAGGATGCAATTTGGTCCTTTCAGTGACCAGAGACACAAACAGGCATATCAGAGTACCAGTGCATCTGTCGCCTTTCTCATTTTGCATGCTAAGTTATGGCAGGAGTCAATGTCCCAGAGCCCTTCTCATGAGTTGCAGCCATATCCACTCACAGTCTCCATAATTGGCGATTCAGCGAATACAGCTGCCTGACTATCTGTACCCTCTTTTTTCTCCCTTGACAAATCAGGATGCAGGCCACTGAACTTCCTTTGCCTTATTCTTGATGATCCCTAAATAGGTCAAATCACTTTGGAGGGTGGCCAGAAGTTAATTTCATATTCATTGCTGACCTGTTTTATTCCTCTGGCATTTCAGGAAAAAGTTGGTTAAATACCTTGTCCTTCTGTGAGCCTGGTCTCCATTCCCTGGAGCTAAATCTGCAGGCCAGCCCAATGTGAGTTACACAGAGGCACTGCTGCTTGTCCGTGGACTGCTGCCCAGGTTGCTTGTTGTCCATCTGCTGAATTCCTATACGTACGTGGGCATGTGTGGAAAATTCAAGGCCCAGGCAACCACAGCCTGGAGCTCCTTTGCCCCACAGCTGCTCCAGCCTCTACCAGGCCTGATGCCAAGGTCCATGGAAGCAGTCCTCATCACATGCTCAAGAAATGGGAGCATTAATTATACAGTTGCTTTTCATCAGATCAACCAAATACAGTTTCTGTAGCGCTCCCTTACCTGACAGAGTCCCACAACTACTCAGCCCTCGCTCTCATCAAGGAAGTGCTGCCATTTTGGTTTCTTACCAAAGAAAGAGATCCAGTACAGAAAACAGAAAAGGAAGCAAGGAATGAGGGAAAAATGCTGGAAAAAAGGGAAGCTCAATACTTCCAAGCAGTCAAAGTCTGGGACACAAAAAAACCCATGCCTGGCTCTAGTATTTCCCCAGAAGCTATTTTGTGGCAATGCCATTTTTTAATTGCACGATGTCACCCCCCCCCCATGTCAATCCTCCTCTCCCTCTCACCCTGTATGTCATGGCTTGTTTTCTTTTGAGGCATTTACTAGTTGTTTTTGCTTTTCTTTCACATGCTGAGAAATATTTGCAGATGAGCCTGTAAGGCAATCTGGCCCTATTATAACAATGACAGTCACAGTTGTTAACTCTTTTTCTTCCCACTGAATCTAAAGCCACTGTGCAATGGAAGTATCCATGTAGTAGTCACATAATAAACAGAAAATTAACATTTTATTAAGCCCGTGCCGCGGCTCAATAGGCTAATCCTCTGCCTTGCAGCGCCGGCACACCGGGTTCTAGTCCCGGTCGGGGCACCGGATTCTGTCCCGGTTGCCCCTCTTCCACGCCAGCTCTCTGCTGTGGCCAGGGAGTGCAGTGGAGGATGGCCCAAGTGCTTGGGCCCTGCACCCCATGGGGGACCAAAAGAAGCAGCTGGCTTCTGCCATCAGATCAGCGCGATGCGCCAGCCGTGATGGCCATTGGAGAGTGAACCAACGGAAAAGGAAGACCTTTCTCTCTGTCTCTCTCTCTCTCCCTGTCCACTCTGCCTGTCAAAAAAAATTAAAAAAACATTTTATTCATTCAGCAAATATTTATTGAGCACCTACTATGTATCAGGTGTTGTTTTAAGGGCTTTGTATATGCTATTTCAGTTAATTCTCACAGTAACTCTATGAAGTAAATACTAGTATTACCTTCATTTTACAGATCATGAAATTAAGATGTAGAGAGATTACATAACTTTCTCAGAGCCTTGGATACACCAAGGTACAAAGCCTAGGCTCCCACCCATTATGCTGGGTGTGATGGTTAACTTTATGTTGTCAACTTGACTGGGTTAAAGAATACCTAGGAACCTGGTAAACACATTATGTGGGGTGTACCTGTAAAGGTAATCTCATTTCCAAATGAGATTAGCATGTGAATCTGAGTGTGCTAGGTGGTAGGACCCCTACCTAGATGTGGGTAAGCATCATCAGTGGACTGGGGGTCTGGAAAGAGATGGCAAGGTGATTTTTGGTTCTCTTGGAAAGAAGGCTAGGACATACTCTACTCCTGTCTAGGATGTCAGTTGCTGACCTTTGGACTCCAGGACTACAGCTTGTGGTCCCCTTGCTAGGACTCAGGCTTTCATCCTCCAACTGAAGAGTGTTCTGGTACTGAACCTCTAGGACTTGGACTGAGCCACATTGGATGTCACTGGCATCGAAGGCTCTCTAGCCTTCAGACAGTCTGCCATGGGACTTCTCAGCTGCCACAATTGTGTGAGCCAATCCCCCCTAGCAAATCCCCCTTCATATACTTCTATGCATAGCCTATCAATTCTGTATCTCTGGAGACCCCTGCCTAATGTGCTAAGTTAACCCAATGATAGAAGTTAGAGAACCTATTATTCTAGCTCAGAAGCACAGATTCAGCATCTCCCATCACTCACATTCCAATCCTAGACCGACAGACAATAAGCAAGACCAGGACTGATATCTCACCTCCTCACAGGAAATGTCTGTCACTTGCTTGGTTGATTGTTTCAGGAGGGAGTTATGTGTAAACAGAGTTCTTTCTGTGTGCACGTGTGACTCCATGCATGTACATGCATGGTGGCTACATATATCACCTTAAGCAATGTTCTCCCCTGAGCCTGGGTAAAGGGATTCCCATTTACAATGAACTTGAAAACAAGATCCGAGGCTTCCTACTTTGCCCAGCTCCCCACTGCTGTTTCCACTGACACACCATTCTAACAAAGCTGAGATCCCTCACCTAGTCTTCAGGATTGGAACCTTGCACTGGATGGACTTCCAGTTTGGACAAGAACAATTAACTGTATAGTCACATGTTGTTTAATGGCGTTCTGAGGAAATGCATCCTTAAGCAATTTCATCGTTGTATAGGCATCATAGAGTGTCCTTATACAGAGCCAAGTGGTATTGGTCAATCACCCAATGCAGCCTCTTGTTGAATCAGGAGGCAGTAAATACCAGATGCACAAAGGGTCTTCAAAAAGTTCATGGAAAATATCCACTATTTTTTTAATTCCCTAATAATTAATTCATATGAGGCTGTTGCTGGCATAACACAGAATACTGTTGTACAATAAGGTGTTCTAAGAAGTAGAAAAAGTATACCCTAAAATATAGTAAAAAGTATCATATGGAAAAAACATCAATCAGTAAAGACTCCTTTGTTATCATTATCAAGTATTATGCACTATACTTTTACACAACTGGCAGCACAGCAGGTGTGTTTATACTGGTGCACCCACAAACACATGAGTAATGCACTGGGCTACAACATTGCAACAACTCTGTCACTTAGGGTGAGTGCTAAAGAAAATGTGCTGAATCCAAGTGTATTCAAGATGGTGCACAGCAGTTGTAAGTCTTAGTTATCTAATTCCTAACTGGACAAGAACTGAGTGTATTCATTGAAAGGCATTTTGTGCCTGGCCAGTAGAATCCTACAATCCTAGCTTCTCTAAGACTCTGCACTGTGAGTTTGGACACAAAAATTTAGGGTGTCTGGTTCAACAAGAAGCCCGGGAAAACTTCAGTCTTGACGTGCCATTTAACGCAACATTGTTTCACCAGAATGGTACTAGTCTCCACTGAGTTCCTGATGGATGCAAATTCAGTTTATTTAGTTTGGCTTTTTGGATAAGGAAATTCCAGAAGCTTTCCAGGTCCTTTTAGATTTATTGGAAATGACATCATGCACTCAAATGCAAGAGTTTCACAAGTCCAACATTATGAGAATGGATACGATGGAATGATAAAACTGGCTAAAAGCTTGAGCTTGCGGAAGGGAGAATACTGGAGGGAGATACAATTCATTTTTCTCATTTGTCTATTCAGTGACAAACAATTGGCCAGCCACAAAACCTTGCTGCAATGGGATCAAATGATTACACTTGGTTTCCAGTCCTTTTTATTGGAGGAGTATAAGTAAGACATCTCCCAACGTAAAACAATGGGATAACTTTTCATTCTCATGTATTTGGAATGGTTTGGAGGTGATTCAATTCAGAAAAAATGAAATCTTTAAATAATGCTTTTAGACCTCTGGCTCTCTCATCTGAAACTTATGAAATTACTTTTGCCTTCTTTGAGTTATAAGACGCTAACTTCAGTGCTGCATTTTTTTCTCTGAGTATTTTTGGCCTGGGATTTTACTTAATTGCTTTCTTTTCCCTTTTGGATAGCATACCAATGAAAGGAGACAAACAAAAGGCAAGAAAACCTGTCTTTTCTTTCTGACACTAATGTGGGGTTCATAAAAATTTTAGGTAACTTCCCAGTACTTAAATGAAAACAGTACAGTAGCCTGATCTAAGTCCTTCATAGTATCAATCCCTGGAAGTTCCCACTATGTCCAGAGAGAGGTCCACTGCAGGGCTGGCTGGCAACAACAGCAAATTTTACAGTTGTATTAGAACCAATAGAAATTCATTGCAAGTACGGAATCTGCCACTGCAAATTGTAGCTCCAAAGTGATCCTCCTCTACCCAGTTCACTTATTTTTTTTTAACTTTTATTTGACAGAGTTAGACAGTGAGAGAGACAGAGAGAAAAGTCTTCCTTCCATTGGTTCACCCCCTAAATGGCCGCTACTGCTGAGGCGAAGCCGATCCGAAGCCAGGAGCCAGGTGCCTCCTCCTGGTCTCCCATGTGGGTGCAGGGGCCCAAGCACTTGGGCCATACTCCACTACTTTCCCAGGCCATAGTAGAGAGCTGGACTGGAAGAGGAGCAGCCAAGACTAGAACCCAGTGCCCTTATGGGATGCCGGTGCCGCAGGCGGAGGATTAACCAAATGAGCCATGGCGCTGGCCCCCAGTTCACTTTTTGTTGAGCATCCTAATCCACCTAAGAAGAAACCCACTGAGGCATCAGTTTTCTAGGAAAATAATGAGAATTAATAAGTTTTCCTAATCAAGCTTCTAAGCACTAAAGAACCAAGAGATAGGACAGATAAGAAAAACAAAGCATTAAAAATTTAGATCTGCTCTATCCAGTATGGCAGCCATCAACCATATATGGCTACTGAGCAATTAAAATGTGGCCAGTGTGAATGGGAAGTGGAATTTTTAATTTCAACTCATTTTAATTAATGTGAACACTGATACACCATTCAGTTATTGGAAAACTTTGAGGCACAGTTAGAAGAACTTGGATATGAATGTACTTTTTAAAATTTTATGGGAATGTATGAAATTTAAATACTGAACCAGTATTTCTGGTGAAAATTTACCATCTGAACTGAGACATGCTATAAATGAAAACGCACATTGATTTCTGAAGACTTAGTGTGAAAAAAGAATATAAGAATCTCATTAATATTTATATCTATTTTATATAATGTTTTATATGTCAAAAACATAACATTTTGAAAATATTGGGCTTAACAAAGTGTGTTAATAAAATTAATTTCACCTACTTCTTTTTCATGTTTACAAGTGGCCACTAAAATATTAAAAATTACATAAATGACTTGTATTATTTTTCTAATGGATATCATGGACATCACTGGCTTATAATGAATGAAATGAAATGAAGTCATCTGAAATTGGAACATTATAAAGTGCCAAAAAGAAAATGTATGTTTTTAATCAGTTAAGAAGTGAATTAACTGATGGTGGTTTAGAGCAATTACCAATCTCTCAATTTTAAAATTTTGTAAAGTATAATTATTTTTATTAGAGAGGGGAAGAGGAAAAGGAAAAGAGGGAAAGAGAGAGAGACAGACAGACACCCTATTTACTGGTTCACTTTTACTCCTCAAATGCCCATGATAGCTGAGGCCAGTTCAAAGCCAGGAGCTGGGAACTCAATCTAGTTCCCAGTTACTTGAGCTATCACATGATATTTTCTAGGATGAACATTAGCACAAAGATGGAATTGGGTGCAGAGATGGGACTCAAACCCTGACAGTCTGATATGGAACATGGGTGTCTTAAGCACTGAGCCAAACACTCGTCCCACAATCTCCCCGTGAATGGACTCCCTTAGGAGTGCCTATATACTGGAGGTTTCCATTCTACAACTGGTTGTCTATTGGCCATGGTATTCTAGAGCAGTGATTTTCAAAATTTGGTCATATACTTTCAGGGAGTCTGCAAAATGAAAACTATTTTTATGATACTGAGCCATTACTTGACTTTTTCACTCTCATTCACTCATGAGTGACAGGTGATACTATGCCAGATGGAATGTAGAAGCAGATATGAGAATCCTCCAGTCTTCTACTCAGTCAGACTATTAGCTAAAAAATTTACAAAAAAGTAAAAGAATGCTATTCTTACATTTTTTGGTTTGGAAAAATACAGGATCTTTGCTCAAAATTCTTTATTTATGGACATGTAATGTGTATAATGTATTATATGTACTTACTATTGTTAAGTTTGAAATAAATTACCAAGAAATTATTATTTCTCATTTTTAATTTTGTTTTTTTGAGATTTTATTAATTTATTTGAGAGGTGAGTTACAGACAGTGAGAGGCAGAGACAGAGAGAAAGGACTTCCGTCCGCTGGTTCACTCCCCAAATGGCTGCAACGGCCAGAGCTGCGCCGATCCAAAGCCAGGAGCCAGGTGCTTCTTCCCAGTCTCCCATGTGGGTTCAGGGGCCCAAGCACTTGGGCCATCTTCTACTGCTTTCCCAGGACACAGCAGAGAGCTGGATTGGAAGAGGAGCAGCCTGGACTCAAACCGGCGCCACAGGTGGAGGATTAAATTACTGCGCCACAGTGTCGGCCCCTCATTTTTAATTTTGGATATGAAAAAATGATATAACTCATACAAATCAAAGGTCTTTGGGGTCCTCAGTAATTTTTCAGAGTATAAAGTGGTCCTGATCTAAGAGTTTCAGAGTGGCTGTTCTAGAGGGACTTGGTGGCAGAGGCTATTGACTCTTCAGTTAACCTCTGAGCATATTCACACTGCCATGAACACTGTCCAATTTCCATCTCAAATACCCAGGTCTCTGTGTTGTTCTGCCTGAGGGTTTTCTTTCATGCTTCAGAACTACTAGAGAAAGTCCAAAATAAGAAACAACCAAATGCTAGTGAATAGTAGAATGAATAGATTTATTCTGGAGTTTTCATACCATGGAATACTAGACAACAATGAGAATGAATAAACCACTATTGCATGCTACAGTGCAGGTAAATCTCAGAAATATAATGCTGAGGAAAATAAACCAGACATAAAAGAGTATATGTTGTAGGAGTCCATTTTCATGGAGTTAAAGATAAGGCAGCTCTAACCTATGGTTTTAGAAGTTGAGATAGTGAGTTCCTTTAGAAAGGAAGAAGAGCCCATGCGGGATTCTGGGAAACTAATAATGTTTTAGGTCTTAACCTGGCTGGCCAGTGCAGGGGCATGTGCATTTCTGAGATAATTCATTGAGCTATGTGATTTGGACACTTTTCTGTATGTATGTTAGACATCACTCAAAAGATTTTAAAAAATCCAATAGTGATTATTGTTTTTAGACCATGTCCTTCTAGGCACAGGAGAGAAGAAAACAGAATTTTCAGACATAGTTTATAGTGCCTGTCCTTTCAGCAATCCTTGTTAGAAATAAATGATAGGGACGGCGCCGCGGCTCACTAGGCTAATCCTCCACTTTGCGGCGCTGGCACACAGGGTTCTAGTCCTGGTCGGGGCACCGGATTCTGTCCCGGTTGCCCCTCTTCCAGGCCAGCTCTCTGCTGTGGCCCAGGAGTGCAGTGGAGGATGGCCCAAGTGCTTGGGCACTGCACCCCATGGGAGACCAGAAGAAGCAGCTGGCTCCTGTCTTCGGATCAGTATGGTGCGCCGCCCGCAGCGGCCATTGGAGGGTGAACCAACAGCAAAGGAAGACCTTTCTCTCTGTCTCTCTCTCTCACTGTCCACTCTGCCTGTCAAAAAGAAAAAAAAAAAAAGAAATAAATGATAGACATTTTCATGGGGGTGGGCAGTTTGGGGTATTTTCTTGCTTAAATAGCATGCTTTATTTATTTTTTTAAAAAGGTTTTTATTTATTTGACAGGTAGAGTTACAGACTATGAGAGAGAGAGAGGAAGAGAGAGAGAGAAAGGTCTTCCATCTGCTGGTTCACTTCCCAAATGGCCACTATGGCTGGAGCTACGCCGATCCGAAGCCAGGAGCCAGGTGCCCCCTCCTGGTCTCCCATGTGGATGCAGGGGCCCAAGCACTTGGGCCATCCTCTACTGCGTTCCCAGGCCACAGCAGAGAGCTGGACTGGAAGAGGAGCAACCGGGACTAGAACCCAGAGCCCACATGGGATGCCAGCACTTCAGGCAGAGGATTAACCTAGTGCGCCACGGCACCGGCCCCACAATTTATTTTTAATTGACTTTGAATGTCTGTATTTACTTAAAATGCACACAGCATCTCACTCTCCACCATTCTTAATTATTCTACACTAGCTCTGTCCCAGCTCTACTCACCTGGCCTTGCAGGCACTTGAGTTTGAGACTTACGACTCAAATGATAATTTTAGAGGTGACATGAACTATTGTACCATGAAGACCCAGCTGACTGCATTGACAGTGCTAGAGGACATGGCTGGAGAAGAGCAGGGCGCAGGTGTGAGTATGGGGAAGAAGAGGACTGGAATGCATCAGGCTTTGTTCTGTGCTCCCAAGGGGGGCCCTCTGAGGGAGTATCTTAGTTTACTTTCTGTTGCTGTAATAACGGAGACTTGGTAATTTATAAAGAAAAGAAGTTCATTTTGGTTCATGATTCTGGAGGCTGAGAAGTCCAAGGGTATGGTTCTGGCATCTGTAGGCTTCTGCTGAGGGTCTCTTGCTGCTTCAGCTCATTGGGGAAAGTAGAAAGGCAAGTGGGCACATGTGGCAGAGAGGAAAGGGTGCTAAACCTCTGCGACAGCTAGTT
Organism: Sylvilagus floridanus; assembly: GCA_949820135.1. Classification (NCBI taxonomy): domain Eukaryota; kingdom Metazoa; phylum Chordata; class Mammalia; order Lagomorpha; family Leporidae; genus Sylvilagus; species Sylvilagus floridanus. Next base: position 126,886,649 of record OX463223.1, read on the forward strand.
CATTCACATGAGAAGAAGCACTGATCCATTCATGAAGGCTCCACTCCCAAGACACAGACACCTCTCACTAGGCTCCACCTCCCAAAACTGCCACATGGAAGAACTGAGGAAATAAGGTTCCAGTGCATGCATTATTGAGAGACACACTCGAACTACAGCAGGAGGAAGTAAGGAGACAGATTGAGAGGTCAGGATTCAAGGCAAGGACACTGCTGTCCAGAGGATACGCACATGATCTTGGTAGCAGGTCTTTGTAGCCCTTGTCTAAATTCAAGAAGTCACTGTTGGTGTCCCCATCACCTCACAGTTTCCTGTGAGTCCGGTTTCATGCCTGTATCTAGTTGTGTTACCCAGCTGTCTGGGGGAGTTTGTGAAGATCTCTCTGAAGACCCAGCACTCTAGCCCCAACCTTCATCAGGAGTAATTTATACCTCCTAGCCTAGCCTCACTCCCCCTCCCGCACATGCTAACACATGCACATCAGAGGAGGAGAAAGACCCCCAGTTTCACTGTCAAGCATGACTCCACTGCCACAAGGAAGGTTGGGAAATATAGAAAGGTCATGCATCCAGGAAGAAGAGGAGAACATGGATATGGGGAAGAAGTGGCTGCCTCTGTTCATGTTAATCCCATTCTCCCAGCCTGGAGAGCCAATATTACCTGGCAAGTGTCATAAAAGAGGCCACTGAGAAACTGCCTCCCTGCCCTGGCATTGGAAGTCACGTGCCACTCTCCAATGCACCCTGCCTCTAGCTCTGATGTTCCAGACTGCTAAGCCTCTCAAATATCACTGAGTGCACAGCCCTAAATGCTTGGCCATCTGGCCTATAGTATCCATGCTTTCCTATGTCTGGGTTCTGTTGTTAAGTGCTGCTGCTGCTCGGTGGAATCACATCTCTGGTTACAGCTTGCTCGCCAGATTTAACCCAACAGCCTGAAGATGCCCTCAACAGGCATGGATGCTGCCTCAGGACCCAGGGCCTGTATGCATGATCAACCTGCCCCCCTACAAAACTGAGAGAACAGAGGCCTGAGGTTCCAGATTCTTACCTTTCTTATAGGAAGTAATGTGCTTCACGACCAGCACAGAGGTCAGCAGAATCCTCAGAACATACAGACGCCTTTCCTCTCTTATGTCACTAAGAAATGTTTGCCCAAACACCAGAGCTCACAAGCACATAGCATTTAGGGATCCCTCAACTGGGGGTGGATAACTGTGCATTAGAACCTGCTTGCCAATGGCTTTTAAAGCCAAGGTACATTCCTTCCTGTATCTCCAACACTTGGAAATCTCCTGCCCTCAGTGAATGAATTTGGGAGGCAAGGGGTTTGAATTAACTCTACGGAATAGTGCTTCCTCATGTCTATATCGGGGCCTTAAGAATTCAGATCTACTCAGTCACATGGTCAAAGATTGAAACAGAAACAAAGCAAGAGTTTTTTTGTATGTAGTTTTTGTAATTTATTTTTTTGACAGGGAAAGTTAGACAATGAGAGAGAGAGACAGAGAGAAAGGTTTTCCCTCCATTGGTTCACCCCCTAAATGGCCGCTACCACTGGTGCTGTGCCGATCTGAAGCCAGGAGCCAAGTACTTCCTCCTGGTCTCCCATGCGGGTGCAGGGCCCAAGCACTTGGGCCATCCTCCACTGCCCTCCCGGGCCACAGCAGAGAGCTGGCCTGGAAGAGGGGCAACAGGGACAGAATCTGGTGCCCCAACCAGGACTAGAACCCGGGGTGCCGGCGCCGCAGGCAGAGGATTAGCCTAGTGAGCCGTGGCGCCAGCCTTTGTATGTGTCTTTAATAGAAGCTGAATAGCTACAGCCCACCCAGCCTCCACAGAGCCTTACATATGCATGTACACATACACACACACACACACACACACACACACACACAGCTCTAAAGCTATTCTCCCTCAGGTGTTGACAGCTATCATACCAGCTCCTACTGCCAATTCAGGAAAAGGCCACTAACTTCACTCTGAGAGTTAAGACAACTTAGAACCAGAAAATGCGAAAGCTAAAAGGACTCTTCAGTCCATGTATGAGGAGAGGAGGCGCAGGCCACACAGCTAGAGAACAGCAGAGCTAAGACAGATCCCAGCGGCACCCTCCTGGTCAGTCCTATTCAGGGAGTGAGCCACCAATCGTGGGGACTGACGTCCCAGTGCCAGAAAGAAGGAATGAAAGACAAAGCAAGACTGCGGCAGGAAAGAGAACATCCGAGAGGAAAAGCTCATTGGCGTTTCTAGAAAGGAGACTAGAAGCCAGGACTGTCAGACCAGGTTGGAGAGGCAGAACAGACTATTCAACATCTTGAAAAGGAAGTGGACAATGAAGCAAAAAAAAAAAAAAATCACATAAAATTAAGTAGTTAAGCCTCTAGAATCTGACATCTTCTTGCCTTTCCTTGTGTCCTTTCTCCATATTAACCTCTGGTTGCTTAAAAGAATGCCCACCTTTTGTCTCTGGCCTAGCTACGTATTCAGTTGTCTCCTTACATTCCCCATTATCAATGCCATGAGCACCTCAGATTGACTATGTCTAGAACCAACTCCTCAGGCTGTCCTGCACACCTGCTCCTCCTTAGGGCTTCCTGCTTCAGAGGAGTACAGCTCTATCCCTCCACCTTTAGGGCTCGAGCTAGAAACTTGGGCATTGCCTTGGCCTCTACCCTCGCCCTCAATCTCATGTCCAGTCTATTTCCAAGAAGCCCCAGAGCTAACCATTTCTTTTTCATACCTTTTGCTCCTCGCTATAAGAAGGCCTCCATGGGGGTGGCAGTGAAGGGGCTCGAGCTGAGCAAATTTCTCCACAGAATAACCAGAGTTCTACCTAAAGTATATTGGCTCCTTTGCCCGCTCTGCTTAAAAACCTTCCTCATGGCTCCTTACTTGTCTCTGGCTTAAACCCAGACTCTGGACGCAAACAATGCTCTCCATAAATGAGCTTTTGCCTTATCTCTTACCACTATTCTCCCCATCTCCCCTACCTTCCCCCTGCCCATACACTCTCTGCTCCCACCCCTCAAGACAACTTCCCCTTCCTTAACAGGTCACTTATCTCAGAGTCAGATAAAGCCTTAGGAAGGTCCTTTGTCCAGAATGTTCCCCTCCCCAATTTCTATATGGCTGGTGGCTTGTTGTCATCCAGGCTTCAGCTTACATGTCACTCCTTTGCCAGAGGCCTTATTGATTATGGAGTCTTCCTAACCTAGGTATTTTATATTAGTTGACTTGTTTGAAATTTTTTCTCAGCAGATTATCCCCATCTGATAATTTCTTTTTTCTTATTTATTTGACAGGTAAAGTTAGAGAGAGAGATCGATCGTCCTTCCACTTGTTCACTATCCAAATGGCTGCTATGGCTGGCGCTGCGCCGATCCGAAGCCAGGAGTCAGGTGCTTCTTCCTGGTCTCCCATGCGGGTGCAGGGGCCCAAGCACTTGGGCCATCCTCTACTGCCTTCCCAGGCCACAGCAGAGAGCTGGACTGGAAGAGGAGCAACTGGGACTAGAACCCAGTGCCCATATGCGATGCCGGTGCTGCAGGCAGAGGATTAACCAAGTGAGCCATGGCACCAGCCCCCTGACAATTTCTTTTTTTTTTTTTTTAAATATTTATTTGAAGGTCAGAATAACAGAGAGAGAAGGAGAGGCAGAAAGAGAGGGAGAGGGAGAGAGAGAGGGAGAGGGAGAGGGAGAGGGAGAGGGAGAGGGAGAGGGAGAGGGAGAGGGAGAGGGAGAGGGAGAGGGAGAGGGAGAGGGAGAGGGAGAGGGAGAGGGAGAGGGAGAGGGAGAGGGAGAGGGAGAGGGAGAGGGAGAGGTCTTCCATCTGCTGGTACACTCCCCAATTGGCCACAACAGCCAGAGCTGGGCAGATCCGAAGCCAGGAGCCAGGAGCATCTTCCAGGTCTCCCATGTGGGTGCAGGGGCCCAAGGACTTGGGCCATCATCTACTGCCTTCCAAGGCCATAGCAGAGAGCTGGATTGGAAGTGGAGCAGCTGGGACGTGAACCGGCACCCTTATGGGATGCCAGTACTGCAGGCGGAGGCTTTACCCGCTACACCACAGTGCGGGTCCCAACCTGACAATTTCTTATTTGTTCATTGTCTGTCTATCCATCACTCAGCTGTAGACTGCTTGACAGTTGGGTCACCTGATGCCTGTGGATCTTTGTATCCCAGCACCTAGAACCAGTCTCTGCCACAGAAGAGATTCAATGTTTGGCAAATGAATGCATGAAAGAATAAAGCATTATGATTTGTCCTGGACCATAAACTAGGAGATTTGGGTTTATCTTCTATTTGTCTTTTTACTCTCAAGTATTTGCACTGAGGGTCTTAGGTTGCCAATTAGTCCAGCTCCAACTTTTTAAAACTCATGGTGGGAGATTGGCATTTGGCATCGCAGTTAGGATTCTGCCTGGGACACCCATTATCCCCACTGGAGTGCCTGAGTTTGAGTTCTGGCTCTACTCCCCATTCCAACTTCCTGTTAATGCTGGGAGATAGCAGATGATAGCTCAAGTTGGGTCTCTGCTACCCATATGGGAGATCCAGACTGAGTTCTCAGCTCCTCGCTTCAGCTTGGCCCAGCCCCAACTGTTGTGGGTACTTGGGGAGTGAAACCAGCAGATGCAAGTTTTCTCTATCTCAAATAAAATGAAAACAAATAAATGAAAAGTTAAAAAAAAAACCTCACAGCAGCTAATAAGACCTTAAAATGGTTGACTGTTGATAGTCAGTTTACCTTCTTAAGTTTTCTATATCTAAGCAAGAAAATACAAATCCAATCCATCCCATTTCTAGTAGCATGATTGATAACTACAGCTGCATTGTCATTCATTCTCTTAATCATCCAGCCAATGACATGTATGTGCCAGGCACTGAGCAGAATGTTGGAGACACAACATGAGCCAAGTTGAAACAGCCCCTCCTTCTGAGATATAGATATAGAAATATAGATATAGAGATATTGTCTACAAGGGAAGAAATTCAAGATCAAGAGCTAAACATAACTAGCCAGTGGAATAAGAAGTCTGTTTTAGGCACATGGGCAGTGGCGAGAACCCAGGGTGTGAAGTGTGGGACGGGAGCAACTCAGACACAGTGGGTGCTAGGAAAGGCTTCTTAGAGAACCAAGTTGAAGCTAACACCTGAAGTCCCTGGAATTTATAAGGATTTCTGTGTCTTCCCTCCTCTGGGGAAGCCACTTACGGAAATGATCAGTTTTCTCTACATGAAACTGTCTCTGGTTGCTTCTGCCCCAGATAAAAGGCTGACTCAAACCAGAAAATCATATAACCATGTGGCTTAATTGGACATGGTGATCAAAGAGCCACATGGCTCATTGGTTCCGCATTTTCACGACCTACTGTTCAACATCGGCAATGTGCTTTGTGTGCCCCTCTGAAACTTGTAGAATGTGTATGAGAAGAGTACGATTCTCTGACACATCTACAAGGAAATTAGTTAGGGTAGGCTAACTCGTGTAACTAACAACTCCCAAATCTCACTGGCATTTAGGCGACAGAGGTCGATTTCTTGTTTATATGACACCTGAGGCAGTTCTGCTGCAACACTCTGCTCCATGCAATCTTTCAGGGAACCAGGTTCCTTCTGTCTGTGGCCCTGCCATCTACCAGGGGCCTAGGGACCTCTGCTGAATTCTCTGCATTTAGCTAACATGCAAAAACAGAGTGTGCAGATGACTACAAGGGAAGGCTTTGAAGGTCAGGGCTGAAAATGAACTCCATTATTTCTGTTTACATCCTATTAGTCATAATTCACTCGTGGGGTTCCATGTAATTATAAGGAATGCTGGGATATGTAGTCTAACTGTGTGTCTAGGTCTTAAAGAAAATGCGGCTGGGTAAACAACTAGCATTGTCCTTGCCATAAAGAAACTAAACAGTTGGTCAGTTAAGTGACAATAGCTCAGTGGTCTTGTGTAAATCAAACAACCAATCACTAGATCATATGACCATAATCAAATCATAAGCAAGGTTTTAAATCAAGGACTTTTTCAATTGGTGAGTTAATCTTGCTTACTTAGTCAAAACATTTCCTCTTCCAACTGACTATCAGAGCAGTTATTAGTTGATAAAAGCAAATTTTCTATCTAATGTACCAGATGTAACTGAAAAATGTTCACATATATAAAATGAGTAGAAGAAACTAATGCTTGACTATATTCTCAAGAGCCTATATAACTCTCCATCTAATCACTTACTCAAGGGAAATTTATTAAATATGTCAACCAAAATTTAAATCTGCCTATTGCATGTCTATTTTCTGAGGTGAATGCACAGAAAGCTGTAATTTTTTTTTTGCTCATTGAAAAAACCCACCATGAGTAAACACACTTAAATATGCATGACTTGCTAAAGATATTTATTTGTACTTAGAAAAATAAAAGTTTGCAGAGGGCCTTGCAATTTTCTGATGAAAGTTGCTCTCTAAGCACAAAGCATTATTTGATTTGTCTGAACAAAATAATGGAGCAAGGTGAAAGACTGGAGTCTCTGGGAAGAAGCCAAGAATTAATGATGTGGATTTGGCTGTAACTGTGCCCAAGAATGTTTCATAATGGTGGTACTGTGCTCACTTCAAAAGTAATAATGATTAAATATACTGAGTCCTTATATATCATCAGCCCTTAAACTAAGCCAAAAAACAGTGAGTTCCAAGGGCAAGAAATATGTCAGCACCACACTGTCACAGATCACAAATCCAGACCACCCTCAGGATGGTTATTTGGATATGTAATGAAATAATTGACAAAAGCCATTCTGAGGGCCGCGACCCAAATGTGTCAGCAGATCTGAATGTCTAAAGTTCATGTAGCTTGGTAGCACGGAGGACTGCACACATTTTTCACATTAGGGAACAGATGGAAGCTGTAATTCCCGCCATAGCTGAGGGATGCCGTGCACCCAACAGCAGCAGATAATAAGCTCATTTGGGGAGAAATTTGCCATTTTCATCCAAGAGCTCAGTGAACTGCGGCTGAAGCACTCATCCAACTGTGGACAGCATGCTTCCCAGAGGGAAAGGAGAGAGACTGCACCTGTTTCAAAACCCTTAAGGGTCTCGAGTCATTTCACTTTCCCCTCAGGCCTCAAATCTCACATCAGAGCTGGCCATGGGGCCAGGCCTTGCCCTTGTGGCATTCCTGAGAAATCAATTCCTAACCCTGATTTCCTATCATAAATAAATAATGCCAAGTGCTTTCATGGTTTTGCGTGAGACATGGGCTTGACACTGGCTTAGGTGACACACCTCATTTTCATTTGTTCCAGAACATTTTTGGTCTAAACTTTGCAAGCTTTAAATTGGTCTCTGGAGTGCCATTCAATAGGAAACTTGAAGGAAGGGGTAAAAATATATTCAACTATTTTGGATTTGGAAAATAAGCTGTTTGGCGGAGAAACACATTTTCCACATATTTGATCACTCAAAAAGTAGTTAAGCACTGAAACTTCAAATAAGTTCTAATCTGATCCAAGCCATGAGCATCTACCAATGTGCCATTACAGTGTAGCAGATGAGAAAACATGCTATCTACTCACGTGATGTGAGATGCTACAGGAGACCTTGGCTATACAAGGAAGCACCGATGGGGGGCAGCTGCAGTGTCGACACAGATCCCAACCCAAAGCGCAGCCTAGCCAGCAAGCCTGGGAATTACACGGGCTGTTTCATCCCTGGATGTTCAAGAGCTTTGTCAACAAAATCCTACGACCCTTCACAGTAGCCCTAGGAAGCCAGCAGAGCGTCCAGGTTTCTCGAAGAGATTGGTGGCAGGGCCGTGGAGAAACAGGCAGCTGGCTAATCAGAGTTCTCGAATAACTCTCCCCATCACACTTTATTTTCTCCTCTTTTAAAATTAAGTTGTTGGGGCAGAGGAATGAGCCAACTGATACTTAAAAATCTTTGTGCCCGAGGGCTGCATGCTCCTGTACACGAGCCACTAGCCATGTGAGAGTTATTGGGTATTTGAACCAAGATTAGTGTGTCTGCAAAATGGAATTTTAAATTATTAACATCCAAATCTAAGTTTCAAAGCTGGTATTGCACTTGATTACTGGGAAAACTTTAAATACATTTGGAAGAATATAGATAGGTGGATCAATTTTTCAGCTGTAAATTTTACAAATCCTAAATATAGATAAAATATTTCTGAAAATTTAGCATTCGAACAAAGATGTGCTAAAAGTATACAAAGCATGCTGGACTTGATACAAAAAGAAATTAAAAATACATCATGCATAATTTCTAAATATTCATTCCATTTTGGAAAGGCAATAGTTTGGATATACTGGGCTAAATAAAAGGTATTTTGAAATAAATATTATCTATTTCTTTTTATTTATGTACTTTGCCAAATTAAAATTTTAACATGGTTTTCACTGCATTTCTTTCTTTCTTTTTTTTATTTGACAGGCAGAGTGGACAGTGAGAGAGAGAGAGAGACAGAGACAAAAGTCTTCCTTTTCCGTTGGTTCACCCCCCAATGGCCACTGTGGCCGGCGCACCATGCTGATCCAAAGCCAGGAGCCAGGTGCTTCTCCCGGACTCCCATGGGGTGCAGGGCCCAAGTCCTCCACTGCACTCCCGGGCCACAGCAGAGAGCTGGACAGGAAGAGGAGCAGCCGGGACAGAATCCAGCGCCCCAATCGGGACTAGAACCCCGTTCTGGCACCGCAGGGGAGGATAAGCCTAGTGAGCCGTGGCGCCAGCCTCACTGCATTTCTTTTGAAAAAAAAAAACATATTTACTTACTTGAAAGTCAGAGTTACAGAGAAAGAGGGAGAGGCGGATATATATAGAGAAAGCTCTTCTATCTGCTGGTTAACTCCCCTAGATGGCTACCACCGCCAGGGCTAGGCCACGGCTGAAGCCAGGTGCTAGGAGCTTCTTCCATGTCTCCCACATGGGTGCAGGGGCCCAAATACTAGGGCCATCTTCTGCTGCTTTCCCAGGCCATTAGCAGGGAGCTGGATCAGAAGCAGAGCAGTCGCAGTCGGGATATGAACCAGAGCCCATATGAGGTACCAGCACTGCAGCCAGTGGCTTAGCCTGCTGCAACATGGCACCCACACCAGTATTTATATGGGGCAGTTCTACTCAAGAGCAAGAGGAGACTGGCAGAGACAGGTATCATCCACCTGCCTGCCCAAGCTCATGCCACAGACAGACCTTATGCATAAAAAATTACAATTGGACATCTAGTCCCAAGATCATTGAAGAGGTGGCATTGCCCAGCCAACCAAGAATTGTGACAGAAGTGGCAGTGTTCCCAACCTGACTTGTCCGTTGAAGGCCCATGGATAAATGAATCTCCTTATCTGTCCTTAGAGCAGCAAATGCTAACCTTTTTTTTTTAACCTTCAAAACAGGCCTAGCTTGCATTCACTCTGTCCATGTGTGTTGGGCTCTGATAGGGACAGGCTGCTTACCAGGTGCTGCAGTGGGGCACAGGGACAGATGAGGCATCATTCCTAAGCTCAGTGAGCTTGCAGTCTAGTCATTTGCAAGTAAGGAATGAACTATTAAAAAAAAAAAACTAGGCAGATGGAAACCAGTGCTGACATGGAGCTCATGAGAAGGGCTCCAGGAGCACAGGGTGAAGAGGTTGAGGCTGGGGGTGGGGGCTTCCCATGCCGTCACATTCAGGCCACCTATTAGCCAGGGGCAAGGGGAAGGGCACTGCAAATGCTGGAAAGAGCCTGAGCCAGGGAACAGGTGTGGGTAGGTGGATGGTGTGCTCTGCGAACGTGAGCGGGAAGGGAAGGGAAGTCCTGGCCAGGCCTGCCAGGTACTGGTATGGCTTTGGAGGAGGCCAGTGGCAAGCTCAGGGAGACCATGGCAATGTTCCAGGCAAGAGATGGTGAGAGCCTGCCCTGGGACAGGGAAGAGCAAGTGGGAAAGAGCAGCAGATGCAAGAGGCACAAGAATGGGCTATCAAGCAAGTATGGGAATAGGGGAAGGGGCTGATGGTGTTGTCATCAAGCGAGTCCAGGCAATGCAGGAGGAAGAACAGATCTGACGATGTGACCTGTGCAAAAAAGCACTACGAACTCTTTGGAAGGAAGTTTGGATTAACATAAGACACTGGCAGCAGACCCACAGACCTACTGCACGCCCCGTGCTGCACTTGGCTGTTACCAAAGACCCTTTATCACACAGCAAAGATGGGAGATTGCCTGGGGAAGGGAAGGGTGGAGGATCTTCATTTTGGGATTTCCTGAGTTAATTTTTCAACATGAGGTAGCGTGAGCGTAGCTTGTTGACACTTAATACATGAAACATTGGAAATGTAACAAACACATATTAAGTGTGAGGGCTGAAGTCCTAACAATACACCTATAATCAGCTGAAAGTCAAAGCTGTGCCCTTGGAAAATGTAACCCGCAGTGATGAAAGGATTATGTAATTTCTCAGGGTCAAAATTATCAGAGGGTTTGCTTGTACAAGTGGAACATACACCAACACCTCCCCCCTTCCCGGCTCCCCACCACCATAGCAACACAAGCTCAGGTTTCAAACGCAAGCTTTCAGCCTAGCCCTAGCCCCCAGGCTGAGGTTCTGTGGTTTCAGATTGGTTTTGGCTTCAAGCAAAGGCAAGTCCTTCCTTCTGCTCTCTGAACTAATTCCAGCATTTATGGCTGAGCCTTGTGGTCCCCTGTCTGCTGACCATGTGGGGAGCTTCAAAGTCTGTTAGATGTGATTATTTGTTCTGTCAACAGCCCTGTGCCTCCGAAAAGTGAGGGCCACTGCTTATAGCCAATCACTCATCCTCGCTCTCCTGTATCACTTCTCCACAATGCAGCCTTCCTCCTGGAGGTCGCTCAGCACTTTACCGCCACCTCCTCAAGCGAGCAATGCTAAGTGATACCAGGTGTCTCTTTTAATCTCACAAGAACAAACCAAACACTCGGCTCCTGTTCCCGCCCCCAAAAGAAAGTGCATATTGAGCAGAAGAGAGGGCTTCCTAGCAGATCAACCACAAGCCCACTAATTAATTCCATTTTGCAGGGAGCTCATGTATTTGCAGCTTCTTTATAGTTGATCCATCAGTTTCAGTCATCTTCAGCAGAGCCACTGAGCACACCAATCTTGTGCAACTTTATCCAAAGTGCAAGTTCTTTGCACTTAAACTGTGTGGATCAGTATTTATCCCACTGCCACAACACATTTCTCTCTTAATGAGTCCATCTTAAGAGGAAATGAATGGGATGAATGCCCTGTGGAGGGGCAGTGTCATTCTTTTATGGAGAATTAGGAAAAGAGAAATGGGGAAATGTGTTCTGAGCATGGATCTGGGTTGGAGCCAGATGCTAGGGATCAGCTTTCCTCCTTTGCTGCCATTAGATGAGCCTTCAGAAACTCAGTTTCTCAAGCTCTAGTAAGGGGGCAAGAAAATGCTACCTTCATCACAGGCAAAGTCTGAAGGCAAAAGCTCCTGTTCCAATGATTCGATAAGCAGAACAAGCAGAAGGTCAAGAGGAAATGAAGCCATGCCCCTAAATAAACTCAATCTTGGGCAGTTACTGCTTTTAGTACAAGTGTCCCTTTGGATGTTAACCCTGGCACGTAGGAGCACTGGAACACTACAGTAAAGATGATGGTAAGCCACAGGCCTCACCTGCCTCTAGCATCATTACTTGTTCAATATCATGATCGCTTCATTACCACGAGATGTGCTGAGCAGTGATGAAAACACCAGTCGCTTTTGAAAAGTAACCAATCAATAGCTCTATTCCACACACCTATTATACACAAGCAGCTGGGGGGGATGCAATTGAAGATAAGACATTCATGTTGGGGGCAAGTGCCACGGAAGGCTGTGCCTGAGGGTAACCAAGGGAGTGGCACAGCCACGAGAGCCCTGATTTAAGGAGAGATCACTTCCAGCTGTGGGACCCAGAGCTGCACCTGAAGAAATGAGCAGAACTGGGATGGGTAGAGAGAAGAGGAAGGCACACGAGAAACAACGGCACAGAAATTGGAAGACACAAGGTATTTCCAAAGCACAGTGGGAGAGCAGGGCAGCAATTGGGGAAAACAAACAAACAAACAAACAAAAAGAGGCTCACACAGTAATGTACAATAGGGCCTAGTAACCAGGCAGGAACAGGGAACACTGGGGGACACACCTTCAAGGGATACCCATCATCAGGGCGCAGCAAGACTTGGAGAAGCAAAGTGCCTTGAGACTTGGGGTCTGGGAAGTGGGAGCATGCCCAGGGGTGTGACTGACAGAACAGGGGGAAGAAGGAAGGGAGGAAGAGGCAGGCACTTTCAAACTTGTGGTGCTTAAAGTGCCAGAAAGTGCCAGTTACCGATTCCAAGGAGATCAACAGCTATATTTTCACAAAAATAAAAGTACTTTAAAATCCTGGGGAAATACACAAAGCTAAATTTGGTGTCCAAATCCACCTGACTCAAATGTGTGTTGCTTTTTCCAGTTATGTGACATTTGGTACTTTTGAAAAACTGTGCCGTTTGAAATTTTTCGTAATAAAATGTACGAGGGAATGGGAAAACAAACAATCCTAGAAGAAACTGTTGTTGTATTGGCAAGGGGAGCAGTAATACATTTTACTACTGAATCTCATTGACCAAGCATGCATTTGTATGTTACCAAGACTTAAATTCTCATTCACTTCAAAGGCACAAGACCCAAATAGCGATCCAGGCTGACATCGTTTGCATCTCTGACAGTGCTCTGATGGGCACATGTGGAGTCTCTGAGAGTACATGAGTCTCACAACGCCACCTACTTGATACCATGGATTGAAAGACACTTGGCAATCACTACAAGGGAACATAGTTTTTACACATTCAGATAAAAACAGATAGGTGCTTCTTGCTGGTAAAAGAAGAGTCGACAAAGATTCTCTCATGTCTAAGTACCTGGGGAAGGTCAATTTGGCTCTTGTTGGTTGGCTGAAAATAATGGACTTTGAGAATTTTACTCCAGTCCTCCCTAAACTCTCAGTGGAGGAGAATTTCCATGGAAGGAACATTGCTGAGCCAACTTTATTATGACAAAGTCAGACAAGTTTCTATTAGAAAAAAGAGGAACAAAGTTTAATTTTTTTTTCCCTTTGATAGCTGTCCCCCTTGACTTTGAGAAAAAAACAACCAACAGGAATCCCCTGTTGCTTTGATATTGGGTCGCTATAAGTATTTGGCTGCGTGAAAGCTCATTTTGTCCATGGACTGAGGTCCACGTGTGCTGGCACAGCCTCGGGCCTGAATGCAGAAAAGGGGCCCTGAGAACAAGGACAAGAAGAATGGAGGCTAGGTCGGATTGCAATGGAGAGCGCGGCTTTCCTCCCCCTCTGATGGTGTTCACTGGCTTCCTTTGCATAAATGGAAGTCTGGAATTAGTTCTTCAATCTGACAACGTGCCTAATGACAGGATATGGGTCGAGATCAAATAACCAACCAAAACTAGGGGTCTGTTTCACCTCAGCCACTCAGCATTTTGCTTTTATCTGCCTATTTGTTTCATGATAACTTTCAAAGGAGTTGACTGATTCTGATCAAATGTGGGGCATGGCTAAAGGGTTTCAAGCTACATCTTAAACTCAATTTGTGGTACCGCCAGCCATCCTGAAACAAAACAGTAGCCAGTAAAACTTTCTAAATGGGCATATCTGTTGCAATCTTTCACAGACTTCACCCAAGTTCATACGTGAGTAGTGGTTACAGATCTATGTGATTACATGGAATGAAGTTTGCAGATCACAGCCCCACGAAAGTATCTAAATTCACTGCATACAAGGACTTCTCACAGCCTTTGGAGAGGCAAGTATTATCTCTGCCTGGACAAGGGGGGATAAAAGCTTTAGGAAAGGGGGACAAAGTTAAATTACTTTGGCTATATCCTGTGAATGACTATTGAGAGAAACAGTTCAGTGAATGTAGAATCCAATCAGCAGGAACAAGCAAAGAAGCACTGTGGCCAAAAGTTAACAGATCTAGACAGCAGAGGAGTACTCAGCCTGATGTGTGGAAATAAAGTCTCTCCAGAGCGGTGGCACCAGAGGATGGTTTGGAAGGGGGTTAAGCCCTCCACATCACCATCAGATTCCCACTAAAGCCTGCCACAAATGAATAATTACACTGCCTCTATTTAAGTAGCCCTTTGATGAGCACAGAGCATGTAGTTCCACATTTTTATGAATTACATTTGTTTTGTTTCATGTTTGTGTTGATCAGTCCCAGGCCACTGATCCTGTCACTCATATGGGAGACAAGGAATGTGTTTTGGTAATATTTATTTATTTATGATATATTTTATATTAGTTTTTTTTCTTTGTCAAATCCTTATAGACCAATACTACTCAATTTAGTTAAAAGCAATGTGCTTCCCGGGCAATACAGCCGCAAGAGAAGTTTCCTTGCAACCAGGTAGTCATCTTAAAGTCCTTCTTAGTAGAACCTCTGCAGTCACCACAGCACCTGATGATTCAGTTGTGTGGCAAATAAAGAATTGAAAATAAACAACAACTCAATCCAGAGAATTGAATATAACAGATGAGTAACAACCTGGAAGGTACTAAAAGATAGAAGCCTTCATGCTCAACTGTTGGGCTAGACTAACATGCTGATGGATTTCCAACAACTTCCAGAGCAAGCACCTCAAAAGTCTTTGGTCCAGACACAGACATCCCATTTCCACCCCAGACTGCTGCATCTTGGTTCAAAATGTTCATTTCCTTGAGGGCCACAGTGCTGGAATCCTCAGAACCATCTTTGCCCCCTCTCTACTTTCCAAAGCCAATAGCCAACTGCTGTCGAGCCCATGTATCAGTGACTCTCAATTGCATCCATTCCTTTCTTCCTATCATCTCAGCAACAGCCAGAGGCCAATGGTCCTGTTATCTTTCAGTGAATTGTTGCCTCCTTGATAATTTCCCTGACATTAGTTCATTTCTTCCCTCTAGTCACTCTGTCACATGGCTATAAATGTCACCTTCCTCCAAATCAATCCAAACCATCTATTAACATTCTAAAGCAAAGTCTATTGGCTCCCTGTTGTTTGCAGAATTAAGTCTCTTTATGCTGTGGCATTTGAAGCTCTTCAGAATATGACACCAACATAGAATCCTCACTTTTTATCTCCTACTGGACTCCCCACTCTGACCACCACCACCCAAACTCTATGCTCCAAACATATGGCATCTGCTCTTCTCTCATGCATGTCACGCCTTTCCCAATGAGCTTTTACTCATCTTTCAAGATGAAAGTCAAATGTCACTTTTTCCTTCAAACTTCCCTCAGACCCTCAAGTCAAAGGAATGTCTGCTGCCTCTGGCCTCCTTCACCCTTCTATGAATACTTCCACTTTGGCCTCGGCTCAAGTCTTTCCATGAGGTAATTATTTATTTGCATGCCTGTCTCCCACAGTGTCTGACTCAATTGGGTATTAAATAAACCAACTATAGGATGGCTCAGTTCCTTCTCACAGAAAGAATGTCATTTATTGGAGTTTTGGTACAGTCATGCTAGGCAGAGGTGATATACAAAATATTTCCCAACTGTACAGCACAGGCACTGACCAATCAAATGGATCCTGGCTGGGCCAGTGTGTCCCAACTAAAGCTCAACTTGGCCTTAACCCAACAATCAGGATTTCAGTGAAGGGTGTCCCATATCTGATTCCATCTTTACAAACTGCTCAGATTTCAAACTGATTAGGTCAGCTAGGGCCTGAGGCTTTGGGTACTGTTTGTCATAGCCTTCAGGATCCAAGAAATCACCCCGAGCCAGAGAGCAGGTTTGTTTTTTAAAGTTACTATCATAATTATTTTTAGAAAGACCAGAGTCAAAAAGGTGAACAGTAGCTAATTGTGAGTTTGTATTGTAGTAACAAGGACTTTCTCTCTCTCTCTCTCTCTCTCTCTCTCTCTCTCTCTCTCTCTCTCTCTCTTACACACACACACACACACACACACACACTCATCCAAAAATCAGAAAAGAAAAGTATTTTCATTGTTTCCACAGTCACAGCATAGCCACACAAAGAGGCTTTCATTTACAGCTCCCTCTCTCTGGGAAGCCAGGCCTGAGAGTAAAGGATATCTTAATGTTCTCTTTCAAGACTTCTGAGATTCAGAAACAAAGATTGGTAGGATGCTACAATATCAGCCTTTCTTTCACTCCACGGTTGCCCTTTCTCTTACCTTCTACTTGCCTTTTTTAAAAAAAAAAAAGATTTTTAACCATCTCCTGTTTTTCTTAGCTACCTGGAAAGGTATTCAAAGTAAGTATCAATGAGAAGAAATTCAACTCTGGCGAGAATGGCTCGATTTGGGATTTTGCAGCCCAGGCTTGTCAGTTTTTTATCCCAACAATGCATGTTTGAAAGTTGTAGCTCTGGCCACCTATTCAAACTTGTCTCAGTGAAATTGAAGAACTGACCTTTAGAATAACCTGGACCAGGCTGAGAAGAGGAGCTTAATTACCTGTTCTGGGTAGGAGATTTCTAAGGCTGCACTGGCCACTCCAGGAGCCACTGGCCACATGCAACTATTTATGTTTCAATCCTAGTTAATTAAAATTAAACAACATTAAGCACACTTCAAATTCTCAAGAGCCACAGGTGACCAGTGGATACCTCTTGAGCAGCACAGATCTGGAACATTTCCATCATCACAGAAAGTCCCATTGTATTGGGTGGTGTGATCAGTGATTTGACTTTGTGTGGCTGAGGAGTTTCAGGAGTTATGCCAGGAAATGGAAAACTTCCTGTTGGGGGGAAGGTAGAAAAGCCTGGAATATGTCTCCTGCCTTCTCCTTCCCTGCTTTCCCATGGGTGTTCCTATCCCCGATTCTCACCTTCCTTGTCTTTGTGGATGGGAGCATCTGGCCAGGACATACACTAAAATGGAACTTCCCCAGGGACCTGGAGTTAGGGCATTTGGTTCTTGGTTGCATCTTTGCCAGCCACTAGAGTGCTTGCAAATCACTAATCCCAATGACGTAAAGTGTGTCCACTTTCCTTTAAGAGGCAAGCAATTAAAATATCCAGACATCCTTCATTTCCTTCTTGGTTGGTGGGAAACTGCTATCTGGACCCATCAAGTGTGCTAGGGACTACCAACGACAGTCTCAAAAAGCCTTGGCGCTTGCCTCTGTCATGTTGCACAAAATCCTGCTTTTATTATGAGATTCAGGGCGACTTGCCCTAGTGGTTGCAAAGTCAGGTTCTGGAACCAGATTCTCTGCGTGTGAATGCAGCTGTGTGGTCTTGGTCAAGTCATTTAACCTTCTCTGTGCTCCAGCTGCTGCCCGTAGTAGATAAGAGTTCCTGCCTCACAAGGTTGCAGTTCACAGGCCGATGACATAATAGATTGGAATGGTCTGGGTTCACAGTAAGTGCTCAGTCAATGTTGGCTACCGAACTCCTCCTGCAGAGCTCAGCTAAATGAAGAGCTAGGTATGACCTGTTGCCAAGGAGCTCACCCATGGGGGCAGAGCTGAATGTGCTTGATAAAAATGAAACACTGAAGACCCACTCCAGCCATCGGAAACACGTATGTGAGGAGGCTTCCGGGAGTGTGAAGTGTCTGAGGAATTTAAAAGCATTATCAGCTACTCCAGAAATAGGAAACATAAAATTAGAAAAACTGGGAATGCAAATCCTTTTCACCCTTCCAACTCGTCACTGTTTTGGACATTAAATCAATGGTGTCGTTTTTCGTGGAAACAGCCTCTGACTATCTTCCACTGACAGAGGAAGGGAAACCACTCTGCACACAAACGTGTGAAGGGCTGGCGCAGCGTGGGAGCAAACCTGATGGGCAGGAACACAGCGCATGAGCCCCAGCAAGTGCAGAGAGTACGCCCACCCTCTCAGGCTTGAACGTCTACCAGGGGCCTCCTTCGCTTGAACAGACTCCGACTCACAGACTAGGCTAAACTCCCATTGGTGTGAGTCTACTCTGAAGGAAACTAGACAGAAACTCCCATGGCCAGCAGGGCAGCTTTGGGCAGCCTTCCCCTTACGAGTGTGTGTGGGGGGTGTCTTTGCAGGAGCCCACATGCTTTCCACAACTGGATCCTCGATGGGCAGCTCAGGTGCAGACAAGAAAGAAGCACATCAGGGGGTGCGGGGCCCTTCTTGTCTTAGAAGCCTCCTGCCCCACAGGAGCTAATATTTCTTGTAAACAACTATAATTTCCAGGGACCCCAGAAGGGACATGCCAGTAGCAAGACTTTCACACTCAGGGAAGCCCAAAGCTATGGCTTCCTGCCAGGTGTTTAGATTCATTTACAATCCTGTAGCACTAGAAGCAATTTAACAATTGGGTCATTTTCACTATAAGCAATATTGCCTGGTAACACAGTTGACATTCCACCTTCACCGGGTTTCCAGGGCAACAGAGCTGGAAAGTTAACACAAGGACAGATTTCCACAGAGAAGGGGAAAAGGTTATGTTAACCCTTTATGCACAGTGACAACTCTGGATAGATGGAGGCCTGCCAGTCCTGCTAATAGGACACAGGGACAGTAGGGAATGCAGGCAAGCTAGAGTTCAACCTAGGCCTGAGCGGGGAGCAGTCAGTGAGAATCCGAAGAGGATAGGGGCTTCCTTGGCAATGGTGTTCATGATTGGGATTAGGGCTAACCCTGCAAGGGAAACACCATGGGCAAGAGGTCTTTAGGATTCCCATACTAAATAGTCCGAGATGGCCGACCCATAGAGAGAAAGCAAAGTGGTTCACGCCACCAGGGAAAACATTGTGAGCCCCAAAGAAAGCCAAGCAAATCTAAGTTAACCAAGCTGCTCACTGATGTGCAGTTAAGGATCTTTAGACCTATTTTCTGTCTTAGCATCTGTGGGGAAGCTGCATTTCTCTAACCTCTACTATATCACTCATCATTTTTGTTGTAATGATACATAGCTCCTATTGTCCATGCATGTACAATTCTTTAAGCCAACTATTTTCTGTTTCACTCAGAAAATCATAGCAACTGGGAGACTGAGGGGAGCCGTAGCCTTACATCTGCTCTAATTCACATCTGAATCATTCACAAATGTCTGTTATTGCTAACAAAGCAGTTGAGGCACAGCTCACAAAGGATGCTCTGCTTGTTGGGGCCTATGTCCCAGAAATGATGCCCCTTTATGTCAGGATAGGAGCAGAGGAGGGTAATCGCTGTGCTGGCCTCGAAACCCACTTCAAATGCAACCAGACAGGGCTTTATCTTTCTTAGCACAAACTGGGAGGCATCAGGCACTTTCTGCCCCAACCTGTTTGGCTCTGCAGTCCAGCTACAGTTCTGGGACACCTCTGGTGAACCAGCTCTGATATTTCTTCACCCAATTTGGTTATTTATCTAGTTGTAAGGGACATCACATTATCAGGACACATTTTGTATTCTCATAGGAACCTGAATCAAATGACAATCAGGATCAGCTGCTGCTTGGCTTACTCAATTGTAGAGAAAGCATTCAGTCACTCAACAATCAAGGATCAAATCCCTATGTTACATGCTGCTGAGGGTGACCTCAAAGAGTCTCTAAGGATTTCCTAGCCCCAAGATTTTCATTACTCAGATAGCTGGTCACCTTCTGCCTTCTCCTCTTACTCCACAGAACAGATCCAGAAATTCTTTATCACTGGAGGTATAGCCTGCCTGCCCGGTAAAGGATCCTTCTTACAGGAAGTTACTTTCCACAAGAATATCTCCCAAAATGTGTTTCATGGAAACCAAGTCCCAAATGTGGTAATAGAGTTCTATGTTCTGATGACTTTAGGAAACCCTTTATGTCTGATCCTATTGTAGAGAAACATAATGTACTTCAATAGATAGTAAAGGCTTTGATAGGCTCTACAATAAAGACACCATTTACCTCATCCAGTTTTCTCAAAACATGTTGACAATAGAAATGTGTGTGTGTGTGTGTGTGTGTGTGTGTGTGTGTCCTATTGATAATCTGGGAGACCTGCAGAGTTTGAGAAAGACTTTATTAAAGCAATGCACCCTTAACTTGTTTCCAAGTTGGAAATAGATATCTTATATCTGGAGAAGTATTCAACACATATTTGTACTACATAAAATACCTTACATTTATGCACTATTTTTTGGCTGATATATTTTGACAATACTGTTAAAAATAATATTCACGTTATTTCATTATGAGGACACAGATAGTGTTGAACTGATAACTGTAAGGTTCCAGAGTGGAATGCTGTGGTCATTAGAAAGGCCAATTTATGACCGTGAAGGAGTGTGCAGCCTTTCTTTCAATGACTCTAAGAGGCCAATGAAATCAAGTCCATTTCTCTATAGTCACATATCCCAGGGGCCATGAACAAAGAAAGTTTCAGTAGCTCATTAAAATACATATATGTCCCTCTCTTAATGCCACTCTAGCTTCGGGTGCCAGAGTGAAGGCTAAGTAGACTTAATGAGTTGGCCATGGAAGGAGTTAATGCTAAAATAGTGCTGAGCCATGGTGTGAAGTCAGAGAAACATCTTTTAGTACTTATAACTATATTCTATTATGTATGCTCTTTGAACCATTAACAATGGGAATGGGAATGGCTGCATAGATGTCTAACTATGTAGTAGGTTTGGCAAGCATTGGTGAGAAGCTGAGGACTCTGGAAAGAAATAAAAGAATGCAAATTCCTTTTGTTCTATTTTCTGAACTCTGTGATATCTTGGAGAGAAGTTTGAAATGGTTATGAGTATCAATTCAGTGTCCCCAAATTAAGCGAGTATGTTTTGTCTGAGGCTGTTCTGACTCTCTCTGCTGCTGCATTTCTGGAATCCTACTATTCAGAAAGAAAGTAGCTCATCTTAATTTAAATCAGTGCTTAAGCCTGAAATCACTGTTGCTAACTTCCAAAGAAAAGAAATGCAAATGTGTGTGCAAATGTATATAAAAATGAAAATTAAAAGTTTAACAAATTTATCACATCAATAGTAGCGAGTTGTTGCCAAGTAACCTCTCATACACACACAAAGAAGAAACCCCACTTAAAGAAATGTAAAGAATTTTCTTGTGTCTTTGAACAATTCTCTTCCTCTAAACATTATTCCTTAAGAAAGAAAGGTCAAGGGGATGTCGCTGTGGCACAGCAGGTTAAAACCCTGGCCTGAGGCACCAGCATCCCATATGGGTGCCAGTTCTAGTCCTGGCTGCTCCTCTTCCAATCCAGCTCTCTGCTGTGGCCTGGGAAAGCAGTAGAAGATAGCTCAAGTGCTTGGGCCCCTGCACCCACGTGGGAGACCTGGAAGAGGCTCCTGGCTCCTGGCTCTGGATCGGCGCAGCTCTGGCTGTCGTGGCCATCTGGGGAGGGAACCAGAGGATGGAGGACCTCTCTCTGTGTCTCTACCTCTCTCTGTAACTCTGTCTTCCAAATAAATAAAATAAATCTTTTTTTAAAAAAAGAAAGGTCAAAGTGGACTTGTTTAGCAAAGCAGCAGGGAACTTCTATCATCCAAATTACTCGCTACTGTTCTCCCAGCAAGGTCATATACATCACACTAGGATATTTTCTCTCTAATCTACATCATAGACACTACCTTTTTAAATAGAGTCTCATTAGTACCTACTTTCTTAGCTTGTACCTAGTTGAGCCACCTCCCCTTTCCTTCCCCAAAAGCCTACTGCATCTAGTTTCTTTCTTTCTTTTTTGGACAGGCAGAGTGGACAGTGAGAGAG
The DNA here is from genome assembly GCA_949820135.1 of Sylvilagus floridanus. NCBI lineage: Eukaryota > Metazoa > Chordata > Mammalia > Lagomorpha > Leporidae > Sylvilagus > Sylvilagus floridanus. The sequence continues at coordinate 126,908,350 of OX463223.1, forward strand.
AGAGACACAGAGAGAGAAAGGTCTTCCTTTTTGCCGTTGGTTCACCCTCCAATGGCCGCCGTGGTCGGTGCACTGCGCTGATCTGAAGGCAGGAGCCAGGTGCTTCTCCTGGTCTCCCATGGGGTGCAGGGCCCAAGCACTTGGGCCATCCTCCACTGCACTCCCTGGCCACAGCAGAGAGCTGGCCTGGAAGAGGAGCAACCGGGACAGAATCCGGCGCCCCATCCGGGACTAGAACCTGGTGTGCTGGCGCCGCAAGGCAGAGGATTAGCCTATTGAGCCGCGGCGCCGGCGTGCATCTAGTTTCTTAGGCATGGTAGGAAGGTCTTTAGTTACCACCATAGACAGAGGCCCGTTTGGGAGGGTTTGACACCTCAACCCTCCCTGACCTACCAACTCTGAGCATTCAGGATGCTCTCCTGAGCAGACTCTGAAACAATGTCACAGATTATTCCTAGTGCACCAGGAATGCCTTGAGAGTCACACAGGTTTGATTGTGTGTGTGCGCGCACATGCACGAGAGAGAGAGAGAGAGAGAGAGAGAGAGAGAGAGAGAGAGAGAGACCTTACCACTGATCTTGCCAACACTAGTCCTTCAGAATCCCAGCTTGCATTACTTAGGAGGGATTGTATTCCTTGTTCTAGCACAAAGCTCTGAGTTCTGCGAGAGACTTTGCTTCTGATTCTCTTTTCTTCCAGGCATGCGTTGACACCTCACATTTATATGTCAAAGGCAAGTTGATAAGAACCTGACGCAAAGTGACTCTCAAAGTTAAGTAACAAGGGCCAGCACCATGGCTCACTTGGTTAATCCTCTGCCTGCAGCGCCAGCATCCCATGTGGGCGCCGGATTCTGTCCCAGTTGCTCCTCTTCCAGTCCAGCTCTCTACTGTGGCCCGGAAAGGCAATGGATGGCCCAGGTACTTGGGGCCTTATACCCACATAGGAGACCAGGGAGAAGCACCTGGCTCCAGACTTCAGATTGGTGCTACGCCAGCCATAGCAGCCATTTGGGGAGTGAACCAACAAAAGGAAGACCTTTCTCTCTGTCTCTCTCTCTCACTGTCTATAACTCTACCTGTCAAATGAAAAAAAAAAAGTTAAGTAACAGTAGTTGGAAACATGATCTGGGTTTTAAAATAAGTTTTGTGACTTTATTTTTATTTATTTATTTTTTTTGATAGGCAGAGTGGACAGTGAGAGAGAGAGAGACAGAGAAAGGTCTTCCTTTTACCATTGGTTCACCCTCCAATGGCCGCCGTGGTCGGTGCGCTGCAGCCGGCGCACCGCGCTGATCCAAAGGCAGGAGCCAGGTGCTTCTCCTGGTCTCCCATGGGGTGCAGGGCCCAAGCGCTTGGGCCATCCTCTACTGCACTCCCGGGCCACAGCAGAGAGCTGGCCTGGAAGAGGGGCAACCGGGACAGAATCCGGCGCCCCGACCAGGACTACAATCCGGTGTGCCGGCACCACTAGGCGGAGGATTAGCCTATTGAGCCATGGCATCAGCTAAGTTTGGCAACTTTAGACAGTGACTCAAATTTCCTTGCATGTAAAAGAGCCTGGCCTCTATCAAGCTGCTCCCCAGAATACTGAGGATGGAATCCAACGAAGTACCAGTGAACAGAAAGCCCTCCAAAAACAAGTACTTAGTTGTGCTCTGCCAACGCTGCAATGCTTCAATAAATTAGCATTTTGGAACTGTACTCCTTAAGCCACTTAAACATCAACATAGGACTACTAGTACCCAAGCCAATGTGAATGAATTTTCGAGCAAGATTTCCTAAGACATCACAAAAACATCTTTTATAGCTCTAAACATAATGTTTTCCTTCCTCATCCAATAATTATCTAATTTTTAGGGCAAGTGCAAGTGTTCCTTTCCATTATCTTTTTTTTTTTTTTTTTTTTTTTACTTTTTGACAGGCAGAGTGGACAGTGAGAGAGAGAGACAGAGAGAAAGGTCTTCCTTTGCCGTTGGTTCACCCTCCAATGGCTGCCGCGGATGGCATGCTGCGGCCAGCGCACCGCGCTCATCCGATGGCAGGAGCCAGGTGCTAGGTGCTTTTCCCTGGTCTCCCATGGGGTGCAGGGCCCAAGCACTTGGGCCATCCTCCACTGCACTCCCGGGCCACAGCAGAGGGCTGGCCTGGAAGAGGGGCAACCGGGACAGAATCTGGTGCCCCGACCGGGACTAGAACCCGGTCCATTATCAAATACATTTGCCCTGTTTTCAGATATGTAAGCTGCCCGTTGTACCTGTCGTCAACAGTTCTGCCATGCCCAGAATCTTCCCGGGCTTTGGTCGTGTGTTTACTTTCCACTTTGATAGTGACCTGTAATTGGCAAGACTATGATTTATGCCCCCCCCCATCCTCCCAACAAATGAAATGTCAAGTGCTTGGCAGAGTCATCTTCACTTGACAACCTTTCTGCTTCCCCATGAATTTTCCAACCATCATTGGCAGGAGGCAGGATGTCCATTTTTCTACCTCACCAAGATCTCCATCCATCAGATCTGCTGAGTCTACAAGTCTGGGTTTTCCAAGTTGCTTTGAAAAAATGAATTCCATCCCCTATCTCTCCCCTGTGACTTGCCGCCACCGTCTTCCCCATTGCCACCCACTGCCACATGTTTCCACCACTTCTTAATTAGTTACCATGCTAGCACCTGTACTAGCTTCCCAGCTATCGCCATAGGACTTTTTCAGTGACCTACTTTCTCCCTAGTTGCTTTGTCCTTCCCAGTACCCCAAAACCAGTATGACAAATTGCTTTTTAAGAGTCCATTTATATTTGTTCTTGGAGGTTTGATCTTGGCATTTATTACTACAAGACTGGCACCTTGCCTTGGGGTCCATCATGCCAGATAATGGTACCAGAGTGAAAAATCTCGTAAGCTCCCACTCGTGTTCTCAATCTCCCTCTTCTCTGTGCCTTCCTTCTCAACTCCTTTTGCTCCCTCCCTCCTCCCCTCACCATTCACTGAATTAATTCTCTCTAAATTCCACCTCTCCGTGAATAGAGCTTGACAATACCAGACAGCTGAGATCCACTGGAAAATATTAAAAATAATTGCCTTTTGTTATTAAAGTCAGAATTCGGGCTGCAGTTCCCTCCCAGGAATTTGGAGAGCTTCCTGCAGGGATTCAGAGGTCTGTACCCCAGTACTTTTTTTAGGATGTGAAGAGCTATTTCAATAAACATGCCGCAAAATTGACAAAGGAGTCTTAAATTAACGTGTATTGTCTCTTGTCCCATTTAGCCCTGACTGCTGCTTTTCTGGAATTTGCAAATGGAATATTTAACACACTGATCTCTTCCTGCTGTCCTCCACGCCCTGTCTGACATTAAAGTTCCTTTTGAGATTCCAAAGGGGCCAAGGTCCCCAACTCTCTGTCTCAGCTTCCTTAGCCCCTGGGGACCAGCTGCATCATTAAGTTTTCCAGTGCAACATTTCTTATCCAAGGTCTTGGGAAACCTAGTTCAAGAGTCATCTATCTTAGGATGCTGGTGTTGACTGTTTTGCCCATGTACCTTCATATTATGGGAAGATGAACTAAATGAGTTTTTTGCTACGAGCTGCCCAGCCTGGAAAATTATATGCCCCCTAGATTTGCAATGCTTTAGATACTATTTAGGTACTATCTACCAGGATTGCTTTTCTGTGACTGAAACACAGGTTATCAGGCTCTCAGGTGCCCTAGAAGCATGTGAACTTTCTTATTCAAAAGGCACATTCTCAGAAGGCATTCCCAGACATTTTGAGTATGGGATAGGCCTCCCAAACTGACATTTTAACAGCCGTCCCAAGGGCTCCCTTGGCCCACGTTGGGAGAGCGGTTGATCCAGAACCATCATCATAAAGGTGTACACCAGGTAACCATTTCCCTGAATCGTCTAGTGGGTTAGATTTTGGCAAGCAAAGAATTGCACCAGAACCATCAACCTGCTCCTAGTCTGTTTGAATAATATAACTCTGAAACAGTTGCTTAGCAGCCCTTCCTTCCACACAGCCAGGAGATATTCACAAAGGTATTCAGTTCTCAGGTATGCTTACAGCGCAAAAAGAATTACATACCAATGCCTTAGTTATTCATTCATGACTGCTACAAAAGGTACTATACTCAGGTAACATGCTTTGGCCAGGGAAATTGTAAGCTCTTTGTACTAACTTCTCAATTTTTCTCTAAATATAAAACGATTTAAAAAATAAAGCCTATTTTTTTTTAAAGTGCAATACATGCCACCCAGCAGGATGGCTGAAAATAAAAGGACAGGAAATTCCAAGCATTAGCAAGAGTGTGGAGCAACTGGAACTCTCTCACAGTTGGTGCTCCTACTTTGGAAAACCATTTGGCAATATATACTAAAGCTGAATAATTGCATCCCCATGGCCTTGTACTGTTAGGTACATATCTGTCGGCAATACGTCCGTGTGCTGACCAAAGATGTATACACAGCAGCACTGTGCATGTAGTCCTAACCGGGATATTCGCAAAGTGCCCACCAATAACTGAATCGATAAATCACTTATAATATGTCCAAAAAATAAAATACCGTAGAACAATGGCAACAAATTTTAGCGGTTGGCGCTGTGGTGCAGTGAGTTAACGCCCTGGCCTGAAGCGCCGGCATCCCATATGGGTGCCAGTTCCAGTCCTGGCTGCTCCTCTTCCAATCCAGCTCTCTGCTGTGGCCTGGGAAAGCAGTAGAAGATGGCCCAAGTCCTTGGGCCCCTGCACCCACGTGGAGACCCAGAACAAGCTCCTGGCTCCTGGCTTCGGATTGGCACAGCTCTGGCCGTTGCGGCCATCTGGGGAGTGAACTAGCGGATGAAAGACCTCTACCTCTCTCTGTAACTCTGTCTTTCAAATAAATAAAATAAATCTTTAAAAAAAAAAACTCAAATTTTAAAACTCTACCCAACAAGGGTGGGGCAGAGGGAAAGAAATCAAACACAAAAGAAGACCGAATGTATGGCTCCATTTATGTAATACTGAAGAAAAATTCAAACTAATCCATGCTGGAAAAGTTAGGAAACAGGTTATCCTTGGGTAGGCCTGGGGGTGAGGGGGCTGTTCTGGGGCCAATGATGTTTTGGGGGGATTTCAGGGTGCAGGGGAGGATGGTGGGCACTTAGATGTGTTCAGTTTGTGAAAATTCACTGATGTGTGCGTTTTTCTGCATGTACGTTATACCATTTTATAAAAGCCATCTGTGCAGTCTCTTACCTTAGAACAGAGTCAGTGGAGTGAACACAGACTGAAACTAGATTGCACGGTTCAAATCCCAGGTTTACCACCTCCAGGCTGCAGGATGCTGGCTAAGTCATTAAGCCTTTCTCACCTCTAAGCCGTTATCTGTAAAGCCCGGGTTGGGGTGGGGGGAATGAAAGTGCCTGAGGCATGAATTTTAGAACAGTGTAAGGCACAGAGCAAGCACTCTTTAAATGTTTGTTAACTACAGAAGACAGTTTTCTCTGGAGTAGATGGAAGGGGCACTTTAAAAGCGTCTTTTAATGATCACTCCTGGAAAGGAGACTAAAGACGAGGTAAGAAATAAGAAAGGAGTCAAACCTATTTCCTAGGCAGCAGTCTTGCTTAGGAGGGAAAAGTATTACCTTGGCACCTGGCCAGTTAATTCTGTTCTTCTTGACTTGGAGTCTGGACTTCCAGCAGGCTCCCGGGCACCAGTCCAGTGGCTTGACAACGAGCCACATTTGGGACTGCCAGAAACTGCCACAAGAGAGCCCCAGAGGGAGAGCGGGATCCTGTCCGGAGCCACGCTCTGCCAGGCTGCAGCCCCCTGATGCTACCTGCAGGGCAGGGTGGGCCCCAAGCTCTCACCTTTCCTCTATTTCCCTGCCAGAACCTCCCCTTCCATCACAGTTCTCCAAAAAGAGCTGACTGAGATGGGGCTGCATTCACAGGCAGGAAAAGCAAAGAAGGGAACGGGAAAGAATTGCGCAGGCGTGTCCTCCCCTCCCCTCCCCTCCCCTGCCCGAAGGGAGCCTGTGAGCACTCTGGCACCTTCCCGCAGTTGGCTCTGCCCAGAAGATCCCTCGTGAATGAGGCACCCGCAGGGCCTCTCCTTTCACAGCCAACCTCCGGAGGCCACCACAATCGGGTGCCCGCGGTGGGGCTCGACCCACTCTTCCTCTCCCCGGTCCTTTCTGACACAGCTGGCTCCTCAATCAAAGCAGAGTTCCCTCTTATCTAATCCTTTGCTTTAGCAAGTTTAGCTCGCTGTCTAAAGCCTTGCCTGAAAAAACCAAATCCAAATGAGCACAGTTTTTAACTCCTATTATGAGTGTAAGTGAAGCTACTCAAAGTTGGCAATGCTCCAGGAAGATCCCAGGGAGTTTTAGGCACTTTCTTGCCTGCCCTCATTCTTTGCCCTTCGCCCAGCTCGCTTCCAAATGCTCTCTGAAGAAGAGGGCTCTCCCTCCACCACTACTGCCTCCACCTCTTTTTGTTGAGGAATAGTGGGGAGTTCATGAAGCCAGATATGGCAGGGGCTGGCTAGTTTTACACCAAACCATTCCTCTTTACTTCTTGGGCACATGGATGACTATTTCCCAGCCTCTCTTACATGTTACTGTAGCCATGTGACAGTTCTGGCCACAAAGCCTCCCATGCTATCCTCCATGCTTTCTGTTGTGCCTCATCTGCTACATGGATGCAGTAGCTCAAGTACAGGACTGGAAGGCCCCAGGGGACAGTGAAGCTATTAAGTGGAAGGCTTTGAGGTCCTTCAACTCCTGCATGGAACACAAGTCTGCTCCCCTTGGAATGCAACACAAGAAATAAACCTTCATTGGGGTGACGCCCCTGAGCCTTGGAGGCAGTGGCTTACAGCAGTTAACATGCGTTGGCTAATGCACCAAGTTCCAGATTTTCAAACTTCTAGGAGCTGGGACACTCTGAGTCCTCTCTCCCTGGTCTCCTGTGGAAGCACCTTTGACCTCTCTACCTGGTAGCCCACACCTGGAGTATTAGCATCAAAGTCTCATGTCCTGACCTGTAACCTTTGACCTTGGTTCCCTGCCTGTTGATCAAATGTACTTGTTGGAAGTCAATCGAAAGTCTCAGAAATGGTGCCTGTTATTCCTGTAACTGAATCTTCAAGGCCATTTGCTCCATGCATCCGTGTGGGCATGTCTGGGATATCTGAATCAGTCCTGTTGGCTGCAGTGTAGACAAACAAGCAAAGTGGTTGAAAGCTGCCAACCCCCTCCATGCTAGACAAGTTCTCCCAAGCCATCCTTCCCATTCTACAGAAAAACAATCACAACCACATCACAAAGAACAAGCCATTTAACATCTTGGCTTTGCTTCTGCCCTAACTTGCATCTATAATGACAAGAAACAGGCAGTTTTGTGGTAAACAGAGGCTGGCACAAGCCTACAGACTGAGTTGACCCATTATATTCGACTTTGTGAGATTTGGGACTGCTTGATTTCAATGAATAGTGGTGTGTACAACAAATTTTCAGCTTTCTTTTGGATGGAGGAAGTAGATGAGCAAATTATATGTAATTTAAACCCAGATTAGGACTCTGAACATCCTTCAGTCAGTTCTTATTTGGTGGGAAACTGGAGCTCTTAGAAGTACATAAATTCACTTTTCCATTATTAAAGAATCAACACGAGTAACTCTTTGACTCAAGTTAACATTCACTCCTTGCTATAGATGATGAGTAAATATTTACCCACTGGCATAGCTGTTGAGTAATTGCCCATTAAAGAAGTTAAATGTTAATCACTTTTTTCTGAATTGAATAATTTGAACACAATCTTATGACTAATCCCTGAGGTCTAAAGGCAAGAAAGAAACCTTCTTCAGTTGGTTTCCTTCAGTTTTGACCATATAGGAAAGGCACACTCCTAGGAATGCTTCAAATTAGACACATAACCAGTTTTCACTCCCTTAGCACTCAAAGTTAGCTAGATAATTGCCTTTTCATTGTTCTTTACTCAAAGAAACCTTGACCCCCGGTTAAGTATTAACAGAGTTTGGTAGGAAAAGGCTGGGCAAAAGTTTAGAAGGAATACAGGGAGCATCTGAACCAAAAAGAGAATTAGAAACTGGAGATAGAAGACAGCAGATACACCCTAGATGTCCGGATTTTGGCTGTCCTACATCAAAGGGAATTATGCATGATAAATATCATTAAAGTCAAAACCCTAGGCTGGACTTCACCAAGCATGTCAAATTTTAGCTGAGACAGAAGGGGAACCTAGCAAGATGGCCACTAAGGTGTGAGTAGGAAATGTCTCTAGACCATCATGGAAAGGACCCTCGCCTGGTTCCACCTCTCCACTAGGGTCAAGGAATAAAGTTCCACGTGGACTACCTCTGCTCAAAAAGAAGGGGCAAATACCTGCAGATGTTCTGCATATACTTCATGCTAGCAGGAACATGCATAGCAGCTCAGTGGATGTAGGGATTCTGTTTGCGCCACCCAGATACCCTTAACTGGACTGGAATCCCCTTGGCTAAGGGAGTTCACAGCTTCTCTAGAGAACTGCCCTTTCTCAGTGGGAATCATCCAGCCCAGTAGAGTATACACTGGCTAATATAATGGTACAAAAAGCCAACACCTTTGCTTCAAGGTAGGATCAGCTCTGTGGTGGTAATTCCTATTTCAATGAGACGAGACTGAAGTTAGTCTCTAACTAGAACCACAAACTTGGTTAGATATTTTCTCTTGTCTCAAACTTCTTCTCTTACTCCCCTTCTCCTGAAAGCATTTCCTCAATGAAGCATGTGCACAAGAATCAGTGTCTGGTTCTGCTCCTATTTTACTTCTTTTTCTGAACCAGAGCAAAAACAATAGTACAGGTAAGACATTTGGTCTACACAGCCTCCAGTGACTATCTCTGTGCAGATGGAGTAGCCTGACCCCAGGAGTGCCCCTTGCAGAATTAGGATAGAATAATTACTTCCAGGTCAGTTTATTCCATCAACTCATCAACCCACTCTTGCATCCATCTATCCACCCACCCGTCCACCTATCCATTCACCCACTCTTCCATACAGTCCATCCATCCACACTTCCATCCAACCATCCATTCATACATCAATCAGGGGAACCTGGATATAGGAAGAAGCAGGAGACCATGGGCTCATTTCCATACTGAGAGGTCATTTGTTTTCCATTCTTTCTGTGTGAACAGTTCTTACACTTCTACTCAATGAAATAACTGTGTATGCCTTGGGATTTGACTGAAAATCTTCCCCATTAAGTTGTAGCTGAAGCCCAGAAGAAGGTCCAAAAACATCAACTTTAAGAGGCTGGGACTGGCAGGCTCTTCCTCCCACAGGGCCCTAGGGCTCCATGTTTTCATATGCCCTCCTTGTGCACTGACTGCAATCCACTGGGATTCTTAGTCCACTTAGGATGTTGCTAATAACAATAGGAACCATTTTGAGGACTCCCTACTAAGCCCAGGTCAAGTTCTAGGTATTTAATGTAAATTAATTGCCCATGCTTCCAACAACTCAGAAAGGTAGGTGTGGTATCTTCATTTATAGCTGTAGAAACTGAAATTCAAGGAGGTTAAATGGCTTACCTAGAAATAGAAGAAGACACCTGATGTATACTCATGTCCCACTTTTAAGCCTGTGCTTGTTATAACTCTCATGATATGGTGTTTGAATAAGTATAGGACTGTGCCAAATATGTTACTTTTTACTATTTACTTATTGAATGCTCTTGGTCATGTTACTTTCCTTCTTGTTCTTTGTTTTTGTTTGGGGCGGGAGAGTGGAATTGTAAATAGAACTTTACAATGAAATTGCACATACCTATCACACATATGTCACAACCATCTAGAGCCCATTTACTCCATCCACACAACTATCCACTCCTTTCTCCCTAGCTTAGCAATGTCCAAAAACTCCATCTATCTGCCTCCAAAACCCTTTAGCAAGCCACACCCTGCTTTTCTCCTAGCACTGGGCTTTATTAAAATACTTCTCAAGGTCCATTTTATTTTTTAAAAATGTTGTTTATTTGAAAGGCAGACAGACAGAGAGACATACATAGAGAGATCTTCCAAGTGCTCTTTCACTCCTCAAATGCCTGCAATAGCCAAGAGTGAGCCAGGGTGAAGCCAAGAGCCTGGAACTCCATCCGGATTTCCCAGGTGGGTGGCAGGGACCCAAACACAGGACCCGTCATCTGCTGCTTCGCAGGGTACACACTAACAGGAAACTAGAAGGGAAGCAGAGCTAGGACCCAAATCCAGGCACTTCAATGTGGGATGTGGGTATCTAAGCAGTGTCTTAACCAAATGCTGTACCAAACTCCCACTGCTTGAGGTCCACTTTAGGTTATCAATTATTGTGTACATTTCTCTCTTTTTCAAATCATTATAAAAGTGAATATATTTTATAGAATATTCAAATTGACTGCAGATAGCATGTCAGGACTTATCCTCAGACTTCATTTACTAGGCAAAGTTCTAAGGGATCATTTTTGAGATGATGCTAAAATGGAAATGAATTCAAAGTACTTTCACTCCAGCAAGAATAAATATACAACCAAGTCACTGGCTTGCAAATTTGGGAGTACAAATTGTTCCTTTTCCTCCCCTTAATTACCTCTCCATGGAACATTCTAGAATACCCGGGGGTAAGTTTCCACTATTCTTCAGACCTTTTTAAAAGCCAATGCCAACACAAAAGTTAAATATAGAACAATATTCTATAAACAACATCCTGAATATAAGAATTCAAGTGACTCAGACATTGTTCTCATTCATGCCTTATGAATAAAATTACCTGAATTGTGTCAATGAACCCAATACCTCTGGACAGTTTTATATTGAAGTATGAAAGACATAGAAGATCATCTTCAAGGAACTTATAATATGGTTGAATCTATGGACTATGCCTAAATTAAATGGTAGAGATACACAGATATACAATGACAGTAAAATATTGAGATTCATGCCTGCACACTGTTACACACATACACACACCCCGGTTGACTACCCCATCCGAAAGGCACAAGTCACAGTGTGATGCAAACATAAGATGACCTCAGGACAATGAGAACCAGAAGATTTATTTTGGTTTCAAGTTGGCCACCCCAGATAAATATAACCTGAGGGCAATGGGGGAAACGTCCAGAAAAATTCTTATGATTGGAATATATTTCATTCATGGTTCAGCCAGTAATGAGTTATTTCTTTCAGCAAGTCACTTTACCTCACTGGAGCTCTGTCTCTGTTTCTAAGGCTGCTTCTGTTCTATGATGCTATGAAGGTCCATTTGAAAAACTATCAACAAGAGCAATTCCACACAGGATGTGTGGGCTTGTGAGACAATCAGTATGATTAGGGTCACACATTAGCTGGTGTATCTCAGGCAATCTATTCTTCTATTACAAAATCAAGCAGTGTCAAGTGACTTTAACTCAGCCAAGAAGGCAGAGAGAATGCCTATTCTATCTGTAATTTCAAGGGAAGAGTGGAGGATTCTGCTTTCATATCAAATGCTCTGGCAACACTGGAGACGGATGCTTTTCTATCCATTACGAGGGCTTGAAATTTAACCTGCAAGTATGCAGTGGCTTCCGAGCATTCTGGTTTGGCTACTGGGTCTTGGTTTTGGTTCTGAGAGTGCAAAAGTCGCTGCGTTGACACCTCTTGGCCACCAGAGAGCTCCATGCATCCAACCAGAGGTGCCTACTGGATCAGCAAGCATAAGTCTATGAAAAACAGGCTGCCCTCTCTGCGGCCCACAGCACAGGTTTTCGTGCCAGTTCTTACACATCAGCAAAATTCATTCATTTCTCCCATCAACATCAACTCTTGTCCTCCTGCCTTTTCCCATGTGGGCCTTGGTGTATTCAGAAGGCAGAGGATAAACATGAATTCTAGATCCCACACAGGCCAAATGACTCCCCAGCTATAGGGCAAGAGAAGTGTGAGCCCTTAGACCTGTTTTGCTGGTAATACAATGCTCAAGAAAATTTCTTTCTATAGGCTTTATTTGGTGGTGATTTTCTTTTTCTGTTCATAAAAATAATATATGCCAATTGTGGACAAGTTGGAAAATACAAACTAGTATAAAGAAGAAAATTTTAACAACCCATCATTCTACCATCCAGAGAAAATTACTGACAAGATCTGGACATAGTTGAAATCAATCTGTATGCTGACTTCTTTGGCAATTTTTCTAACCTCATATTTCCTCTTAATTTTATATACATCCTTCCCATATTATGACATGTGCAAGGCAGGACATTTAGGAGAATTTAAAACAGCATAGAACAAAACAAAAGTCCCTTGTTTTTACAGTAGCCAAGGATAACAATTTTCTCCTTTTGTTATTTTACTTCCTAGTCACTTTTCTATGCATGTTACCTATTTGTTTTTACAAAACTGGGACCATGCAATATATAATATCTTATAGACTAATTTTTTACATGATTTTATATCACACTCATTTCCTCCACATCATTAAAATTGAAAACATGATTTTTCATATCTGGGTAATATTAACATACATGAATGGAGCCTAATTCACTTAATAAATTGTGTATTGTTGGTCATTTGTATTGATTCCCATATTTTTATTCCAAATAACACCAAGATAAACAACTTTGTACTTATTGCACCTAAGTACACAGCATTGCTTATCCATCTAGCATAAATTCCTCAATTTTGAATTACTGGGTCAAAGGGCCTGACTATTTTTAGAACCAGATTTTAACTGTCACACTGTCTCCCAGAAATGTTGTATTCATTCATAGTCCCATTAGCATTGGAGTCTCTGTCTCATCACACCCTCACCCACACTAGGAATCACCAATTTCAACAATATTTGCCCACTTGATACATGCACATACACAACAGAGATACTTCTCATTGAATATTTAAAATTTTGTGTATTGAACATTTGTATTTATTTTTGTGAATTATTGAGAACTAAGTATCTAGCACTGTGTCACATGGTATTTATTTGAAAGAGAGAGAGAGAGAGAGAGAGAGAGAATGAATATCTCCCACTCTCTGGTTCATTCCCAAATGCCTGCAACAGCTAGGGCAGGCCAAAGGTAGGAGCCTGGAATTCATTCTAAGTCTCCCCGGTGGGTGGCAGGGACCCAAGTATTTGAGGCATCATCTGCTGTCTCCCAGGGTGCACATTAGCAGGAAGCTGGATTAGAAGCAGAGCCAGAACTTGTTACATGTTTAATAGCAAGTATCAATAAGTTTTTCAAGAAACTTGTAGTAAACGCCATAATCTCAATTTTCCAGGTGAGGAAACTGAGGCACAGAGGTGTTGTGCCTTCTCAAGGTCATACAGCAAGGAAATGATAAAGTATGGCTTCCAGTTCTGACCTCAGATCCTCAGTTTGTTTTACATATGTTACCATATAGTCTCCCTGAGAAATTTTTGAAATGTATTTTTATAGAGGAGATAAGATTAAAGAGTTCTGCTGCTTGCTGTCTAAGATGTGGTGAGATTGTTAATGTTTACTTAAACTTCTGAAGGTAGAAAAGGGAGGAGAGTACCATGGAGACATGTTTTTATGATTAAGAGTTCATCTGGCTCATTAGAGGATGATCCTAAAACCCTGAGGAGTTAAATGACTTATGTGATACAGAGCTTGACCAAAAGATGGGAGAAGAGGGTAAGAAAATAGAAGGGGTGTGGTAATTTGCCAAGCTTTTCACGGTTCCATGTCTTTGTATCTTCTGTTTGGATTTCTCTCCCCCACCCACCTCTGGTGACTCAGCTAGGCTGTCAGGTCCTCTAAAACTTCCCATCATTTTTCAAGGCAAAATTAACTGTCTCTGTCTTCTATATGCACCTGTGCTAGAGTACTTATTGTATTACGTGTCAGCAAAGTCTAATTATCCAACAATTATTTTTAATCTCTTCCATAGCCTTGAGTGGATGATGGAAAGTAGCTACCTGGCCAGACTGGATTTCCAGGCACCTACTGTACTCACTCCTCCTTGTGTCTAGGTGTGGCCATGTGGCTTTCTTTTTTTTTTTTTTCTTTTTGGTAAATGGTATATGAAATGATGTGACCTCCTACCATATTGCCCACGTGGGCCCCTACTCTGCTCACTGCTTTTGAACTCTGGTCATATGAGAAGATAATGCTTAGAGCAAGGCAACCCTTTGGCAACCGTGAGGTGACAAAGCCTAATGACAAAAAGCAAACATGATGAACTTGATCAAGCAAAAGAATGAGCAAAACCAATCCTAGAACCACCTTTAGACATTATATCTTGTTAGATAAACAAATACTACTATCATTTAGGCTACCACTATTAGAGTGTTTCATCCTTGTGGTCAAAAACATCCCATTGCTGTTTTTGGTTACTCTCCTGTATCTTTCACTAGATTTTGAAGGCCATCCTTCATAACTAATTCATCTTTCTTTCCTGTTCCTTAGCCCGATCACAGAGCCCTGTGAGACTTCAAATGTTTGCCAAATTGAATCCACCAACGATGCTCAATTTTGGAAAAAGGTGCTGTGACCAAATAATTCTGGGATTTTCATTGGTTGATTCCTGTAAGAATGTATTTACTTAAATTCAACCTCTTCCAAGTGTGGCTCCAGGAAGCTCTCCATCATTCACACAGCCCAGCACAGAATTTACTAGCAAGCATTCATTTGCTGCTTGTAATTAGCTGAGGGCTGAGGGCACCACAGGACTTGTTTTTTACATTATTTGCACAATTGTGCAATTAGCATTTTAAGAGGTTTTCTAGGAGGTTGGCCCAAATAAGTTTATCTGGAAAAATGTCACAAAAAGAAAAGAATAATTAAGAAATCTGTTCCCAAAAGATTTAGCGGCCCACGGGCTTCAGTCTGAAACACAGTGCGTGGAAGACTCGCTTCTAATGTGCCAGAACTGTTGGGCACTACTCGGAATCCTTGCCAGTCCTCACATCTACCCTGTCCAGACAGAGTATCTGAGGGCACCTAGGTCCAATTTTCTACAGGTTTAGTAACTGCACAGCTACCAATTTGGTAGTTTGTTTTGGAAGAAGCTAGAACAGTGCGTGAAAGGCATCTCGCCTTTATTAAGAGGAAAACCAGAATAGTCTTTAATGTAGGTGGGAGTTGCCTCATATCTTCCTCAATATGTCTTCAAAAAGTTCATGGAAACGTGTTTTGAAAACCTGCACACGGATTTCAAAATCTTTTGCACCAAAATAAATTTCTGTTTTTCCACGAACTTTTTGAAATCCCTGCATATATCGAAGTACTTGTCTCTTCTAGGAACCCAGTTTACTAAATGAGCACCATCCTGGGGAGTGGGAAAATTTCTTTTCCAGGCCTGATCTCTTCCCTTACAATTCATTAACAGACGAGGTGAACTGCCGGCAGCTCGCTTAAGAAGTCAGGAGGAAATCATGACACCATTCCCTGTGGGTTCAGAGAGAAGGCACAGAGAAGAGGGCCTGGGTAAAGCCAAGGGCGCAGGTAACCTGGATCGTGCAGGCTGCCCTGCCGTCCTGAGCCCACAGCTGTTTCAGCCAGCGGTGCTTGCATTACAGCGTCCCAGCCGGCTGCCCCAGGCCGGAAGCACAGGCAGGGTGCACTGGAGAGCTGGGCTAAGGAACTCCGGGATGCTAGTCCAGCTAGGGATCAGGCAAAATTAGCAGCACTCTCAGACCTTGGGCAAAAGGCTGTGTTCTCTCAGGGCAGGGGGCCTGGGGGAATGCGGCTGAAATGCAGAACCCAATCTCTTAGTGACTGCCTAAGTGTCCTCTCACTTCCCTGTGGCTTCCCAGTCGCACTTTCTCGCAGGCATCTTATTTTAGGACTCAATGCTCTTGTGGCATCTATAATTTTATCCTTTCTGTAATTAAGTGTCTGAGCAGCTTTTGCATGTGTACTTTGCATTCTTGGTTCTAGGTCTGTTAAGGGCAGCGGTTCGTCTTCTGATGCTCATATAGCCACCCTCAGCACAGAGAGGAGAGATTGTAGGACAGAGTGTACACCCAGGCCTACACTCAGCCAACCTCCAGCTCCCCACTGTTGCAGCTCCCAGCCCTCCAAAATGGCGGGGCAAGGCGGGGGGAGTGTACAGAAACTTCTAACTCCAATTTTCTCAAGTGGGTGACATACCTGGTTCACAAAGAGGTTAAGTAACTTTTCCATGCCACACAGCTGCTTGATGGAAGAACCAAGACAAGGAGACTTAAAATTTTCTGATAACAAATACCCTTAGGTTTTTTTAAAAAAGATTTATTTCTTTATTTGAAAGGCAGAGTTATAGAGAGTCAGAGACAGAGACAGAGAGAGGTCTTCCATCTGCTGGCTCACTCCCCAGATGGCCACAATGGCCGGAGCTGCACTGATCTGAAGCCAGGAGCCAGGAGCTTCTCTGGGTCTCCCATGCAGATGCAGAGACCCAAGGATTTGGGCAAGCTACTACTGCTTTCCCAGGCCACAGCAGAGAGCTGGATTGGAAGTGGAGCAGCCAGGACTCAAACCGGCTCCCATATGGGATGCCGGCACTGCAGGCGGTGACTTTACCCACTATGCCACAGCGCCGGCCCCTAAATACCCTTAGTTTTAAAAAAGAGATAAAGAAAGCATCTCCAGTCTGGTTCTGCCTTTTGTCAAATGGCTTGATGGTTGTTCCTGTTTCTTCTCTATGCACAAACAACCACAGGAAAAAAATGCATATAGAAAGAGTACATTCTACTGACTACAATGACTAATACTGGTTTATTGCAGGAAATGTCAGATATTGCACTAAATCCTTATAACAATTTTATGAGCTATGTGCTCCCTTTTATAGATGAGGGACCTGAGGTACAGGGAAGTCATGTAACCAGCCCAAGGACACATAGCTAGAGTTAACAGTAAATAATGACTAACTCTGAGGAATGGTTTGGACAGGGGACACTTTCTAGTTTTCAAAAATAGTGTGTATTGCTGTTTATCTTCATAATTTTTTCCACAAGCGAGTAGGTATATTCATTTGTAGTTAAAAAGGATGTGGCCAAGGCATAAGGTGAGCCTAATACAAATTAAATGAAAAAAAAAAAGGTAAATTCCTATATTGGTAACAAGTCTCTACTGTAAAATATTTTTTTTTTTTGACAGGCAGAGTGGACAGTGAGAGAGAGACAGAGAGAAAGGTCTTCCTTTGCCGTTGGTTCACCCTCCAATGGCTGCCGCGGTCGGCGCGCTGCGGCCGGCGCACCGCGCTCATCCGATGGCAGGAGCCAGGTGCTAGGTGCTTTTTCCTGGTCTCCCATGGGGTGCAGGGCCCAAGCACTTGGGCCATCCTCCACTGCACTCCGGGGCCACAGCAGAGGGCTGGCCTGGAAGAGGGGCAACCGGGACAGAATCCGGCACCCCGACCGGGACTAGAACCCGGTGTGCCGGCGCCGCAAGGTGGAGGATTAGCCTGTTGAGCCACGGTGCCAGCCTACTGTAAAATATTTTAAAAGAAAATATAGTTTCCCATTCCAGCCAAGTGCCAACCCAGGGAGATTTCCCAGGGCAGCTGTTTGTGAAGAAACACTTGAAAATGGGGGTACTCAATTACTGGGGATGCTTAAAATGCTTGACCTGCTGAAGCATTCTAAGGATTCTCCCAGCATCCCCAGTGTTACTGTTTTTCAGATTCTTGGCAAATCGACATCCCATATTCCATACAAGCAACCTGCAGTCATATCACAAGCCACTGCGGAAAATTTATGAATTACTGCCAAACCCAATGTGTGCCCTGGGTGCCACCTCCGTCTGCAGATGAGAACTTTGATGATGAACAAAGACCAGGGAGATACTCACCAAGGCCTCTGGCAAGAGGGTAAGGAGACACACAACATCCAGTGTCTCTGCCTCTCTGCCCAGAAATCGGGTGCAGCAGCCACATAGAGCAGTCTGTGGGCTGGGATGGCTGCCCCACACTGCACCCTCACTTCCGCTCACCCCAGAGGAGGGGTGGCCTCTTCTTTGTCCTCCCTCCTCAGAGCCTCTGAGGGGAGAAATTCGAAACCCAGAGGAAGTTCCACACAGTCAGGATGGAATTACTCAGGAAGGACAGACTTCCTTTGAGTCCCTACTTTTCCAATCAGAGAATCTAGAAACGCAGCAGCTCCATCCCTTCTCGCCCCTATTATCCCCCTCAAAGAAAAGGGAAAGCTTCTTGTCTTCTTACAGACACAGCGCTGCCTGTCTCAGTGACCAACGTAATCTATTTTGATCAGGGCTTCCTCTGTGCTAGCTTCCAACCCTGCGAGAAAGGAGACAGAGAGACAGAGAGAGAGAGAGAGAGAGAGAGAGAGAGAGAGAGAGGGAGGAATCAGGAACACCTGTGTGCATAATTGGATCAATAATCTTCATTTTGGAAATGCCCTACACACACTCTTACATGAATATTGTTCTGAAAACTCAGGTTCCAGTTACAACCCAGCAAATAGCAGAAAATCTTCACACACCCAAAGAAAAATACACAGGGAAGCCCTACAAATTTGTGTGGGCATCTCTGGCCTGAATGTGAAGTAGGGAATGGTGAGACAAGGTGGGGGTCGTCTGAAGGCCAGCATTCCCTCCTTTCCATCAGGAGGCCCCTGTGTGCTCAACATTCCTTCCCCAACTACCCCTTCCGCTCTGGCCCCACAAAATTAACCTGTGGCATCCCTTGGGTGGAAATAATTTGTCTGGGTGGCCATGCCTGGCAGACATTGCAGTGCTGAATGAGTTTAGCTCAAAATTAACTGCTCCAGATCATTTCCTTGAACACAAGATGCCTTGTTTAAGGGAGGAAGTGTAAAGGTTTGATTCTGTATAGACACCTGGAGGTCAGGAAGCTCTTTCTATCCTTAGAAGCCCCATCGATACCCACTGAATAAATGAATGGATTTGTTGAGAGATGAATTTGTGACAGCTTCCCCATAGCACTTACCACCACTTGGCATAGTTCAATGTCTCCCTCTCCTCCCTAGAATATAAGCCCTCTGAGGTCAAAGACTATATCTGATTTGTACCCTACTGGATCTCCAGCACCAAGAATTAAATAGTAGGAGGACAATAAGTTATTTGCTGCCTATAGATTGCCACTGAATCAGCTATGGGATATCACTGGAGGATGGCACTCTGAATGACATGCAGAAAGAGCCCGGTGAAATGTTCTATTACACATGCCATCAAACATGTTCCGATTCTCCCCCAGAGACATTCAACCTCGATCCAAGACCAATGGCTCCATCAGTAGGTTGGCACGTGGCTTACGCCCATAAGATCCTGACTGAGTTAGCTCAGACTCACAGCTGGCTACAGTCTCTCCCAAACTGGCAGCCATCACAAGTCTGAATCCACATGTAGGATTTGTAACATGGGTTTTATTACCTTTATTTTACAGAAGAGGAGACTGAAGTACAGAGAATAGGTGACATGGCCTAAGTCACACAGTGAAAAAGTAGAAGAGGTAGGATGAACTTGTGAGCACTCAGCCACTGCTAGATAAGCCACTATCTTGGCAGAGAGGAAAGACAAGGTGCACCGTGGAGGGTCTCTCTTCTCAGAGTTGGGTTGTGCCGTGGCATGCCCAGGGGGTGCACCGCCCTCCAGGTCTGAGCAGCTCCAGTACATAGAGAAAAAGATCAAAGGTCCTCTCTTCTTCTTAAAGTCATAAGAGCAATTCTTATGGTTTCTTCCCGCACCTCCCAACTGAGCATGTCATCGCACTTCTAGACTTGAATGGAGTCAAGAACATGGCTACACAACCTTGTTGTTTTCTCCCCAGGATATTTCAGTCTTTCATAGAAAAGAAACATCAATTCCTGGTATCCCTTGGAAGCAACAAAGTCGCAAGGAAAGGCAGGGGATTTTCTAAAATCTTTCAGCCAGCATTTCAACTTCCCTTTGTACCAAATCATCCTCCTAGGAACACCTCCAAAAACCAAATCAATGGTTGATTTGAGTTTTATTTCTTCATCCCATTTCCTCCAAGGTGCGTTTAAAAATAGAGAAATAGCTAAAAAGCAGGCAATGGAAGAGAAAAGAGAAGGCAAGTGAGAGAGTTGTAATGAAAGCAAGGCCTAAACACCAGCTCCTGAAAAACCCCCGAATTACTGACCTGAACATATGATCAGCTTAGCAGCCCCATCGACAAAGGCTGTGTGAGGCAGAGCCTTTGGCAACTTGCGGCACAGGAAACAACACAACTTCTGCACTCAGAGACTCTAGAAGCCTTTTTTTTTTTTCCGGAAGAGAGATTAACATCACTAAATAATAGAAGTCCTACATTCTTGAAAATTTAATGACTGTCCTACATCAAGCAGCTGTCAAATTTATTTGTTTTCCTGACAAAGTGTCTCATTCCAAATGCTCACAGGGGACCTTGCCTTCATCAGTCTCAAGTCACTGCAAGGGGGAAGGTGAGAGGCAACCCTAGAAAGCAGGAAATCCCAATTTCCTAATTAACCCATTAATTCCAGTGGCCAGATTAGCCTGCCTTTCCCCCAAGCAACTGCGCAGAAAGCAGAGAGCGGAGAGACCAGCCACAGACCATCTTGTTCTGCTTTCTTACACTTGTTAGCCAGTTCCAACAAGATTCTGAGGTGTGTATCTGGCTTGTCTCCCCTCTGTCAGTTTGCTCCATGGCTAGGTGTCCCAATTCCAAGAACATCTTGCAAGGTGGCTCCCAATCTTCGCAGCTGGCTTCTTTCGTTCCTGTCCTCTGCTGCTCCCTGCGTCTCTTCCCATCTCTAGGGTCCTCCACTGTCGACACTTTGCTGCAAGTCTCATTCTTTCCCTAACACTAGTTCTCCACATTTCTCATCAGCCGTGGACTTGGCCCACTTCTCTTTCTACACTCACTCCTATTCCAAGAACAATACCAGGAATAGGCATTGTCAGGAGTAACCTGAGCTCTGCCGTTAAACACTCATGGCTTGTGTGGGGAGGGAGACCAAAATTGCCCCTGCTCCCTGTCTCCCTGGCAACCCTATCCAAAGTCACACTCTTGAGACCACTCTTTGTTTCAGTATTATGTCTGCATGGTCCCAAGAGGCAAGAGAAGGTTAAATTCGACTTTATCCACTGCGCTTGAGAGCCACCCCATGCCCTTGAAACTCATGATTAAGCTTCATTGTTAATTACAGGAGAATTTGAACAGGGCCTGCTCTCCAATTTCCTCACTGCTCTCCCTGCTCCAGTGGACAAGGCTGCCCATTAAAGTTCAACTGGACTTCAAACAGAGAGGTGGTCCTGACATGCATGCTTCGTTCATTGCACATTTGCTTCTTGGTGTCTACTGCTAGCCAAGCCCCAATTATGAGTAAAGAAGTTGATGTGAGCAAAGAATTCCATCTGGAGAGAAGGCAGACATTTGTTTCCTGTCCTCAGTGACTATTAATAGTATTAGCTTCTCCTCAGAGACGGATTTGGGAGATGAGGGAGGGGCTGTGTGGCGAGAGCAGCACATCAGAGAAGGAGGCTCCGCTCTGTGTCCTCTGCAGGAGACAGAAAAGCTACTGACAATCCTGCCGAAAATGCAACCAGCTCGCCACACTTCCCGCTGCGGAGCTCATGTGCTTGCTTGATTTCTTTGGTCTAGAACAGTTACCAGCTTCTAAGATACTGTATACTCTATATAGCCATCACATTTGGTATTCTTGTCTACTTCCTCTCACTACACTGCTGTTACCATGAGGGCAGGCATTTTTGCCTTTTTTGATCACTGAAATAATTGTAGTACCCAGAATAGAAAGTGGGTCTTAGTAGGAGCTCAGTGTACATTTGTTGGCTGATTTAATGGAGACTAGCAGCTGAAGAACCTAAAGAGACTTGTGTATCTCTAGTGAGTGTACAACACAGAAAATGCTCCCGAAAAAGGGTCTTATTAAAGATACGTAGACCATTTCACCCTTCTTTTCTGGCATTCACACAGGATGGAAAAGATAATGATTTTAATTGGGTAAATATGTTTAGGTTCTTGTCTTATTTTGAGTTCCTCCAAAAGGCAAATCTGACAGGGTGATGTGGATGTGAGAATTGATTTGGATGTGAGAGGTGACTCTAGGGAGCTAGCAAGAGAAGGAGGATATGAAACAGGGGTAGGAGGGAAACCAATACAAGTTACTGTGGGCAACCGGGGCTTAATCCTGTTGAGGCCCCTCAGAGGTCTTTGCAGAACACCCCTCATCAAGCAGGAGGGGAAGAACCTGGGACATTCCTCCACCAGCACTCCCTTCTCCTTGGTTGGGGGTTACTTGAGTGGGGGTAGGGGTGCACCTTCCTGCAGCCCAGAGAAAGCCCTCAGACTGAGAGACTGAGGTAAGGACCTGCAGCTGTGCAGACTGTCCACTGAGTCACAGGTAACCTCTGGGAGATGAAGGGGATCGCGGCGGGGAAGTGACAGCGTCTGCTCTGGTTCTGCACTCTGTTTCCGTCTGGGCCCTCTCCACCTGCATGAATAGGGGTAATTGGTTTCCTTCTTTGTTAGTTGTCATGTCAGCCTGTCCCTCATTATCCTGCTTGCCTGATGTGCAGTTTTCCTCCCCTCATCAATAAAAGCAATTGAAGTGTTTCCTTTGTGGGGGGGGCAGAGACAGAACTAGAGACTGGAATCCTATGGTGTTTCAAAGAGATAGGAGAAGCAAGGCTGTTTTGAAATCAAAATAGCATCGAGAAAAAAAATAGGAAAAAATGCCTACAGAAAGTTCCGCTTTTTCTCATTCATTGTTAACAGTCTAAAATAAAGCACTCTATAAATATGAAGCACTGAGATGTTTGGAGAACATCAACCTACTCGAGTTTAAAACATGACACACATTCCCAAGGAGCTAACTGTAAATTGTGTCATGTACTGAGAATTCCTTTTTCACATTTTACTTGCTTTTAAAATGCAAGACTTCCCAGCCCAAACAGTCTGATCGGGGGAAATTCTTCTTGCCTAGAAATGGCAATAAATGTTTAAAAGGAACTGGAATTTTACCAGGCTTACAGATCGGAATTTGAGCTCCTGCAACTGAACTTTGGGCTGAGATAATTTACTGGGTGACTTGTTTGATTTTCCACTAGAACACATCTTGTCCACTGTGTGTATGCGTGCATGTGTGTGCACACAAACACGGGCACAGACACAGTAGAGGGGAGGTGGAAGCACTATCTTTGGGCCCCTGAAAAGCTCTTAGAACACTTTTCACCAACAGAAAATGGAAGCAATGCAGTGAGACAATAACTAACACTGACTGAGCACTTACTATACGCCAAGCACAGATGTAAGCATGCAATATCATCTACTCATGAAATATCTTGAATAGATAGATCTAAGGATAGGATATATTACCAGTTTTGACTATTTCATACTGCCAATTGATTTGCTGGTGTACATGAGAAAAAAATCCTGCTTACTTTAAATGGTTGCTATAATATGTTAAACCACTCCATCTATGCTCTGAGGATTTTGATATGCAGACACTCACCTAATCCATACATCCTATGCAACCAGCTCCCTTCCAGTATCGTTTTACAAAGGAAGAAACTAAGACACAGGGAAGTTAAAGGACTTGCTGAAGGTCAATTAGCCTGTAAGTGGTAGAAACAGAATTTGAACCCAGGCAGTTGAACCCCAAGTCAACATTCTTAATGATTAACAAACTCAACACTGGGATGCAAAAGGCCTGTGTTCTAATTCAGGCTCTGTCTCTACCCATGAGTAACTTTGATGAGGTATGTATCTCTCTGAGCCTCAGTGTTCTCAGCCAAAAACCCAGAATATTCTTCATAGTTATGGAGTATACACCCTTCTCTGATCATTTCCAACAACTGAGAGACACAGAAAGTCTTTAACATGAGATACTGAATACAGACATAGCTAAACAGCATGATTAAACACAAGATTGTTCAGAAGAGTTGTTATAAGCTCTATTTTGCATTCCCTTCAACAGCATACCTAAGTGCATACTTAACAGACATATTTTATATCATTTCTAGGACAAGAACAGTTGTATGTTTCATGGCTAGCACAATGGCACCTAACTAGCACTCACAAATGTTTACCAGATGAATGAATGAATGAATGAATGAATGACTAAAAGCTATATGAGGGCATATATGTCCCATTTAGTTGCAGAATGATAGTACTGGAAGAGTCCCTAGAAAGGTTCTAATAATTGGACCCTCTCACCTGTCCCATTTTAGAGATGAGGAAATGGAACTGCAGTCGATAAGGTAGAAATTGAAAAAGGTAGACAGCATTCTAATCCCTTCTGAGTCAGTTCCCATATTTCTCCACTCTTATATTTAAAGCCAAATTTCAGCATGTCAGCTAATAAACCAGGAACACTTTACAAGTCAAATGTGAATAATTCCTGACATGTTGGCAATTTTTACTCCACCTTCAATCTGTATGAAAACTTGGAGTTGGAATGATAGTCAATTCACTTTAGATCAAATTTTAAAATTCAAGTTGAATCTAAGCCTGCTTTAAGGTCTCCTTCATAACCCATTCTCTGATTTAGGCACACCGTATATAAGAGGAGTTTGACCTGATCAAAATGTGTAAGATTCAAAATAAAATTTAAATAGTGAACTTCAGAACTCTAGGAATAAGAAATATGGAGATTCCACAATGTCACCTTTATTTTCTTGTATATCCGAATCTTTTCTTGAATGAGGTCTTTGAGAATTTCAATGGCTCTGTCATTACTCCTTAGTTTTCTTTTTTTTTGACAGGCAGAGTTAGACAGTGAGATAGAGAGAGACAGAGAGAAAGGTCTTCCTTCTCCAATGGTTCACCTCCCAAATGGCAGCCACGGCCGGCACAGTGCACCGGCGGCCGGCACACTGCGGCCGGCGCACTGCACCTATCCAACGCCAGGAGCCAGGTGCCTCCTCCTGGTCTCTCATGCTGGTGCAGGGCTCAAGCACCTGGGCCATCCTCCACTGGCTTCCCGGACCACAGCAGAGAGCTGGACTGGAAGAGGGGCAACGGGACAGAATCCGGAGCCCCAACCAGGACTAGAACCCAGGATGCCAGTGCCGCAGGCAGAGGATTAGCCAAGTGAGCCACGGCGCCGGCCTATTACCTAGTTTTCTTTCATGAGTTCTGACTATGGTCTTTGAAAACATAGAAAGCTACTCACTGCGACACTGGGTAAGCTGATGGACCTTGGACGTTTGGGTTGTAGGGTTAAAGGTGGAAACATCAGCTACACTTAACAGCTGTGAAGGACATTCTCATCGGTTCTACTTGTCCTCACTGGCAGGGAATTAGGAGAAGGAAAGAAACCAGAGAAGAATGTCAGGTCCAAAATCCCCATCTTGGGTAACTGAAGTTCCACCAGATAACCTTTAGGATGTTTTCCTTCTTTCCTTGTTTGTTCTCCTGTCTGTGAGCTGGGAGGAAAAAGAATACTATTTGTTTTCTTTGAGATTTGCGTCTGATGAGAGATTTGGGGAATGCATCAAGGCTGGCTAAGTGCCCATCCCTCAACCTTAAGATGCTGTGAACTGAAGAGACCTGGCTAGGGCCCATCAAGTCTCCTCCCCTCATCACTGCTCCGTGTGAAAGGGAAAACAATCGTGTGTTTATCCTCGCCGCTGACAGTGTTCAGATGTGTTTTCTTAATGGCACTTGCGACACGTTTATTTATCCTTTTGGTGCTTGGAGCCCGTGCTTTTCACATCTTTTCTAGCTGTACAGGGCAAGACTATTGGTAACCTCCTGTTTTTTCAAACTAATTCCCTTTCCCTGGATTGTTTGTTTTGTTTTTTAAGTGATTTAAACCACACAAGTAGCCCTTGGGAGAAGGGTTATTTAATCAAGGGAAAGTTGTTTAGAGCGCCACCCATGAGATCTTCCCATAGTTCACCCTTTGACCTACACAGAGGTGGGGGGAATGAGAAAAAAATGGGATTTTCCTTCTGCCAATCTTTCTGAGAAAATTCAAGGAATGGCAGGAAGGTGGAAAGAGAAAATCTCTCCACTTGTTTACCTTTATCAGAGAATGCCTCTAGTAATATAACGAAGAAATTAGCATCCAATGGTGCAAAGCCAAATTCTTAAATGCACTCTAAATTAGCTTATTGGTTCCCACTCTGTAATATTAAATCATTTGAAGGCGAATTTATGAGACTAACTATGCTGTGAGCCTTAGAGCCAATTATTTCAGGTGGCGGAAGACCTGAAAGAATGTCATATGAAGTAATAGCATTTCCTGGATACTCTGGACAACGAGAGTACTCTTGAAGGTCTCCTATCCTTTGACCTCTCCTCATTCTGTATCCTGCCACAAAGCCAAAAGGGTCAGTTGCAACAGACACAATCTTTTCTTGCTGCACAATGGATCTGTGGTCTCTTTGTGTTAAAATTCCAAAAAGAGTACAACTGTCTGGATTGAAACAGGCCCTTTGGGGCTGGCACTATGGCGTAGTGGGAAAGCTGCCGCCTGCAGTGCCGACATCCCATGTGGGTGCTGATTTGAGTCCTAGCTGCTCCACTTCCGATCTGGCTCTCTGCTGGGCCTGGGAAAGCAGTGGGAAATGACCCAAGTGTTTGGACCCCTGCACCTGTGTAGGAGACCCAGAAAAATCTCCTGGCTCCTGGCTTCGGATCAGTGCAGCTCCGGCCATTGTGGCCATCTAGGGGGTGAACCAGCAGATGGAAGATCTCTCTCTCTGCCCCTGCCTCTCTGTAGCACTGCCTTTCAAATAATAAATAAATCTTAAAAGAGAGAGAGAGAGAAAGAAAAGAAACAGGCTTCATTCATATCTGGAGCACACGATGGCAGACAAGGGTCAGTTGTTGCTCTCATGGAGCTTATAGTTTGTGTAAGGAGTAAGGAGAGACTGAGGGCCTAATCAATGAAATGAAAATGCTTCTCAATTCTGAGAAGATCAGTTCAGAGCACATCAGTGCGTGGAGATACAGAGAAATGGCAGAAATACTGCAGTATGAGGCGGTGACATTAAGGCAGAGTGCTGAAGGCTGTGATGGTAGAGTGAAGAGCAGAGGAGACGGCGTGGATGAAGAGCTGGGATGTATTTTAAAAACAGTGGCAGGCCAGCGTGGTGGAAGAGCGCTGGGATGGGCGGCGCGGCACAACGTGAAGCTGGAGAGGTGGGCAGAGCTCGCCAGGTCAGGCAGTGCCCTGCAGGCCAGGGCCACGGGCCCGCATTTCCTCCTAAGCGCAAGGGGAAGGAACTGTGCAGTTTGATGAAGGACATGGCAGGGTGTGGTCCATGGGTTAAAGGGCCACCTGGACAGCTCTGTGCAGACACAGGGAGGCCAGAGAGAAGAAGGCTGCTATGGTCCAGACCAGGAGTGGTGGCCTGGTCTTGGGGGATGGTGCTAGAGATAGAGAGAAGGCGGTAGATGCTAGTGAATTCCCTTCCGCCTTTGTTCTCACTCTCCTCACACAGAACGGATGCCAGGTTAAAACAGACCCTCATGTCTACCCCTGGGGACTGGAACTAATCGGTGAAAAGGGGCATAACAACAGCACCTATCTCATAAAGCTGTTTGAAGATTTGGTTAGCGTAGTGCCTCGCGCACACACACAGTGCTAAAGAAAAAAAAAATGTGTTGGCCATTATTGCAACGTGAGATAATAGTAACTACCATTTCTTGGTCACTTACTATGTGCCATATGCTTGCTATAGATTATCTCATTCTGTTTTCACCCTTAGTGGTGACAATACATATGGCAAAGCATATGGGTTCCCTATCACGGGCTGGGAAGAACGTTCCAACCAGCTCAGCAGAGGGCAAGGGCCCCTCTGCGCCTGCTTTCTACATGGGCCAGCTCACCTACATGGCACCCTGGAATTGCAAGAGCTGAGACATGGACAGTTCCCCCTGGCACGGCCAGCAACAAGTCCAGGGGTTCTCCTGGGAGCTGCTTAAAAACGAGGCCAGGAAGGCACGAGCTGGTCTCCTTGTTGTCTGTGGCCGCCCGCAGCACAGCAGATCCCCTGGGAATGCTTAGTGACCATGTCTGGGGATGAACTACCTGAGGCTTGTGCCCTGCTGCCACCAGAGCTTCAGCGTATCTTAAGTTCCATGGGAGGCCTGGGGGAGGGGAGGGCTGACAACTCTATCTGGAAGGACAAAGAAGGGAAATTAGAGAGGGGAAAGACACTTTAAATAGCATTACTCACACTTGGAAGTCACTCCTGTGCCTTCTCTAAAACTAGCTCCTTTCCCTTTCTCTCCCTTTTTCCTCTTCCCTCTTCCTTCTTCCTTCTCCTTCTCTCTCCTCCCTATCCTCTCGCCTGGTCTTTGTTTTCTCCCTCCTCCTTTTCTCTTGTGCTCTCCTCTCCCTGCCCACCTGCCCCTCCTCCCGCCCCTCTGAGAAACAGCTTCTTTTCCTCACAGGGATTGTCTTTTCCTGGGGCTCAGGGGCATGGGCAACACGTGCAGGGGAGGTGAGCGCCTGGGAATCCATCCATTTCCTCAGAGGCACAGGGCAGGGGTCAACTTTGCTTGTTTGTTTATTTTTTCCTTCGAAGCAATACATCATTCCCGAGTGGATGAGACAGCACATAACCCCAGTGCGGTCTGCCAGGGATGCAGCCTGTTTGTCTGCATAGGGGACAGAGCTGAGGGCGAAGGCAGCCAACTGTCTTTCTCATTTAGGTCATCACAGAAAATGAAGTGAGCGGTGGCAGGGGGCTGGGCAAGGCTCCTCCTAAGCAGAGTGGCTGCAGAGTAATTCCGTTCTGGCCTCACCTCTGCCCAAGGCTTCACGCAGGGAGTGCACTGGTGGTCTTTCAAGCACCCAGAGCACAACTGGTTACTGAGAACTGCAAACCAGGAGCTCTTGGCCCCGATCAGGATGGATCTTTCATGGTTTCTGTAATTATTTTTAAAACAAATGAATTAACTATGAGCCTCACCCTAGAGGCCAAATCTTCAGTGCAGTGTTAAGTAGAATCAAGATGAGAACTATTATTAGCTTCATATCGGAAAAGGCCATTTTGCGCTCACATTCTGAGGCACAGGAAAGGGCCCGGCTTGACAGGCAGATGAATAGTAATAAGAATGTAACTCTGAGAGATGCATTTGGTGCCTGCTCAGTGCCTGGGTGGGCCTGGCAGCTCCTGATGAGTCCCAGAGCCAACCACGGTGGGCAGAAGCCAGGCCTCAATAGGATGAGGCTGGCCCAGTGTTAGAGATGTTCAATGTGTATTCCACTGACCCAAGAAGGAATCCTCAGGGTTTCCCCTCCAGTAATCACAGCTGTGACAGATCGGATAATCAGGTGTGTCAAGTGGCTTTTCAAAGGAAAATCATTCTGGAATGAAGACCAAGTACTAGTCCTCTCCCAATCTCAGTGTCCTCACTCAACAAGCAGGACGGGAGGTGGGAGACAGGGATTCCGAGGAATTTCAGCTCTTAGCTTCCACAATCCATTCACCTACTCATTCATCAGCAGATTTTCTGAGGAACTACCAGAAACTAGTGCTTGGGCTGTGTGCTGGGATCTCGTGAGCAAAGGGACAGTTTCCTGTATTGCATAGTGAAGTGAGGTGCTAAGTGCAGTTTTCCTTACATAGTAAAGAAGGGGCTTCCTAAGGTATCTGCTGTAGATCAAAATAGATGTTCAATGAAAGTGTCACAGTAGAAAGTCAATTAATATTGACCATTTGAAAGGCAAGTCATGGTCTATAATATGCCCTTTCTCAAGCATGACTGTAGGAAATGTAGACTTAAGATATTTTCAATCACATCTAGGGGATGTGTCATAGTTAAACTGAGTATGTAATGTGTGTGTGTGCACAATGTTTGTATGTGGTGGTATACAAGGGTACTTCAAAAACTTTGTGGACGAAGGGAATCAAAAGATACATTTATTTTGATACAAAAGATTTTGAAATCTACGCATAGTTTTTCATAGAGAGCATTTGTATGAATGGTTTAAAGACCACTTGTGTGCGTGGATTTCAAATTTTTTTGTATGTACCAAAATAAACTCTTCTAATTCTGTTTTCCACAAACCTGTACCCTCAAGTAGACATGAGTAGCAGGTAATAACTATAGAGAGCCACCATTGACTGTGGTAGCTTTTACTTAGGTATTTTGGACCCATACTCATGGCCTCCTAATGTAGGAATCAGAAGTTCTGCAAAGAATATGATTGAATGGGGTGTCCTGCAAGGCTGGTGTGAGGGCATGAAACACTCAGAGGATGATGTCAGCCTACCAGCCAGGCTCTGGGGCAATATGGCTGCACTGGTCTGTTTGAAGTCACACTGTGGTAAACTTAAAAATTGTAAAACTGTCATTGAGTGTGTCTCTGTTATCTACTGCTAGATAATAAACCATCCCCAAATCTAGTGTCTTCCAGCCACAAGGGTTTATTATTTCTTGTGTTTATGTGGATTCACTGCTTGTTTCCTCTGCTGGTTTCAGCTGGGTTCACTCATTTGACCGAATCTAGCTGGAGGGTCAGCAGACAGGAAGGTCCAAGATGGCCCTGTTTACATATTTGGTTAGTGGTGCCAGTGTTAGTGGGGTAACGTGCCTCTCCTCCACATGGCCATTCATCCTCCAGTAAGCTTCACCAGTGTCCTTGCAGAGCAGTCTCAAGACAGTGGCTAAGAGGGACAAGGTGGACTCTCCTAGGCTTCTTAAAGATCTCAGATCTGAAACTTGGAACAACGCCACTCCCACTACATTCTGTAGCTCAAATCGACTCACAAGGTCAGTTCAGATCCAACAGGGTAGAGAAATAGACTCTTGCCCTTAATGGGAGTTCCTGCAAAGAATGTGTGGCCATATTTAATTTACTACAGGATGAGAAAGAAATCTTGTGGGGAATTTTGCAATGTGGGTAGCTTGTGGTATGAGGCTCTGCATGAAAAACATTGGACTCGCCTTGGAAATGGGACTGAGGAGAGTCAGGAGCCTAAATAAACATTTCTACATCCAACAATTGGGGGAGGCGAAGTTGGAAGGTGCTCAGGACATGCCTCTTAAATAAGTCTGTGTGTTAGGTTAAACCTATGAAATTGCTGCTATTTGACTGTTTGGGCCACAAAAAAAAAAAAAAGAAAAGAAAAGAAAAGAAAGAAAAAAGAAACCTGGCGATTTCACACGATCTAACCTAACCCTTGCTGAAAAGAAACATCTGATTTAGAACTGTTAGAAAGGACTATCCTGGCAATACAAATATCCCTGATGGTCATTTGAACATTGCCATATCTACCATGCACACCACACATGGCATCATTCCATTTAAATGTTTGTACAAGATTCTGAAAGCAGAAAAGGATCATGTTTTGAAACTCCTAAACTGTGGAGGACAGTACAGTGAGTGCTGGATTCTAGAATCCATCAGGCCTCTATCTGGGGCAGTAGGTCTCAATCATAGTTGATGGTGCTCCCAGGGCACTCTTGGCAATGTCTGGAAACACTTTGGGTTATTACAACTAGGGGGAGGTAGGACTGGCATCTAGTGGGAAGAAGCCAGGGATGCTGCTAAATATACTACAAGTCACAGGAGAGTGCTCGTAACAAGGAATTAATTGGTTCCCAGCATCACAAGCATCAAGGCTGATATCCTAATGTAGTGCACGAGAGGTCAGTCCCATATCCAAGTGAGCACTGTGTCACCTTTACAGGAAACACCACAATTGTCCTTTAGGGTCTTGTCTACTTCTAAAATTCTACCCACCACATATCTGTAATGTCATTGAATTATTCTGATTATTTGATTTCTGCATTAATAAGGTGTAAGTGTCTGCCTGACTGTCCTGATAGCATTGGGTAATATACCTAGATTAGATTAACTTTAGGTACTACACAGGAAGTCACTGAATCTGGAGGAATGAAACCTACTGGAAAAACACATATTCATGCCAAACTTTGTAGAATAAGCATACCACTGCCCTCCAAATGTGACTCACACCTACATACCATCCCCCTCCTTGTGTACCTTTCCCCTTCCACCCCTACCCCATCACACATACTTGCCACCCACAGAAACCACACACAGCCTTTCCTTCTTGGCTTCCCATTCAACCTCTCATCACCCACCAATCCCAGAGAATGACAAAAATCTTCTTGCGTGACTGATCGGCCCTGTGAGGCTTTTGTGGTTAAGACACAAACTTGAGAAAACCTTCCCGCATCTGAACAGAATTGCAATAGTATCAGAGCTTTTCCCCCTTTATGCCTTTCATCCTACTTAACCCCTGGTTCTTTTCGCATCAGCATCATCTGTTAATTGAGAAGTCATTGGAGAGCCCCTTTGCTGAGATGGCCCACCTCATTAGCTAAAGACACAAGTCCCTCAAGACAGACCAGAAGGGTCAATGACACCTACTTTATTTGGTGTTTCTCTCATCTCCACCCCTTTCTGTTCTCAGTTGAGGCATCAGTGAGCTTGAGGAAATCTGCTCAGCACATCCGACATCTATTAAATGCTCACTATGTGCCAGGCATTGAGGTTGCTCCTAAACCCATGCCCATCCTAAGACCTAACCCACCCTCAGTTCGCTATTCAGCAGTAGTACGTGGACTCAGCTAGTTTGATACAGAGATTAAGTTCATAAGATCAAACCTTTCCTCTGTCAGTTCCTTCTGCATTGCAAATGTCTGTTCTATGGCCTTTGCCATGGACTTCCTAGTCGTTTTTTCTTAGAAATGCATGCCAGTCACAAAGAGAAGCTAGCAAGGGCAGCATGTGCGCATACCATGGCATAGAAACAAGCTGATGGAGCCTACTTTTGTGTCGGGCAGTCACTATCCAGAAGCCAATGGACTGATTTTACTGAACCCTATTCAATAATTTCTCACTGAAGTTCCGGAGAAAAAGCTTTAAATGTTGGTCCATGCCTAGGCAGACCTGCCGATAAGTATATCTCAAATATGCAGAAACTCGGGAATCTACTGAAAGGTATTAAAATCTGCAATTTCATTTCTGCTCCTTTTAAAATTTAGGTACAATTTATATTTGGTAAAATGCACAGATTTTAATTGTACAGTATGATTAATTTTGACAAATGTATATACCATGGACTTCATACCATGTATATACCATGGACCTCATATACCATGGTTCATTTATTTGAAAGGCAGAGTTACAGAGAGAGATGGAGAGACAGAGAGAGAAAGATCTTCCACCTGCTGGTTCACTTTGCAAAAGGCAGCAAAGGCTGTAGCTGGGCCAATCCAAAGCCAGGAGCTTCATCTGGGTCTCCCACATGGGTGCAGGGGCCAAATAACTTGGGTCATCTTCTGCTGTTTTCCCAGGTGCATTAGCAGGGAGCTGGATCTGAAGTGGAGCATCCGGGACTGAAACTGGCACCCATATGTGATGCCAGAGCTGCAGGCAGAGGCTTAACCTACTATGCCACAGCACCGCTCCCAAGCTCTCTTTCTTTAAAAATTCTTTCTCTATTATTCTAAATCTTCCATAATGTTTTGTTGAAGAGTAGAAATATTTACAGCTATCATAATTGTAAGGAAGTTCCCCTCTCCAACCATCTACACACACTGCCCTATGTGATTGTGGGAGCTGCCATCAGCATTCTCCCCATATCCCTCGGACCTCTCACCTCAGCCCACTGCCCTGACTTCCAAAGGCCACAATGTCATCTCTGCGTCTTCCTGTTGCCCTATCACTGAAGAAGGCCACTCTGTCTATGGGTTTGGCCAGAAATGCTAGGGAATTAGCAACTTCCAGGAGCCTCTCTGAACACCAGACTCTTGGAAGTAGAGTTCCTCCACCCCTCAGGTGGGATCACTCTGACTGCTCCACTCTGTCCTCCAGAGTCCCCTTCCACCCCGCAGGTGGGATCACTCTGGCTGCTCCACTCTGTCCTCCAGAGTCCCCTTCACAATTCAGCTCCAGTTTCTCAGTGATAACTGATTTGACCTTTTTCTTGGCCTCATTCCCTTTCCTATCTCCCTTCCTTACTTTTCCTACCAGCTTTTCCTTAACCTCCCAGATAAACTACTTGTACTTAAATATTTGTCTCAGGGCTTGTCTCTGAGGAACCCTAACGAAGAAGACAATTCCCAATTAATTTTTGGAATCTACCATTTCAGGGTAGTGGCATAGTAGCTTTTGGATACTATGCACCAAACCAAAGAAAAGGCTGAGAATTGGTATCAAGGAAGAGGAAAGTGAGAAACTTCAAATCCTGCTCCATGCAGGCTAGAGGTCTATTCCCGAAGAAGACACACATTTAGATTCCTTGTACCAGCCTCCAAGATTACACCAATGTACCCCAACTCTCGAATCTTCCCTCTCAAAACCTCGAAATCCTTTCAATAATTTACTGCTTTATTTTGAGAGTTTAACATCATGTTTTCTGTTCCCAGGCATAGGGTCTTTTTGTGACTGCTTTTTTCTCATTTAAACTTTGCCCATGAGCCTGGGTCATTTTTGTTTGGTTCTCTAAAAGTAGGAACCAAGCAGTGGGCAGTTCTCCAAGCCCGATCCAGCAGCCCTACCAAGCCACAGCAGTGCCCTGAGAAGGCGCAATGTGTGTGCATGCGTGCATGTGTGTGTGTGTGTACGTGTGTACTTGCACATGTGTAGCCCACAAAAACGACTCTACTCATTGGCTTGAAGAGTCAAGAGCTGGGAATTCAGGAAAGAGAGTTGCTCTTTGCCCTTCTGCCCTCCCAGGCCCTACAACAGGGGACTTTCCATTTCAATACAAACTTGATACTTGTGTGAATTCTCCATTTTCCAAGACAACGGAATGGAGACAGCACTTCCGTACCCCACCCTTCACACTGTGTGAGGGCTTCTTGCTCTTGTCTCTCCCAAGCCCAAGGTTCTTAAGCCTTTGGCCAGAAATTACAAGAGAAAACCTCTCTCCTTAGATAAGACTTCTATATCAGCCTGCTACAGATCAGACATAAAAAGCTGAAAATTATAGAAGCAACCTTTCCTGTAGTCCAGATGTCTCTGTCACTCCTAGTCGCAACCTAGGAAGTATTTCAAAGGAAAGAAAAAATTGAAAATAAAATCCAGACTTGATTCTCCCCCATACGATAACTCAAAACCCCTTTAAATGCAGTCTGGGATTGAAGGCCAGGTTCAACAGAATGTGTGTTTTATCCAAAGCCGTCTGCTCTTCTCTCTTGCCAGCAACACATTTTTTTAAAATCTAATCTCTGTTTTCTTTACATGAATCTAGACCAAATGTGATTTCTCCCCTGCATGTGAAAATAAATTATTTCAAATGTAATTTTCTCCTCTGGTTTGTTCCCGCTCCTCCCGCGGCCTTTGAAGGGTGTAACTCCAGATGCAAGCTGCCGGCTACTGCAGTGCCAGAAGGGACTCCCAGGCCCTCAGGCCCTCTGGGGGGTGGTGGAGGAGGGAGCAGGGGCAGCCAGCCTAATCCGTTAGCACCTAGGATTTCTGCTTCTCACTCCAAGATGCTATCTTAATTCCTCCCATAAATAAGGATGGGGAGTGGGAATGAAGAGCTCGGCCTCAAAAGGAAAGGTAGAGATCACAGAGTTCGCCTTATCTTAACATTTTCCATCTGCGCTGGGGCAGCTAGTAAGGGTAGCGGCACTTGGAACCTCTTTTGGCCCACCGCTACTCCAAGTGTGGTCCCCAGACCAGCAGCATCTGTGTCATCTGGGCACTTGCCAGAAATGCCAAATATCGGGCCCTACTCCAGACCTATGGAATCTGAACCTCTGAAGAGGGTGGGGGGTACAGCAATGTGGGCACTGCAAAGCTTTCTAGGTTATTCTATGCATTTTCGTATGAGGAGCCCTGTTTTAGGTAGCTAGCCACACACAATGGAGACCCTTTGCCTTGCAGCTCAAATCCTCACTGCAGGCCACTGAGGTATAGATGAACGACTGGATGGGAAACAAATCTAAACCAAGACTTGAAAAAACACATGATCTTCTGCCAGCAGAGTCCCTCCTCCAAAATAGCCCTCAAGCAGACCCCTCCGCATCAGCACAAAACTCCCTGAGAGGAAGGCCTTATGACTGGGAGATTAACGGTTACCAGAGTTAGAAACACAGCCACTATCCCTTAGAAAAGTGTCATTCATTACAGTACCACAAATATAAACACTAGTCTTCCAGTGAAGCTTCCAACTCCTGGCGACAAACACAGTGAAGAATCATCTGATCAGCACAACAGGCAGCCTCACCATATACAGGCTAGCAAGCAATGGCTGCTACCAGAATGGTGCTGCTGGGCCTACCACGCTGCAGTTCCTTGTGCTGCAGAACACGCTTTGTTTAAACTCACAGACCTCCAGCTCTTGAAGGAGCGGCCTTGAATGCGGCTGATCCAGGGCTTCCGCAGCCCAGGAGTGAGACTGGGCAGGCACAGCTCTAAAACGCGTGTTGTTGGTGAATTGGCCTAACATGTCATCTTCCACTCACCTTGCCACCCGCTGCCTGTCCTCATGGTCTCTGTCCATCTCCAGGTCTGGCCTATGGATGAGACTACATAATGTTCGAGAGGTCTCTGCATAGTGTTCAGAGGAACGCCACTGAAGAAACTTAGTAACAGAAGCACGCTGACACCTTGCAACTATACTAATGGACAGCAAATCCTATAGCATGGCTCCTG
The DNA here is from genome assembly GCA_949820135.1 of Sylvilagus floridanus. Taxonomy (NCBI): domain Eukaryota; kingdom Metazoa; phylum Chordata; class Mammalia; order Lagomorpha; family Leporidae; genus Sylvilagus; species Sylvilagus floridanus. The sequence goes on from OX463223.1 coordinate 126,944,866, forward strand.
GTCCGACCATTTCCTTCACCTCTCATAAGTAGCACAGCAGGGCTGCAGAGGGCTGAGCTAAGACCCTGGAGGAAGGCACTACCCCTCCCTAGAATCACCAAACTAAAGGACCAAATCAAAGTTCTCTTAAAATTTTTATTCAATTTGAAAAGCAAAAAGACGGTGGGATGCAGGCACTACAAGCAGAGGCTTAGCCCACTTGCCACAGCGCCGGCCCTGGAAGGCTCATAATATTTTTCAAATTTACACCCAGAGGGGAGGGGAGGGTGCCACACCTGGATCAAGTTGCACCAAGGAAGTACTTAGTGGGTTCTCCTGAGAGACAGGGCCTGTGCAGGCCAGCAGGCCTGTCACTGTGCTTAGCAGGGTGGCCTGTGCCAACAGGCTCCCAGGAGACAGGAGACAGGCAACAGGAGTCCTGGGTATGCCTGTCCTTGCTGGGCACTGGCTGAGGGCTGCCAGTTTTTGCCAGTGGAAGTAGGATGGGACCCTTCCTTTATAGTTGTCTTTAACATGTTAAGGATATGTTTTTTGTCAGTGTTCTGTTTCAACTTATGTACATTATACACTGATGTAAACCACGTGAGAAGTAAATGTTAATAAAAAATGCAAAGCCCCACCATTTGCACACACATCCACAAAATTCTTGCTCCCCCTCCCGTAGGCAGCACACAGGAAGTTCTAGTGTATTGCCAAGTGGCTCCCAGACTCCTAGGCTGTGGTAGCCCAGATCTGTCTCCTTTCCCCTCCAGCAGGCCCATGGCAGATAGTTGTTAATGGAGCATGAGACCTGAGAAATCAGTCATCCCCAACTCCCCCAAACAGGGGTTTCCAGACCAGCTTATGGACTGCGAGGGCATGAAGAAGGGAAGAAAGAAGGAAGGAAGGAAGGACGCTGGGAGGCAGAAGAGGGAGGTCTGAAAGGAGGTGGGAGGTCAGGGAAAATGTGCTTGTTTGTTTGTTTGTTTGTTTCACCAGTGGGTCGCTGCAGGCCATTCCTGCCGCTCTTGGCTGGCACGGTTAAAAAGGAGCTCTGAGTCACCAGGCTACTCAGGACAAGTGCTTCCTGTGTGGGATTTGGGCGCTTCTCTCCGATTTTCTTGGCAAGAGGAAGAAAGCAACTTGAAGGGGTAGAAAAAAGAAGTGAGGAAAGAGTTAATCTGCTTTGTTACCAGGTTCTTAATCCAAAGCCCATTCAGCTTGGCTGTTAATGTATTATTAAGTCCAGTAATGATACCTCAGAACCACCTGGATAAAAAGCCCCCAAGGTTCTTAACCATCTCCCTGCCAGCTCTCCACACCTCCCACTGGGAAGGCAGGGCTTTGCCTGTTCTGTTGAGTCCCGGATCAGGCCTTGTTCAATTCTATATCCCAAAGGAAACACCTTTTATCTTGGTTTCCTGATTCCTCAAAGGAAGTTTTCTAGGCTTCCTGCTTTTTGTTTATAGGCTCTCCCTTAGTTGGGGCAGGGTAGGGGGATAGAACTCCACAGACTAGAGCTCCCTGGGGGCAGGCGGTGGGGGGGGAGGGGGTCTGCACAAGTACTGGGGGTTTCCCAGAATGCACAATTGTCAGAACCAACTCTCCGACAGTCCTGGGTAAACCCGGATGAATCGGTCACCTGAGAGCTGAAAGCCCAGTGGACTTTGATGAAGTCACAGGAGGACATCCCGTGTTCTAGAGGCAGTGCTTTGGGAACACTCGTGTGGACACACCACCTGGACCTGTGCTAGAATCTATATTCAAATCCAGTAGCTGTGCGCTGGGGCCAGAGATTCTGCATTCCTAACCAGCTTGCAGATAACCTGGAGGCTTTGAGCACAAAGGATCTAGAATCACTATTTCAAGCAGGTCACAAACAATATGAAAGCATTACTCCACCTCTCCATATCTCTTCTGTGCTTCACCCATAAGCACTACTGGTTTGGCATGGCCAACAAAGGCCAGGACCTTGCTGGCCATGGGGAATCCTAGAAAAAGTCCCTGGCTAGTGCATTGTAAATATTCATGTGGCAGGCACAATTGGCCCAGAGTTACCTCCCCACTCCCTCTCCCCTTCTCTTTTAAAGCCTGAAGTTAAAAAATTTAAAGGTGGGGCCGGTGCTGTGGCATAGCAGGTAAAGCAACCGCTTGCAATACCACCATCCCATATGGGTGCCAGTTTGAGTCCTGGCTGCTCCTCTTCTGATCCAGCTCTCTACTACAGCCTGGGAAAGCAGGGGAAGATGGCCCAAGTCCCTGGGCCCCTGCACTTGAGTGGGAGACCTGGAAGAAGCTCCTGGCTCCTGGCTTCGGATTGGCACAGCTCTGGCTGTGGTGGCCATCTAGGGTGTGAACCAGTGGATGGAAGGCCTCTCTCTGCCTCTGCCTCTCTGTAATTCTGCCTTTCAAATAAATAAGCAAATCATAAAAAAATTCAAAGGTTCCAGATAGAGGGAAAGTTTACCTTTACCTTTCTGGTAAAAAGGGAACAGAAATGAGAAAAGTCTCCCTCCTTATCTTTCTTCCTAGATCACAGATGTGATGCTTTGAGATGTATCAGCCATCTAACAGCCAGCAGAACGCTCAAGACACTAAACCCTGCATTACTGAGCTTCGGAGCCAATCTCCACAGCCACATAGCTCCACACGTTTTGCTCTGAGAGAAGACACAAATCCCCGCTTTGAGAACCCTGCCCTGAGAGGTCAGGTTTTCTGGTCTTTGCAGCAGAATGCATTCCTGACTGATACACCTCTCTCCTGACGGCAACCACGTGCCTGGGCAGACTGTGTACTCCAGCAGGCAGCACTCATGACGCCTCTGCACCTGTGTGGTGCCAAAATCAGCACTCCCAGACAGGGGAGCCACCGAGGTCGTGTGGGGATGGTCTTCGGAGCCAGACCCTGGTAAAACCCAGTGCAATTATGGCTTTCCTAATTGGTCCTGGACCAATTAGGCAGTTATATAGCCTCTCCGAGCCTCAGTTTCTTCTCTTTAAAGGAATCAGGTGAAGAATAAGATACATATAAAACACCTGACATATAGCAGCTACTCTATAAATAGGATATAGGCACAGAAACATCCTAGGAGCTGTGCTGGTGGCTGCTTGGCGCACCTGCCTTGAGCAACTGTAATGATTAAGGATCCCTTCCTCCCACAGCTGCAGTGTAGCAGGCCCAGCCCACTGCAGGAAACATCTGTGGAGGGATGCGGGGCAGAGGATGAGGGTGCAGGCAGGGTAAGAAAATGGCACAGGGAAGAGAGGGCACGTCAGCGAGGCACACTAAGAGGACAGCCTACTCCACTGGATGGCCTGCACTGGGTGTCGGCTACCTCCACACTTGTGTGCTACCACTTATGGGACCGGCAGTGTCATCAGTGGAGTCCCCTGAACCCCATCACAGTGAAGCTGGAAATTCACGCATCACCAGACCAAAGAACTCAACAAACACCATGGAAAACAGGCCACTTTTCTTTGTTCCAAGTGTTGGTTTCATGGGAGGAAGAGCGGAGGGGGCAGTTTGGCCATCTCTGGATACCACACCAGGACTGCTGGGACAGAGAGCAGTCTCCAAGAACAAGATGTCCAGCTCACTCTAATCGAGGGAAGTAAGAAGAAAGCAAGACCGAGCAAGAGTCTCACTCATGCGGCTCAGCCGAAGCACCAGGATTTGAGGCGAATTTGAGTATCCTCCAGAGAAGCTCGCTCTGGTCTGTGGCCATTCCTTCCTTTTAGGAATATTTATTGAGCTCCTAATGTCTGCCAAGCACTCACTGTTCTAGGCCCTTCAGGTACAGTGTTGAAGGGGGCAAACCAAAATGTGGACCATCACAGCATCTACATTCTAGTAGGGGAGGCAGATGATAATCAAAGTACTCATGCAAAATATATAGCTTGTTGATCGGTAATAGGTGTTATGGAGAGACACGTGGCAGAGGAAGGAGATTCAGAGAGTTTAGATTGTGGCAGTGTTACAGAAGGTAGTCAGGAGAGGCCTTGCTAGGAAGAATTTTGAATGACACAAGGGAGGGAGCCATGAAGATGTTGGGCCAAAGAGTGCTCTAGGCAGAGAAGAGAAAGGAGTGAGAAGCATGAGATGGCTGTGTTTGAGGTGATCTAGGGGCACCCAGGAGGCCAGTGCAGCAGAGAGAGAGAGAGAGAGAGAGAGAGAGAGAGAGAGAGAGAGAGGACAGTGGTAAGAGATATTCCAGGACCAGACCACACAGAGCTTTATGGGTTGCTCCAAAGTGAGGGCTTTGATTTCCAGCCTGAGTGAGACAAGCGACCTTTGAATGGTATTCAGCAGAGGAGGGGCGTGATGTGACCTCCTTTAAAAGTAGTCTAAGGGCAGGCATTTAGCCCAGCAGTTCAGGTGCCCCCATCACATATCAGAGTGCCTGGGTTCAAATGCTGACTCTTTTCCTGATTCCAGCTTCCATGAATGCTGACCCTAGGAGGCAGCAGGTAATGGCTCAAGTAGTTGGATTCCTGCTACTGATGTGGGAGGCCTGGATTGAATTCCTGACTCCTGACTTCAGCTCCCAGGCCATAGTAGGCATATGGGGAGTGAACCAGCCAATGAGAAATGACTCACTCTCTCTCTGTCTCTCCCTTCCTCCCTCTCAAATAATTAACTAATACAAATATAAAATAAAAGGACTCTGTTTGCAGCTGTATGCAAAATGGACAAGAGGTGGGCAAAGACAGAAGCAGGAAGACCATGAGGAAGCTGTTGGAATAAACCAGGGCACAGATGATGTTGGTTTGAGTGACTCCTCCCTGTTAAGTTCCAGATGTTCAGGGAATTGAGTGGTTGGAGCAAAGAGAGGAGCCCGGTGGGTATCAACCAGACGACCTTGATGGTTCCAGCCTGGACCTGTATGGCTCTGCCCCAGGCTAGCAGGGCAGCGTCAGACATGGATGTCAATGGCCAACCCGTTTGCTGTGGTGGCAAAATCCAGGCCCCTTTGGCCACATCTTGCCTTTGATTGCTCATGGCTGCCATACCATAATGCCATTAGAAGCAAGGCAGGCACCTTACAGCTTTATCTTCAACTACCTGTAATCTAGATGCCACCCAAACAATAAAATGCTCCTCTCCTCAGAAAATGTCTGAGAGGTGATGCCAAGTTTAAGGAAGATCTAAATGTTTAAAAATGAAGGGTTAAGTATGTGGTTAGGACCAAGCTCAGACTGTCCTGTGAAGTGAATTCCTTTCTGCCTCGCAAAGCCAGCCATGTGTGTGTGCTTGCAGACATCCGCATGGTGCTAAGAGAGCAACATAAAATAGTTGCATCGCTGGGTGCTCGGAGTATCAAGAAATCAGTACCTTAACCTGTCCCTTTACATTCATTTTTCTCCTCTTAAGAAAAACCATAGCCCTATGGTTAGCAATCCAAATGCCCTGCATTTGAACTTGAGTTCCCCACTAGTAATAATGACTTCAATCTTTCCTCCAAATCCTTCATGATCTCTAAAGGACACCCCTTCCTGATCCAATGGGCCTGTTCCAGTTCCTTCCTCCGGACCAAAGATGTACTCTCACTCAAACACATGTGTTCCTTTGCCAGGGTTACAGGCTTTGCAAATTCTTTTTCTTCCCATCCCTCTTCCTGCCACCCCCCCAGCCCCTAGCTGTTTTCCCTGGTGCTGATATCAGCTGTCATTCCATGTCTGAGAATATCAACTTGACCTTCTTCCTGGAGAGTAAATGGAGCCCATTTCTGTAAGCGGCTATGGCAGCAGCTGCCACCCTGCCCCCTCCTGCTTCTGCCAGACACACAGGAGCTTTTCTGCTGTTCGTGTTCTCACACTCAGTGCTGTGAAAAGCTGGCTGTAATGCCACTGAGTGCTGGCATGGACGCTGACACTGCTGTCAGCTGAAAACCTCTAAACATAAACAAGAGGAAAGCCCTGGTGGGATGGGGAGGGGAGGCTGATGGTTTGGGTTTGTCTCTCTTTTGCATCTTGTGAGATCATGTCCGCATTTCCTAGTGCCTGGGATGAAGGGACTTGAAAACAATGGGTGGCCAGGACCAAAGTAGGACTGACACAAAAACTCAGCCCCTCGGGCAACAACGCAAGGACAGAGCTTGCTGGCTTCCACATTTTGCTGTTATTCACAGCCACTACAGAACAGAGCCCAGGGCTGTAACTAGCCCTGGCTATCCAGAGGCACTGGAGTGGGTTGCTTTTCTGATGCTAATGTACAGCCTGGCCCTTTTTTCTCAATGAGGGGCCTAGTCATCTTAAAACCTTTTTAAATAGGTCTCTCCCTTCCTTTCTCCCAGCTTCTCTGGCCTCTGCATCCCCCCAGCCCCTTCTCTATGTTGAGCAGAATTTGTTTCTCCCAAATGCATCCATAGAGATGGGAAAATTAATTTAAACAGACATATGTCAACCCTGTTCTGAAAAAAATGGGACAAGTATGATGTACAAAATTGTATTTCAGGAATCATTATGTAGAGCAGAGCACGGTGGCATCTTGATTCAACATGCACCTTAAAAGGGAGGAGGGGAAACATTCCCCAAAGCGCTTGTTGTCAGCCCTCTTCCCTTTTCTCTCTCTATAGCCTGGTTCTTTTTTTAATTCAACAATTCACAGACCCCTTAGGTAGGGCTTCCGTGAGTCCTCAGAAGCTGTTTGGAAGATTGTGCATGTGTAGGGGATGTGTGCAAGCATGTGTGTGCACAGGCATGGATATGTATGAATGTGCATGTGTGAGCATAGACATGCATGTGCATGCTGTGTGTGTACCTGCACAACTGTGTGTGGGATATGTGCATGTACACACATGTGGGTCCTTAGCTTTTGCGAAGTCTCAGATCTCTCCTTCAGTAGCAACTCATCTTTTCTCCCATCATCTCCATGTCAAGCACTCTTATCTTTCAACTATGTAACTAGCTTCCCCCCAGCCTCTGGCCCAGGGCATCTGCAGATGTGGCAAATAGATGGAGTGCAGCATCCCAATCTGCATGGGAACAAAATCTCATCAAACATGGTCCTCCTTCAGGTTTTCTGGTTCTTAATGACTTCATTCTTCCTCTCACCAAAGTCCATGTCCTTGAGACCTGTAGAATTGACCTCCCAGAGCTGGTCCCCATGTGTAAACAAGCCTGGCATCTATTACTCCCTGTGAAAATTGTGCAAAATGGCCTCTGGGTAATCTCTGCACGTGCAGACTCTAGCTAGGCCTTGAGGCCTGTTGAGGCCCAGAAAATGATGCCCCAGAGTGAAAGCCAGAGATGCAGCCTCAGAAACCAAGTTTCCCTTTGAGCTTCTCCTGTCCTCCTCTCTCCCGCTCCTCTTTCTTCTTCATGGCAAATCACAGAAACTCGAATTTCTCTTCCCCAAAGCAAGTCCCAGAAGCTGGAACCCCTTTTGCCCAATGCAAGCCATGGAAACTTCAAAACGCTACTCTCATATTCTCTGCCTTTCTGTCTTAGAGTGGGTCATAAAGAAATTGTCTGATCCATTTTGCCTGAAAGTGGATCGTAAGGCTTCCAATTACAGAAGGGGTCCAATCATATTTCTACATGGTTGTCCATTCTGAAGACTCCTTTACTCAAAAATCTTTGATTAAATGCGTTAGGTTTTTCCCTTGTTAACCTATCTTTTGTTATAGAGGTGTTGGTCATGACCCTTCAGGATGGACAGGAAAAAGATCACTTCTTTTCCTGCCCCTAAGGGCCCTTGGCAGAAATAGCAAGCCTGACTCAAGCAGAGTCATAAAGAAGCACCTGTGCTTCCGGCTTGCCCCCCTCATGCTGCTGGGGTCCCTGCCACCAGCATGTGAACAAGCCCAGGCTAGCCCTGTGGAGGATGAGAGACAAGTGGAGAGAGGACTCAACCCATGCAGCTGCTCAGGCTGAGATCTCAGCCACCAGAGTGAAGTCATTCTACAGCTTCTAGCCCTGGCTGCTGAGTCTGCTCAGACCAGAGGGTCTACGCAATTGACCCACCCACAGGATCATGACCAGGGATAAGCATGTATGGCTGTAAGTCAGGAAGTTAAAGCAAAAGGTGAAAGACATCCCTCCCTCACATCAACACAGTCACCGCCTCTAACGTTTGACTTTGTCTCGAAGCTCCCAGTCAGCCACAATCATGAGGGCGAACAACAGATATTCCACAGTGTGCTGTGATTATTCACATGGGAAATCAAGACTGTCTCAGAAATGCTAAGTCTATGCAATTCACCATAATGACAATTTAGAAACAGAGGGAGCACTCAATCAATATTGGCTGAATTCCCAAGCTCATCTAATCTGACTCCCAATTTAACAGTGAGAAAATAGAGGCCCAGGAAGGTTATGTGGCTTCCTGCAGTTGTATAACTAATGGCAGGACTCCTATGCAACATTAAATTGAATATATGAAAAAGTTTGAAGAGTCCAGGCGGCTCTTGGCTCTCCTGCATCAGAGCAGTGGAGTGTGCCCCCACAGTCCACACTGCCGACTGATTCAAATCCCTAGGGTCTATATTGTTGCTTGGTACACAGAAGGTGCTCAATTAATGTCAAATGAGGACAAACATGGAAAACTTGCCACATTAAAAGAAAAATCTGCAGTTCACCTACAGGGCCCTTTCTCCACTCGCACATAATCCCCGAAAATGCACCAGCTTCCCAGTGTTCGAAGTTTAGCCCTGAGTGCTCTGGAGCAAATGCTGAAAGGCTACAGATGCAAGGAGCAGATTCCTCCCCGTGCCTCAGGAGGGAGGAGAGAGGCCTCCAAGAGGCCAACACGCATTGACTGCCCTTCTTTGTTTTATATTTTTCTCGCTCTGTTCAGTCAAGGTCAACCTCCACTTGATTTGCCCCCTGACGAGGAAGCTGCTTGCTGGCAGAGCAAATTCAGGCGGCACAACAATCGATGATCTCCATGCTAGGCCAAGGACGCGCTAAATACCACTTGCTTCTCCTCTCCTTTTCTCCCACAAGAAGAGTGAAAGTCACTTCTGCAAATCTTCCAGTGGAGGCAACCAAGAAGAAAAACCTCTCTGACCTTGAGCCCTTAAGTTCTTTTCTCATAATGTGTGTACACACATGTGTGTATGTGCGTATGCATGTGTGTGTGCTGTGTGCACGTGTCATGTGGGATCCTTGTGGCCAAGAACTGCCTTATTCATAGCTTATAACTAATACCAAGCACATGCCTGGCATCCAATAATGTGCTCAGTGAACCAATGAATGAATAGATTATCCTCAGAGCTTTCTCTGAGTGACCCCTTGCCTTGGGACTCCACTGTAGTTGCTTTCCGTAACAAGACAGAAACGGTGTGAGCTTAAAATAAAAGCCTCTGCACCAGTTATTGTCTTTCAGTTCCAAAGCCACCCTTTGTATCCTCTGTCCTGTGGTACAGGGGCTGGTCCTCTGCAGACCTCATTTCTGCTTTGTCAGCTGCACCCTGTTCAGCTCTGCCAGTAGGGGGAGCTAGAGGGAGACTGGCAGGATGTAGCAAAAAGGATTGTGCCTCTCTTTGCTTCCTGCTCCTGTGAGCAGCCCCTTAATGATAGTGCTTCATTTTGTGCAGTGAGTTGGTCCTGGAATCTAGCATGTATTTGTTTGCTTATGTACTTATTTTGGCCATTCTGGAACCAGCCTCTTAGATACCAACACCAGCCAGCAGCACTTCCTCGTCAGGGGTCTGACTCTCCTCCAAACTTGCAGGTTTTCACAACCCCAACCTCTTCCTTTGTATCCCCCAGTCTTTTTTGTTTTTTAAGGATTTATTTATTTATTTGAAAGGGTAGAGAGAGAGAGGCAGAGGCAGAGAGAGAGAGAGAGAGAGAGAGAGAGAGAGAGAGAGGTCTTCTATCTGCTGGTTTACTCCCCAGATGGCCACAACAGCCAGAGCTGGGCCAATCTGAAGCCAGACGCCTGGAACCTCTTTCAAATCTCCTGCATGAGCGCAGGGGCTCGAGGACTTGGGCCACCCTCTATTGCTTTCTCAGGCCATAACAGAGAGCTGGATTGGAAGTGGGACAGCTGGAACTCAAACTAGCTGGTGCCGCAGGCGGCGGCTTTACCTGCTATGCCACAGTGCCGCCCCTATCCCCCAGTCTTAAGGAGAGTCATGGCTTTCTGCAGTTCCCACATCTATCCCACTTTCTGCCTTTTCATCTGTCTGATATATGCATAAGCAATGCTGTCTGTTAAAACAGTTGACATGAAAGAAATTGGCATGTTCTTCTGGCTGAATCTTGACCCACAAAGGAACCACGGTGCTGTGGGGGCAAAAGTGCCATGTGCACTCCCTGAGAAGATTAGGAGTCAGGTACCGTGCCCTCTACTTGGTCTCAAATAGGACCACTCAAATTTGGCTCTGATCTTAAAAAATGTTGAACAAATGAACATGTCTCTGGCAGAGATTATATGCTCCCGCCAGCAGGATGTATTTCCTTTTCTGCCTCCACACACTACTAGACTACATTTCTCAGTCTCCTCTGCAGTTAGGATTGACCATGTGACTTAATTTTGGCCAATGGAATGTTCTAAGGTGATGTATGCCACTTGCAAGCCTGAGCCACAGACATCTCCCATAAGTGAGACTCTGCTGTGGATCAGGCAGATTTAGGAAGGTTAGTAGAAAACTCTTGGGGCAGAAGCACAGGTGCAGGGGCCTGATCTTCAAACGACCACGTGGAGATTCTCCTGCCAGATGCTGAAATAGAAAACATGGAAGTGAACTGTTAGCTGAGCAAATGATACATATCTATCATAGGAAGCTGCTCAGATTTGGGGATTTATTACTCCAGCAATTAGCGTCCCCTGATCCATAACGGGGCCACGGGTACAAGACTGATCTCTAGCCCTGGTCATCAAAGCCTCCAAGGCAGGCTTTGGGTCATGAAGGTGGCTAAGCAGAAATTTGGTTGATCAGCACAAGTTCATTTCAATAGCTGGAAGCACAGCCCGGAGGGCACTGCCTTCTGACAGCAGGTGCCAGCCCAGTGGGAGCAGCACATGACTATAAGGAGCCTTCCATCCAAGATAATGGAGTCAGTCACTTCAGGGCTTTTTGTGGGTAAATCTACAGAATGATTAACCAAACTGACTAGCTCCTGCAGAGTTTCTGTCCCTGGAACTCTTCACAGAATAACACAAGGTCATCTGCCCATGATGAGTTAGACATTGAACTTGGAGGAAAAGGACTCAGTGTTTCTGTTCAATTAATAAAAAAGTATTTTATTGTAAAATATTGACATTGGGAAAATGAGAACTGAAGGAAAAAAAAGCCCATAGTTGTACCACTGCACCATCCAAATCATTGTGAAAGTGTTCATATATTTCCTTCCTGAATTTCTGCCCGGATTATCTTGTTATATAGTTGTGATTATACACAAATAATCATTGTGGCTAAAAACTGAGTCCAAGGGGCGGGCTCTGTGGTGTAGCAGGTAAAGACGCTGTTTGCAGTGCTGGCATCCCATATGGGCGCCGGTTCGAGTCCCAGCTGCTCCATTTTCGATCCAGCTCTCTGCTGTGGCCTGGGAAAGCAGAGGAAGATGGCCCAAGTCCTTGGGCCCCTGCACCCATGTGGGAGACCTGAACAAAGCTCCTGGTTCCTGGCTTCAGATGGGCAGAGCTCCAGCTGTTGTGGCCATTTGTAGAAAAGATTAAATGATATTACACATGAACTCACTCAGCACAATGTCTGCCTGGTTGAACAAAGCACTTATGAAGTGTTAGCTGTTGTCATGGAGTATGTACATAACTATCCATCTTGATAAAAAGAAAACAGTATCCAGGTTTGCTGATTATAAAAGTGACATTTCCTAATTGTAGCTAATTAAGAAAACATGGAAAGGAATGCTCAAAAGGAAAGCATGATTTCTTGAGCCCAGTAGCTCCACCCAGCTTTTGCATTTTGGCATCTGAGAGACTCAAACCCAGCATCTCCCATGATCCAAGGCACTTTTGTGTCATGGGGCCTCTAGTGTCAGAAGATCAAAGAAAGGGACATGCAAAACAGCCAAATCCTGAACTCTGACATACAAAGATAGGGGAGAAAGCTGACAGGACACAGAGAGCAATGTAGCCCCTATTTTGATGGTAACAGTATTTGATTTCATGTCCCTTGACTATGAAAAAAAATCAAGAACTGCCTAGAGAGTGTTTCTGAAGCACCCTTATTTTCCTCTCTGCATGAGCTCTGTGCAAGAGAAGCAGACAACAAGTACACTTCCCCCTCCATCAGCACTGTCTGCCTCTCTGGGAAAGGGAAACCCACACTTCTCTGCAGCTAAAATACTCTGACTTCTAAGGCACACTCAGGATCAGCAGTGGAACCAACCTTTATGCTTTAAGCCTTTCTTAGTTGTATTAATTTCTCTAGGCATTGCTTCCGCCTTGCTGTGCTGTCAATACTCAGGACAGTGGAAAGCATCCATTCTTTGGATGAATGGAAAAGGTGTTGAATGCAGGTAAAAGTCACAGGATTCTACATGGAGCTTGGCACATGAGTTCAGATGAAATGCAGTGCATCCATCCCCTCAAATGCATCAGCATAACTGCTGCAGATACAGCGATACAGCTAATGCTGTCCTGTGGCTCATTGCAATGCTACACAAAGTGTGTTCTGTATACCAGCTTATTAGCAATGCACACCTGCTGAATCAGAATCTCAGGGCAGGGCTCAGAAATCTGCATTTTGTCCCTTTGAGGAACTTTCTTTTTTTAAAGATTGATTTTATTTATTTAAAGATAGAGTTATAGAGGGAGAGGGAGAGGGAGAGGGAGAGGGAGAGGGAGAGGGAGAGGGAGAGGGAGATTTGATCTGATGGTTCACTCTCCCAAATGGTTGCAACAGCCAGAGCTGGGTCAGGCTGAAGCCAGAAGCCTGATATTCCATCTGGATCTCCCATGTGGGTGGCAAGGGCCCAAGCACTTGCACCATCTTCCTCTGCTTGCTCAGGTGCATTAGCAGGAAGCTGGATGGGAAGTGGGGCAGTCTGGACTCAAACAGTCGTTCATATGGGATGCTGGTATCGCAGGCAATGGCTTAACCCTGTGCACCACAGGCTGGTCTCTTCTGATGATCCTTAAGCACACTAAAGTCTAATAAGTACTTGTTTATAACACCTCCCCTAGAGGGTCAAGTATACATGAAGAAATTCATAATAATAGATAAGTAAACATAATAGCTACCATTAATTGAAAATATACTATGTGCTAGAAACTGTTGATTATTATTCATATGTCCTTTATTCTTCACAGTAATCATATAGCTATATACAATTACTGTACCCACTTCATAGATAAGGAAACTGAGGCTTAGAATGCTCATGTAACTTGCCCAAGGTTACTCAGCCTAGAAGTGATAGATCCTGAGCTTGAACCCAACTAGTTGCTGCAAAGCACTACAGATCACAGCTTGCTCTCTTTCGTTCTTGCTCTCCTGTGTGTGTGTGTGTGTGTGTGTGTGTGTGTGTCTATGTCGATCTATATTTGCATCTGTGGATTCAGGAGACTTCTACAAGGACAGATTCCCTTTGTATCATGTTGTAGCTACTCTACCCTCTCTGATTCAGGCATGAGAGTAATAAAGGTCTCTGCAGGTGACCCAGCAAGCCACGAATGCCTGGAGAAAGGATGCTATAGAAAATGGCTAGCCCCTCCAGTGTCTTTGGCATTAGTTATAATGACAGTTGGACAAGTTCTAGCGTCCTCAGGCCACTGCTGCGGAACTGGTTGGCACCATCACAGTGGCATGCTTGGCAACATCCCTGTTCCTGCTGGCATGAGCCAGTGCCAGGAAGGAAAAGCACGAGGGCCTGGCAGGGATGCCAAGCCTCCCCAGTGGGCTGTTTCGCCACAGCAGGTCAGGCAAGTGGCAGAAATGTAAAAACTGCTTCTTGCAACCAAGGAGTGGGCGTGCAAGTACACGGAACCCTGGCAGGCTCTCTGCAGGCTGCTTCAAACGGCTCTGGCCGCCTGGCACCAGGGTGTTGGGGGAGTGTGTGGAGATGGCTTGTGGCAGGCCCAGATCCCTAATGGACGTCAGGCGATTAGTGGCCAATGACTGGCTGAGGCAAAGTCAAGCCCTCCTCACTGAACCTCTTTGAAAGTCTTAGGGGCCTCCTCCCTCACAGTTTGTTTTTCAAAGTTTCCTCTTTCAAAGTTTACCTTTCCCGTATGACATTGGGATTATACATTCCCGGACGAGGTTTATTCAGCCCTTGGTGGTTCATAAGAAATGTTCCCAGGAGAGAGAGCAAGGCTGGGGTCTCAGGCAAGGAGTGAAACACCTCAGGGTTGTCTCCATTTTAGGCAAGGGAGTGGGCTAGTAGATTCACCAGCCTTTGGCTAGGGAGTGGAAGGGTGTGTGCACACAGGCGCATCCATCTGTGTGTAAACTTAGCCCACGGGCAAAGCTGGTCCAATAGCCCAAAGACAGCTCTGGCAAGGTGAGCTGCACATGTTGGTCCCTGAAAGCCCATCAAAGAGGGAGTAGAGAAGAGACCCTGAGAGAAAGCCAAGGGGTGTGGACAGAGCATCTACATTCTTTACTGTGTACACCTTTTCTTACGTTTTAGTAACACACGAGGAATGCTACCTGCGAATTAAACATCCCTATTATCACTCTCAACATTTCATTAGCATCCCAGCCATATAATGGGATACGGGGCTGTACTCACTCCCATCAGGTTACTTAGCTGCTCCCCTGCGCCACGACCCTGTGAGGAAGATGGGAGATAAATACCAACTACCTCTCCTCCACAGGGGAAAATGGAGAGAGAAGCTCACCTCAGCATTCCCTGTGACAAGTCTCTCTGTCTGGTTCTGTCTCTTGACTCCAGGCAAGTTGCTAAAGCTCCCTGTGCCTCAGTTTCCTCTTCTGTTACATGGAGCTATCAGCAATGCCAACTTCATAGCATTGTGGAAAAGGTTGCATGAGTGGACTCAAGTGACCCATGGAAGCCAAAGAGGACACACGTTAACGCTCAGCGTGGGTTCTGAGGATCCCAATGACTCTCACTATTTACAGCTTCTTGGGAAATCCATTGTTTTTCCCTAAGCAGCATTCAGAGACGTGAATTTCATTTTCCAAAGTTTTTCGGAAGGTTGACTGTTTATCAAGAGGCACGATGTAAATTTCTTCATTTCTGTTTTCTCCTGCCCACCGTCTTCTTCACCACCAAAGTCAAGTGTCCTGTGCTCTTGGTCTGATCAGTTTCTCCCTCCTTCAGCCTGCCACTTTGTCAGATACCAAAATCACGTGTTACACACACAGAGCTCAGATCTGGCTGTCCTCGCCTAGACTGTCGTGTCCTTCACCACTCACTGTCTTCCTGGTGGCAAATGTCTTCACTCCAAAGAACCCAGGTCAAGGCCCAGATTTGTCAAGAAGCCCCCTGATAGCTCTCATATCACAGGATCTGCTTCCTTTTCTGACTCCAAAGGCAGTAGGCTAAGTCAACTTGCCTGAGATGATGCATCTGTGGGACACACTGGGACCTCAGCGACTCCTCCCTGGGGCTACTGTGGAAGTCCTTAGTTAGAGGGCAGTGGAGTGTGCGCATGCGTTCCATGTAGAGCAGCTGCTCTAAGGTGCAAAGACTGCTAATGAAGGAGCGTAGGGTGTGATATGACACAGTCACAGCAATACCACTATTACTTAATCAGTTTAGTTAAGATAGGCTAGTTTATGCTGCAGCAACAAATAACCCCAAGATTAAAGGTTTGCTTTTTCCTCCAGGTCACATGTCCGTAACAGGAGAGTGGGAGTGCTCTGATCCACACCATTACCCAGCAACCCAGGCCAATGGAGGCTAGATCAACTCTCTGCATGGCCTTGGGATTTGCCCAGGCTGGTGATAAGAGTATGTGGAAACCCCAAGTTTGCCCTCTTATACTGAAAGCCCATTGGCTAGAACCAGTCACACGGCCCCACCCCACTGAAGAAAACTGAGGAGTGTAATCTTCCACGTGCCCAGAAAAAGAGAGACCTGGATAGTGTTAATCTAGTAACGTTTAGGGTTTCAGGGAGCTGGGCTTTGAACCTAAGGGGTTCCTTCCAAAGTCTGCTGGGATCCAAAGTCTCTGTTCTGTCTGCTGAACATGGAGAAATCTCTCTAGGAGTGGTGAAATGTTAGGTGCCATCAGCATTCCAGGCACTGTGCTAGGGGCTAGAGAAAGGGGAAAAGGAGGAAATCTTGTCTCATTGCCACAAGTCTCCAAAGCATCGCTCATTCATTCAACAATTTCGTGTAGCTTCCACTGTGTGTCAAGCATAGTTCTAGGCACTGGAGATACAGCTAAGCAGACACGGGTCTCTGCCCTCATGAGCTTCTACTGTAGAGAGGTCAGGCAGACAAGCAAGTACATGGTATAAAAGCAAAAAAAAAAATATGTGGGCTGCTCAGAGTATTAGAGACCACAGAGAACCATCAGTCAGGGAAGGAGGACAGGAAAAGTGAGTGGTTGTATAATGTCTCAAGTGGGGTGGTCTGGAAGGACCTCACTGATAAATTAGGCAAGATGTGAGTGGAGGCCTCAAGAGGAGAGAGGATATTGTGAATGTTCAGGGGAAAGCACCATAAGCAGAGGCCACATCAGGGGCAGAGGCCGTGAAGCATGGCACGGTATTTTCATAGGACAATAAAGAGACAGAGTAATTGAGATACAGTGAGAAAGAGGGGCAAGGCCAGGGAGCTGTAGGGGTAGAGAGTATAGGCCATTGGGACCTTAGCGTTTACTTGGAGTAAGACGGGAGAGTGAACAGCTTGGCTACAAGGGAGGCAAGCAGAAAAAGCAGTTGCAAGGCAGAGGATATTCATTGTGCATTTACCACCTACTGTGTTCCCAGGAAGGAGGGAAGTGTGCGCCCCTTCCCAAGAACAGAGAAAAGCATTTTTATCCGGTATGATGCTGAGTCCTAGAGAAATGCTTGCCTGACCTCAGTAAGGATAGCCTTCCCACCAAGGGGGTTGGGAAGAGCATGACCAAAAACCCTCTGGTAAAGTCTATCTGCAATTTGCACACGTCCATGGCTTCTTGCTCCATGCACCTGTGGTTACTTGCCTAAGGGCTCTCTGTGGCTGCTGAACTGCGGGAGTGCTGAGGACCTGGGATGTCTGGGAGCAGCCCTCAACCAGCAAGGGGCAGGAATTGTAAATAAACACCCAGCTGGCACACCCCCTGGGAAGGAAACTCTGAAATGTGTTCTACTCAATCTCCCAGAGAGGTCCCCACAAGGACTGAACCCCAGTTGCCCACACTGGGAGCCTGCTCATGTATGTACCTCTGTTAGCTTCCTCTCTTCCCCATGCTACCTCTCCAGTCCCAGTACTACCTCCTGCACAAATGGCAAGTACCCCATTCCTTATCTCCTGTCCACTTTGACAAAAAGCCACCCGAAGACACCAACAGAGTCCAAGCAAGGTACTTCACTTTTACAGGTTCTGTTCCAACTCCTTAAAATGAAGGAGTCAGACTAGATGGGGCCAGAAACATCAGTAGCCTGCAAATGAAGAAACGGCACAAACCTCCTGAAATCAGAAGTCAAGACGAAGCTCATGGTCCTGACCTTTGACCACCTGTGCCTTTCCCTCTCTCTTCTCTGTGAAATAGGCAAAGCCCATAAGCCCTGGGGATGCTACATCTTGCACAAGATAGGGGCAACGGGGGCCTCTGCAGGCAGGCTGAGCAGGAAGCTCTCCTGCCCGCGGCTGGCTCTGCAATTCTCCCTTCCTGTGGATGTGCTGGGAACAGCTTCCCTTTTGTTTTCCCCTCTGATCCCCATCTGCTCAGCAACTGCCCAAATTCAATTCAGGCGTCGCATGCCCCCAGCCTCCAGTCGGGCATTGTCTCCTAGGACTCACTCCAATCCCCCCAAACAAAGGCTCTCAAATCTCAATAAGCCCTCTGACATCAGCCTGGCGGTCAGGAAGCTGAGCAGGACAGTCCCCACACCCACCTCTTTTAAACCCTTTGGCTTTGCTGACCTTTGTCTAAGTCCCCAACGCAACACATCCCTCTGTTGCCGCTAGGCCAGACGCCACATTTCCTGGTTGACTTGGCCCCTTTGCTGAGCCAATGGGCCACCTCCATTTTGGGGGGAGGAACCTGACGCTCTCAGTTTTGAAGTGCAGCTTTGTCCTTTTTCAGAAATTAACCTTGGACAGGTCTAGTTTTTTGAGGTTGGGTTTTTGAGAGGTTGATCTTATCATCAGGGTAGCACAGGCAGGACTCGGCAGTTCTCGCTGGCTGGGACACACTAGGAAGCCTATTACTGGAAATTCGGCAGCTTCATGATTTATTTCAAATTCACTTCACTTTCCCTCCTCATGCAAAGAGATTCTGTTTTCTCTGAGGTGTAGAGTTGCCCCAGTTTAAACCTGTAATTACAGGTATTTCATCGTTCATTATGCCCGGAATTGAATTTAAAGACAAAGCTCCCCTCTCCATGTGGTGCTTCTGAGAGAGTGTGGCTGGCTAGTTTTGCTGACTCCAAAGCCTAACCGAACAGGCAAAATGTCTACCAGAAACCCCAAGACTGACATCATATGCATGCCTGAAAGATGGGCAGCAAATACTTTGCCTGTTTTTTGGTGTTTTTTTTTTTTTTGGACTCATCTTTGTCTTGCTTGGACATGACAAAAGACGTTGCTTTCCTTTGTATCTGGCAAGTCTTTGCTGCTATTTCAATAAGTTTTATGACTCATATCTCAATTTACCTGCATGGCTCAAGCATTTCATAGAAAATCAAGATTGGAATTCCCCAAAACTTTCCTTCCTGGAAACACTAAGCTCTCCACATGGCAGCATGGTCTTCAAATGCCTTCTTAGCATGGAAAAAAAATCTTTGCAAAGAGTTATTCTCAAAGGTTTTCTGCAGTCAACAGGAACAACTTGTTGATTCGTCAGCATGGTATACATTTATGGAAAGTTCCTTACATGCCAGACAGTGGCTAGGTGTGTGGCACAAATCAGATCAATCTCCCCCATCCTATGGGAACATATTTTTAGATTTTCTATAAGAAAAAGTAGCACTATACCAGGCTCTCTAACTTTTCTATAACAAACAAATCGGAGAATGCTGGTGACCCCAAATCACCCGTAGCTGAATAATAAATGGCTCAGAAGTGAATCACAAGTTTGAATCCGTAGAAGACAGAGCAAACCTTCCAGAACTTTTTCCTTCTCGTTTTACTCTACATGGGGTCTCTGGGAAGGCAGAGATAAACAGAGACATGACTGTCCAGGAATGACCCTGCTCTAAGAAAGAGCCAGTGCTTTCAGTGCATATACATGTCCGAATGTAAGCTTCGGAAGCTCATCGCCAACTGCAAATGCAGGAAAGCCCTGTCAAATCAACAAAGCAGAAACGTGGTCAAGGATTTTAGGGAAGCAGGAGGGTCGGGTTAAACACTGCCCTCTTTTTAAGGCAAGGCAGTGGTTATTTCTGACATCATAGAGTCTATTTAAAAGGCACCATCCAACACTGCCCTTCCAAAGTGAAATGTGTGATGGCGGGTACTGTTCCATGCCTGAGGGTCTTCACTGATAAACTAATCACAGAATGTCAAAACTAGAACAGACTAGAAATGATCTGTTCACAGATCTTGACTGGGGATGGTGCTGCCCCCTGCAGGCATTTGGTAGTGTGGGGTGCCTTGGATTGACGTGGAAGGCTCAGTTCATCCTGCACAACAAATCATTGTTCCACCCAAACCACCTTTTGTATTCCAGTTGAAGTAGCCGATGACCCTCACAAGATCTCAAGAAATGAAGTCAATTGCCCAGGACCAGAGACAAATTGCTAAACAGCTTTCCATCAATGTCAACTGAAATTCTAACTTGTTGGTTGACTCCGGGGGAATACTGTAGAACGCGGCTCAGAGCTGTTCTACCTGAAGGGTAAGAAATCGGAAGCATCCATCCTCCCAGTGCTATGCTTCCTTGGCTGAAGCTGCTCCCAGAAGCATTTATATCCAAGCACTTCTACTCTGCCCTTATTCAAGGCTGAGCGTAAAGCTGACAGAGAACTATGGCAACTTAGAGTAGGGCACTGTCCAGGTGCGCACTGGGACAGTGGCTGCTGAGGAGATAGGCCAAGCATCAATAGCATCCATGTAGGATGCAAAGACCCCAACTGAACATGAGTCCACTGACTTAGTGCAGGAATCAAAAAGCCTGGGCTTGTGCGGCTTGTTCGAAATGACTTTTTTCACACTTGCCTTTATGATAGGAATGGTTTATACAACTAGATTTGGACCCCCACAGCAGATTTGGTCAAAGGTTCCTCATGAAGCCACAGGCCCTGGAAGTTGCCATTTATGGGGCTGCTAGAGCCACAACTGTACCTTTCATGTCTCTCTTTGAAGTGGTTGCTGCTTTCCAAGCCCAGTCCTTAACTTTTATAACAGGAAAGTAACAGCACCACAAAACTCTACCACAGGTCACCCAGGTTTCCTGGTTGCTAACCACTCTGGCTTCTGAGGACATGTGCAGAGTGAGCGAAGGTAGCCATTGGCCTAGGGGAAGAAAAGCAAGGCTTCACTTCCTAAAAGCCAAGGCCCCCGGCTCCACTAGCCACAGCGGCCGCCCGGTGTCCTTTTCCAGGAAGCATTCTCTTATATTCTGTCATCAAAATACACAATTTTCTGCTCATGAAAATCCATGGTCTCAATTCCATGAATTCCTTCCAAAGACCCATCATCTGCCAAGGCATCGTGAGTACACCCTGGCCTGGGTGTGTGTGTGTGTGTGTGTGTGTGTGTGTGTGAAAGAACTCATCACCAAAGACAGAGAACAAATACCACACTCGTAGACTCCCTTAACTTGGTCGTGTAATTATTTCTGCTAAGTGCTGACAAGACTCTCACTCACAAAATGCATATGAATAGGAAGAGAAAGGAAACAAACTATTCATTCAACATCTGTTGGACATTTCTATATGTATGTCATTTAATCTTCAAACCAGCCTTCAGAATAGGCATTATGTTTAACCCCCTAGGGCAGGCCAAGAAACTGAGACAGGTTATAAAGCCCCCCTTAGGTCACAGGACCCAAGAAGCTGTATCAGGATAGCAAACCCAATTCTCTAAGATCCACGGCCATGCCCTTGAGCAGGAGGCCTGCCTTGTCTTCTAGCGGCAGAATTCCTTGAATGCTTTAAACATATTTTTAAAACCCATAATTCTAAATAATAAGCATCCTTAACAACAAAGGTTTCTAAAAAAGTATGCAAAGTACCTAGAGTCATAAACATGGGCTCACATACTTGAGAAGATTCCATATACAACCATGGCCAATGTCCTTCACTTTCCAAAGAGCTCTGGCCCCTGCCATGTCATTGATGCCCCCAGAACTCCATGCAGTGAACAGCACAGGTAACTTGCCAGCAACTTAAGAGGCTTTTTTTAGTGACAGCTGTTTATTATAGAAAATTCCACATAGGTTTTGGTAGACACTGCTCTGCAGGCCCAACAAGCACATTAGCAATAGACTAAGAATCTCTACGTTAAAGACACTGTGTTGAGTTCTATACATATACCATTTTGTGTAGTCCTTCCCACAGCTCTCAAGGCAGATGCTATTACATCCATTTCACGGATGAGGAAACTGAGGATCAGAGAAGTAGAGAAACAGGCCCAAGTTGCCCACTGGTGAGTATTGGGGTCAGGATCTAAGCCCAGGTGAGCAGTTTCACCTGTGTCTCCCAGTCACAGCCCCTTTCCTGGTCTGGGTCCTTCCCAACAAGATCGGCATTTTCATTGAAATACCAAGATCTCATGCACCCCCTTTCGGAGAAATTTGGTACAATATGTCTCATGGTAACGTCTCAGGCTCTCTGAATTTACTCTTCGGTCAAACAGGAAGCCTTCTAAACTCATGGTGAGCAGAGTATGGAGATTGCCATCTTCTGGTCTGTTCCTAAATTCTTTCTTTTTTTAAAGATCTATTTGTTTATTTGAAAGTCAGAGTTACAGAGAGGCAGAGGCAAAGACAGAGAAAGAGAGATCTTCCATCCGCTGGTTAACTCCTCAAATGGCTACAATGGCTGGAGCTGGGCAGATCCAAAGCCAAGAGCCAGGAGCTTCTTCTGGATCTCCCACATGAGTACAAGGACTTGGGCCATCTTCTGCTGCTTTCCCAGGCCATAACAGAGAGTTGCATTGGAAATGGAGTAGCCAGGACTCGAACCAGCACCCAAATGGGATGCTGACACTGCAGGCCAGGGCTTTACCTGCTACACTACAGCACCGGCCCCTCTAAATTCTTTATTGAGCTCTCTAGGTGCCTGCTATCTCCTACCCCTCCTCTCAAGAGCAGGGACTGCCTCATTCATCTCTGTTTCCTAGCACTCCAGTCCATTCCTGGGCACACAATCAGGTCTGAAGAAGAGTGCGTCTTTGCACTGATTCATTTACATAGAAATGGCTTCCTTCCACTTTGTCCTAATTAAAGCCAGAGCAAAGAAGCCTTCCTGACCTCGAGGGCCAATTCATGCTACCAATTATCAAGACATTCAGAGTCAAATTCTTATATATTTAAGGCAATTTTTAAAAGGAAATGGCTAAAGATTTGGAGGAGAGTCTGGTTTTCATTTTCCAGTATCATATTTTAGGAGACCTGTATCCCACTACTTTCCCCAAATGGAGCAGACAACCCCCCTGAGGTGAAGATGGTGTGTGTCACTACACGGAATTGCAAAGGATGCCACAGGCTTCAGTAACAAGTATGTACTGGGGACCAGCATTGTGGCCTAGTGGGCAAAGCTGCCTCTCACAATGCCAGAAATCCCATATGGGTGCCAGTTCAAGTCCAGCTGCTCCACTTCTGATCCAGGCCCCTGCTAATGGCCTGGGAAAAGGAGCTGAAGATGGTCCAAGTGTTTGGGCCCCTGCCATCTACATGGGAGACCCAGATGGAGCTCTTGGCTCTTGGCTTCAGCCTGGCCTAGCACTGGCCATTGCAGCCCTCTGGGGAGTGAACCAGCAGATGGAAAAGCAATCTGTCTCCCTCCCTCCTTCCCTCCCTTCCTCCCTCCCTTCCTCCCTCCTTCTTTCTCTGTAAGTCTGGTTTTCAAAATAAATAAATAAATCATTAAAGAGAAACCCAAGGATGTACTGGGTACATTCTAGATGCCAGCTCCTGGGGAAGCAACAGTCAGCACAAATAAATCATGTCCCTGCGGCATGAAATTACAGTGCCAGAGGAGGGACCACCCCGATGCAGTCTTCACACTTGGAATACACAATCGCAAAGGGCAAAAGCACTACGAGAGCAAGAAGGTGGGGAGGCCACAGAGGAATATCACCAGTCAAAGGTCAGAGAAGGCCTCCCTGGGGAAGCTTGAAGAGCGATTTGAAGGATGGTGAGGCACAGAGCAGATGAGATGGGGAGGGTAGAGACTCTCAGCTCATGCAAAGGACCTGTGGAGACCTTAAGGTAGGCCAGTGTGGCTGAGGCACAGAGTCGGGACAGGGCAGCAGAAGAGGAAGACAGAGTCATAGGCAGCCCGCCTGAGGTGCCTTCAGGGTCATGCCCAGGATATAGGCCAAGATGAATGGGATACCATGGAAAGGGCCAAAGCAGTGGTAGAGGAGGGAAGAGAGGAACAGTGGGGAGGACTTGGACTTGGAAGAGTTCACTGGGACTTGAGTGTGAAAATAGTCTGAACAAAGGCAACAGAGGCCACAAGGAGACCACTTTGAGGATAGCTCTGGGAGAAGATGGGAGCTCAGACCGTACTGCTGGTGGGGGGGAGGGGGAGAGGGAGAAGAGGGATTTGAGAGACAGCTGGGAAATGAACAATCCTCACAATAAAATGGATGTGGGGACGAAGGAGAGGCAGGCCTGCAGGGAGCTTGCCATCAAACTGGGAAGACTGGGAACACTAGGGGCAGAACTGAAAAGGGTTAGGAGTGCTCCGAGAGGCTGGGAAAGTGAGCGTGGGCTTAGGTGCACAATGCGGGAGTGGGGCAGATTCCGAAGAGGGCTCGAGAGAACGGGAAGAGGGAGGGAATCAAGGGTGTGGGAGCGTGGCTGGAGCGGAGGGTTTACATGCTGGAGGGACCGCCGCCCTTCTACAGCAGCGCTTCTCACCGTGCGCTCCTCCACCTGCAGCATCAGCATCAACAGGAAACCTGTTAGAAATACAGATGCTCAGGCCCTGCCCCAGACCCGAGGGACCCAAAACTCTGGGGCTAGGGCCCAGCACCTGTGTTTGCACAAGACTGTTAAAGCAGGCCATTCTGAAGTCCTAAAGCTCAGCTTTAGACCCACTGCTTCCAAAACATTCATGTGTATGAATCACCTGGAGATCACATTAAACAGCAAATTCTGATTCAACTGATCAGTGCTGGAGCCATGATTCTGCGTTTCCAACTAGATCCCAGGGCAGACCACCCTGCTAGTTTAAGGACCACACTCTGAGCAGCAAGGTCTGTGTCATCCACTCCCCTCAGTGCAAGAGGTTAAGTGACTGTCCATCTGCTAACTGGTGAAAAATGAGGTTGATGGCACTCAGCATCAGGCCAAACCATCATTACTCCAGAAACCTGCGAAATGGCATGCCCCTCAACCACGTTTCCTCCATGTTAAACCCAGCACAGGTGCTTGCTCAGCAGGACTGGAAAACCTAGTGAGCTGATAAAAGCAAACTCCCCCCATCCATCAAGCTGACTGGAAAAGGAGGAAGAGGGAATTTGAATCCAGATAGCACTGGATGTGTTTGCTGAAACTCACTTTCAAGTTCTCCTCGAGCTATTTTGAAACGATGAGCTGCAGCTTGGAGTTGCTGCAGGGAAAGCATTTTTGTTGTTTCCTCTCTTTGGCTCAGAAGTAGAGGGAAGAGGAAAGGAAGCCCCTTTGGCTGCCACAGAAGACCCAAAAGCCACAAGACAGAATACACATCCAGAGAGGCGCAAAGCAAAGTGAGAGGCATGTGTCAAGAGGGGACACCAGAGGGCAAGACAGAAGCAAACAGGATGCAGTTGAGTTTTAGCCAACACCCCTGCCTGTGGACTCCACACTGTCACATCCCAGACATGAAATCTCCAACTAAGAAGAAAAACATAAAGCTTCTCTCTTGGGATGAACTGAATCCTGAATACTCCTTCAGGATTTTTAACAGCTACTGTGAACTGTTGTGTTTGGTTTTAGGGAAAATGTGCAAAGTTGCAAGAATTGAATAAATAATTCAAAGACTTTGAGTTAGAGTCTGTGTGGACTCTGTGCAGCCTGGTTTCATTTCTGTTTTATGCTGTTGTCTGCACTGGGAATGTGGAGGGAGAGCAGTTTTTTCCCCTAGAAAAACAGCATGTCAGCTCTTTGCCAGCTTCAGTGACACTAAAGGCATTGCAGTGTTAGCCAAACTGGAGCCAACTGATGCTTAAACACTCCTGAGCAGGAGCCCAACAACCCGGTGTATCTGACACTCTTATTCCCCATCTCAAATGCATCTCGCTCCTGACAGCTCTTCGTCCATGTGCATGCATTTTCCTGTGTTTCACACACATGCACACACTGCTGTTCTACCCACAGTGCTCAGCTGTTTGACACATAATAAAGGGATCCATTCTCAGCTAAATCAAGCCTTCTGTTCAAGTGTTTTCTCTAGGAAATATGGCAGCTTCTAACAAAATAACTCAACGAGCAGCAGGAAGGGATAATGTGGAAATTAGAGCATCATTTCAACTCACAGGGCATGCTTCTCGATAAGCAGCCCATGGTAACCGATGGACTTCAGAAAACCAGGCTACACTACCTTCCCACCAATGTAAAGAGAAAAACCAATGGGGGAAGGGCTGGAGGGAAAGGAAAAGTAACCCCACAGTCAAATGTGCTTTCAAAAAGGATATTTAAAAAAATCAGTTATAGACACATAAGAATTGTATATATGAATGAGGTAGCATGTGATATTTTGATACATGTATAATTAGATCTCTCTTCAAACATTTACCAGTATGTCATGGTAAAAACATCCAAAATCCTATTGCCTAATTGTTTATTATTTAATAGACAAATATACAGTATATTATCTATAGCCACCCTACTGTGCAATCGAAGCCCAGAACTTGCTACTCCTATGTAGCTGTAAGCCAGTATCTGTTAACCAAACTTTCCCCATCCCTTCCTTCCCCCTTCTCCGCCACTGTCTTACATATTTGATCAGGAGAGGGGTGAGACCATGTGCTGCACAGCAAAATCCTCTTTGGAAGTGGAGGTCTAAGAAGCACTGGAGGCGTCATAGAAAAGAAAGTATAAAGAAGCAGAGAAAGCAGAGCTGGAAGGAGACACAGGAGGTCATTCGGGGAGCCCCTTCAGCTCTGGCTCTTCCCTGCAAGGATGCAGACAGAGTTCAGGCTCTTGCTCTCACAGCACACAGAGCTGACTCTGCCTCCTGGGTCTCTGTGCAGATGTGATTCTCCAGAGAACTCTCCTTTACCTTCTCCCCACAACTTCCATCTCCTGGCCCAGCTTCACTTGACTTCACAGCACTTTTCCCTCCGCAGCATCCTAGCATCCAGCATTATGTTGTCTGTGGCTCGGCTTCCACTCTAGAATGTCAGCTCCAGGAGAGCAGAGGCCCCTTTGCTACGCTCACTGCCACCTTGCCAATGCCAAGAGGAGTCCCTAAAACACAGCAGCTACTTCACAGATAATGCTCAAGTTGAGTGAAAGGATCCTAGGAAACAGAAGAAAAGGAAAGACCTAGAAGGAAATGTACTGGGAACGGCCATCTTGCAGACAATATTCCTGCAGGCTGTTGGCCAAAAGGATCTGTTTTGTGAAAGAGGTGTAGCCACCTCAAGGTCTCAGCTCTGACACCTCCCAGCTATATGCAAGGCAAGTGGTCACCATTCTCTCGTCATTACTCAGCTGTCAATCTGGTGGCTGCGACAGAATACTGTGTTTATGCAAAAGGATGGTGGCCCAAGGCTGTCTGATCCCAAATGACAGACCTGGAACATTCCACGGAAACCAAATATTTATAAATATCTGAGAAAGAGGACAGTTGCAGTATAACACAGTCAGAGGGTGCCTTGAAGTGAGAGTGCTTTAATCCATGTTTCTTTCTTTCTTCCTTTTTTAAAGCCAGCAATCCAACCCTGAGGCCACACAATCAGTCTTTGAAGAAGGGGTGAGTTAGTCACCACTCCCAAAGAGAATTGGCTCCTATGAGAAGAGTCCAAGATGAGCTGCCAGGAAGATCCCCTCAGGGTAAACCCAGCACAGCTGCCACCCAAAGCAAGAGGGAGTTCTGTGAAAATTTCTTAGCGCTGACATGACCCAGTTATTCACAGCACTCAAGGACTTGAGGGCCAGCAGTTGCCTTGAGGAGCATTTCTCTCCTTCTGCAGGCCTAGTTACTTAAAAGCAGGGACAGTATAGCAAATACCGGACGTGGGAACCACCTCCCAAGGAGGAAGAGACAGGAGGAGCCACACAGGAAGCAGGAGCACCTCGCAAGCAGGCAGCCTGCTCGACCACAGGCCCTCTTCTCTTCACTGGTGCTAGTGAGATGTGCAGCTGCGCATCGCAGGATGTTTAGCAGCATCTCTGGCTTCGCTTCACTGGATGCCTCCTGCCGCCAGCTGCAGCAACCAAAAATGTCTCCAGACATTGCCACATGTCGCTGGGGGAATGCGCAGGGGCACAAAAGCACGCCCCCACCCCCCACCCCCAGGGCCCTAGACAACAGCCACAAACAAGAGGAAACAGTAGAACAAGTCACCAGGCACCAATTAATCTGGGAATGGGGGTGGGGTTAGGAGTGGGGAGGGAAGAAAGGAAGAAATATAGAAACTAAGAACAGAGGCTCAGAGAGGAAGAACATCTTCCAGGCTTCTGCCAGGAAGACCAAACTCAAACTGCAGTTAAGACCGGTGGGTAGTCATGCAACTCTAGGACTCGCCGCGATTACCGGTCCCCTTGAAGGGAGCAGCATGTTTTTAAGCAGGCCAAAGGGGCAGTGCAATCTATTAAAAAGGGAGTGCCTTGTGCTTCAGCAGCTATCTTATGGAACTTACTTTAAGAATTCAAAGGGGTAGGGGAAAAAATCCAAAAGCCACCCATGAATGCTCCCTTCCTTAAACTTGAAGACTAACAAAACTTCCTGTCAACACATTGGGGCCTGAAGTGATTAGAGCAAAAGGGAGCGCTCCTTCTATTGTGTCTGCTTGTAATCCTCAGGGAATATTTTCCTCTAGACACACATACAAACAACTCGGGATTTGTTGATGCTAACTGCAGAGAGCTTTGCTCAATGCGGGAAGGGGGAGCTGCTCAGGCCATAACATGGTGAAAGGGGAAGAAAGAGAGGCAAGGATAGAGGCGCTGAGAAAGGTCCCTCTCCCAGCTCCCAGCTGAGATTCTTAGGGGCATTTGGCATCCGTCACTGGCCTACTCCCCACAGGTGCCTTGAAGGGGCAGACCAGGGGAGCTGACATGGCCCTCCGTCCTGTTCTCTTTCATGAAGCCCGTCAGCCACAGGAAAGTTAAGGGCACACAACAAAGGACACAGCAAAGTGCCTGCAAGGCTCCAGTGCACTTAATAAAAGCTAACTCGATAAACAAAGGAAGCATCTTGAGAAAACAAAATTTTTCACACCTGGGTACCCTCTTTATTACAGACTCCAGTTTAACAGTAAGCCACCAAGTTCTGACCTTACCTCAGAAACAAACCCAACAGGGTGAACTGGTCAGAGATGACTGAATTGTACCCATCTGCCCACCGCTGGCCCCAGCAGGAAAATTTCCACTGTGGGCTCCAGATTAAGTTTTTGTGTGTGTGTGGGAGGGGATGGGGGGGTCAGATCTTCTTCAAATTTTTATTTATTTATATGAAACACAGAGACACAGACAGAGAGCTGCAAAGCCAGCTCAAAGCCAGAAGCTAGAGAATCAATCCAAGTTCCCACATGGGTGGCAGAGACTCACGTACTTGAAGCCACCACCTGTTGCACATTAACAGGAAGTTGCAATCAGCACTCAGAGCAAAGCATTCTGATATGGGATGCAGATATCCTAAGTGGTATCCTAACCACTCCATGAAATGCACACCCCCTTAGTTTCATTTCCAAGTAAGGTCAGAGACCTCAAGTAACATACCCATTCATATGACAACATAAACATCACAGAGCCCCTATTACACTAAAGTTCAAAGCGCTTTACATGACAAGCTTGGGGAATCCAAACTAAAGTCTTACTTGTAACTTCTGCAATTATAAATTATCTGTATCCATTTTTCTTCCTCCCCTGCAAATTCTCCCAAATCCAGAAATGTGATAAATAATAATAAGCAGTCATGTATTTAGTTAATCTCTGTGCTAGATTATAAAAATGGCACCAATCACTCCCCTCCCAGCACCTCCAATCCGTTTGCAACGAGACTTTGCAGGCTCTCCCACAGCCTTGAATCTAGGTTTGCTTCTGTGATGTTTTTGATCACAACAATGCAGCAAATGTAGTACTATCAGAGTTCTAAGCCTGGGTCTCAAAAGCCTTGTACACTTCTGCAAAATCCTGTAATCCCCACACGCACCAGCCCAGGCTGGCCCCCCTGGAAGATAAGAGGACACTGCTGGGAGAAACATCCTGCATGAGACCAATCCAGATGAACCAGTCTCCGCTGACCTACTGGCTGCTGCAGACACATGAATGAGCCCAGACTAGAACCACAGACTAGATACACGTTTGTTGTTTTCAGCCACTAAGTTTGAGAGTAATTTGTTTCCCAGAAAAGATATAACATTTAGTAATTGGTAACTTAGTACTTGGTAATTCTCTAAGAGGCACTTGAGAACTGCAGTGTTTCTAGAAGTTATTGGTCCACAAGCTTACTGTCTTCTCCTTTCCTCCCCTCCGTGTGTGCACACACGCACATTCCAAGGAACACACACTGAGGGAAGGACTGTTCTAAATCACTCATCACAGAAGCAACTAGCATTTGTTCATTTGTAGGTTTTATGAAAAGCAGCTGCTTTTCCTTCATGTCCACTTACAGCTTTTGCTGCTGTTCTGAGAACAGTTACCTTAATAGGAACCGTAACAACTGGTGTGATAACAATATAGGAGAGCAGAGAAACCTCCCAAACATTCCCCAGCACCCCTTTGTTCCTACTGGGAGCTGCAAAGAACTATTTGAAAAGGCAAAACTCAAAACCAATCAATCAACATTTCAGCCCCAATAAAATAATAATCAGAGGTCCCCACATAAAAGTCTGTTCTGTAAACAGATAACAGTGAATGGATGCCAAACTAGAAAAAGCAAACCGGCTAAAAATTGGTTTCGGATTCATTTTGAGTCAAAATCAATAATAATGATAGTAGTAATAGTAGCAGCAATAATAATCATAATAAATCAAAATTCCAAGCAATGCCATTCACTGTTTCAACTCCCCAAAAAGAACTCCCACACAAGCACTCTGAAACACTCCTGGAAATTCATGTGTTACTTAACTCATCTGCTTCCAATAGCTAGCTTTCCCTTTGAGTCCAACCGCCCTTCTGAGAGTTCAAACCATTCCTTTAATTTTGCCCCTTTCTCCGAGGCAGGGATTCAGATGGTAGGAAGGTGCCGTCGTCATGAGCAAGCTTCTGTTGCTCAGCACAAGGTGCAATTTTTCTCACAAATGCCATAAAATAAGCTATAACACCTGTGACCAAAATTCTACATTTTTATAAATCATTTAAAAGGTTATTAAAAAGTCATCTCGTAAACAATGTGTTATTTCCCAAAGGAGTTACTGCATGTGTCAAAATATACACCTATCAGGCCAAGACTGTTTCAAAAGAGCTGTCAATCAGGGTCCAAGGAGGAATTCAAGTGCTTCCTTCTTGTGAACTGAGCTACCGAGCTTGGAGGTGTGGGTGTGCCTTCCCGCCCAAACAAAGACTATTTTGGACTACAAATATAGAAGAGACATTGAATAAAACCATTAAATAGCCATGCAAGCAAGAATTATCAATGAATGTTACTACTAGGTAGAGTGAGGATGTTAACATAATGTCAAAGTATCTTCCTACAAATTGTACTTGCTTATTACAAGTGGAAAAAGACACTTGTCCATTACAAGTGGAAAAAGACACCACCTAAACTAAGTGACCAAATCTGACCTCACCAAGGACAGGTGCTTCCTGATCTGGTCCTCAGGAAAGGGCAAACCAATGACAGCACATATAGAAGTCTAGCCCCATATGTATAAATGCGATGCAAATGTGAAGAAACATCAGAGAAAACAAAATTAAAAAAAGACATTCTATGAAATAACTGGCAGGCATGCTTAAGAAATGTCAAGGTCATAAAAGACAAAGAAAGACTTTTGAACAGCTCTGGCCTAAAGGAGATGAACAAGATAGGACAACTAAATGCAGTGTGGGATTCAGAACTAGATTGTGAATCATATGAAAATTGTTGCAAAGGACAGATTGGAATGCAGACTAAGATTAGATAAAATCATTAAATCAATATTATATTTTCAGAGTTTAATAGCTATATAGAGCTCTTAAGAACTTGTTCTTAGGAAATATAGTACCAAAAAGTACAGAAGAAGTTTTCATATGTATATGTGTATGAATGTGTGTCAGTGTGCCCACATGTACACAGGTACATGTGTATGGGGGGTGGGGAGAATGTCTAGGTAAAGGTATATGGGAGTTCTTTGTATTGTCTTTGTACCTTTCCTATAAGTTTGGATTATCTCCAAATGAAAAGGAAAGAAAATACCAGGGAGTGACACCCCAAACATGGAGGTCCTTTGTTGATGAGCAAGGGCGAAGCACAGCAGAACTCGCAGAGCAGTCAATACACAGCAGGGAGCCGCCTCCCCTCCCAGCCACCTCTGCAACACTGTCCAGAGTGTACCCCAGAATGGACGCCCTCTTAGCTGCTTTTCAGTTGGAGCCTTCTGTGACCACAGGCCCCTGGCACGCTGAGATGCCATGAGCCTTGAAAATTAGCAAACTGAAGCCACTCCGAGCCACAGCTCAACTCTTTCTGAACATTTTCTTCCTATGGGTTTTCCACTGTGGTGGTTGCAGGCCATAGTTTCTTTGCTGGCATTGTCAGGAGAGAAAGATGTGACTGTGCTTTTACTGAGGGACCTGGGGAGCCAGTAGGCACACAAACAGGAATTCCCAGGCCCCAGGATGAGTTCTTGGGTGTTGGATGCCACTGTATCTCCATGGTTTTTCACTTTTTTTTTTTTTTTTGAGATTTCCTTTATTTGAGATACAGAGTTACAGACACAGAGAGGGAGAGACAGAGAGGTTGGTCTTCCATCTGCAGGCTCACTCCTCAAACGGCCGCAACGGCTGGGGCTGGACCAGACCAAACCCAGGAGCCAGGAGCTTCTTCCAGGGCTCCCACATGAGTGCAGGGGCCCAAGCACTTGGGCCATCTTCCACTGCTTTCCCAGGGAATAGCAGAGAGCTGGATCGGAAGAGGAGCAGCCGGGACTAGAACTGGTGCCTACATAGGATGCCAGCACCACAGGCGGAGGCTTAGCCTACCACAGCACCAGCCCCTGTTTTCTACATTTGTGTGGAGATCCACTGCAATCAACTCATCTGGGGAACCAGTCCTCATTCTTGGCTGTGCCTCTGGCTGGGTTTCATGGCTGTGCTGCACCTCAGTTCCCTTATCTGGTCAGTGCAGCGGTGCCATCATGTTGTGCAGGCCCTGCCATCTCTGAGCAGCAGCAAACATCAGACTCCCCAAAGCAGGCACACGAAGGACGGCCCTGGCAGGGTCTCGATCTCTCAAGTCTCCCACTTGCTGCTGTGTCCATCCAGTCACGTGCTCGGTTGCTACCTTGACTTCTCTACAGCACTCCTACACTCTGCCAGGACTGGAGTCCCACTGGGCCCTGAGACTGAGCCTCATGATGCCCCGGCACTTTCCTGGCTCTCAGCAGAGCCATCACCAGTGCTTCCCTGCTGCCATCTTGTTACCAGATTCCACCTGCATGAGGACAACTCGCCAGGCCAACATTATTCACAGCATGGAAGAATCACTTTGCTCACTGTAAAGGCTCATTTCTCAAAGGTTAGCCACCAACATGAGGAGCTTTTCTCTTTTTTTTTCACTGATATAAACACCCAACACTTATTATTACTTTTACAAACTTTTACATGTTATTTAGGAACAGTTGTTTTTCTTTTAAAATATTATTTATTTGAAAGGCAGAGTTACAGAGAGGCAGATACAGAGAGAGAGAGAGAGAGAGAGAGAGAGAGAGAGAGAGGTGTTCTATCCGCCGGTTCACTCCCCAAATGACCACAATGGCCAGAGCTGGGATGATCTGAAGCTAGGAGCCAGGGGCTTCCTCTAGGTCTCCTACGTGGGTGCAGGAGGCAAGCACTTGGGCCATCTTCTACTGTTTTCCCAGGCCATAGCAGAGAGCTGGATCAGAAGTGGAACATCCGGGACTTGAACCGGCACCCATATGGGATGCCAGTGTTGCAGGCAGGGCCTTTACCCACTACCCCACAGCGCTGGCCCCAGTGAGGAGCTTTTCTGCAACAGTCTTCCCTATCCATTATTTTCTTAACAAGCCATGAGCAAAGTAACCACAGAGATGGCCTCTGACTGGCAGAGCCATGTGCCAGCACAAGCAGATCTCTTGTGACTGAGGCAGGTGCCACCAGGAAAAAGCTCTGTTACAAGTGCATGGTGGAGCCGCTGTACTGCCACAGTTAGCGGGGAGGACTTGTTGGGTTCTCATATAGCATTGGCATGAATAATTTGAAGAAAAGAACCAAAGATTTAGGGACATTGTCACAAGATGGCTCCTCACAGGCAAGCTGCCAACTTCAGTAGGTAACATTCTGGGTCCCTGAATTAACACCTCACAAAGAAAGGCTCTTTGCTCTGGGCAGACCCGTGCTGGTGGCTCTGGACCAGGCCTGAATGGAAATCCAGTCCGGGTTTTCCAGACGACAGCACCAGGCCCTTTAGAAGAGCAGCCACACCCAGACAGCCATCCTGCTGCAGACACTGGGACCACAGAGGGTTCTGAGCTGCTTCTTTCTCAGAGGCTCTGGGCTACTCTGAGAGTGAATGTGCTTGAGCCGCACAGGGGGCAGTAGTGGACTTGACCCAGAGCCCCAGCCCCCAAATAGGTTCATTTCAGAGACTATGGCACCCTCCAGACCAAACTTTCCAGCCAAGGCTGGCTGGGATATTCCCAAGTCAGCTTCTGCACTGCCCACCTAGGTGGCTTGGGAGGAGCCCAAGGAACCCACACACCAGTGTGAGCACAAAGAGGAGAACCAGGAAGAGCGACCTGAAAATGCCACAGATGACAGTGCACTGCACTTCGGGAGTAGCCCCAGAGCCAGACGTGGCTGTGGCCCCGGGCCTGTCTCTGCCTTCCAAACTTGGGCCTCCCTCTGCAGGCCCCAAGGAGAGCAGAGGCCCAAGTATCCTGACTTTGATGAAACCCAGTTAAGGGCTGAGCACGCAGGCTGTTCCCTCTGCCAAACCAAAATGCAGCAATGAGGGAATTATCCCGAGAACTGGAGCCAAACCTGGATTTGCCAAGGTTATTAGGCAAAATGAAGACCATTTCTTAGTTTTCCACCTTGCTTCAGCTATGGCGTGCTGGCCTTTGTCATCTCAACAATTAAAATGAAACACTGGCAAATCAAAATGCTTTTGTTTTACAGAATGAATGAACAAATTAATGAATGAAGAAAAGAAGAAAATTAAGCCAGTGAAAAAGAATCATCTCTCCCAGTGAAGCACTTCTGGAAATCCATAACACATTTGATGCAATAAATATTTGCAGAAGAGAGGCAGCTGGCGGTGGGCAAGGCGCTGAGATAGAACTCACTGGAGATCTGCTCGGTGGCAAAAACATGGAGCTGCAAGAACTCACTGTAATTCTGCAAGGTCTCATGGATCGACAAGGAGAGGAGTCTCAAACTGCCCTTCCCAACCCTCCAACAAGACTCTCTGGGCCAGGGCTTTTCCATTCCCTCCCACCCTCCCTCCCTCCCCAGACAGGAGACTGCAGAGCACACAGCAAGCCCTGGGCTCCTGCAGGCGTGGTGGTTAGGTCCCACAGCACCGCCCCAGCAAGTGAAGTGTCTGGGGTGGTTTAAAATGCTCAACAGCAAGACTAGATGGCGCTGTGCCTGAGAACCAAGCGCCTCAGACTCTGGCCGCCAGACACACAGGTTTTGATCCAGTTGGCATGGGTTTGAGCAGAGTCTCCATCTCTACTGAGCTCCCTGTTGCTGCTGCTGGTGCTGCTGGTGCTGCTGGTGCTGCTGGCGGTGGCGGTGGCGGTGGCGGCTTCATGAATCCCACTTTGCGAAACCAGGCTCTAAAGTACATCAGCAAATGAAGGAATGGAAGGTATGCACACCAGCTCAAGTACACCAGAGTGCTGCCTACTCCCAGTGTCTTCCCCATTTTGAAATCCCACTTTCAATGAAGAACGAGCGGTCCTGTTAGCAAAATGTCACCTCAGGAATGACGGCGACACTAAGCACAGATGCAGCTCTGTTTCTGTTTTCTAGTCATGCTTCAGAAAACTCTTCCAACAAATTGCTGACTTCTTCCCATGCACGCCTTCCCTCTCTCCCCCACAACTCCTCTCTCTCAGAGTGACAAGAAGCATGATCCCCAGCAGACTGCACGCCCGCCCAGCTGACGGAACGGAACGCCACTCTAGAAGGAATTCTCCTTCCGGTCCAAACAGAACGTGGACAATCCCTGCTACCCTCAGAGCCAGCCCCAAATCCCTACAGAGCTTGCCTTCTTGGCAGTCAGTGAGACGATCACTGTCTGTGCTTTCGTTGTCCACTCTTAGATCTTAATCACTCCAAGACATTCCTATTTTCCATGTTTATGAGGGAAAGAACACAAAAATGACCAAAAAAACCTCTTATCAAAACTGCAGAGAAATCAGAATTTACAGAAATGGCATCTGAGCCATCATCCGGCCTAGTATAACCTTGCGTGGTCATTGCATCATTAGGTAGATGTGTTGTAGGTGGTGCCCAGGGTCCACTCAATGGGTGCAGCCAAGTTTTAAGTGTCTACAAAGTTCAGGTTTCTCACAAATTAACAAACGTCAAATGGGACAAACTGTAGCATGTGTGTCGTACACAAAAAATTAGGAAAGATCAAAACACAGTTCCTGGAAACAGAAATGCATGTCTTGACATGTTTTTGTTAAAAGGTTAAAAACTGTGTAACCAAAAATGGGAATGGGGGATGGGGTGGGGGTGGGGGTGGGGGTGGGGAAAGTCTTATCTCCGGAGTCAAGGGACTGGGAGCCAAAGAACTTGCCAAATAAGCCCTAAAAGACTGAGCAACCCTACATGCTACATTTAAATGAAACGAGGATGATAAAGCACCCCAGGATCGTTTCCCCTAACCAGAGAACTCTGCCCCCCAGGGCTGGCGGTCCCAGTGGGCTGTCATTTACCAGGAAGAAAAGGGACTAATCACTAGAAACAAGTGATTACAGCTCTTACAAGCCAGTCGTCACTCTGCCCTTTCCTGTGTCTCATGTTTTAGTTCAAAATGAGGCCTAAACACACTCAGCAACATTTGAGGGACAGATGCGTGTGTACCAGGGCTCCTCCATCTCAGCTCCTCTGGCCCAAATGTCCTTGGTTAAGGCCCTGGGAAGATGATGAAATGCTAGCCTCCTTGCTTCTAAACAGCCTGCTCACTCGTGTTGTAAACTAAAGTGGGCAGCAGACGCACATTTCAAAATCATTCCTTTTCTTTCTTGCTTGTTGGTTTGTTTTATCACCATAGCTTCAACCCAAGTAAGACTTCAGGCAGCTTACAGCAGAATGAGACGTGGGCTCGAGGAGGTCCACGAGTTGCTCCTGCTCTGAGGCCCAGAGAAGTCAGGGAAAACCAGACACTGTCTTTATTACCCGTGACCCAGACTAGTGCCAAACACAGGCACATCTGACAGCAGTGTGGCTGTTACAACTGATTAGCAGAGCAGGTGCTGCCAGGAGGCTTTGCTACAGGACAGGACGCTGCAGCATGAAAACAGTAACAACAGTCACTGTGTTTACCGAGCACTAGTATTTATCTAGCAGTTACTAGTAGCTGGTAAGGACCTAGTGTAATTAGTGCCTCACCTATTTCTCACCCAATCCTCACAAGAAAAGCCTACAAAGTAACGGCACAGAGAAATACAGTAACTCAGACAAAGGTAAAGGCAACACAGCTGAGAAAAGAAGTCAAATGCTGAACCCAAGTCTCAGTGGGCTCCCAAGCTGATGTTTTTAGCCAGAGGTTCTCAGCGTTCACATCAGAATCATCCACATCCAGGCTACACCCAGAAGCAACTAAATCGGAATCTTGGGGTGCGGGTTGGGAGGACCTAGAGATGAGTTTTCAGAGCACCATAGGTGGCTCTTGTGTGCAGCCAAATTGGAGAACTAATGTTCCCAAGCACCACTCTTCACTGCCCCTTCAGGAAATAGAGGACAGGTGGATGGGCTGGGTCCACCCTCACTCTGTTCAAGTGGACAGCAAACAGGCATCTTTTAGCAGATGGAAAGATTTTGGAAAGGCCAAAGTTCAGCAGAGGCCAGTCTGTCAGGAGTTCCTGCGACAATATACCCCAAGGGCTCTGGCCTGTTGTGTTCAGAGAAAGTGAACTCCCATGGAACAACTGGGACAGGGACGGGAAGAGAAACAGACCACGACAGCCACAATAGAACCTTGAGAACCTTGGGTGGTAACTACATCATTAGGCATATGTGAGTCTATGACTCTCTCCACTACACTGTCTTTTGCTGCTATGGTGAATTATTGTTCTCGCTTTGATGCCTACAGAAGTCTGACGTGTCCCCATCCTGCTCTGTTGAACTTAGAGTTGGCTTCGCCACACAACTTCCTTTGGCCAATTAACTGTGAGCAAAAGTGCTGTATGTCACTTCTGAGCATGAGCATCAAAGTCAAGTGCATGATTCTCCATTCTCTCTTCCTGGATCAGCAGAATTCTAGGCAGAGAACAATCCTATCAGCCTCAGTCCTGGAGTGAAGGCGATGTAGGGAAGAGCTATAGCTGATCTATAACAAAAATTGTTCACAAGCACCAAATAAACTTCTGTTGGTAAGCCACTGAAATTTGGGGGTTGTTTTTTTACTAGGCCTGTTTCTTTGTGTGTGTGTGTGTGTGTTTTTTTTTTTTTAGAATTACTTTTTTACCTCTAAGAATTTGGTACTATCTTGTTTGTTTTTTTTTTAAGTTTTTTTAAATTTATTTGAGAGGTAGAGTTACAGACAGTAAGAGGAAGAGACAGAGAAAGATCTTCCTTCTGTTGGTTCATTCCCCATATGGCTGCAATAGCCGGAGCTGTGCCAATCTGAAGCCAGGAGCCAGGAGCTTCTTCCGGGTCTCCCATGTGGGTGCAGGGGCCCAAGGACTTGGGCCATCTTCTACTGCCTTCCCAGGCCACAACAGAGAGCTGGATTGGAAGAGGAGCAGCTGGGACTAGAACTGGCACCCATATGGGATGCCGACGCCACAAGTGGAGGATTAGCCTACTGTGCCACGGCGCCGGCCCCACTAGGCCTGTTCTAACACGCACCCACTGACAAAGTACTCTGATTACATCTATGCTCTAGAGAATATGGATGAGACACACCAAAGCAACTTTGCTCAGGAAGGGAGATGAAGACACCCAACAGATGAAGACACTCCATCTCCTGATAACCTTGAATCCTTTCTGTGACTAGAAAGGGCCTAATTAATTGAAATTAAAATAAATGGATTTTCTCTCTTACAAGTGTATTACAAACAAACAGCATTTGAAATCAGACAGCTAGATGCTCCATTTATCTCTTCCGGATCGTCTAATTTTCCACCAAAGAAGGGAAGGCTCATTTACAATGCAGAGAGGCACCTGGCACTCACCCCAATACTAATAGCCGAGTGCCCAGTATAAATGAAGAATTGGAGGCATATTGCAGCCTAACTTGACCTCCCACCCTGAAATCAGGGTCCTGACTAATGCAAAAGGAATAGGAAGGAGAAAATGAAAAGAACACTTTGTTTCCTAAGGTTGGAGAGCAGAGAACATGCCGCACTATCTGCAAGAACCACACTAGGTGCTCTACTACCACACCGAAAGGCACAGACACAGACACAGAAATTACAGATGTTTTAATCCAGTGCTTCTCAACTGGAAGTGGTCCTGAGCATCAGCATTAACAAACAAAAAAAAAAACTCCCCAGTTACTCTGGTGTGCATATTGGGTTGAAATCTAATGTCACTTCTCTTTCTGACCACAAAATGCCCAAAGGGATGGAAGTCACCTAAGTAGTTAATGCCAGAGCCCCAGACTAGAGCCTTTTATCCATGATCTTCTCAGTAATGACAAATATTCTTCTAGAAGAGCCAACTGCTTCCATGATTTAATTAACAGAAGTATGACAATGCTGATTGCTAATGTTGTCATTGGTCTGAGTGTTCAGGAGTGCCTCCTGTGCACATTATTCAGCAGTCAGGGATTGATGTCTTCCACTAGAGAAATACACAAAAGGCGCCTGCTCTTCAAAGCTTGACAATTAGCCCACTACTCTTCTGAGTTGAGCTAATGTCTTTCAAGAAGCTTGATGCCATCATTAGACAGGGGTGGGAGCTTTGGTGCAGTTTTCAGCTAGCTCTACAACAAGCTTGTTTGCCCTTAAATCTGTAGATCCGTATACTCCTAGTGCTGGGTTAGCAGGTGTGTGTGTGTGTGTGTCTGTGTGTCTGTGTGTGTAAGAGTATATGTATTCCATTTAAATCACACTAGGGCCAAAATAGCAGCTTTATGAATGTTGAAAGGTCAGCCAGGCACAGGAAGGTATACACAGGCACAAATCAAATATCTCTCCCTATCTGTACACTTGCATTGAATCCTCAACCCAATAAAATGAGTGCAGTGACAACAAAGATGGCAAGTGTGTACGTGTGTGTGTGTGTAACTTTATTGGCACTTGGAGAAAATGGCTAAGTGTGCAGATGAGGATGTAAATGCTTGGGTCCACTTGCACAAGCCTGCCCCTGAACAGAAATAGCCACAGAATCCTGTCAAAATATGAAGAAACACTGAAGGCCTTTTTCTGACTTAAGCTAAATGGAATTGGAAAATCATCTTCCTGCCTTTCAGAAATCTTCAAACTCAGTTCTCAAAGCCTAAAAGTTCTAACCAAATCAGCTAACGCTGTACTGTTCAATACAGTACTCACTTGCCACTTTTGGCTTTTAAGCACTTAAAACTTGGCTAATCCAAATTGACATGTTCTGTAAGTACAAACTATACACCAGATTTTCCAAGGCTTAGTACAAAGGCAAAATGTAAAAAGTTATATCAATAATGTTTTATAGTGATCACATGCAGTGATTATAATAGTTTTTATATGTTGGGCTAATAAGTATACTATTAAAATGACTTTTCTTATTTCCTCTTATATCTTTTAGGTGTTTGGTTCCTAGAAAACTTAAATTACATGTGACTTGCATTTTATTTCTATCGGACAGTGCTGAACTAAAGAAATAAAACAGGCAATTCATGGATGGGGGAGAAAAAGGCGATTCATTTGACTGAAGTTGGAGGTGACAAACTGTTGATTATATTTGAAAAATTAAGGACCCAGTATGTCTTGGTTCCAGCTGCAGTTTGGTCATTGACTATCCTTACATCTGGAAAAATGGTAAGAATCATACTTCGACCCCATAGGATTGTTGTCAGAATTAAACGAACAAAACAAGTACATAATTCTTAGACTAGCACCTGGCAGGTACACGCATTGAGTAGGTGTTAGGTATTACAACTAGCCAAACTGCATTGACACTTCAATCATTTTTATATGTCCTAAAGGGATTCCCAGATTTCAATGGGCTGGAAATGAAGAAAATTCCACAAACTATAGCATATATAAAACTATTTTAATAATATATACAGATTTGTAAAATATCACTAGTTAGCACTCAAAATATCCTGTTTGG
The DNA here is from genome assembly GCA_949820135.1 of Sylvilagus floridanus. Classification (NCBI taxonomy): domain Eukaryota; kingdom Metazoa; phylum Chordata; class Mammalia; order Lagomorpha; family Leporidae; genus Sylvilagus; species Sylvilagus floridanus. The sequence continues at coordinate 126,985,792 of OX463223.1, forward strand.
TCCATTATCAGGACAAATCTTACTACTGAGTAATAGCCTCATAACGCAGTTGCATATTCCTTGGGACATAATACAAACTAGTAGAATTTCAGAACTGGAAGTTGAATCGCCTTTCCCCACCCCCACCCCCACCCCCCCATCCATGAATTGCCTGTTTCCAAAGAGGCAGGACACAATGGACTATTCCCAATGTTGAAATGATACTAAGCACCCTGACCCCTGTTTGATGATTTAGAAGATGTTTCCAGGTTTTTCAGCAAGCAAGGGTCAGTAACAAATGAAGCATGGAAGTACCCATCTCAGCACCATCCTAGGTGACAAACGGGATTCGCTTTCACTACATCATGTACGTGTCAGTTCGGTAATAAAAACTGAGGATGCTTGACAAAGAATCTACACACACTGACAGAAAAAACCCATTTCTGCATCTTCAAATTTGTGTTATTTGCTCTAACTCTGCAAGGGCCCTTAATCTCCAGTGTGACTAGAGCTGACCTGATTTACTGTGGGCTCCTGGAGGCTGTGGAAAGCACCTCTCAGTCAGCTGTAACCCACCTGCTCCCCAATCCCACCCATGTGAAGCTGCCAAGACAGTTCCCCAAGCACACTTCTGCTTACATGGAACTTTTTCACTTCTAAACCACCCAGATGTGAAGAGACCAAGGAAAATAGTGACAAAGCAGCAGACTCTGGAGAAATTCCTTGGGGTTTAAACGAGGGTTCCTTGACCTTGGCACTCTTGATACTTAGAGCAAGATGACTCTTTGCAGTGGAGCTGCTTGTCCACTGTGGGGTGTTCAGCAGCTGTCCGGACTTCCACCTACCCGGTGCCAGGAGCAACTTCTCACAGTGCGGATGACCAGTGTTCTCAAACACTGCCAAAAGTCTCAATTGATCCCAGATGAGACCCACTGGTCTAAACCAGTGAGTTTCAACCTTAAGTGCATATAACCATCACCCCCAAAATACTCTAATTCAGACAGTCTGGGGTGGAGCCCAAGAAGCTGTGCTTGCAAGGAGCTCCCTGGCGTAGGGGGATTCTGATGTGGGTGGTCTGAAGTCCACATTCTAAAAATATTGATCTTGCAGCCTATGTACACACCCAGGTCAAAATCAAGGCTTCAGTAAAAGTATGAACTTGAAACCGAAGCAGAACCAGTTAAACAAATGAATCATGTGGTGTATGAGTTGCTTGATTATGTAGAACCACACGTGGCAGAAATCAGGTACTGAGATTAAAGAAGTTGTAGACTAGAAAAGAACCCATTTGTAACCTACCATGGGAAATTAAGAATGAGCTGATCTCATGCTATAATTTTACCTCCTGGGAAGCACTGAATGCTGGTGAATAATATATCTGCCACAATTCCACGTTAATCTTTTTTTTTTTCATAATGAAAGAGTTGAGCACTTAGAGAATTCTGCTTCAGCTCATAATAATCTGACATTTGGTTTTAGGTTTAAGTCAGTTCCAAGAACACGCAAATGGGTGACCATGATTCTCAGGATCTGTAAAACAGGGTCTCAGACTCCAGGTGAGTTACAAGAGAATGAGGTTTGGGAAGTAAAGCCTTCTGTAGCACTATTTTGGCTTGAGATGCCACATTCCTCCACAGTCTCTAGTGATGCAATTGGGTGTGAAGGGGTGTGTGCTTTACATATCAGCCTTGTTCAAGAAGAGAAAAGTCCAGGTCCAGTGTTGCAGAGTAAACTGCCACATGTGATGCTGGCAAACCCATGGGCACCAGGTCAAGTCCTGGCTGCTCCATTTCTGATCCAGCTCCCTGCTAATGCTCTTGGGAAAACAGTGGAGGATGGCCCAAGTGCTTGGGTCCCTGCACCTGCACCCATGTGGGAGACCCAGATGAAGCTCCTGGCTCCTGGCTTTGCAGCCATTTAAGGAGTGAACTAGTGAATAGAAGATCTCTCTCTCTCTCTCTCTCTCTCTCTCTCTCTCTCTCCCCTCTCTCCTCTCTCCTCTCTCCTCTCTCCTCTTGCTCCACTCTTTGTGTAACTCTCCCTTTCAAACAAAATCAATACATCTTTAAACAAAGAAAACTCCAATTAAAAACTAAAACCACCATCAAGCTGCCATAGATGGGTATCTTAGTGTAGGTTTAGAAGCAAGTCCAGCAACAGGGAGGCTCGTGAAGTAGCAACAGTTCTGCCATAACAGTTGTTTGGAAAATGCAAATGTGTTCCAAGTGATTGATATATTAGGAAATGATTTGGACAGCATGTGCATTTCACATTTGCTTATGTGCAATTCTGTCTGCAAGAAACAGGAGGTGAGCAGAGAGAAGCGCACCCAGTGAAGTCAAGCCACATTTACAAAGTGCACACACATACATGCATCTAGAACGTCTCCCAGATACTTCATGGCACCTTCGGAGCCACAGCCATGTCTACCTGGTGTTACAACTTGCCATCTGGTTTCTGGTCCTTCCCCCACTGCAAGGTAAGTCACTGCCCCAACTTCCACAAGCCACCTGCAGGGCTTTTTGTAGGTAAAACTGTCATATTTATTATATTTGTGCATCTTTCAAACCATGTAATACGTGTAAAATTACACTACCATTTTCATTAGATCTCATCTTATGTTTTATGTTACTAAGGTTTTTGAGTGTTGTACCCCTAATCCTATTTATCCCACAGTCCTGTGGTTTTTATTGCATAATTTTGCACAGCATGGTGATTTTCTAGGAACTCACTTGTCATGCTAGAGTGGAACTCACTGTAGTTTGAGAGGCAAGGAAATGCTGGTAATGAGATGTAGAGGTTAGTAAGTGATACAGGAAGCAAAGGAGTCCATTGGCAAGCACATCACTCCTGTCGATGACCACAGTTTAATCCCAAGGAAAAGCTGGGAAGTGGTGAGGAAATGGCTCAGCTTCTGGTACTTGAGAGGCAGTGGAGCTGGGGATTTTACACATCAACCTCTCTGAGGTCCTGACTGAGGGCTGCTCCTGGGGGTGTTAATTCCATCCTTTTGAGTCCTCAGGAAGGCAAGGAGATATGGTTATTGATGGACAGAAATGCCACTGGGGCAAACTGAAGTGGTAAGACCCAAGGGATGTGAGTCATCTCCCCCTGAGCATGTGCTATGAGAGCAAAAAAGGAAAAATCTTGCTTAAGAGATGGCAAGGGCGTGGAACTGCACATTTTGAAGCCTCTTCCCACAAACTGCTCTTTTCCAAGCTCGTCTGGTGCTAGGCATAACCCGAGATTTGTTAAAATCCCACCCCACAGCTACTCAATCAAATTCTCCAGGGACAATTCCCTAGAAACTTCTTCATGGTGAATGAGCCAACCCCTACCCCCACCTCACTACTGCTCTCCAAAGGTGACTATCTCACCTGGTATGCCTGGGAAACATTGTCAGTCTACTGGTTCTACCAGATTCTGTGCTCTGGCCTCCAAAGTTGCTATACTCAGCCCCAAGGACTGAAGAGTGACTAGAATCACCATGGCAGAGGCCCCCAGTTGCACCCACTCTCTGAAAACAAAGAGGTGGCAGGGCAGCTGTGATCATTTGTCTTTTCCCTTAATCTTCGATGGCAGTAAGTGGCTTATGGAAAGCTCGAGGGGCCAGCCGCACAGGCCTCCCGGCCAAGGTCACATCCTGCCCACCCACTAGTAAGGTCATTTAAGGCCCCAGAATAGCTTCTCTCCTCCTAGAGATAACTGCCTTCAGGAAATTGCTGCACATTTAATCTCCGAGAGCTTAAGGCCAAGGCAATCCCACCTTACCACCCACGACCAAACACAGAACTAGAATTCTGCACACAGCCAGCTCATCAACCAGGCTCAATCTCTTTTGCATCAACCTCAATCCCTTCTTTTTCCATAACCCAAAATATGGCTCATTTCTGAGCCTGGTCAACCAAATAAAACCCTCACATACAAAACTGAATGGAGGCCGGCGTCGTGGCTCAACAGGCTAATCCTCCGCCTTGCGGCGCCGGCACACCGGGTTCTAGTCCCGGTCGGGGCACCGGATTCTGTCCCGGTTGCCCCTCTTCCAGGCCAGCCCTCTGCTGTGGCCCAGGAGTGCAGTGGAGGATGGCCCAGGTGCTTGGGCCCTGCACCCCATGGGGAGACCAGGAAAAGCACCTGGCTCCTGGCTCCTGCCATCGGACGAGCGCGGTGCGCTGGCCGCAGTGCGCCGACCGCGGCGGCCATTGGAGGGTGAACCAACGGCAAAGGAAGACCTTTCTGTCTGTCTCTCTCTCTCACTGTCCACTCTGCCTGTAAAAAAAAAAAAAAACTGAATGGAACAAGTTGATGGAGAACGTTGCTCTAGAGTTGATGAGTAAATAAACCATGTTTTCAGTTAAATTGGCTGTAGAAACTTTAGTGGCTGTGTGAAAAAAAAAAAAAGTCGAGAAATAAAATGTCAGTGTAACAAGGCTGGAGTTTATTTTTACATGCAACAGGGTATGAATCAGAAGGATGGAATCAGTTCTCATGGCTAAGGGGAAATGGAGAGATCAGCCACGCAGGCTCCATTGGGAAAATCCAAACAGTTTCACCACTCGATTTAGAATCTCTACTGAAGTACCATGTCAGCTGCTGCTACAGAAACAATGCTGTCCTTGGACATGGTTTGTATTGGCCATCTGAGGAAGTCACGCTTTCTCCATTGCTCGTTACCGGTGGTGCGTACCCAAACCATCTTTACGTGACATCTTCTGAACAAATCCAACAGCAAAGGAAAAGACAGGTGTCTGCAGAGTAGCAGCCCACAGTGAGAAACATGACTGAGACCGGGACGCTGTGGAAAGGCTGTGTCTAGTCTTCAGGGAGAAATGTGGTGGGATCAGCCCTCCAAGGGAAGGGAAGGAAGGCAGTTTGGGAAGTCCTCGAAAGTTACCCAGAATTCTAAGTCCAGCTCTTACTGCTCCTTTGATGTCTCTCACTTCCAGAGGCCTCGCCTAACAAAGGGAGATGGTTTGTATGATCTGAGATAATGGGAAGGCAGGGTGAGGTAGATGAAAAGAGAAAAAAAAAAAGATCCTAATTAAAGTCAAAGATAATATCACCATGGGCCAATGACAGCCAGAGACGAACTTTGAGATAGACTCAGGACTAAGGGGGGTCGAGAGTGGTCATGATGCTTATTCCAGATTCTCAAGTGTCCTGAGGAACAAGTGGAGGTGAGAAGTCACTGTATGCTGGATTGAATTTGCTGCATGAGCACTAAAGATACTGCAATCGTCAGCTGCACTGTTGTTGTTCTTATTTTGGCATGGTTGCTTTAAAATAACATTCCTTTATTACAACTGATTTTTTATTTAAATTATACATCTTGCATGAGCCTGTTTTCTAACCACTTCTGATTTGACTGCTGATTGGAGAGGCAGCAGAGCACAGCAGAAATACCATAGTAGACTCAGAATAAACCCTAGATCATCTGCCTTTAAGCTGTGTGACCTTGAGAAAGTTCTTTAACCTGTCTGTGAACCAGTCTTAACCTGTTCCTAGTTTTTTCAATTGTATGATGGAGATGCAAGTTATAAAGCTGGCCCTTCTGACCTCAGGTAGTTATTATGAAGGCCATATAAAAACTCCATGTAAGAATCTTTTGTAACAGTAACATGTCATAGAGATTAAAAATAGTTTTCGCTATTACCACAGGTTTAGGAATAAAGAAGGATGCCTTCCAATAACACCATTTGGGGCCGGCGCTGTAGCATAGTGGGTAAAGCCACTGCCTGCAGTGCCAGCATCCCATATGGGCACTCGTTCAAGCCCCAACTGTTCCACTTCTGATAGAGTTTCCTGCTAATTCACCTGGGAAAGCAGTGAAAGATGGCCCAAGTGCTTGGGCCCCTGCACCCACATAGGAGACCTGGAAGAAGCTCCTGGCTCCTGGCTTGGAATCGGCCCAGCTTCAGCCACTGCAGTCATTTGGGGAGTGAACCAGCATATGGAAGATATCTCTCTCTCTCTCTGACTCTGTTTTTCTAATAAATAAATGAATTTGGTGAGAAAAACACCATTTTCTGGAGAGTAGTGCTTTAAAGGGATTCTACCTTAACCCCTTCATGGCCACTGGACTCGATCAGAGCTAAAGAGATTCTGTTATAAGTTCCCTAAGAACAACTACAGGGATTGCAGTGAAGAGTGCGTACAAGGAAACAGCATCGCATGGCGGTTACATGAGGGATCTGGGTTTCAATCCTAGCTCCAACCCTGATTAGCATATGGGACCTCAATGTACAGAATTTCCTCCTGCCGCCTCCCCAAAAGAAGAACTGGCAGTCAGACAAATACATGTACACACATGTTCACACAGCACTACTCACCATTAGCCAACAGCTGGAAAGAGCCAAAAGGTACATCAATTAATTAAGAGATAAACAATGTTCTAGCCATCCATTGGCATATTATTTAGCCTTAAAAAGGAGCAAAGCACTGGCCGACGCCATGGCTCACTAGGCTAATCCTCCGCCTGTGGTGTCGGTACCCCAGGTTCTAGTCCCAGTTGGGGTACCAGATTCTGTCCCGGTTGCTCCTCTTCCAGTCCAGCTCTCTGCTGTGGCCCGGGAGTGCAGTGGAGGATGACCCAAGTCCTTGGGCCCTGCACCCGCATGGGAAACCAGGAGGAAGCACCTGGCTCCTGGCTTCGGATTGGCGCAGCGCCCGCCATAGTGGCCATCTGGGGGGTGAACTAATGGAAGAAAGACCTTTCTCTCTCTCTCTCTCTCTCACTGTCTAGTGCCTGTCAAAAAAAAAAAAGGGGGGGGGGAGCAAAGCAGTAAGTGCTGTAATGGGATGAAATTTGAAACATTATGCTAAGAAGCTAGGCACAACAGAAAAACTATTATATGATTCTAATTATATGAAGCATCCAAAATAGGCAAATCTATGGAGCCAAAAGGCAGATTTGTGGTTGCCAGGGGATGGATGGAGGCAGGAATGGATATGGGGTTTCCTTTTTGGTGGTGACAGTGCTTTTAGAACTAGACAGAAGTGACTGCCTGCACACACTGTGAGTGTACTAGATACCACAGTTGTTCACCTTAAGAATGGGTAATTTTATGTTATGTGCATTCACCTCAATTCAAATGTATTAGTACCCCCTCAAGATTCCCATGGGCATTTAATAAGTGAGTAGACAGGAGGTGTAAAACAATTAGCACTGTGCCTGGAGCAGAGTTCACACCCAAGGGATGCTGACCTTTATCACTCTTGCCTCCATCTTACAGAGAAAGAGGGTGAAACACCCAAGCCACACTGTGAGAGATGAACTAGATCAAGGCTGAGTGTAATTCTTGGCTCCTAATAAAAAGGCCTAATCTAACTTATGCTCAAAAGACAGATGAACACACCCTGTTCCCTCACCTAATGAGTCCCAAAGCTCTCCAGCAGTTTCATCTATGTCTTGGGCAATGTGCCATTAAGAGAACTGACCAGACATCTCAAGTAAATCACCTTGAGAGCGGGCCATTCTTTGTTAAAAATCCCAAGCTACAGCTGAAGAAAAAAAGGAGCAACTGTGTTTTACTCTCTAGAAGGGAAAACCCTTTCTGGCAAGAAGCATGGCGAATCCCCAGAGGCAAAAGTTTCCTGAGATTTAAAAACACACCTGGGATGTCTTTTCCATCTTCATTTTTTCACTTTGATCTTCATTACAGTGTGGTGAGGTGTGGTTGTAGGTATTTGTGTTTTTTCAGCTCAGGGCAAAAAGCCAGCACAACTAAAGGCCGGGAAAGGTGTGACAGGCAAGTTCACAGGAGAGCACAAGTCACAATAAAAAAAATCTCATCACATAAATACCCCAGATGTCAAAACAGCAATAAGATCCTCTCTTCCCTCATCTTACAGTTGTTAATGATCCATGAACTCAAGTACCCATTTATGAAGCCCATGAAACCTGGCATCTACAGAAGTCACCTTTTACAAAGGAAAGGGCAGAGATTTTAGTCATGCTTTTGTTTGTTGGCTGTTTTGGTATTCTTTGTTTCAGCAAAAAAGTCTTATAAGATGAAGCACCTGGCTCTTGCCATCAGATCAGCGCGGTGCGCCGGCCGCAGCGCACCGGCCGTGGCGGCCATTGGAGGGTGAACCAACGGCAAAAGGAAGACCTTTCTCTCTCACTGTCCACTCTGCCTGTCAAAAAAAAAAACAAAAAAAGACTGGCCACTGGAATTGTAAAAACTCTGATACAGGCTAGAAAAAAATCCAACTATAAAAGGTACTAAACGATCTTAAAAGTAAACTCTTCAAACAATACTATCAATAATATTAGTAATCTAATCCAACTGGTGTTTATTCCAAGCCCTAAGTGTAGCCAGGGAGAGACACATCACAAATTTATGTACAAGAAACCAGAGAACTTAAGAATTCCCCCAGTAGGGCCGGCGCCGTGGCTCAACAGGCTAATCCTCCGCCTTGCGGCGCCGGCACACCGGGTTCTAGTCCCGGTCGGGGTGCCGGATTCTGTCCCGGTTGCCCCTCTTCCAGGCCAGCCCTCTGCTGTGGCCCAGGAGTGCAGTGGAGGATGGCCCAAGTGCTTGGGCCCTGCACCCCATGGGAGACCAGGATAAGCACCTAGCACCTGGCTCCTGCCATCGGATGAGCGCGGTGCGCCGGCCGCAGCGCGCCGGCCGCGGCAGCCATTGGAGGGTAAACCAACGGCAAAGGAAGACCTTTCTCTCTGTCTCTCTCTCTCACTGTCCACTCTGCCTGTCAAAAAAAAAAAAAAAAAAAGAATTCCCCCAGTAGACTCAAGAAGGCATGACCACAACTACTTGACAAGGTCAAATTCCAACTGGGACCTAGCTGCAAGAGAATCAGGGAAATGCAGCATCTAGCTTGCCAAGAATTCCAGTACAGGACAGGAAGGAAAGCTAGAAGAAAGTAATAGATTGCGGATGTCAAACCATTGTCTTGTCAAAAATTAGAAAGCCACAAGACTAGTGTCTGCAAATACTAACTGATAGAATAAAAAAGGGAGAGAATGATCCAACATGGGAAGTGAGATACACAGCAGACTCATAGAATGGCAGATATCCTAAATAGCACTCTGGCCTCAGAATCAGCCCTTAAGGCATGCAGATCCGGCTGAAAAGCCCATGAGAGTATTTCAGGCATGGAAAGCCAAGACATTCTGGGAAAAAAAAAAAACCTAAATGAAAGATCAGATCTCTGTGAGTGAGATCCCAGTGGAAAGAACAGGTCATCAAAGAAGGAGGTGCCTTTCTCTGAAGGGAGGAGAGAACTTGAAAATTTGACGATGACCTTGTCTAAATAAGATCAGAGTCAGTGAACTCAAAAGGCTTCCATAGCCTTGGCAACTCATGACAAGAGCCTAGGGTGATTACTGATGCCATAAACAAGAGTGTCAATTTGTTAAGTTAACAACAGGAGTCACTGTGCACTTACTCCTCAGGTAGGATCTCTGTCCTTAATGTGCTGTATATTGTGATTTAATGCTATCACTAGTACTCAAACAGTATTTTTCACTTTGTGTTTCTATGTGGGTGCAAACTGTTGAAATCTTTACTTAATATATGCTAAACTGATCTTCTGTATATAAAGAGAATTGAAAATAAGTCTTGATGTGAATGGAAGGGGAAAGGGAGTGGGAAAGGGGAGGGTTGCGGGTGGGAGGGAAGTTATGGGTGGGGGAAGCCATTGTAATCCATAAGCTGTACTTTGGAAATTTATATTCATTAAATAAAAGTTAAAAAAAAAAGAAAAAAATTAGAAAGCCAAATTTCTGTCATCTTTCTCTGACACTCAAGGAATTACCAACAGTCACAGAGAGAAAATGTAGATTCAAAAGCCTCTGAGGTTTCGCCAATGCTATCAGCCAAGGTACTAGTGCTGTGTGTAACTTCCCAACTTCAGGGCAAACATATTTGTGAGAAAAAGAGATGGAAGAGGCAGCCTGTTGATGTTGCATCTGGAACTCGGTACTTTGTAGATGTGAAGTGACAACATTCTTCCTTGGTTGTAACTTGAATTTCACACATGGCTTTTTATTGCCACATCCCCTAGTTCTATTTCAGTGGGATCCACAAAGTGATGATTTGACTGAGAGTCAGATGAGAAATAATAATCCTGGATGTGAGAATTAATTCAAGTAATGTAGAGGAAAGCACCTGAGGCTCCATTCTTCCAGTGTGATTTTTTTCCCGGAGTATTAATGGAGAAATCAATCTCTCTCTCTCTCTCTCTCCACACACACACACACACACACACACACATATGCACGCACGTCCACTCACTATTTTCACCCTCACTCATACTGAAGAAACAATGCAATTCAATGAAAAAAATTAAATCTTGAATCAGGAAACCTGTTTTTGATTCTCTGTTCTCACACTGCCTGGCCTTGGCAAGTCACTTTCCCTCTCTGAGCCTCAGCTGCTCATGTGGAAGAGAGTACTGATCCCAACATCACTACTCATTATGCACACTGATTGAGAAAATGTAATCTTGGTTTTATAAAATATATAACAATGAAAATGTTAGTTGTCATTTTAAATCTCTAAGGATACCTTGCATCACCTATTTCAAATGAACAAATGTAAAAGCTTGGAAGAAAGAAGACTCTCAGGCACACAGGGTGAAGTACGAATGATACAACCTAGATGGAGTGCAAAGCAGCCATTTCTCTCCCATGAAAAAACATACAATCCTTTGAACTGCAATTCCACTGGATGGGATTTACCCCAGATAGACCTACAAAAGTAAGCCAAGTTAGGTGCAAAAGAATACACAGTATAAGCAATGTTGATAGCAGAAAATGGAAAACCCTTGTCTATCACTGGCTTCAATAAATTATACTAGTTTAAACACTATGCATCTGATAAAAAGAATGAATAACTCATTGGGACCTGAAAAGAATTTAAAGGTATGCTATTATGGCAACTAAAAAGCAAGATATTGAACATTGTGTATAGTATGAAATAGCCTGATAGAGACATTCTCCCCCCCCACACACACACACACAGGTAATTGAATAAAACCTTCTGGAATAATATACATGAATGTGTAATCAGTGTTTATCTTTGGAGAGACCACAACTCAGGGGAGAGGAAAATTTCACATTTCATTTTATATTATTCCTTTCTTTAGAGTTGCAAGATTTATTGTTAATTATGTGCACATTTTTTTTAAAGTTCAGCTTACACACTGCAAAAGAAAAGTAGCAAACAGGGTTAAGAAACTTTCTCTGCAAATGGATGTTGTAAAAATTAAAAGGAAATTAGCACATAGAAATGCTTTGATGACAAATGAGGTGGCCCAAGCTCAGTACCTAGGCAACACTGCCAATCTCCATCCTTCCCTGGATATCCTTGTCTTCAGGAATCATGAAAGGTCGAGAAGGCAGAGGAAAATAGAAAAGGAAAGCCAAAGAAAATAAATATGGGAAAAGCCCGCGAATAAATGGTGAGCAAACATGATCCACAGGAGGGTGAGAAGAAGTCAAGAGGTAACCATGTTCTCAAACTGTCATGGTGCTGTGAAGGGAGAGATAGTACAAGGATCAATTTCACACCTTTACATGTACTATTTAGTGAATCTTTACACCACGAAGATGGTTGGGGGAGAAGCATACCTGTCTTGTTAGCTCAGACTCCCAAGGGTAGCAGATATGTAACCTTTTTACAGAAGACTCCTCCTATTGTTCCTAATAGTTATACAGCTATATATACACAGATGGGTACCAGCTCAAAAGAATGAAACTTTCAAATCTCTGCAGATTCAAAGCTGTAGACACCACTTACAAAAGCATGCGAGCAAGTGTGCCCCTTAGTGTGTTTCAGAACCCTAGCTCTAGGGGATATTAATAAAATGCTACCCAAAGAGTGGATTCCATGGTGACAAAAGGATGTCAATGCTTGAATAAGCAAAGTTGAGTGGATTTCCCAAATGTGGAACATCTAAGTTCCTCTGACATGTTTAGTGTACTGTGAATCCCAAGAGGGTAGTGCATAGCACACAGTTTCTCCCAGACTTCCCGTCAGGGGAACCTTTTCTTTGAAACATGGTACTATATTGGTGGATCTCAAAATGTGCTTTGGGAGGCCAATTAATTCAAAGTTATTTCTCCTTTTCAATGTTGATTTCTGGGAATGGATATGGAAATTAGAAGTTATGCTACAGAATATTGTACCCAGAAGAACTATTTCAGCCTATGGATTAGAGCAAAAGTTATAAAAAGCAAGGAGTTGTGGTCAAAAAAGCCATACACACTCAAACACTCACATACACACAGCAATGAGCAATGATCACTGCCTCCTATATTAGCCCAGAAATGAATTTAGGAATTACACATTTCAATGCCTTCTGTGCACAAAGAATGAGACAGAGCCCCAGATATCCTAAAGATTCAGGGAACAATGCTTGCAGTTCGGAGATGAGACCTTTGAGGCAGATGACTGGGTTTGATATCCAGAATCCTGCAAGACCTTAAGTCGTTTGTCCTCCCTGAGCCTCCATTTCTCCATTTGAAAACTGAAGATAACAGCAGATTCTACCATATAAAATTGCAATACAGATTAAGTGGGTTCATATTTATAAAGCATGCAGGGGCATAGTAAGTGCTAGATAGCATTTCATTAAACAAATTAAAGTCACTGGAACCTCGGAGTCTCAAACTGGGGCAACTTTATTCCAACATTACCATTCTAACAAACTTCTACGCTAACAAGATAATATTTTTTCAAAAGAAATAACAAGAATACTGGTTCAGCCATCATCAAAAAGCCAATGTTAATGGAATGTTAATAGTCTAGGGTAAATCGCAAGAGTGCAAATAACACTTCCTGCTGCAAAAACAAAAACACATACAGTACTGTGTCATTAAATAGATGTAGATATACATATATGGGGGAGGAACAGGAAGTCAAGGGATACGTTGATTGTTTTTTCTTTCCAGACTTAAGGTTCTAGAGACATTAGGTCATTTTTAAAAGAGGATGTTCACAGTCTGCATTAGGGACTAGGGAGGTAGACACTGTAGACTCGAAATACTGGAAGCTCAAAAGAAGGAAACACCAGAAATGAGATATTTTAGCACTCAAAGAAAAACTGGGTGTGTTTCTGGAAGGTAAGTGAATAAAGTTGGGATATAAAGGTGGAAGTCTCCCTCCCCTTTAATTTTATCTAAAGCAGGTGTACTAGGCACACTAGAAAGCTTTGACTTCTTAAATGCAGGTTGTTCTGAAGTCAAATGGCATTAGTTGCCTAATGCTGGCACTTGAGTTTCAGCTGAATGCGGAAATGCGCATTTGCTAACTGGAGCATGGTGAAGGTTCCAGACTGAGAAGGGGCAGGGAAGGGGGGAAGGACAGAGAGGTAGGGAGAGTGTCTGCATGGCTACTATTCTCCACTGCTTCTCCCCAGTTGTAGAGGGGAAAGATGGGCAAGGTCCCTGAACTACCCATGAGATCGTGTTCTCTTGACCTACCTTGGGCAACCAACCCCTCCTGAACTTTGGAAGGAAACCTCCAAATATTTGAAGGAAAATCGGCCATTTACCAATGCAGGAAGGAAAAGAGGGAGGGGACTTGAGTAAACAAACAGGTTCTTTTTTTCCGAAGTAGAAACAGGCATCAATTTAGACAGGTGTCTAAAAGTCTGCCCTGGAATATTGAACACAGAAGTTAAAAAAAAAAAATTAGCTGAGTTCAATGAAGTCTCCACCAAACTGAAATTAGAAACATAAACACCAGAAGCAACCCCATGGGGAAGCTCCTTTCTTTGAAATGGCACAGAAGGTTCCTATTCCTCTAAGCAGATCACCCTAGGACTGCATCCTCTCACAAGCACAGTGATCAGATTCTATGAACCCTAAACCTGTGCACTGAAACACAATACCTGAAATTATAACTGTCAGGAAGCATTCAAAACTTGCGGTTGCCCCATCTACACATCTGGATTTTCCTTTCTCCCACCTTGGCTGTGTGTGGTCTCAGGGAGGTAAGTCCATCCAAAATCCAAATCCCTTGTTGGTCTCCCCAAAAAAGGCTTCTAGCTTTGCTCTATTTCTTTATCCCCTTAAACCAGGATTGTAGCAGAAGTTTCTTAGAAACTCGTAACAGTTTCCACTTAATATTTACAACACAATAGCAAGTTTTATAACACTATCTCATTTAACCATCCAAATAACCCTTTAAGATAGGTGTTATCTCCAGTTTCAGGTGAAACAATAGTTGGGCCTCAGTTAAGAAAAATCCCACAGCTGACCAAGCAGTAGAACCAACATTCAAATCCCAGCCTGCCTAACTCAAAAGCTTCATGCACTCATCCCTGTTCCATGATGCTTGCAAGCTAATTGATTCTCTGCAGAAGGGGTAGCTGACAATATCTGTGGGAGACATAAAGTCCCCATTGAGGCACAGTAGAAAGCTCACAGGCAGACCCTTATCCCTAGCCTTGCATGGAAAGGAGCTGCAGTCTTAGCTGTTTCGTGCTAAAGCTGCTCCTTCAGAGTGGACACTCGAACCAGACAGCCCAAGGAGGAAACGTGGCCAGACATTACAACAGGCAACAATAGGATCACAGCTGGGGCATTCCTACGAATCCTTTCCTCCCCCTGCACAGCCTCCAGATGACAAACAAATGCTAACAGTCAGAATCAAGGAAGGCTCCCAGGAAACGAAAACCTGACCTCAACCTAACAAAATTCACTCCAGTCACCTTGGTTTCCCCAAGTTTATGGCTTAAGGAAGCAATTGTATGCATCACGCTGGTGTCTGCTGTTTGCTTTCCATGCCTCAAAGTCCCAGCTTGGGAATCATCTCTGGAAGCCCCAACTGGGAAAGGCCTTGGCCTGTCGTTCCCATCTACTAGGGCATTCATTTTATCACACCACTTACCGGTTCACGTGCCTCAGAATGCTTCTCCAGATAAAAACCAAGTGGCTTCCAGGCACAGTGCAAGACCCAACTCAATTCCAAGATCAGGATTAAAACAACAAAATATATTGAGACTTGTTGCCAGAAGAAAGAAGGATTAGCAAAAATAGTCCTTTCATAGAACTCTAACCCCATGGAGATCATGCCTAGTATTTGCCCAAACGCATAAAACCCATCTCCTTTTGGAGCCCCAGAGAGCAATGTTTCGGGCCTGGCTATCAGGAACAGAATGCCCTGCTCAGATCCCTTGGACCAGACCTGTGTGTCCATCCTCCCGCTGCTATGAGTGGTGGTTACCAGCAAGTCATAACTGTCTCCTTCTCAGGAGAGTTGACTGCTGAGAACCACCTCGCCCTGGAGTTGCTCCTTTGTCATGTGCAGCTCCCAGCCACTAGCTGATTGATGTAGCTACAAAGCCTTCTCCCTAAGATCAGAGCAAAACTAAGCCTCTGAGACCACACTCCAGATCAGCCAGATCTCAGTTCCCATCAGCTTCCTTCACACCCTTCTAAGTTTCCTCTGAGAGCTCTCTTCCCAGTGAATTACATGCACTAGAATCCCTGTTTGGACGCTGTCTCTAGGGAATTCAACCCAAGACAGAAAGTCAAAAACCAGGAAAAGTAGTCAAGTAATATCCTGCAACAAAGCACCCCATGCTAGCAAGATTTGGGATGCAATACAGTTGGTGATAGGTTGTGCTTTCAAACAGGAGCAAAGTAACATTCTTAGTAGGAGGGCAAGGGATGGAAAGGATGTGGAGGGGACAGTGAGGCTGGACTGGTAAATGGCAGGCAAGCTTGTGTTTGCTGGGTCCCTGAGTCTCCCTATTCAGGCCAAAAAAGAGCGCCAACTCACCAGGAGCATCCTGCAATGGGGATCCAGAATCATCCACACTGATAATTAAGCCAACGAGGGCCAGAGACTACAGCCAGTGCTGGGACAGATTCGGATCACACAGAATCTTGGAACTCCTGCCAGGGTAGCTCTGCAGACTTGCCCGATTTTTCATTAACTTCACGAGGATGGCATTGTACTTGTATACTCTGAGGCAGGTTTACTGTATTACAGTGAAGGTTCTTAAACTCAAAGTGGATGATTATAACCTCATTGATTTCTACCTGTTAGATTTTCAAAGTCTACAAAGCACTCAGAGAGGAAGCTTGAGCTTACAGTGTGTGAGCAGGTTAGAAAACCTCAGCTGGCTGGTGCCACGGCTCACTTGGTTAATCCTCCACCCGCGGCACCAGCATCCCATATGGGTGCCAGTTCTAGTCCTGGTTGCTCCTCTTCCAGTCCAGCTCTCTGCTGTGGCCCGGGAATGCAGTGGAGGATGGCCCAAGTGCTTGGGCCCCTGCACCCGCATGGGAGACCAGGAGGAAGCACCTGGCTCCTGGCTTCGCATCGGCGTAGTTCTGGCCATAGCGGCCATTCGGGGGGTGAACCAATGGAGGAGGAAAGACCTCTCTCTCTCTCTCTCTCTCTCTCTCTCTCTCTCTCTCTCTCTCTCTGACTGCTTAACTCTACCTGTCAAATAAATAAAAAAAAAAAAGAAAACCTCACCTAACTCAGCAAAATGTCCAAAAAGAGAGGACATTGCTGCTGAAAGATATGATCTCTTCCTAGCTACTGGCTCAGTACGGTCAAGGCTAAGATCTCTTTGATGTTACTCCAGAATCACTCTGATGCAACCATCATGCAAGTCTAGCCTTAGCTGAAAATCTCATTTTTCCAGTTTCTTGGGGCTACTACATTGGACATATGGCTAAGTGGAAGGTATAGCAACATAACTTGTGCCATCTGCTGCTACCAAACCACAGAACCACAAAACCATGCCATGCAAAAATTGGTAGACTAAATCAAGGAGAATGGATGACAAGAACTTCTTGATTGCAACACTCTGAATTGCAAAATAATTTGATATTAGGTGCTCTAAGCTTTGGATTACATTTTGTGAGAACAGTTCCTATAACTCTGCAACCTTGGGGTGAGGCAAGATTTTATCAGGGGATGAATCAGGTGGAGGTAGGCATGGGACGCCACTGAAGATCTCTCTCTTTTTGAGATCTCCATGGGGACAAGATCAATAAAGTTCAAATGAGGGGATAATGCCACAGGGAACAGGAAATCTCATGCCCTGCTGGTGGAGTTTGGAAAGACCACCTTGGAAATTAACTTAGCAACAACTAAAATGCTAAAAAGGAACAACCCTATTAATCAGAAGTTTCATTTCTAGTCATGAAGCAATGGCAGTCACTGCTGGTGCACATTGGAATTACCTGAGGAGCTTTAAAAAAAACACAGATGGGGACAGTTGTTTGGTGTAGCAGTTAAGATGCCACTTGGGAGTGGCATCCCATGTCAGAGTGCTGGGGTTCAAGTTCCAATTCTGCTTCTGATTCCACCTTCTTGCTAATGCACACCATGGTGGGGGTGGGGGCAGCAGGTGATGACTGAAGTAGTTGGGTCTTTGCCACCCACCCATGTGGGAGACCTAGATTGGGTTCCAGACTCCTGGCTTTAGCCTGGCCTAGCCCTGGCTGCTGGGGAGTGAACCAGAATATGGAAGGCCTCTTTCTGTCTCTGTCTCTCTCTGCATGTCTTTCTGCCTTTCAAATAAATGAAAAAAGTTTTTAAATTTTATAAAAAATAAAATAAATAAATAAATACAGGTGTCTGGGTCCCACCAGCAGTGGCTCTGATTTAATCATGCAGGGTGCAGCCTGGTGGTGGGACTGTAAAAAGGTCCTTAGGCAATTCTGAGATGTAGAAAGATTGAGATCCACTGTCCTGGATAGCTTTTCCCCCATGTGCCATAAGGACATCTGACATAATTGTTTGTGGCAGCATTGTTTGCAGGAGCAGGAAATTGGAAGTAACCTAAATACCCATCAACAGGAGAGTACATAACTAAATCCTACTTTGTTTTTCTAACAGCATTTCTCGGGGCAATTCAAGATGAATATAGTAGAGCTGTATGTATTGATATGTTTAAGCCATAAAGCAAATTACAAGATGACACATACAATATTATGTGATTCATATGCAGTTTTAAAACATGTCAATGTCATTTTTGAATATACATTTATGTGGTAATATTAAAACATACCACAGTGAGGACTGATAAATACAAAAATTAGGAAAATAGTTAACCTTGGGGATATAGGGTATAATCAGATTAGAGAGCAAACATAGGAGCTTTTGATTCTAACTGTACCATGCTGTTTCTTTAAATAAATATAAAGCAAGCATGGGAGGAATGTTAGCTTTGATAGAATTGAATAGTGGATGTGTGGCCATTATGTTATTGTCTGTTTGAAAGCTTGCCTAATAAATATTTAAAGCTACAGAACATAAAGGTGATCAAGTAGATAAAACGACTCAACATATGCATAAACCCCAAATTCATCATAAACTCAGCTGTACAGAGAGTAGACACAGTAATGTCTTGAAAGAAACTAAATAAAACCTTAAAGACCTTTCACTTTTGAAACATTATGAAGTCCCCAGAAAAACTCCAAGGCATTAGTTCCATGCTATCAAATGCTGCCGTGTGTATTTAAAACAAAAAGGCACCTGTCAAAGGAAATGAACAGGGCACTGTACATTTTGCATGTTCCCATCCATTCAGCAAGCATTTCTTTTTGGAGAACCTATTGTGCACCCGGCCCTGAATGCGGTGTAGGATTTCCCTTTTATCTCTTCCCAATCATGAACCCAAATGACCATGAGTTTCCTTTTTCACTGGTAAGGTTTTGCAAAACTGTGCTATGAACCACAGAAATGATTTTTCTTACGCCAGGATTTTCCCGTTTTGGTTTAAGGGCTTCAGATGTCTCCAATTATCTAAATGGAGGATTGTGCAATGAACAAAAATAAAAGTCTTGCAAACCAACTTACCTTTAAGAGAAAAATATAAATGGAAAGTGGAATCCTGGGGAATCGAGGGAGGGCACTGAGACAACAATCCTGCAAACTGGGAGTGTCTCACAAAACTACGAAGTTTGAAATTGGTATTTTAGACAGCGCTGATTAAGTAGTACGCAGAAGAATGGCTAGCATATGCCAGTGCTTTGGGTCTATCAGCTTGTTGCCAAACCAGTTCTCCTGGCAGGGCACTTGGCAGCACTCTGTCTGACATCTGCTTGCCAAGATATTCATTGACACAGTCCTTTGTTGAGTTACTGGAGCTTTGGTCTCTGTGTCTCAAAAGCAATGGAACTTTCTGTCTGGGTCTCAAATGCGTGGCCACTTTCTCTAACCTTTGCAAACTTCCAAGCTCCTCCTACTTTTGTCCTGGAAAGTGGTCAAAAATGGCTTGCTGCAAATCTGTCGGAGACGTAGGGAGACAAATAGAGGGGGCTTTCATCAAAGGAACAGGTGGAATAAGACTTCCTTGGAGGAGAAAAATTTGAGGCACAAAGCTAGTTCTGGAAGTGTACCCACATCGAGAAGCAAATGCTGCTGTGCTGGTCTTGTGCTTGTTGCCACCAGATTCATCCCTCACCTTCCTCTGCTCTGCTCAACCCTGTGAACTGCATCTCCCAGGCCTGCCAACTTTCAGCTGGGATCACCCAATAGCAAGCCCTGAGAAGAGACTGGCAGGTGGAAAGAAGAGAGAAGCTAGAGTATTTCTTCCCTTCACTCTTAGGTCAAAGCCATTGTGTCCTGCAGAATTTCAACTCCCGGCTGGCACTCCGGCTCACTTGGCTAATCCTCCACCTAGGGCGCTGCCACCCCCAGTTCTAGTCCTGGTTGCTCCTCTTCCAGTCCAGCTCTGGGCTGTGGCCCGGGAGTGCAGTGCAGGATGTCCCAGGTGCTTGGGCTCTGCACCCACATTGGAGACCAGGAAGAATCTCCTGGCTCCTGGCTTCGGATCAGCGCAGCGCCGGCCATAGTGGCCATCTGGGGGGTGAACCAATGGAAGGAAGACCTTTCTCTCTGTCTCTCTCTCTCTGTCTAACTCTGCCTGTCAAAAAAAATTACAAAAAATTACAGAATTTCAACTCCTCCCAGGCTGGCTCATCATGGTTCCAGCTTTGTCAGAGTGCCTCTAGCCCTTAGTGTCTCGCAGCCTAGTTCCTTCCCTCTTTCTCCCCAGCTTAAGAATAGTAGCAGGGTCCGGCACTGTGGTGCAGTAGGTTAATCCTCTGCCTGTGGCACCGGCATCCCATATGGGTGCCGACTTGAGTCCTGGCTGCTCCTCCTCCGATCCAGCTCTCTAAGGTCTGAGAAAGCAGTGGAAGATGTCCCAAGTCCTTGGGCCCCTGCACCCGAGTGGGAGACCTGTAAGAAGCTCCTGGCTCCTGACTTCGGATCGGCCCAGCTCTGGCTATTGCAATCATTTGGGGAATGAACCAGCGGATGGAAGACCTCTCTCTCTGCCTCTCAAATAAATAAATAAAATCTTAAAAAAAAAGAAAAAGAGTAGCACCAGCTTCCCACCATTGCTAAACTCTGTGGACTCATGATTCTCTATTTGGCTTCCCAGCCTGTCCATCTTCAGTGCAACTAATTCCTTGTATTAAATTCTCCCTGTGTGAAATACCTAGAGTGGTTCCATTTTCTTGGTTAGATGCTCAATGGTACAGACGCTTGGAGGCAGCACTATGCTAATGGTTGCAAGTGGGCTTACAGATTCTGATTGGCTGACATATGCTGGTAAGCAGCTGGTTTTGAATCCGAAGACTTAGGCTGATATCCTTGCTCTAATGCTGCCTAGCAGCGTAATATTCAGCATTTACATGATCCTTCTAAGCTTCTGAATTCTCATCTTAAAAATGCTAAGAAGTTTAGAAGAAATGATGCATATGAAAGAACCTTGGGGCCGGCGACGTGGCTCGCTTGGTTAATCCTCCTCCTGCGGTGCCAGCATCCCATATGGGCGCCGGGTTCTAGTCCCGGCTGCTCCTCTTCCAGTCCATCTCTCTGCTGTGGCCCAGGAAGGCAGTGGAGGATGGCCCAAGAGCTTGGGCGCCTGCACCCGCATGGGAGACCAGAGAGAAGCACCTGGCTCCTGGCTTCGGATTGGCGTAGCTCCGGCTGTTGCAGCTGTTTGGGGGGGTGAACGAATGGAAGGAAGACCTTTCTCTCTGTCTCTCACTGTCTAACTTTGTCAAATAAAAAAAAAAGAAAGAACCTATATATCTATAGAATGCTAAATAAATATAAGCAACTATTACTGTACAATCAGCAATAATATTAAGTTTTTGGCCTACGTGTAGTTTTATTTATTTATTTTTTGACAGGCAGAGTGGACAGTGAGAGAGAGAGACAGAGAAAGGTTTTCCATTGCCGTTGGTTCACCCTCCAATGGCCGCTGCGGCTGGCACACTGCGCTGATCTGAAGCCAGGAGTCAGAATTGCTGGGTTCCACCAGCAGTGGCTCTGATTTAATCATGCAGGGTGCAGCCTAGTGGTGGGACTGTAAAAAGGTCCTTAGGCAGGTGCTTCTCCTGGTCTCCCATGGGATGCAGTGCCCAAGCACTTGGGCCATCCTCCACTGCACTCCCGGGCCACAGCAGAGAGCTGGCCTGGAAGAGGGGCAACCGGGACAGAATCCAGCACCCCAACCGGGACTAGAACCCAGGGTGCCAGCGCTGCAAGGCGGAGGATTAGCCTAGTTAGCCGCGGCGCCGGCTACGTGTAGCAGTTTTAAAAATGAATCATTTTATAAATGCAAAATGTTTGTTCTTTCCTATCCACTTATCTGTAAATGGCGATTTTTATGATATTTTTAATTGAATATTCCCCTTTCTTTTACAGAAATGTTTACCAAGTAAATACACAACCAGGACATGATAGAAGAAGGATTGTGAAGTTGTGTTGGAAAAAGCCCCAGGTAAACACAAGGTATCATGTAATGCCATGTGAGGCAAGACTGGGGAGTGTGTGTGTGTGGGGGGAGCAGTAAGGAGCAGTCACCTGGGCTAGCAATGTTCCCTGTAAGCATTAAAAAGCTGAGTTCTGCTGCTCTGCCTCAGCCATTTGTTTAGAATCCCTACAGGTTAGAGTGGGGAAAAGTGAGTTTAAAAGTATTAATTGCCACAAACTGACCACTTGCCCTTGAGTTAAACTGACTCAAGCTGATTGGCCTGACCATCAGGACTCCTAACACTCAGAGCTAAAGCAGCTATTTATCCATAGGATGTCATCTCAGAGGCTGTGAAGTCCCTTCCTGAATGTGAAAAGCTGTATTTGTTTGTTCTTTAAACTTTTCCCACCAGTCTCCTGATACCTACATCAGGGAAATAAGTTTTACTCCACAATTAAGAACTCCAGATGGCTCAGGAACAGACTTTTATGTGATTACAAATCTTGTCTGTTTTGTCTAGAAGCAAAATCTTGGGTGAGAAGTTGTATGATGTCCCAATGAGCAGAGGAGTGGCCTAGAAAAGAGGCAAGGAGTCAGAAGTGAGGGGCTGGGGCAACCAAGCCGAGCATCATGCTTCACGATGTTTGCAAGAGGGTAGGCATTTCCAGAAGAAGGCTGGAGTCAGAAGGCAAATTCTCAGAGCTTTTGAGAGATGAGGAAGCGTCATTCCCCCAGACTTTGGAAAAAGTGGCCACGCAGAACTAACCCAAGATTCACCCAGAACCTGCTCTGTATTTCATGCCAGAGCCATTGCCTCAATCTTTCTACAACCCTTGGAGACACATCTCATTCGGCCCGCTTTTCCAAAAGAGGAAACAGAGGCCTGCAGAACTAATAAGTGAGCAAAGTTAGGATGCCTAAGTCACCAGTGAGGGCATTCCCCTGGCCTGCCCTGCCCTGCCCTGCCCTGCGCTCCAGGCTGCTGAGGTATTTAAATTAAGTAGGAAGAGCTTGCTTGCCAATCTTCTCTCTCTTCTAGATTAAGGTGAGAATTCAGTGCTCCTGAAATGCTAATGTGTCTGCAGAGCTTCCTGGAAATCTTCTTAAAATGCAGGCTCTGACTCAGCAGTTCAGGATGAGGCCTGAGAATCTGTATTTGTGACATTTCCAGAAGATGCCAATAGCACCTGCCCTCATTGTCTGCTGTTCTTTGTTTATTCAAAATGTGTAGCAGTGGACAAGCAAAGTCCTTTCCTCATAGAGTTTACATTGTAGTGGAAAGAGACAGAAAATCAATATGGGAATGCATAAATAAATAAATAAATAAATAATGCGGCATCAGGAACGTGCTGGAGAGGGTGAGATAGATAGTGTCTGGGGACCGGGTGGAGGGTGCGTTCTGTGACCTGGATCCATACTCCTGGGTCACTGACCCATGATGGCTGAAATCAAACACCTGGACTGGCATTTCTGAACCAAGACATCAGCAACCTATAAGGACTGAGCTGCTTACCTGATACACAGACTTCAAGTATGGGATGAGAAGATACAGCTTTTAGGATTTGTTCCAAAATAATATGGAAGGAGAAGTGGATGAGGATGTAGCTGTGGGTCAATAATGGTTGAAGTTGGCTGACGGGTACCTCGGGAAGATTTGTCATATTCTTTGGTTAATCGTGTTCTATGCTTGACATTTTCCAGAAGAAAACAAATTAGAATTCAAGTATGTAAGTAGTGGGAGCATACCATCTGCTCTGTAAGACCCTAAAAGACACTGCACAGCCTGATTCTAGATCAAGGGTCCTTAACCTAGAATTCAGCAGATCCGGGAACTTGGAGGGGTATTTTTAAATTATATTTTCAGTCATCTCTAACTGAAATATCACATTTCTTTCAGTTAGGAATGCAAGCAACCAACCAGAACAGTATTAGCAGGACCTGTTACCCTGTCACCAAGAGAAACCACAGATATTTCCATATCACAGAAACAGCTGCCACAGATATCTGGAAATATCACAGTTTTAACCCTTTGAATAGATCATGCCAAGCAGTGCATTAATAAGAAGCTCACACTTTACCACATCACAAATTCACATCGTCATGACTGCAGCTCCTTCGCAGTTCTACGATTCGTTTTATGCATCTTTACACCCGGGTTTCCCCAGCCTGCCCCAGGGTCTCTGGCACAGAAAAGGTTAATACTACTGCTTTCCTTTTCCAGCTCCAAGTGGGGTTTCCAGGGCACAGAGCATAGAACTGCAGCATACCTCTACCGCCTGCCTGGGGAAGCACTGACAGGCCCCACTCACCTCAGGGGGCCTCCTTCTTGCTGTAGCTGCAGGACATCTTCCTCCTAAAAACCGGGGTCCTTGAACTCTCAAGCCTAAATGTCATCCTAACTGGAGCTCTCAGAACGGAGGAAAAGGAGCTGGAAGCATCTGGAAGTTTCCAGGGCCTCTGAGATAAGCCCTGACTCCAGAATGAAAGAAAATTCAGGCAATGGGTTAAGAAATGTTGGGCAATGGGCCAAATAAAATGTAACATTCCTTTCTTGTCCTTTCTCAATCATTTGTCTCATCTACAGGAATCTCTGCCTGCAGCAGAGGCTCCCAAATGACAGCTGTGTAGTCATCAGATGCTGACAGGACAGAGGTTGGCAGGTGGGGAGGGCAGGGCAGGCAGGTGGGCTGCCAGTAGGATACAGGGAAGGAAAAACACAGTAATGGGATTTTGCTCTGGCTTGGAGACTTTTCCAATCCAACTGCAAGGATGGGAGCATTGGGCTGGCAGCACCCCCCACCTGCGCTCAGGGCAGTCAATCCGGACTTTATTTGGGGGGTTGGGAACTTCTGACTCACACAAGCTCCCCAAACTGGGGGCTGTAGGTTCTCTCATGGCTTAGGGGTGAAAGTGTTGCTCACAAATACACACTATTACAATCCTGACTTCCAGCTGAGGTTCGGAGGTCTCTACACAATTAAAGGTCCTCAAGGCAGTGCTGTCTTCCCAGTTTCAGAGGACACAGCCTGCGGTCTGGGGGTGCCTGTTAACAAGGCTGAGAGGGCCCGTCACCTCCCCTTGCCTTTCACTGAGGACTGAAATTACAGCTCCTGAGCTGGCCTTGCCTTTTGGAGCCTGTAACCAGACACCATGGGACAGTCAAGGCTGTCCCAGCACTCAGTCAAGGAAGAAAGCAAGGGCAGGTGTGACCAGCCGAGAGGGAAGGGGGCACCCAGGGCCATGCCATGTCATGAGAAACTAAGGACTCGGAGAGCGTGAGAACTAGGACACAGCTATCTCACCACGGCATCAATCCCATGCCAAGGAACCAGGGCGTAAATCCTCTAACCAGAAAATAAATACATATCTAAGTAAAGTAAAAGGCCGCCCTGGAGGGTGGCAGCCCTATATTAGAAGCCTCCTACAGCCTGAAGGTAGAATTATAAAGACAAAAAACCTTGATAACTGCTGAGTGGATCCTCATTCACAGAGTAGGAATTCCTGTTAGGAGCAAGGCCCCACACTCTATGCTGGCTCAGCCACTTCTCAGCTGTGTGGCTTGATCAAATACACTAAACTCACTGGAACTCAGTAAATGGAGGGAGCAAGACCTGCCCTACCCAGGTTCCATGAAAATTAAACAAGACACCATTTCTGCTAGCATTTGGCAAACTCCACATTGATCCCTGGTCGATCAGCAGGCTTCATTTTCAAGATTTATTTATTAGTTGAAAGGCAGATTGATATAGACACACACACACACACACACACACACACACACAATCTTCCATCTGCCAGTTCACTCCCCAGATAGTCACAACGACCAGGGCTGATCCAGGCTGAAGTCAGGAGCCCTGATCTCTCACACAGGTAGCACTTAGGGCACCATTTGCTGCCTTCCGAAGCATATTAGCAGGGAGCCGGATCAGAAACAGAGCAGCTGCGACTCGAACTGGCACTATATTTCTTACTATCTGAGGTAGGAGAGCAGAGCAGTTAAGAGAAAAGGCACTGGGATTAGATGAGTTGACCTACTCCACAGGGCAGTTAAATGCATCTACTCATGTTAAAGACGAAGAGCAGTGCCTGGCACAGAGTAACAGCCAATAAATGATAGCTGTTCTGGGCACTGTTTATGATTGCTCAGTGACAGTTACCCTCTTCTGGTCCCACTACCCGACACACTGTGCTGGGGCTTGGCCACATGATCTGCTTTGTCCAATCAGATGTTGGCATGTATGATATAACCTGAAGCTTAAAAAGTGCTTGTGCTCATTAAGGACAGAGATCCCACATGAGGAGTAAGTGCATAGTGACTCCTGTTGTTGACTTAACAAATTGACACTCTTGTTTATGGCTGTATTTTGGAAATTTATATTCATTAAATAAAAGTTAAAAAAAAAAAGTGCTTGTGCTGCGGCGCTAGGCCTCTTATGCTTCTGCCATTGCCATGAGAAAAACCAACCTGAGGACTAGAAGCTAGCCCAGCTATCAGTCAGTGCACAGACCTAAATCTAGAAGCAGAGCTGTTATGGCCAAGCAGCAAAATGGAAAGCCCAAGAACACTCACAGACACTTGCCTTGGAGTTTTGGAACTATTTGTTAGACAGCACTGGTTGGTTGATAGTTATTGTTATTTTTATTACCCAGCTACAATTTGTACATGTAAGGGTTTCAATGTTAAATCTCACTCCATTATATTTTTGGACAACTCTTACAAAAAAGAAACAACAGGAGGAATTGTCCTTTCATTGTACGACATATAAAGCAAGCATTTGTTCATTTATTCAGCTAACATTTACTAAGCACCTACTGCATGCAGACAGCACACTATGTGCTGAGAAAGCATATGCTTCAAATGCATTTGCGTTTAATTCCCACAGCTAAATCATCTTCTGCTACCTAATATGCTGATTCTTAGAAAGCACAGTGGTGCTCTGCGATGCATTAATCCTGGCCAGGGGAGAAGGCTCTCATGCCATGACCACCACTGGAATCCACCGAAATCTTTAGCCAGCCATGTGTCAGATCAGCAGGAAGGCTGTCCGTGTCCAGGATCCTTTCAGCCCAGTAGAAAGTTCTGCAGCCTCCAAATTGCCACGGATGTTCAGAATCCACAGCACTGCCATCTTTTTCCTGGATATAACCCAGCGCACACCTAGGATCGGAAAGGCAGTGAGTTGTATCACTCCTCTCCCGATCTTTAACAGCTGACTGCTTTTCTGGGGCTCAGGGAAATTGAAAAGCAGTCCATCTGGAAACGCCTCAGAGAGCTGATGCTGTTTAGAACCTGGCAGAAGCAGGGATCAAGGGCTGGGCCGCTATTTTATCATCCCTTCCATGTAGGCCATCTAAGAATCTATTATCCAACCTGGGCCAGCTGGCACAACGCCAGGTCAGCACGTTTCAGAGTTGGAGGGCACCTCGGAAAACATTTTGTCCACACTGACCTCACTGACCTCAGCCTCAGCTCTGGGGATAAAGAAACGGCTTAGTCTGCAGATTATTCCATTTGGGCCTCCCTGCAAGCCATAAAATAATGGATCTCGTGTGCAGAATGTTTGCAACTCTCTAGAAGGCGTATTGCTTTTCTTATGTGCAACATAGAATGCGGGAGCGTAAAACGAACTGGCTGGTGTTCAGCTCTTCTAAATGCTCACTTAGTCTCTAGAAATATAGTCTGTGTCCTCTGAAGTTTGAATTAATACACGCAAGCTTGGAATTGGTGCTACATAGGTTACCCGGGGATTTCCGCGGACCTGCCATGGCATAGTTAGCTCAGGCTTTAAGCTGGCTATAAAGCTCACCTTCCACTTTCTATCATGCTTCTTTTCATGAGGCTGGCAGAGCTGCCAATACGTGCAATGTGAGACATTCTCAGCATTGGAGCTGAAGACAGCAGGGCAGCATCTCACAGGACTTATTAGGAAATCACTCCAGTCTAATGCTGCTGCCATCCCCCCTTAAGACAGTGTCAGCCTCCACATTAGCCATGCCTTTTTTCCTGTATTTTTGATGCTTTGACATCTTGGAACTTTGCTGATCCTACAGGGACTGACTCTTCGAGGGCTAGCTAATTCCTCGGGAGGACATACAATTCACCTGAGAGCATACCTTTCTTTCCCACACAAAGCAACTCATTCGGAGGCAACACCCCCAGTCACATTCCACGCTGTCACACTATCTTTATCATTCACAGTTAGGTACCGGACAACTGGGGACAACACCCATGCTCTAGAGCAGACTGAAATTATTCAAACTAGCCAATGCCTCACCCATTCCTTCCTGTGGAAACCACAATAAAGACTCTTGTCCAGTTTTCCTCCCTCTCCCTTTGCCTCCTGACCAAGCCTGCTACTTCCCCAGGTAGCTCTCCCAAAGCATGGTGTGGCCCTTCCCCTTGGATCTGTGAGTAAACAACTATCTTTTCTTCCAGAAGAAGTCATCTTCCGATCTGCTGGTCCAACCCTACCTGAGTAATAAGAAAACGTACCTTGGTAAAAGGTTCAGAGCCTAGAGGGAGGGAGACAACAGCAAGGAAGCCAAGACCTTCTATTCCCAAGGCCAACCGGCTCCTCCCATTGTGAAGTGGTTGTTCAAACCCATGTCTTTGGAGAGGTCAGGACTGAGAACACAAGTGGGACAAAGGAGAATATCCAAGGGTAAATGTTTAACTACCAATCTTTAAGATAAAACATGCCTTCCTTAGTTGTGTAGAGATTCTGTGATATACATAGTCCAACCATGGCCAGTTTCAAGTTACCAATACAAGAAGAGATGCACATAATTGGCTTCTGCAGGTCTTCACATGCTGGCTCGGGCACACCAGTACAACAGGAGCTCCTACCATGCTGGAGGCTCTAGAAAATTGCCAAAACGGGTCCTGGAGATCCTAGCTAAAAAAAAAAAAAATAGCTGCTTGGTACTCCAGGACTTCCTTTCTCTTCGGAGAACAATGGAAAGTCTTTTAAATGCCCCTGGGCATCCCTCATGCCAGTGTCCCTTAAGGGAAAATGCAGCTCATCACTCAGGACATGCAGGTTGGTTGGAGAAAAAACTTAAGCTCTGATGTCACCAAGTCCTGGCCTGGCTTGCAAGCTCCAGTTCCATGAGACATTCAGTGAGTCTGCCTGACTTCAAAGCTCAGTATCTTCATCTGTAAAAATGGGACTAATAGCTCTAACATTGCTGGGTTGTGGTAAAGGCTAATAATAATGCATGCCCATGTCCAAGGCTTAGCACAATGGCAGACAGAGACAGGAGTTTTTAGACCTGTCAAGGAAGTCCTTGATAAATTTTTTATTAATTTATAACTGAAATTCAATATTTCCTTCAATAATGAATGAAGGTAACAAACCATAGGGGTATTAACAGTACTTATGGGTTTGTCATAAATACAAATTGCAGTTCTTTTCATATCGCATTACAGTTGTCATCTTGAAATATTATTTACTTCACCACTACTTAATGATTGTTGGCCTCACCACTAACTCTTGTTATTGGACGTAGTAATATAGAAGCATAAATCTATTTCAATATCGCAATCTCAAAAATATTTTGATAACTATATTTCAATGTACTTGTCTTTCTTTGTAGCCCGCATATTAAATTTTACGTACTGAGAAACTGAAACACATTCTGAGACAAGATTCCATAGATTGAGATTTAAAATCATAGCTTATCATTATCATTTTTATTGTTGTCATTACTATTACTTTTTCTCACAGACTTTGGGGCATCAGCAGCTTTGTTTGGGTGAGAGCCAATGAAGCACCTGCCCCCGGAAAACAACTCAACTCCATCAACTCGCAAGCTGTCAGAATATCAAGAAAGCCATTGACTACCATCTCCCCTTTCCCTCCTCAGACCCTACCTCCAGCCTATGGTGACCACCATTCTCTAGTTGTTTCTAATGATTTATATATGTAATTATTTGTGGTCAATTTAAATACATAAAATTTAAAACTTGCCCAAAAAGCGAAATCCACTGAACAGGGGGCAGTATTTGCTGCCTGGTTACATCTCCTACTTCGTGAAGTTCCAAGCTATGGTTCCCCAGACTCCAGACAAGGCTCTGCAATCCACAATGGTGCCAGATGCAACTCCCAACTCCATGGCCACTAACTAGGGTTTCCAAAATTTCCTGAAGCCCTGGAAACACAACTACTAAATGTTCTCAACTACCAGTTTCTAACATTCAGAAAACTTGGATAAAACACTTTCAGTTTGAGAAAATTTTGTGAGGGGCAGACCAAACCTCCCTGAGGTCATAGTATCTGCACCTATGAGCTGCTTTGAGGTTGGAAAGATGTTTATAAAGTAAACAATTTTGGGGCCAGCATTGCAGCATAATAAGCCTGCAATGCCAGCATCCCATATGGATACCAGTTCAAGACTCAGCTGCTCCACTTCTGATCTAGCTCCCTGCTAATGAGCCTGGGAAAACAGCAGAGGATGGCTAAAATACTTGGGCCCTACCACCCACATGGGTGATCTGGAAGAAACTCCTGGCTCCTGGCTCCTGGCTTCAGGCTTCAGCCTGGCCTAGCCCTAGCTACTGTGTCCATTTGGGGAGTAAACCTGAGGAGTGAAGATCTCTCTCTCTATCTCTCCCTCTCTCTCTCTGCAAGTCTGCCTTTTAACTAAATACATAAATCTTTTAAAGAAAAACTAATCAAATGAGGACATTCAAAAAAGTTAATGGAAAATAGAATTTTAAAAAAAGAAAGTACATAATTTTGTTAAGTTCAAGACTTGTAAAATAAATGAAACTTAATTTGTAGAAATGAACTGTAGATAAATTGCTACTTGCACAGTTAGCAATGTGTCATGTAGCAGAGTTATTTCAGGAGCTCCCTACAAAAATCAGAGTTATCTCTTGTCCTTCCCACTGGCAACAAATGGGTGTCCAAAAGTTGGAATCAGAAATTCCACTGCAGAAGCTCCTCTAGTCTATTGTACGCAGCCAAAAATACATACCAAAGCAACTCTTAAGTTCCTCTGCACAAATCTTTGAGTTAAAAAAAAGTGTCCTATATGAAGGATCTCTGTGAGTGAGACCCCAGTGGAAAGAAGTGATCATCAAATAAGGATGTCCTTTTCTCTGAAGGGAGGAGAGAACTTCCACTTTGCTTATGGCCTTGTCTAAATACTGAAGGAGTTTGTGCACTCAAAAGGCTGCCATAGCCTAGGAAGCTCATGTCAAGAGCCTCAGATGATCATTGATGTCATACATAAGAGTGTTAATTGTTAAATTAACAACAGGAGTCACTGTGCACTAACTTCCCATGCAGAACCTCTGCCCTCAATGAGTTGTATTATGAGAGTTAATAGTAAAATTTGTTCTCAAAGATTTACTTCATTTTAGTGTATTAAGTGGACGATATTCTTATGTCTCATAAGCTATAGTGTTATGTCTAAGTGCTTGCAAAAGATGTATCATTCTTGGGTTCTTTAAAGTTAATTTTTTCTCAAAAAATGCTTTAGAAGTGAAATTAACTTTGAGATGCAATGGCTTTGAATAGCCTTGTCTCAACTGTTGAGGAATAGTTTTATTTTTCATACAATTTGTTGAACTCTTGACTTTAGTATAGAGTTAAACTTTTGTTTATAAAGTGAATTGAAAATAAATATTAATAAAAAATAAGACTGGGAATAGGAGAGGGAGGAGGTAGAGGGGTGGGAGTATGGGTGGGAGGGCAGTATGGTGGGAAGAATCACTATGTTCATAAAGCTGTATTTATGAAATGCATGAAGTTTGTATTCCTTAGATAAAAGTTTTCTTTGTGAAGAAAAATATCATTGGTATCCCTGTGTTAGTGATGTAAAAACTAAAGTTACTTGCCCAGGGTCACACAGGTAGCCCAACGTCACATGGGTAGTAGGTGGTAAAAGCTGAATATGAGCCCAATGATGCTCTAAAGCTTATTCTCTGAGGCACTACTCTAAACAGGTGCATCCTCACAGAACTACAAAGACTGAAGAGCTTGCTGGCTGATTAGGTGCATTCAAAGCAGTATTTTGGGGGTAGTGGTGACTTTTAATCCTGGGGCAACTCTGCCTATGGTTGACAGGCCTTAGATACTGAAAGTGAGGAGATGAAATTCCTGCTGCTTTCGCAATTAGGAGGCAAAGGATGCTTTTTCAGCTGGGTTCCTGAGATAAAGGGATCAGCTGCACAGAGACAATCCTTCCTGGTCTCTTGCTGTCCTCTCTGTCCCTCAGAGGATGTGTCAGGAAGGATCATTTCTTCTGAACTCTATGCTGCCTTACAGTGCGTGCTCCAGAGACCTGCCCCAGGATATGATGTCAGGCTCTCTGCTTCTGGATTCAGCAGAAAACTCCAACCTCCTTTCTCCCA
Source organism: Sylvilagus floridanus (assembly GCA_949820135.1). Lineage (NCBI taxonomy): Eukaryota > Metazoa > Chordata > Mammalia > Lagomorpha > Leporidae > Sylvilagus > Sylvilagus floridanus. The sequence goes on from OX463223.1 coordinate 127,017,842, forward strand.
AGTAATTTTTCAAACAAACCAAGACTCTGCATAACAATATGCAACCTTTGAGCTGCCCAGCCTGAAATTCTGGTAGACTCACTGAGGTTCTCCAAGCAGATATAAACATTATCCAGAGTTACTTTGCAATCTTACATGACATTTTTGAGTCCACAGATTGCCTTATAATTATTTCCTTAAGCTCTTCTGAATGGAAGGATCTCTTTTACTTGAAACAGCCATGTACTCAGTACCAGCATTATGCTAGTAAATGACTTTCCATAGGAAAAGGCCCTGAATTGTAGTGTTTGCTTCTATTTGTGGTGTAAATAGCCCTCCATCACTGATTCACAGCAGTTATCAAGCTGACTTCACTAAATGTGAAGTTAGTAAGAGATGTGCGATGATTGGCTCTTGTGACCAAGCTGGCTCCAAAACCCAGCCCTCAAATATGTTAGGAAAAAGGTCTTTTAAGAGATCTCAGAATACCAAAGACTAACTAGCAGTTCATGATGAATAATAAGTGATTGAAAGTATTTGGGGCCCATCTTGGGAACTGATAGCATTATGCTTCTTCTGTTCAAAAAAAAAAAAAAAAAAAAAAAAAAGCTACCAGGCCAGCAAATGCAGAAATAAGGCCAAGAACAGGCATCCACCACAGTCACTAAAGCTGCACACTGAGGCTACAAAGCACATTTCAGTATCCATCTCCTAAGCTCTTTATACCCGAATAAACACTACCATGTGGTTCTCACACTTCCATCCTAAAAACGACTGTGAGGCTGGACAGCTGATTCCTGTAGCTTCCCCATCAGCTTGAGGCATGATTTTTTGAGCTTTGTTTGGTTTCTCTTTGATCATATTTTTATTGATTTATTTCATTGCTTGCTAAATTGTTCGAGGATACCAACACATCCATGTTAATGAATGAAATTCAACTACTTTGAAAAACCGGCGGGCACTGTGGCTCACTAGGCTAATCCTCCCCCTTGAGGCACTGGCACACCGGGTTCTAGTCCTAGTTGGGGCACTGGATTCTGTCCCGGTTGCCCCTCTTCCAGGCCAGCTCTCTGCTGTGGCCAGGGAGTGCAGTGGAGGATGGTCCAAGTGCTTGGGCCCTGCACCCCATGGGAGACCAGGAGAAGCACCTGGCTCCCGCCATCGGATCAGTGCGGTGCACCAGCCCATAGCGCGCCAGCCATGGCGGCCATTGGAGGGTGAACCAATGGCACAGAAGACCTTTCTGTCTCTCTCTTTCACTGTCCACTCTGCCTGTCAAAAAAAAAAAAAAAAAACAGAAAGAAAAAAGAAAAACCACATAGCAGCTGTCATGACTAACAATAGCTCTCCTACCACATATCCCTGCTCGCAGTGTTAAGTCAGTAGTATTGTCTCCACATAAGTAGAGAGCCAAGGATCATCACCATCTCTATAATATTGCAAATTACAAACACTGGTTGTCCACTACAGAGCAGATATTTGATGTATGTGACATGCAAAAAACATTAGTGATATAGAAAAAAAACATAGCCTCTTTCTCTCTGACAGGGAAAGAATATAAAAAAGTAGGAAGAGGAGTGAAAAATAGGCAACCACAAGGATCTTATATTAGAGAGTCGGAGAGAGTTTGGGAGAATTGAGAACTGAGAACAAGAGCCTTCTGAGATGCTTAAGTGTGTTTGAGAGATAAAAAAGGGGCAGGTGTTATGTTTTGCTCTGTTCTGGTAGAGGTTACAAATTGGTTCTCTCTTAATATTCTGGGAACAAGGATTATATTTAATCACTTTTGGTTGCTACATATTGTGACACTATACCAAGACTGGACCATGTGAAGCTCCAGTTTTACAGCCTGGGCAAATATTATCTCTGTTAGTGATAACAATTCTTCAATGCGGGCATTTGTATTCCCATTTTATGTATGATGAAACAGAGGTCCAAAGAGACTCAGCAACTATCCCAAGACCACACAAACTGTTTGGTGACTGAGTCAAGATGCAGTCTCCTACTAGGAAAACAATAACATTGAAAATAGTAAGAGCAATAATATTGTTTGTAGAAAACAGGTCGGTTACAGGGGGTGAGGGGGAGTGATGAGTTAACAGTATTCGGGCTTAGTAAAACAGCCGAGGTGGGTGACTGCTGCAAGTGCTCCAAGGAGTCAAGAAAGTTCTCCAACCTTCTCCCAGGTTAGGCAGTAAAAGTGCTCACTGTAGAGCCTGTATCCTCATTCTTCTGGTAGGGGGTGTGCCAACCCCAAGATGTAAGCTCTGCCAGAAACGGTTTATAACATCCCAACATCTATCCCCTTTCCCTTCCATTCTTATGGGGATATGGCTTCCCAAAATAAAGATGAGGCTTTACACATTGGGAGTGGGTAACTGTGAATCAAGTTTTAGTCCTGGCATTCTCAGCAAAAATAAGATGCCTAGATCTTGGGTGTTTTATCTTACAGGGTAAGAACATACTGCTGACTTCCCCCTTATTGCCTCCCACTTTCTTTTTTTATAAAATTTATTTGACAGGTAGAGTTAGAGAGAGAGAGAGAGAGAGAGAGAGAGAGAGAGGGAGAGAGAGGTCTTCCTTCCGTTGGTTCGCTCCCCAAATGGCCGCTACAGCCGGCGCTGCGCCGATCCAAAGCCAGGAGCCAGGCGCCTCCTCCCGGTCTCCCATGTTACTGCAGAGGCCCAAGCACCTGGGCCATCCTCCACTGCCTTTCTGGGCCACAGCAGAGAGCTGGACTGGAAGAGGAGCAGCCAGGACTAGAACCTGGTGCCCGTATGGGATGATGGTGCAGCAGGTGGAGGATTAACCAAGTGAGCCACAGCACCACCCCCCTTACTTTCTTGAACATGGACATGGACCACCACAATGACCTCCCCAAAATAACAGAGCACCAAGATGGACTGATTCTGAGTCCCAGATTAGTATATGAGGGAGAAATAAATTTCTACCTGCCTAAGCCACTGACATATTGGGTCTTTATTTGAGCAGCCAAACATTCTTTTCAATCTGCTAACCTGGCAACTGAACCACTAAGCACATACAAAACAGAAGAGTAAAGAGGGCCATCAAAAGACAAATACAGGAATGTTCATAGAAACTTGGTTCACACGGGTCAAAATCTAGGAAAAAATGCAAACATCCATCCACAGGAAATGAATTATGATACAGTCACATAACAGACTACTATGTAGCAATATAAAAATGAAACACCGATACACACAACATGGATGAAGGCCACAGACATAATGTTGAAAAATGCATTTTGTGTGACTCCATTCAGCTGCAGTTCAAGAACAGGCAAAATTAATCTGTGGTGGCACATGCTAGAATCGTTACCTCTGGGTGGGGTGTACGGACTAGGTAGGCATATAAGAGAATCTCCTGAGGGATACTGACTATGTCGATTTCTTGATCTGGGTGGTGGTTATACAGATCTATATAGTCATGGTTATAGTTGTGTTTAGATGTGTGGTATGTGTATGTGTGTGTGTATGTGTGTGTGTGTGTGGTTATGTGGATATATATGAGTAGTGATTTTTTTAAAAAAATACTTTTTCTTCCATGTGTTTTTCTTTTAAACAAAAGGGAACAAATTCCATGTCAAGAAACAGCATATGCACACACACACATACATACATATATGCACACACACAAGACAAAACAACATATAGGGTTCAAATACTGTGAAAAACATACTATATTCTGCACAAACAATGCAGCATCAGATACATGAAGGAGAAATTAATTGGTGGTTGTGTGTTGAAAAGAAAATAAAACAGATTACTTCCAGAACCCGGAGAGCACAGCATCGCTCAGGAAACAAAGTTTCCATGGCTGCAAGACCAGAGTCAAGGGGAGAGGGGAGAAAGTCATGTCAGAAGCAGCAAAGTTTGTCTTTCCCTCCTCAAATGTCAGTGCCCACTGATCACTAAATCACTCCCACAGCTTATTAAAGTAAATGTCATGGAAAGTTACGGACACCGCCTTAGTCATTAAATACACTTGGAGAGTATTCTGGGGGAGAATTTTCTTTTAAATCAAGTAGGAGATTTGCACTGCAGCGAGAGGGTTATAACCCAGAGCAGCCAGGAGGTCACTCACATCACTGAGTGGGTGCTTGATGAGATCTTTTTATTCAGAAGGCTACACTAAATAGGATGAATGTAAAGCTTAGAATGTAAGCCAATGTACTCAGAATGCATCCCTCCAACTGGTACCCATGACTCCACAATATATGGTGGCTGTGTGCTAAGGCGGCCAAGGATATATCTTCCTAGACCATTCACTTTGCTCCATCGTAGAGTACACACATTAAGAAGAAAAATGCAAAGTCACCATGTATCTTATAGTAACTTGGCACTTGACAAATTGCACCCTCAAACCACTGCGGCCTATGTTAGCTTTTTTCTGCCACCAGGAGCACTTCAGTGGAAAAGTTGGAGATGCACTATCTAGAGTCTAATATGGTATTTAAGTTTTACCTTAAATTAGTTAAGTTTTTAAGTAAAATTTAAGCAAAACTCAATAAAATGTACAATTTGATTCCTAAGTTCCACTACTCACATTTTACATGCTCAATAACCATCAGTGGAAAATGGCCACTATATTGGCCAGAGCAGCTGCAGAGCCTTTCCATCCTCACTGAAAGTTCTGTTGGACAGGGCTGCTCACAGTATACAAACATCTCATTAATATACAGAGATGCTTCCAGATCCTTCCTCCCTAGCTTGAGAAGAGGGATGTGTGAGGTATTAGGCACAGGGTCACAGAAACTGACTCTCAATTCCAGGATCACATTACTTGAAAGTCCACAGGGTGGTGGATGTTGGGGGGGAATCAAAAAATGGGCACACACTGTGACTTCAAGAAGCATAGCTAAAAATTAGTCTACTATTAGAACACAGAACCACATCTTCTGTCAATACCACATTTATAACGCCTCTTTCCACCCAGCCCACAGAACGGAAAACAGCCTCAATTCCAAAATCAAGCCCATCAATTTACAAAAAACATAGAAATTTGACTCTACTAACAATTGGCACAGAATTCATCTTGAGCAAGTTTGGGATGGGGGATCTGATTTTGTCAGGAACATCCTTGGTAGCTACTTCAAGTGAACTTTGGAACTCAGTGCAAAAGCAGTCTGCATAGAGGTTACAATGGTCTGGCAGAGTCCTCTTCATGACACAAGGGCTGCATGTTTATCCTCAAGGAAGGAGGAGATGCAAAGCTGAAGAGGCAGAGAAGAAAAAGGGAAGAAGAAGCTACAGTCAAGAAAGTCAGCTGGTCAAATGGCAGCACCTTCGCACTTTCCTCCCTGTCTCTACTTAGGACAAGCGTATCCACTGACACTTAGGATGGCCATGGTCTAAAGTGGACAGGGCACATCTTCTTTGGTCAATGAATGGGGCAAAGGTAGACAGAGGGTTCTCAATTCATGATGGCTAGACTTCTAATTTTCCAATTTTATAATGGTGTGAAAACACTACACATTCCGTAGAACCTGTGCTTGGAACTTCGCATTTGGATCTTCTCTTGGGCTAATACTACGTGGTCTGACCCTCTCTCGAGACGCTGGGCAGCAAGTGCAGCTCCCTGTGAGCCCCATGATCACAAAGGAAAGCAGCAGACACTCTGCCCTCAACTGTGGCTGAGCCAGGCGGCTGGGTAGGTGAGGTGTATTCAATGGGTTACCAGGACTTAACCCAGTCTTAATTAAGGAGCATGACGATCTTCACCGCTGACAACTTTCCAGGAGAAAGAGAGAAAGAAGGGGTTAAAACCCCATTACAGCTTTCCTCAACACTCATCCCTGAGTCCCAGTGGTCTGTCTGCAGCTCATCTCTGAAATTAAATAAAGGCTGCTCTGCTTCGTCTTCAGGCTGCCGATAAAATACATTGGATTTGTCATGTGGCCTAACCCAACTAATCCAAGCATCCTGAGGCTACCACAGCTCAAAAAACTGCACCCTTCCCTGCCAAGCCCTGCCAAGCCCTCCCCCTACTCTTCCCTTTCTTGATCTCCACTCTCCCTCACCCCCAGCCTCCTAGAGTCATTCCTCTGGCAGATAAATCAGAGCTCTGAATTCTCTTGTGATGTTGGAACAAGCTGGCAACGGGCATGACATGTAGCAGGGGAGGGCACAGAAGCCCCTAAATCAGAAATAATGAGATTTCTCTCTCAGAGGCAGCGTGAAATGAGAGGCAAAGAGCAAGGTGGCTGGAGATAGGAGAAGGATGAAGCGAGGGGGGAGTAGCCAGGGGCAGCTTTAACCCAGTTTGTACTAACATGCTTTCCGACGCATGTGAGAGTTAACAGCGTCTGCATCCCTATGTGAGCACGTACATGTGCGGCATGCACAGCTGTTATGTTACAGATAACTGGCAGAAGCAGAGGAGGCTTCTGGGAAAATGCCCCTGTCCAGTGATCACAGGCTGCTGGGCAACTCTGATTAATCTGTATTTGCAAACAGACAGGGGAAGATTCTCAGGAAGAAGCAATACCAAGATGTAAATCTGGCCTAAAGAACAAAATAGAAAACGGGAAATGGAACAACCAGGTGGTTGGCCACACAGACACATAGAAAAGAATCAGGGTCAAGTTCTCAGGGGCTGACTGGCTACCTAGCTTTTATTTCCTCTGCAGCAACTGCAGGTCACTCTGAAGGAGCTGGGGGGCTGGGACACGCTCTTTCTTGGCTTCTTATTTGAACCACATTCATTCTCCATGTGGCTGGAAGCCAGTGGAACACTAGTCCAAGCTGAGAGTTATGACTTCTTTCTAAATTGATCTGGGCAGGGTGTCTGCTCTGGGATCAGGCTTCCTTCTCGGCCCTCCTTCCCCACATTTCTGAATGGCTGCTGGGATGTGGCTACAGCCCAATTCAGAAGTTGGAGGAAAATAAAATGGCTCTCTGTGTATCTGGGACACCAGGGATTTATGAATGCTTGACTCACATTTGTTCATCTTTCCATTCTCCCTGTCTCCACATTTCTCTCCCCTCCCCTGAACCACTACTCCTCCTGTGTCCTAGAAATCACAATTCATTTCAGGGCAGGAAGGCAACAAACACAAGAGGACATACACCCTACTCCTCATCTCAGGCACAGGAAATGTGTTCAGTTCCTCAGGTCTAGGATGACGGTGTTTGAAGGCTTTGGATAGCTGGGTCCAGCCTGGGGAGGGGGTGATGACTGCAGTAAGACTCACATGTCACAATGGATGCTATGATGTGCCATAAAGAACGATCTGCTATTCCAGTTGCTGGGGCTGTTGGCTGCTGAGGGCTCACAGATGTTCCCTTCCCTGGGAATTGCCTTCCATGGAAGGGTGCTGTCTCACCCATGGTTCTGCCACTTGCTTCCCGGAAACATGCATCCAGACAGGTTGATGGGACAACTCTATTGGCCAACTCACTTGCAGAGCTGAGGTCTCTGTTGTGTGGCAGGGCTGTTCAGTCCTCTTGGTGCCCAGTTCTGCTTTCCTCACTCTGCAGAGGTTGATCCTATGGTCACTCCCCCCACAATCTTCCTATGCATGGATACCCACCTCAGAATCTATCCAAGGAACTCAATCTAAAACTTATTTGTAGGGAGGAATTACATTGTCCTGAGCCCACTTACCAACTAGATTCCTCACTGAGCTTAAGGCTCACGCAGCACAAGACAAAGTTCAGTAATGCCTAGATTTCTCAGGATATACATGTTGACATTAAATGAATCGCCTGATGTTTGGATTCAGGGACTAGCAGGTACAAGCAGGGAAAATTTTCTGTTCAATATCAGAGTAGAGGCTCCACTGCTTAACTTAGAATCCAGTTCATTTCAACCTTCAATGGCAAAGCTAGCTTTCATCACCAAGTAAGGGGCCCAAAGCACTGCATGACTGAAATATAATGTAAGGATGAAAGCCACATATATAATTTTAATTTTTAGTAGCCACATTAAAAAGAGTAAAAAGATTCAGGTGAAATTAAGCTTAATAATATATTTTTACTTAATTCAGTATGCCTAAATTGTTATAATGTCAACATGTGATCAATAAAAAGAATTAGTGTGATATTTCACATCTTCTCTTTTATATTAAATCTTTAAAATTCCACTTTGGTAAAACAGATTCAGCATATCTCAATTTGTGGGGTAAATGTTCATCACAAATGCTTGACACATATGTAGATTCACAAAATAGTTGAAAAAGTAGGTTCACACAGCAAATTTGCTCCAAACATACTAAAACTTTTCTAATAACTGAATTAAATGAAACAGTTAAAAATTTTAATTAAGTAAAATGAAATGAAACTTAAAATTTAGCTGCTCATACCAGGCACATTTCAAATCCTCACCACACTGTGGCTGGAAGCTGCCATATTCCACAGCACAGCTTGAGAGATCACAACTATTGGATATCCTGGGTCCATAATAAACTGGTTATTTAGTTGAGGACAAATGATCAGATTACTCATCCTACTAGAAGAGCATCCTCCCTTTCAGTGATCTGGCTGGGTCATATATTCCAAATAAAAACAAAACTTTCAGGACAAATGAACCACTGTTTAAGAATGCTATGTTTACTTCTGTTTTATTTCATTTTTTTTTTTAATTTGAAAGGCAGACTGAGAGAGAGTGAGAGTGAGAGAGAGAGAGAGAGAGAGAGAGAGAGATTGATTGATTTTCCACCGATTCACCCCCTAAATGTCCACAACAGCCAGGGCTGGGAGAAGCTGAAACCAGGAGCTGGGTCCCACATGGATAGCAAGGACTCAAGTCACTTGGGCCATCACCACTTCCTCCTATGGTGTGCATCAGCAGGAAGATGGAAATGGAAGTGGAGCCAGGAACAGAATCAGGTAGTCTGACGTGAGACACTGTCACTTACTTATTTCTATATAGACTCTATAAAAAGAATTCCTTCAATCACCACTTATTCTTTCCCACCACTGGCAAAAGTAAGTTGAGTTCTCATTTTTCTTCTGGTTATCTGTCAAGACTTTAGTGTGCCAGCAAAGGGATTTGTGGGGAACATTTTCCTGTGCTCATAGTTGGACAGGCTTCCTGGCTTGCCTCAACAGTCTTGATATTCTGTGGTAAATCAATCATGTGTGTTTATGTTCATACTTTTCACTCTATATATCATTGGAAAATTTGAATCTTCCTCACTCAAACTTGAACTTAATGTACCTAGCTCAAACTTGTACTTAATGCACAGGTTTTTCTCCTTCAATACCTTTTAAAAAAAACAGACTATAACTGTTTCTTCCTGCTATAGCTGCTGTCTGGAATTTGAATTCCAATTGCTGAAGTAGATCATGCCTTTAGTGTCACACATTGAGAGACCTACCAGTGACAAATGCTCTGCATGTGGCAGCTACATCACCCCACCAGATCTGTACCCTTTGGGTTCAAAAGGCCTGAGTTCCCCCAGACTCTACAAAGCGCCCTATCCTGGGTCTATGACAGCCTGGACGTTAGAAACAATTGTCACTGGACATTCTGTTTGAGAGAATACTTCCCGTGTTCACAGTTGGACAGCAGCACTTGGGGACAACCACTGACCTTTGACCTCTTAAGGTGTGTTGAAAGCTGTTCTTCCTGGTAGAGAATGTCCTTCCCTATCTTTAAAATCAAAGGGAGTTCAGGCTGGAAGGAATATTAGGCATCAACTCATTTTACACTGTGGATTTCAGTGGTGGGAGCACAAACAATTGGGCTGGGATGAAATTTTCATTTTTAAGAGGGCATTACAGGTTAGCTTTTTCAAATACTTAAATAGCCCTGATGAATTCTGTCTGTCTACCTCTCTCTCTCTCTCTCTCTCTGTCTCTGTCTCTTTCACTCTCCATCTCTCTCTCTCCATTTCATTTTTTCTTTACCTCTTATCTGTGGTCTCCCTTAAGGTCAGAGACAATCACCTCAAGATGTCAAATCCTTGTTGCTTTCCCTGATCACATTTCACACACTAACTCAATGCCTGATCTCAACACAAGTGGACATGGCATCAGGAGACTCCCTAGGCAAATCAAGCCTATCATATTGCAAACCAAAGCCAGAATGACACACAAGAATCCCCGAACAAATTTATGACCACTTCTCTGCCACTTTATACAGAAGGGTTCATCAGATGACATTTTGCTATGAAGCTACCCAGTGTTCTCTGGACTAAGATTTCACCCCAGAGGTTAAATGCTTTAACTAGATATTGAGCTTTCATGAATCCCCTCGTTGCCTCCCCCAAAGCACATATCCCCATTCCTGAGGGGGTTTATGCATAGAGACTCTCTTGTTCCCATAAAGCTCTGTGTCCTACCATCTTAGATATGCACTATGAAAAATACCCTTTGGGATGTACCTTCTTCTACTTTGACTCTGATTCCAGTAACTCCCTAATTATACAGACAAATTTTCTGTCTTGTTATTTTAATACAGTTAGATTTCTCTTAAACCCAGAGAAAAGAGCCTCAAAATGTGGTTTGAACTTCTTCATTCTTGCATAACCTTCATCTCCCTATGGTTTTAATTACAGCGGAAAAATAATATAAATAACACTGCAAACAATAGAAGACACTGGTTATAAGAGAGTTAACAAATGCAAGGATAACAGCAATCATTTTCATAGGTTACAAACCAACCCTTCTCAATTGAAATGGTGTTTTAAAACCAACTGGTTTAAATGATAATTGGATAATTTGTTAGCTTTTAAAAATTTAAGTATTTCTCATTACCACCCCAGTGCCTCATGCCAAAGTGGTTTGAAGGTCTAACCTAGTGAGCATGCACATCTTAGCTATGGTTGACTCTGATCTCTGCATGCAAATAATGTCTCATGTATGGAGATAGGACAGACATGGACAAACCCAAATTTACATAGAGTGGAACAAGAAGAAAAACAGGGAATCAAAAGCTCACCCAAACCAAAAGCTGGTTCTTTGAAAAGCCTAATGAAAAGATAAATCTCTGGCAAAATAATGGAGAAAAAAGGAGAAAAAGCAAAAATAAGTAATATTGGAAATATAAAGAGATATTGGCACCTACAAGTTTCTTCCATTAAATATGGCTTCCCGCTTCCCTCCTTGGCTATGAACTTTCTGAATTTCAAGACCAGTTTCATTCACATTTACTAAATATCTATCGATGTGCTAAGTATATACAGTGATCTACCTGCTGCCCCCTCCAAGGCCACCTGAAGCTACTTTGTCTGTCAACTGACAGAAAACAAACCAAACCAATAAATATGTCCCATACCAGATAGTAGATGTGCCTTAAAGAGAAGCAAAGCAGATCAGGAAATATAACATAATGGAGATGTTGTTTTAGAGAGGGATACAAAAAAATCCTTAGGTGGCTTTGAGCGGAGTTCTGAAGGAACTGAGCAAACAAGACATGAGAATAACTTAGAAGAAAATTCTGGGCATGAGGCTCAGTGGTAGACAGAGTGCAGTGGGGGTGTAAGGAGATCTGAGCAGGCAGAAAGATAAAAAAGGGCTAGGAATAATCATCATATTTATCTCATAGGTTTATGGTGACAATCTGCTGTGATTGTGTGGAAGTGAAAACATGAAGGATGCACTTTAAGAGTAGAGAGGGACCACTGTTATTTGGGCCTGTCGCTATATTATACCTTGGTGTCCTGGGCAACAGCTTCATTACAGAAACAAAAACTTGGACCAAAAAGATAAACCACTGTCACCATAATGGTTCATGTAGGCCCTTGACAGTCTGGGAGATTGTGAAATGGGCAGTGCGGGGGAGTAGAGTATTCTGGTTTCAATAACTAAGGGGGCGAGGGGAGGAGGGACAGGAAGCCCTGGAGGCAGACCGCCTGGATTCAGCTCCGAGTCCTCAGGAATGTCACTTAGCTGTGTTACCCCTCAGTTTCCCCCGCAGTAAAGTAGGGATGAGATCATGCATGCCTTACAGGGTTGTTGCGGGGACCCAGTGACACAGCACCCATAAAATGCCAGTACTGTCCAGGCAGCGGAGCCCTCCCAAGGTGTGCTGTGTGTGCTGTCTGTCCCCTTTTTCAAGTCAGGACAAGGAACTAGAATCATCTGTTTTCAGACTCCTTAAAAAGAAATACTACTGAACTCATTCTCAAAACAACCTCCAGTGCTCAGTTCCAAGTCTCTCCTCGAAGCAGATGAAAGGGATGCTGCTCTGGCTGAAGGCAGAGCCCCAGGGCCCCACCCGAGTTCCTCCCTCCCCTCACTGAAGATGCCGGCAACTCTTGGAACACAGTAAGGCAGAACCAGAAAAACACTGGCCAGATGCATGCACTGCAGGGCCTCCTCTAGTCTTAAAGTCCCCTAACTGCTTTCACATTTAGAGGACGGGGTGGAGATTTTCAGTCCCTGTTGAACGAACCACCATTTCCTCTGTTGGATATACATCCAACAGAAATCTGGACACCGCCTCTGAAAGTCACCTATAAGCAGGTTCACAGAAACACTGTTAGCAACAGCCCCAAACCAGAAAATATCTAATCGCTAGTGGGCAACAGACTGGAGTGATTCACTGTGGTCTATTCATACAATGGAATCCAATGTAACAGCCTGGATGAATGAAAGCCTGCTCTACACTGCAACATGGCTGATTCTCACCAACATAACATTGAGCAAGAGACCATATGCAAAAGGGCGCATACTGTCTGATTCCATTTATAAAAACCTTAAAAGCAAGAACATGAGCTATGAGGTTAAAAGTCAAAAGAGTGATTGTCCTGGGGCCAGTGGAGATGGGTAGAGTTGGGAAGGCTTCTGGGGTGCTGGTTCTTGCTCCGTCTTAGACTTGTAAAATTTCACCAGCTGTCTGTTCATTTTGATGCACTTTTCAACATGTATGCTAATTTCCGTTTAAAAAGAGTATTGAAAAACAGCTCTTGGTGAGACTGGGCTGTGACAGTAACAAGAGCTTTGTGGGCAATCAGCAGTTTTCTTGTTCTCTGACAGCAAAGTGACCCCACAGCCAGGATGTTACTCTTCCCCAACTCCTTCCAAAGATGAGCTCAGAGTGAACAGCCAGAGCAAGCCCCACACTGAGAGGCAGTGCCTCCTTCCAGCATACCCTCTCTGTGGCTGCACGTGCCGACCACTCACAGCTCAAGCTGAAGAAGAAAGCCCTTCACATCCTTTACAAGCCGTGAGCGATAGTAAGGGACCTATTTTGAATGTCATAATGAAATCATTCCCTGTCTTTAAAAAAAACTGGCAAATAGCATGACAAGAAAAACCAGCAGTGGGTGTAGTAGGTGAAAAGATGAATTCCATGGCTTGTCTAGAAATTCTGAGACTTTGTTTCCTTCTTGTATTATGGTAGATCAATGAGTCCATTTATGTACGTTCATAATATAAGCAGAAACAGCCCATCCCCAAATCCCTGGGGTAGCAGTAGGTATGGTCAGAGATAAAACTCAATATGATGACTTATACTAAGGTCTTAAAATCTACAATTTTTTCCCCATGAAGCGTCACTATGTATATTTCACATGTTTTCAATTGACTAAATTTTTTAAAATATCCAATTAATGAAATCACAACTTTGGCTCCTATCAATTCCTTTTAAAAAGGGTACAAGAGAAAGGGCCCACATTATGGTGCAGTGGGTTAAACCACTGCTTGATAAACCAGTATCCCATATGAGCACTAGTTCAAGTCCCAGCTGCACCACTTCTGATCCTGCCCGCTGCCAATGTACCTGGGAAGGCAGAAGAAGACAGCCCCAGTGCTTGGGCCACTGCCACTCACATAGGACATTCCAGATGGAGTTCCGGGCTCTTGGCTTTGGCCTGGCCCAGTCCCAGCCATTGAGGTTATTTGGGAAGTAAACCAGCAGATGGAAGATCTCTGTCTCTCCTTCTCTCTCTGTAACTCTGTCTTTCAAGTAAATTTATTAATTTTTAAAAATATAATAGAACAAATCCATTTTTATTTTACTTTTTAAGAGTTGAAATCCTTGAAGGGTACAGTATCACACAGAGTCTGTGTCCAATGGCCTTTGAGGGAAAGTTGCACAAACCATGTCACTGTTTCCATGAGCATGAGTTACCTGTCCCCAGATTACTCTGGTTTTATTAGATTTGCTACAGGAGCCACTGTGTTATTCTCTGCTTTGCACACATAAGCTCATCTCTTGCCCAAGTAGAACTTGGTTTAAACTTGAGCATAAACACCTTCAATTTTAAGAAGTACTGTGTGTTCCCTTTATTTGTTTTACAGATTTTATTTATTTATTCGAGAGGTTGAGTTAAAGACAGTGAGAGAGAGAGACAGAGAGAGAGGTCTTCCAAATGACCACAGTGCAGCTGTGCTGATCTTAAGACAGAAGCCAGGAGCTCCAGGAGCTTCTTCCTGGTCTCCCATGTGGATGCAGGGGCCCAAGGACCTGGGCCATCTTCTACTGCCTTCCCAGGCCACAGCAGAGAGCTGGATCGGAAGAGGAGCAGCCAGTACTAGAATCAACACCCATACGGGATGCCAGTGCCACAGGTGGACGATTAACCTACTGTGCCACAGCACCAGCCCCTATGTGTTCCCTATAGTTCCAAAGAACCCACTTATAGCCCGCAAAAGTGGCCTTGCATCACAGTCTCCCAGACATAGCTGCTTTTTAGAAGTCCTGTTCTCAGCAGGCCTCCACAGGCTCCAAGATGGCAGAAAGAGCTATCAATACCTTTTATTTCAATGTTTTATCTCAGTTTCACTTATATACCACAGATCTGATAATCAGATCTTACAGAAATATGTCTGGTTAAGGAAAAAAAATCTTTATATCTTTATGTAATTTTGTTGTGTTTGTTTGGCTTCCTCCATTGAAAGCTAAGCTATCCAATTATTGGGTTAAGAGCCAACTGAGTAATTAGTGAAATGATCATTTAATTTTGAAAACTATATCTACAGGAATAACTTTAAGTGTGAAAATTCAGGTTCTAAAAATACATTCAATTATAATTGGCAAAACTGTAATTTGGAAGAATGGTTAACTAAACTACTGTCAACTAAAAAACCAATTTTGATCATGAGAGAAGTTGATGACATCCCTCCCTGCTCTCCATCCCTAAGAATTCAACCTGCCCAACAGTCACAACAGGAAACCTTACTAAATTCATCTGTTTAGCTTGAAATGAAACCAAGAGGCAAGACACTGTGTTTGTCACTGAAAGGAAAGTGCAGCAGTTTGGGAAAACTAGGCATGTCTCCCATAGTAAACAGAGGTACATTTCCATGTCTTCCTTTGAAATTTAAAGCAGAGTAAAGGGAACTTCAATCTTCATTAATTAGGAACACTAAGGTGATAAGGTACAGGACAAGATAAACTAGGAAAACAAATAGTAGAACAGAAAGAACACTGGCTTAGGAGTACAGCTAGAGATCCAGGAGCATTCTCTTCTTATTGCCATGTCTGGGGTCCAGGAACCTGCAGCAACTCCAGGGCCTTCTAAGCTCTCACACCCCAAGTCAGGAGCTGAGCACAGAAGCTAATAAAAAGGAATCTTTTACTCTGTGTGGAGCCACCACCAACTGTTTGTGTATATCAACAGCTGGCTCACGTGAACATCCAGAGCTTATGTGTGATTGTTTTCAAATATGACTTTCTTCAATAAAAGTCCCCAAAAGGAATCTATGAAGTGTGTATCTAGGTTCTCACCCTATGATATCAACACATAAAACAAGATTCTGTCACCTCTCAAAAGTGCAGTCAATTGCATAAATGTCAAATGTGTGCCTTGCCCAGGGTGGCAGGGTCATTGTTTTTGGACTACATCAAAAACCCCCTCTGAGATGATAATAAAAAGGCATCTGACACTAGATAGCAGAACTCCTGGCAGCAGCATCTGCCCCAGTGATGCAACAGGATTCATCAAGCCTCCAGCAAGGAACTTTCTGTTCTGCTCTTCTATTCTATTGTTGACAAGATTACAGTAAGATTATTTTCAGACTTTTCTTTCCACTAAGAGATACTTGACTGCCCCAACTCTGACCAATTCCTTCCACTCAAACCTTGCCTAATAAATAGGCCTAGCCTTTCCATTTATTGATCAGCTACTAATTCAACATCATTGCTCCACACTTAGTTATACATCAAGTCTATCTGGGAAGTTGCCTTGTACCATCAAATTCTAACCTGTCTTAAGCACTGAAATTCTCTCTAATGCCCTAATATGGAGACATTCCTTAAAACACCTGAGAACAACAAATTGGATTTTTCCAGACTTCCCCCATCTGTTTTCCAACCACTTCCATATGGCATCTCTATCTCTCTCTCTCCGCAGCCCCGCCTTCCTGCCTGCCCCACTGCAACTCTCCCGGTCAATGAGGTAAATACTTGCTTGCATGATGCCCGCCAGGGCAGGAGAGCAAAACTTCCTTTGGTTCCAGACCAAGTGTCTGATTTCCCCTGCCCCCCTCAGTAACCACATCTGTGCTGTTTGCATCTGTAGGAAGACACACGCACACAGATGCACAGCGTTTTGCAGGATGCACTTAGACACCCAGTGTCACAGTGAATCACCATAGGCCAGACATTCAAATTCCATTATGAAAACAGAGGCAGGCCAGAGAGGAAAGAGCAGAGTAGAGGACTGCTGCTGCCCTGGGAGCTGGGATCGTCGCAGGGTGAGCACGCTGTGAGATTGAGCCCCTCTCGGGAAGACTACGAAACAGCTCTGGGCATGTTGGGCTTTATATGTGATAAACTAGAACCACACGGTGCCAGATCTGACGCCTTCAAAGGCAGTAACTGCCACATACACACAAGTATGCAAACATGAAAAACAGAAACGGTGTGGTCTCAGAGAGAACAAACACTCACCTAGACTCGAGTTTTCGTGTGCAAGGAGCAATTTTCTTTCTCATGGAAAAGCAGATTTTTCTGAGAGGCACGCAACCCCTTGCCCCCTCATCTACTACTCTAGCAATCTGAGAAATTAGCCAGAGGGAGTTTCATTTTTTTCCACTCCCTTCCAGAAATACCATTACAAGTATTAACAAAGAACGAGCTCACTCCCATCTGAGCCCTGCACCAACAGGGCAATGAGAGCCCTTTCCTTTCATGCTGTCTTGACCACATATGACACACAGAAAAGAAATTTCAGTCGAGGCCTCCTTAGTGCTGCTTTAATTTCTTCCATATTTTTTGCTCTGGGGCATTCACTAAGACTTTGATGAGCCAAGAAACCAACTGCATCACTTATTCACCCCACAGTATCATTGCACTCTCCCTAAACCATCCCAAAGCTCCTGAGTTCTGGTCAAACTCAGCACCCCAGGCACCTACAATCCACAACTGTAAGCACGCAAAAGGCCTAACCTTGAAACATGCGTCTCCCTTCTGCCCTCAACAGCAACCCCAGCCCCACTAACAATGCATATCTGCATCAACAACATGCTGGCCACAGGGAACGCTCTCGCAATCTGGTTACAAGTTCCCATCTTCCGTTCCGCATCTTCCCTTCCAGGAATTTAAGGCATTGGACAGGCATAGTGCCAGGGTGCACACATCACCAGCTAGAGCATCAGACACCATGCCCATCTCATTTCAGCAGGCTGGTGTTTCTACGCAACTTGCTCTCCCTCACTATAAACTTTCTCAAGCTTTGCTACCTGCACACACTCACTATGCCATGACCTGGCTGCTTCTGGTCTAATAACAAGACCCTGTCATACATGGGAGCTTGATGTGTTCTGCTCACAATTTCTCTGAAATTTCTCATAAAGTAAGGGAGGACAATGATGGGACAAAGGGAATATGACAGTTTTAATTGAGCATAAGAGTGGGACATTTTAAAAAATAATTTTAACTTATTTTTTACATAGCACAGGGTTGCATAGAGATTTAAAAGATTTACTCATTTATTTGAGAGAGAGAGAGAGAGAGAGAAAGAGAGAGAGAGAGCTTTCATCTGCTGGTTCACTCCCCGAATGGCTAACAGTTAAGTCTGGGCCAGGCAAAAACCAGGAGCCAAGAACTCTTTCCATCCTGGTCTGCCACGTGGGTGCAGGGACCCAAATACTCCGGCCATCTTCCACTGCCTTCCCAGGCACATTAGCAGGAGGCTGGATTTGAAATGCAGCAACCAGGACTCGAACAAGCATTCTGATATGAGATGCTGGTGTTGCAAGTGGCAGCCTAACCTGCTGCTCCACAACCCAGGTTCCTGAATATATAACAAATAATAATAGTAATACAAATTTATGGGATACAGTGTGATATTCTAATAAATAAATATATATATATGTAATGATCAAATCATAAAAATTAATGTCTTCCTCTCCTTGCTGTTACTTTATTTTTGGAGCCTTTGAGGCCCCGTCTTCTATTTATTCATAAATCTAAAAGGGGTTGTTATGACCTACAGTCACCCCACTGTGCTATGGAACACTAGAACACAGTGCTTCTACCTAAAAATGTTTTGGTCCCTGCACACTGGTGGGACATTTTCCAGTGAAATACCAAACTGGCATCTTCCAGGTTGTTCTCACACCAACCCTAAAAATTTGGGAGAATCACATCTCACATCATCTTTGTTGTCCTCTTATTAACTGAACTCAGGAACACTTCAGAAAGTAGAGTCCTTTTCCATCACTTCATTCTATGGCAGTAGGGACTCATTTTAGGACACTGCTTGGCCCAGGACAGATTTACTAGCTGTGGCTTCTCATTGTCACACACGGACCCTTCACACTGAAGACCAGGCCAAACGCTCCCAGAGGTGAACTCGCAACTCCTTGAGTCAGACAGCTGCCTGAGTCCTGCTCTTTAACAAGTCTTAAATGGTCTAGGGGCACCACCTTGATCCCTGATCAATCCTATAGAAACCAAGAAGCAAAACACTGAGATGAAATCAGAGTCCCGAGGCTGCCATGGCAGCCCTGGAATGTCAGTTTTACTGGCATCTCATCTCTCCCTCTCCAAAACAACTATTATACCAAATAGTAAGACAGGGACCTCCTCAGGAACTATGGAGCTTTGTACGGGCTGTCTGTCCCTACACCAAAACCTCCAGACCTCTGCACTTTGAGTTATTGTACTTTGGTAAACTAGACATTTTGAATCTGCCTTCATTGTCCAGTGACAGTGAACTTATGTGCTCTTGTCAGATTTTTTTTACTTAAGTCTATTTTATTTGCTTCATTAATATCTGTAAGGTCAAGAACCAGATAGGTGAGCATGGGAGCATGGCAAGGACACCACGCTGCACCAGTGTGCCATTTGTGTAGCATGGCTCTGTGATCGGTGGCCCCTGGGGTAGGGGCAGTGCATTGCTGCCTCCATCACATGCAGCACACAAGAAACTGATGAACTCGGCTGCCAAATACGTGGGCCTTCTGACAACAACTAGTTGCTCCTCTCCATGCCCTTTGTCTTTTCCTTTATTATCATTGTCTATGTTCTGGAGAGCTCTCAGATCCCATTCTCCTACACCTGTAAATTAGGACTGTGAAAAAAACATTGGGTAAGTGAGATGATGACACAGATTAGATAAGAGTGTGGACTCTTCAGACCTGCATTCCAATCTTTGCTTGCCCACCTTAAACATATAACCTATTCCTTGGATCCTTGGATTTCTCATCTGTAAAGTGGGGATAAAAGCCATCCTTCATAGATCAGATTGCCATAAGAATGAAATGCCACAATATATGCAAAGTGCTGAAACAGTACCAGGTACACGCTAAGTCTTCAATTAATGTCAGTATATATTAGTCATTACTATATAATTCAATGATACTTCATATTTGCTAAGCTCAAAATTAGTAAGATTCTATAGTTCCTGGGCCAGCCTGTGTGGGTGAGAATCCAAGGCCAAGTCTTATAAACTGTGTGACTTCAGGCAAGTTATTCAACTTCTTAGAGACTCAAGTCTTCCTCTCAAAAATAGGAAATTTTCAACACCCAGCTCAGGATTGTGGTACGGTGCAGATGGATATATATATATATATATATATATATATATATATATATATATATCTAAGAACTGTACCTGTACAGTATAAGCACTTAGTAGATATTGGCTGTCTTTCCTCCACTCTTTGAATCTGAGCTGGCCATTTGATTTGCTTGAGCTAATGGACCATTAATAAACATGATTCAAGCAGAGGCTTGGAAAAATGCTTGGGAACTGGGGGTAGTCCTCTGTTGCTGCTATTGGAAATTGTGTCTTCCTTGTGAATAAGGCCAAGCTATCTTTCTGGAAGAGTCCACAAGGAAGAGAATGAAGGCACCCTAGCCAATAGCATTACTGTAACAGACTGTCAACCGCCAGACTTGGGGCCCAGCCACAAGCCAATCTGCCTGACGGCTAGACATGTACACATGAGCCCAAGATAAGTTAGTTGAACCAGTCCAGAGCAGAGTTGCCCATATTATCCATGGAATTGTCAGTCAAATAAATAATTGCTGTTTTAAGCTATTGAGTTTTCGGGTACTTTGTTACACAGCACAAGCTAACTGAAATCAGCACTCTAGAGTTAAGATATAGTTCTAGACTTTTCTGACCAGCCCCAGAATTGGATGTTGTGAGGCATTTTAAAATAAACACATACTCACACACACACATACCCTAAGCATTTTGAGCCCTGGCTAACCAGTTTTTCTAAAGAGAGCAACCTCCCCTTAAGACATTTCTATTAAAAACAGCTTCAGAGTACAAGCTTCTTGGTCTAATTATAGACACACAGATGGGCTCTCCAAGTTGGAACCTAGCAAGAGGAAAACTTTGTGGGTGGAAGAGACATTAAGACAGAGGGCAGGCACTAAATGACCCCAAGCTTCTACTCATGGAATTTGGGATTGATTAGGCTAAGGAGCTAGACATAGCTCAAGGTTACCTTCCCTGAAAAATTGTCCTCAGTTCGTCTTACTGACGTCATTGTCCTGTGGATTTTCTGAGTATACATCTGAGTCTTGTCTTCCAGAGAAAATGCTAAATTGTTTGAAGGTAGGAACTAGTCCCAATCCCTCACAGCACCTAAGTACAAATTAGGCATTCAGGAAAATGCTATCAGATTGCACAAAATTAAACCATATGAGTTTTTATAAAGCTTTTATTTAAAGAATATAAATTTCCAAAGTACAGCTTATTTATTACAATGACTTCCCCCACCCCGTATGATTTTAGAAATTCACTGACCATTATTTAGTTAGAAATGAATATGAATTTTATAGTCATGAAAAAGCAGTATAGTAGAAAGGATTCAAGAGCAGAAACTCTGAGGTCAGACTCCTTGGGTATGAATCATTACCCTTCAGGTTAGTAACAGTGCCTCAGTTTTCTCATCTGTAGCTGGTAATAAAAGCAGCAGCCACCCCAGGAGCTGATACACAATGAACTGAGGTAATAGATGTAAAAGAGTGGGACACCATTTGGCAACAAAAGCAGCAAAGGTCAGTGACATTATGCTTGGTGAAAGAGCACATATTATCAGATTTCATTTATATAAAGTATCCAGAAACAGGCAAATTCATAGGGACAGAAAGGAGATTAATGGTTGCCTGGGGATGGGGGTGGGACTGGAGATTAACTGTCAATGGGCACAAGAGGTAAGTTGTATTGTCTGTAAATCAGACCTTAATGAAATGGATTTGAAAAACATAAAGGGCTGAACAGATCAGAGCCTGGCTCAGAATAAGCACCATGTAAGTGTTTATTAAAAAAAATAAAATAAACAAGTATCACAGTAGGGGAAACCAGGGCCTAGTGGTGTCCCCGGATGCTGAATCACCCTCATCTTTCTAACCCCTGTTCACCCCGCCTCCTCCCCTCAGGGATCTAAAGCTGGGATCCTCTTCCCATGAGTCCAGGATGCTGCTAAGCCAGCCATATGTGTCTCCTTGGCTGCTACTGTCCCTCCCACTGCCAAAACTCTACACAGTCTATTAAATGCCTCTTGTTTATGTAGCTCAGGGTGCCAAGTTGTATTTTATTATATTGAGCCAACTGCTCTTATGCAAGTTTTTTTTCTTTGGGGGGGGGGAATGGGGCTGTCGAAAGGGGGGAATGATCACAGTATCGAGGGAGGGAGGGAGACTCCTTAAAACCATGACTCCAAAAACAGCTGCTGATTACTCACAGAAGCCCACACATCCCTGTCCTTGACAAATGTCATGCCACAGGGTAGCTTTAACCCTGATCAGAGTCTGCACAACGATACCTGCTTGGGCAGAAAAACAGAAGGAGCTGGATACAGAGGGATGAGTTAAGGGAAGACTAAAAGGAAAATCAGATGGAAAAGAACAAACACCAATCTGAAGTAGATTTATGGCAAGTTCTGCCACAAAAGAAGAAACAGGGAGGGTTCATTTGTAACAAGTCCCTGGAACAGACAAGAGTCCCAAGCATACAATTCTTGTAAACTTGCGGCTTTTGCATCTTGCCCCAAACCATCTGCGTGGAGTTCTCAGACCTTCTGTGAACTCCTCACTCCACCCTGCTTTATCTCCTGGCCTTCATTATGAACTGGCCCTTTCACTCAGTTCCCATCAGGTCACACACTCTATTGCTCCACATTTCCCACACTGATGTTCAGGGAGACTATCTGCCCAGCCATTTAAATGCATCCATCCCAATTTTTTTTTTTTTTTGAGAGGGAAAAGAAATACGAGTCCACCTCCTCACAGTCTCCTCAGATTTGGCTAAATGGATAGCTGGAGTCATGCCCAGACGTAGTAAGACCAGCCCACTTCCCCTATTCACTGTCAGTAACTTAAGTGTGCAATCATTTAAAGATGATTTTATTGAGCACCCACATGTAACAGAACTTGGGTTGCAACCCTTGGTGCTTCTCCAACTTGAACATGTATTGGGATCACCTGGAGAAAAGCTAAAACACAAATTCCTGGTCTCCATCCCCAAAGCTATAATGCGGTCGGCCTGGGAGTAGGGTCCAGATTTAGCATTTCTAATAAGCTCCCAGATGATGCTTATGCTACCAGCCTATTCACCGAACATTTAGTAGCACTGCTCCAGGGGCCAGAAATAACAATAACAAATGAATAGCAAGTGGATCTTGCCTCAAACAGCTTACAATCAACTGCTGGACATAAAACACATGTGCATACCCAAACAAAACTATTACATCACATTAAAATGGAAAGACCTAGATAGCAAGTGAGAGGAACTGAGAGGAGAGACTGGGCTGAAGTGATATCTGTGCAGATGCATATAGTCCTACATATTCACCTTTGTCTATATGCATAAATCATATCATATTCGTTTTTCTTGTTGTAACACCTAATGCCTGACATGTACTAGATAGTCAATGGCATGTTGAATGAATGAATGAATGAATGAATACAAATGTAGCATTTCTTAAATAAATTGTATGTAACAGAGTTTCAGGTCTTTGTTGTACATTTCTGTGCATGATCAAAAATCAATTGAAAGAGCACAAGGGAGAGAGTGTGAGGTTTCTCTGTACACAATGCCCTCCATATTCTCATCTAATTCCCAGTGCATCCTTTTCTGTGATCTCTCTCTAAGTTAAACACGCCATTCTCCAACCCTGAATCCTAGTTTGCTGGCTGTCATTCTGGGGTGAGTTACTTAACCTCTCTGTGCCTCTACTTCCTCACCTCTAAAATGAGGATAATAGCAGAACCCATCAGAGGGTTGGAGTGGAGACTAATTAGACTCATTTATATAATACACTTAGAACAATGTCTGAGACATAGAAAGGGACTGTTAGATGTTCACCTGTTTTATCAGCTTTATCATTGTCATTACTACCTCTATCATCAATATTATCATCTAAAACTGATCCCCTCAAGGGCAAGACACTATCATCTTGTTAAGTGTTAAGCTGAGAACTGAGGTCAAGGAAACAGTCCTTCTGAGCCTCAAAACCTCAGCTAGCTTGTAGAACTTTCTTCTTCCACGCTCTTTGGTTTTTCCTTCCTGCTTCATTCTGCCTTCACAACAACTTCTTGAAACAGCCAACTCTTTTACAAATCAAGGCCATTGCTGCAATGGCTTGAGTCCAGGCCCAAGCTGGCAGGATCAAGGAAAGACAGTCCCTTCTCATTCAGCCACACACAGCCTACTTGTCACCCTTTTGGAAACCAGTGACTCAGATGTAACTCTCCTGCAAGGTAGCAGCTGGTGGGCTTTGGCAAAGTACACAAAGGGAACACATTCTCTCTCACAGCTACCCAAGGCACCAAGGAGAAGGTCTTAATGCAGCGCTCATTCAGGGTTAGCCTCATTAAAATGGCATTGCCAGTTTCAATGGCGGGGTTCTTCTGCCAGCTGCAAGTGGTTCTCTTCTCTGGAGCATTCGCTTGTTTTCAGTTTATTGATCTCCAACATGGAACTGAAGAGGATTGGATTAAAAGATAGCAGCTCAATTCTTTTTCCTCTCTCCCTTGTCCTGAGATCCCAGGTATACAGACAATTATTTGCCATTTCTGTTATCTAAATTGGCTCAGAGGACTTGCAATGGGCATGTTTTTATAAACAAATGCCCCAAACTCTTCTGAGCTAACAATTGAATTTATTTTATAATTTAGTAGTAAGACCTCTCTGGTGTGGGGAGTCCACATTTTATACAAATCAAGATACTCTCAGCCTGCCCACCTCAAAAAGACACAGAGTCTATTCTGGTATCTGGCAGGCTGAGATGACAGGTAACAAAACGCATGTCACATCTGCTCTGTAAATTATCAACTCCTTCCACACTCAGGAAGAGGCTGCTTGCTTGCCTGAAAATATCACCATGAATTTCTACGAAGAGTTCCATTTTACCTGCCATGGCAACAAAATGAACACCACCTACAATTTGTAGTTCAAGGGCACTCTAGTAGCAACATTGTGGCATTTAAGAAGGGGTTAAACTGCCACATCAAGCAAGAGCTGTAAACTGTGAGCTGAGATTTACAGGAAAACAGAAATCAGTTTAATATTACTTGGGATGGTACAGGAAGAGAAAATGAAAGAATAAATGACACCCAGGAAACCCATGACCATAACCCCCTAATCCTTTCTTTGATCTAATGGCATTATTCTTTGATCCATTTGCTCATGTGTTTGCCACACATTTATCAGGTACAGAAGAACCTATATGTATATATATATATATATATATATATATATATATATATACTGATTTCAAGTTTTATCATATGACCAGCCATGTCCTTGGACAAGTCATTTGGCTTCTGTAAGTTAATGATAATATGTATGTAATCCAGCTCCCACACATGGATGAGCTATGGAATGTATGATCATGATGATGGTGATGAGGAGGAGGAGGAGGAGCTGTGTTAGATCTCAGAAGGTACCCAGTGGTAGAAACTGGTCTGATTGTTACTCTTGTGATACTCCTTTTCCATCTCCACAATTCCTGGCCTTTTTTGAATAAGGAACTACATTTGATGCTTCCAAAGCCTTGGGATTCCAGCTTACAATTTCTGTGGAAGCCAGCCCCTGAGAAGAGTGTCAGATAGGAAAATCAGAGGGGCTTCCATTCTTCTCTTCACTATCACCCACCCCTCTATCCCCTCCGGGACCCTTTGAGATAGCCAAATTACACCCATGAATAAAAATTAATCTGTCCATATCCCTTGTCCTCCTATCTTGGAGTTCAAATGGGTAAGAGTTCTTTTTTTTTATTTTTTATTTATTTCACAGAGTTAGACAGTGAGAGGGAGAGACAGAGAGAAAGATCTTCCTTCCATTGGTTCACCCCCCAAATGGCCTCTATGGTGAGAGCTACACCCATCCGAAGGCAGGAGCCAGGTGCTTCTCCTGGTCTCCCATGCAGGTGCAGGCGCCCAAGCACTTGGGCCATCCTCCACTGCACTCCCGGGCCACAGCAGAGAGCCGGACTGGAAGAGGAGCAACCAGGACTAGAACCCGGTACCTGGGATGCTGTATGATGGGATGCTGATGCCACAGGCGGAGGATTAACCAAGTGAGCCACGGTGCTGGCCCCAAATGGGTAAAAGGTAGAAGCCAACCAGAGACCCCGTTCTAACTGAACATAAAATTAAATCCTTTCATTGCAATTTGGTAAATGTGTGGGAACAAATTTTTGCCCCTCAGAGCCCTCTCTTCAATAAGCACCCAGTGGAAATATAAAAAGGTTAAACCTCAAGGAAGCTCTTGTGATAGAGCCCATAGGTGCCTTATGAGATTCTTTTGTCTTCTAAAATTTTGCTCTTCTCCAGGTGTTTTCATGCCCTTTGATACTCACAGTGATTCTAAGCGACAAACAATTTAACTCATGTAATAAATGAAGAAACCTAAGTGGCCAAAGGGGACATGACCCTCCTGATATCACACAGTTGGCACTAGAACAGTAAAAGTTAGAAGCGTTGCTCCAGTCTTGGGCTCTTTTCAAACAGAAGTCATACCGAATTTCATACAGCTGGCACTGTGGCATGGTGAGTAAGGCCACCACCTGAGATGCCGGCATCCCATATGGGTGCTGCTTGAGTTTCTGCTGCCTCACTTCCAATCCTGCTCCCTGGTAGTGTGCCTGAGAAATCAGCGGATGATGGCCCAAGTGCTTGACACCCACATGGGAGACCTGGAAGATGCTCCTGCCCTCTGACTCCAGCCTGCCCCAGCCAGCCCTGGCTGTTGCAGCCACTTGGGGGAGTGAACCAGTGGATGGAAGACCTCTCTCTCTCTCTCTCTCTCTCTCTCTCTCTCTGCCTTTCAAGTGAAATACATCTTTAAAAAAATTTGCTCACTCAACTTCTTTTTAAGCCAGAAAAGTGAGGCATCAAAACCTAAGGTTTCAAATCATTCTATAATACAAAACATGTGACCCATTCACATTAGACAAGAACATATGCACTCCGTGGAGCACATTCATAAACAAACTAAGAGGTGGGTGCTACTGACTTTCTACTTCTTGCATAGCTTTGTCTCTTGATAACAAATCACTTGAATCACCTCCCCAAGATCACTGCAAGATTTCAACTTCACGATTTGCCTCTCTCAAATTAGTACATAGCAATAAAAGTGCCAATGACTTGGAAACCTCAGAATGAGCAGTAACTTTGAGCAGGGGTCTAGCAGCCCCTTTGTTGTGCAGTGGCTCCTTTGGCAGGCTGGTGAAGCCTAGGGACCCCTTCTACAAGTGGTTATTTTAAGTGCATAAAATAAAATATACTGGACTATAAAGCAAATCAATTATATCAAAATACTAAACACTGAATTTTGTCATGCAGTAATGTAACAGGGTTTTAAAAAGTTCATGGAAAATTAATATTATCTTTTAATGCAATTTTTATATAAATGTATTAGTAAGTATGCAATCACTGTAACAAATGTGAGAGAAGCTACTTAAGAAGCAAAGCGGTTTATTTGGGCTCACAGTTTGAGAGATTCAGTCTAAGATTAGTCAGGCCCCATTGATTTGAAAGTCTAGAAAGGCTGGGGGGTGGCCCTAGCAGAGCACATGTAGAGGAAGAGCACATGGCAGGCCAGGAAACAAAGAGAGAGAGAATGCATTTCACATCAGTGTCTATGTTCTCTCCTTAAAAAGGTGCCACTCTAAAAAACTACACTTTAATCGCTTCCCAAAGGCCTCATCTTTAGATACTATAATTTTGTTAAGTGTTCACCATGAATACATTAACTGTAACCATTAACATAAGACTTTTTGGACAAAACCTTCAATACGTGGACCTATGAAGTACACCCAAAATCACATCCAAACCATAAAAACAAAGCTCCCTTGTATGAATACTCCTTTGTCAATACATTAAACAATAAGATGTAGCAGTAAATATCATACCAGAATAATTTTTTTTTTTTTTTACAGGCAGAGTGGACAGTGAGAGAGAGAGACAGAGAGAAAGGTCTTCCTTTGCCGTTGGTTCACCCTCCAATGGCCGCCGCGGTCGGCGCGCTGCGGCTGGAGCACTGCGCTCGTCCGATGGCAGGAGCCAGGAGCCAGGTGCTTTTCCTGGTCTCCCCATGGGGTGCAGGGCCCAAGCACCTGGGCCATCCTCCACTGCACTCCTGGGCCACAGCAGAGGGCTGGCCTGGAAGAGGGGCAACCGGGACAGAATCCGGTGCCCCGACCGGGACTAGAACCCGGTGTGCCGGTGCCGCAAGGCGGAGGATTAGCCTGTTGAGCCACGGCGCCGGCCACCAGAATGATTTTGAAGTAGCAGTGAGTACCTTTCAAGATCTCTGTAAAAACTGCAACATAACATAAAACCTCTATGATTTCTGTTAGTGACCAAGTCATAGGTACAGCTAGCACTACTGTGATTTGTATCTTTATTTGTAATTTAAGGAAATACCACATTTCAGTTCAAGGTTAGTGAAACTAAGTTTTTTTTGTTTTCTGGGCCTCCTGAATTCTATCCACCAACCCTTTGGGGAAGGGTCATGGATTCTGGGTTAGGATCTACTCTTGTCACAAACAGTAGCCATATGGATAGTTGCTAAAGAGGAACTGAGTAAGCTACTTGTAGCAATGAGTGTATGTCTTCTTGTTGGAGAAGGAAGAAGGGCAATTTTAAACATTAAAGTAAAACCCTGAGCCCCTGATAATGAAGGAAAGATTATATTCTGGCACATGACACTAACAGGCATTGTGAGAATACAACTCGATAATGTCAGAGCAAGGAATCCAGCGACCTACCTTGGGACAGTAAGAGACAGGCTTTTAGATTCTTCTTACATGATCATTTGTCATCCACTATATTGCTTCTCTAGTTATTAAAGGTATTTTCTGGGGCTGGCACTGTGGTGTAGTAGGTTAAGCCTCCACCTGCAATGCTGGCATCCAATATGGGTGCTGGGATGCCATATAGGCACCAGTTCATATCCTGGCTACTCCTCTTATAATTCAGTTCTCTGCTCATGGCCTGGGAAAGCAGAAAGATGGCCCAAGTGCCTGGGCTGCTGTACCTGTGTGGGAGACCCAGAAGAAGCTCCTGGCTCCTATCTTCAAATCAGCCCAGTTCTGGCTGTTGTAGCCATTTGAGAAGTGAACCAGTAGATGAAAGACCTTTGTCTCTGTCTCTTCCTCTCTCTGCAACTCTGTCTCTCTCTCAAATAAATAAATTTAATATTTTTTAAAAAGTATTTTCTGTATCAGTGATCAGGTTTGCCATGCTGCATCTCTGGATAAACTGTCCAAAGCACAGCCTAGAAAGGATGTACGTATAGGAGGGTGACCTTGTTGGCCACTTTTTTGCATCATATGGTCCTTTCCCTTCTCATGCCACAGTTGATTGAACCAATGATGAGTATCAGATTCAAGAGCAGCCTAACAACTAGCCACTTAGTTTTGTGGAGACAGAAAATAAAAGGCTTTCTGAGGCAAATAGGGACAGTAAGTGAAGGCTTTACGGGGATAGGAAGTGCATGGGTACAGGAAGTAGATGCTTTGTGGAGACAAGAAGCCAATGGTGTGACTTGTTAATAATAAAAAAGGATCTAGATCAAGCATCCTTTCTCTCTCATGCTCTCCTTGGGGATGTGAACTGAGACACACCGCAAGAAGTAGGCAATTACAAATGGAACTGAAAAAAAAGAAAAAAGCAGAGAGAATCTCAGACTTTGTCTCAAAGTCATGAGAGGAAAAAACCCAGAGAGAGGCTGAGCCCAGCTAATGATGCAGCATTGCATCATTGTGGGCCCCACTGTAAGGTCCCTGGGCCAGCCTCACATTCAGATTATCCTCCATTAACTGCCTCCGCTTCTAGTTCCCATACACTTTCTATCTCCATAAAGCTATTTATTTATTTATTTGACAGGTAGAATTACAGACAGTGAGAGAAAGGTCTTCTTTTCATTAGTTCACTCCCCAAATGGCCACAATGGCCAGAGCTATGCCGATCTCTCCTATGCAGGTGCAGGGCCCAAGCACTTGGGCCATCTTCCACTGCACTCCCGGGCCACAGCAGAGAGCTAGGTTGGAAGAGGAGCAATCAGGACTAGAACCGGGTGCCCATATGGGATGCCGGTGCCACAGGCAGAGGATTAACCAAGTGAGCCACGGCGCCAGCCCCTCTCCATAAAGCTTTTACTTCCTGTTCCCATTCAGTTGTTGTCCCCATAGCCTCTATTTCCAATCTCCAGAAAGTCTCAACTTCCTGTCCCCATAAATCCTCATATGTCCTGTCTCCACAAAGCTTCTATTTCCTGTCCCCATAGAGCTACCAATTCCCATTCCCATCAAGTCTCTACCTCCTGTCCTGATCAAGTCTCTACTTTGTGTCCCTATACACTCCTTGTCCCTTTTTAAAACTTTTCTTAAACATTTTAACAGATACATAAAAACTATACAAATCTATGAGGTTCTATGTGATGTTTCCATACATGAAACATTCTAACATCCAATCATGGTAAATACATCTATCTCTCAAAACATTTAACATTTCTTTATGGTTAAAACATCCAAAATTCTACTTTGTTGGTTTTTAGTAGAGAAATACATGATACACCAATATCATCCATAAGCATCATACTATCCAATAGAATCCCAAAACTACTTATTCCTATCTAACTACAACTTAGCATGCATTACCCAACCTTTTCCTATCCTTAACTCTCCCATACCCTCCTTAGCCTCTGGTAACCATAATCATAATTTGAACTTCTATGAAATCAACTCTTTCCAGACCCACACGTGAGTGAGACCATGCAATACTGTCCTTCTGTGCTTAGCTTATTCCACTTAATGACTTCCAGTCCCTTCCACATTATTGACAATGCCAAAATTTAATACTTTTAATGGCTGAATGATATTCTACTATGTATCTATATATACCATATTTTCTTTCTTAACAGATTTTTAGTTCTAAGATAATATTTTTTAACATTTTGTCACATTCACTTCATATATAGATATTATAAGCATATTCCTACTTTTACTATTTTTTCTTGAAATCAGGATATTAATATAAAATTAGGGATTCATGAAAATGAATATGAGTGTGGAGAAACAAGGGAATATTGTTATGGTATAAATAAGTGAAGCAATATTTATAATTATATACCAAATAATATGACATCCAATTTTTATACTCTCTATATATTATTAACTTCCACAAATAAGAGAAAACATATTTGTCTTTCTAGGTCTGGCTTATTTCATGGAACATAATGATTTCCAGTTCTATCCATTTTTTTACAAATGTAACCCTGTCCTCTTAAAGCTCCTACTTCTGTCCTCATACACTTCCTACCTCCATAGTCTATATTTCCTGTCCCTATAAACTTCATGTCCCCAAAATCTTCTTATAACCTGTCTCTACAAAGCTTCTATTTCCTGTCCCCATGGAACTTCTACTTACCATCCTAATCAAGTTTCTACTTCCTGTTCCCATATATTCTCTGTTCCCTTAAAATCTCTACCACCAGGGCCGGCGCCACGGCTCAATAAGCTAGTCCTCCACCTGTGGTGCCGGCACACCGGGTTCTAGTCCTGGTCGGGGCACCAGATTCTGTCCCGGTTGCCCCTCTTCCAGCCCAGCTCTCTGCTGTGGCCCGGGGAGTGCAGTGGAGGATGGCCCAAGTGCTTGGGCCCTGAACCCTCATGGGAGACCAGGAGAAGCACCTGGCTCCTGCCTTCGGATCAGCGCAATGCGCTTGCCGCTGTGGCCATTGGAGGGTGAACCAATGGCAAAGGAAGACCTTTCTCTCTGTCTCTCTCTCTCATTGTCCACTCTGCCTGTCAAAAAAAAAAATCTCTACCACCTATTTCCACAAAGCCATTACTTTCCATTCACTTACACTGCCTGTCTCCATGAAGCCTCCACTTCAAGTCTTTAAATACTTCTTATCCTTATAAGACTTCTTATTTCCATAATGTCTCTACTTCCCATCCTCATATACTGCCTATTTCCACAGAGCCTGTGCTTTCTAACCCCTTAAATCCTCTATTCATCCTCAATGAATATGTATGTTCCCATATACTTCCCATATACTTCCGGTCCCTTTAAAGCATCTATTTTCTGTCCCCTTAAAGTCTCTACTTTCTGTCTTCACAGACTTCTACTTCCTGTCCCTATATACTTCCTGTCCACTTAATCCCTGTACTTTCTATCCTATTAGAACCTCTCTTTTAAAAAATTTATTTATTTATTTATTTAAAAGGCAAAGTCAGTGGCAGGTGTCCACCTACACGGGCCATTTCATTCTCTCTTCCCAGGTGCATGAATAGGAAGTTGGATGGGAAGTAGAGGAAGCAGGACTTGAACCAGTGCTCCAATAACAGATGCCAGTATGGCAGGCAGCAGTTTAACTTATTGCACTACAACATGAGCACCAAAGCCTCAACTTCCTGTCTCTCCATACTTCCTGTCCCCATACATTTCCTATCTCCTTAAATACTCTACTTCCTACCTTCAGAAAGCCTCTGCTTCCCATCCCCATATACTGTGTCCACTTAAAGTCTCTACTTGCTTTTCCTAAAAATTATTTATTTACTTAATTGAAAGTCATTTTGACAAAGAAAGGGCAGGATAGAGAAAGAGTTCATCTATGGGTTCACTTCTAAAATGGCGGCAATAGCCAGGGCTGCGCCAGGCCAAAGCCAGGAGCCAGGAACTCCATCCAGGTTTTGAGCCCAAATATATAGACCACCTTCTGCCACTGTCCAAAGCACATTAGCAGAAAATTGGTCAGAAGTGGAGCAGCCTAGACTCAACCCAGCACCCCAGTAATGATGCTGATGTCATATGCAGACGCTTAACTTGCTGCACCACAACACCAGCTTCAAAGGTTCTACTTTCTGCAGGTAACCCTCTTCATTCTGTCCCCTTAAAACTCCTACTTCCTGTCCCTATGTACTTCCTGCACCCATAAAGCCTTTACTTCCTGTCACTATACACTTCCTTTCCCACAATGCCTCTACTTCCTGTCCCCATATACTTCCTGCCCCCTTAAAATTACTTCCTGTGTCAATGTCGCCTCAATTTCCTGTCCCCATATTTTTCCTGTGTCCATAAAGCCTCTACTTCCTGTCCCCATGTACATTCTTCCCCCTTAAAGCTTTCACTTCCTGTCTCTATATACTCTCTATCCCCATAAAACCTCTTATGTCCCAGTCTCCACAGATCTATTTTCTGTCCCCATCGTGCCTTATTTTCCATCCCCATCGTGCCTTATTTTCCCTCTCCATCAAGCCTCTACTTCTTGTGTTGATAAAACCTCCATTTTCTGTCTCCAGAAAGCCCCTACTTCCTTTTTCTTTGATAGAATTTCATGAATGACACTCAGATTAGGGGTGGGGTGGAAATCATATTTTTGTTTTCACTAACCTGGAACAGCAACTTGGTATTTCCTTCCTCTTCTCTAGCAAGCCTTTATAGATTCTCCAAGATTGGTAAAAAATGGCATGCCCCCAAATCCTTGTACCTACTGCCATCAACGCAGGAACATGTTTATTTGAATTACCTATGTATAAACCTATACCTCAAGTTACACTGTAAGTTCCCTGACAGCAAGACACTGCAGGAGCCCTTTCAGTCACCGCTGGATTTCCAGGGTGTGACATAATAAATGTCCCATAATACATACTTAATAATTATTTATTGGGTCAATCAAGAAGTGAAACTTATAAGTCATGAGAACACTAAACAGTGATCTATCCATAGCTATTAAAAGGACAAGTATGTAGGAGATACTGAACCTTTCATATGAGTGTAAAGCAATTCAGTTCACTGGACATTTACTGTGACCTACTGTGGGTCACACTAACTTCTCGTAAGAATTTCACTAATAAGAGAGGGTAAAGCCTGCAGAACTTCCCAAACACAGTACAGAATGAGATGCATAATACATGTGATAGATAATGCGGGAGAAAACGGCTATTAGAACTGGAGTTAGATAGCCTGTTTCCAAATCCTGACCCTACGACGTATAGTAATAGAATGTGAAACAAGTTGCTAAACTAAGCCTCAATATTCCTGTCTATAAAATAAGGCTGATGGCATCTTAGAGAAAAGTTACAAAGAATAAATGCAGCCATTATGTGAAAGACCTGGTACCATAACTGGTACTTTAAAGGATTGGATTTTTTCCCTCAAATGGGAAAATGTTATAATTGTAAACGGTCAGCAAATGGTGATGGATGTGATCCATGCTTTGCTACTCCTAAATCAATTTTACTTATGACTATGCTGGAACAAACTTTTAATATATCTGGAACAAATCAGAAGGAAGGTCCTAGGCTCAGCACTAGAAACAGAAACAAATACAATGGGAGTCACACCTGTAATGTTAAGTTTTCTAACAGTCACATTTAAAAAAAAATTTTTATCTAACTCAATATATTAAAAATGGTATTATTTCAATGTGTAATCAATATAAAAGCTTAATAATGAAATATTTTATATTAATTTCCTTATACTAAGTCTTTGAAACCAAGTGTGTATTTTATACTTAGAGCACATAACATTTCAATTCAGACTAATCACATTTCACATTATTTGGCTACTGCTGCCTGGATTGAACAGTGGCAGATGGATATAACCTGCTGAGATCATCTCACTAGGAAATCAATTTTATTTAGGTAGTGGATAATAATTTTGCCTCTGCAACCAGACTGGTTCAAATGCTGGTTTTGCCACTAACCAGGTCTGAAACCTTGGGAAACTAACTTCATTTCTCTGTCCCAGGCAATTTCTTCCTCTATTATGTGTAATAGCAGCATCAGTTAGTGAGGATTAAATGAATTCATGTATGCAAAATGCTTAGAGAAACATCAGACACACAGTCAAGTGTTCATAAATGCTAGCTGGTAGTATAGCTCTGGCAAGGGACAGAAAGAGTAGCAGGGAAGTAGAAAACCTATAAAGGATTAGAGGTTTGGTTCTCCCCTTGCAATGTTATCCAACCTGATTCACGAACTCTGCTGTTCTTCCGGTCCAGGCCAGTGAGAGTGAGAATCCTGGTGCATAGTGTCCCAACATGAAATGGTCCTTGCAGAGTGGCAGACCCTCAAGCTTGCAATCTAGAGGCAACTTTGGGAGCTATGGTTCCAATTAGGAAGGCAAAGCTGGCCCAAATACCATTCTCCACAGCTTGGCAGGAAAAGCCATTTACAACAAACCAGACCATGTCGCCCATTTTCTGTCTTTGTTTCGCTCTTCAGACATTTGTATATTGTTCCAAACTTGGGAGAGGTGGCAGCAGCAACCGTTTCAAAAGGCAGAGCCAGGATCCAATGAAGACAGGCCAAACACACAAATGCTCAGAAGCCAAAACACAAATCATGAAAATAAAGAAGAAATTAAGAGCAATAAAATTAACATCTGTCAAATACAGGCAATTACAACTTCCTGGAAATAACTTCTGATTCGTACAGACGATGAGCTATCTACATCTCCAAACCTCTGGCCGACTTTTCTTTTAAATCAGATTCAGATCCATCTATTTCTCTCCCTTAGCGTTATGGTATGGCTTCTACAGTACTGGTACATGTTGATGTAAATGCCCCCATTTTTATTGATATTTTAATTCAACTATCACTGGCATACAGCAAAGTACACAATTCTTAAATGTGTAGCTCACAGAATGTTTATATATTCTAATATGCACAACCAGATTAACACCATTCAGGTCAAAATATGGGATAATTACAGACTCCTTGAGGCCCAACCCAAGAGTACCTCCCTCCCAATGTAGCTACTCTTCTGACCTGCATCTCCATAGATGAACTCTGCCTGGTCTTGAACCTCATATAACTGATACACTTCCTTTCTCTATTGCAAGTCCTCTGTCACGGACTTAGCATATTATAGCAGAGACACACAAGAAAAGTGAAGAATGGGAGGTGATGAAAGACACGAAATCTTTCTAATGCCAAAAATGGGCACGAAAAAAGCATCCCTAGAGTGAATGGAGGGTCCTCAGTCATATTACCATGCTACACCCAGATCTTCTGACTCAAATGTAAGAACACAACTGCTCTAGGTTCCCCAGTGTCCAGAATCCACTTTTATACTATTTAGTGGGACATCATCCCACTGCTATCATGCAAGACGCTGCACCATAACAAGATTCAGCTTTATCTGGATCATGACGAGAAGGTCTTTCTTCCCACAGGGACATCTCTTTCCGTTGAAAGTACAGGTTGAGAGATGCAGTTAGCCTGGGTCTGAGGCCTAGATTTGCTACTTCCTAGCTGTATGACCTCAGGTAAGTTTCTTCATTTCCCTGTTCCTCAGTTTCCTCATCTGAATAATGCAGAAAACAATACCACTTTGTTAGGTGTTCCAAGGATTTAATGAAACCATGGCACTTTAAGAAGATTAGCTATTGTTATAATCTAGACAATATTCTTAATGCCTCCAGAGACATCCAGAGGGTAATACAGAGCAACAAATGTGCTGTGTGAGCATAGAAATGCATGCTCACAGGTACACACCAATACAGAAACACATATATACACATGCATCTGCATATGCACACAACGCAGTATTGCACACATGCGTATGCATATGTGCATATACACACACACATGCATGCATGTGCATGCACACACACATGGAGCTTCACTCCCTTCTCAGGATACAGATGACAAAAAACTCTCTTAACCTCAGGAAGCTCCAGCTCATTAAAACCTAGAGGTAAAAGATCAAAGTAAAGGAAGTGCAAAACAGAGAGAGGGACCTCATTCACAAGGAACATATCTGCCCTAAGTAGGTCTGGTGAACTCAAATGTCTCACTCTCAGTGCGTGCTGGGCTCACGTGCTCCGAGATGCACTCTATGAGCTGGAATTCAGAAAACAGCTATAAAATATTGGGGGGAGACATGACTCCTGTGCCACAAACTACGGTGTGTATTCATGACAGGAGAAAGCGCAGGATTACCCTCATTCTCATGAGCGCAAACACTAGGCTGAAAACCAAGTTATTGCAGAATACCATTTTAGATTTCTGTCTACCTCTAGAATTCCATGACATCTATGAAATGTCCCAGAACCCCAGGGCCAGAGAGAAACAGAGATGTGGCATAGGCAGCACCAGAGTGTTCCTGCCTGCTAAAGGACTGTATCACGCTAAATCTGAAGAATTTTTTTTTCTAGACAGCAATGAACATTTTCAGAGATGCCACGATCCTAATTTATCCTGCTAAAACATTTTCTAGTGCAATCACAAAGATCCTCTAACAGGTTTCTCCCCAACATCTCACACAGGAGGTTACCATGGGATGACAATACACCGCTGTAATGCGTAAGAGTCAGAAGTAAATGACTCCAAATCTAATATTTTTTCCTTTAATTTATTTGATAGAGTTAGTGAGAGAGAGAGACAGAGAGAAAGGTCTTCCCTCCGTTGGTTCACTCCCCAAATGGCCACCATGGCCGGAGCTACGCTGATCGGAAGCCAGGAGCCAGGTGCTTCTCCTGGTCTCCCATTGTGGGTGCAGGGCCCAAGCACTTGGGCCATCCTCCACTGCCTTCCCGGGCCACAGCAGAGAGCTGGACTGGAAGAAGAGCAACTGGGACAGAACCAGTGCCCATATGGGATGCCAGTGCCGCAGGTGGAGGATTAACTAACTGAGCCATGGCGCCAGCCCCTCAAAATCTAATTTTTAAAAAAGATTTATTTTATTTATTTGAAAGAGTTACAGAGAGAGGTAGACATAGAGAGAGAGAGGTCTTCCATCTGCTGGTTCACTCCCTAGATGACTGCAATGGCCAGAGCTGCACCAATCCAAAGCCAGGAGCCAGGAGCTTCTTCCTGGTCTCCCATGCGGGTGCAGGGGCCCAAGCACTTGGGCCATTCTCCACTGCCCTCCTGGGCCACAGCAGCGAGCTGGACTGGAAGAGGAGTAACTGGGACTAGAACCGGCGCCCATATGGGATGCCAGTGCTTCAGGCCAGGGCTTTAACCTGCTGTGCCACAGCGCCGGCCCCTCAGAATCTAATCTTGAATATCAGCTCAACCATGGGTGCTGGGGGATAGAGCAGTGACCAAGTTGAAAGATGTATGAAATCTCAGGATGGCCCGCAATTCATTGCATGAAATAGGGAAAGACATTTATAAGCAAAAATAGTTATACTTCTTTAGAGAACACATAAACATGGGCCTTAAAGATTTTCAGATCTAGCTGTGTTTCTTATTATGATTTAAAAAGAAAAGCCCATAAAATTAGCTCTCTCTCCCCTGTGTGTGTGCACGTGCATGTGTGTGTATGTGGTCAAAGTCCAAACTATATTATTGACTCAAAACCTTGCTAATACTGTGTCTATTTATTCTCAAAGTGCCACTCAGCAAATGGTGGTATCAGCCAAAATTAGTTGGACTTCAGCCATTGCATGTATATAAAGATGATGAAATTTCATTTCCCTTTCCTCATCATTTAATGAGCTTACTGCCTCAAAGTACTTTAAAGTTCTCCAAAGTAGTTCTGTGGTTTATAAACACTCTAATCAAATCAGCAGTAAAAACTAAAATGCCCACCTGTCTATGGGGCTGCATAAGAATTTTGGTTGCATAAGAAGTATGAATCTGATTGCTATTTAATCCCTTTTTTAAAAAGGGGGGTTAAAAGCCAATCAATGCCACGGGTGATACTTAATAGAATTGATTTCATCATATTAAAAAGTTATGCCTGGGGCTGGCACTGTGGCACAGCTGGTTGAGTTTTGCAGCACTGCCAAACCATATTTGGGCATCAGTTTGAGTCCTGGCTGCTCTGCTTCCAATCCAGCTCCCTGGCTAGTGCACCTGGGAAGCAGTGGAAGATGGCCCAAGTACCTGGACCCCTGCCGCCCATGTGGGAGACCCAGAAGAAGCTCCTGGTTTC
Organism: Sylvilagus floridanus; assembly: GCA_949820135.1. Classification (NCBI taxonomy): domain Eukaryota; kingdom Metazoa; phylum Chordata; class Mammalia; order Lagomorpha; family Leporidae; genus Sylvilagus; species Sylvilagus floridanus. The sequence goes on from OX463223.1 coordinate 127,056,542, forward strand.
TGCCTCCCCCAACACTGGCCATTGTGGCCCTCTGGGGAGTGAACTAATGGATGGAAGATCTGTCTCTCCTTCTCTCTCTGTAAGGCTTACTTACAAAATAAATTTTAAAAAATAAAGGGATGTGGTAGAATATTTGGTGATACAGAAATATCTGCTCTATTAAATGAGAAATATCAATTTATAAAGCAATCTGTAGACTATAAGCCCATTTTGATTAAAAATATACCAAAAAAAAAAAACCTGAAGAATACACACCAGTATATTAAGAGGGATTTTTTCTGGAAAGCAGATTCAGAAATTATCTTGATGATCTTTAAAGTATTATTCATTTAACAAGCCTCATGCTTCTACACTAAGATATATTGCAAAAACTGTAGCAAAACTTAGTTTTACTCAAGTGCTAACTCTTCCAAGAGGATAAAAATCTATGTTAGGTCAAAAATCCTTCCCTAGAACAATTTGCAACTACATACAATGTGGATGAAGCTTGGAAACATGATACTAACAGGAAGAAGTTAGACACAAAACAATACAAACTGAATGATTCCATTTAACTAAAACACCAAGAGAGGCAAAAATAACACTATGATGGCGGGAGTTAACACAATAGTTATCCTGGGGATGCAGATACTCTTTTTTTTTTTTTTTTGCATTATTTCCAGGGCATCTATTTGTAATTAGTGGGGAGGAGCTGGGAGACCTGAGCCTCCATCATCTTGTGTGGGCTGCCCAGCTGAGTGCTATTTAAAATAAATCTTACTTGCCCCATTTTAAGAGACAATCTGGTGGCCAAATGAAATGCTTGAGGTATCTGTGGGGCTCTGATCCACACCAGGACCAGCAAATAGCACACAGCTGAAATGCCATCAATACAGTTAAATCTGGATCCCAGCATTAGCACCAGGAGGGAAGCATTTCCAAGTTCATTCTTTCCCCACTCTTGGGCTCTGATTAGTTGGCTTTATCAAACACACACACACAGAAAAACTGAGGATGAAAAAAAATTAGTAAATGTTGCTCCAGTTATAATGTTGTAAAAACACATGGAGAGCCAACAAGACCTTTCTGAGTGATAATACTACACAAGGATCCCCAAACCCTTCTCAGCACCACTTCCGAACACTCTCTCATGCTTGGGACCAAAAGAAAATCTCCAGGAAGGAGAAAAATAGCAGGTCAGGAGGAGCAGGAAGAGCAAAAGGAAATGTGAATATAAGAAGGAAGAGGGGGCTGCTGGGTGCCTGTCCTCTACTAGGTGGGTTCTCAGTGTTGCCACACCAAATCTTTCCAAACACAGGGCATCGGCATTGCCATCTCCATCTTTGGGTAGGAAATATTAGGCATGTCCAGTTAAAACAGTGCTTCCCCACCTTGTTTTCACATGAGATTTTCCTGATAGGCTTTAAAAAATTCCAATGTAGGGCTGGTGCTATGGAGCAGCAGGTTTAAGCCACCACCTGCAGCACAGGAATCCCATGTGGGTGCTGGTTCAAGTCCCGGCTGCTCCACATTCCAGTCCAGCTCCCTGCTAGTGGGCTGGAAAACATTGAAAATGGCCTGAGACTTGGGCCCCTGCATCCACGTGGGAGACTCAGAAGAAGCTCCTGCCTACTGGCTTTGGCCTGCCCCAGCCCCGACCATTGAGGTCATTTGGGGAGTGAACCAGTGGATGGAAGCTTGCTCTTGCTCACTCGCTCTCTGTCACTGTCTCTCTTTTCCTCTCTGTAACTCTGCCTTTCAAATAAATAAATAAATAAATATTTTTTAAAAAGCACAAATTTAAAAAAGTTCCATTGTGATGTCCAGGCACACTCTATATAAATTCTTTCTGGATCTCTGTGGGTGGGTCACAGGAACTGGCATTAAAAAAACAAAAAACAAAAACCTCCTGCTCCAGCTACACCCAATGTGCAGCTAAGGTTGCAGACAGATAATTTAGACCAACACTTGTTAAACTGTATATTAAAAATTTGACTTTGATTCAGTAGGTCTAAGATAGTGCCTGAGAACATGATTCTGGTTCTCTTGGCCCCTGGACTACACTTGGACTAGTGAGACAGGGTGTAGACCACAGGCTGAAACTTAATGAATGTGCATTTCAGGAAGGGCCATGGATGTTCCAAAATAGATTTTTTTCTAGCCCCACAATCCACAATGGGATTCCAACTTTGTGTCTCCTTTGTACTAAAGCAGAAGTGCAGGCCTTCTTTTTTTCCTTCTTCTGCTTTAAAGAGAGGCCAGTGGAAGTGCAAGACAGCAAGTTTCTGTAACATCAAGCTGGAGAAAGCCAGCCAGCTCTCCCCACCAGCCCCATTAACCACCAGAGAGACTGGCTTTGCTCAGGGAGTAATGGCTCCCTGCAGTGCAGTGGTTTGTGAGGGCCTCCTATGCACTCCCCTATTTGACAAGATGTTAGGCACAAGCCATGCCCGACTGTGTGCATTAATGAGACCCACATGTAACTGCTTAAGAGTAAACACTCACTTAATCCCATGTAGCTGAACGCGCTAACAAACGAATTAGCTGGTGGCATCCACTTAGGATATATGATCCAATTTATATTATGATTTCTTTCTAAGGGCTGAACTGATTTTGACACATATAAAAATGTGGTTTCAATCACCCACAATTGCACCATTTGAACAAGGGGGAGGGGAAAGGCTTTTAAAGGGCCCAGACCTGAGGGGAGCAAGTAACAAGGTAGAATGAAGGAAACTGGTGCTGGGGCTGGGGTGGTGGGGTGGTGGGGTGGTGGGGAGGTGGGGGCCTTTAGCGGCACTGCTACTGCCAGCAGGGAGCCCGGAAGGCTTCCATCTCTGCTTCCGGGGTCACTCAGAAGTGGGTCACTAATCACATCTGCAGGCACAGCCTTGAGAGAGCGCTCGGGGAATTCCTCACCGCCTCCTCTCAGATTGTCTCCACGGCCATGGCTGGTTCCGGGGCCTCGGAACGAATAGACACACAAGCTGTGAGGAGAGGGTAAGGCTCCAACAGCCCAGGGTGATCATCCTAAAACCAAACGAAGACTAACAGGCTTGCATGCTCAAAGAGCAACCCCTTCAGCCCCAGCTAATGATACCAAGATGAAGAACTGGTGCAACGCCACACATGGCTAGGAAATCCACACGTCTTTAGCAAGTACTTGTCAATGTAGTCCTTGACGTTTCCTCATTCCTCTGCATCTCCAACTCTATGACACAGATAATATGATTAGCTCCTTTTTACATGTGAGGAAACAGAGGCACAGAGGCCAAAGTCACTCCGCTGGGTAATGGTGTTGATTCAGAGAGTGTGACTCGACACCAAGGACCCAAGGAATCACCCAGGCTGATACACTCCCTCAGCCTTTGCTGGCTCAGGCTGATTTTCAACAGAATGTCTAAGGCATAAAGCTGCAGTCTGAAGAACAAGCCACCCAACTGCTGAGATCAGGGTTGTACCCATGCCTTTTAAAAACATATATCTGCATCCTGGGGCCGGTGCTGTGGTGTAGCAGGTAAAGCCTCCACCTGCAGTGCCAGCATCCCATATGGGTGACGGTTCAAGCGCCAGCTGCTCCACTTCCAATCCAGCTCTCTGCTGTGGCCTGGGGAAGCAATAGAAGATGGCCCAAGCCCTTGGGCCCCTGCATCCACGTGGGAGACCCAGAGGAAGCTCCTGGCTCCTGGCTTCAGATCAGCACAGCTCTAGCCATTGCAGCCTATTGGGGAGTGAACCAGCGGATGGAATACCTCTCTCTCTCGACTTCTCTCTCGGCCTCTGCTTCTCTGTAACTTAACTCTGCCTTTCAAATAAATAAATCTTAAAAAAAAAAAAAACGTAATCCTTAGGAGCAGAGACTTAGTACAGCGGTTCAGTTGCTGTTTGGGGCACCTGCATCCCACATCTGAGTGCCTGGTTCAAGTACCACCTCCTTTGCTTCTGATCCAGCTCCCTGCTAATGCACACAATGGAAGGTGATCGGTCAAGTATGTGGGTCCCTTCAACTCATGTGGGACATTCAGATTGAGTTCCAGGCACCTATTTGTTTGTGTGTATGAGAGAGAGAGAGAGAGACAGACAGACAGACAGACAGACAGTCACAGACAAACAGAAAGGGTTTCAAAGAAAATGAAAATAAGTAAAAAATTACCACCTGAAATCCACAGCTATTCACACGAAGGGGCACTCTGTGCCACAACAGCTTGGCTATGCCTTTCCATCGGAGTTCAGGAAATGCAGAAATAATTGCTCTGCTTTTATGTGCTCAGCACTGGGCTAGTGATTTTTATGTATCTTATCCCAATTTTTAAAAAGAAAAGAACAAGCACTCAGAAGTCATGTAATTTCGCAGTCGGCTATCCTGCTTGTGAATGAGGAGCATCTGGACCTCAATGTGGTGGTTTTCCCTCACGCTACAGCTACACTGTAATGATGCTAAATAATGTACACATTCCTTCAAGAGCATGAATCACTCATTGATTCTCTCAACAGAAATGTTCTTCTCCAGTCCAACCAAGTTCCTGCGGCTCCTCAACCAGGCTGTGCCGAAGACTGCTATATATTAACTGTTTCCTTTTCTCCCCAGGCACCTGGCTTGGACCCATTTTCCGGACTCTTTTGCAGTTAAGCAGAGCCCTATGACTGAGTTCTGGCCAGGAGCGAGTGGATAGCAGTGACGTGTTTTGCCGTTAGGCCTGACCCATAAAATCTTCTGGCACAGTCCTTCCCTAATCCACAGGCCAGATTCAGATGTGCCAGTGAAGGACTCTAAGATGCTGGCAAAAGGCCCAAGGCAGAAGAATCCTGAGCACTGGAATGATTTTAAGGATCATAAAACTCCACTATCCACCCCGACCGGACGGTAACAGGACTAAAAAAGCCAGCTCGATTGTATTACAGCACCAAGACTTCAGCACGTATTTGTCGTAACAGTTAACCTACGCTAACTAATACACGGATCACCCTCATTTCCCGTGCCACTTTTACAAACCTTACCTCATGGTTAAGTTGGTGATTTTCCAAGGGTGGTCCCTGAAACAATAGCAGGATCTTCTAAGTAATGCGAATTCTAAGGCCTCACTCCAGACCTACTGCATCAAAGGGGCAGGGCTGAGTGAGTCTGACCCACATTCAAGTTTCAGGACCACCGGCTTCAATGAGCTGAGAGATCCACTGAAGAAACACATCAAGCTTTCTGCAAGCCTCATGCAGTGTCTCCTTCTCTGATCTCTGCGCCATGCACTCACTTTGAACCTTAACTATACGTGGTCACTCCATCTCCCTTACCTATTGGTAAACGCTGTAAGGAAAGAAGAGAGGAGAGAAAAAGGGACAAAAGCAAGGGAGGAAGGGCTGTACTTATGCCACTGGACAGAGCAGGACAAACCACTGATCGCCCACAGTCAACAGATGGAATGTGCCAAGTGTCAGAACTCGGTGCCTGGTCAGGCCATTGTTCAGCAAACTTCTTGTCTTCTCAGCACCTTGGTTTCTTTATAAAGCTGAGAAATAATGTCTGCTTCATTGGGAGGTGATGAGAAATTAAAGAGATCATTGTGTAGAGAGCTCCAAACAGCAAGTGTGTGCAGAGAGTGATGACTAGGGAAGCTGCCTGACCTCTCTGGGGCTCGGCTTCCTCAACTGTAGGAAAAGGTGTTGCAAACTGAGGTGATGAATGGTAGGCTGGGCAAGGCATTGACCTCCTAAGCCAGGGACTGTAGGTTCAAGTCCCATCTGGGGTGCCATTTATGTTACCAGGTGCTTATTAATAAATTTGGAATATTAATAAGCCTTGTGGGTTCCTGCCTAATATTCAGAGAAGAATTCTGAATACTGGCACAAATACATGAGGCAGCATAAGTTTTAAGTTTTTTATGCACAGGGGAGTGAGGGCCCTACCTAAGAAAGAAAGGGAAATCTGGATTCATACCGAGCAGCGGGAGCCAGCCACGTGGACGAGCATGCAGGCCAGGAGGCATGGGGCAGGTGGCCCGAATGCCATGGACCCCAGAAGCACAGGGAAGCAAGGGCCCACAATAGCGAAAGAGGCAAAAGGCCAAAAGAAGACTAGGCCCACAGTGTCTGGGCCTTTAAGCCACTTCCAAAGGGGTGTGGTTATTTAGTCTGATTGGCAGGCAGGCACACTGACGTGGCCAGGTAGGGGGATGAGCTCACACAGGGGGCATGGTGAAGGCGTGGTCTTCTAGCTCACAAACCTAGTTAATTTTATCCTATATGCTGGCCTACAACATTCACAGGAACTGACGTGATGAGGGGAGAACTGAGTCAAGGGCTCAGGGGCCCCCCTCCAGGGCCTGCCTCCTTTACATTACTAGGTCTTGCCTGGGCAGTGCAGAGTTCGAGAGAACAAAGATTTCCAGGAAACCAGGGTATATGTCAGACAGCAGACAGTCCACAGCTGGGAGTGGCTGGGGGAGGAGTCACTGAGGACCTGGCCTTCCTTCAGACCTCGGGACCGGAACTGAAATTGTTCTATCCTCCAGAGAGATGACTCTGGGCATGCATTTTTTAAAAGAAAAGGCTGATTTATTTGAAAGGCAGGGTAACATAGAGGAGGAGAGACAAAGAGTAAAAGAGGTCTTCCATCCACTGGTTCACTCCGCAAATGGCTGCAATGGCAAGGTTGGGCCAGGCTAAAGCCAGGAGCCAGGAGCTCCAACCTGGTCCCCCTAAGGGGCGGCAGGGGACCAAGGACGTGGTCCATCTTCTGCTGTTTTCCCAGGCACATTATCGGGGAACCAGATTGGAAGTGGAACACTTGGGACTCAAACTGGAGCTCTGATATGTGCCACAACCCCAACCCCTTAGGAAGACATTTCTCTGGACTCCCCCTATCCATGATACATTTGTAACTAGACAACAATGACACCACCATTGTCTTTGATACAAAGAAATCTTTGTCCAACTTCAAAAAACTGTCCACAGCAGCTAGAGAGCAAAGGCTAAGCATAGCCCTGCTCAGACTTGTTATTAATGGGTCCCCAAAAGGAAAGTGGTGGCTCAGTTATGAGCTCCTTCCAGCTCACCCCTTCCTGAACTGAGGCTAGAGAGACAGGAAGACGAGGAATTTCCTTCTCAGCCTCTTTCTTTTTGAAGATTAAAAGCAAATTTACAAGGGCAAGAAAACCCACAATGTTTACCTGGGGTTAAGAGGCACTCAAGAGACAGGAGGAGTTTGGACATTTTCAACTTTACTGTTTCTTGGTCAACTGCTAGCCTCCATACATCCTTGAGGTTCATTTTTTCTCCTGGATTTTTTTTGTTGTTGTTGTCAACTCTCATAGAAGTATGAACTGGTACACTTGGAAAAGCAGATGGCCTTCCACCCAGCCAGTCCATCCTTAGGTGCCTCTCCCCTGGAGCTTTCACACTCCTTGACCACAACACACAAAATGGGAGTAGTTAGTATTTCCTTAAACTTACTACAATTTTAACAGAGTGTCAGAGTAAGCTGTGTTACCTTGAAATTGAAACAAGTGTAATGAAATAGTACTTTCACTTACTATGGGGAACATATTCTGATACACTCTAAGTCATCCAATCCATTTTCCTTTTTTAAAATGTTAGTTGGCAACCCCTTCATTTGATCTCATGATCCAGAAATAGGTTACAACACACTCTGTGAAAAACTCAAACATAGTAGTGTGTACACCAAAGTGATATGTGTTTGTTGTAGCAACAAAGGAAAGTCACAGAAAGGTACGGCTAGTATAAAATAATTTAAAACATGCACAGTATTACTCAGTGTTGCTTAAGAAGACATGCATATATGTTAAAATATAAAGACACGTCTGGGAGGTATTCACACCAAATTTCAGGCTGTAGGTGACAAAGGTGATGCTACAAGGAAGGGGGCTACACACAATTTTATAGTTTAGTTCTTAATCCAGATGGTATTTCTTATATCATTCTATACCTTTTTCATAGATCTGAAATTTTTGTAATTGAAACAAATTCTTCCAAGGAGCCTAACTCTTGGGGAAAGTTTTGTTTCTTCTTTTTGGATTCAACAGGATAAACATTCTCTAGTCAGTTCTCATTAGAGAGCAAAAGGTGACCACATGCTCCATGACCTTTTTTCCCAATCTATCAATGGATGTCAACTCCAAAGGAAGACCAAGGACGTCTCTGGAAAGGTGGGGACAGCATGCTACAATTTATCAATGGCCCTAGACAGATGTCAGCGATGGCAGAAGCCAGTACTCCAGGGCAACTGCTTCTCAACACCTTCCCCAGGTCTAGAGGAGCCACAGAAACTAAGCCGCAGAACCTGTGGCTTATCAGCACATCCCTGGCATCACATATGGCATCCAGTGCCTCGTTTGCACACTCTTATCGGGCCTCTCAACTCTCCCATCCCACTCAAATTCAGATCAGTGCTGGTTCACATTAATCCTCGTTGATTTGGCCTCTTCCACCTCTTCCATAAAGCGCCAAGAAGAATGTTGGAGAACTAACAGAGGGTATTTCTGGCTAAAGACATCCTCAGTTTATAAATGGAATGATTCGTTTCTGACATTTCTGTCACTGGTGCTAGAATTAAAACGTTCTAGATTTACAGAATCTTCAAACTCGAAGAAGTCTTAGATCGGCGCTTCTTGGATATTCCCGCACAACTGAGCCCCCTGGGGAACACGTTAAAGTGCAGCTTTGGATGCAGGGGTCTGGGACAGTGCAGTGATGCTGGCCTGAGGACCACTCTGGGAACAGTGGGACCTGGGAGTGCCCTGCCCATCTCCTTTACAAATGAGAACATCATCTCCTTCAAGGGCTCCTTGTGACTTAAAAATAGGAGAGGGCATTTATTAGACAATTGCTGAACATTCTCTATGCTTTAATCCTCATGATACTCCTATAAAGTGGAAACTATCATTTTCTCTGTTTGACAGATAGAGAAACTGAAGCTCAGAGTGGTGGTTGGGCAACTTAGCCAAACCTTGTGCTACTGGCTGATGAGGAAAATCTAAATGTCAGGCTGCCCCCCAAAAGGTGACCTACAAGGATGCCTGGGAGCTGATGCCTCTGACACTGAAAACTGGAAGCTCCCTGGGAGAAGCCCGAAGGGTCTCATTGCTGTCTGGATCTGGGCTCCTCCTCCCAGCCCTCCCAGCCCTCCCAGCCCAGGGAGCGGGGAGTGCTTCCTGACCCTCAGCTGAAGAGCCTGGCACCCAAGGAAAAGGGCTATAGGAGGGAAGACAAATGGCTAGAAAAGAGGGAAACTCTAATTGCCATGCATCAAAGTTGAGAAATGCATCAAAACCTTCGAGTGTCAAGAACTCAACTCTTCTAAAGGACGAAGGGACTTTTCTTCATGCTCTTAGATGGCAATATGTGCATGTATGCACGTATGTATGTGTGCGTGGTGTTATCCTGAAGGAGTGCGGGCCTACACTAGCAGGAAACTGAGGCCAGTAAGAGCTCTTGAAGCTCTTTTTTTAAAATGAAAACACAGCACAGTATGACAACTGGAGATACACACAAAGTGCAGCAAATCTCTCATCTGTACCCCACACAGCTCAAGCTCAAGGCTCACAGCACTTCTTTTGAGTGAATACGGGCCTCGGGATCCTTCTCAATGCATTGCTTCTGAAATGCATTGAGCCACTGTCCAATGATGAAGACTGGCATGCCACTGAAAACCTGCCTGCCATCTCTGTGGAGACACTGAGCTTCCTCTGAGCACCACAAGACCAGGTTTCTAGTCCTGGGTCGGCCAGGCAATAATTTTGTGACTTTGGACCAAGCATGTGGCCTCTTAAGTCTTTAGTTTTCTCACTTGTCAAATGGGAGAACTTTGGAAGCACTCTGGGGCAACAGGGGTGTTTCTGGCATTGAGGCGATTCTGTTGGCCTTCCCGGATCGCAGCAGGTTTTCCTGGCCTCCTCTGTTGGTTTGCCCTGCGGGGCAGCGGGCACCCAGGCACTCAGCTGGCTGTTCCATTCAAATGTCTGAAGAAGTACAAGTCAAGATGCATACAGTCACAGCTGCTCCCCCAAAATGGGATACAATTGCAGGGAAGAGGTGACTTGACTTTTTTCATTTTTAGCCTAAATATTTACAGAGAATCTCCTGGCAAAATGACTGCAGTATATAATCAGAGAGAGATAATCACTAAAATTGTATTTTCATGGCAGTTTCTAAATAGCCATATATATTCACGAGGTAAGTGTCCAGACAGAAATCATTTGCAGACCTTCGTTCCCACAGCCAGTGTCCAGGATGCCTGGAAGAAACGCATGCCCAGGAGCATCCCAGGAGCAGGGATAAAGAGGACAGGGTTGCTCCCTTTCCCTTTGAGGAAACTCTAATAGCCATAGTTTCTCTATGAGGAGAACAGTAAAACTACATTTTCCCCTTCAGTTTAATTCATCAAGCTGTCCTCTGGATTTGGGAGAACGCCCTCCACCCCTCACTGACACCTCACAGCCTTCTGAGAGGTACAACCCCGGCTTGGATTCATTACCCAGCCTCAACGTTTTAAAGCTTTGTGAAGACTTTTCAAACGCTATCTTTTGAATGATGAAACTGTATGGCTAAGGCACTGGCTTTGTTTCCCCAATGAGAACAAAGTGCTTGCTTTTTCACATTAAGGTAGCTCCTCACGAGTGGGCACCTGTGTATTTGATACCAAGGATTCCAGCAGCTTCCAAGCACATGAGCAAAACGTTAATGCCAGCTGCAGGCAGCATGAGGCCCACAAAAACCCAGCCGGTTTAGCACGCAGGCTTGAGCCACAGAGTCTCTGTGGTTCCCCAGCTGAGGACAGAGACTGACACTTCCATGACGGATCAGAAACAAAGGCCAGTGGAACAACCCCCCCCCCCCCCCCCCCCGCCAACGCCAACTGGATCAATCCCAGTGGACTCTTCCTAACTCCCTCACACTAGCTTGCTCATCAGCGAGCTGCTAATTCTTGTGCTGCTACTTGCCTGGCCCACTCAGCCGCCAGGCTTCAGCCACGCCTGCACCTTGACCTTTCTCTGCTTAGGAAATCAGAGGGAGGCAGGGCTTTCCCATACCCCGTCCTTGCTCTTGCCTGCCTTCCTCAGGCCACCAAAGGCAGGTGAGGAGCTAATTAGACCCTGTAGGAGGAGTTTCGTTGCTAGGGAAACCGATCAGCCTGAGAGCTCTGGGGAGAAACATCCCTCCCAGAGCACAGGACAAACGGAGCTTGGAGAGTGGCTTTTCCACTAAACATTCCTCCCCACTCTGCTTTGCTCCCCACTGACCCCCGCCCGTGCCATGTCTCTCCGTGGGTTCCCCTTAGCAACTGTCCTTCTGAAAAGCCTTCACCCCTCCCACCCCAGTGGGCACTCCCGCCTCCTCCTGGCCTCTCTTTGAACCTGCGCTTCTGATGACTTTTGACCCTGGCTTGCATCAGAATCGCCTGGGAAGCTTCTTTTCTAAACAAAACAAACACCTGAGCCTACCTACTGTGCTGCTCCCCACCCCACCCAAGATGCGGAATGAATTGGCCAAATCCACTGCAGGTGGCTCCAAGGTGTAGTCAAGGCTGAACACCGCTGAGCTATCCCCTCTGCCTGGCACACACAGCCCACTGCCCGGCCTTCCCTCACTAGCCAGCCTTTCATATGCCTTCTTTCAGGCCTCAGCTTCTTTCTGGAAGCCTCTCCAGCTCCCGTGGACTGGCTTAGGCCTCTGGTTATGAACTCCCACAGCAGTCCTACTCGCCCTCATGTAGTTCCAGTAGAAATGTTCATTCACTGACCTGTCCTCCGACAGATGCCAGTGCCAAGAAGGCAGGGGTTGCTTTCGATATTGTTTGCCATCACAGGCCCCATGCCCAAGCTAATGCCTGGCCCAGGATAGATGCTTAATAAAAGAAAAAAAACTTTGACTTGAATAACTGCTCTTGGCATATTCAGCACCACAGGACACACTTGTAGCAATTTTTACATCAAATGTTTTCCAACTTCCAGTAAAATACCTTGTTCCTCCTTATGGTGACCCAGAGGACGACTTTCCAGTCAGCTTTTTTGCAGGGGGCAGGGTGAGGAGACAAACATTGACTAGTTTTTGCAAAACCACCTGCCTTTACTCTGGGTGTGTGCTGGACCACATTTCCCAGCGCCCCTGTGTCTAGCTGTGGCCATAAACTGAGACTGTGCAGTGGAATGTGGGTGAAAGTCTTCACTGCCATTTCCAGGCCTGGCCCATAAAAGCCACCTTCACATTCTGGTACACTCACTCACTCTCAGTGTGGACTGCTGGCTGCGTCTGAGGATCCAGTGGAGAACTCCAAGGCCCTGAGAGAGGGCAGACCCACAAGATGGAAGAAGCTGGTCCTTGAATGACCACGTGTGACACAGCAACCTCCTCCACAACCTGCCAACTGACACTGGACTGTGCTCTAAGACGACGACTTGCATTGGGTTAAGCCACTGAGGTCTGGGAGCTGTTGTAGTAGTTAGCTTACTAGGGATAATATATGAACACACTTGAAAAAGTTCATGGAAAAGGAAATTAATAGATAAGTTTATTTTGGTCCAAAAAGCTTGAAATACATACACATGAGAAGGTCTTCAAAACACTTCATGAGAATGTGTATTATGAAAAAACTGCACATGGATTTCAATTTTTTCACCCTAATAAACAAAATTCTATTTTTTCACAAACTCTGAAGTTCCCTCACACTTTTTTTTAATTGTAACATTTTACCAAACTTCAACATATGTGTAATTTATAAATCAAAGGTCAAAGTGAAGAAAAATTACTTCAGTCCACTCCTGGCTTCTATTTTGATGCACATGGTTTCTTCCTCCAAGAAACATGTGAATGGGTTCAGTATACCTTATTTCACTACTTCCCGCTTGGCCAAGTGTTGCCTGATCCTAAACAAAGTGGAGATATCTCTTCAGGTACCAGTTGGCATCCATCTCCTTTTACCTATTACCTGTCCTTTGGGCATCCAGGAAGGAGCCTGCTCTGTGTAGGAAACAAACCTGCTCTGATCCATTGGACCACTGGACAAGAGATGTTTCATTCTCTCTAACCAGTCACACCAAAGAAGAGACAGGCTAGGCTCCCCACTGGACAACCACATCATTGCCATCCATGAACCTAAGATGCACAGGCACAGTGACTACTCCTAGGCCTAGAACTCGATTCAAGTAATACACTATTTTTTGGACAAAATCAAAGAGAATTCATGTGCTTTTATGAAAGAAAGCAAGAACAACATTTGAAGGAGTTCAAAGCAGAATAAAACCTATATATTTTCTGAAATTGTTAAACTATAATAAAACTTTAACACCAATCTGTTCTTTGAACTGAATTCACATTTTTATTTATTACAAGTCTCTGGCTCCTACTGTTGCCCCCTCTTCAACTTCTACCTTTATCACTTCCTTTAGGAAGAAAGGAGAGAAACCAACATGTCATGAAAGTATTGGAGGAACACTCTCTCCACAAATCTATATCTCTGTGTATGCATCCAGTAAAATAAAAATACACTCAACAATTAACGGTTTAAGATCATCTTTCCAAAAGAGATTAATGATTTACCAAATATTTATTTCCCTCCATGCAAGGCTTCACAGGAAATACCAAAATAATTGAAGCAGGTGCTACTCTCCACGGGCTGACTATCTGGATGGAGGGAGTTGTGTTTAAAGCACAATTAGATCTAATAAAAGATTAAATATGGAAAACTTCATAAAAGGTGGCAGAGAGAAAATGATATAAAAAGATACAGGAATGGTAGATTGCTCCCAAATGGGAAAATATATTCATTCATTCATTTGCTTATTTATTCAACAAATATTTACTTAACATCTATTATATGCCATACATTGTACTTGATGCTGTGCAGACAACAGTGAGCAAGACACATACTCAGGCACAGCTTTATAGAGGAAGTGGTTTGTGACACGGGCCAATTGCTATGAGTAGATGGAACATATGATAATAATAACAACACAGAGCCAGGATTATCCTCCCTGAGTATTCTAGCTCCAAGTGCCTCCTCGTCCTTATCTACTACACTCAAAATTATGGATAGTCTTGAATACCCAAGCAGAGAATGTAAAGGCCAGTTTTTTTGTTTTTTTTGTTTTTGACAGGCAGAGTGGGCAGTGAGAGAGAGAGAGAGAGAGAGAAAGGTCTTCCTTTTGCCGTTGGTTCACCCTCCAATGGCCGCCGCGGCCAGCGCACCACGCTGATCTGATGGCAGGAGCCAGGTGCTTCTCCTGGTCTCCCATGGGGTGCAGGGCGCAAGCACTTGGGCCATCCTCCACTGCACTCCCTGGCCACAGCAGAGAGCTGGGTAAATGCCAGTTTTTGCCATGATGTGAGCCACCTCTGCTTAGGATGAAGACACTTAAATGAAACCTGGAGCCCAAAGTTTCCAGTGATGTAAGCTAGGGCAGGCATTCTACCCCAAGTTCAGGTCAGTTCAATAAAACAGGAGAAAATCATTCTATGTGCCCAAGGATATAAAGGATGAAGGTCTCAGTTGGTACTACCAGGGTCATGAAAATCCATACCAGGGGCACTTACAGTGAAATTGTAACACCCCTTTGTCATTTTGTAATTAAAGCCTCAAGGAAAGGGTTCCCAAATGGAAAGGAGAGATTTTTCTAACCTGATTTGATAGCCAACTCAGGATTCTGCTTTAAAGGTAATACCCGCTTCAGTGTGCCAGGTACCTCTCCACCACTACACACACCACTCTTCCCACTCTTCATGGGACAGATGAATCATTAGATCCCAGAAAACATCTCACTGCACTGTTTAGGAACAAGCATGGCTTTCCAATCGTGGCCAGACACCACACAAATAATCAACTATAAAACGAAGGGTCCAATTAGAGAGAACCGGCAACCACAAGGCTTTAGCTTGGGCCATTGTTTGGAGAAAAACCTACAAGAAGTGGTCCCAGATGAGACAGCAGCTAACCTAGCTGAACAGCTGGTTTGTATTCCCCACAGATACAAAACTGACAGTCCACCAAACACTCCTGGGGTTCATATTTCATAGGCATCCCTCAAAAGAAGGTCAAAATTAAAAAAAAAAATCCTAGTATTAGCCAGGGTCACAGATCCAGGAGGACCACTGGTCTCTGGAAAATGATTTGGCCTCAAGCAGCCAAAGGAAATGAACTTGGGGCCTGAAGATGGCATTGCCAGGCTGGGCACTGCTGAGATCCACTGATGTCTACTCCCACAAGAACTTACTGCCCCTGCCTTTCCTACCTTCGGTCTTCATGAGATCATAACAGATCAACATATATAACCTATTTCTCTGAAGTTTAAGCACAGAGTTAGCATATGACCCAGCAATGCCACCCTGGCTATATATCAGAAACAAATGAAAAATGTGTTCACACAAAAATGTGTCCACAAATGGTCATAGCAACATTATTGATACTAGATTAAATGTCCATCAATGGATGAATAGATAAATAAAATGTGGTCTATCCGACAATGGAATGTAATTTATCCATTAAAGAAATGAAGTAGTGATACATTCTACTACACAGAAGAATTTTGAAAATGTCATGGTAAGGGAAAGCAGTTAGACACAAATGTCAGGTTTGGTGTGATTTCATTTATATAAAATGTCCACAATTGGGAAAAGTATATGGTATATCAGTTGTTGCCAGGTTCTGGGGGGAAGGGTGAGAGATGGGGAATGACTGTCAATGGGTGTGGGGCTAAACAACTCTGAGAACACACTATAAACCACTGAAGTTCACACTGGACATGAGTGATCTGCATCTCAATGAACCTATAATGTTACCATGAAAAACAAGTCCTTTACTTAATAATGTTTAACACCCAGTTAACCGAAAGCACGTGGAGGAGAGGCAGAAAGGAAAATGTGTACAACCTGAATGTAATCATAAGAAAATTCAAAATAAGGAAAATTCTACAAAGTAATGGGCCTGTACTCTTCAGAAATGTCAGTGTCACAAAGGGAAATGTCGGTGTCATGAAAGGGTTCTTTGTATTATTCTTGCAATTTTTCTGGAGGTTTGAAATGTTATCAACATTTAAAATTACTAAATTAAAGAGAAGGAAAAAGAAAGAGCAAGGGGAAGGCCTGGCAGTGACAGCAAAGGCCTCTAGGTATTCAGCAGTGCCCAGACTCTCACCCTGTTTAACAGTTGTGAGCTTCTTTTAATGAGTTCCCCAGCCATCAGCCACGCTAATGAAAGGGAGCCGGGTGAAGGGGAGAAATCAGCACGTGTTGCAGGCTGGCTACAGTAGCAGGCATGGAGAGAGGGCATTGGGCCCAAGGGTCCCTCCTCCAAACAGCAATGGTAAAAAGCTCCAAGATGCCACCTGGAAAACCTTCCTTCTCACCACCAACACTCAGCATGATCCCACAGGCAGAAAAACTGCAGGACCTTCACACCATTATTAATGCTAAGAGCAACTCAGCAATAATCTGACCCCAGGATCAGAGCCAACGTTTTACCATGGGCCACAGCTCAAAGAGGGCAGTAGAGTCTCTTTGCACCATTCTTTTCTAATGCATGGAGCCTGCATTTGGCAGATATCGCCAGTGCAGGAACAGCTGGCCACAGGGTTGTAATGGCTCGCTTTCTCCTTCATCAAGCATTGGTTTATTTTTCTCATCTTAAATCTTGATTCTTAGGACACATGTTCAACAGGTGATAAGATGACTCTGCATCTGTGTCTCAAAAATCAGGGTGAAATTAGAAGACTGGCCTAATAACCAATAAAGCTTCCCTTCCCCAATTGCTCTGAAGGTCTTACTGAATTTTGATTCCCAGCAAGGGGCCTCAGATGCCTTGGAATTGCCCACAGGAACACTTGATGTTACCATGGACTAAATCAAAGGGAATTAAACATTAAAGCACTTGGATAATATTGCAGGTCTATGGTGGTATGATTTGTTGGACGCAAACACACACACACACACACACACACACACACACAATACCCACAGGCACATGCATCTTTTCCTTAACAGACTTCATCATCCCTTCTTTAGGAACTTCTCCCGTAACAAGGATGCTGATCCCCTAGGATAACATGCAGTCCCTTCTTTAGGAAACCTATGAAAATCTCTATAGAATCCCAGAAGTGTGTGCACCTTGGTTACTAATGGTAGCTATTTCCTTATGTCTACATTGGTCACTTACATTCTCAATGCCTGAAACAGTGCTTGATCCACAGTAGGTATTGAAATATTTGAAAAATAATCATTGTGGGGGAGGCTGAATCCGGAGAGGCCTAGGGGAAACTTCCTGAGCCTGCCTCAAGTTTGAAAACCTGTCTTTAGGTTTCAAATCCCTGGTAGCAAACACCCTGCCCCAGGGCGCTTCTGCCTAAGGATCATTAAGGTGGTATAATAGGAGTGGCTAGGACCCTTTTGCATCACAACACCCCACCCCTTGCCCGCATCCGCGCATCTGCTCTGTACCATCTGCTCTGTACCTCAGCTATGTATACACCTCCCTTTTACAATAAAGTGAGACCCTGCTTCGACTGGGCTCCACACCGCGCCTGGTTGTCCCCCAGGATTCGGGGAAGGCTGAGTGGGGGGTGGCGCACTTCCCCTCCTAGGTCAAGGCAAGCTGCGGGCAGCCTGCCTAATTCTCCGGCGGTGGCGAGGAACAGTCACCGCAAACCATTTTAGTTGAAATTCAAGAATAGATGAGGGAACAGGCATAAGCTTTGTGTGTAGCTAGCTCGGGCCTAATGTCTTTGGCTTATACATGCATGCATATACATACACATACACACATACACACATGAATTCAAGGGCAGAAGGGCAACTGAAAGGCTTGAATCCAGGAAGTTCCAAAACAGTATTAACCCACTGTCCAAGCCAAGATTCATTTTTTTAAAGATTTATTTATTTATTTGAAAGTCAGAGTTACACACAGAGAGGAGGAGAGGCAGAGAAAGAGAGAGGTCTTCCATCTGCTGGTTCACTCCCCAGTCGGCCGCAATGGCCAGAGCTGCGCCGATCTGAAACCAGGAGCTAGGAGCTTCTTCTAGGTCTCCCACACAGGTGCAGGGGCCCAAAGACTTGGGCCATCTTCTACTGCTTTCCCAGGCCACAGCAGAGAGCTGGATCAGAAGTGGAGCAGCCAGGATTTGAACCGGCGCCCACATGGATGCTGGCACTGCAGGCGGCAGCTTTACCCGGTACGCCACAGAGCTGGCTCCCAAAGTCGAGATTCTTAAGCTGGGTCTCACCTACCATTGGGGTCCCCAAAGGCTTTCTGAAAATATGTTGGCATACAGATAGCTTTAAGGAATTCCTTTTCCAGATCTTCTATTTCTCTGTACACCTCCAAAAGCTGACCTGGCAGCTCTGTGGCCTGCCTCTCTGTATTCCCCATTCACAGCTGCTCCAGTACCCCTTTAGTAAAGAAAGTGCTATTAACCATCCATCCTCAATCTAACCAGGGTGCATTATCCCAAGAAGGGCCCCAAAGAAAGGGGTCATTTGTGGTAGCATCAGTTTAGGGAGAGAATCCCAGGGATATAGCAAAGAACACATTCATAAGAATTCTTGAAGGCTATGGTCTTGTATGTATTTTATTTAAGCAACAAGTTCATAGCACAGCGTTTTACCTTACATGAGGAGACTTTAAAATATGATGGAATGTGTAATTAAATTATAAATGCATTTTGCTGCAAAAAAAAAGAAACCTCAGGAACAGGTTTTTTTTTTTTTTCAGAATACACATTCCCATGAACTTTTTAAAGACCCTGTATATATCTACCTACCCACCTTACTCAAAAAAGAAAGTTAACTTTTTATACTGACTAAAAGCAAATCTAGTGTGGTTGATGGCTTCACAATAAGAAATGGCTTCTTCAGTTAGGTCATATAACCTAACCTAATAATGTTTTTTCATAATTTGGAAGGCTTGGGGCTGGTGCTGTGGCATAGTGGGTAAAACTGCCACCTGCAATGCTGGCATCCCATATGGGCACCAGTTCGAGTCCCGGCTGCTCCACTTCTGATACAGCTCTCTGGTATGGCCTGGGAAAACAGTAGGGCCCTTTCACCCACGTGGGAGACCTGGAGGAAGCTCCTGGCTCCTGGCTTCAGAATGGCGCAGCTCCGGCCATTGCGGCCATCCGGGGAGTGAACCAATGGATGAAAGAACTCTCTCTCTCTCTCTCTCTGCCTCTTCTTCTCTTTCTGTGTAACTCTTTCAAATAAACAAATAAATCTTAAAATAAATAAATAAATTGAAAGGCTTTAATGAAGACATATTCAAAGCATATATGTGACGCCCACCAGTGCTTCTCAGACTTTATAGTGCACGTGGATCACCTGGCGATCTCAAAAAAAGGCTGATTAATGGGGTTGGGGAGTGACCCAAGTTTCGTGAGAGCTCCCAGCGGAGGCTGATATTGCTGGCCCATGCCTCATACAGTGGGTAGCATGAATATGTAAAGTGCTGGAAAATATACTTTTGCAATGAATTAAACTTAGGACTCAGAAAGTTCAGACATCAGATGTAAAAGCTACATAGGGGTGAATAATTTGTTTAGGAAGTACGCCAACAAGAAACGTTGGAGGATCTCCAATTGCGCCACCACTGGCAGTCTCAAGTCAGGAGCTTTACATCCACCTCTGCGTCTGTAAAGACCGGAACTGAAATCGACTCCCAAAGGAATTTACTTCTTTCCCAGCCCTTCACACAGCTTGTGCTTTTAGTGGCAGAGACTCAATGGCCCCAACCTTCAGCTGTGGAAGTCATGGCTATAGCTATTGAATGCACAAAGCCCAATTGACTGGCAGAGGTGAGTAACCAGTCCTGCAAATAGTTGGCAAAGCACTGGGGTTCCTGATTCAAGGGTAAATGGCTCATAAACAGAATCACAATAACAGCTGACATGAATTGGCACATGTTGACGTGCACATTTGGGCAGAGAGGGCCCACGAACACGTGTTTCTGCAGGTGCTGAAATGTGGACCTATGTGTCTTGGCAAAATTCTAAGCAAAATCACTAAGGTGTCCAAGTGTGTGCTCACTCCCAACTCCCTATCAGCACCCCTTCTCCTTCCAGGCTCCCCATCAAAGTGGATTTGGCCTACATTCCATTAAGTCTACCCTGAATCCCCAGCACCCATACCACTTCTCTTTTAAACAATTTTAAATAGAAAAAATTGTATTTAAACATGTATCTTCAAATCCTCTGAATTAACAAAGAAAACCTGTTCAGGTATATGCTCCCTTCAGAGATGGAGATCAGAGAAAATTCTCTCAGCAGCTCAGCCAGGGGGAGCATGGTAAGCAATAGAAGTTATAGACAGCAGATTCATCTCAAATCCACAATTTCTTTCCGACCAGGAAATAGCCCCTTTTATAACAGGAAAATGGGTTGGTAATTCCAGATCCTCAGTCCACTACCATGCAGGGGCCACTTGTAAAGCAGGCACATTCATGCAGCCTCCTTTGGCGAAGGGCTGTGACAGGTACTGACCGCTGCCTTGAAAGTGCTTTGACACCCCTAGATGAAAGAAACTAACAACTAACTATGCTTTCTCTCTTGGAGGTACCCCATTCACTCATGCTGGAGGAAGAAGTCCAGCTAGGATTACTGGGAGCCCAAGACCCAAAAAGCAGATGAGAGAGCTGAGCTGGTCATGGAAGGGTGTGCATGTGCACTTTGAAGGTCCCAAGCCTTTGAAACACATGACATTCCCCTGCACTGTGCACTCAGCAAACTGCAGAAGGTTAGAGCTGAAAGAAAACTTAGCAATTATCTAATGATCCAAATTACTTTTATTACAGTGAAGAGGAAACTGAGCACTAAAGAGGTAAAATAATCTGTCATGTAGTTGAGCAGCGAACGGAGCAAAGTCATCACCCTGGAGATCTCCTGCCACACACACAGCTCACCCCATGATGCTTGCTCGCTCGGGCTGAGGTTAGTAGATGAGCGAACAGGAAAGCACAGTCTGCCTTGTGCACAAAGGCACACACAGTGAAACCACAGCAGAACGGCTCTCCCTCCTTTGGGCTAACCAAGCCCCATAAGTGAGCCTGAGGAGATGTCAGAGGTGAGGGCAACTTCTGTGTGTGCTGGCAGATGTCTAACAACCCACTTATGTGTGCAGGAGCCTGACTGTAGAATGTGCACATTTCTGTGGTGTAAATGCTCTCCTCCGGGCACACTGCAAGGTGCCAATGGATGCTGGCGGAGGGATACATGCAATCAGCTCCCATGAACTGGCACGACCCGGCACGACCTGGCTCCAGCACACCACTGCGATTTCCGTCAGGTCTACATCACTCGGATTGGAGGAAGAAATGGCTATCTGCCTCCCAAGAAGAAAGCCCCAGGTTTGCCGGGGAAATGTTAGCAGTACATGCCTTCACTCGCTGAACACTAAAAGCTCCACTTCCCATCCATGTCCATGGGAACTAGAGAAAATAAAAGTTTGGAGAGGTCACTTGGTCCATCGTACCTGTACCTCTGGGCAGCGTCTTCCCTAATCAGTTCCAGACAAGAGCACTGAGCGGTGGAATTCACATTCCCTATCTTAATGCTTTGGGCCACCAAACATTCCTTTCCCAGCAGCAATGGGATCCAAATTTCACCTCAATGTTCTCGCACTCAGAAAAGCTCCAAAGCTGGGGGCAGCAACTAACTCATCATGGAAAGCCCTTAGCCTGTGCTTTCTTTTTGCCAAACACTGATTAGCTAATGGAGAAAAACCTGGTGTATAAACAAAGGTGGCTGATGACATCCAACACTCTGGGGCAATTCCTCGACATCGTTCTGACAGCTAACAAATGGAACTAGCTCTTAGGAAGTGTGTTTAAAGAACAGCTGGAATACGTAAGAGACATTTGCCTGTGAGTTTGACAGGCTGAGCTGCATCATAGTTGAGCTACACAAACTGGACACTGATCAGAATGAACCCTTCCATTCTCGGAAGGTTGCCAAGAGGCTTTTGGAGACAAGGGAATCCCAGGAACGCAGTTTCAGAAATGGAGAATAAATACCAGACAGGTCATATGCAGAACTGATTTAAGGAGAAAGACCTACAAATGCCAGTCTCTCAGCTTTCTCCCTGGTTTCTGGAGCCTATGACCAGCTCCACCAAAGTAACATAAGCACAACCCTTTCTAGAGGGTCACTTAAGAGGGACATATTGCTGTATGTTGCCTCTTGGTCTTTAGCTTCTTGCTGCTCCCTGCCAACACACACACATACACACACTCTTGATGATGTCAACGGATGTATGTTCCTAATAGACACAGAAGGTACAAGTGGCTGGTGCTGTAGTGTAGTAGGCTAGGCCTCTGCCTGTGGTGCTGGCATCCCATGTGGGTGCCAGTTCATGTCCTGGCTGCTCCATTTCTGATCCAGCTCTCTGCTATGGCCTGGGAGAGCAGTAGAAGATGGCCCAAGTCCTTGGGCCCCTCACCCACGTGGGCGACCCAGAAGATGCTCCTGGCTCCTGGCTTTAGATCGGCACACCTCCGGCCTTTGCAGACATTTGGGAAGTGAACCAGCGGAAGGAAGACCTTTCTCTCTGTCTCTCCCTCTGTCTGTCTGTAACTCTAACCTCTCAAATAAATAAGTAAAATCTTTAAAAAATAAAAATAAAACAGAATGTACAAGACACTTTGCCTTATACAACGATTCACTTTAAGCATAATTAAAATGGCAAACTCCCCTGGATCCGTTAAGACAACCTGACTTATCTGGCTTATCCTCAGCATTTAAGGAGTGCATCAGTTGTGTTAAGCAAGGAGGTTTTCAAAATCACTGAGCAGAGAAACTTCTCAAAGAATTTTTAAGATTAAAAACAGAACAACAATGATTGAGTAAACTCAGTAGTGCTATTTTTCTTCTCTCTGGTTCAAGGGAGTTATTACAATCACATGACTCTCAGATGGTAGATCTGTTTTCCAGCCCAGCTTTTTTTTGACAGGTAGAGTTATAGACAGTGAGAGAGACAGAGAGAAAGGTCTTCCTTCCGTTGGTTCACTCCCCAAATGGCCGCCACGGCCGGAGCTGCACTGATCCGAAGCCAGGAGCTAGGTGCTTCCTCCTGGTCTCCCATGAGGGTGCAGGAGCCCAAGCACTTGGGCCATCCTCCATTGCCTTCCCAGGCCACAGCAGAGAGCTGGACAGGAAGAGGAGCAGCCAGGACTAGAATCCGGCACCCATATGGGCTGCAGCACCGCAGGCGGAGGATTAGCCAAGTGAGCCACGGCGCCGGCCCCCTCTAGCCCAGCTTTGTGTCCAGGCCCCTCACTGCACACACCACCCTCACAGAAATGTTGGGGCAGCAAAGGATGAATGATTACCTGCAATCAGCAGGCCCAGTCAATCTAGCCTCACAGGGTGAGGACCTGCACGGAATCCCTCTGCTGATTCTGGCCTGGGCTGAGAAATTCAAGAATCAGAAAGAAAGAAGGCAGAGCGGCCTCGAGGAGCAAGCCCCGCTTGGTCAGTGGAGGCCTCTTCTTGTCTGTACAAGTGGGAAGAGGAGCGCAGAGATTTGGCTCTTGGCTGCTGCTTCTCCTCAGTCTTCTTCCTTTTCAGAATTCTGAGTGATCACCACTCGAGAAGCTCCTCCTCCTTCAGGGCTTCCAATTCAAGGCCATTTTGTTCAACCTCACTTCTTCTCTCCACCTCAAATAAATGAAGCTCGCCTAGAACAATCACCAGAACTCGGTGATTAACATAGTCACCAGAACTCGGTGATTAACATAGTCTGAGCTAAAGATCTTCAGAAGTCACGCCAACTGATAAGCCCAATCAGTACCAAGGCATAAAATGAGGCGGCACTGTCTTTGTTCCACTCTGATCAGTGCATCATCCTGCCCACCATGCCAGCACTTAGCTCTGTGAAACATGCATACCAGTCAAGAAAAACACAATGACTGACTGAGAATGAGGAGATGAGAGCGCTTGCAGCAGCCCCTCACTGCCTGTCCTTAATACTACTTAGCACTTCCACAAGCGTTTCATCTTCAAAGCACTTGAGAAACATTAACTAATTAATCCTCACAGCAGCCCTGCAAGGTGAGGAAGGATTATCTCCATTTTACAGATGGAGAAGTGGAATATTTTGAACACAGGCACAAAACTCATTGCCAGAAACTGGGCTGGGATCCTCCCTGGTGTCTTTGATGCCCACTTGAGCCTGCCAAGGTATCTCATCCCCAACCTGGGGGCTGCCAAAAAGCTCTGAGAAGTCAGAGGGCCAGAGGCAAGACAGACAAGACTCTCCTGCTAACCCTCCAAGTCTCTAATTAATTCATGACTGCACTGGACTGTGGTTAGGGGAGGTCCTTTTTGAAGCTTAGATGGAGAAGGAGGCAGAGATGTCTTCTCAAGTCTTCTTTGGAGCAATGATTCCACTATTCCTTTCTTAATATCTCCACTGTAACTGACATTTTAAACCAGTGCTAAAGACAGCACGTGCCATGATGAGAATCCACCTTAAATCCTTCCTGGAATAAAAGCAAGTTCTAAACAAATAAATGAAAAACCATTGGCACTGTGCTTTCATTGTTCAAAAATTTTCATATTTTGAGACAGAACTTTCTCTGATCAAACCCCAGTTGCAAATGCCAACTGGAGCCCTGATCAAAACCTCATAATTAAATGCAGTATAGGAATTTCATGTCTACCCAAGCCCATTACCAGAGGCATAGTTCCAAACTATGGTGGTCTTAGAAGTTCTTGAATGTTCAAAAGATCTAACAATCATTTGGAGATGCAGATTGTTAGCACATTCTTCAGAATGGCCAGTTTTAAATTTTACCCATTTTTCCTGTCAATAACTATCACTGAAGCTCGCCGATTTCTATCTTTGTGCTTTTTTCATACTATTACCCACTACTAGAAGTGAAATGTGTATGCTTCATGCATCCAAGTACATGACAAATGGAGAACTTGGAACCTACCTTCCCTGATCTTCCAAAGTGCCTCATAGGTTCTTCCTATTAGAAGTGTGCAGAAAAGATGCAAAAAGGTTTGTGGACTAAAATTTAGGAAGTAATGGTGGACATTTGGCCTAGTTGTTAAGACACCAGTTAAGATGCCCATGTCCCATCTCAGAATGCCTTGGTTCAAGTCTTGGCTATGGCTCCCAGTCCAAGCTTCCTCATATGCAGAGCCTGGGAGGCAGCAGGTGGTGGATCAAGTGATTGGGTTCCTGCCACCTATGTGGAAGACCAGAATTAAATTCCCTGCTCCCAGCTTTGCAATTGTGGGCATTTGGAAAGTGAACCAACAGATGGGATATCTCTCTCTCCCTCTCTCCTTCTTTATGTATCTATCTCTTCTCTACCTCTCTAAATCTTAAACAATGTAGAAACTAGCAGCAGTACATTTAGAACAGATGATTCTGCCCCCAGGGTGCATCTGGAAATGTCGGAAGACATTTTTGGTTGTCACAGCTGGAGGACAGGGACATGGATGCTTCTGGTACCTAGTGAGTGGAGGCCAGGGATGTTGCCCACTAGTCCACAGTGCACAAGATGGTCCTCACAACAAAGAATGATCCAGTTCCAAATGTCAATAGTGCTGACAGTGAGAAACCCTGGATTAGACAAGAAGCATCCGGATGAGGAACATGCTGAGCATATAACAAGTAAATTTTCAATAAAAACTTACAGATTTACAGACTGAATCATTAGCTGCCTCTATCACTGGGACTAACCCCCACTGTCAAAATAAAACAAAGAAATTAGATAAACTCAACTAAAAGCAATTCAGGTAGCTATTCCATTTTTTTAGGAAAAAAGATTATTTATTTATTTATTTATTTGAAAGGCAGAGTTGGGGCAGGGAGAGACAGAGACAGATTTTTCCATCCACTGGTCCATTCCCCAAATGGCCATGATGGCAGGGGCTAGGCCAGGCTGAAGCCAAGAGCTTCATCCGGGTTTCCCACATGGGTGCGGGGTCCCATGCACTTGGGCCATTTTCTACTGCCTTCTCAGGCACATTAGCAGAGAGGTAGATTGGAAGTGGAGCAACCACAACTAGAAGTGGTACTCTTATGGGATGCTGGCATTGCAGGTGGCAGCTTCACCTGTTACACAATGCCAGCCCCAGCAATTCCACTTTCTTAGAACCTAAGCAAAATCTTGATAATTGTGTCACTAGAGACTGAATAAAAGCATACGATTTATTTACTTTAAATTGTTGAGATACTTGATAGTGGGGCTCTGTCTTATAATTCTTCTGTCCCTAGTAATGTGGGGTACCTAACAGATGTAAAAATAAAAAAGTTAATTGATTGATGAATATGAACTTCAATTATATTATTGGGGAGAGAGGAATACCATAAAATATTAATAGAAAAAAAACAAATTTTATCCAAATCCCATATGGTTTCAACCTAGTAAGTGGTCAAAATCAATCATATACAATACAATACAGTGGCCAGCATCATGGTGGAGTGGGTTAAACCATCACCTATGATGCCTGCATCCCATATCAGGACATAGGTTTGAGTCCTGGCTGCTCTTCTTCACATCCAGCTTCCTGCCCTAGTGCCTGGGAAAGTAGCAGAAGATGGCTTAAGTGCTCTGGCCCCTGCCATCTCCATGGAGACCCAGATAGGGCTTTGGGCTCCTGGCTGTTGCAGCCATCTGGGGAGTGAACTAGAGCAAGAAAGATCTCATTCTGCCTCTGTCTCTCCCTCTCTCTCTGTCACTCTGCCTTTCAAATAAATAAAAAATAAAATACAAAACAGAAACAGAAACAAAAAAAGAAAAAAGAACTGCTCAGCAACATACATGAATCTCACAGACATAATATTGATCTAAAAAAGACAAAAAAGTATACTGTATGATTCAATATATACAAAGTCCAAAAGCAAAGCAGAATACATCTACAATGATAGAAGTCAGAATGGTAGTTATTGTGGCAGGAGCAGAATATGAGTAATGACTGCAAAGGGACAGAAGAGAACCTTCTGGAGCACTGGAAATTTTCTATATGTGGATCTGACTGGTGATCAGATCACCTCAGGGTATACACATAAAAGTTTATTAAACCATACACTTAAGATCTGTTCACATAACTATGTCACTTATGTCTTATTTTTCAAAAAGGAAAATATTAATTAAAAACACAAAGTACAAAAAAGAAAAAAATCAGTCACAGTATAAAAGTTTAAGATTATAGTTTTCAACAGGTAGGCTTATGTTAACACCATTCTTTCAAATCATAAATATTCACAGCTTTCACCCATATTTCATCTCCAACAGTTGTCTTCTTTCTTAATTAAAATGCAAATACAGACTTGATGGCTAGGAAACAAGGCAGGAAAAAAATTACTCTCTCAGCCAGAAAGAACACACTAACTTATTTCCCATTCAAACAACAGAATTAAATCCAAGTCTGAGAGACCAGGTCTGTCTGCACAATCCAAGCAGGCATGCAAGGGCACATGCACACACATACACACATGCACACTCGATTGCTTTTGATGTGGCTGCCTGGGGCAGCTCGTAACAAGAATACTACTACTACTTAAAAATGTAAACAATTGCGCTTCATAGTTTAAAAATCACCCCGGCCTCTCTCTCACAAGAAACAAAAAATCATTAGTTTCCCGCTACTGAAAAAAAAAAAAAAAGATGGCAAGCACTTTTAAAACTAGAAAATTCTTATCTACATCTTCCAACTGAATTTCTGCATTCCAGTAGCCCCTTAACTCCCTGTAACATTTTCCCCTATATTTCTTAGTTTCATTTTTAAAGTATACCTTTAGACATCATTACAAAAATACTTTAACTATAATGAAGAAGTCAGAAGAATACAGCAAGAGAACATTCAGCTGTCAAGGGAGACCTTAGCATTGTCTCTTAAAATGACAATGGTTACATAATACCAATATAAATTTACTATGATTAGCCCAACATGCTAATGCTAATGCTAATCCCATATGGTTTAGCCCCTGCTAATGCTAATGCTTTTTCTATTAGGAAGTTCAAAATCTTTATGAAGACTTTATTTAGTCTGTCTCTCCAGTTGGATTTTGTGCTTCAAGATAACAGAAACTATTTAGCTAACTTTAAAATATCAAGGTAGGTACAAGACCATCATAAGCCTTCAACATCTGTCTGGTAAATGACAGGTGGATGAACAGATGAATGTATGAGTGAAAGTATGAGTTGATGAGTTGTTGAATGGATGGGCAGGATGGATGGATGGACAGACTTGTGAGGGGGTGGATGACTGGCTGGTTGGATGGATGGGTAGATAGATGGATGGATAGATGGGTACATGGGTGGATCAAAGAATGGGTGGATAGGTTCATGGGTGCATGAGTGGATGACTGAGCAGATAAGGGTTCAGAAGATGAAAGGCAGGTACATGTGTGAATGAGTAAATGAACAAATCACTAGCAAATGCATTATACTCTTTGGCAAAGTATTTTTAGCTTCTCGACTTGTTTTTGTTAAATATCTCATGGTAACATCTCCCAGAGTCGGGTTGATAGTAGGTTCTTAGTTAATAGTTATTATTAAGTTAATAGTAATTTGAAAAATTAAAATATAACCTAATTTTAGAAAGATTGAGGAATCAGCAGACTGCATGCTGAGGTAGAATACTATGGCATATAGAAGTAAAAGAATCAGTCTACAACCATGATTCAGCTACCATATTAATTGAAAAAATCCAAGGTTAATACAATGAAAATCTATAAATCCATTAAGGACATGAATAAGATAAACATGGATTTGCCCCAACATCTATAAATTTTGGGAAAGATACATAGAATTATTGATTCTGAAAGTATTTATAAGCAGGATAGTTTAATAATTCAAAATTATGCTTTCCTAGGAAAGTAGCTATCATATACTTACCTTTTAAAGTGACATCACAAAATAATTTTAGCTTTTCATAGAGTAAACCTTAGAGTTGGTTGGCTGCATGGTTCATATCCATGGCTAATGGTTTCTTGCCTTCTAGAGCTTCTACTAAAGCTAGAGTTTCTACATTGAATCCAGAGATATTTTTCTTTCTATCATGCCCCGTCACATATATGATTCTGAAAGCAACATCAAGTTCATGCAATATTATGTAAATTTGAGCATCTGAAAGCAAACATCATCCAGGATTCCCACAGCATTAAAGACAACAATTATTTTCATGTTTTCTACAAGTACATTTTATCTACACCTTTGTTTTTACTTTTCCCAAAAGTTTTCCTTAAATTTTATTATTCTGAGAGACACATGAGATTATGGAAGCTTATGTTCATGTGCAGATGGTCTACTTGAAAAAGAAAAAGAAAAAAGTTTCAATAGGGAATTTTAATGTAAACCAAAGATAATAGTTCAGCATCCATTTAAAAATATTCCTACCACTGACAGAAGCCATTGAAGATTTTAACCAAAAGATCCACCCATAAGAAAGTCTGTGACTTTTAGGTTTCCAACCTCTACACTAAAAGGGGAAGATTCTGTTTTTAAAAGTCTGTAGCAAAGCTTGCTGATTTTAAGATGCGTTTAATCAAAGAAGAGGATATATGTCAACCATAAATATGCTAAGATAAAACTACAGCAAAAATATTTACAGCAGAATAATCCCATTTACTTTTGGTTCTATCCACAACACATATACAAGAACCGGAAGCAGAGGTCTGGGCTCAGTGAGCCTTAGCCACGAAACTTCGGTTTCTCAGTCTCCAGCTTGACATCAACAGCCTCCCCTATCTGCTCTTTGCTGTCTGACTTCCTCCTTCTTTTCCTGCTCCTCCTTATTCATTCCCTGGTTCTCCCTCTCCCTCAGTCTCTTTCCATTTCTCCTCTTCTCTTCCCTTCAACAACAGATGGACTGGATGAACATCATGATGAAGGTAAGCCTTGGGAAAACGCATGAGAAAGGATGCCCAAATCCTCAGAGGATAGACTGTTTCTTCTACAAAGCCAGGTTGAACCTGGAAAAAAACTCAAGGAATTTTCCAGCTCCTTGTTATTGGACTAAGGATAGACAAAAGTCTAGAGAGAGAAACTAAGTTGTCCTGACAGATTCAATTTGAGAACTTTGAAGCCTAGACGAAGAATCCATAGTGTGAACTTCCTCCTAGGAGTACATGAGAAAACTGCCCAGAAGTGCCAGCCCCTCTAGGATGATGACAAAGTCATTTCTGTACTTCCAACCCTTCTTTCCACAGGCAACAACAAGAGTCCAGCATTGAGAAAATGAATGAAAAGCTCTCTCTGTATTAAATCACTCTCTCTCTCTCTCTCTCTCTCTCTCTCTCTCTCTCTCTCACACACACACACACACACACATCTGCAATTCAACTCTGTGTTTATCTTTTCATTTTGTATTGATTTCTTGCTGTTTACTTGAGTCAGAAAGAGTCTTTGATGGGCCAAGATAGGACACAGCCTTCCGGATATTCTGCAGTGAAAATAGGCTCCATGATAAATAATAAAAACAAAGCTTATGCTTTGCAATTTTCAAAGTTCTTTTACCAACATGCTCTGAGATGTTTCAAATGAGGCATTTGTGACTGTGGCTGCAAATTGAGGCCATTGCTGACAAAATGGAAAACTACAAAATTAACCAAAGGCACAACATTTGTGCATAAAATCTCTAGTCTTTTAAACATCATCCAAACATGAACCACTAGACCAGCTCACAGAATATTCTGCAGTCCTGTTACACAACACACAAACATCTTGACCTCACTATAACTACCACAAACATCTTGCTTTTAAGTTTACTTATTTATTTTTATTTACTAGAAAGGCAGAGAGAGAGAGAGATCGATTTTCCATCACTAGTTTACTCCCCAAATGCCACAACAATCAAATGTGGATCAGGCTGCAGCCAAGAACCAGGAATTCCATCCGGGTCTCCCACATGGGTAGCAGGGACGCAAGTACTTAAGCCTGCTAGCCTGCCAGGGTGCACATTAGCAGTGATCTGGATGCAAAGTGGAGGTAAGACTCAACCCCAGGCATTCTGATATGGGAAGTGAGCATGCCAAGCAGCAGCTTAATCCACTGTGCCACAAAACTCTCTTTAATGTTCAATTTTGACTGATCTGATCAACACAATGTCAAAAAGGAAGAGTAATTCAAGAAAACTTTGTCTTTCTCAGAGAAGCCAATATTAATCACTGTAAATGACAAAATGAACCAAGGAAGCCACAAATTAGTAACATTATTACAAAAAAAAAAACATGGATTTTATGTTGCATTCTATTTCACTTTTGGCAGCTTATGAAGAGGTTCATCATAAGCATGTGTTGTATATAGGAAACTAAATTGGTTTCAATTCAGTCTTAGCACATTCGCTCCTGCTGTATTGCCTATCTCCCTTGACATGGTTCATATAATTCCAAAAGGTTGTAGGAAAAAAGGCCGGCATTATGGTGCAGTAAGTTAAGCCACAGCTTACGATGCTGGCATCTCATATTGGAGCACTGGCTCGAGTCCCAGTTCTTCCACTTCTGATCCAGTTCCCTGCCTGAGAAAGTGGTAGAAGAGTATTTGGGACCCTGATACCTACATGGGAAACTCAGATGTTGTTCTGGGCTCCTGGCTTTGGCCTAGCTCAGCCTGGGGTTGTTCTGGGCATTTATGGAATGAACCAGAGGACAGAAGATCTCTCTCTCTCTCTCTGTCACTCAGCCTTTCAAAAATAATAAAAAATATACAATATTATATAAAATAATAATGTATGTTAATATTAACAATATAATATTAATGTGTTAATTAAATAATAATATAATAATAAAATAAAAATAAATCTTAAAAAAAAGCTTCCAGGAAAAACATTTTTCAGATAAAATCATTGGGGGATGTTAACTATTTGAGTAGGGATTTTGTATATTAATTTAAAAATCTGTTTTTTTTTTTTTTTAACAGGCAGAGTTAGACAGTGAGAGAGAGAGAAAGGTCTGCCTTCCATTGGTTCACCCCCCAAATGGCTGTCACGGCCAGCGCGCTGCGTTGATCTGAAGCCAGGAGCCAGGTGCTTCCTCCTGGTCTCCCATGTGGGTACAGGGCCCAAGCACCTGGGCCATCCTCCACTGCACTCCCAGGCCACAGCAGAGAGCTGGACTGGAAGAGGAGCAATGGGGACAGAATCTGGTGCCCCAACCGGGACTAGAACCCAGGGTGCTGGCACCGCAGGCAGAGGATTAGCCTAGAGAGCCACAGCACCGGCCCTAAAAATGTTTTTAAAAATATGATTTGAGGGGCCGGCGCTGTGGCACAGAAGGTTAAAGCCCTGGCCTGAAGTGCTGGCATACCATAAGGGTGCCAGTTCTAGTCCTTGCTGCTCCTCTTCTGATCTAGCTCTCTGCTATGGCCTAGGAAAGCAGTAGAAGATAGTCCAAGTGCTTGGGCCCCTGCACCCACATAGGAGACCCTGCAGAAGCTCCTGGCTCCTGGTTTCGGATCGGCTCAGCTCCGGCCATTGCGGCCATCTGGGGAGTGAACCAGAGGATGGAAGACCTTTCTCTCTGTCTCTACCTCTCTCTGTAACTCTGTCTTTCGAATAAATAAAATAAATCTTTTAAAAAATATATGATTTGGCCGGCACTGTGGCTCAACAGGCTAATCCTCCACCTTGCGGCGCCGGCACACCAGGTTCTAGTCCCGGTCAGGGCGCCGGATTCTGTCCCGGTTGCCCCTCTTCCAGGCCAGCCCTCTGCTGTGGCCCAGGAGTGCAGTGGAGGATGGCCCAGGTGCTTGGGCCCTGCACCCCATGGGAGACCAGGAAAAGCACCTGGCTCCTGGCTCCTGCCATCGGACGAGCGCGGTGCGCCGGCCGCAGCGCGCCGACCGCGGCGGCCATTGGAGGGTGAACCAACGGCAAAAGGAAGACCTTTCTCTCTGTCTCTCTCTCTCACTGTCCACTCTGCCTATAAAAAAAAATATATGATTTGTAGATCACCTATTTTCTCTGACTGCCTCCTGCCTCCCCTCTACAATAACAGACTTCAGCAATTGTGACAAATAACATATATCCTGCAAAGCCTAAAAATCCACACAGGTCCACAAATACATCATTGTGTCATCTCAGAACATTGTTGGGGCATTTGTTCAGAAGGCTGATAATGAGAGTGGATAATAATTACCTTACTAGTTTTTGGAGAGAAAAACCTCTCTTTTCTAGGTTAATTTAAAGAAAACTATAACTAGTTTGTAAGTAGATAACAATTTATGCAGTAGTGATAAATGCCTTCCAGGTAAATATACCCCTAGTTTAATCTCTGTCCTTGTCTTTCTCTCTCACATGCACACACACCCACATGCACACATATGTGCTTCCACATTTTCCTGATGTACCCCATCCATTCATTCAGAAAATATTTATTGAACACCTACTATATGCCAGGGACTTTCCCTGGCCCTGAGAATGCAAAGCAGAATGAGACACAGCTCTGCATGTCACCAAGAATTTCAGTCTCGTGTGTGAACGAAAATTAAGAGGAATAGCTGTAAAACATAACTTGGCAGCCAAGTGGAAGGAGCCAGCAGATGAAGCAGTTAGGGAAGACTTCATAGAAGTTATGTTGGCTGGGCTTTCCAGTCTGAGTAGGAGCAGTCTGCAGAGCAGAGAGCAGAAAGGGCATTTTAAGCAGCAGAACAACAAGTGCAATGAAGTAAAATAAACATGGCAGGTCTGGGGACCTGCACCTGCTGTGTGTTGGAGCTCAGGGAACAAGGAGAAGGACACAGGGATGAGCTGGAGGAAGAGGTCTGAGTTCAGACCTAAGCCTTGCTAAGGCGTTCAGACGTCCCTTCTCAAAGGTGGGGGCTAGAGCATTTCTTAAGCAGAGAGGACACATGCTCTGACTTCTGGTCTAAGATGATAATGTCGGCACAGCCGGGGTGGGCAGAAGATAAGGGAGAGAGGCTGGCACCGTGGCTCACTAGGCTAATCCTCCACCTGTGGCACCGGTACCCCGGGTTCTAGTCCTGGTCAGTGCACCAGATTCTGTCCCGGTCGCTCCTCTTCCAGTCCAGCTCTCTGCTGTGGCCCAGGGAATGCAGTGGAGGATGGCCCAAGTGCTTGGGCCCTGCACCCACATGGGAGAGCAGGAGAAGCACCTGGCTCCTGGCTTCAGATCAGCGCAGAGCGCCGGCCATGACAGCCATTTGGGGGGTGAACCAATGGAAGGAAGACTTTTCTCTCTTTCTCTCTCTCTCACTGTCTAACTCTGCCTGTCAAAAAAATAAAAAAGAAGAAGATAAGGGGGAGACAGAAAGGCTGAAAGTAATGAGTTCCCAGATTGATCTGTGTGTGAAGGAACTTCAAAACAGTTGTAGAAGAGTGGAATTAAAAGATAATATGTTGGTGCAAAAAAAAAAAAAAATTGAAAGCTACCCATTTTCCATGAACTTTTTGTTTGAAGTAGTTGCCTACGTCTACCCACAGCCACACACAAGCCCTCCCCAGCACCCCCAGGTGAACTGGGCATCCACAAATGGAAGACATCCCAGTGCCTGAGTGAGCTGAGACAGTCTACGCAATGTGTTGGCTGGAAAATACAGAGCAGGCTCAGTGTGCCAATGTTGTTTCACACAAGGCAAGGCAGAAACACTTCGCCTTTCCAGTGCTGCCTGTGTGCCTGAAAATCTCCAGAATGCAGATAGAGCCTGTGCGAACAGCAACAAAAGTAGACAGAAATGCAAAAGTTCCCAGCTTTTGTGCTTGTGGTCACACAAAGAATGAAGACTGTTTCTCAGCTCTGCAACATGGATTATTACAATATCCTGATCACAGCCCAGACATCACCAACTTGTGGAATGTTTGCTTCATCTCTCCCCTCAGAAATGCCTCCTCATGATTGAATTCTTGCAAAAGTTAAATAATTCCAGCTACTGTTTTTCCCATAAAAGGGGCCACTGTGTTTCTGCTACTTTCCCTCAGCATGTTTCTGTAGGTGGTCATTTCAACAATAAAGGAAGTTCAAGGGTTCAAGCAGATTTCCACTGTGACAGCCCACAAACTTGAGGTTTTTTCAAGGAAGTCCCCCCTGCTGAGCGATTACGCTTGCATCCAAGGCTGGCTCTTTCTTAGCAAAGCTGTGGGGAGAGGTGGGCAGACTGCAGACGGTCAAGGGGTAAGGAACTGGGGGAGGGCAGAGGAACAGATAAGAAATAAAGAAAGCAGGGCACTGGATCAGAAGGCAATGGTTGCCACCCGCCATCTGATGCAGTGGAGGAGGAAAGACAAACCCAGGGTTTGATCCGTGCCCCACTCCTATTTGTGAATCAATTCACTTTGGAAATTAAACATCAACAGGAGCCATAGTGGACTGCATCATGATTCAGGGGACATGTTTGGAAGGTGCTAGAAAGAGCCAGGTAGAAACCCAGGGTCCCAGTAGAGAACATTCGCTAGTTCTTGTTCCAGTCTTGTCATCACCACCCTGCTCAGCCACCCCCAGCAAGGTGTCCATCCCTATTTAGTGTCCCACAGTCTCCCCAGGACAGGGCGTGCCAGTGTCGCCAAGACACTCCCTACACAGCATTGTCATGGGCAATGGGGAAGGCTGCTTCCCCATGATTTCTTCTGCCTCCATTCCTGAAGCTTGAGCTTCAGGAGGTTACCCCGACGGCTTTTGCTTCTATACCCTTCACCTCTTTTTCCTCTGTCTTTGTATGTATTGGGAGGAGGTGTCGATGCATTTCTCTGTGTAGCCTATTCCAATGATGAATTCATCACCCTCATCGTGCCCAGCATGCACGCATGAAAGTATCACAGGATCTGCTTCCCTTTCCCCTTCTGCTAACATGGCTGAGGCCTCAGCCACCTGGTGGCACAGCCTCCCAGGTTCCCGTGGAGGGAACCTTTCATGAAAGCTGCTCAGGTACCTTTTTCTTACCACTGCTAATGAATAAACTGCTAATAATCTCTTAAAGAAAACAGTCTAACAGGAGATATTCTTTAAAATGTATTTGCCCAGTGGTTTTACTGAGGGGGATAATACTACAAAGCAAAAACTACGAAAGCCCACAATTTTAAAAGATTTATTTATTTATTTATTTGAAAGAGTTACACAGGGAGAAAAGAAGAAGCAGAGAGAGAGAGAGAGAGAGAGAGAGAGAGAGTGTCTATCTGCTGTTTCACTCCCCAGATGGCTGCAAAGGCTGGAGCTGTGCTGATCCAAAACCAGGAGCCAGGAGCTTCTTCTGGGTATTCTGCGCAGGTGCAGGGGCCCAAGGACTTGGGCCATCTTTTACTGCTTTCCCAGGCCATAAGCAGAGAGCTGTATCAGAAGTGGAGTAGCTGGGGACTCGAACCGGTGCCCATATAGGATGCCAGCATTGCAGGTGGCGGATTTACCCACTACGCCACAGCACTGGCCCCCAGCCCAAATGCACATCCAAGTGCAGAGCCGCTAACGATTCAAGTGCTGAAATGTCACACTAACACTCAGGAATGCACGTGCCGAGGGGATGTATGAATGCACAACTGCACCTTGAGCTACAGGGATTCATTCCTGCCCCCCCCCCGCCCCCGCCCCAGGTGACTGCTACACCTTTGCTTGCTACTGCCTCGTCCTAGAGATTTCACTTCCTTCACGAAACAGCAGCCTACGGTTAAGAGAATACAGATGATTTTGTGGCACTTCTGCAACCAATTGCATAGAAAGCAGGAAGGAGAAAAGTTCTCATCTTTACACCATCCGAGCCAGTCCATCTCAAATATCTCAAATACCCAGAGGAAACTCAGACCATGGGCCATTGTCATTTCGTGTGCTTTTCTATGCCTGTAGTCTAGACATGCAGTCCATTAGAAGGACATAAGGGACCGGTGCTGTGGTGCAATGGGTTTAAGCCCCAGCCTGAAGTGCTGGCATCCCATATGGCCGCCGGTTCAAGTCTCTGCTGCTCCATTTCCAATCCAGCTCTCTGCTGTGGCCTGGGAAAGCAGTGGAGGATGGCCCAAGTCCTTGGACCCCTGCACCCACGTGGGAGATCCAGAGGAGGCTCCTGGCTCCTGGCTTGGGATCAGTGCAGCTCCAGCCATTACGGCCAGTTGGGGAGTGAACCAGCGGATGGAGGACCTCTCTCTCTCTCTCTCTCTCTCTCTCTCCCTCTCTCCCTCCTTCCCTCCCTCCCTCCCTCCCTTTCCTTCTCTCTGTGTGTAACTCTGATTTTAAAGTAAACAAACAAACAAACAGGGGCCAGCACTGTGGCTGACTTGGTTAATCCTCTGCCTGTGGTGCCTGCATCCCATATGGGCACCGGTTCTAGTCCTGGCTGCTCCTCTTCCTGTCCAGCTCTCTGCTGTGGCCCAGGGAAGGCAGTGGAGGATGGCCCAAGTACTTGGGTCCTGTACCCACATGGGAGACCAGGAGGAGACACCTGGCTCTCAGCTTCAGATCGGAGCAGTTCAGGCCGTAGCGGCCATTTCGGGGGTGAACCAATGGAGGGAAGACCTTTCTCTCTGTCTCTCTCTCACACTGTCTATACCTCTACCTGTCAAATAAAAAAAAAAGAGAGAGAGAGGGAGAGAGAGAGATCCTCCATCTGCTGGTTCACTCCCCCAAATGGCTGCAATGGCCAGAGCTGGGTTGATCCAAAGCCAGGAGCCAGGAGCTTCTTCCAGGTCTACCGTATGGGTGGCAGGGGCCCAAGCACTTGGGCCATCCTCCGCTGCTTTACAAGGCACATTAACAGGGAGCTGGATCGGAAGTGGAGCGGCCAGGACTCAAACTGGCACCCATATGGGATGCTGGCATCACAGGCGGCAGCTTAACCCACTACACCACAACTACAGCCCTGATGTCCTCATTGTTTCATTGGATTTTCTACATAGGGTCTCCTGTGATTTAGCTAAATGAAAATCATTCTTTTAACTTAAATTCTTCCTGTTTAAGAAGAATCCATTGTTTCTTGGAAAAAGCAGAAAGGAAAGATGTATT
This sequence comes from Sylvilagus floridanus, assembly GCA_949820135.1. Taxonomy (NCBI): domain Eukaryota; kingdom Metazoa; phylum Chordata; class Mammalia; order Lagomorpha; family Leporidae; genus Sylvilagus; species Sylvilagus floridanus. Next base: position 127,094,402 of record OX463223.1, read on the forward strand.
GAACCTGAGAGTCAGAAGCTAAGCCTGCAGCCTGAGTCTCTGTAAAAGACAGAATTTCTCAAACCCGAGGCAGAATCCAGTTACATGGACATGTGCTCGCATAGTGATTCAACGCATATCCAGAGTGGAAGAGTCCAGCTTTATATGTTTACCAACCTTTGTTGGGCCAACTTTTGAAATGGTCTACCATTTTAACTTTTCCAATGGAAAAGGATGAGTGGAGTATAGCTCTCCCGAGGACAAACAGGTGAGCAGACAGAACAAACCAGATTTATCATCCCAATAAATTCACTTTTCGAACTCTTCTCAGTTGGAAAAGCATGGTGCTCTCCTATTGCTGGACAAATGATTACTTTTCTTCTGTGATAAAGAGAGAAAAGTATTTTGAATAGAGTCTGAAAAGATTAATCAATCTAACCAAGCTTGTGGTTTCATTTCAATTAATGCTTAGTTTAAAACTGTCCAATGACATCAAGCGAGAATGACTCATAACAAAAGCGACTTGCATAGCCCACATTAAAAAAAAGTGCATGTGAATAGCATCATCCTCATGAAAGAGTATTAATTAAGCAACTCATAAGATCATGATGCAATGAACTTGAGAGGATAAAAGACAACAATGACAACACTGAATAAACTTTAGTTGGATAAGGTAACCACAATCCCAGGGAGAAAAAGAATATTTATTTAGAAAATGGAGCATATTTATTTGTTGTAAGACAAAATTATACACAAGAATACTTCTAGCCTGATCTCTAAAAGGTCTAGAAACACTCGTGTGTGTGTGTCTGTGTGTACAATGCATGTATGTGCATATTCATCATTAAATATACAGGTATTCATGTATTCAACTAGGTGTCACATATAAATTGTTTTTCAATTAGGCTATAGTTAAAAAGCTTCATAGTTAAGATCACAAGTCAACAAAATCAGCCCACAAGCCAAATTAACCCATCACCTGTTTTATAAATAAAATTTTCTTGGAACACAGCCATACTCACTCATTTATGTATTGTCTACACTCAATGACAAAATGGAATAGCTGTGACAGAAACTGTATGACCTACAAAGATTAAAATACTTACTCTCTGAACCTTTACAGAAAACATTCACCAATCTCTGTTTAAGAAAATGGATACCTTCTAACTCATACATAAATCAGGATGCACTTATTGTTCAGGATTGATTCAACAAGCTTTAGACTTTTTCCCCAAATTACTGACAAGAATTAAATATCATTATACACTAAGAATTGACAAAAAAGGACCTTTTTTTTAAAAAAAAAAATATTTATTGGGGCCGGCGCTGTAGTGCCGCGGGTTACAGCCCCAGCCTGCAGTGCCAGAATCCTATAAGGGCACCGGTTCAAGTCCCGGCTGCTCCACTTCTAATCCAGCTCTCTGCCATGGCCTGGGAAAGCAGTGGAAGATGGCCCAAGTCCTTGGGCCCCTGCACCCATGTGGGAGACCCAGAAGATCCTGGCTCCTGGCTTTGAATTGGCACAGCTCCAATTGGGGAGCAGCCAATTGCAGCCAATTGGGAGTGAACCAGAGGATGGAAGATTCTCTTTCTCTCTCTCTCTCTCTGCCTCTCCTTCTCTCTGTATGTAATTCTGCCTCTCAAAATAAATAAATAAATCTTTCGAGAGGCAGGGTTACAGAGAGAGAGGGAGAAACAGAGAGAGAGGTCTTCCATTTGCTAGTTCACTCCCCAAATGGCCCCAATGGCCAGAACTGAGACAATCTGAAGCCAGGAACCAGGAGCTTCTTCCAGGTCTCCCACGCAGGTACAGGGGCCCAAGCACCTGGGCCATCTTTCTCTTCCTTCCCAGGCCATAGCAGGGAGCTGGATTGGAAAAGGAGCAGCTGGAACACAAATTGGCACCCATATGGGATGCTGGCACCACAGGCAGAGGCTTGGCATACTATGCCACAGCACCAGCCCCAATAAAAAGACCTTTTGGGACCCAGTATAATTGCTACCTTTGTTTGGACTCTAATTTCCTCAGAAATGTTTTGAATTATATTCTTGATATGATGATATTATATTCTTGATATTATGTCACATAAACATTTTAATATATAAAATAGAAATAAATATATTATTTAATAATATGAATATTGAAATGGAGCCATATAAATGTTTCTTATCCGTATTTCAAGAACTTCATATATGCACAACCTTTTTCTCAGTATTTCACATGATCAGAAACACTTAACATCATAACTACACTTATCATTCTTCACTGTCATTGCAGACTATGTTTTCACAAACTTCAGGGAGATATAATAACAATCAGGGCCAGCTTAACATTGATCTGAAATCTCCTCTTTCCTAAATTACAAGGTATCTTCAAAGCACTCAGGGAAAACACATATGATGAATAAACTACACAAGAAGTTTAAATCTTCTTTGCCTCAAAGTAGATTTTATCATTTTTTTCCATTTTTCATGAACTTTTTAACGTACCCTTGTATGATGCCACATGTAATTCCATTATTATTGTGAAATACAGCTTCCCTGGGCATAACAACCAGGAAAATGTTATGTTATACAGTCATTGGTTATTCTATACTACCTGGATATATTTCAAGGACTGTTCCATGTTTTTCTTTTATTTTTAAGTTAAATAATTCTGGTTTCTTTGCTCATTCAGACCTTTTAATTATCCCTAGGAAATACGAAGTTATCTTCTTTTTAAAAAAATCTCTATATAAGGCCTTTTGCTATTGGAGGCTAAGGATAATAACACAGCATTGCTGACATCTTCTGCCAAACCCCCAACCTGAAAGTGACACAGAGGGTGATAACGTAGATAGGTACCAACGATTGGGTTATACTATATGCAGATGCAGGCTGTCACATTCCTGGTTTGGATCAAGGGTGTATGACCTCATTCCATGGCTAGTCAACCTAGAACAAATGCAATTTATTGGAGCTAGGAGGCCTCATTATGATCTGGCATTCAAAAGAGTCCATTCCTCTTACCAAGTACACATCTTAATTCCACTTATAAAGAAAATTGATAGCTGCATAAGAAATCCATATTACTAGTCTACATTTCATTGACAAGATTTCTAAGGTAATAGAAAGAAAATATATTGCTCAGGCTTTGGCAATACATTATGGGACATACTTGGCATATTAAAAACGATCATGAAAAAATGGATAAGGGAAAATCATTCACTTGAAATCTCATTGGAAAATTTGACTTTGGGCTAACAATTTTGATATTTGGCCAAAATCACCACCTCCTGGGAAAAGTTTAACCTGCCATCATATAATTTTGAATTCTAAAATATCCTTAATGTCTTGAAAACCATTTGTAACTATCATTTCTTTTTACAGGTGGATGTACCTCCACCCACTCCACATTGCTTGCTGTTTCACACACAGGCAATATGGTGTGTCAGCTCCTTCCATATGATTCGTAATGGGCTCTTTGAAGGAAAACTGTAAGAGCTAGCTAAAGAGGTAGATGTTTCTTTTCACTAAATGATAGCATTTTCCCCTTTGATGCAAAAGCAAATGTTAAGAGCAAGAAAGAGGTGTAATGTGGTGAGTAAAATGGAGGAGAAATAACTTACTAACATCTATCCCTGGGCTTACTCGAGAAGGTTCTAGGGAAGTTCCATTGTGATTGAAATGAAGGCAGCTCTTTGAAAATCAATGGATGTGAAGCCCGAGGTATTGAGAAGGCCAGGAAGGGAAAGCACAGTTGTCAGGAGAAACCTGAACTTCTTTACTTACTAAATCTACTTTGAAAAAAAAAAAAGAAAGAAAGCAACTGAACAGAGTTGCTGTCAGAAAGGTCAGTCTGGTCTCCCTTCCGCGCTGTTGCTAAAAGCCTGTACGACCTTTATCCAGGCAGATAATGAACTAGTTATTATCTCAACGGAAGGTCCTGACTCTGTCTGTACTCCCCGTCATCAACTTGCCATGCTTAATTCAATCTGTGTTTATGCAACTCGAAAGTAATCCCAGCAGATTCAGCCATGCCCTTTCCAGAGATCCTGTTGCTAACATGAGGCTGGTAGCACTTTCAGGAAGGATGGGAGAAAGCTTTATCACTACCAGGAGACCACCCTCAGACACAGCCATTTTCCGGTGTTTTGGCATGTTTGGGGGTTTCATTTCTCAGTGGTCTGAGACAAGCCACCCAGAAGAGCTGTGAATTGTTTCTTTGAGGCTATTGTTATTTATGCTGTATGGACACTTGAAAATCAACTCTCAGGACCTCAGTGGAAAACGGTTTTGTTCTCTTTATCTCAGACTAGGTACAGAAATACTTAGCTGGCAAGAATCTTAGATGTTAGACTTGTTTTGCTAGCAGTATATGTTTTTTTTAAAAAAAACATTAAGTAAATAAAACTTCTCATTTGTGTCACAACTTTTGCTCAAGTCCTCTCCATGTTTATCCAGGTCTCATTATCACCCCCATTAGAGTAATCACCAGTGCTGTTTGCCAAGGGAAAGCTTTCTGCTCTCCTGCTCCGTGGTGAGACTGCTGCCCATAACTCTTGGAGGTTGGGTGTGGCCATGCGACTCGCTGAGCCAAGGATGAGCACAACCTGAGATGCAGCACTTTCAGGTGACAACCTTGAGAGCCAGTGTGCAATTTACTATGCTCACCTCTGTGGCACAGATATCAAAGTGGAGCCTCCATCAGCCTGGCCCCTCAGAACAGTTATAACTAGCAGAGTACCTCTGTTCACATGCTCTAAACATGTAACATAAGGGACACATAAATATTTGCTACATTGAGCTGCCAGGCTTTCGGGGGTTTTTATTCCGAGAGGCATAACCCAGTCTTATCCTGACTTTCCTATCCTACTTCCTTTCACTACTGCTGCCTTTTCCTCCAAACCTGAGTACTTTTCTGTAATATACATGCTCAGGAGAATTCCCATGGGATCATTCTTTTAAAAGGCCATAATGGAAGGAAAAGACATTGACATAGCAAACTTATATTTATTCCATCATAAATTTTCAGTAAGTGCTGCTACCTGACTTCTTTAAGACTCTTCACACATACTATACTTATTTTCAGGAATAATCTGGTTTCTGTTTTTCAAAAACTGTTTCCTCATCAGGAAATAGCAGATGTTACAGTGGGCAACAAGTACATTGCATTAAGAACTGAATATCTGTGTCTCCCCAAAATTTATATGTTGAGGACCTAACCCCCAGTATGGATGGATTTGAAGCTGAGGTCTCTAAAGAAACCACTAAGGTAAAATTAACTTAAGAGAATAGAGCCATGATCCAATCAGATCAGTATCCTCACAAGAAGAGACACCAGCACCCTCACACGCTCACTCTCATCTGGCTCTCTCTCCAGGCAGCAAGAAGGCAGTCATCTGCAAGATTAGAAAATGGCCCCTATCAGAAACAGAATTGGCCAAAAGCTTGATCTTGGACTTCCATCTTCCAAAATTGTGAGAAATAAGTTTCTGTTGTTTAAGCCACCCAGTCAATGGTATTTTGCTATGTCAGCCATAACAGATCAACACACACTGGAACTCATTAAATGGGTATATGATGAGATGAGCTGGTGATTACTTGCAAGACGCTTCCCTCAGGACTGAGCTACTAGAATTAGTTAGCAATACAAAAAAATTAAAAAAAGATCATCAGGCAGGAGAAAGGATAGGTTGGAATAAGGGATTTGAACAATACTTATCGCATGAGTAGCTGTTCTGTGGGACCTCAATGAATACGCACATGTGCCAGGCACTGGGTATGGGGCAGGGGACACAAAGGCAAATGACACATGGACCCTGACTTCAAAGCACTCACAATCGAATGTAAAATATGTTGAGTGAGTACTCTCCTTCATTCCACAAACATTCGCTTAGCGCCTACCATGCAGTAGTATCATGCTGGAAATCAGGCAATCCCTTATAACTGATTATCTCATCTTTCTTCACGGAAGTGCACATACAGATTAATTGTGAGCAGAATCTACAACCCGGGATGTAGGTTGGCATGACCAATGGGCTACTGCGTCTTCACCATATGGCAGCACTATTCTCTCCAAATCATCTCCATCTTCTCCCTGAGCTGGTCTCAGTCGGGCTGATTTACCCTTGAAGATCTCAAGGGAGTCTGACCAGTTTGCAGCTTGTGTTAGCTACACAGTGACAGCCACATCTTCAACTGTGCCATGGCAATGTTTGGCTCGAGCAAAAGGTTATATGATCATATGTCTTAATATACAATTCAAAGCAAGTGGTCTGTGCACAGCACAGTATCTCCTTTAAGCACATCATTCAGCTGCCATGAAGAGCAACAAAATCAGATTTGAACTTCTACCTGAACGTTGGCAAAATAATATCCCCAAAAAGGAACATCAATACTCCCCAGAAAGTGTTTGATTTTCGGAGGCATCCTAAACTTTTCTGAGCCAGACATCATTTCCTCACGGCAGCCTCACTCAAGGGATCTCAGGCAATACCCTAGAAAGAGCGGTCACTTGGGTGATGTGTGCTTGAACAGGTAGCACAGATGGCCATCCAAATTCTCTAGGCTTTTGATTACTATTAGAAAAAATGAGAAACCGGAAAGGGGCTTCAAAATATGGCTTATAGAGATGTGAGAAGAGGGGACAAAAGTAAAACAGAAGATAGCATTAAACCAGAACTCTCTGACACCAGAAGAGGAAACAGTGCAATCTCTCCATCACTCTGGATTTACTACATTAATCTTTTAATACAGAAAGGGATTTGCTGAGACAGATACCAACATAGATACTATTAGATGTTGGTCATGCTCTGCTTGTGCGAAAACAATGCATGGGAGATAATGCCAGAAGATGTGGGTTCCCCAGGTGTTCCTAAGTTGGCGGGAGAGAGGGAGGGAGGAAGGAAGTTCTAGGAACTGACAGTACCCAGCCTTTCCTTTATGAGGCTACTTCCCTCCTGCTATTAGGATTTTGATGCTAAAACTCCTGCTTCAGGTTCTGTGGGATAAGGAACTCATCCCGACCGCTCTAGGCCCCTTCCCACATGAGCCAGCATCACAGCCAATCTTCAGCTTCTCCTCGCTCCTCTGTGAGGCAACACCCAGAGAGCAGACCATGACAGACTGGGGAAAGCACAGGCTTCACCTTTAATTAGGTAGGATGGCAAGGTAACGTCAGTGTGCTGTCTGAGCGAGGTTGGGTGGGAGTGTTAAGGATTCCTGGGAACGCAACATCAGTGTGCAGTAGCAAGCACACTGACAGACGTTTATTAAAATACCCCAGCCCTGTGGTGTTTTGTTTGGTTTGGTTTTAATGAAAATGTCCCATGGCGCAATGCCACCTAAACACTGCTGTAATTAACTGGGATATGGGCACTGCAACTTGGGGGATGTTTCAGCAGCCACTGATTTTCTCTGCCAACACTCTGAGGGACTGCTGGAAGGCCATGGATTCACAGCGCACAGAGATATAAACACAGGGAAGGGTTTTGTGGGAGCCTCTTGTAGACCCGCCTGTTGAGACAGGAAAATAAACGGTCTCTCAAGTGTTGAGAAGTAAGGTCAGTCATGAGATATATATTTTCCAGGCTTACTCATTGCAAGTTTACAGGGAATCTTCTGGAAAACACTTTTCAGGCTTGAGAAGGGTGGCTTGGGGTAGAAACAGCACCAGAGGAAGAGCAGCCATGTGGTCTTGGGAAAGTCATCTAAGTACCTTGAACCTCGGTTTTCTCATCTGTAGAGCTGACATAATAACTCTGGGCTTTCTTACCTCACCATGTTGTTATGAGGATGAAATGAGATAAGGTGTGGGAAAGTGTTTTTGAAAATTCTAAAGAGCCACCCACAGGTAAGGAGTTATTATATCCCAGCTCATCCAGAAGTGGAGTCTTTGGAGGCAAATTATCAGACTAAATTGTTCATCAGCAGGAGCTCTAAGCACGTGCTTCTCCGGCTTCTGCCTATTCACATGGGGAATGACTTTCCTGCCACCGTTTGGGGACTGTCTGTGGGAGAAGCCTCTGTGAATACTTCAGTTTAAGGGAGCATGGCCTCAGGGACACTCTGACTATGGAACAGAACGTGGACACATCACATGTGCTACACACACCTGCTCCCTCCAGGGCAAGAGCGCAGCAGGCAGCCAGGTGCATGTATAGGCATGCCAACGCTTCTTCCATCAACCTAGGAGCAATGTGTGAGAAAAGCTGACAATGTCACACTCTACGAAGTCAAAGAAGCAGTCCTCACTCATGTTCTGTTTCCTCCTCTGCTCCTTTGTCCACTCCAAGAAAAAGAAATGTTAGCATTAATGAAAATCTCTTTCCCTGGATACTTGAAGGGTAGCAGCACTTCACTGTCTAGTGCTGGACTCCCAGATGGCATTGCTCTCCCCCTCTCCCATGGTCTGTAACCCTTACAAGGTCCCCAGGACCCTAGAATCTACTGGGCTCTTTCTCCTGATGATTAAATTGAATCATCCAAGGAATCAAGATGGAGCCTGGAACACACAATATTCACTCATTCAACAAACATTTACTCAGCCCCTACCACATGCCAGGCGACACTCCCTTGTGATCAGCTACTTGCTCTCCAAGGCTGCTCACAGCTGGACCACGTTTCCTGGCATCTCCTCCAAATACATGTGGTCATATGACTGAATTCTGGCCAATGGAATATGAATAGCAGTTAAGTAGACAATGTCCAGGCATGGCCCATCAAAAACCTTCTCCTATGATTCTCCATTCTCTCTTCTCCCATCTGCTTATCAGATGCAGACTTGGAAAGAGGGAACAGCCCTAGGGGATGAGAGGACTACCAAATGAAAGAGGCCTAAATGTCTGAATTACTATGGAGAAGGTCATCTACTGAACACCCACACTGAATTGTCACATGGGCTAGAAAGTAAACCTCTGTTGTAGGAGGGTAATTCAAAATGTTCAGCGAAACATGTAATTAAAAAATGGAAATCCATGCATACAAGGAGTCTTCAAAAACTTCATGGAAAATGTGTATGATGAAAAAGCTATGCGTGGTTTCCTTGTTTGTTTGTTTTTTTTTTTCACACCAAACTAGACTTATCTTGTAAGTCCATGTTTCCACTACTTTTGATTACTCTTGTTTTCAGCCGTTGAGATGTTTGGGGTTCTTGATGACAGAAACTAGCCTAACCTGAGGAGATAATTGGGAGTACAACAGGGAATAAGAGATAGTCCCTGATCCTGTGAGATTTTCAGTTTAGAGGAGGAACACAAAAATCAAGAGGCAATTAACAGAGTGAGATTACTGTCATAAAGACAGAGACATAGTGCTATGAGGAATGAGCTTACCAAGAGGTTAGTCGGGAAGGCTGCCAGGAGAAAGGGGTAGCAAGGCTACGGCCATGGGAGCCTCTAGGGAACTAGGCCACTGGAGGCTCTAGGGAACTTGGCATATAATGATTTACTGGAAGAATCTTAGAACTGGGGCCATGGCCATGAGTGTAGGCACAGAAGAGAGAGACTGAGACCAGGCTCCTATGGTCTTGAAAGCCACTTTGTTTAGATGTTATCATAAAAGCAGTGGGAACACATGAAGACGTGACGTAGGAACTTGTGGCTTGCCTGATTCACTCTGTGGGAGTGCAGAGAATGGATTCGAGGAGAACTAGATGAGGCAAACCTGAGTACCCTCTTCCAGGCACCAATGTAATGTCTCAGCGCCTTGGCCACTGATGCCAACCTGGATCCCACCCACCTTTTCCCCACACTGTGGCCACTCTGATGTGGGCTGTTGGCTTTGCAGAGGCTTCTTTGATTTGGGACTCAATACAGTCACTTGTGGGCCCTAGTGTTCTCCCTTTCTGCCAACCTGTCCTCTAGGAGCTAGCATACATTTCAGAAAGCCCACAAAGAAATGGGTGGGACTATTGTGTGTCACATTCTTTCCATAAACAATGCTCATGAAACATCAGCACTACACGGAGAGAGAAGAGCCTCTAAAAACAAGGACAAGCCAGTGAGGTGATTTTTATTATGGTATTAGCAACCAGACACAAACAGGCTGTCAGAAAGATAGGCAGCAATTGTATTGAAGGGCAGCCACAATCGCTACAGACACATCACTAAAATAGCTGCACCTGTCAAGGTGGCCCTGCAAACTTATGAAAAACGTAAGCAGGGGAAGAGGCTTCAGTCTGAGAGATTCACCAGGAACTCAGGCCCCTCAGTCACGAAGGAGCAGATGTGGCCAGGAGTGAGGACCCCTGGCAGAGGGAAGCCAGGAAGGGAAAGATCAGGAAGGGCCTAGAGCAGATTTCTATTTAAAGTGCAGCCTTAAAAGGGGATAGATTCTTATTTTTATTCAACCCATGTCCAAGTGCAAGGAAATGACAGTTTATTTCCCATGTCTGTCTCTGTTCTCCTTTAAATGCCAACGTGGACAGCACGGCTACACTTGTCATTCCGTGGGTGAGATGCTAACGTGTTCAAGGTTGTCCTGGTCTTTATTTGCATCCCCAGGCACTACTCATGGAGACTGGGTTACATTCACCAGCAGCAGTGTGCCCCATAGCAGTACTTTCCAGCTGGCAGTGCTCTGCCCAGAATAGCAGGAGAAAACAACCCTGCCCTGCTCTCGGCTCTGACCACAAATACAGGCCACCTCCGGCTGGGCTCGGAGACCGCGCTCCCTCTCCTTGTCCTTCATCAGTCCTTGTGGCACAGGCCGCTAGCTGCTGAGCAAACTGGTTTCCCTTTGCCTCCTGGACACATGTCATCTATACATGCTACTCTCCCCTGCGGTTAGGGGTGGCCATGTGACTAGCCTCCAGCCAACAGAACATGACCATAAGAGAAGGAAGTCACCTCCAGGCCTGTAACAGAAAACCGTCTGATGCTTAATCCTCCACACTCTTTCCATCTAGCTTTTAAAGGGAGAGGACACCAGAAACAACAATTTTAATTGCCTTTATCATCATTTTATTGACAAACAATATTGCATTGTATGGATGTATTACATTTTCTTCATCCACTTTTCAGTCAATAGACATTTGGTCTATTTCAACATTTTGGTTGCTATGAATAATGCTACTATGAACATCAATGTAAATGCTTTTTGTATGAACATATGCTTTGAATTCTCTTTGGTATACATGAGGGTACTTCAAGAAGTTCAAGGAAATATAAAGATAATATTTTTATACAAAATAATTTCAAAATCTATGCATAGTTCTTTCATAATAAACATTTTACACAGCTTTTAAAGACTCCCTCATATGCCTGGACTACAACATTTTTCCACCAAAATAAACAGGTTTTAATTCCATTTTCCATGAACTTTTTGAAGTATCCTTATATTTAAGTGCAGAACTGCTGGATCACAAAGTAACTCTCTGTTTAATATCTTGAAAAATTATGAAATTTTTCCCAAAATGGTATAATATCTATTCAAATACCTTGCACATTTGAAAAATAAGTTGTTTGTCTTTTAACTGTTGAGTTGTAAGAGTTCTTTATACTCAAGTCAATTGTGAGTTGAATTGTGCACTCCCACTAGAAATATATGTCTTACAACCCACCACCTATGACTATGACCTTATTTGGAAATAGGGTCTTTGCAGATGTAATCAAGTGAAGATGAGGTCATAATGCATTAAGGTGAGCCCTAATTGCAGTGAGTAATATTCTTCTAATAAGGTCATATAAAGACATGAGGACTCAGAGACACACAGAGAGAACATCATGTCGAGACAGAAACAAGAAGGAGTCGTCCCAGAACCTTCAGAAGGAGCACAGTCCTGTTAACACTATGATGTTGGACTTCTAGCCTCCTGGACTGTGAGAAAATCAATTGCCATGGTCTTAAGTTGCTCGGTTTGCACTGATAATTATTATGGCAGCCCTCGGAAACAAATACAATGTCCCTTTCCAAGTACTTGACTTACAAGTATTGTCTCTGAATTTTGTGAGTTAACTTTTTACTTTGCTTTTTAAAAATCTATTTACTTGAGATTTAGAGAAACAGATAGACACAGGGAGAAATCTGCCATCTGCTGGCTCACTCACCTGTAATAGCCAGCCCTGGGCTGGGGCCAAAGCTGGGAGCCAGGAACTCAATCCAGGTCTCCCAAATGCATGGCAGGAAAATCACTAATGCCTCCCACAGTCTGCATTAGCAGGAAGCTGGAGGCGGGAGCCAGAGCTGGGAAACAAACCTATATACTCTGATGTGGGACACGGCTGCTTTAACTGGCATCGTAACACTAGCCTAAAGGCCCATCCTACTTTTCATTTTCTTAATGGTGTCCTTCGAAGGATAAAGTTTTTAATTTTGATGAAGCCCTACTTATTTTTTGTCACCTGTGCTTTCAGTATCATATCTAAGAAACCATTGGTCACAAAGATGTATTCCTATGTTTTCTTTCAAGAATATTATAGTTTTAACTTGTAAATTTAAATCTATGAAATATTTTTAGCTAATTTTTATTATGATGATATGAGAAGGGGATCCAACCTCATCCTTCGACAAGTGGATATTCAGTGGTTCCAGCACCTTTTGTTGAAAAGACTATTACTTCCCTCCATTAAATTGTCTGGACACCCTTGTCAAAATTCAATTTACCCTAAGGTAAAGATTCAGTTTTGGACTATTCTTTCTGTTCCGTAGATCTATCCTTATACAAGTTCCATACTGCCTTGATTACTATAGCTTTGGAATACATTTTGAAATTGAGAAGATTGTTTTGGCTATTTTGGGTCCCTTCTAGTTCCATATGAATTTTCAGATCAACTTGTCAATTTCTGCAAAAAGTCAGCTGAGATTTTGATATGGATTACATTATATCTGTATATTGATTTGGGTAACATTGCCATCTTACTAATATTAAGTCTTCTGACAATAAAAAGTCTTGCAGTTCTTTTGGTAAGCTTATTCCTAAGTATCTTATTTGTTTTGATGACACTGTAAAATGGAATTGTTTTCTTAATTTCTTTTTCTGACTGTCAATTGCTAGTGTAGAAGATACAATTTTTTTGTATCTTGCTCTTATATCCTAAATGCCTAATACAGCTATTTATTCATTCTAATAATTTTATTTTGGTCTGCTTAGGATTCTGTATATACAAGATCATATCATCCATGAAAAGAGATATTTTTACTTCTCCTTTTCCAATCTGGATGTCTTTATTTCTTTCTTTTGCCAATTTTTCTGGCTAAAATCTCTAGTATATTGTTAAATAGAAATGGCAATCATTGACAGCCTGTCTTGTTTCTCATCTTAAGGGGAAAGTATTCAATCTTTCATTGCTTTGTATGATGTCAAGTGTTGTTGTTTCCAGCTGTCCTTTAGCAGGTTAAGGAAGTTCCATTCTACTCCCAGTTTAAATGTTATGCCATGAAAGGGTGTGAATTTCGTCCAATGCTTTTTCTCCATCCATTTAAATGATCATGTTGCTATCTATAACTTATTACAAAGAAAATGATGCCACTGAAAAGAAATCAAACTTCCAGCCCTCTTTCCCATCATATTCCACTGAAATAATCTATGTATCTTTCTGCCTTCCCTGTTAGATCATGAATTATCTGAGGTTAGGAGCTCACATAGAGAAGTACCTGATACATAGGAGTCACTCAATAATTAGTTGGAGAAAGGATGAGAATGAATTCATTCCTCGGAGACAAGAGTTGAAGGGTCCTTTCCATAGAAAAGCCGTTGATGGAAACACTGCAATTACAGTTAAAGCAGGACTGTTCTCAAGGTACAGTGTCCCTTACCAGTAACTACCATCTGTCTCAACCACAAAAAGCTTGAAAATACAAGTAGGCAAGAGGCCTCATTGTGTATAGAAGGAGTCATGGCTACCATCTCTGAAAAGATGGCTTTGGAAGTAAACAGCAGTTTCAAACATATATTTTCCCTATGCCCAAATTAAGAAGAAAAAACATGGCGATAACTCAGCATTCTTGTGATAGGTAGCAAAAAGGACAACAATTTTCCTCTCCCTGTATCCACACACCTTGCAATTCTTCAGTCAAGAAATAGTCTATTTCTTCAGTCCCTTTGTCTGAATTGGTCTTGGGATTTGCTTTTACCAGCCCCAAGGCTGAGCCTCAAAAGGCTTTGCATGCTGCCTCACTTTGTTGGAACCCTGTTGAGGAAGAGACCCCAGAGTCAGTAACCTGCTTACCCTCACCTCCATTCATTCACCAGATTAAGGCCACCTTAGGCCAGTGCTCAGGTGACTTGCCAACTGACCATCAACTCATCACATACATGGATGAGTCCAGCTGAGACAAAAAGAACATGTAGCTGAGTCCAGCCTAAATTTCTAGGTCATCGAATTATGCGCTAAATAAGTGGTGGCTGTTTTAAAGCCTTGAGTTTGGAAGTTATTTGTTACACAGCAAAAGCTAGCTGTTGTAGAGGCTATGTCCACAAAAGTTAGAAGACCAGATGTGATTCCTGGATCATTAATCAGTCAATCCCTTTCCTCAAATTATTTGTTTACAATGTTCACAAGAGAACTTGACCTATAAAATAAATGAAAGGGAATTTGATTTGGTTCTGGAAAAACCATCTGCTCAGCTTTCCTCTCACTTCTCCCTCTCACTCCTACCTGCATTCCCAGGAATGGTATTAAATGGATCTGTGGATAGAGTCTGGGAAACATTGTGCCTTCGGTTTCTCTAAAGACTCTCTTAGGTTAATATTCTGTGATTCTAGGCCTGAAGAGGACAGGTGGTTTTGCATGACCCAAGCCAGGCTGGCCCCTTTATAGCACTGCCTACACTGATTACTTGTTTGTTTGTTTATCTCTCAGCTTCACCAGCCTGTGAGCAACACAACTATATAGACCAGTCTTCCTCCTTCAAGAGTTCCTTTCCCCACTCATGACTGCTACATATTCCTGAACACATAGATCTAGTCAACGAATACCATGTAAATGCATGCTTGGAAAACTGGATGGCTGATGGACCGAAAACATGAATAGAAAATTATTAGATAATAAACAAGTAAATGAGCACATGAGGAACTGTGACGTGCCATTCATAATGTGTCAAAGCTAGAATGAATTTAACCTTTAACCTTCTCAGTGAGCAGACAGCCAGGGCTCCAAATTATGTTTTCAGAATTGCCAGTTACTCTCTGCATGAAGTCTGAAACAACACTACCTACATTACTACATCTTGGAAAGCAATCCAGTTATTTGCTATCATTAATTCCTCTAAAAGGCAAGAAGTATCTCTCTCCAAGCTCCTATCCTGCCTGACTTGGTGGCTCGTCCTCCCCCCTGGGCAGCTGGCTCATGAGCTCCGAGATTTCCTTGGGTTCTACATAAATGGAGCTTTCTACAGAAATCTCTGTCCTGCTTGCTCACCAATGGTTTCCCTACAGAATGTCCAGGGAAAGCACACGTCATATGCTGCCCCCTTGGTTGCATGGCCATGCAGGGCATGGGGCTACTGGGGCAGTTCTGCAGACTTCCAGTTAGGTACTAAAAGCAGGAAGCACGTGTGGAAGTGAGCTGGTTGAAGCCAGGGATTCTTCCCATCCTCCTTTAAAGCTTCTGCTTCCTGCTCTGAGTTCTTAATGACTAGCTTTCTTTTAAAACTGCCTTTAGCTTTAAAGGAGGCTAGCTTAGACAGTACTGTAAACTAAGATAATCTATTCAGAAAAAAAGTCTGATAAATTTAATAACTTTTTAAAAAAGATTTTATTTATTTATCTGAAAGGTTACAGAGAGAGGGAAGGAGAGGGGGAGAGAGAGAGAGCGGGAAGGAGAGGGAGAGGGGGAGGGGGATTTATATATATATATATATAGAGAGAGAGAGAGAGAGAGAGAGAGAGAGAGAGAGAGATCTTCCATCTACTAGTTCATTCCCCAAATGGCCACAACAGCCAGAGCTGAGCTGATCCTAAGACAGGAGCTTCCTCCTGGTCTCCCACGTGGGTGCAGGGGCTGAAGCACTTGGGCCATCTTCTAGTGCTTTCCCAGGCCATAGCAGAGAGCTGGATCAGAAGAGGAGCAGCCAGAACATAAACTGGCGCCCATACAAGATGCCAGTGCCACAGACGGAGGCTTAGCCCACTACAACACAGTGCCAGCCCCAATAGCTTTTTTTTAAAAGATGAGGAATGAGCATGAAAAAATGCAATCCAGAAAGGAAAAGTAATAAATCATAGAGAAGCGAGGCAACATCACTGGGGAAAAGCAATCATTTCTCGTGCTGGGTGATCTTGTGCCTTTGATGACAGAAGGGCATCTTATTTTCCTGTTGTTCTATTACTGAAACTAGGTTGTCTCAATGGATACATTTTTCCCAACATAATGTTGTTTAAAGTTCCCAAAACATTCTCAGTGCTCAATAATTATGGAGTAGAATGGGCATTTTGTATAATCAGTGCACTCCTTAAAAGTTGCAGTTTTTTTTTAAAAAAAAAGATTTACTTTATTTATTTGAAAGTCAGAGTTACACAGAGGGAGGAGAGGCAGAGAGAGAGAGAGAGAGAGAGAGAGAGAGAGAGTCTTCATCACTCCCCAGTTGGCTGCAAAGGCCGGAGCTCTGCCCATCCGAAGCCAGGAACCAGGAGCTTTGTTCAGGTCTCCCACATGGGTGCAGGGGCCCAAGGACTTGGGCCATCATCTACTGCTATCCCAGGCCATAGCAGAGAGCTGGATCTGAAGAGGAGCAGCCGGGACTAGAACCAGTGCCCATATGGGACACCGGCACCTCAGGCCAGGGTTTTAACCCACTGCGCCACAGCGCCAGCCCTGAAAAGTTGCAGTTTTATAAATGGAATTATTATATCATTTCAAACTTCCATTAGTTTTGGTATTGCATAAGTAACACAGAAAAGCAAAAAGTGCTTCCTTTCACCTGCCAAAGCAGTTACGCATAATCTTAACCACGGGAACAAGCACTGCTAATGTTTTAGAGCAGTGTTTTTCAAACTCTGGTGGTCTGTGGTCCATCAGGAGACCATGAAATCAACGCAGCAGGTCATGACCAGCATTTTATAAAATGAAAGATAAGAAAGTAGAAGAGGAACAGAACTGCAGTGATGCAGAATGGGGTAGGAAAGGATAGGATAGGAAAATATATAAAAGTAAAGAAAAAATAAATAAATGTATCAGAATTTACCACAGAGACAAAACATAAGCATTGTTGACAAACTATTGTTTCAGCTACATGTGTGTATTAGGTCACAAAGTAAAATATATTTCTCATTGTGGATTATGGCCAAAACATGTTTTAAAAATACTGATTTAGTATATATGTCTCCATTTTCCCTTCTGTATTCCTACCTCATCTTAACACACATTCCTACATCTCTCTTAATACACACACAGAGAGAGAGACAGAGACAGAGAGAAATTCACTTTTTGTCTGCCTGAGCATGTTTAGCAGAATCCTCTTGATAGCACTCAATCATCTAACTAAAAAAAAAAAAAATCAGTGATCTTCCAAAAATGGGGGCAGGGCTGCCTATAGGAAAAAGTCAAGTGATTGAAGAGTACCCCACAAAGAAAGGCAACCTGGGCCAAGAAATGAATTGAAGCAAGAGTTACCCACATCCTCAGAGTACATGTGGATTTTTAAAGGCCTCTTATTCTGCATCAAGCTCTTTTGCATTCACACCTGGCAAGTAAAAACAACATCTCCTTGGCGAACTTCTGACTTCCTAGAGTTGTCCTACTAGGCCGTGTTCAGTTATTAAAAGTCAAAAGTGGTGCTGGCACTGTGCCACAGCAGAGTAATCCTCCACCTGTTGTGCCAGCATCCCTTATGGACACCGGTTCTAGTCCCAGTTGCTCCTCTTTCAATCCAGCTCTCTGCTAATGGCCAGGGATAGCAGTGGAAGATGGCCAAGTGCTTGGGTCCCTGAACCCATGTGGGTGACCTGGAGAGGCTTCTGGCTTCAGATCGGCCCAGCTCTGGCGGATGCAGCCATTTAGGGAGTAAACCAGCAGATGGAAGACCTTTCTCTCTGTCTTTCCCTCTCACTATCTGTAACTCTACCTCTTAAATAAACAAATATTTTTTTAAAAAGCCAAAAGCAAATAATACAGTCATCTCTATTTTTGAAGAAAATCAAGGTTAACGGTGCAAAGGAATTCCCTCACGGAAAAATCACCTCAACTATCCTCTAGCTAGGGAAAAGAATGAAGCAGTTACTGTAAAGTTTAAAACCATGTGCAAATTGATCATAAAAGCCCACTTCCCCAAGACCCAGCTGTGTGTCACTCAGCAACAAATTCCCCTGGGGTTTCTGGCAGCCATTTTCCAGACTTCACTGTGAAGGTTTTGCACACCTCACACCCAAAGTGAATCAAGCCTCAGTGGAAACACAAGCAGCCTTGGGTCTGCTTCGGCCTGAAAGGTGTTTCAGATATTCTCGATATGCTTGAAGGAGAAATCACAGACGAAGACTTTCCACCCTTCAGTTCTCCAATAATGGGCATTTCAAAGCAAACAGTGAGGGAGCCCACGGGGCTGGGGTGGTGCGCTACTCGCTGTGTCCAGGACTTGGGACCTCGGCAAGAGTCTGGGAAGCTGGGTCTGTGTCAGGGGTTTGAAAGGAAAGTTCTGTGAGCAGTTTCAGAATTTGCTTGAAGGCTTTGAAACTCCTAAGTCTACAAAGTTCTGTTTAATCAGGGGTTGCTGCTTTGTGGATCAGATATCTCAGGCCCTAAAGGCAAAGCCACAGAGCAAACCACCTCAGCTGAAGGCTAGCAAGGCCTCTTCCTCTTGTTTGTTTCTGAGATTTTGCATACAGCCTTGATAATAGGGGCAGCTAGAGATGGCAAGGCTAAGGCTAATCCAGCCAAGGGATCAGAGACCTCATCATTCTCTCTTCCTCTCCCTCCCTCCCCAAGGAAAGGAAGCAATTTGAAAATCCAAGGGGATTCTCCTCGCAGAAGAACTGACTGACGCAGTGCCAATAAAGACTCCCATGTCAAACTCCAATTACAAGGTGTTTGGGAGTGATTTGAAACACAGTCTTGAGAAGATCCTCTGTCTGTGAATGCAAGGGCCTCATAACTATGCTCTTTTTTTTTTTTTTGACAGGCAGAGTGGACAGTGAGAGAGAGAGAGAGAGAGAGAGAGAGAGAGAGAAAGGTCTTCCTTTTTGCCGTTGGTTCACCCTCCAATGGCCACCGCCGCGGCCACCACGCTGCGGCCAGCGCACAGCCCCTACCCGGAGGCAGGAGCCAGGTGCTTATCCTGGTCTCCCATTGGAAGGGGGAGGGGAAGGCTCTTTTAAGTAGATCAGATTTCCTCCACCTTAGACACCAAGGCTTTTATTAGGTCTGGATCTGAAAGTCAAGGCACAAAGAAAGTAAGAATCATTGCTATCAAACCTTGAAGCATCTTAAGGGAGAACGTCTTGTAAACCACAAGTAAGGGAGTTTTTAAACACAACAGAAATATGCAGGTACATCCACCCAAAGGCAGGAACTAGAACATTCCTACCAGCATTATTCAAAACAGCTCGATCCTTTATGCCTCCAGAAAAGAAGACCCTCCAATATAGTGCCTCTTTAATTCAGGGAAAGAACATGAAATAGTTTGGGGTAAATCTGTCATCTGTGCATTTTCAGGAAAACTGATTCTTTCTGCTACCTGCCATGTACCTCTGTGTTAGGACCAGCTGACTGCTGTAACAAACATCCTTTAAATCTCACAATTACAGTTTACTTCTCTCTCATGTGAAATCCAATCAGCCGTAGGCAGACAGCCCCTTGCGTGGTGATTCAGCAACCCACGCTCCTCACCTATATCTTATATGGTGTCCTCACCATATCTTAGGTCCTTGGGCTCCTTACTGAACTCTGCATTCAGCCAGCAGAATGGGAAACACATAACCTACAGATGATTGTTTATATCGCCTTCTTAGAGGTGGAACAGCCATTCCTCCCACAATCCATTGGACAGAACTCTGTTATAAGGTTGCACCTAATTGCAAGGGAGGCTGGGAAATGTAGTCCTGGCTGTGTGCCCAGAAGAACTGGAAAGAGTTGCTGAATACCTAGCCATTCTGTGCCATGCCAGATCTACAATCTCTCTCTCCTAGCTGCTCCCTGCCCAATGTCTACAATAAACAGAGGACATGCCAGTGTGGGGGAAGATGAAGACAATCCCTGGGAGTGAAGACACAGGGGCACAGTGTCTGCATCCTACAACACTTCTAAGATAGCAGAGAACCACAAGCAGGCCTCCCCCAATCCATCAGCACCAGTCCACACACACATCCCCAACTGAAGGCATAATGGCAGCCAGATGCTAAATTGTTCTTGCAGTGCTCCATGCCATGTAATAGAACAGCCAAGCCAGAAAGGGGGATGGCATCCTTCTGTCCCCATTTTCACTATGCATCCAACTAACCAGAAGATTTATACTGGCTAAGGAGCCACAGGGGCTGGGTTTATCCTTTTTTAAAGATTTATTTATCTATTTGAAAGGCAGAGTCAGAGAGAGAGAGAAAGAGAGAGAGAGACAGAGAGAGAGAGAGAATGAGAATCTTCTGTGTGCTGGTTCACTCCCCAAATGGTCATAATGTCCAGGGCTAGACCAAGCTGAAGCCAGGAGCCTCGAACTCCATCCAGGTCTCCCACATGAGTGGCAGAGGCCCAGGTACTTGGGCCATCCTCCGCTCCCTTCTCAGATGCACCAGAAGGGAGTTGGATTGGAAGTGGGACAGCCAGGATTCAAACTGGTGCCTATATGGGATGCCAGCATGCATGTTTTATCCACTTCTACACCTACTTCCTTTACCCAAGTCCTTTGATTATGATGATGATAATAAAAGAACTAAAGTATAGTATCATCAATGGCATGCACATATTAGCCCTTACAATGTATATTGTGCACATGCCATATTGTGCTGGTGCTGTTATGGATTAATTCACTTAATATCCACAACAACAATCTGAGGTGACTACTAACAGTGTCCCCATTTAACAGACAAGGAAACTGAGACACAGAGACTAAGAATTTTCCAAGGTTATATAGCTGGTAAGTGGCAGAACTGAGAGAATCAAAGGCTGACACATTCTCCTTACCACAAAGGGGTTGGGAACACAAGCACAAGATCACAACCGAATCCCAGTCCCACAGGGACAGAAGTTTGAAACTAAGCTGCATTCAAACTCACTGCAAGGGTTGAGTCACCCAGGCCGATCAGACCACAAACAAGCACATGAAGCAACTTGGAAAGGAAATAAAACCCAAGCTTAGAAGGAAAGGAGGGGTCTTTATTGGTTTTGCTTTGTTTTGTCTTTTCTTTCTCATTCAATAGTCATGGAAACCTCTGAATTAACCAGTCAGGAAAATCCAAAGGGGCTTCAAATTCATATCACAGCTGAGTAGCCTGCCCCACTGTTTTACTCAAATGTCTTTGCGAGCCCAATTTCTCATTATAACATCTACCCTATAAACCAGCCTGAGATTGGCTAGTTTTAGCATATGCGACAAAGGGTTAAAATAAAGCAACAGGCAACCTTATGCAATGTATTTTCCCCCAAACAACTGGATTAGTTTTAATTAGCAAAGGCTAAAACTCTGCCAGATGAACACTAGGTGACATCTGATACCTGAGCAGGAGACCAAAATCTCTCCTCTCACAACAAAGGCATGTAACTCAAGTGATACTCCTGGAAAACCTTCCAAGGCACCCTTCTCAATGTTTCTTCTGGGTGTGCCCACTTCCTCCCACATTGCCCCAAACTTTTCAACTCGAAGCCTACATCTCTCCTGTTTGTGAAACACAAAGCCTACGCCTTCTCACATGGAAAAGGATTTCTGTAGTATTTATTCCTGCTGCATTTCTGCCCCTTCGCAGTTAATCTCTAGAATCAAACTTCCAATAAACACGCTCCATCTTGCACATGAATCACTTCAGGGACGGGGAGGGGGTCAGCTGGGGTGGCAGAATTCCGATGTGAAATTGAAAAGGAAAACACAGATTTACTCACATTATTAAACTATAAATACAGGCTTGAGGAAGGGAGTCCAGATGCAGGCTGGAGAGAAACATAAATATTGATATTATATTCTAATGAGCATTATGTCTCACTGGCTGTCATCTGTCCTCATAGCTACCAGCTCTTCCCTCCCTTAGATGTCTAGCATTAAAAATTAAGAGCAGCTGAACTCGACAATTGGGGCCTTTTATTAAACAAATCCAAATGCATTTAGATATAAGGATCAGAAATAAAATTCTACACATTTCTTCATCAACAATCAAAGCTTCAAGCATCAGAATAAGCTGAAAATGCAATGAGAATCAGTAATCCTGGCTACTTAGAAGTTTGCTTCAGAGTAACAAGGTTTTCCTTTTCATACCTTTAAAAATGTTATTTTAGCTTTATCTTAGAAAAGCTCTTACGTGTAAGTTACTCCTGGGGCCACTGAGGCCAGATTCTTATCCTTGTCCAACATGTGATTAGCCCTATAAAGGCCAGCACCAGGATGTCATAAACAGCCCAACACCATCAGACCCAAGTGGGAAAACGCCAGAAGTTCCTGTAGAACCACTTTCTTTGATGGCCATATTCATATTACAGCCACAGAAAGGGCTGATGCTAGGCCCTCAGAATCAAATCCTACTTTCCTACCTCAGGAGAGTATGGCCTATCCAGAATGAAGGGCATGTTCTCTCACTTGATAGTGGTTGTTCAAGAGGTGGACACAGCTGTTGAAACTCCTCAAATGATACACATAAGACCTGTATATTTCTACCTTGATTTTTAAAAAGGCACTGGAATACCTTTTAAATTTTTCCAAGATAGTAAATAACATTAATCAACAAGACTCTAGGAGAAGCGCCTACTTCCTCAACATCTAATGGCTTTACAAAACACACTGAACATCTATGGCAGATTTTGCTTTTACCCTTCCTAGAAGGAGCGCAGGATACTATAACATGAGTTCCTGTGGAGCTTGTCGGAGCAGAGATCTGTCAAGGGAAGAGGGCTTTGCTTTCTTTTTCAATTTTGTGCCCTTCTGTATGAGTTGAACCGCCCAAATCTAGACATGAAATGAAATATGTCCTAAGCCGCAACCTGGAATCAAGCACACTTCTCAGTACTTCCACCAAACCACCGCCATCTCTCACCAGGAACACTGCAGGAGCTCCCTACTTGATCTCCCTGATTTGACCCTCCTGCTTCTCCCATAGCCTCTTCTTGACAACAGCCAAAGTGATATTTTTAAACTCCAAGTCAATCATGTTATTCTAGGCTCAAAAGCCCCCAGGGACTCGTAGCAAGTGAGAACTTGCACTCGTAGCAAAAAGCCAGCTCCTGCCATTGGACAACTAGGCCCTGTGTGATCCACTTCCACTCCTCCTCACAGGCATGCTCTTCTCTCAGTCTCCCTATTTTCTCATCTCGCAGTCACCATGCTCCACCTCCTCGCCCTCCCTGGATGGCGCCAGGAATGCTCTCACCTCAGGAGCTTTGCACTCGCTCTGGTTCCCTTTGCTGTAACATTGTTCGTCCAGCAATGTAGACAATCACCTCTCTCCAGTGACCGCTCAGATGCCATGTCCTCAGCGAGGCAAGCGTGCCCACCTCACTGAGAATGACAACCCCACTCCAACTTTACAATCACCCTCATCCGGCTCTACTTTCTTTTTTCTCATAACATTTACCATCTCCTAACATGATTTGTAATTTTCTCAAATGTGTTATGCTTGTTGATTAGGATTTGGCTCTCTCCCTTGGAACATAAGCTTTTTGTAACTTTTTGTTCACTGATGACACTCAAGAGCCTAGCACAGTGCCTAGCATATAATAAATGAAACAATCTGGATGTTAAGGATTTTTGATCTTGTTGTTTTCTTTCTCTACTTCTCTGCATGACAAAAAGAAGCCACCAAGAAAAAAAATTCTGAATAGACATCTAACCAAGCTTGGTCAATTGGTCAATTTCCTCCTTCCCATAACCCAGCACTTTACAGATTCAGCCACAGCTTTTCAACTACTTGGAAAAAAAAAAACCATGTATCTATGTCTGATCCAATCATACTATCAACAAATGCCAGTAATTATCAGGGGCCGATGATGTGCCAGGCATGGTTCTCACTTGTAGTCTTGTCAACAATCTGATGAAGTAGGTACTGCTTTTTACCTCCATTCTATAATAGATAAATTAAAAGGAAGAGTCAATAAATTGTCCAAAATCAGCATTGAAGGGATGGAGCTGGGCCCAGCTTCAGAGTCCACACTCTTAACCACACAGTTTCCTGCTTCTCCACAATTACATACTCCAGAAACTTGCCAACCTTACTCCAACAGAGCCTAACCAAACTCTGAAAGTCATAAATTCCAAACCTTTCCTTAAGAAACAAAGAACAAGGATATGAGGTCCTCTCCAGGTCCTCTAAAACAAAGCAAACGCTCTTTCTTTCACAAAGCAGGCACTATGAAGTCAGACAAATGGACTGGAGGACCCGAGGGTCCCTTCCAATACAAAGATGTACTCTGTGGTGAAAAGTCCAAAGCAGATTCCCCAAAATAAACTCTACCTACTATATAGGAGAAAATTTCAATGGCTGCTCTAATTACTCTAAGTTGGTCCAGTATGAGGCAGCTTAACTTCACTTCCTTTTGAGTAGGGTTATTAAACTGGGAGATCAAAGGAATGCTACAGACATATGGTATCTTGATTTCAGCAAACCATTTGACAGTTGCTGATGATGATAGATCTCGTGGGCAAGGTGGAGAAATGTGGTTTGAATGGGAAGGTGGGGGGTACATTCATGGCTGCTGCAACAATGGTACCCACAGAATGTTGATTAATAGATGTCAGCTTGGAGGGATGTTGCCAGTACTGCCTGCCAGTGGGCTCTCACCTTGAATCCATCTGAACAACGATTTTACCAAAGATGTCAATGATAGCATAGAAGCATGTTTATGATGTCTGCAGAGAGCAAAATGCTGTGGGCAGTAGCTGACACACTGAATCAAGATTTTGAATCATCATCACTGATTAGAAATGAAAAAGCAAAGCCAGAAAGATTCCATTTAACAGAGACAATGGAAGAGTCTTGTGAAATGTAAGTTCAAAATACCAACTGGACTCAGAGAATAGAGAAAATCTCATGTTAAAGATGGCCACTATAAAGAAACGGAGTTTGTTAGTCCATAAAAGCAATAATGCAATGGTTAAAACAACAAGGACTACCTTAGTCCTGATGGGACACTCAAAGAACTGGATCCATTTGTGTTCTAGACCTGGGGCAGAGGGTGATCAGAGTGAGAGGGGACTAGGAGGCCTGGTTGAAGGAACTGAAGTTGTTTTAGTTTGGATGAAGAAAGCTTATAAGGGACTTTAATAGTGAACCTGTGACATTTAAATGCTGCCCTGAAAAAGAGATTATAGGCAGATACACTCCATATGGTTCCAGATACCAGAAACAGGACTAAAAGGCTGGCATTACGAAAAGAGAGCCTCAATACAGATGAGGACTGTTTAAGAATGGGGAACTGTCCAACAATGAAATCGGGGTGGGGGTGGCCACTCCCCACTTCTGGAAGTCTCAGAGGGCATGGGACCCAGATGGGCTGTCATCCCGGACATTTTTAAAATGATTCACGCTCTGAATAAGAAGTTGGACTCCATGGATACAAAGGTCTTTCCCAAGTCCATGAGCCCAAGTTTCTATGACTCCTGTTATATTAACTTTGTTCTTGGTTTAGTTCACTTTAAAAAACTTAGGAACTTGCTAAATAATTTATCAGCATATGAATGCCTAGGTCCTCAGATTACTATGTCAGTACTCCCAAACCTCATGTTCATTAATGGACTGAGAGATGTCATTAATGTTAGAAACAAAAAGGGGTTATTCCTGTCTTGTTATTCACAAAGATGAAGTAGACAGGGTCCCTGCCCTCCAGGCTGACAGTTCAGTGCTTTCTAAATCCTTAGTTAACAAATTTCAACCCTAGAATGAGATCATTACATTCAGAAACCATTCCTACCTCATCATTTTTATTTCCATTTATTATTAACATGTGAGTAATGAAGAATTCTTGAAGCCAAAATAACTTTCAGGAATTCTTGTGATTGATGGTTTGTTGCAAGAATATTTCTACAATTTTTTAACAGAGTGACCTACAAAATCTCGTGAGCTTCAATTTTTTTTAGAAAACTTTTATTTAAAAAATATAAATTTTGAAAGCACAACTTTTGGATTATAGTGGTTTTTCCCCCCATAACCACCCTCCCACCCACAAACTATCCCATCTCCCACTGCCTTTCCCATCCCATTCTTCATCAAGATTCATTTTCAATTATTTTTATATACAGAAGATCAACTTAGTATATACTAAAAGATTTCAACAGTTTACACCCACACAGACACACAAAGTACAATATACTGTTTGAGTACTAGTTATACCGTTAATTCACATACTACAACACATTAAGGACAGAGATCCTACATGAGGAGTAAGTGTACAGTGACTCCTATTGTTGATTTAACAACTGACACTCTTATTTATGACATCAGTAATTACCCTAGGCTCTTGGCATGAGCTGCCAAGGCTATGGAAGCTTCTTGAGTTCACAAACTTCGACCTTATTTAGACAAGGCCATAATCAAAGTGGAATTTCTCTCCTCCCTTCAGAGAAAGGTACCTCCTTCTTTGATGGCCCGTTCTTTCCACTGGGATCTCACTCGCAGAGATCTTTCATTTAGGTCATTTTTTGCCACAGTGTCTTGGCTTTCCATGCCTGAGAAACTTTCATGGGCTTTTTAGCCAGATCCGAATGCCTTAAGGGCTGATTCTGAGGCCAGAGTGCTGTTTAGGGCATTTGCCATTCTATGAGTCTGCTGTGTATCCCACTTGCCATGTCGGATAGTTCTCTCCTTTTCAATTCTATCAATTATTATTAGTAGACACTGTGACCTTCAATTTTTAATATAATCAAAATAAATTAAGCTGAACTATCAAAACAACATTTCTACTCTTTTTAAAAATTGTCCTTGACTAAAATTTTAGTGTCATATGAAGAAATCTTTATATGTCATTGCAATCTAAAAGTAATACCCATTAAAGGTAGACTAGATACACTGAGACTGAAGATATTTCTGAGAGCTTGTGTGGGTTTTACATTTTCCTGATGGCACTGTGTGGAAAAGACCTCCACACAGAGGAAGAAAGAAACTTTCACTGTTACCATTTTAGCAGTATGAGTCCAACAGAATCTCAAAGATTTTCTAAGTGAAGTAGTAGTTTTGATTTAAAAGCCCAATTCTATACAACAAAAAGAGTCTAAGAAGAAATGTTACTGTTACCAGTTATGAGAAAATTACAACCATGAATTATTAACCTTTGAAAGATTGCTTTCTTCTCAGTCATTCTGTGATGGCTTTAAAAGCAGTTTTGAATGGAGCTGTTAGGATCTCATAATGGCTCAGAGAAACTCGCTGAGCATAGCCAGAAGAAAAAGAAATTTAACCACACTTACTGAAACATCCAAAAAACCCACACTGACCAGACTGCAAAGGGCTTTTGTGAGTGGTAGCATGAATAGAAGGCAGAGGAAAAGCAGCAGCATCCTCCTAAAATCAGAAGGAACCAAATGGGTTACTTCCTAGTTGCTTTCAGGGATTAGTATTTTTTGTGTCTGCTTTGGTTAAAATTGTGGTTCTAAAATAGGGAGTTTGGATCTCCTGGGGCTGTTACTGACCCCCTGCACAGGACAATCTCTCAAAGGACACTCTCAAAGGCTGGCCTGTGGAACACTGAGGAACTGAGGTGGTTTGTCTTTACCATCATAGACTTGAATTCCTTCCATTTCCCTTCTCACCGCTGAAGCCCTGAAGATCGCCTTTTATGCCAATCCACACTGTGAATGCACTAAAGAGTAGTAACAGTTATTTCCAGACCCACTGCAGGGAACTCGGGTGGGGGTCATACATAAGATTAACACAAAGGTACTTCAAAAATTTTGTGAAAATTGAAAAGACAAAGTATTTTGATGTAAAAATACTGAAATCCATGCATAGTTTTTTTCATAATATGTACTTTTCATGAACTTTAAAATTTTTTTACTTATTGTATTTGATAGACAGCGATTGCTCTCCGTTCTGCTGCTTCACACTCCAAATCCTATAACAACCAGGATTGGGCTAGGCGACTCAGGTGCCAGGAACTCAGTCCAGATCTCCCACAGGGATGGCAGGGACCCAAGTACTTGCTCCATTGCCTGCTGCCTCGTAGGGTGCACATTAGCAGGAAGCTAGAATCCAAAGTGGATGTGGGACTCAAACCCATGCACAGTGATATGGGACACAGGCATTCCAAGAGGCATCTCAATCACTGTACTAAATGCCAGCCCCTTGGTGAACTTTTGAGGATTCATCGTATCATAATTCTGGGGGAGGTAGTATAAAAAACAAGTGAAAAACATCACTTCTTTTTTAAATTTATTGACAAACAGCAATTGTACATATTTAAGGGATACAATGTAATATTTTAATATATGCATATATATATATATATATATATATATATATATATATATATATATTGACAGGCAGAGAGGACAGTGAGAGAGAGACAGAGAGAAAGGTCTTCCTTTGCCGTTGGTTCACCCTCCAATGGCCGCTGCGGCTGGCGCACCGCGCTGATCCGATGGCAGGAGCCAGGTGCTTCTCCTGGTCTCCCATGGGGTGCAGGGCCCAAGCTCTTGGGCCATCCTCCACTGCACTCCCGGGCCACAGCAGAGAGCTGGCCTGGAAGAGGAGCAACCGGGACAGAATCCGGCGCCCTGACAGGGACTAGAACCCGGTGTTCCGGCGCCACAAGGCGGAGGATTAGCCTGTTGAGCGACGGTGCCGGCTTATATGCATATATTTTAATGATCATATTAGGATAATTAGTATCCATCACTTCATATATTCAAGGTTTCTTTGTAGTGTGTACATTCAGAAGTCTTTCTTCTAGCTATTTAGAAAGTACAGTATGTTATTGTTAACTATTGTTACCTTATTGTACAATAGAACACCAACAGGCTTGCTTTCACAATAAGGGAAGAAAGTACTTTTTAATTCAATAAAAGTAAACTTTTCTGAGATTTGACTTACCTATATATATTATACTTGTGGTCCCTTAATCCTCTCAGCTTAAAGGATAAACAGATTTTCTTGGTTTGAGTTTCCCCAGAAGCAAGATCCTAATAGTACAAGTGTAAGTCTGAGTACAAGTATTTTATGTGAGAAGTGACTCCAGAAAACACCACAGATAAGCAAGAAAATCAAGACAGAGAAAGAAAGGCAATGAATACATGGTATGTCATTATCAAATCACCACTGTGGGCAACTGGGTATCAGCCCTACTGGAGAAGACTGAGATGCTGTAGCACACACAGCAGAGCTCTCCGATCTAAGGGTAAGGAAGCTAACATTTGGCCACTAACTCCCTATCTGTAATTGGCTGAGTGCTGCTTCAGGGGAACTAACTTGTTGGCATCTTTGGGTTACCTATCTGCAAGGCCAAGCATGGTCCATTAGCCAGAAAAAAATAAAAGCCACAAGAGTCACAAGAGTCTACAGTAAGCATTCAGCATGAGAGATGAGAGCTGAAGGAATATAGGTAGGGCACCAACAGTGTCTGCTGTACAGGATGACAAAAGCTAAAACAAGGAACCAACATTGTGGCATAGTGGGTAAAGCCAACGTCTGCAAGGCCGGCATTCCACATGGGCACTGGCTCGAGTCCCGGCTGCTCCACTTCCAATCCAGCACCCTGCTAATCCACCTGGAAAAGCAGCATAGGACAGCCCAAGTCCTTGGGCACCTGCATCCATATGGGAGACCCAGAAGAAGCTCCTGGCTCCTGGCTTCAGACCACTGCAGCCATTTGGGGAGTGAACCAGCAGATGGAAGATCTCTCTCTCTCTCTCTCTCTCTGTCCCCACATGCGTGCTTGCGCACACACACACACACACACACACACACACCATAATGCTAACTTTCGAATAAATAAATAAATCTTTTTAAAAAGCTAAGACAAAGGTGAGCATAGAGTTCTAGAAAAATTGTGGGTAGGAGAGGTACTGGACAAGAAGCCAGGTTCTGCTTCACAGGAAAGAAGACATATCAGCTGAATATCAAAGAACAAAATTAGACAGTGAGGGGCCAGCGCTGTGACGCAGCAGTTTAATGCCCTGGCCTGAAGCACCAGCATCCCATACAGGCACCAGTTTGAGTCCCGGCTGCTCCACTTCCGATCCAGCTCTCTGCTATGGCCTGGGAAAGCAGGGCCCCTGCACCCACATGGGAGACCTGGAGGAAGCTCCTGGCTCCTGGCTTTGGTTTGGCACAGCTCTGAGCATTGTGGCCAATTGGGGAGAGGACCAGCGGATGGAAGACCTCTCTCTCTCTCTGCCTGTCCTCTCTCTGTGTAACTTTGACTTCCAGTGTGATAGGTGCATAGAGCTAGACTAGAGGGGAAAGTAGAGAAGGCAGGGAGGGGAAATAAGTAAAAGAAAAAGAAATGAGGCTTGCCAAGTAGACAGGAGAATATCATGAAAGGTCTTGGTTTTAACACAGTAATTTACTACATTTATGTGTCAACAAAACTCTCCTTATTGAACATATATCTTGTAGACTCAGAGCTGGATCCTAATTCTGAGCCCCATCACCTTCTAGTTGTTGCTACTTGGAAGACGTTTCTAATCCTCAAATGAGAAAATAATAGTACTTCTCTCATTGAGTTACTGTGAAGATTAAATAAGGTAATTCAAACAAAACTCTTAGTACAGGGCTTGACAACTAGCAGAACTCAATAAATGTTAGCTAAAAATAAAATCAATCCACTTGATAAATGACAAAAAGTGTTATAAAAATGTAACAGAGAAATGATGGTCTTTTCAATAAGTAGTAATTGGTCAACTATGTATCCATGTGGAAAAATTCATCTTAACCCCTACCTCACACCACTTTCAAATATCAATTCCATATGAATCATGACTCTAAATTACAAAGGCAAAACAAAAAAGTTTCTAGAACATATGAGATATCTTCACACATGAGATGGACTAGTTAAGAATTTGCTTAAGAACAAACAAAAGAGAACACACATACACCATAAAATGAAATAACTGATAAACCAGACCACATAAAAATAAGAATTTCTTATCCAAGACAGTGAAAAAGACAAGCTACTGAGTAAAAAAGGATATTTGTAATACAAGGAGTCTTCAGAAAGTTCCTAGGAAATGTATATTATGAAAAATCTGTGCATGGATTTCAATTTTTGCACCAAAATAAACCTATCTATTAACTCCATTTTTCACAAGCTTTTTGAAGTGAGCTTATACTTACAGATGAAAAATGATTTTTAGTCATAATCTATAAGCCTCTCCTACAATACAATGAGAAAATCTACAAGAACTATATTGAAAAATGAGGAAAGATCTTGAATAGGTAATTCACAAAAGGGACTACCAATATAGTTCAAAAGTATGTATGAAAAGGTATTCAATCTCACAAGCTCTCAGAGAGGTACAAATGAAATCACTGTAACATATCATTATATACCCACCAGAGTAGCTACAATTAAAAAGACAACATCAGTGTCAGCAGGAATGTGGAGCAACTGGAATATTCATATACTGCTGGGAGTGTAAGTTGCTATGATCATGTTAGAAAACTATTGAGTGGTATCTACTAAAGCCAAACATATCCATCCCCTTTTATCAATAATTCTACTTGTAAATACATATCAAACATCTGCGTATACATAAGCTCATCGCCATCTGGTACATTCATTAAGTTACTACTTTGGATGCCCACACTCCATATCTGGATGAGATATGGGTTTGAGTCCCAGCTTTGCTCTCTATTCCAGCTTCCTGGACCTGGGAAGAACCTGGGAAGCAGCAAGTAATGGCTCCAGTAGCTGGATCCCTGAAATGTACATGGCAGAACTGGACTGAGTTCTCAGTTCCTGGCTTTTGTGGACATGTGGGGAATGAACCAGTGGATGGTTGGTTTCTCTCTCTCCCTCTCATATCGCTCTCTGTCCTTCCCCTCTCCATGTCTCTGCCTTTTAAATAAATAAAATAAATGAATTTTAAAAATTTTAAAGGCCCATCAAAAGGCATGTAGAAAAAATGTTCAAAGTACTATCTCTAAACTGGCCAACAATCCAAATGTCCATCATCAGGAGAATGGATCAAGAAAGTATGGTATTTTATTCATCAATGGGAATGAACAATCTACTATCTATGCAACAACATGAAGAATTCTTACATAATATTGAGTAAATAATGCTAGATTCTAAAAATTACATATATAAATCCAATTATAAAAAGTTAAAAATACTAAAATCTAAGTAACGGAGTAGAACTTGGGAAATTATTGGTTACCTTTGGGGAGGGGGACAATGACTAGTAGAAGACTTGAGGGGAAAGTGAGTATTTCAGGTAAGGTAATGCTTTATTTCTTGATTTCAGTGGTAACATGGGTTATTTGTTTTGTGAAAATTAATCAGGCTGAACACTTATGATCTGTGGTTTTTTTGAATATGTAATGGTAAATTTTAATATAAAATTAACAACTCAGTAACTAAATATAATCAGCAGCAGTCAAAAGGCCAACAATATTAAAATGTCTAAGGATGAACATCTTGGTGTTGAGGCCCATGAAGTAATTCCAAAGCTTCAGGTGTTAGTGACTGAAAAGCTGGACTCAGTTCAAGTTTATGGCCATAAATCTCAGAAGGCTCTCAAAACAGCCAGATAATTCCACTGTGCTTCCTTACTGCATCCACGTTCCCTCCATGAGACAACTTATTAACACCTTCTCTTCTCTCCTCACATTGCCAACAGCCGCTCAGCTGATGACCTCACCACATACTTTGCAGAGAAAATAAATGTAACTGTAGAACACTCCATCCCAGTGCTGTCAGTCCACCAGCCCACCTGCCTCTCAGCTCTGTGCTCCATCTTCCCCTCCAGGTCTCAGGGACGAAATGGGACTTTCATCTCGTCCCTTCTCAGCTACTCAAGGACTTCCACAAATATTCCGTTTTCTCCACAAGCATCCATTTCCTTCTCTCCACAGAATCCAAATATGCCTAAGTCATCAATACCTTTTAATGAAAATTCACCTCAATATCTCATTCCCCTCCAGCCACTGCTCCACTTCCCCTCTCCCTTTCAGAGTGAAACTCCATACAAGAATTGCCCATACTTGCTATTTCTTCTGCCATTCCTCCTGCTCTTTCCCCAGCCCTTCCTATTTGGTCTACATCTCTCCAACAAAATGGCACCTATCAATGCCATTATCTACTTACAGGTTACCAAACTCAATGGTCTCTTGTCAGTGCACATCTTGCTCTCAGAAGAATTTGATCAAGTTGACCTCTCCC
This sequence comes from Sylvilagus floridanus, assembly GCA_949820135.1. Classification (NCBI taxonomy): domain Eukaryota; kingdom Metazoa; phylum Chordata; class Mammalia; order Lagomorpha; family Leporidae; genus Sylvilagus; species Sylvilagus floridanus. Next base: position 127,127,737 of record OX463223.1, read on the forward strand.
CTATTCTTGAAACACCTTATCCTACCTTCCATCATAACATACTCTCCTGATTTGCCTTCCAGCTGCCTTCTGGCTGCTCTTTCTCGGCCTTTCTTCTCTCTCATGAAACTTACAAACTTGAACTTCCCTAGGCCAAGGCCTGGCTCCCTTTTCTTTACTATCTGCACTGTCCCCAGCTCCAACACTTCTTTCCAGCCTGGACTTCTCTCCTGAACTCTCGACTCATATATCTGGTTGTGTAAGACACATCAGCTGTCTTAAACTTAACGTGACTCAAATTGAAAACTATTGTTGCATTTCCTCCACAACAAAATATTCACTGCCTCACTAGCCTTCCCTATTTCTGAAAATGGTACCACCTAGAATGAATGAGTTATTTAAGCAATAAATAAATAAATATGTGGTGCAGTAGGTAAATCCTCTGCCTGTGGTGCGAGCATCCCATATGGGCGCTGTTTTAAGTCCCAGCTACTCCTCTTCCAATCCAGCTCTCTGCTATGGCCTGGGAAAACAGTGGAAGATGGCCCAAGTGCTTGGAGCCCTGTACCCATGTGAGAGACCTGGAAGAAGCTCCTGGCTCCTGGCTTGAGATTGGCCCAGCTCTGGCCATTGCGGCCATTTGGGGAGTGAACCAGTGGATGGAAGACCTCTCTGTCTCTACCTCTCACTGTCTGTAACTCTACTTCTCAAATAAATAAAATCTTCTTTTAAAAAAACTAGGAGTCTCCTTTAGTTATTTTTTCACATTCTGTACCCAATCTAATCAGTAAGTCCTATGAATTTATTTCCAAAATTAATTCAGAATCTGACCACTTGTCACCGTCTCCACAGCTACCTCCCTATAGTCCTAGCCATCACCATCAGACATACTAACCAAGTGGCCTGCCAGCCTTCACACTTGCCTCCGGAGTGACTTTGCCAAAGTGTGCATCAGATCATACCACCCATGTTAAAGGCCTCCCAGCTTGTGCCAGGGCAACAGGAAGTAGCTAGTTAAGGATGAAGCAGGAAGCCAACTGTGCTGGGGAATGGTGATCTCAGTGGGAGCAGCCGACATCCTCAAGGAGGTAGGAAAGGGAACAAGTGCACTCCTGGGCTTCCTCTCGCTTTGAAACTCCCCTAGGCTGGAGCAACGCTAAAGGGATGTGCACAAAGTGCCTGATGCCCTGCCCACAGCTCCTCTGCCCTGCTCAACCTCTGCAGACATTCCTGTATTCACTGCAGGCTTCAGTCATCTCTCTACCTGGCCCTGAAGCATGTTGGGACCACACATGGGGCAGGTCCCAGATGCCAGAGTTCTTGTTCCAGTGCTACCTTGCGTAAGTGAGGCCTGTGTGCAGAAACAGTCCAGCTCCCTCATTTCCTCAGTAGAGCAGGTGTTGAGCTCACAGCGTCCCCAGCTGGATTAAACCCCAGTGGTGCACAGTCATACCCAGCTTACACCTTGTATAGGCTTCCCTCCTTGCCCTGTCTCACTTCCGCACTCCCTCTCTGTGTTTCCTGATATCGCCTCCCAATTGAATTCTTGCAGTGAAAATCCTTGTCTCCAGCTCTGCACTCTGGGCTATCCAAAGTAAGACACACAATATTGTGCTTTTCCTCCCAAAGGTAATGCCTGTTATGACCTCAAATGAAAACAATGCTGTCTTAAATTTAAATGGACAAAAGAGAGATCTGAACACAAACTATGGAAGTAGCGCTTTAGAACAATGAAAAAAATAGTAAGAGATGTTAAATCCATCCCTGGGTACTGTGTTAAGCTCATCCTTATCTAGTCACATATCAGTATGTATAGAGGATGGCATTAAGTGTATGCATACACTAAGGATCCTCTCCTAGCTCCTTAACCATTCGTTTGTACTCTGCTCAGTGGCAAGGACTGGAAAGGACTGTCATACTCTGAGTACCTAACTGCCCATTGCTGCTTCTCTAGAAAACGCAGACGGAAGCACACATTCGGCTCCCACACTGTTTCTTTCACTTGTGTGAAAGCTCACTTAAGGAGATTTTCTCTCTCTCTCTCTCTCTCTCTCTTTCTCTCTCTCTCTCTCTCTCTCTCTCTCTCTCTCTCTCTCTCACACACACACACACACACACACACACACACACACACACACACGGGAAATGTACGCAGCACTCAACAGGCTGCAGAACTTCCCTCCAGTACTTCCGCAGTACTGAAATCAGCACTCCCCCAACTACACTGCCTAGCTCTCAGCGCCCTGCAAAGCCAAGGGCCTGGCCCTGCTGTGTGGTTTGGGGTAAGAAGGAGGTAGGATTAAAGCGCTCATTTTAAGTCCCAAAAGTAAAATACGACTTGGCCTACGGCAGTCCTAATTCTTTCCAGAACTCATCCCCGGAATTGCCCTTTTAAACAACCAGTCATTAACCCAACTCTGGTCTTTTATAGCTGCGAAAACCGATCGCGCACATCATTTATTCATTACGCTTATTATTGTTGTTATTGCAGAAAAGCAGCGAATTCCCGAGGCGGGGTTCAAAGGGTTTTTCAGAGGAGCAGAGGAAAAGGGAGAGAAGGTGCGGGCGGGCAGGGACCTGGAGAAGGCTGGGCTGGGTGGCTGGGGGCGGGGTGGGGGAGAGGTGCCCGGAAATCCCCAGGGAAGGATGGAGAGAGGGAGAGAGAGAGAGAGAGAGAGCGAGCGAGCGAGCCTGGGTCCCGCGCACTCCAGAGGCCACTGTGCACCGGCGCAGCTGCTGCAGCCCCGAGGAAGCTTCTTACGTAAGTCTAAGCCGCTGACATCACCTTCGCTGGGAGCGTCGCAGCTCCACTAGGCGCCAGAGGACGGGCGCGCCAGCCCAGTGGCCCTGTCCACCATCCTGGCAGTCCCTAAATGATTCCGCTGCCCCTGACTGTGAGCCAGGGGACCCGCCTGCGTACCCCCTGGAGTGTAGCTGACAGAACTGAGAGTCCTGGAGGTGTCGCACGAGTGGAGTGAACGCGCAGCAGAGATGTCCAAGGGTCTCCCAGCCCTCCTTCGTGGCTCCCTGCAGCCTGCCTGCTGGGACTATTTCACACCGAAGTCCGCAGGCGACAACCAGCCGGGGCGCGGGAGAGCAGCCTGCACAATGCTCGCAGGGCAGATGCTCCAGCCAACCGCTTAGCAGAAACCCCGGACTGCTGAGGCGGACAGCGGGCCAGGGGGCTCCGGGCTCTCCAGAGGGCCCAGGGCCTCCCCCTCCCACGCCCCTTCCCCCGCGGCCCCTCTGGCACAGGAGGGTTTTCAGCACAGCGCTTTGGAGTTCACTCCAGGAGGCCAGCTGCTGCGCCGCGCTCGGTTTCGCCAGAGGGCAAGGCACAAGTTCGGGGCTCGGGGCAGCCCTGAGAGCACAGCAAGAGTGACCAAAGGGCGTGCTGCTGCAGACGCCCTGCAAAGCCACGCACTGCTCCTGGAGCCCCCAAACACGCATGGGGTGGGCTACAGGGCTGGGGGCCACGCTGCTGGCCACCACAGAAGTTATACCTCTCTGCCCTCCCAAGGACACGAAAGGCGAGCCCGGGAGGCGAATGGCAGAGCCTCTGCCTCCCGCGCTCCCCAAAACGCTCCCTTTCTGCCTCCTCTCGGCTCAAAGCTGCCTGCGAATTCACAGGCTGTCCTTTAACTTTGAGCCCTCCACTCTGCATCCCCGCATCGATGTCCAGCCTGGCCACTCAGGCCCAGGAGGATGGCGGCGGATCTCGGGGCAGGGAGGGTTGCGAAGGCGAGAGTAAGGTGCAAGCTGCCGCGGGCGGGCGCGGCGCCACGGGGCTGGGGTTGCGGCGACCACGGAGGGCGCGAGGGTGCGGCGCAGGGGCCGAGCGCCCAGAGGGCGGACGGCGCGGTACTCACGCACTGCCTCCTGCTTGGGGTCCAGCGTGCCGAGGACGCGCTGCACGCCGCCCAGCTTGCCCTGCAGCGCCCAGACGCGGCGATGGGTGAGCTGGATGTCGCTCTCGAGCTCCTGGAAGAGGCTGCATGCGTGCCGGGCCACGTCGGAGAGCTGCCGGAGGACACGGGCCAGCGCGGCGTTGCTGACTGCGCACAGGTCCAGCATGAGTAGCACAGCCGCGGCTGCCGCCGAGGACGCGTCGCCAACGGCCGCCGCCTCCGGGATCCCCGCCGCGATCTCCTCGCCGGCCGCCGCCGGCGCCTCTCCGTGAGGCGGCTGAGCCTGGTCTGCTGCCTCAGGCAGCGGCGGTGGCGGCGGCGGCAGCCCGGGGGGCGCGGCGGGCGCTCGGGGAGGCTCCTCTGGCCCCGGCGCCTCGGCCTCCTCGAGCCGGCCGGGCGGCTGCAGGGGCGGCGGCGGCTCAGCGCTGCCTCCACTCGCGTCCTCTGTTGGGCCGGGCGCCGGGCGCCGCTGCCGGCACAGCCACTGCGGCTCCACGATCCGCTTGGCGAAAGGCATCCCGCGCAGCCGGGTCGCGACTTTCTGTTCTCTTCCGAGCACCCCTGGTGAGCTGGGGACCCGGCGCGCCCACCTGAACAAGGAGAGGGCAGGAATCAGCCAAAGGCGCGATCAGGCAGTCCGGATATGTAGGGGCTCCTGGCTCACCTGGCCTCCTCCTCTTCCCCGCCCTCTCCCTAGCAAATCAGTCCAGCTGGTCCTCTCTTGGGTGCACGCTTCCCTGGGGAGGATGACAAGCGCCGGGCGCAGAAATCCTGGGGTGTGCCTCGGCTCTCCTCACTTGCTTCCAACTGGGGTCGGCTGGCTCAGCTCCATCGCTCCTGCGCTCGCTACCGCCGTCACCGCCTATATAAATGGGTGTGTGTGTGTGTGTGTGTGTGTGTATGGGTGGGTGGGTGTGAGTGTGTGCGCGCCTCAGTTTGAAAGTACCCCGGCGCAGGCCTCTCCCCGCGCGCCCCTCGGCCGCTCCGGGGAGCGAGTGCGCCCGGGATCTCTCCTCTCTGGGCGGGGAGGAGGTTTCTAAGAGGCGCTCTGAAAACCCGGAGAGAGGAATCCGCCTCCAGTCAGGGCGCAGGAGGCGGCGCGGGGGCGGCGGAGCGGACGCAGGGCGGGGGAGGCCGGGGCGAGGGGGCGCAGCGCCCTGTGCGGCCGCTGGGAGTCACTGGCGGCCTCGCGGCGCAGGGCACGTTCTGGCGCGAAGACACTTCCTCACGTCCAGGGGGTGAGGACTGAGCCCTGGGGGCGGGGAGGCCTCAAGTTTGGGAGTAGGGGTGTGGGTAGCGAGCGCAGAGGGAGGCGGGGAGGGTACTGGGGATGCGGCCGATTTGGCCTGTTGCAGCAAGTTGCTTTGCCGGAATTCCAGCTCCGGGCAAGTCCTTCGGGCTCTTAGAGGGGAAACTTGGCTACTCCTTCAGGGTGCCCCGGGCTCTGGGAGCGCAGTGAGAGGCTTCGGAGGGTGACGGGCATGGGCTCCTGCTTGTGCAGCCCCAGTGACCAGAGTGCTGCTTATATCCCCTTCCCAGGCAGCACGTGGTCGCGGGCTCTGAGCACCCTCTCTGCAGAACATCATGAATGAGACCCAAACCACCAATGAGCAGAACCCCAGAAAACTGCTGGCAAAACTCGTTGCACGTTAGATGAGATGAACACGATTACCTTTTTGTCACCGTCCTAGCCTAATCATACGCAGGGTTTTTGAAGTTGTCCGTCAGAGAGATGATGATTCACAGAAGAATGAAGTTTTCCCCTTCAGTTAACTGAAAGGTATAATTTCTTAAAGGGCATACATTTTCGATGGCAGCAGTCTGCAGGCTGGATGCTGTCAACCTAAAACGTAAAGAGTTTGGGAAATGTTAATAAAATGCATGCTTTCGTCTCTCCAAAAAGTATACTGGCAAAACAGCTTTGTATTTTAAAGTCACAAGCCAGATCTTGGGAATGTAGCCTTCGTTTCATGTGTCGAAAGTGGATTTGGGCAAATACGTTTTATGGCAACAACGCGGTGCTGCAGAACTGCCATGGTGTCTCCTGGCCTCTCCGTCTTTATTGAAAGGCCGTTGTGCAGGGCTCAGTGGTTAGCAATTTGGCCTTGCCCACGTTTTGGGTATAAAAGTTTCAACAGAGCCTTGTCTTATTCTTCCTAAAAATAATATTCTTGGCAAGGGCATGTCCTTCTTCATAAAAGATCCAGGCTAGGGCTTTGGGGGTAAAGGGTCATGATGTCCACAAGGTGCACACAAATGATTGAGTCATAACAAGGAAGATGATGACAATAATGTGTATGTGTAAAGAGAGAGAACAAACTATGGCAAAATGTAGAAAATAGTCTAGGTAAAGGACATATTGAGGACCGGCATGCATTTTCTGCAGATTTAAATTTGATTGAAAATAAAAAATGAAATGAACATTTTAACAGTTTCTAAGGATTTGTTCATTTTCTCACAAATCTAAAAAAGCTTAGAATTTCTTGCTTTAAAATTTAGCTTGACTTTTTAATATGTTCACATTCAGAACATGAGTTTTGCTAGGTAGGCAAGCCAGACTCTTCCCTAAACACATGGAATCATCTAGAACAATGAGGGAGGGGATATGAAAGCAAGTCCAATGGCAGCAGTCCCCTGCCTTCACTCCCTGTCACCCAGCACTATCCTATTAATAACATTCAAGGACACCAGTGAAGTAGACCCAGCTGAACACTGACATGGTCAATGAATGAATGTGTGTGATTCTTACATCTAAAATGAATTTCAGGTTGTTGGCAAATTCCTTCCAGGGCCAAAGAGAAATGATCCCACGGGAAGGACACAGGCCCAGGAGAAGGAATGTCCCAGGAGGTAATTAAGCTCCAGAACAGACTGCATACCTTGATGTTTGCCCCAAAGCACAGACTCAAGTCAAGATTTCAAAATAATTCAAAGCATAGTTCAAGGATGCACAAAGGAAAAATCGCTTTGTAATCTTTTGGCCTCCTACTCATGTGCCGATATGGCTGTTTGGTTAAAAATAAAAAGCTTTGATTCTGGCTTTAGATCCCTTTCGTTCTCACTCTCCCCTCCCTTTTCTTTGGTGGTCCCCAGTGTTTTGGGTTTTTACAAAAGTTTGTTTTGTGTGTGTGACTTTGAAAGACAGCCTCCTCCAAACTCACCAAAAATATAACTAATATCAATGGTCAGAGTCATTGACACGGGTGCTCGATGTATTTTCAGTCCTCTGTCAGGTGTGAATAAAGGCGTCTCTAGGAAACTTTGTGATTGTTGCACATTAGTACTACTGTGAATGGAAATAGTGTGCTAGCTAGGAGAGGGCAGCTGTCAGAAGACCTCCTGGCCCCAACCTACCCCTTACCCTCTCAAGTCCCTCTTGGGTGATTCACCTCTCCTCCCCATACATGGTTTTTTAGATTGGCTCCTGCTTGATGGAACTAAAATACTGAAATCAAAGGGGGAAAAAAGGAAGCAATGACATGTAATCTTGAAGGGATGCTGCTATAGTCCTAATGCTGATGAATTTTCAACACACCCACAAGTTGTGTCTTGCTTATTCAAATCCCAGATTGCATCATTTTATCCTGAGTTTTCCCACAAAACGTTCTGATGCAGTCGAGGTTGCTATCTGAAGCTAGATTGTTATACCTAGTTATGTACATGTTGCTCTTTCCTGATACCTCTCTCTCTCTCTCTCTCTCTCTCTCTCTCTTTCTCACACACACACACACACACACACACACGCACACAGACATTCACACACCACTACTTATGAACACATATTTACTTCCTGGCTTGTAGCCAAAATGGAAAGCAGAGGCAGCATTTAAAAATGACCCTATTGCCTAATCTCCAGCCATCATTCCTGCAGTGCAATTTCCCCATAAACTCAAATGTACAGTCAGTATAAACCTTATGCCATTGTAAAATGAAAGAAATATCCTGTCTGTTGTCCCCACGCCCCAGTTACACTCCTGGCTGCTCAAACCCAATAGAGGGAAAGACTTTGCTGAACAACAGAATTGGCATTACGGTGGCCGGAGAACCTCTCCACTCTCAGCCTGGCTATCCTCATGCTTCCACAGAACCATAGTCAAGTTTCCTGTAGCACCTCACAAGCAGTAAGGCAGAAATTCCCAAAAGACTCTTTACTAAAAATGTTCTGATTCAGATATCCCAGCACTAGGATTATTTATACTTGAGAAAATACTTCTTTTGTCTAAGAAATACCAGATGCATGGTGCAAGTTAGCATAATCATTTAATTATAGTGACTGAAGACTCCCTTCCTCCACTGAATTGCACCTATTTCTCACTTAATCACTTTAATTCAATCCTAAAAACCCTGCCACTAAGTAAAATGTTCTTAAATAAAAAAATATTTTCATGGGGGCTGGGGCTGTGGCACAGTGGGTTAAGCAGCCATCTGCAATACTGGCATCCCATATAGGCACTGGTTTGAACCCTGGCTACTCTACTTCCAATCCAGCTCCCTCTTAATGCACCTGGGAAAGCAGCAGAAGATGGCCCAAGGGCTTGCACCCCTGTATCTGCTTGGGGGACCTGGAGGAAACTCCTTGTCCCTGGCTTTGGCCTGGCCCAACCATGGCTGTTGCAGCCATTTGGGGAGTGAACCAGCAGATGGAAGATTTATCTCTCTCTCTGTAACTCTGCTTTTCAAATAAATAATCTTTAAAAATATATTTCCATGAATTTCATTAGGAAAAGTTATGAACATTCCATGACAACCTAAGTGACCTAAACCATTTCACAGATACAAGTTAACATAAGTAAGACCCAACAATTTAAAAGTAAACAAATATGGATTGTACATAAAAAAGTAATGTTGCAATACCTTGTGAAGGACGAAAGGCTGATTTGGAAGTAGGTGGTGAGAGGAGGAGGAGAAGTGAGTGGCTGTCATTTTCAGGAAATCCTTGGAGGGGAATATGGTTCACGTCAAAGCAGAAATCTATTGAGAGCTCATGTTTATCCTATACTTAAACTGCTCTTATGAATAAAGTGATAGTAGAGAAAAAATATCTTATTGGAAAAAATGAAAGCTAAAGATGCGAGAGCTTTGCCATATGGGCAGAGCTCATACACATAATGGACTGAAGGGTTGGGGAGATGTTACTCATCTTTCCGTACCCCACTTCAAGAGGCCGCCACCTTCAGAGTGCGCAGGAGGTTCTCCCAGGTCTGAGGTTAGCTGCTAAACTGAGAGCCTTATCAACTCCCTCTCCTTTAGCTTTGCTGGTTCATGGCAGGAAGGCAGTGGCCCATGCTGATTGCATCTTGTCTGAGTGGGCACACGTTCTTTCACACGTGTAGCTTATTGCATACAGATTATGTCCAAAACTTTTATGTAAACTCGAAAGTCTACATTTTCCTCAGCTCCAGAATCTTGGCTTTGTCTCCTGGAGTTCCCGTGAAACACTTGAGGAGGACATATTCATTCATAGAACAAAATATCAAGCCTCTATACACTTAAGCATGAGGGTACTTCAAATATTTGTGGAAAATAGAATTCAAATAGACTTTTGGTGCCAAAAAAATTTGAAATCCCTCCACAGATTTTTTTCATAACATACACTTGCTATGAACTTTTTTGAAGACCCCTCATATGCGTGGATTTCAAAAATGTTGGCCCCCAAATACCTTCTCATTCCATTCTCTGAGGACTTTTTGATGCCCCCTTGCGTGCGTACCTGTAGTTGTATGTTGATGACTCTCCTGTGTAGAGTTTCAAGGGGGAAACGACTCTATGTCACTACTCACAGCTGTCCCTTCCTTTCAGCTCTCACTTTCCTCTCAAGTTCTCCTTTAGTCTATTAAGCAGGAAAGACAGGAGTCTCTGTGTTTTACTGACAGGGAAGTGTGGGCAGGGAGGAAAATAATGCTACTAAGTGGTTTTCCCAAAATGTCAAAGACGCAAATCCAAAGAGTGCCCCCCCCAGCCTTTTTATCTTCCCATGCAGAGACCTGTTGATTACTCACATTGTTTCCAACGAGAGGAATTCTGCTTCCTTATCTTCAAACATCCTAGCTCACATTTTACAACTGAATATAATTTTAAACATGCCAAATCTGGATCTAGTCAGAACTGCGAATACATAATTCAAAATAACTGACAGAGTTAGAGCAGATGGCAATAGCACCCAACAATGGAGTTTCATTCATTTATTCATTCCTTTGGTTACGCAACAAACATTTACTGGGTGCTCAGGCCTCAGTGAGATGCTGGGGATATAAAAGGAAAGAAGACACAAACAGTGCTCTCAAAGGGTGCAGACTAGTGGGGGAGACAGACATGTAAACAAATAATTGTAGTGCAAAGTCAGGCAAGCTATAATAGAGATAAGAATTAAGTGGTATTCAGAATCCCAGAGCGATTAGCATTGTCTGGGAGGACTACACAGTGGAGCGAGGCTTCTAAGAGCAACACAGGCTTCAGGGCTGCTGATTCTTACAGCTCAGACCTGGAAAGGACGAAGCCTAGACCCAGGCATCACCACGTGGTTAAAGGAACAACAGAGTGGCTTTAAAATTCAGAGGCCCACCAACTGGCTGCCAGAGCAGATGTGCTCTTGACTATAGCTTCATTAAACGGTCTTTCCAGCAAGTCTGTAAACAGCCCTGGAAATCAGGCTGTAGGAGAAGGAATGTGGAAATTATGTTGCCTTTTTTTCAAAGCTGACTTGTAATTTTCACTCTTTGGCAGCGCTCAGTTTATAAAGAGGAAGTGGAAGATTTTTAATATATTTCCTATAAAGAAAAGTCCTCAACTGGGTAAGACGAACCACAGTCTCTGGGGCACATGGTGCTAATAAAGTTAAACAGCCATTCTCCAGGGTTTCATAAGCTCCCCTGTTCCCTCCCCTTTTTAACTGTTCAGAATTTGCTCTCCAAGCACCATTCTGTGATGAAAACACCCAGTGCTGGCCTTGACCCAGAGGAACTGCTTTTGACTGTGGTGGTCCTAAAATAAATCAGCCTTTTTGAGACGGACTTGAGGGAGTAAAACCTACAACTCCTATTATCAGCTTGGGATTGCGTCCTTGTGAATAGCAGAGGCAGCAAACTTCCAACTTTATCAAGATCGTGGTGCTCATTAAGGAAGTGAAATTGAGCCAGATTTGAAGGAAAGCACTATAGTAATTACAGAGTTATGAAGATTTCAAAGCTATGCGCCTGGGCACGCAGAGCGCAATGCGTTTCCTTTGGGTTCAGAGACACCGCAATTACAGGGCTTAAGGGTAGCAAAGCACCGAATTAGAACTCCCCATTAGTTTGATTAATCACTGATGTTAAGTACAGGCACTGCAAATGGCTCAGCCTGATTTGTGTCTCTTCCTGGTCCCCCACCCCTTTTTTGCCCTCAATTTCCTTTACAAAATCAGGGGGCCCAGGAAGAATACAAACCTTGTATTAACAATAAGAAATTGGGTGCAAGAAAGTTAAAACTTCCTGAAGCTTAACAACTTCTCTCCATCAGTGATGGCTCTGCCAAGAGTTGTATAATAGCGTGCTCTTTCTTCTTCCCAGGCTGTTAAATGTTAACAATACAACAATGGCATGTTAGTAAGTCTAATAAGAAAACCAGAGAATAAAGTACTTCATGCAGGTTCATAACAAGTTAACATTGCTGTAGGAAGCTCACTGGGATAATAATATATGATGTTGTAGTAGATGGGCTATCACACACAATCAACCAAAAAAAGGTATTTACTCAATTAGCAGTAATGGCTGAGAGTCTGCTTCTTTGGAAGGAACTATTACACTCCTCTAATCAACATGACTAACAAATCCACTTGCAGAAATGGTGTCTTGCCCTTGAAAATGACACTGCTGGTGTTAGGTAAGTATGGGGGGGGGTGGTCAGGATATTTGGTCTGGTGCCTCCTCATCAACACAACCAAACATCACAGCCAATTCCATGAATTGTTAACACAAAGGTATGAAAAGGTCAACTTACTGATTCAAACCCAGCATGATGGAGCCATCAGAGAAAGAACTCTGTAAATGGAAATCTAGAACTCTCAACACAAAGGCACTTGACTAGAAGGGCCAACACTTAAATTGCATGCTAAAACGGCCCTTGATGGGAAAGGTGATTTTGTCAGTGGGAGATTTGTAACAAAAAATGTCACTGAAATTTACTTATGTGGTCCTTTTCATATTTGTGCATGAACTGCAGCACTCTTGGGATCAAATGTGAGACAACCGACCAGTCATGCTTCTTAAATTATTTTTGGAGGTGTTTTCTTTCTCCTCCTCAATTGTAAAAATCCAAGAATAACAGCCCAGTGCACAAAGTAGTCATTTTTATTTCTCATCCTGTCTCGATGGTCTCATAATAGGTTCAATAGGATTCTGGAAATAATGAAAGCCTCTCCATGGAGAAACACAAGACTTGCCATAAGGCATGATAGCACCAAGGAGTCTCCTATAGTAACGGTCACACCAGCAGAAACATTGCAAGGTCTGAATTTCCTACTTATGAGCACAAGAATTTAAAAGGTGACTATCCTACTTACTCTCTAGTGTACAGATGGACTACCAAGCCACTAGGATGAAAATAAACAGTCATCTTAGAATTCTGTTGAAAAAACTCAGTAGACATATTACTTCAGTCACAGCCTCATTTTGATCTTCTTTGAAACACATTTAAAATATTTCCTTCTTACTGACTTTGGGGAGAACTTTACCTCTGGTTGCTAAGGAAGCCACAATACAAGAATATGGAGGCAGAAACAGAGAAGAGAGTTGGATTTTTAAAAAAATATATTTTCCACTTTTATTTTAGTTTTGCTGTTTGCTGCTAGGAGAGGGACAATTTGTTTCTAAACACACTTAGGCCGCAGGTAGTTTTGCTTCATGTAAGAAACATAGCCACTTACCCTCTTCTGCCTTCCTAATATAACAGAATCTCACTTTGGTTCCAGATGGTAGTGGTGCCAGCCAATCTGCTCACCATCTCAGACTCCTTGCATTCAGGGTTGACCAGATGACATAGCTCTGGACAAGGACATCTACACAGAAATCTGCTAGAGATTTCTGAACATGTTTTTGCTTTCTAATATAAGATCTGCCCCTTCCTGTGTCTTCCTTTTTCTTGGAGATTGGACTCCAGACTGGAATAGATGGGCTGTTCTGGACCATGTCATGCATGAGAATGAAAGCCTCCTGCAAAGGATGGTAAAGCCAAAGGAGAAAAGGCACCTGGAATACAAATCAGAACTACAGCTGCCCCATGCCTGGACTCCTTCCACTCTAGATTTCTTATATTATGAAAATAAGCACCAATTTTTGTTAGTCACTATACATACAGATACAGTTCTGTCTACGGAGTACTAATTCTTGGCAAAACAATGCTAACTCATTCAGGAGACCAGAATTCTGTACAGTCAGGAGACCAAAGCCAGGAGCCAAGAGCTTCCTTTTGGGCTCCCATGTGGGTACAGAAGCTCAAGAACCTGGGCCATCTTCCGCTGCCCTCCCAGGTGCATTAGCAGGGAGCTGCATGTGAAGTGGAGCAGCCAGTACTTGACCCAGCATCCATATGGTGTTGCAGGCAGTGGCTTAACCCACTATGCCACAGGGTTGGCCCCAATACCCTATCTTAGATCAGGCTTCAATTAGCAGAGACTGAAGTAGGAAATTTTGGGTGTAGATGACTTAGTAAAGGAGTACTCTCAGGAGGAACCTGTGAGGAAGTAAGGATGGTAGAGGGAGCTAAGCAGAGATGTGCATTCAGGATAAGGCTAGCCTCAGAGACCTTTAGAGTGTGAGTACCAGTCCAGAGTATGTTTGACACAGTTCTAGAGAGTCCTTGGCCATGGGTTGCCCTTCTAGGAGGATGTAACCTTCTGAGAGGTTCTTTATTTGAATTAAGAAAACATACAATTGTTTTGCATTTTCATCTTTGAACACAGCATCAGAAACTTTCATCCTTTGAACTGAAGAGCTTGCTTACAACTCATGTCATTTACCACTCACCTATATGCAACTAGCCACCATGTTGGTTCTGACCAGTATAAGATCTCAAGAGTTTTAAATACTAATCATAAATCAATTAATTTGATCCTCAACTGATCCCTGGATAGGAAAAATTGCAAAGGAATTGTTAATATTGAGATACAAGTTAAAGTGAAGCATAAAAACAAGAATCAATTGTGATAATCTCCCCTAGATCAGTATTCAACTCGTCATGCTGAAAGAACTCAATGACTAGAGAAACCAAAAACTCAATTCAGGGTTTCTATAGCCTTTATCCTGTCTCCAAACTCAACATCTTGATGTTTAAATATTCAAATACCTAGAAGGAAGACACTAAACTAAATGACCCTTCTAGATCTAAGATTACTTATTTTCAAACACTGATGTTCATTATTAATCCAACCTAAATTCTTGCATGCTGCTTTGTAGTTTCCAATGTTAAAACATATGAGATGCACATTGTATATTATGTGTACACAAAAAGAAGTATAAAGCAATGTATAAAATGAAGGCAACTAGGGAGAACTGTGTAATCTGGGAGGCAATAAAAGTTACCTAAATCCAGTTCCCATTTGGACCAATTCCTTTAGCTTTATAATAGCATCAGTTTAGTTTTTGCCACCTGAAACAGAGAATTCCATCCTAGCAAAGCTCTGAAATCAATATGACTTTCTTCCCCTTCAGTCTTGTTCTTCCATATATGCCAAGTGTTCAAATGGCGAAAACCTAGGACTAATTGACAGGTCAGTCCCTGAATCTTCATAGATCTGAAAACTCCTTCTGAGCAATTCCACACAAACAGAAGAATTGACCATGTAAAGATCATATTTTAATTAAACATTGTATTGAATCCTAATGCCTAAATGAAGTGTTTTATATATTAATGTTGATACCTATTTATTATATATATGCAGCAAAAGCCAATCCAATTCAATGCTATTGGATGGTGGTTTACTTTGCTGTTCCCTCATATTTTAAGATTCCCTGCGCTGTGTTTACAAAGCTGTCATTGTCAGTTCTAATTGTAGGAAGGTAACCCCCTGTGATTAAGGTAGCATCCAAAGGATGGAGCCTGCGGCTGAAAGTTAGAAACCTTGAACAGTGAGTTAGAGAATTCCCTGGGCAAGCCACCCTTCTTTTCTTTTCTCAATTCTCTTTCAGATCATAATTCTCAGCTTCATATATTACAGTTCTGAAAACAAACCTCAACCAAAGGACCTGGTGATTCTGGGATGAAATGAACCACCATGTACTGCTGTTATCTGACATGATGTTTGTGGTTTTTTGTTTGTTTTGGGAGAAAATGACACCTACATTCTTCTCCATCATTGTCTAAAAAGAGTTTCCTTGGGAAACACAGCTGGAGGTTTGCCCATTTTAAGTAAAGAATCTTCCCCAAATCTCTGGAGTCACTCTGCTCTGGTCTAAGAGGATTCTTAGGCAATAGTTTCCTGGTAACCAGTCTCAAATATATTCCCATTACTTATTTTCTTTCTGAGTCTACCTTCACATTACAAAACCATTTCTCTGCCTTCAATCTTCACTTTTAGACATTAATACATGCTAGTTCTTGCCATGGTATTGTCCCAACATGATAACATGTTCCCTGTCTCCCACAAACTACTACTATTTCTAGCCTTGTGAATTCAGTGTTTTATTCATTCCATAAAGTTTTTAGTTTTTCCCTAACTTTTGCTATTGGATACAGTGTGAGGAGTATGGAGTTACCTTGTATCTTCATGGTTCAACATGATTCTCTACTTTGGCTGCCCATCAAAATCACCTGGAAACCTTTTTAAAAATACCGGTACCACGTCTCCACTGCCAGCCTCACCAAGAATTCCTGGGTTTGTCTTTTCGTTTTGTTTTGTTTTTGGTATCAACTTATTTATTCCAAAGATCCAAAGACAGAGAGAGACATAGGTACAAAGAGAGTTCCAACCCACTGGTTCACTTCCAAAATGCATGCAATGTCTGGGGCAGGGCTGTTGCTGGAGCCAGAATGCAAGAATTTAATTCAGGTCTTCCAAGTGGGCAGAAGGAGCCCAAGCACTTGAGCCAGTATGACTGACTCTCGGGAGCTACATTATCAGGAAACTGGAGTGAGGAACTAGACCCAAATATAGGTACTCTGATATGGAACCCAAGAATCTGAACCAGTGTCTCAACTAGTAGGTTATGACCACCACAAGAAGTTATACTTTAATTGGTCTAGGGTACAGCCTGGGCATTAGGAATTTTTAAATTACCTGGTTGTTTCTTATGTGCAGCCAAGACTTAGGGTGAACTGGAGTAAGCAGACTTCATTTAAGTACAGCCACTAATTACTTATATGGTCTTGAGCAAAAGAAATATTTACTTATCTAGCAGGTACTCCTTGATAGTGTGCTGTATGCAAGACACTGCTAGGGGCCTACTCTCATGGCTTCCATGTGAATTGAACTAAATTTATTTTTTATTCATTCAGAAAGTAAATATTGAGTGCATATTACCTGCCAAGAACTGTACTGGCACAAGGGACACAGCAGTGAACCAGAGAAATCCTCGTAGAGCTTACAGTTTAGTTTAAGGAGGCATGACCACATGAGGGACCTTCGAAAGGTTCATAGAAAATGTACATTATGAGAAAACTGCAGATATTTAAAAAAAATTTTTTTTTGGCATCGGGGCTGGCGCCTTGCCACACTAGGTTAATCCTCCACCTGCAGCACCAGCATCCCATATGCGCGCCAGTTCTAGTCCCGGTTGCTCCTCTTCTGATCCAGCTCTCTGTTATGGTCTGAGAAAGCAGTGGAGGATGGCCCAAGTCCTTGGGCCACTGCACCCACATGGGAGACCAGGAAGAAGCACCTGGGTCCTGGCTTCGGATTGGTGCAGCTCCAGCTGTTGCGGCTATTTGGGGAGCGAACTAACGGAAGGAAGACCTCTCTCTCTGTCTCTCACTGTCTGTAACTCTACCTGTCAAATAAATAAATAAAATCTTTTAAAAAATTTTTGGCATCAAAATAAATTCATACTAACTTGTTATGACATGTCTGAACAGGATCTAGTTTGGAGCACTAAGAAGAATAAAACATCAATTTGAAAAGAGCCCTGATTAGAGCAACATCAGTTCTACTAACATGGAAGCAAGAACAAACATCACATGTATAGTGAAGCTTGAGTGGAAGAATGGGGAAATCAGTGATGTCTCAAAAGTATATGGGGACAGTTACTTCCCCAAAATTAGCAGTTTACAAATGGATAAATTGTTTTAAGAAAGGATAAGGTGATGTTGAAGATGCAGCTCACAGCAGCAGACTGTCCACATCAATTTTCAAGGAAAAATTTGTGTTTATCAGGCCTTCATTGAAGAGAGCCAATGACTAACAGCAAAAATAATAGTAGCATAGACCTCTCAGTTGGTTCAGGTTATATGATTCCACTAAGAAATTAAATGGTTTCAAACTTTCTGCTCAGTGGATACCAAAACTGTTGTGCCAGATCAGCTGCAGACAAAAGCAGGACTTTAAGTGCAAATTTCAAACAAATGGGATAAAAAGCCTGAAGTGTTTCTTTGAAGACTTGTAACAGGAGATAAAACATGGCTTTGCCAGTATGATCCTGAAGACACAACACAATCAAAGCAATGGTTACCAAGAAGTAGAAGTGGTCCACTCAGAACAAAAGTGGACTGGTCAAGAGCCAAGGGCATGACAATAGAATTTTTGGAACGCCAAAAGCATTTTGGTTGTTGACTTTTGGGAGGATCAAAGAACAATAACATTTGCTTGTTAGGAGAGTGCTTTGAGAAAGTTGGCCCAAGCTGTATCAGAAAAAATGCTTAGGAATGCTTCGCTAGAGAGCCCTTCTTCACCATGACAACATTCCTACTCATGTGCAAGAGAGATTCTGTGGGAGTTTTGAGGGAAATCATTATGCATCCACCTTATAGTCTTGAATTGATTCTTCTGACTTCTTTTTGTTACCTAATCGTAAAACATCTTTAAAGGGCACCCTTTTTTCAGTTAATAATGTCAAAAAGACTACATTTGCATGATTAAATTCCCAGGACACTCAGTTTTTAGAGATGAATTAGATGGCTCATATCATTATTTACAAAAGTGTCTTGAACATTTATTCTCAATAAAAATACAGTTTATATTTTTATTTGTGTTAATTCTATTTTCTCAGAAACTTTTTGAAGTCCCCTCATATGACTAGTGAAAAAGTGACGAGCAATGGTAAATGGAGATGTGTGATGGGATGGACTGACAACCAACATGGAGACAGCAGTGGTGGTAGAAGAGAGGCAAGAAATGGAGAGAGACAGATGGGTTACAGGAACAATCAAGGAGATAACTTCACCATGACTTGGTGAAGGATGTTATATAGGGGTAAAACAGATAAAAGAAAGAAGGCCAATTCATATGTCCCAAGATTGATAGGGCATCTGCTAGCGCAAGGAATGTGGGAAAACAACCTCAACCACTCCAAGAGGTTATGAGGGTCTAGAGCTAAGGTGTATGGAACTGGAGGAATGAAACCAATCCCAGCTCAGATAGAGATAAGGCTGTAGAGGGGCCTTAGGCAAGAAAGCAATGTCTACTTTAAGTGGTCATTTCGACACATGGAATGGATCTTTGTATAGCTAAACGGGCAACCACTATACTCTGCTACCAGAGGACCAATACTGGCTAATGTGAAAGGGAAAATGAATAGAAGAATTGATTCTGATAGTATAATGACGTGAGGTACCAAGTCCAGGATGGAGGGCTTGGAGGCACTTAGGGAAAAAAGTCCTCTTTCTCTTTCTGAATGTAGACTGTTTTGTTCTTGAGAATTAATATTTGTCCTTGGGAGATTTCTGCAAGTGTGAATATGAGTGTAAGTGTGAATATGAGTGTGAGCGTGAGTGTGAGTGTGCGTGTGCTGAGAGAGAGAGAAAGAGATGTGTGTGTACAGGTGCTGTCTGACAAGGTAAAGAGTAAGGGCATGCATTTGTCTCTCCCCACAGCAAACAAGTCTTGCAGTCAAGTGCACAGAGTACGTGCCGGGGGCGACCGGTAGGCTAACCCACACTGAGGGAGAAGTTGGAGGCGTCCTCAGCTGACAACAGCCTCACTGGATGAACATTTCCAAAAGGGGAGAAGCAGAGACCATGTGGGGCTGGGGGAGAGCAAGGACAGCAACTGTGGTTTCCCTGTGGCAGCCAGACGCCTCAAGCATTCCTGTGGTTTTACATCCTTCCTTTAACAAGTGGTTTCCCCCTTTAATGTGCCTCAAACCTCAAGCACAGACTGAGAGGCACCCAGGAGGGTCTAGCAGTATTGGAGAGAAAAGTGAGAGTTGGGACTCTCCATCATCCCCTAAGTCTCCCAGAAGTCCTTCAGAAGAAATAGCAATTTACTGATGTGAAGGCCCTCCTGGCTGTCCAGACCTATACCCACAGAGAGGTTCATAGCTCCCTCAGCTAGAAGGGGAAGTAACATATGACTTGAAGTTGCCACTGGACAAATTAAATATGGATTGGGATTCAATCTGTTCTTTTCCCAAATACAGTGGGGAGTCAATCCTTAAGAGACAGAAACTTCCATTTGATTTATCAAGGCAAAGCACTAGGCACAGTGCCTGGTTCAGAGTTGGCACTCATCAACTGGTAGCCATTATGATGATTATAATTATGATTATTACTATCATTGAGATTCAGCTGCTATAGAGATTACTGTGACCCTAGGTGATGTGAGAATGGTTCACAGAGTAAGAAGTCCTTCAGGCTCAGGACTAATACACTGCAATGAGGATTGCATGGGACTCCAGCTCCAAATAAATCTCTATCCTTTCTTCCCAGCAAGTATGGGTTAGATACCTGAAGCTCATGGCACCTATATCATGAGACCTGTGAGATCCTGCTTCTTGCTTCACAATGCCTCTTTCTGTTTTCCAAAGTATCAGTAGATGCCTTTGAAGGTCCACCATGCTTCATTCTAGAGGCCCAAGGAGGCCAAAAGATGCTTCAAGAGATGAGAGAAAAATCAGACAAATGTAGGGCCAAGAAGTACAGTGTGGTTGGATGACCGGCGCCCCGGCTCACTAGGCTAATCCTCCACCTGTGGCACCAACACTCCGGGTTCAAGTCCCGGTGGGGGCACGGGATTCTGTCCCGGTTGCTCCTCTTCCAGTCCAGCTCTCTGCTGTGGCCCGGGAGGGAAGTGTAAGATGGCCCAAGTGCTTGGGCCCTGCACCCGCATGGGAGACCAGGAGGAAGCACCTCGCTCCTGGCTTTGGATCAGCATAGCTCCGGCCGTAGCGGCCACTGGAGGGTGAACCAACGGAAGGAAGACCTTCCTCTGTCTCTCTCTCACTGTCTACTCTGCCTGTCAAAAAAAAAAAAAAAAAAAAAAAAAAAACAAAGAAATACAGTGTGGAAGTGTGGATGGAGAAGAGACAAAGGTAGGGCCAGCTGGGGTCCCAATAGGAAACAGATGACAGATTCAAATGAGGATGATTTGAAGAGGTTTCTTTTACCAAGGGAGTAATTAGACAGCGGCAGCGAGTGGGGACAATGCAGGGATTCAAGGCAAACAGAAGCAGAGCTATTACCACCCCTAGGCCCAAAGGGAGTGAGAGGTTACCAGAAGGAGAGAAAGTCATCTAGGCGGACTTCTTTGAAAGAAGCAGTGACCTTGGGTCAAGGGACAGTAGCAGCACAAAAAAGGAACTGAGAAAATAAGTACCCAGACTTCAGTCTCCTCCCAATCCCCACCCGCAGTCTCCTTCTGCGACTCTCCAAGATTCGAACCCAGCGGCAAGCCTATGGTTTAGGGGACCTTGTTGAGTTAGCCCACACTGATGAGGCTCCTAGGCCACAGAGCCTGGTGCAACAGAGCGGAGAGGGCACAGCAGAGGAGGGGCATCTAAGGACCGGTTCCTTTTTTGCCAAAGAAGATAAGACTATAGGTGCATCAGCAACAAAACTGATGACGTATATAAACTCACTGTCTTTGGAGCAAAAGGAAACCCTTATTTTGAAAACAGGTGGGACCAGCATGCAGCAGGTTAAAGCCCCTGTCTGTGATGCTGGCATCCAATATGGGCGCCGGTTTGAATCCCGGCTACTCCACTTCCGATCCAGCTCTCTGCTATGGCCTGGGAAAGCAGTAGAAGATGGCCCAAGTGCTTGGGCCCCTGCACCCACGTGGCAGACCCAGAAGAAGCTCCAGGCTCCTGGCTTTGGATCGGCGCAGCTCCAGCCATTGCAGCCATCTGGGGAGTGAACCAGCAGATGGAAGACCTTACTCTGCCTTTCAAATAAATAAATCCTTTTTAAAAACAAAAAAAGAAAAAAGAAAAGAAAACAGGCACGTCCAGGAGCAGGAGAGGATGAGGAAGACACTGGAAAAGAAATAATTTTTCCTATGGCTGCCAAAAGGAGCACGGGCATCTAGAAAAGCTTACTGTGAGGAGCGGGAGAAGGTGCCAGGGTGGCAGTGTGGTGGGAGCAGGAGGAACCAAAGTTCTCAGTAAAGGAAAATCAGTGTTCATCAGTGAGAAGCGTTGGAAGTGACTGTACAAAGTATAGTTGGGCTTCTTAACAACGGGCCCCAGCCTAGAGATCTGGCAGTGACGTGAGGGGTGGAGGAATGGGGGCTAGGGTCGCATCTCCTTTTTTTTCCCCATCCTCCTCCTGGAAGTCACACAGACATTTCCCTAACACTGCAGTGTGTGTGCATGGGTGTGTGTGTGTGTGTGCGTGTGTGTGTTCACTTGTCACTAAATGATCAGTACTCAATGAAACACTTCCATTTTGGGGGCATTAGCATCTCTAAAACAAGACACAGAAAAGCAGAGGGAGGCAGCTAGGGGCTGCATTTAATCTTTTCGAATATCGCAGTGTGAAGGAAACCGGAGAATGAAAACATAGTCATTTAGAAAATGGTTGATGAGTCACTGATTGGCACAGGGTGGAGAAAAAGAGAAGTCATTATTCATTCAGAGTATGCCTGGTCTGTAAAAATAGGCTCATCACTGTGCTGGAGGGGGTATCTGCGCTTCAGAGACGGAGGCGGAGGTGGGGGCTGAGCAGGGCAAGGACTGGGACAACAACTGCCCAGCGCAACCAGGACCCACCACCTCCATCGACATGTATCTCGGCCCTTGAAAACCTTCCAACTTTAAGAAGTGGAAAGACAGCTTAATGTGCTTTGTTCTTCCTGTACTTCTTTCTTGAGACCTTTTTGGGAAACTTCAGCTTTTGGGGAAGCAGGCCAAGTAGAAGAGACAGCACTTTTTGTGACCATAATTTTGCCAACAGGCCCAACACTCCATTACTCACAAAATTCCTTCTCCAGGGCCTGGACTACCCAGGTCTCCCTGTGTTTGACCTCTTTGTTGCTGATTGGCTGTTCTATGATACTGTTGGTGGGAAATGGGGGCAGGGATTTAGACTCCATGAAACTAGAACATGATGAAATGTGTGCTGCAGGGGGAAAATTAAAGTCCTGGGTAAGCAAAAGTTTGCAGATTGCCTGGAAATATGTTTTTGCATGTGTTACAGAGGTAAAAAAAAAGAAAAGAAAAACTGTGTACTAAGGATTTTGCCTTTGCCTCACAGTTCCTGAGCCTCAATGTGCAAATCTGGGCAATGGGTGAGCAGTTGAAGCATAAAGAGCTTAATAGATTTGCCAGGGGAAGGGTGGAGAGTTGGGAACTTCAAAGAAGAGAAAAGAATGGATCTAGAAAGGGAAAGAAGGTCAAGGTCAGGTCAGGCTGCCTTGGAGAGAAAACCTAGGGACCTTTGGAGGAACAACTGTTGAGTTATGATGAAATAAAGAGAAAGATGAGTGAGGGGGAACTTGACATTTCTTCTTTATATTTCCTGGACACTGCAGTCAAATTTTAAATAGTTTTCCAATTATTTTGGATCATTGAAATGGTATTTCTTCAGAATGCATACTGAGCAGAGGTGAACAATAGGGTAGCTCAGATTTATGCAGATTACAACTGTAGAGCACATCCCATCCAGCCAGATGTGTGCGCCCTGACCACCCCTCACAAGCTTGTACATCTAGCCACCTAACTCTTACATTACACTTTGGTTCCTTACTTGCTTACTTGCTTGTTCCTGCCTATACTATAAGAAACTTAACCTACTCTAAGTAGGGACCAAAAAGGAAAGCCCGACACTAGTTTGAGAGAAGTAGGAAGACCTGCAAGGTTCAAAGCGATCTCTCCTTGCAATTCTATCCTGAAAGGGCAAAAGCAGCCAAGAGCAGTCTTCCAGCTGTGGTCCTTCCAGTCTCTGAGAAAGGCTAAGGTGCTGGAGGGCAAAGAGAGACTCAGCAGCCTGCAGACTGTTGAGACATGTCTCCATTCAGTTGAGAACCTGGAACTACAGTTGTTTCTCATAAAAAATATTTTAAATATACTGTATGCACAGCATATAGTTTTACTAATGGACTCTTATAAATTTAATCTTCATCAGAATAAATAACATGTACTTTACTTTTATATCCTTTTCAATCTTTTAAAAAACAAACTCATTTTTTATTTGAAAGGCAGAGCAACAGACAAATGGATCTTTTGTCCACTGGTTCATTTCCCAAATGCCCATGACATCCAGGGCTGGGCCAGACTGATAAGCCAGGAGACAGGAACACCATTCAGGACTTCCACATAGATGACAGGGACCCACATACTTGAGGCATCATCTGCTGCCTCCGAGGGTGCACTTAGCAGGAATGCTGGATTGGAAGCAGAGGTGGTTCTCGATCCCAGGCACTCTGATATGGGGTGTGGGCATCTCAAGTGAGAAGTTTAACCCATTGTGCCACAACTTCTGCCCCTATGTAATTTTTTAGTCCTTTAAAATATTGAACATGATTTTTAGGTATGTACTCTTTCTTTTCATTCAACAAAACACTAACTCTTCTAGAAAAAAAAATAAACCATTGTACTAAAAGAGCTATATATCATAATCAAGCAGAATTTGTTCCAGGAATGTAAGATATCAATTGATTTTTAAAAGGTATTTGATAAGCTATAATACCCATTGTGATAATAACTCTTAGTCAACCAGGAATATAAACACATTTCCTTAACAAGAAAAAGAGTACCTCCCATAAACCATCAGCCAACATCTTGTTTAATGCTACCAAAAATACAAACAAGAAAGAGCAAGGAGTATTTCTATTAAAGTATGGAAGAAACAGAGAATTCAACATCACCATTGTTATTTAACATTGCCCTATGATAAGAAGTTAAATAGCAAAAAAAGGGAAAACCTATCAACATTCCCAGATGGTTTGCTTATTTGCCTGGAGAAACCAAAAGAATCTAATGAAAAATCAATGGGCCAAATAATCAAATTCATTAAGATGGGCCACTTATAAAACAAATACACAAGCCTCATTTATATCATCTTTCTTATAAATTAGCAACATTCAGTTAGAAAATACATTGGGAAAACATCATGTTCCCAACAGTAATGTATTTCCCAAAGTTAGTTTGAATACACACAGGTGTTCTGAAGCACGTTCGCCTGCAGCTCCCAGCGACAGAAATGACCACTATATGGAGTATTTATGATGTTCCAAGCCCTGAACTGAAGTCAAGCTTCCCCAAATCCACTCTGTATGTATCTACTTTCTATTTCAATGTTAACTGAAAAATATATTATCAAGAAAAAACAAGCACATCCAATCTGTGATTTCATGGCTATCATTACTTACACTGAGGCTTAAGATGTCCCCCTTTAAAGTGAATTTACTTCCATTAATAAATGAGGAGGGTATCTTAAGGTACAAACACTACTCACGGCAGTGTGCACCATAGGGTGCACTTCCTCTCCCTGCTCCTTCTCCTTGCTCTGTAAAGGAGGCCGTCATTGGTTCCCCTGCTTCCAGCATTTCACTGGGCTCAGCCGGTGGAGCTCCAGCAAGAGATGGGACTAGAAAGAGAGTGAAGCTGGTTACTTACTCAGCTTCCTGCTTTCTCTCCTTCAGGGTCCTTGCAGGTTGCCTGGGCGCTTCATTGATGGCCACCATCTCGCAGCCTTTCCTAACCGGCTACCTGGTTCTACAAATGCTTCCTCCCCTCACCCACTTCAGGCCTTGGGTAATAACAGCTTCCAACAATTCCTAGACTTGGGTCCCGCACTGTCCCTTTGCTGGTTTCCTTGAACCTTGCCTACACTTTTTTTTTTTAAATAAACAGATCCCCTTACTAAACTTTCCTCAAAATTACCCTGCCTGATAGGATGAATGAGAATGACTCAAGCCGCACTGTGCTAGTAAGTCACCGTGACAACGTTTTAAGATGAGTATCATTATCCCCCATGTGACACAGGAAGAAAATTCAGCTTCAAGTATAGGTGACTTAGCCAATGTCCTGGAGCTAGGAGATGGTGGGCTCCAATGGACAGTCTGGGTTCTGTCTGTGGTGGAGGCTCACACACACTTATCGCCACCACGCTGCCTCTCAAGTAAACCCGACTTTACTGCTAACCCATCACCTCCTTGTCCTTTCGCCAAGCAAAATACAAGAGTAACTCTGGCCAACTGTGACCCAACTCCTCGGGTTCATTTGCTTCAGGTCAAATGTTCCAGAAGGCTCTCTTCTGAGGAATGGTTGATTATGTACCCTTGCATTTAAAATATCCTCAACTAGCCCATGAGTTGGAGGTTCAGGGAGGAAAGGGAGCGCTATTCTGATCTTTAGGATCCACAGAATTTACTCTGCTGTCGTTAGCTAGGAGGTGACAAAACCATGGCACAAGAAGCCTGCACCCACCCCAGAATGTCACATTCCTGAGCTGATTTCCAGCCCTTATGAATCCTTAACAGTTCTTGTGAAAATTGAAGCTAAATAATAATTACTCATGTTGTTCTCTTTCTTTCCATGGATTTTAAAGGTTCCACAAACCACACTACACTTTATAAAATCATTGTTTTTGGAGAGAAGACTTACACTCCATTCCTTAAATGGGGGAGGGATAAAAATTTGGAAATGATTTGATGAGCTCATGTCACTTTTTACTGAGAAAAATCTGACATGTCTTAATCTTTTATTTAGTGTTTCCTTTTTGCTTCCTTGCTGGGAAAACACTTAATCTTACAAATTCAAGTATTTAATTTTTAAAGATTAATTTTATTTATTTGTAAGGCAGTTACAGAGAGAAAGAGAGAGACACAGAGAAAGAGATCTTCCATTGGCTGGCACATCCCCCAAATGACTGGGACGGTTGGGGTTGGGCCAAGCCAAAGCCAGGAGCCTAGAATTCTATCTGAAGTTTCCTGAGTAGGTGGCATGGGCCCAAGCACTTTGGCCATCTTTCATTGCTTTCCAGGCACATTAGCAGGAAGCCAGATTGAAAGTGGAGCAGCTAGGGGGCCAGCGCCATGGCTCACTTGGCTAATCCTCCGCCTGCGGCACCGGCATCCCATATGGGCTCCGGGTTCTAGTCCTGGTTGCCCCTCTTCCAGTCCAGCTCTCTGCTGTGGATTTTGATAGTTAGATTTGGAAGAGAATCCTAGGCAGACAAACCAATGGGGACAAAGGGACAGAGGAAAGAGAATCTGCTGTTATGCTCAAAGAAGAGTGAACATTTCTGCTTACCTGAGGAAAACATGCGTTCAGGATCACGGAGACCAAGGGGCCAGTAACGTAGAGTGCAGTGGAGGATGGCCCAAGTGCTTGGGTCCCCGCACCCGCATGGGAGACCAGGAGGAAGCACCTGGCTCCTGGCTTCGGATCAGCGCAGCGCCAGCCATAGTGGCCATTTGGGGAGTGAACCAACTGAGGGAAGACCTTTCTCTCTGTCTCTCTCTCTCACTGTCTAACTCTGCCTGTGAAATAAAAAAAAAGTGGAGCAGCCAGGACTCAAACCAGTGCTTATATGGGAGGCTGGCATTGCAGGCAGTGGCTAACCTACTGTACCTCAACACTAGTCCCAATAATTTAATTCAATTTTTAAAAAAAAATTATCATTTGAATATTTAGTCAAATGAATTCAAATCTCCAGATAGTCTTTAAGAGGAAGAGTGGCCTTGTGGATGAGAGCTTGAACTTTGGCATCAGCAACTCTGGCACTGACTCCCCAGCTGTGTTATCTTAGGTAGGTTTCTTTTTTATTTTTAAAGATTTATTTATTTATTTGAAAGAGTTACACAGAGAGAGGTAGAGGCAGAGAGAGAGAGAGAGAGAGAGAGAGGTCTTCCATCTTATAGTTAACTCCTCAGTTGGCTGCAATGTCTGCAGCTGCGCCGATCCGAAGCCAGGAGCCAGGATCTTCTTCCTGGTCTCCCACGTGAGTGCAGAGGCCCAAGGACATGGGCCATCCTCTACTGAATGCCCAAGCTGTAGTAGAGAGCTGGACTGGAAGAGGAGTAGCTGGGACTAGAAACGGTGCCCATATAGGATGCTGGCACTGCAGGCGGTGGCTTTACCTGTTATGCCACAGCACCGGCACCAGGTAGGTTTCTTAGCGTCTCTGTGTTTCAGGTTCTTCATGTGTAAAATAAGACTAATAATAATACTTTCTGGGGTTCTTCAGAGAAGTGAAAATACCAGTGCATTTAAAACTTTAAACAAGGGTCTTAACATACAGTAAACACTCAATAATTGCCAATTACTATCATTGCTATGTTGATGTTTCTGTGATGGGCACTGAAGAAGTTCAAAGACGAAAGAATCTCTGCATGCAGGTAGATTACAATTGTATAGAGAAAATGAATATAAACAACTATCACAGCAGGCAAAACTGACAGATGGCCTAACAGGAATACAGAATCCAAAGCAACACAGAGGATGGGGGAGTTTCTTCCAGCTTCGTTTTCTAGGGAAGGGTGAATGGCAGATGTGCCATATCGGGTAACCCTGAAGATGGGGGTAGGATTTTGATAGATTTAGAAGAGAATCCTCGGCAGACAAACCAATGGGGACAAAGGGACAGAGGAAAGAGAATCTGCCGTTGTGCTCAAAGAAGAACGAACATTTCTGCTTACCTGGGGAAAACATGCGTTCAGGATGACGGAGACCAAGGGGCCAGTAAGGTAGACAGGAAGAGATAAAGTAGAAGGAAGATGGGAGGGAGGCAGGCAGGCTGTGGGATGTAAGAAGCTGAAGCCAAGGATGAAAGAACTGGAACAGTCAGGAACTCTGGGTCCTACTTCTGATTTCTATTTGTTGGACCTTGGCGCCTCTTGATTAAATTTCTTCACTTAAAAATAGAGGGTATTAGACCAGACGGTGGTCAAAAAACTTCATTTACATCACTGTGAGTGAACACAAGCCAACACAGTTAGTGGACAATCTTTTGCCTGAGCCAAATCCACAATAAAGTGGCAGAGTCAGCCACGTTAATGCTGACAATGCCTAGGGTTGAGTGACCACATCAGCTGTCCTTCATGAATGCTCACATTATGTAGGCCAGACCAGTTTCCCTTCTGTATAACTCTGAAAGGGGTGCAACCCCTTTGAAACCAGAGCTGTACCTGTTCCCTAACAGAGCTGAAAGATTCCCCCATGAAACATGACAAGGACAAATTAAAGAAAGAGGACTCCCCCATCACATGTCTTACGGCAAAAGAAAGATTGCATGGTTTGGCCTCAGTTATGATGCAATGGATCAGTGTATATTTTTTATGTAACATAATAATAGTATTTTGGGGGGCTTCCAATTTTGTCAATGGGAAAATAATAATTTAGAGCAACATTCCCACAGAAGACAGTTTTTTTTAAAAAAAAAAGCTGAATGAAATATAAATCAACCAAAATCTAGTGATTAAGCAGAGACCACCCATTTGGACAAAGATGATTTAACATAAAGAACTGCTAAGTAGGTATAAAGTTGTTAATTCCAGAACTGAAAAGGCAAAGAGAGAACACTAAAGCATCCCAGAGGCAGCACCTGCTGGAAGCAGTTAGCACTTCTGGGGCTGGGAAACTAAGAAAAGAGGTTGGAATTACTACATCTTGGAAGCTTGGAAGCTCTCAGGAGGTGGCATTAGTTAGTGGTGCTAGGTCTGGGCTGGGGGGAGCAGAACGGCCAGAGGGGTGGCCGCAAACTGGATCTGGAGTGTTTGAAAACTGTGAGCTAGGTTTAACTGCTACAGGAAAAAACTGCCACTGCCAAGCAGCCATGCTTCTGATGGGTCGCTCACAAGAACAGGAAGCAAATTGGGAAGAGAATGCCCTTGCTTCCTTCTCTTGTCTTCTAGCCTCCTCTAGCGCCCCCTATTGGCAGAGCTCACTAGTAACCAGATTAAAAAGCAGAAGTGGATTTACAGAGTCCCAGTAGCAGAATCACTGAATGCAGTAATAAAAGGGTGGTGTATCAGTCCTGCCATAATAAAATACCACAAACTAAAGGGCTTCAACACCATATCAATTTCTCACACTTCTAGAGGCTGCAAGCCTAAGATTAAAGTGCCAGGAGGATTTGTTTCTTCCGAGGTCTTTTTCCAAGGTTGATAGATAAGTCTTCCTGCTGTGTACACATATGACCTTTTCTTTGTACAGGCATCACCCTGATGATTCTTCTTCTTCTTACAAGAACACCATATTGGATTAATGTCCCACTGTTATGCCCTCATTTCATCCTAGTTATCTATTTACAGAACCCATCTCCAAACACAATCACATTGGGGGTTAGGAGTTCAACATATGAATTTAGTGGGGGGTACCCAATTCAGTCCATAACAGATGGTTTTGGAGCTGAGAGCCCGTGGATTACTAAACTTCACATAATATATGAAACACCTTCATAAAAATCATCAAAGATCTGTAAGACATTGGGCAATTAATCAGATGGAGATCCAGGAGATAGAAATCTTAAAACCTAAGAAAAACTCTCAGGGTAGCTTTTGCCCTAGGGACTTTGTCTGATGTAGAAAAGCCACTGAGATATAATTTTATCAGCTTCATGACATTAGGAGATAAAAGTTATAATGTAGAGGCCCACCAAATGGCGGAACCTAGGTAAAACCCCACTCTGTGCTGAGACCTTGAAAGCTGCACACTTGGAGGAAGAATGAAAAGGAAACAGGTGAGCTCTTACAGGACCTGCGATTTGTTTTTTTCCATCATCTAGGGGCCCTGAAAATCCCAAGCTTTAACCTTGGATAAAGATGATCCCAGACTGCTCTCACCTCAGGATTCAGCAGAAGCCAAAGAAAATCCTCTCCAGAAGAAAGTAGTATTATGCTAGGTAACAAATAACTTACACAAAGTATTTCTAAAATACATCATCTAATACACAATAAAACATAGCCAGGGACATGAGGGGAAAAAAGATAGTAAAGCTAAGGACGATTAAAAACAACAGACGGGGCCGGCGCTATGGCACAGTGGGTTAAAGCCCTGGCCTGAAGCGTCAGCATCCCATATGGGTGCCAGTTTGAGACCCGGCTGCTCCTCTTCTGATCCAGCTCTCTGCTATGGCCTGGGAAAGCAGTAAAAGATGGCCCAAGTCCTTGGGCCCCTGCACTTGCGTGGGAGACCCCGAAGAAGCTCCTGGGTCCTGGCTTCGGATCAGTGCAGCTCTGGCCATTGCAGCCATCTGGGGAGTGAATCAGCAGATAGAAGATCTCTCTCTCTCTCTCTCTCTCTCTCTCTCTCTCCCCGCTTCTCTGCCTCTCCTTTTCTGTGTAACTCTGACCTTCAAATAAATAAATAAATCTTTAAAAAAACAACAGACAACAGAAATAAATCACAGATAGGAAGCAGATACGGAATTGTTAGACACAAACTAGAAAATTACTATGTGCTATATTAAAGGATATAGAAAAAGACAAACATGAAAATTTCAGCCAAAAATTGGACAACTGTAAAACCTGACAAAGCCAATTTGAAAAGAACAGATAAAATTCTAGAGCTGAAAAATGAAATGATCAAAATTAAGAACTCAGTTGACAGTTTTATCAGTAGCTGAAGAGGGAATCCACAGACAGACAGAAAGATTATAAGAACTTACTAAGACAGGGAGAGACCAAAGGGAGAAACTTAAAAAGAGAGAGTGAAATATAAAGTCCATAAAGAGAAGGTCCAAATTAAACTTATGAGAGTCCCCAAAGAAGGGAGGACAACAACATGAAAGACAAAACATAGAAGACAGATAATAAACTACAGAAAACAGAATGGAATCAGAGTTAGTCTCAGCCTGTCAGTAAGGACCTGTGTAACCACTCAGAGTTACATCATACCTCAAAAATTCAGTTTTATGTGTAAGAGAGAGTGATATAAAGAAACTCCAAGTATCTCTCTAGCTCTGAACATTGTCATATGCTTTAATTCAAACTAAAATTACCATGGGCCATGTATAAAGGATACAAGGTTCTAAGCATTTTACATAGGCTGGTTTTTCTTAGAACATGTTAATTAAGCATCTACCATGTGCCCAGCACATGTGTAGGAACTGAAGATTAATGATGACTGAGACAAATCCCTTATACTCAAGGAATGTTACTTCTAGTTTCCATCTTCCTTCCTGCCTCCTTTACTTATACCCACTCTTTTTTCTGTCTGACTGATCTTCCATATAGCTCAACATATGTCAGTCTGTCAACATATGGCATGCTTGCAGACAGTGGCACACATGAAACTGTATTTTGCTGGTCCGAAGATACCCCAGCAGGGCTTTGTCAGCCTCAGCCAAAAGCATTGCATAATTCTCTCAAAAATTCCAGAATGAAGGAGCAGCCTATGCATCCTCTAAGAAGTGGTTAAAATAAGTTGTTCCTTGCCTTCTTTGGTGTCAAAGCCAGAACATTGTCTTCCTAATTCCTACAAATCAGAGGCATTTAATACCAAAGGCTCTGTCCACCCACTCAGCGGGTTTTTGCAATGTTCTGACCAGAGGTCAAGTTGCCCATTAACAGTTCTCTTGTTTTTCCATTTGGCAGTGACTCATGGATCAGCCCTACTGGGACATGGGTGGGCTGCACTCTGGTAGGCTTGGGTCTATTCTGCCTGCTTAAAAGTAAAATAAATCAGCATAGCACACTCTGTAGAGGCCCCACCCGTGTCTCTTCTCTCACCATTTCCCTGCATGCTAGCCTCATGGCCCAAATCTGCATTCTTTGCCTGAGGCTTTTGTCAGCTTGTACAGAGGTGCAAAGTGTTCCCATACCCCACCTCCCAATGTCCCTCAACCAGTGACTGATGAGGACTAAATACCTCAGCTCTCCTGCTCTCCAGTGGAGTAACTCCGGAAGCACTAGATCCTAGAGTTCCCACTGGGAAACTTGCTTGACAGTGTGTCTTTTTTTTGGCTTCCTTTGTTTCCCCATTTGTCCCCCACTACTCCATACCAGTGTTTTCTGAAATCTCCTACAAGCAAATTACTTACACTTGAATCTGCATCAGAGTACTTTGAGAGTCCTCAGATTAAGACAACCTATAATTCAACTTTGGGAAAAAATTATCAATGATAACACAGGCTCTCCTCCAACCTAGACTGTTTCTGGTGGCCCAGGGGCAATCTACAGCAGCAAACCCCAAGATGTTGGAAACATCACATGCACATTCTACTTCATCGCTTAGAGCAGTGAGAATTTGTCCTAGCATGTAATTCCTGCCACCAGCCCTGTGGAAATGGTAGTGATGGAGATAGTAGAAAAGTTGGATTCTGCCATTTTTTTCTATTCCCATCTAGCTTCTTACCTTCTCCTTCTTAATATCATAGTTTGCTCCTTTTCCTTTTAAAGATTAAAATGTACACAAACAGGTAGGTAATGAAAAACAGCAATTGAAGAAGAACTTGATGATGAATGGCTGTTCTAATAGCTCATCTAAGCTCAATATCTATCGATGGTGAGTTAACATTTAACTCCTAAAACCTCAGGTTAGATCCAAGGAGTCAAAAGTCACTTGAGAAAAGTAGCTCATCACAAAGTTTTAAAAATGTTTCTGTACTATTGTCCTTTAACTCACTGTTCTAAGTTTTTCAGGGATATTCCAGTGACAAAAATTTGACTTCTTGCAACCTGAATATGGAGAGGAAAGAAACATGAGTCTAAAATGAAAATGAGGCCCATTATACTTCAACCCTTGATCTATTCAGTAAGGTATAGGCCAGCACTGTCCAAAAGAACTTTCTGCAATGATGGAATATTCTAGAGCTGTGCTGTCCAATATAGTCCAATATAGCTGGTAGCCAGTGAGCTAGTGAGTACTTGCAATGTGAATAGTACATTCAATATATACAATAGTTATTTAAATAATTCATATACTACATTATTATATATGTTATACAATATAGCTTTACAATTGTGTTATAATAGTGGTTATTGCCTGTCCAGCTTCCGTCTCTTTCCTTCTGGTTTGAACTCATTTTTCTATCTCTGACAAAGTGCACCCATCAGAATGATTTTCTGATCTTGTTCTCTAGACCTGCTCACTGTCTCCCGTCTCCCAGTCTTTGGGATCTACTGGTGGAGTCACCCTCATGAGGGAAGTGTCACACGGTCACCATCTTCAACCCAAACTCCTCTTTAACTTCTTTTCTGCTGACTCAACCTAAGGGCAGAGACATCAAAGGAAATATGGCCACCTGCCTCAAGTCGTACCTTTCCTACATGGTATCTCCCTCCTCTTCGAGCTGGGCCTTCTCTCCATTCGTGAAGAAGACCCAAGCAAATGATCCTTTATGGAGCAGTGAGTCAGATGCAGCCTGATGTTTGCATGCATCCCCTAGGACTCTTTCCTTCTTTATCCGCATCTTCCCCTGGCCACCCCACACATAGCTGAGCTCTGAATCTCTTCATTGGAAAGTCCTTATGCTGTAGCAACCCACTTAAACTGCGCAAACAGAGACAGAAGTGCCTGGGAATCTATGATGCACGGAGTCTTTTTTTTTTTTTAATGTTTTGAGCCAAGTTGTTTTATTTTTTAAATGTTTTCCCAGAAACCTTTTATTTAAAGTATACAAACTTCATGCATTTCATAAATACAACATTAGGAACATAGTGATTCATCCCACCCAACCCACCTTCCCACCTGCACTCCTAATTTATTCCTCCTCCCTCTCCTATTCCCATTCTTATTTTTTTAATTTGACAGGTAGAGTTATAGACAGAGAGAGAGAGAGAGAGAGAGAGAGAGAGAGAGAGAGAGAGAGAAAGGTCTTTCTTCCATTGGTTCACTCCCCAAATGGCCACTATGGCCAGAGCTGCGCTGATCTGAAGCCAGGAGCCAGGTGCTTCTTCCTGGTCTCTCATGTGGGTGCAGGGGCCCAAGCACTTGGACCATCCTGCACTGCCCTCCTGGGCCACATCAGAGACCTGGACTGCAAGAGGAGCAACCGGGACTAGAACCCAGCGCCTATATGGAATGCCAGCACCAGCAGGGGGAGGATTACTCAAGTGAGCCACGGTGCCACCCCCCCCCATTCTTATTTTTTACTGAGATCTATTTTCTTTTTTTTTTTTAAGATTTTATTTATTTATTTGAAAGACAGAGTTACAGAGAGGCAGAGAGAGAGAGAGAGAGAGAGAGAGAGTCTTCATTCTGCTGGTTCACTTTCCAGGTGGCCGCAGCAAGGAGCTAGGAGCTTCTTCAGGGTCTCCCTTGCAGGTGCAGGGGCCCAAGCACTTGGGCCATCTTCTACTGCTTTCTTAAGCCATAGCAGAGAGCTGGATCGGAAGTGGAGCAGCCGGGACTCAAACCTTTGCCCATATGGGATGCCAGCACTGCAGGTGGTGGCTTTACCCACCATGCCACAGGGCCGGCCCCCTAAGATCTATTTTCAATTAACTTTATATACATAGTATTAACTCTATAATAAGTAAAGAGTTAAACAAATAGTATGAAAAGAATCTGTTCCTTAACAGTTGAGACAAGAACTATTCTAAATCATCACATCTGAAAGTGTCAATTTCACTTCTATAGATTTTAGGCGCTCTATTAGTTACTACAGATTAGTAAGAACATATGGTATTTGTCCCATGGGACTGGCTTATTTCACTAAGTATAATATTTTCAAGTTACATCCATTTTGTTACAAATGGCAGGGTTTCATTTTTATTTTTACTGCTGTGTACTATTCCATGGTGTACATATACCAATTTTTTTTTTTGCTGTATCATTACTCATTTTTTTTGAAAGGTATGGCAACAGAGAAAGAGAGGGAGTGACAGAGAGTTATCTTCCATTCACTGGTTCACTCTCCAATGGCCACAACAGCCAGAGTAGAACATCCAGACCAAAACCAGAAGCCAAGAGATAGGCACTCCATCCTGACCTCACACATGGGTGGCAGGGTCCCAAGTACTTGAGCCATCTTGTTCTGCCTTTCCAGGCACATAGCAGGAAGCTGGATAGGAACCAGAGCAGACATGTGACCTGACTCTGTGATATAGGATGCTGGCATCACAAGTGATGGCTTCACCTGCTAGGCCACAACTCAGGCCTCTGTTACTTCATTTTAGAAGGCCCTAAAACTTGCCTCCCTACTAGGAAAGGGCTAGAAATCAACAGGGTCACTTCAACCATCTACAATACAGAAGAAAGAGCTTTATGCAGTCATCAGTTGATGGACATTTGGGTTGATTTCATGTCTTAGCTATTGTGAATTGAGCTGCAATAAACATGGGGGGTACAGATAATTCTTTTATATACTGATTTCATTTCCCTTGGGTAAATTCCCAGGAGTGGGCTGGCTGTCAGATATGGTAGACCTATATTCAGACTTCTGAAGTATCTCCATACTGTCTTCCAAAATGGCTGTACCAGTTTACATTCCCACCCCACATCCTCACCAGAATTTGTTTTGTTGATTTCTGAATGTGAGCCATTCCAATGTGGGTGAGGTGAAATCTCATTGTGGTTTTGATTTGCATTTCACTGATGGATGCACTGAGTCTTGATCCATTGGTCATTATGGTGATGGGGTGGGGGAACTATGAATACTGTAGATCCCCTGTCCCTGATAAGGACCTATGTTATTCTTAGGACTTTGCTTGACTTGTCACCCTTCGGGAC
This sequence comes from Sylvilagus floridanus, assembly GCA_949820135.1. NCBI lineage: Eukaryota > Metazoa > Chordata > Mammalia > Lagomorpha > Leporidae > Sylvilagus > Sylvilagus floridanus. Next base: position 127,163,582 of record OX463223.1, read on the forward strand.
ATTCTTCCCTTTCCATACTGATCCCCTTTCAGATTTTTCTGAATCCTTATCTCAGAATCCACCACTGGCAAATTTAACTTAAAACAATATTTCTTTCTTTAGAAAAAAACCCATCTACAACCCACTAGTTTTTGTTATTGTTTTCATAATCTCTTTCTAAAGTTTGATTTTTAAAAGAACCAGTGAGTAGAAACATCTGGCAGTTAAATCTTAAAAGTATGTTGAGTCTAGAAGAGCAGACTAGTGTTACCCTAAACTCTTGAATATGTTTTTAGCTGCCTACTGGATGCATTCATGAAGGTGCTCAGTCCAAACATTTGAATCAGTAGCTCAGAGATGAGATTTAGCAAATATTTATTGTGTGTGTACCATGGTTGAGGCATTTGAGGCAGATGAACAGATGAAAGTAACAGGGAACCCCAAGTTGCTCTAAATTTAACACAGTTTCAGATAAGGAGTCTGCTGCTTTGCCAAGCATATTCAGCAATGAGAACTTCTTAATGATGGAATTGAGCTATACAAAATTTTTAAAATCTCACCAAAGGGCTATGTCATGACCTAGTTTCCTTATTAAGTGATAATGTATGGAATGTCTTGTTTTCAGTCCTTAGCAGCTGCCAAAACCTGAATGCATCAAATCCAACAGATCACAGCCATTTAGGAGAACTATTAATAGCAAGATAATTGTCAAATCCACTGTACCGAGGAGCATTTTGTTTTTTGGTTAGGCGAATAATGCATTCCATATCACGTCTGGCAAGTTGTGTCTTGAGATTGCATTTTTTAAAAATAAATCAGGCTTGTTTTAAATTAGGGCAACAATAAACCCAACACTGTTTGGTATTTTGGCTAGGGATGTTATATTACCACAGCTAATATCTAGGTTGGAGGAGACCTAAAGGAACACACACTTGTCTCTTTATGTTTAAGTACTATGTTTCTTTCTGTCTATCAGGAATCATAGCAGAGAAAGAAAGCAAGCAGATCTCTGGCAAGGAAGGGAATTGTGATGATCCTATAAAGCACATTATCTAACATGGCTGCTGGTCAACTTGGAGCATCACAAATGAGGAGGAAGGAGTGTACAGGATAAGAAAAGATTTTTCCCATGTTCAAATATCCTTTAGTGTCTATTTTGTTTAATAGCTCTTCTCTGTAAAAATACTAACTGATAGGCCGGCGCCGTGGCTCAACAGGCTAATCCTCCACCTTGCGGCGCCGGCACGCCGGGTTCTAGTCCCGGTCGGGGCACCGGATTCTGTCCCGGTTGCCCCTCTTCCAGGCCAGCCCTCTGCTGTGGCCCAGGAGTGCAGTGGAGGATGGCCCAAGTGCTTGGGCCCTGCACCCACATGGGAGACCAGGAAAAAGCACCTAGCACCTGGCTCCTGCCATCGGATGAGCGCGGTGCGCCGGCCGCAGCGCGCCGACCGCGGCAGCCATTTGAGGGTAAACCAACGGCAAAAGGAAGACCTTTCTCTCTGTCTCTCTCTCACTGTCCACTCTGCCTGTCAAAAAAATTAAAAAAAAAAAATACTAACTGATAGAATAAAAAAGGGAGAGAATGATACAACATGGGAAATGGGATACACAGCAGACTCATAGAATGGCAGATGTCCTAAATAGCATTCTGGCCTCAGAATCAGCCCTTAAGGCATTCAGATCTGGCTGAGGAGCCCAGGAGAGTATTTTAGGCATGGAAAGCCAAGACACTCTGGCAAAAAAAAAAAAAAAAAAAAAAAAGAGGACCTAAATGTAAGATCTCTGTGAATGAGATCCCAGTAGAAAGAACGGGCCATCAAAGAAGGAAGTACCTTTCTCTGAAGGGAGGAGAGAACTTCCACTTTGACTATGACCTTGTCTAAATAAGATCGAAGTCAGCAAACTCAAGAGGCTTCCATAGACTCAGCAACTCATGACTAGAACCTAGAGAGATTTCTGATGCCATAAACAAGAGTGTCCAATTGTTAAATCAACAACAGGAGTCACTGTGTACTTATTCCTAATGTGGGATCTCTGTCCTTAATGTGTTGTCCAATGTGAATTAATGCTATAACTAGTACTCAAACAGTATTTTACATTTTATGTTCTGTGTGGGTGCAAACTGATGAAATCTTTACTTAATATATACTAAATTGATCTTCTGTATATAAAGATAACTGAAAATGAATCTTGATGTGAATGGAATGGGAGAGGAAGTGGGAGATGGGAGGGGTGTGGGTGGGAGGGAAGTTATGGGGGGGAAGCCATTGTAATCCATAAACTGTACTTTGGAAATTATATTTACTAAATAAAAGTTAAAAAAAAAAAAGCTCTTCTCTACCATACAGTCAAAAGATATTTTGAATGTTCATTTTGTCTACTTGAGTACCTACTGTGTTCACCTGTTTGTCCTAACACAGTCAAGGTGTTGTTGTAAAGGTCCTTTTTGGGTCTGATTAATATCTAGAACCATAGACTTTGATAGAGCAGATCACTCTCCATAATAGGAGTGGGCCTCTTCCAGACAGGTCGAAGTCTTAAGAGGAGAAAGACTGAGTTCCCCTGAATAAGATGACATTTTGCCTCCAGGCTGCCTTTAGACTCAAGACTGCAAAATTCTGGCCAGAATTTCCAACCTCGTGATCTGCCAAGAGGATTTCATATATGCAAGTCTGCACAACTGTGTGAGACAATTCTTTTTTCTTTCTTTCTTGTTTTTGAACAGGCAGAGTTAGACAGTGAGAGAGAGAGAGAGAGACGGAGAGAAAGGTATTCCTTTTTCCGTTGGTTCATCCCCCAGGTGGCCGCTACAGCCGGTGCATTGCAGCCAGCGCACTGTGCCAATCCGAAGCCAGGAGCCAGGTGCTTCCTCCTGGTCTTCCATGTGGGTGCAGGGCCCAAGCACCTGGGCCATCCTCCACTGCACTCCTGGGCCACAGCAGAGAGCTGGACTGGAAGAGGAGCAACCGGGACAGAATCCAGTGCCCCAATCGGGACTAGAACCTGGGGTGCCGGCGCTGCAGGTGGAGGATTAGCCTAGTGAGCTGCGGCATTGGCCTGAGCCAATTCTTTAAAATAAATCTCTCTCTTTCTTACATACATACACGGTTACTTCCAAAAGTTTATAGAAATAAGGAATTAACAGACAAGTTTACTTTGATGCAAAATTTTTGAAATTGATATAGTTTTTTAATAATATTAATTTTCCATAAACTTTTTGAAGACTCCTTGTGTGTGTGTGTGTGTGTATGTGTGTGTATCCTATTGGTTCTATTTCTCTACAGAATCCTCATTAATAGAAATACACTCCTATGAGTCCTGAGGTTAAGTTTGGTATTTCACAACTAGGTTTTTAACCCATCTGGAATTGATTTTTTAGATAGATTCTAATTTATTATTCGTTCAATTTCATGTGCTTTGGAGAGTAAGAAGAGGTAAACATGTGTGTTTGCCAGTCCTCTTGTAATGAAAGTGAAGGTATCTTTTTTTTTTTCTTTTTTTTTTTAATAACGCTTTTATTTAAAGAATATGAATTTCCAAAATACAGCTTATAGATTACAATGGCTTCCCCCCCATAACATCCCCCCCACCCGCAACCCTCCCCTTTCCCACTCCCTCCCCCCTTGCTTCACATCAAGATTCATTTTCAATTCTCTTTATATACAGAAGATCAGTTTAGGATATATTAAGTAAAGATTTCAACAGTTTGCCCTCACATAGCAACACAAAGTGAAAAATACTGTTGGAGTACTAGTTATAGTATTAATTCACAATGTATAGCACATTAAGGACAGAGATCCTACATGATATATTTTTTTAAAAAATTGATTAATTTTCTAGGCAATTTCCAATTTAACACCAAGATTTTTTTTCATTTTTAATTATCTATATACAGAAGATAGATTCAGTATATACTAAGTAAAGATTTCATCAGTTTGCACCCACACAGAAACACAAAGTGTAAAATACTGTTTCAGTGCTAGTTATAGCATTACTTCACATTGGACAACACATTAAGGACAGATCCCACATGAGACGTAAGTACACAGTGACTCCTGAAGTTGATTTAACAATTTGACACTCTTGTTTATGGCATCAGTAATCTCCCTAGGCTCTAGTCATGAGTTGCCAAGGCTATGGAAGCCTTTAGGGTTCGCTGACTTCAATCTTATTCCGACAGGGTCATAGTCAAACTGGAGGTTCTCTCCTCCCTTCAGAGAAAGGTACCTCCTTCTTTGATGGCCCCATTCGTTCCACTGGGATCTCACTCACAGAGATCTTTCATTTAGGTCTTCTTTTTTTTTTCCAGAGTGTCTTGGCTTTCCATGCCTAGAATATTCTCATGGGCTCTTGAGCCAGATCTGAATGCCTTAAGGGCTGATTCTGAGGCCAGAGTGCTATTTAGGACATCTGTCATTCTATGAGTCTGCTGTGTATCTCGCTTCCCATGTTGGATCATTCTCTCCTGAAGGTATCTTTTCAAAGACTGACACACTTAGTCTTCACTGTAAAGGTTCTGACTCAGTTGGTCCAAGCGGGGCCTAAGCATGCGTACTTTGTTAATTCAGATAATCCTAAAGCTCACTGTCTTAGAAGATAATAAAGATGAATAATGTTTTATCTTTTATATGGGACACATCTTGAGATGATATTAAAACCAGAATCCATTGAGAAAAAAGCTTGAGATATTTGACCATATTAAATAGTTTTGTAAGCCTATTGAATATTTAAAAGTCATATAGAGAAGTGTAGCCATAACATTTGTAAAACTCCTGTACAGCAAGCAACACCATAAGGAAAGTTAAAGGTAGAATGACAAATCAGGAGAAATGCACAACACATATGACAAAGAATGAATATCCATATGTAAAAAGCTCTTTCAAGTAAATATTGCAGAAGAAACACAACAGGGCAGGATGGCGAGGAAACTGAGTTCGAGAATCTCATTGTGATGGTTTTAATCTTGGCCCCAGCACTTACATACAAGAGCCTAGAAAGCACACTACAGAACTTTCACCTGTTTTCTCACCTCTAAAATGGACTAATAATAACTTTATTGGGTGAATGTGGATATATATCACAATAGGTAATACTCAATAAGAGCTTAGGAAAACTAAGACATCAATAAATATTAGCTGCTTAAAATGTATTTATTTATATATTTGTACAGCAGAGAGACAGAGATCTTCTATCCTCTGGTTCATTCCCCGAATGCCTGCCACAGCCAGGACTGGGTCATGCCAAGGTCAGGAGGCCCAGAGTTCAATCTAGGACTTCTACAGTGGTAGAATAGACCCAAGTATTTGAGCTTCCAAGTATTTGCTGCCTCCCAGGGTACACATTAGCAGGAGGCTGGATCAGAAGCAGAGAAGCCAGGACTTAAACCAGGTATTCTAATATGGGATGCAGGCACCCTGCAGCATCTTAACTGCTGTGCCAAATGCCCATGCCATAAATATTAGCTTCTTAATTAAAAGATTAATATCCAAGGAGCCAGTGCTGTGGTGTAGCATGCAAAGCTGCTGCCTGCAATGCTTGCATGCCATATGGGTACCAATTGAGTTCTGGCTGCTCCACTTCAGATCCAGCTCCCTTCTAATACACCTGGGACATCCTGTGGAAGACAGCTCAAGTACTTAGGCCCCTGCACCCATGTGGAAGACCTAGATGAAGCTCCTGACTCCTGGCTTACAATCTGCCCAGCTCTGGCTGGTGCAGCTATTTGGGGAGTGAACCACTGGATTGAAGACCTCTCTCTGTCTCTGTAATTCTGCCTTTCAAATAAATAAATAAATAAATCCTTTATTAAAAAGATTAATATCAAAAAGAAAATTGGCAAAGGACATAAACAGGCAATTCATTAAAATCAACAATAAGAATGTAGTACAGAGACCGGCACTGTGGTGTAGCAGGTAAAGTTTCCACCTGCAGTGCCGGCATCCCATATGGGTGCCGGTTGGAGTCTCAGCTGCTCCACTGATTTTTTTTTTAATTTATTTTTTTGACAGGCAGAGTTAGACAGTGAGAGAGAGAGACAGAGAGAAAGGTCTTCCTTTTTCCGTTGGTTCACCCCCAAAATGGCCGCTACAGCTGGCGCACTGCGGCCGCACACTGCGCTGATCCAAAGCCAGGAACCAGGTGCCTCCTCCTGGTCTCCCATGGGGTGCAGGGCCCAAACACTTGGGCCATCCTCCACTGCCTTCCCGGGCCATAGCAGAGAGCTGGACTGGAAGAAGAGCAACCAGGCCAGAATCCGGCACCCCAACTGGGACTAGAACCCAGGGTGCCGGCGCCGCAGGCGGAGGATTAGCCTAGTGAGCCACAGCGCCGTCCTCAGCTGCTCCACTTCTGATCCAGCTCTCTGCTGTGGCCTGGGAAAGCAGTAGAAGATGGCTCAAGCGCTTGGGTCCCTGCACCCACATGGGAGACCTGGAAGAAGCTTCTGGCTCCTGGCTTCAGATCAGCGCAGCTGTGGCCATTGTGGCCATCTGAGGAGTGAACCAGTGGATGCAGATGGGAGATACCACCCTCCCATGCACTCTCGCTCACTCGCTTGCTCTCTCTTGCTCTCTCCCTTTGCCTCTGCCTCTCTGTAACTCTGCCTTTCAAATAAATAAATAAATCTTTGTTTTAAAAAAGAAAAGAATGTAATATAAATGGTGATGAAACATAAAAGTGCCCTCATTGAAGACTAGGAAAATACAAAATCAAAATTTATTCTCATTATCATGAATCAGACTGGCAAAGGTGAGAAACCTAGGCCATATTTACAGCTAGAGAGGGCAATGGAAAACAGATATTCCCACATACTGCTCTGTGGCTGATATTTAGTAGGTTATAAAGATAAATATTTTTCCACCACAATCCATTATTTCAGTGGCTCAGTCCTCTCCCCTGGGACCTGGACCTCACTCCAGTCCAGCAAATAAAGGGTTACCCCTAGGACTTCACTCAATGTTAAGGCCAATAACCATTCTGTTATTAAGTATTTTGAATATCACCTCTGGATATAATCTCTCTGTAGAGTATTCTGGCAGTATATTACAGGTTGAAATATGTACACCAAAGAACTAATGAGAAAAATGTATACTGGAAATGTATACTGCAAAATGTTTACTGGAAAATTGGAAGTAATTTAAAAGTCATACAGGAGACTGGCTAAATTTGCATTGGTGAATCCATACAATGGAACACTGTATATATTTATAAATCAGACATTAAAAATACCTCCCATGTGTAATTAATGGGGAAAAACAAGTTACAAAGTATCATCCTTACTATGACTTCTTTGAGTGTATTTTTTCATGTGTTTGTATATGAAATGTGTGTGTGTGTATGACTGTGTGTGTGTGTATACACAACTTTTTCTCTCTATATCCACATATGTATGAGGGTACTTCAAAAAGTTCATGGAATATGGAACTAAAGGATTAATTTGTTTTGTATTAAAATTGTTTAAATCCATAGCATTTTTTTCAAAATGAATTTTTTGAAGATCCCATGTCTCTGTGTTTGTGTTGTAAACAAATATATGTCATTTAAAATAGTATTTTGCTGTAGTAAATGAAAAACCCCACAAAATTATTCCTAACTCTGTAGCCTGTGCTTTTGGAATGTGACTTTGGCACTTTCCCCATCAAAAAAAAAAAAAAAAAAGGAATATCAAGGTAGGCACTATGTTTGTTGCTGCAGGGTAAAGCCACAGCCTGCAGCACTGACATCACATGTGGATACTGGTTTGAGTCCCAGCTACTCCACTTCTGATCCAGCTCCCTGCTAATGCACATGGAAAAGCAGCAGAGGATGGCCCAAGTGTTTGGGCCCCTGTACACCCCCGTGGGAGACCCAGATGAAACTCCTGGCTCCTGGCTTCAGCTTGGCCTAGCCCTGGCCATTGTAGCCATTTGGAGAGTGAACCAGCAGATGGAAAATCTATCTCAATCTATCTCAATCTCTCTCTCTCTCTCTCTCTCTCTCTCTCTCTCTCCTCCTCCTCCTCCTCCTCCTCCTCCTCCTCCTCCTCCTCATCCTTCCATCTCTGTAACTCTGCATTTCAAATAAATAAATAAACCTTTAAAAAAGAGGAATATCTGCCTTGCCCCTTGAATCCCAGTTAGATGTGACTTGCTTGGCCAATGGGACATTACAGGTTGAGTATCTCTTATCCAAAATGCTTGGGATCAGAAGTATTTCAGATTTTGTAGTTTTTTATTTTTTTAAAAAATATTTCTATACAGTTTATTAGTTGAGCATCATAAATCTTAAAACCTGAAATCCAAAGTGCTTTGAAATCCAAAACTTTTTGAGCATGACAATGCTCAAAAAATTTCAAAGCTGAGTATTTGGTGCAGCAGTTAAGTCACTACTTGGGATGCTACATCCCCATATCTGAGTGCCTGGGACAGTCCTAGCTCCTCCACTTCCAAACTAACTTCCTGCCAACTTGTATCTGGGAGGTGGCAAATGATGGCTAAAGTGCTTGGGTCACTCTCATTCATATGGGAGACATGGATTGAATTCTGGGCTCCCAGCTTCAGCCTGGCTCAGCCCTGGCTGTTAGCATTTCAGAAGTGAACCAGCAGATAGAAAATCCCTCTGCATTCTCTTTCATTCATTCTCATTCTCATTCTAATTCATATTCTCCCCCCACCCTACCCCGCTGCTGCCTTCCAAATAAAATTAACAGAAACAAATATTTTTAAAGTGTGGGTGTTTCAGAGCATTTCAGATTTCAGATCCTTGGATCAGGGATACTCAATCCATAGCAGATGAAGTGGTAGCAGAGGCCTGCAAAGTGCTTGTGCTTTGGTGGTTTGCCTCTATCGCTGTCCTTGGAACCCTGAGCCGACATGTGACTAAGCCACAGTCATTGTGCTAGAGAGGTCAAGTAGAGGAAAACTGAGGTGCCCTGACCAAGAGCCTGCCACCTGTGAGTTGTAAGTAAGGCCATCCTTGCCCATCAAGCCCCTGCCAAGACTCTAGAAGATGGCAGAGATACAATGAGCCCAGCCCCAACTGGCGCCACACACAACTTGAAGGTAATAATTGCTTCTTGTTTCAAGCCATTACGTTCTGGATGGCTTGTGATGTTAACTCAAGCACCATGCTCTGAATGCCTGCATGCCTCCAAAGTTCATGGGTTGAAATTTTATCCCCAATGTGATCATATTAAGTGGTGGGGTTTTGGAGAGGTGATTAGGTCATAAGAGCTATATACTCATGAACTGTATTGGTGCTCCTAAAAATAAGCCTTGAGGGGCCCCTTTGCTCTTCCATGATGTGAGCACACCACATGTGCCGTCCAGGAGAAATCCCCCACTAGACACTGATTCTGCTGGTGCTTTCATCCCAGACTTCCCAGTCTCCTGAACTGTGAGAAATAAATTTCTGCTGCTTTTAATTACTCAGTTTGGTATTTTATTATACCCTGAGTGGATTGAGACGTGTAAATAGCAGAATTTGGATATTTAATAATTTTTAAAGTGATATTTATATTTGTTGTATTTTAAAAATTTTTCCAAAAAATATTCATTACTTTTAAAAATAGAAAAAAGGAATAGCTTTTTCTATTTAAAAAGATAAATTATAAAAAGGAAAATCTCTACCTGATTTTAGCTATTTAGCATAATGGTAGTAGTAATAACTAAGATTTAAGTAGTGTTTTCTATGTGCTGGGCACTATGTGTTTTACAAATATTATCTCAATCTCCACAACAATTCAACTGCAGATAATACTTCTATCATTTTTTCTTTGGCTGAGGAATTTGAGGCCTAGAAAGGTTAAGTAAAATGCCCAAGTTCACACAACTGGTAAAACGGTAGAACTGTGGTTGATCCCAAGCAATCTGTCTCCTGACTCTGTACTTCTAACTGGCACAACACAGAGACAACGCCGTAGGCAAATCTGAAAGGTCATTTCTCAATGATTTGGTATTTGAAAGTTATGGCTGTGAAACATCCAGGATGTTCCCTGGCCTCTCGTGAGTTTCCTAACTTCACACAATTTTACAAAACTATAAAAACAGAGTGCAAGCAATAGAGAAAATGTACTAGGAATCAACTGGTTCCATTTTGCTACTTGTTGTTGACTTTCTTACAGGAATTTGCTAAAACGGGTGGAGTGTGTTAAACCTCTAATTAAAAGCAGGTTTGTCAATTAACAAAGTTCTTATAATTTATGCTTTCTCTCTCCACTAGACTGCCAACTAGCAAGAGCTATTTATAAGATTGCTTATCCCACATTCTAAATTTTATTCATTTGAAAGGAAGAGAGACAGACAGATATCGCCTTTGCTCTAGTTCACTCCCCAAATGCCTACAAAAGCTAGGGCTGGGCTAAGGTCAACCCAGGTCTCCCATGTGAGTGACAGAGACTTAAGTACTTGAGCCATCATCTGCTGCCTCCCAGGGTGCACATTAGCAGGAGCTGGAATTAGGAGCCAGGACTCAAACACAGGCACTCCAATATGGGATGTAGGTGTCCCTAGCAATGTCTTAACTGCTACCCCAGACACTCATCCTACAAGAGGCATATTTTACACCACAGTTCTGCACATACTACAAATAGTGAATGTCCAACAAAAGTGCATACAATGATGATGATGATGGTATTCAGACATATCCAGAAAGATGGCAACAGGGAATAGCATAGCTGAGTAGTTAAGAGCAGAACTTCTGAGTCAGATTAGATCTGGTTTCAAATCCCAGTGCCACCATTTGTAGGTTATGAGTCCTTGGGCAAGCTAGGTAATCCCTCAGTGCCTATGGTTCTTCCTGTGTCAAATAAAGATAAGAAGCTGGTTGTGAAAATTACACTACATGAATCTTGTGAAGAACTTATCAATATCTGCTCCTCTCTACCATCATCATCATCATCATCATCTCAACTTACCAACTAAAAGTTTAGAAACTATGACTTCACCAAGCTCTAAATTATTTATAGAGTCCAATGTCATTCAAAGCAAAGTAATAGTAAATTGTTACTATGGCCGGCAGGAATGAGAGCATACAATTTGTAGTGACAAACCTTTCTTGTGGGTGTGACAGTATGGAAACAGCACAAAATGATAGCTCTAGGGAGTCAAATTAAATCAAGATTGGTGCTCCCATCTGGAGTCATCTCATGAGCCTTGACATTTCCTAAGAGAAATTACCTTCAAATACCGCTGTGACTCAGGGATTTAAGACCCGGCCAACTCCATATGGCCACAACTACAACCTGTCAATGCCAGAAGAGAACAGAAAACGGGCCTGGGTCTGTTTTGCCTTCTCATGACTGCCTCCCACTGTTGTAACTACTTGACATGATGGGCTGCTTCTCTTCCAACAGAAAGAGTTAATATGTCCAGTCTTGGATAATCATTTGAAGTCAGGAACAGTTAAACTGTAAACAGGACAGAGTCATGCTTAAAAAAAAAAAAAAAAAACAAGGAGCATATTTTACTAATTAAAAATAAGTGAAACTAAAGAAAAGGTCATAGCTTTTGTCCTTCAGTAACAAATGCAATCTAATGATAATCATATCTGCTAGCTGTTATTTAGGATATAATTAAAATTTTCCTTAAATAATCAACTTGCACACTTTCCTTGAGAAAAACTCTTTACATCTCATATCTTTGAAAATGTAACAGATCTCTATTTTAATCAACCTTTCCTATTCAGATCATTCCTTTAAAAGACTGATGAACTGGTTTGTTTAAAAAATTACAAATTGGCAGTGAATTTGGGGTCAGAGGTACAAGTCATCTCAGTTTTAGAGATAGCTTTTGATAATGAATGGCTGAGATGCCAGAAATACTTTTGGCAGATTGTCATGGTAATGGTCCTCAATTTGTTCAAGTCACACTGCATCCATGACCTTGGGTAGTCTCCTTCTATACTGATTTGTTTACCCCGCAGGACAATAACAAATGTGTTGCAAGCAAAGATTTGAAAAGCACTCTCATATTAAGACTATCCCTCTCTTGCTATCCTTGAGACTTTTGTTATAGTTGCCACGTGAATAGATCTATCCAGGACTGCCTGATGGATAATGAGAGACTCTCATGGCTAGAAGTCAAATGGCTGCCTCATATCCTAGCTGAATCACAAATGGCCTCCACACACATGAGTGTCACTCAGCTGAGACCAACAGAGGCCCTGCAGGTAGATGGAGGATATGGTTGAAGGTAGATGAGGTGTCACTGTTGCCATATAGCTACTTAATGCATGGAAAAGAAGTTGGCAGTATCATCAGAAAGGAGAATCAGTCAAGAAGATGTGTGGAAAGAGCAGTGCATGTGTCAACATATCAGAAGGGAACTGTGCTGAGACAATCACCGTTTCAGCTGGATCCACTAATTCCATTTCTTACTAACTTTGGTTATACTCCTTGACAAACTGAACAAGGGCATCAGCTTGATAGCTGGAGCCAGGAGTCAAACTCAGGCTCTGTTAAATGGCATGTGGACATCCCAAATGACATCTTAACCACTGTGCCAAACACCTGCCCCCTATTCAGTCATCTTTGAAAGTACTCTACACAGGTACAGCACAGGCAACAACAGTTGTGAGCTCTTCCCGCACCCCACCCCCTCCCACATGCCTCAATTCTGAACTGGAGAGATCCCCTCAGAGGAGTGTATGCCATTCAAAGACACCATGCCATTCCACAGCCTGATTTATCCACGCTACTCTAGGTATCAATGCAAGTCTTATTTTCCTATGGATGCACAACATCACCTGATCCAGTGACACTGCATCCACTCCAGAGATGAAAGGCTATTGGATGAATTTGGATGCATCTGATAAGACTGCTAACGCACACTCCCAAACATTTTAATTGGTTGAGTAATGGGGCATGAAGGTGCCAATAACAAGAGTCCACCAGATATCTCAGGTACACATAAAAGTTGCAAACCCAGTGAAGAATCTACTGGCAGGGATGTTGCAAATATTGAATCTGGTACCAGCATTACCCTGGCTCAACATGTAACTGTCTGGCTTCCCTCAAGAGATGGATGGCATGGGGAGCAGCTAGAACAATGTGGACTCACCCATAATCTTTTTTGGTTGTTCACCACTCTTAATCCATCTGTGTAGTTTCTGAACAGTCAGCAATCCCAGGTTTTAAATAGTCTATATATTTTCACATTTTTTACATTCTATCATCCAGCTGTGATTTTTAAATTATTTAAATTCCTTTCTCCATTCAGCTATTAGTGCTGAGCTTCACGTTTAGATTTATAAGCCTTCCCTTGTTTCATTTTATCTTGGAGTTTCATTGCTCATGCATTTTTGTTTGGTATAGAACTGAAAGAGTAGATCATTAGTACAACTCAGTTTAGTTTTGTACTGTTAGAAAATTTTAAAGAAATAATTCAAAGACAGACTGGAAAACAATTTAACCAAAGTTCTCTTCCCAGCTATCTGTACTATTGTTTTGCAATCACATGAAACAGAATCATGCTATATTCTCATTCTACCATGAAAAGTTCTACAAGGACAAGAACATTATATTCTACTAGTATACCAAGGAGCAACCTATAAGAAATCAAAGAACTTATATTTATCTGGTCACTACTACAAAGCACTGTACTGAGCTGTTGATACACATTATACAGCTAATTCTCCTAACAATTCTAGAAGAAGGTAATATTATTCCTCTTTTTTTAAGTGGGAAACTTGAGGTTTGCTGAAGCAGAATAACTTTAGCAACACCACACAGCTAGTCAATGACAACAGCAGGGTTTGAACTCAAGGCTGACTTTAACCCCAAAGTTAATGGATTTCCCACTGCAACACGCTGCCGTCCTGCAGGAACAAAGGACTTGCACAGTGTTATGCCCTGAAAGTATGTGTCTCCCCAAAATTCATATGTTGGCATGCTAACCCCTAAGGGGATGGTATTAAAAGGTAGTTTTGGAAATTGATTAGGTCATGTGGGTGAAGCTCTTGTGAATGGATTAGTGTGCTTACCAAAATGACCTCAGGGAGTTCCATTGTTCCTCCCACCAGGTGAGGACTCAGGGAGAAAATTGCTTATGAACCACAAAGTGGGCCCAAGTCAGACATTGTATCTGCCAGAACCTTGGCCTTGGACTTCTCAGTCTCCAAGACTGAGACAAATAAATGTTTAAACCACCAAGTCCATGGCAATCTGTTATAGCAACCCAAACTGATCAAGACAGTAAGATTGTTCTATGAAAGCGAATTATAGACTATTACTTTGCTGCATGATAACTGGTAAAGAAAAAATTGTATATTCCCTTTCTATCTTGGTGTAGATTTCCCTGGAAGTAGAGCCTAACACAAAGATTTGAGTGTAAGCCATTTCTTTGGGTGATGATCCAGGAAAGCTAGTAGAGGGAGTGAGACGAAAAGACAAGGCAAGGGTCGGCACAGTGGCTCACTTGGTTAATCCTCCGCCTGCGGTGCCGGCATCCCATATGGGTGCTGGGTTCTAGTCCCGGCTGCTCCTCTTCTAGTCCAGCTCTGCTGTGGCCCAGGAAGGCAGTGGAGGATTGCCCAAGTGCTTGGGCACCTGCACCCACATGGGAGACCAGGAGGAAGCACCTGGCTCCTGGCTTTGGATCGGCACAGCGCCGGCCATGGCGGCCATTTGGGGAGTAAAGCAACAGAAGCAAGACCTTTCTCTCTGTCTCTCGCTCTGTCATTGTCTATAACTCTACCTGTCAGATAAGAAAATAATAAAAGGAAATAAAAAGGCAAGGCAGCCAATACAGAGAACATTATCAAACATTGGAGGCAACTGGAGCCCAGTCCTGCCCCACAGTTACCTTACCTCAAAGGTACTCCATCTGAGGGGTGGGCAAGCTAGGGGTTTACCCACTGATTCCCACTTATCATCAGGTGAAGGGCAGATTGTGGAGGGATTCATTCTACAGCTAGGTGCTCCCAGGGCTAGAAGTTTGGCTGGCAAAGCAGTAATGAAGTTTTGATGTATGGGTGCTTACTGAGGGAATATGGCAGGACATCAATATTGTCTGCTGCACCCTCCATGAAGAAAAGCCAGTGAAAAACAGAAATAAGCATGAGCTCTGGTAAAGGACAAAAGGCTATAGAAAAGTTGAAAATCTCTCTAAAGTGCTGTGTAATGTAATGTAATGTAATGTAATGAGACGTTCACACTGGCACCTTCAAATCTAATTTGCCACACTAAGGAAGTGGCACCCCCCACAACGCAGTTCAATAATTTAGCTGTTATTCAACAGCAATCCTTTTTACAGTCCATTCATTTTCTCCATGGCAGTTCAATCACTGAAATTCATCCACTGTGTCTTGTGACTATTAGTGATACTCTGGGAAGTATTATTTATGAACATGTACAAAAAATTAGTCAACAAAGATTGTCCATGCAACCTGACACTAAAGATATGATTTCAAAATCTGACTGGGGAACAGGCTGGACAGGGTTGGATCCCAGACATTCTCTTATCATTGAGTGTTTCATCTCACTTTCTCATTCAAAAAAGGAGAAAGGGGTGGCTAGGGGAAGTAGTATTTAGAGATTTTTAAATACTGACTAAAGGAAGAAACTTTTTGATGCTAATTAACCTACATAACTCCTTTCACAGAATAGCACTTTCAACTGCCTGAACATAGAAGACAAGTGTAATAAGGAACAGTTGACTAAGAAAGCAGCAACCATAGTTTGGTATCACTGAGTATGGAGGGCTGGGATGCTAGATAGATGCAGAAAGAGCAAACATTCAAAGAAAAATGCTACGAAGTTGAAATAATTTTTAGTTTCTGGCTCCTCTACTCCTTGTTCTTTGTTGTACTGGGAGTGCCAGGTCTTACACAAATGTGCTTCAATTTAATTCATTTGCTTTTGCAAAAGTAGTTTTAGCCCAAAGATTAAAGATTAGGCTAATTAGTTAACAAAGCTGTTGCTCCTTTCCTAAACTACTCCCTCACACACATGTGCATGCATACATACATTTTAACTATATTTTCTTTCTTGAAAGTGACATAATTTTTTTCTCAAAGAATCCTTTTATTTAAGGAATACAAACTTCATGCATTTTATAAGTACAAGTTTAGGAATATTCTTCCCACCATACTCACCCTCCCACCCACACACCCACCCTGCCTTCTCCTCCCTTTCCCATTCCCAGTCCCATTCTCCACTAAGATCCATTTTCAATTAAATTTATACACAGAAGACCAACTCTATACTAAGTAAGAAATTCAACAATTTGCAGGAAAATAAAAAAAAAAACTGTTCCTCAACAGTCGAAACAAGGGCTGTTCAAAGTCCTTTCATCTCAAAGTCCATTTCACTTCTTTATTTTGGAGAAAGTTAATTAACTTTAAAGAAGCACCAAAGAATGATACATCTTTTGCAAGTACTTAGACATAACTATAACTTATGAGACATAAGAATATCTCCGTTTAATAAGTTCTTGTGAACAAATTTTATCATTAATTAAATAAGCACCTAACAAAACAAGCAGTGGAGTTGGAAACTTAGGCATAACTAAAACTTATGAGACATATGAATATCTTCAACTTAATACACTAAAGTGAAATAAATCTTTGATAACTGTTAACTTTCATAATACAACTCTTTGAGGACAGAGGTCCTGCATGGGAAGTTAGTGCAAAGTGACTCCTATTATTAATTTAACAATTGACACTCATGTATGATGTCAGTAATGACCCTAGGCTCTTAACATGAGCTGCTTAGGCTATGGAAGCCTCTTGAATACACATACTCCTTCAGTATTTAGACAAGGCCATAGGCAAAGTGGAAGCAAAGGGAGGAAGTTCTCTCCTCCCTTCAGAGAAAAGTACCTCCTTCTTTGATAACTACTTCTTTCAACAGGGGTCTCACACACCATGGTCCTTCATGTAGGATGCCTTTTGCCACAGTATCTTGGCTTCCTATGCCTGAAATGCTCTCATGGGCTTTTCACCCAGAACAGAATGCCTTAAGGGCTGATTCTGAGGTCAGAGTGCTACTTAGAGTGATTGTCATTCTATGAGTCTGCTGTATGGGCTGCTTCCCATGTTGGAGCATTCACTACTTTTTAATTCTATCTATTATTATTATCAGGCACTTAATCCTACTCATATGATCACTTTAACACTTAAAATGCTATTTTTACCACCCAGTTTAAGGGGATTTGGGGTCCCATGGCAAGTTTTTAAGTTGTACCCTTAGAGGTAAGTCCATAGGAATGCATGCAGAACTATACAGCATTATAGTTACAAACTTAATATGCTTCATAATTACATCTTAAGGAACATGGTGATTCTTCCCACTGTGTCTGCCCTCCCACCCACACTCCCATCCCTCATCATCCTCCCTCTCTTATTCCCACTCTTATTTTTTTACTAAGATCTATTTTCAATTAACTTTAATCACATATGATTAACTGTGTGTTAAGCAAAGAGTTCAACAAATAGTATGAAAAAAAAAAACCTGTTCCTCAACAGTCAAGACAAGGACTCTTCAAGACATTGCTTCTCAAAGTGTCAATTTCACTTCTACAAATTACCTTTTAGGTGCTCTATTAGTTATCAAAGGTGAGGGAGAACTATGGTATTTTTCCCTTTAGGACTGGCTTATTTCACTAAGTATAATGTTTTCCAGATTCATCCATTTTGTTGCAAGTTACCAGATTTCATTTTTTATTACTGTGTAGTATTCCATTGTGTCTATATCTCATAATTTCTTTATCCAGTCTTCATTTGATGGGCATTTGGATTGATTCCATGTCTTAGCTATTGTGAATTGAGCTGCAATAAACATGAAGGTGCAGATAATTCTTTTGCTTACTGATTTCGTTTCCCTTAGGTAAATTCTCAGGAGTGGGATGTCTGGGTCATATAGTAGAACTATATTTATTTTTCTGAGGTATCTCCATACTGTCTTCCATAGTGGTTTTACCAGTTTACATTCCCACCAACAGTGGATTAGCGCACCTTTTCCCCCACATCCTTGCCAGCAGTTATTGTTTGTTGATTTCTGTATGAAAGCCATTCTAAAGAGGGTGAAGTGAAAAATTAATTGTGGTTTTGATTTGCATTTCCCTGATTGCTAGTGATCCTGAGCATTTTTTCATGTGTCTGTTGGCCATTTAGAGTTCCTCTTTTGAAAAATGTCTGTTTAAGTACTTTGTGCATTTTTTCACTGCATTGTTTTGTTGTTGTGGAGTTTGTTGATCTCTTTATATATTCTGGTTATTAAGCCTTTATCACTTGTATAGTTTGCAAATAATTTCTCCCATTCTGTCAGTTGCCCCTTCACTTTGCTGAGTGTTTCTTTTGTAGTACAGAAGCTTCTCAATTTGAGGTAATCCCATTTGTCAATTTTGGTTTGGATTGCCTGTGCCTTTGGGGTCTTTTCCAAGAAGTTTTGCCTATGCCAATGTCTTGCTGGGTTTCCCCAAGGTTCTCTAATAATTTGATGGTATTGGGTCATAGATTTAGGTCTTTGATCCATTTTGAGTGGATTTTTGTGTAAGGTATAAGATAGGGGTCTTGCTTCATAGGTCTGCATGTGGAAATCCAGTTTTCCCAGCACCATTTGTTGAAGAAACTGCCCTTGCTCCAGAGATTGATTTTAGCTCCTCTGTCAAATATAAGTTGATTGTAGATGCTTGGATTTATTTCTGCTTTTTCATTCTGTTCCATTGCTCTATATATTTTTGTATCAGTACCAGACTGTTTTGACTATAACTGTCCTGAAGTATGTCCTAAAATCTGCTATTGTGATGCCTCCAAATTTGTTTTTGTTGTATAGGATTGCTTTAGCTATTTGGGGTCTCCTGGATTTCCATATGAATTTCAGCATAATTTTTTATATATCTGAGAAGGATGTCCTTGGTATTTCAATTGGTAACACATTGAATATGTAAATAGCTTTTGGTAGTATGGACTTTTTTTTAAAGATTTATTTATTTATTTGAAAGTCAGAGTTACACAGATAGAGGAGACGCAGAGAAAGAGAGAGAGGTCTTCCATCCGTTGACTCACTCCCCAGCTGGCCGCAATGGCCGGAGCTGTGCCGATCTGAAGCCAGGAGTCAGGAGCTTCCTCTGGGTCTCCCACGCAGATGCAGGGGGCCAAGAACTTGGGACATCCTCCCAAGGATGTCAGGATGACATCAGCAGAGAGCTGGATCGGAAGTAGAGAAGCCTGGACTCGAACCAGAGCCTACATGGGATGCTGGCACTTCAGGCCAGGGTGTTAACCCACTGCGCCACAGCACAGGCCTCAGTATGGACATTTTGATGATAATGATTCTTCCAATCCATGAACATGGAAGATTTTTCCATTTTTTGTATCTTCTTCCATTTCTTTTTTTTTAATGTTTTGCAATTCACATCCTAGATATCTTTGATAACCTTGGTTAAATTTATTCCAAGGTATTTGATTTGTTTGTAGTTATTGTGAATGGGATTGATCTTGGAAGTTCTTTCTTAGCTGTGGCATTTTCTTGGTACACAAAGTCTGTTGATTTTTGTGCATTGATTTTATATCCTGCTACTTTACCAAACTCTTTTATGAGTTCCAATAGTTTCTTACTGGAGTCTTTTGGTTCCCCCATATATAGATTCATGTTATCTGTAAATAGGGATAGTCTGACTTCCTGCTTCCCAATTTGTATCCCTTTGATTTCTTTTTCTTGCCTAATGGCTCTGGCTAAAACTTCCAGAACTATACTGAATAGCACTTGTGAGAGTGGGTATCCTTGTCTGGTTCTGGATCTCACTGAGAATACTTCCAACTTTTCCCCCATTCAATAGGATGCTGGCCATGGATTTGTCATAAATTGCCTTGATTGTGTTGAGTAATCTTCCTTCTATACCCAATTTGCTTAAAGTTTTCATCATGAAAGGGTGTTGTATTTTATCAAATGCTTTCTCTGCATCTATTAAGATAATCATATGGTTTTTGTTCTTCAATTTGTTAATATGATGTGTCACATTGATTGATTTGTGAATATTGAACCTTCCCTGCATATCAGGATATATCCCATTGGTTTAGGCGAATGACCAGATGTGCTGTTGGATTTGATTGGCTAGAATTTTGTTGAGGATTTTTGTGTCTATGTTCATCAGGGAAATTGGTCTGTACTTCTTTTTCCCTGTTTTATTTTTTTCAGGTTTAGGAATTAAGGTAATGCTGGTTTCATAGAAATAATTTTGGAGGATTCCTTCCCTTTCAATCATTTTGAATAGCTTGAGAAGAACTGGAGTTAGTTCTTTAAATGGGCAATAACATGATTTCTAAGCCATTACAACCTTGGTGTATATTTTAGCCTCAGGGTTTTTGTTGTTACTAGGGCTGGCTCCATTGTTCACTAATCATAGTAATGATGATAGAATCACACTGATCTGGCTTAGAGTTCTAGTACTTCCATTTACTGGATATTAGTGGCCTTGTGTGTGAAATGGGGCTAATAGCTGTATACTCCTCACCAGTGGTAGGAAAACAATCTAGCCTCCAATGGAATGCTATGCATCATCCAAAACATGTTGGTAGATAAAGCTTTCATGGAAAGGGCCAGATAGTAAATATTTTAGGCTCTGTGAGCTATATGGCTAATGTTGCAACTCAACAAAGATGGCCATAGACAGGACACACATAACTGTGTTCCAATAAAACTTTATTTACAGTATCAGGCAATTGCCCAAGAGCAGTAGTGCAGAGCACACCTTTCTGGATTGTATGATTCTAGCCTTTCATTGCCACTGAGCTAATTTACAATGCTGTGTTTGAAAAATAATTCTTGCTCATAAACATGAAAATTCTGTCCATCAAAGCTTCATATAACTTTACTCCCCTGCTGTGGAATAGATTAGCTCTGCCTCTATTTGCATAACTTCATTCAATATTTCTGATCTATCTATAAGTGTGCCCATTCTTTAGATGCTCCCTTCAAGGGGTTATAACTTCTTACCAGTTCCCTCATTGATGAGTTAAGTATCTAACATTGTTATGGAAAAAGTATTTTGACACTTATTAAAATACTAAGGAAGATTTTATTCAGGAATACTACAACAAGTATGAGGATTATTACAATAGGAGCAAGAGGTCAGGCTCAACTCTGAATACAACAGAGACAGCTAGAAATTGTTGGAAATTTAAAAAATATTGTCTTTTGCATATGCATCAAGGTAACCTTGGTCTTGCTTTTTTTAAAGATTTATTGGGGCCAGTATTATGGCATAATGGTTTAAGCCACCTCCTTTGAGCTAGCACGCCATGTGGGCACGGTTCTAGTCCTGGCTGCTTCACTTCTGATCCATCTCCCTGCTAATGTTCCTGGGAAAGCAGTGGAGGATGGCCCGAGTCCTTGGGCCCCTGAACCCATGTGTGAAACTTGGAAGAAGCTTCTGGCTAATGGCTTCAACCTGGCCCAGCCCCAGCCTTTGCAGCCATTTGCAGAGTGAACCAGTGGGTGGAAGATCTCTCTCTCCCTGTCTATCTCCCACTCTCTATAACTTTGCCTTCAAATAAATAATCTTTTATCAATACTTTGAAGTAAAGTCTTTTAAGATTTATTTTATTCATTTGAAAAGTGGAGTTACAGAGAGAGAGAGGGAGAGACAGGGAGGAGAGAGGTGTTTCAGCTGCTGTTTCACTCCACAGTGGATGCAATGATCAGGGCTGGGCCAGTCCAAAGCCAGGAGCCAGGAGCTTCATCTGGGTCTCACATGGGTACAGGGGCCCAAGCACTTGGGCCATCCTCCCCTGCTTTCCCAGGAACATTAGCAGGGAGACAGATTGGAAATGGAGCAGCCAGGACATGAACTGGTGCCCATGTAGGATGCCAATACTGCAGGTGGTGGCTTTACCTGCTATCCCACAGTGCTGGCCCCAACGACTAGAGGTTTAAGGCCAGTGGGCAGAGTAGCAGAGGGTGAATGGGTAGAAAATTACTAAGAGGGGATATCATGGGGTGTGTGTGGGTTCTTGCTAAACCCACTAAAAAGAAATATTACTGAAAGCAGACCAGGATGATCAGATATCAGTGGTGGAGGATGCGGGATTTGGTCAGGTATGGAAAGTGATCAGATGTCAAGGGTGAGAGGATTCTTGCTAAAACTGGGCAAAACAAGTAGAAAACAAGGCCCGGCCGGCGCCGTGGCTCAACAGGCTAATCCTCCGCCTTGCGGCGCCGGCACACCGGGTTCTAGTCCCGGTCGGGGCGCCGGATTCTGTCCTGGTTGCCCCTCTTCCAGGCCAGCCCTCTGCTGTGGCCCGGGAGTGCAGTGGAGGATGGCCCAGGTGCTTGGGCCCTGCACCCCATGGGGAGACCAGGAAAAGCACCTGGCTCCTGGCTCCTCCCATCGGATGAGTGCGGTGCGCCGGCCACAGCGCGCCATCCGCGGCGGCCATTGGAGGGTGAACCAACGGCAAAAAGGAAGACCTTTCTGTCTGTCTCTCTCTCTCTCACTGTCCACTCTGCCTGTCAAAAATTAAAAAAAAAGAAAGAAAGAAAGAAAGAAAACAAGGCCCAAGAAGGAGGACTAGTTTAAAAGAGGACTCAGAGAATCCGGTTTAAAATTTGGTCAAGGAGAGAGTCTTTGTCAACATGTGTTTACAGGGCCAGTGTTGTGGCACAGCAGATTCAGCTGCTGCTAGCAAGCAACACTGGCATCCCACATTGGAGATCTGGTTTGAGTCCTAGCTGCTCCACTTCCAGTAGAGCTTCTTGCTAATGCTTCTGGAAAGGCAGTGGAGGATGGCCTGGGCATTTGGGCTCTGGCCACCTATGTGGGAGACCTGGATGGAGTTCCTGGCCCATCCCCACACTTTGCTCTTGTGGTTATTTGTGTAATGAATCAGAGAATGGAACACCTCTCTGTGTCTCCCCATCTCTCTGTGTCACTCTTCTTTTCAAATAAATCTTTTAAAACTTTTTACATCTATATGAAAGTTATGATTATACAATTATTGAAAATTATCCTTTAATACAGCCAATACTTTTGAAGTGATAATATTGCACCAAACCATTGTAAGCACTTGACAAAGTTGTTGAATTTTTACTGTTGGTGTTGTTGCTTATATTAATCAGGCTTCCAACAAGAAACAGAACTGAGCCCAGATGTTTCCAATGAAAAGACTGGTGTGAAGTGTTTAATATGTAGGCAGGTTAAGAGAACCAACAAGAGATATTATAGTACCAAGAGATCATTATGAGAAACAATGACTACCTCCATGCTGAAGGGGACAAGGGGTGTAAACAGTGTCACTGGATCACAATAAGAGCTTGGGCCATGGGACAGGAGCCATTTAGCAGGACCAGTGGTTACAGAGGGTCCCAGCTCTTGCCAGCGATGCTGTACTGAACCAGGGTGGAACCAAGGAAGAAACATCCCAACCTTCTGCTTTCTGATCTCTTTTTGGGCCCTTCCATTGGCTGAATCCAACCAGAAGTCAACTGGCAGAGGAGTCTGGGTGATGCAGACTGCCTCTGCTGGCACAGAATAGGGCAAAAAATAGTGAAGAACAGTATCTTGAGTTGGAATGAATAACTAGCACAATTGTTGCTACTATATATATATATATATATATATATATATTTAAATATTTATTTGAAAGGCAGAGTTACACAGAGGCAGAGGGAGGGAGGAAGGAGAGGAAGGCAGGGAGAGAGGGAGGGAAAGAAAGGTCTTCCATCCAATGGTTCACTCCCTAGACGGCTACAATGGCTGGAACTGGGCTAATCTGAAGCCAGGAGCTTCTTCTGGGTCTCCCACACAGGTGCAGGGGTCCAAGGACTTGGGCCATCTTCTGCTTTCCCAGACTATGGCAGAGAGCTGGATTGGAAGTGGAGCAGTCAGGACTCAAACTAGTGCCCATATGGGATGCCAGCACTGCAGGCAGTAGCTTTACCCACTACGCTGCCACACAGGCCCCACTACTATATTTTCTTCCTTCCTTTTTTTTTGACAGGCAGAGTGGATAGTGAGAGAGAGAGAGACAAAGAGAAAGGTCTTCCTTTTTTTGCTGTTGGTTCACCCTCCAATGGCCGCCGCAGCCGGCGCACCACGCTGATCTGAAGCCAGGAGCCAGGTGCTTCTCCTGGTCTCCCATGGGGGTGCAGGGCCCAAGCACTTGGGCCATCCTCCACTGCACTCCTGGGCCACAGCAGAGAGCTGGCCTGGAAGAGCAGCAACCGGGACAGAATCCGGCGCCCTGACCGGGACTAGGACCCAGTGTGCTGGCGCCGCAGGTGGAGGATTAGCCTGCTGAGCCGCAGCGCCGGCCACTATATTTTCATAATCCCCAAAACTTATAGAATGCACCATATAGAGTGAACACTAATGTTAACTGTGGGTACTGAGTGATGATGCATCACTGTGCATTCACCAATTGTAGGAAATGCACTATTCTGGTGGGGAATGCTGATAGTGTGGGAGGCTACGCATGTGTGCAGGCAGGAAGAAAATTGAGTACTTCCCACTCAATTTTTCTATGAACTTAATTCTTCTCTTAAAAAAATCAAAGCCTATTAAAAGTCTTAGAAGTATTTTTACAATGCTAATTCTTAAACACCTTTGCAAAAAGCTTGTTGTAAAGAAACAGGTCAATTATAGTATAGTCATATTACATTCAAGGAAAGTACAGCCTCAAATACTTCATCTAATAAGTGGAAGAACCTTCTGATTCTAAGTCCCATGTGTTTAGAACAGAGGTCAGGCTTTTGTGGGATGATATCTTAGGAAAATCAAGGAAGAAAGCAAAGAGAAATTATCCTGTTCCTCACATTTTGTCCCCAGTTGAAACAAATGATGGATCTTCTTTCTTTCTATCCAAGTGTGGACAAATTGGAGGGAGAGGGTGTGTCTAAGGGAGATAGTCTCATGTGCTCATTCATCATAACTTCTCCCAGAACTCTTCTGTGTTGATGTGATTGTACTTTGAGAAACCTTCCTTACAATTTAACATACACACACACACACACTTCCACATATCTGTCTTGCTTGGTTTTCCAAGGGCAGAGGGGTCTGCAAGAATACTCCATGAAGAATGAGTCCAAAGCTGAGGAGCAGGGTAGAGGGCTATCAGTGTGCTAGCTTCACAACCTCCCTCCCAATCTGTTCCATCTGCCTCAAAAATCTCCTTGGCTCATTTCCCTCTTTAGGATCTCAATTTAAAGGTTACTTCCCACAAGGATGCCTTCTTGACTTTCAATATAAATTAGGTTTCTCCCATTATTGTTCTCCCAAGGCCCTATTGTTTTTTTCTTCAGAGACTTGATCACCATTTGTTATGGTTTAGATCTTTTTTAAGATTTATTTATTTATTTGAAAGTCAGAGTTACACAGAGAGAAGAGAGGCAAAGAGACAAAGAGGTCTTCCATCTGCTGGTTCACTTCCCCCATTGGTCTCAAAAGCCAGAGCTGCGCCAATCTGAAGCCAAGAGCCAGGTGCTTCTTTCAGGTCTCCCACATGGGTGCAGGGGCCCAAGGACTTGGGCCATATTCTACTGATTTCCCAGGCCACAGCAGAGAGCTGGATCAGAAGAGGAGCAGCCAGGACTAGAACCGGCACCCACATGGGATGCCGGCGCTTCAGGCCAGGGTGTTAACCAGCTGCAGCACAGCACTGGCCCCTATGGTTTAGATCTTTGCAAACATGTTTTGTTTGAGTTTTGCTCTGGAGACTATAAGGTTCATGAGAACTGGTAAACAGACTTTTCCACCAATAGTCCAGTGTTCAGCACAGACCCTCACATGGAGGTAATAATCAGGAAATGTATGAATACTTTAATGTGTAAATAAATAAACTAACTGAATGAAACTAGTCATTTCACAAACCAGCCTTCCCTATTGCCAACCAGAAACTGTGAGTATCAAGATGCCAGCAGGATAGTAAAGGATTTTGCAATCATGAAAAATATCACAGATGCTTAACAGGATTTGGGCTTGTATTCTGAGTTAGATGTGAAGGCATTGGAGGGCTTGAAACAGCTTTGGTCCCTCCTGTACTTCACTGAGCACTCCACCATTCCTAGTGACTCATAGTAGCACTCAATAAATTTGGTGAGTAAATGAATGAATAAAAATATGATTTCCAACCCTAAATAACTGATGACTGGTATGATAAGATACAATTTATATTCATGGAATTATTAGAGAATTCCAGGCATGGGAGGGAGTGCTAGACATATGCCAGACTTCCACCAAATATCTGGTGAAAGAAACTTGGTAGTTATGTTTACATGTTTTGAATCGGTTTATTGTCTGCCTTGTATCCACTATTTCAGTTAGAAACAGCATCACAGCAGAGCCCAAGTCTACAATGAAGTCAGATCCCTGGGGGCCTTGCATAGAACTCAACGTTGTGAGAGTATGCTAAAAATACTTTTCTGCTTCTAATGCTGTTTCAGTACACCGGATTAATTTTTAATGCAGTGTATTTCTCATACCAGCCCTCTAGCAAGACCCTGGGTAACCTCCCTGGAGAAGCTACCAAATGTATTTCCCGTCATCTTTCACAGCCAAGAGGTAGATCTGAGAATTCTGTTTTCCCCCCTTAGTTGTCCTGACCCTCTTGTCTGCCTTGGTGATGGAGGTGGGGAGTAATAGCTCTTGGCCTGGAATCTCTGTCTCTTCCATGTAAAGACTATACTTTTATATAAAGAGTAGTGGCTTGGGGTTGTGAAAAAAGAACTGAATTTGTTTCTAGTTTGAGCTCACTATCTATTATGGGTACAGCAGTACTTGTCTCCCAAAAACTCATGCAACATGTTTAAACTCCAATGTCTTAATGTTAGTGGTTGATGGATTAAAGGTGAAGACTTGATCCAGTTGTGGCATCAGAGAGGTGAGTCTGGTGGAAGGTGTTTGGGTCATTAGGGGCATGCCCTCGGAGGGTGGTTCTTGCAAGAGGTTGCCTATTTTGAGTTCAAGTTTGCCCTAGGTTTTCTCTCTGCTTCCCGGATCACTGTGTGATCATGCCTCTGCACTCCCATGATCAGCTTCCACATACTCCAGACTATGGGGCTGCCTGATCATTAACTGTGATCTCCAAACTGTAAGCTAACATAAACCTTTTCTTTTCTAAAGAAATATATATTTTTATGTTAGTTATGTATTTTAGTTAAAGTAATGAAAAGTGGGCCGATACACTGAGTGTTTGTAGACTCATAATTTCGCCTCTCTGGGCTACAGTTTTCATGTATAAAATGGGAGAGTGGAGAATGGTAAGAGAATTATCAAGATTTTTTCCTGCTATTCCAAGATCCTAATCTCTGATATGACATTAGAAAATGATTTCTTCAAAGGTCACAATCCATCTTCTAGCCCCCAGATAACTCCTAAACTGTATGTGTGCTAAATCTCAGGGTCATTTCTAAAGATTTCATATTTTGCTAATCCTGAAGGCTCTATTTATGAAATACAAAACTTTGATGAGTTTAGTGACTGGAGTTTATTTTTATTTTTTTGGCATTGGATTTCTGACATCTGGAACAACTTCCTGTCAGATTCTGGAAGGTTCCCTCCCAGAGTGTCTTCAACAGCAGCAAACAATTTACACCCATCCAAGACCCATCATGCCTAAGATGTCTTGGGGCATATTATTGCAATTAGGAGAATATGAAACCAGGAGCCCAGTCTCATGAAAACCAAGGTTGGAAACTAGTATTAAAATAGAAGTCATTAATGCAGACAAAATGTGGCAGAAAGCGCCGGTTCACATGAGGAAGCGTGTTTGGGAGGGCAAGAATGGAGTGTCAAGGAGCTATGTCTGCAGTTCTGTAGGACAGGGGAAACTCAAGAACACCATGAAGCACCTACTTGTTGGTTAAAGTGCCAGAGATCCTGACAAGCTAATAAAACAGGAGAAGCCACTAGAAGGTTTCTGGGACAGCACTCTTAAACATCTTCAGTTTCTAGGGCTAATAACTGACTACTTTAGCTTGAGTTCACCCAAGAGCTACCTAGCCCTGCAAAAAGGATGGGAGTGCAGTAGTTTATTTAGGAGATTATCCAAGGAAATACTCAAAGGGGAATAGGAAGTGAGACAAGGAAGGGAGGGAAGCTAAAAAAAAAAAAAAGGAGTATTATAGTTCAGGACACCTCCATGGGTGGCTGAAGCTCAGTCTTGCTGGAAAAGTCTGAGAAACTATATAAATATGTATTAGGGTGTGCCAACTGACTGGAGTATTTACTCTCTAACGCCCATCTGTCATTGGTTGAGAGCTTCTCTTGGAGGTGTCATTGGCCTCCCTTCCTTCAGGCTAATAGAGAACCTTAAAGGAAAGAACTGCAGGTACTGGAAAGGAGATGTTTCCAATATTTACTAGAACAGTAAGTGAGTGCTGAGAGGATGTGGATGGAACACTGTCCACAGTTTTCACTATTTAGTCGACTAATAATGGGTCATGTGTTGAGGCAAAATCACATCATTTCTTACATTAGTGCATCTACTAATCTTTGGCCTACTTCCCTCATTTTCCAGATAAGAAAATCAAAGTCTGGAATGGTGATATAAAACACAAATATAATGGAACCATAGTGATTTAAAATTTATAGTGGCACATCTCATAGCATATTTAACTCAATTCAATATGGTGAAATGATTATACTTTTAACATATAACCAACATAAACATTATTACTGAAAAATTATTACTGAGATATTTTGTATTATTTTGGAAGTATACTAAGGCTTTGAAATTTAGTGTATATTATCTACTGGCAGCTCATCCCAGTTTCTACTGGCTACATTTCAAGTGCTCAATAGCCTACTGTGGCTACTGCTTATCATATTAGACAGCATAGATATAGAACATTTACATCACTGCAGAAAGTTTTGTTGGACAATACTTCTCTCATATGTTTCATTTGTTATAAGTTAGGGAACTTGTACTTGACAGAATAGTGGACAAGAAGCCAGAAAAGAACCCAGGGCTTTCTGATTAGGGTGGAGCACTAACCTTTAACTCCCCCAAAACTAGAAAGAGAAGAAGGTTTCTTATGGAGCCTTAAGTTGCTGGTGCCAAGATTAAGCTGGCTGCTTGCATATCCTCCCAGATATAGAAGGTCCAGAGGTCCAGAGGCCAACCTCAAGCAGATTTCTTGAAGGAAAGGACCAGATCTCTCTCCTTCACCACTGTGCCCTCATCCTGGTTCCTGGCTGATTAGAAGCATCCTTTCGGTGGCTCTCATAGATTTGTCAGTAGGCAAGAGCTGTGGGCTGGCTATGAGGTAGACATGAGTGTTATGACAATTTTGGAGATCACCTGAGTAAAAAAGTTATAAGTAAACTGGTAAACAGAGAAAGGAACCTAAAGGGGAGTGCAGCGTCTCCTTTGTCATCAATCCTTTCTTATCAGACTACTTAACGTGCTATCCTGCAAAGAGAGAAACAGAGGTACAGGGCAAGGCAGAGAATTTTCCAGCAATGCCATTGCGATTGGAGCAAACTGCGTTGACAATGGGCCCAACACCCACATTTAACAAGAGGCAATTTGCTCAGGGTTTTATTCCCACCATAAATCTTATCATTTTCTGTCCCTTAGATTGCCTTCTAAGACTGTCTTCTCTTCTCTGCGCTACACTAACAGCTCCCTTTCCCAGCAGCAGTGGTAATAAATGGTGTGCACACAATGTGGAAGTTAAGGTTTCAAGGTGAAGCTTTTAGAAGTAATTCCTTTGTAATTTCATTTATGGCCATGCCATATTTCACGATGCATCTCAATAACTCGGTGGGTAGCTCTGTGTGTGTTCCAGAGAAAGGGAGAGTGAGATGTGTCCCTACCCTCTAACTTTCACATGCCCCTCCCAGTGGAATTTGGAAGTTAGAACACCTCCTAGGGTTTTTTTTTTTTAAGATTTATTTACTTATTTGAAAGGCAGAGTTACAGAGAGCCAGAGGCAGAGGCAGAGGCAGAGAGACACGGAGAGAGGTCTTCCATCGCTGGTTCACTCCCCAAATGGGCACAATGGTGGGAGCTGGGCTGATCCAAAGCCAGGAGCCAGGAGCCACTTCTGGGTCTCCCACACAGGTGCAGGAGCCCAAGGACTTGGGCTATCTTCCCCTGGTTTCCACGGCCAAAGCAGAGAGCTGGATCAGAAGTGGAGCAGCCAGGACTCAAACCTGTGCCCATATGGGATGCTGGCACTGCAGGCGGTGGCTTAACCTGCTACACCAGAGCACTGGTCCCATTTCCTAGGCTTTTAAGGGGGGTGATTTGAAGCTTTCCTGGTGTTCATGCTTGCTATACAGCCAGCCATGATAGGAAAGGTTGAGGATGTCACTGCTGTAGAAAGCATTCCTCAATCCTTCCAGTCTAGCATTCCAGTCTAGGCCCCTTTCCCTAAAACTTGTAGAGCACTCATTGTCATTCAGGCTTACTTCTTCTGTCTACAATAAAGCAGTCATTTCAGTTGAGAGTGGTAACTATGGAAGAATGTTACTTTCTGCCTTCTTACCCACTACACACACATGGCCCAACCCCACAAGAATGCTGGTAAAGGGTTGGCTGACTTAATGAATGAATGAATGACAACTTCCATCTTGGAGGTTCTAAAATCATCCAATTAGTATGGCTTCTCTCATGGAAAAACAATGCAACATGTTTGGTTCACATCCTCCAAGAATGGGCTGAAACTTCCACTACCAAGGAGGGAAGAAATTCATACATATAAGGATACTTCAAAATGTCCATCAATCAAATGGAATGACAAGTATTAGTTTATCTTGCTGCAAAAAAATTTGGGTGATTTTTTTCATAATATGTAGAAAATGTGCATTATTAACAAGCTATGCATGGATTTCAATGTTTTGCACCAAAATAAACACATACTTTTAATTTCATTTTTCCATGAAGTTTTGGATATACCCTTCCAAGTATATTTACGACCCAGATCAGTTTCATATTCTGTATGAAATCAAAGCAGAATCTGACTTTGCACATAGGCTATCCCAACACATATACAGACATGTTATGCCTGTCTATGCAATAAAAAATCTTGTAGGATTGCTTGAAGATACAGTCAATATTTTCTTTATATGGTGCACAGTGGATGCTCAGTAAGTATTTTATTAAATAAAATCAAGGAAGGTGGCCACCATGCCTCTGTTTATCCTAGGGGAGGATACTTCATGATGAAATAAGCAAAGCCTGCCTGCACCTCCTGCTGTCTGAATGGGGTTGGGCAAACGCCCTTCTCTCTCAGAGTCTTAGATTCCTCATCTGTAAAATGCGAATGATAATACCCACCTCCTGGATACGTTTTTAATGATGACATGGCATGTTGTCAGGGAGGATCCTGCACACCTACACCTAACAGGCTTCTTTGCCTTCTGTCTTGAATGATCCTGCTCCCCTGGCTGATTTCTAAGCATTGTAAAGACTTATTTGAATTGAATAGGCCAGAAAGAGGTTGTCATTCTTTCTGCTCTGTGTTTCCTGTATGTTTTCAGGCAGTTACTGTTGTACTTCTCACCCCATATTTCAGCGATTTGAGTCATTGATCTCAATCCTTGAGGTTGAAACCGTTTCCACAATTTTATATTTTCAGTGCTTAGCATACTGCCTAACATGTAGTAAGCACTCAATAAAAACTTAAAAAAGAAGGACACACACAGAAATATAATTGTGGTTTTATCTATGGTTGGTAGGATTATGAGTGATTTTCTACTTTGGAAAAGTTTGTTTGCATTTTAAAAATGTTTTCCCCCACAGCAACTATTTTATTTGAGTAACAAAATCATTCTATAAAAATAAATCAATATTTTCTTAAAGGGTAAATAAATGGGTGGATGGACAGATAGAAGGGTAGATGTATCCAGCAATCTTAAGTTTCCATGCCTTCAGATCCTCATTATCTGAAGTGAAGACTGAGTTCACTTTAGAGTGAGAGTTTCTCCCTCCCCAGGAGCCTACTCCCTATTTCCTACGACATGCTGTGAAGAGCTCAAACTCAAATTCTCTGAAAACCCATTCCAGGCAGGCAGAATCACTCCCACTGCCGTTATGGTTTAGGGCAGGGCTCAACAAACTGCTTCTATAAAGAGCTAGATGGTAAATATTTTAGTCTCTGGGGGCCATAGCATGTGGCTGTAGCATGAAAGCAGCCATCAATACTACATAAATGACTAGGCATGACTGTGTCCCAATAAAACTTTACTTACAAAAGCATGCAGGCTGGATTTGGCCCTAGTTTTCCAAGCCCTGGTCTACGACTCCACCAATGGTGTTATTTGTCTTGTAAGGCCCTTTTATCTTGCCTGCCTACGTAAACTATGCATTCTCTACCTTTCGACTATGATATAACTACATAATATGTACTGCCTGAGCCTGCTGCTATTGCACTGTAATTACGTGTGTTCTAGTAGGTGCTCAAAAATATCAAGCAGTTTTCTGAGAAGCTTTCTATTTTTGTGGAGATTTTAAGGGATATTTTTGGGAATTATGTTTTGAAAGGACTTGAATAGGAGACTATAAATAAATATTCATAAGAAATGAGTCCAGGGTATTAGTCTTATAATGATGCACTCAGCATAGTGATCCCCATTTTAGAAAAAAAAGACATTTAAGAAAAATGCAGCAGCTCTACCATGACCTAATGGCAGAACAAGAAAGAGAAGCAGTTGATACAATCCGTGTGCCATTCCTTAGCAAGTATCCTCACTCTACTTCTAACATCTAAAAGAAAAAGAATAATAGCATCTTTTGTTGGGAAATTAAAGAATTTTCAGTGTCTCTGGCCAAGCCTGGGATGATAAATGAAACCCCACCAGCAGAAATGTTGAAGTCTCCTTTCTAAATTAGCTACCATGTAGGAATCTGTACACAACTGTGGCTTCAGCTTTCAGTTTTCATTTTTTTTCTGGTTTCCCAAACACAGTGTCTGTGGTTTTTGGCTCTGTGAGATGGGCTAAGGTTTATGCTTAGCATCACGTGGCAGCCCTAGCAGCTCTCAGCAAATGTGACTGAGTCGTCCATAAATGGTCCGTGTTTGGTGGCAAAATGCTTGGCTCCCTCTCCCTAAAAAGGAAATAATACAGAAAATGTGCATCACAATCACCAGGCCACCGAGAACACAATTTCCTGGCTTGCAGAACCACTTGCTGACAGAGCAGAGCCTTAGAGAGCAGAGATGCAAAGCCTGTCGATTCACACTCGGGGCTTTTCTGAGCATCTGACAAGCCTGCACTTTTCACCAGCAGCAGCTCTGGTCCCAGAGCCGCTGGAACTAACTGAAGAGAAGACGTTTGAATAGAGCCTTGACCCGGCGTTTTGAAACACGCCTCCTCTGGCTCCCCTTGGAATTTTTAGACTGAATGACTTCCCTCTCCTTCTCTCCAAGTCATTCCAATCATACCACACCTTTTAAACAGAGCTAGTCTATTATTCATTGATTCACTCATTCATTTATTCAGTCAGTAAGTAAAGTATTGAACATGGAATTAAAAGACATTTCTTTTGACGCAAGCAAGTTTTGTAATCCATTCACAATTTTTTTTCATAGTATGTATATTCCATGAAATTTTTGAAAGCTGCTAGCATGCAGGGATTTCAATTTTTGGTCCCAAATAAATTTATCTTTTTAATTCAATTTCCCACAAGCTTTTTGAAGCACTGGTGAATATGATGAGTAGTTCTGAGACACCAAAATTTCACAGAGTGGTGTAAAAATCAGAAATGGCCCCTACGTTCCCAGAAATTACAGGCTGAGCTGCAAGACATTACAACTGATCATAAGGAAGTTTATATTTGAAGCACTACAGTGTGTTGTGGCTAAAATGAGTGTGTAATCTACCATCTAAACCTGGATGCATCTGTGAGAGAAATAAAGTGCTATTAGCAAGTGCTCTAGAAGAAAACCTTAAATCACGATTGTCCTGGGCTGGCCAGGACCTATGGTTCCTCTAGCTCTGGCCATTCTACAAGGACCCTTGATTTTTATATATGTTTTACTTC
Source organism: Sylvilagus floridanus (assembly GCA_949820135.1). Classification (NCBI taxonomy): domain Eukaryota; kingdom Metazoa; phylum Chordata; class Mammalia; order Lagomorpha; family Leporidae; genus Sylvilagus; species Sylvilagus floridanus. Next base: position 127,197,464 of record OX463223.1, read on the forward strand.
CTATCCCATGGTTACTTTATTCCTACCTTCTCCCTTTCTCCCCTTGCTTCTACAGAATTAGGTAGCTTGAGCAATGGTGCCTGTTGATTTCAATACTTTAAATCCAGCACCTGGGCCGGCGCTGTTGCGTAGCGGGTACAGCCACCGTCTACAGTGACGGCATCCCATATGGGCACAGGTTCGAGTCCTGGCTGCTCCACTTATGATCCAATTATCTGCTATGGTCTGGGAAAGCAGCAGAAGATGGACCAAGACATTGTGCCCCTGCACCTGCATGGGAGACCTGGAAGAAGCTCCTGGTTCCTGGCTTCGGATCAGCCCAGCCCTGGCCATTGTGGCCATTTGGGGGAGTGAATCAGTGGATGGAAGCCTTGTCTCTCGTCTCTGTCTCTGCCTCTCTGTAACTCTTTCAAATAAATAAAATAAATCTTTAAAAAATAAATATAAAACCAGCACCTGTCAATGTTGCTGGGCAATGACCTATCATCATTTCCTCCTACTATAGATTACCTTGAGAAGAACCTTCACCACATTGAAGTTTTCAAATCCTGCTTTTGATTCCAGTTCCTACCCATATTTCAAGATTGTGGCTGGACCTCTGCACAGGCCCAGCCTGTGAATTTTACTCTTTAGCACTACAGGGAGAGGGCTGGCATTGATGTCAAAGAGTTCTTCCGTCAGAGGTGACCGGCTTCCCGAAGCACAAAGCCCAAAGCCCAGTCTGGTGTGGCAGAGGTTTCAATATCTCACCAACAAGCTACCATTAACGGCAATCTTGAGGCATGTGGCAGATGCTGAGGGTGAGGCTCCATCCCCAAACCCTCAGACCCACTTCTGAGTTTACTTGCATTCCCAGTAGATAATTCCCAGCAGGTCGGCAGCTTCTCATCTCAAACATCTCCAAGGCTTCTGCCTAAGGCTTTCTCCAGCCCCTCCTGGAGGTTGTTCAACCCACACAGGGCAACCATCAAACAATGAGGACAGCAGTCGTCTACAGGCTCCAAGATGACTCCAATAATCCTTGCTTCCCAGTACTCAATGCCTTTGTGTAGTCCTTTCCTACAGTGAATGGAGCTGACCTTTGCAACCAATATGACATAGCAGAAATAATGGCGTGAGGCTTTGGGCCATATGAAAAACAACAACAACAACTATGGCTTCCATCTTGTTCTCTTGTGGATCATTTGCTTAGAAAATCTGACTTCCATGTTGTGAGGACACTCAAGTAGCCTTACAGAGCGGGCGCCATGTGATAAGAAACCAAGACCTCCTACAACAGCTAGCACTGAGCTGAACTGTCAGAAAGGAGCATGTGCCATCTTGGACACAGAGCATCCAGCCTCAGCCAAGCTTTCAGAAGACTGCAGCTCTGGCCAACACCTTGATCGTAGCTGTAAAGTGAGATCCTAACCCAGAACCACCCAGCTAAGCAAGCCTCAAATTCCTAACCCTTAAAACAGTGAGAGAGAATGTCAATTGTTGCTTGAAACTGATCCATTTAGAGTAATCTGTTACACAGCATAGAGAATTAGCGTGGTGGGTAAATACCCTGCTTCCCCCACTTTTCTCATGGTTCTTCAAGCAATCATCAGTGGGAGGGAGCTGTGGCATCCACAGAAATGATCGTGTCACTGTATATTTTCCTTTGTAATTACCCTATGTTCTCTACTCTGTGTCTCATTCTCCCCACCCCCTCACTTTTGTTCCTAAATAAAGTACCCCCACTAAGCCCTTGCCTTGGCGTCTGCTTTGAGGGAACCCAAGCTAAGATAGACCATCTTTCTCATATTAATGGATCAGCTTATCAAAGGAAGAGCTGCTTTTGTAAACATTTTTATGTCTTTGGCAGACTCTCATCCTAAGTACTGTCTTTATCAAAGAAATCTCGTCCCTATATTGCAAGATTCAATTTATGTGAAGTGTCCACAAGAGGCAAATCTATGGAGACAGAAATAGATTAGTGGTTGCCTTGGACTGAAAATGGGCACAAGGGATCTCGAGGTGTGATGGGAATGCCCTAGACCTGGATGGATGTGGTCACTGCATAACTCTGTATAGTTCCTAAAATGCCTCAATACAGCAGTTTTAAAGAATGAAAACTGGTTTTCTAACTTGAAATAGTACAGAAATGAGAAGAGGAAAGAACTAGGACAGAGAAAAAGGTAAAGGAAAGCAGTATGGATTACCATGAACCAGATTTACTATGATTTCTTCCAAAATAAAATCAATGCAGTTGAAAGAGGTCAAGTAATAATTAGATCCACTATGCTTATGCAGATATGGAAGACGAATATTACACACAGAATCTCATATAGGCTTTGCTTAACCAAAAGACACCCCCCCAGAAATGCCATATCTATGGTTTTAGGAACCAATAGCCACATCTGATGTATAAAAACACTCTTAGAGAACTTGTCCTGGAAACCTACTAGTAATCCGTGCAGGGTGCAGGGTGCAGGAAGGTTCTATCATTCTAGCATCTAAACCCCCATCATGAGAAGGAAGAAAGTGTCCATTTCCCCTAGGATCAGAGTTTAGGAACACACACATCCCTCTCTCATCCTTCTTGCAAGGGCCTCCAGGGAGAAACACTGTCCCCAGAGAAAAGGGGTGGTGTGGCGCCTTCCTTCAGACTGTCCAGGTCTCTCTCTGCCTGGCCAGGCTCCCAGCTCAGGAGCCAAAGGCAGGAGAGGGGATGGAAGAGCGAAGAGGAGACTCATCACTTACTCCTGTACATGTTTATTTTTGGTTTTCTAACTTGACTATACCTTATTGTACTGATTTTCAGGGCATGTTGGGAACATTTTTTATGAATATAGAGGAAGATATAACACACACATACACATACAGGTTGCTTAGTTGTATCAGTTTGTTTTAGAACAAATTACTCTGAAACTTTGTGGCTTAAACAACCACTATTTCTTTAGACCATGATTCTAAGGTTTTTCCAGGTAGCTCTTTTGGTCTGGGTTGGGATTTCTCAGTGGTCTACACTCAGCTCATGAGTTACCTGCAGGCTTGGTGATCCAGGCTGGCCTCACACATGTGTCCAGCCCTGGCAAGCTATGGGGTTGGGAAATGGGGACAACTACATGTTTCTCATCACTCATCTGGCTAGCTTGGGTCTCAGAGTCCCAGGAGTCAAGCACATTTCAAGCCTCTGCTTGCTGCCTGTGTGCTAACGCCTCATTGGCCAAAGCCAGTTACATGATGAGTTTAGAATCAAGGAGTAGATAGATTCCATCTCTCTCTCTTTTTTTTTTTTTTTTTTTTTGACAGGCAGAGTGGACAGTGAGAGAAAGACAGAGAGAAAGGTCTTCCTTGTGCCGTTGGTTCACCCTCCAATGGCCACCACGGTCGGCACGCTGCGGCCGGCGTACCGCGCTCATCCGATGGCAGGAGCCAGGTGTCAGGTGCTTTTCCTGGTCTCCCATGGGGTGCAGGGCCCAAGCACTTGGGCCATCCTCCACTGCACTCCCGGGCCACAGCAGAGAGCTGGCCTGGAAGAGGGGCAACCAGGACAGAATCTGGCGCCCCAACCGGGACTAGAACCCAGTGTGCCGGCGTCGCAAGGCAGAGGATTAGCCTGTTGAGCCACGGCGCTGGCCAGATTCCATCTCTTGATGAGATGATCTGTGATACTACAGGAAGGAGAAGTATATGGGGGGCATCAATCATGTAATCTACTATACCTGATTGTTTTGTTGTCCCAATTCTCTTTTCATTTAATATCTGCAGCTTGTCATTCTTTTCACTTACTGGAGAATGGATTTTGTTCAACAGCTGTTCTAGCAGCTAGAGAATATGATTTATTTTGAGATGAACCATTTTGCCCTGAGATTAATTAAACTCTAGTCTTTCTCTTGAAAAGAAAATTCCCTGCTGTCCTAATCAGTTGTAACTGCCATGCAGATGTCCCCACTCTGGTTTCCAGCCAATGCAGGATGCTATTTCAGGGAAACTGTTGAGAGTATAAACTTGGCTCTCAGGTCACGACACACCTGAAGTAAAGAAAAATGGCGGTGCCCATGTTACAAAAGAAGAGGAGGAGAGGGAGAGAAAGTGATCAGTTAATACAATTGACAATGTTGTCACCACGGAGGAACACCCAACTACATACCACTCAACACCTCAGGAGGAATTTGTAGCCTGGAGACCTAAGCTGCATCTCTTTAAGGGTGACTCAGCTGCATATGGGGTGAAGTTTGACTAATCACAGTGGAGGGAAAATGCTCTGTGTTCAATTATATGCTGTCATAGCCAGTCAACAGTATTGGGGTCTGTGAGGGAACAGAGAAGGAAGAAGATTGCTGGATAATGGAGGTGGGTGGTAAAGGGCACATCTGGCTTGGTAGGATTTTCCAGGAAAGGAGAGAGACTTACTCCCCACTGTGAGATCACCACGCATGCGGGGGAAGGAACAGGGCATTCCAGCTCACTTCTCTCCCGCTTCACCCTACTCCTGAAGCACATTCAGCTGTAGCCTAACTTAGTATAAGATAAAAGTTCAAGAACACTTAAGAATTCTCTTTCTCAAAGCCCATCACACCACAGAGTGAGCGCACAAGCACAGGGCAGATGCAGGGGAGGCCAGAGGGAAAAGCATTTCAATGAGACCTAAAGAACACTGCCTTTCTCCCAAAGAATGCCTAACCATCCCCCATATCTGCCTCTTGAGGGATTGGAAGACTTTACTCTTTGCGGTAAAGGCTGCATGTTGTCCATTACAAGCTACTCTCCCCTTCTTCCTGGGTACACAGCTTGAATACACTTCCCAGGCTCCCTTGAGATCAGCCTTGGTCATATGGTTGAGTACTGCCCAAAGAAGGTGAAAGGAACCAATGTATGCTACTTGCAGAACTAGACTTTAAGACAACAGGCATGCTTCCTCCAGGTTACCTTTCTCCCTCCCACCCCCTGCAACCTACAGAAATCTGGCTTCAACTATACGGATAACAATACCCTGGGCTAAGGAATGGCAGAGCCACACACTAGAGAGACCTTGGGTTTCTGATGCCCTGATTGTCTATGGAGCACAGCTATGCTATTGGGTATTTTTGTTATGGTAAATTGCCTTTTACCCTAATATTTCCATTCATTCAACCTAAATGTAGGTGTCATTTGGGAGACTCTCCTCTGGTTTGTAGTTTACTATATCTCTACATCTATCTATCTATCTATCTATCTATCTATCTATCTATCTATCTATCTCCAGTCTTGTAAAGACTGTAGAGAGATGGATGTTTTTCCTGAAACTTCCTTGGTGAGGCGGAGGGTAGGTGTTGACATTGCACGTGACTAAACAAAAATGCTTCAAAACACCTTTCCCCCTCCCAAAGTTTATTGTCTGTGGCAACTATCACTTCTCTGTGTGCATCTCATTCTTTATTGTGCTTTAATGTTGTGGATGAGTGTGCACAGGTGCATACACGCGTGTGTGTGTGCGCACACACACACACACACACACACACCCTCCTCTTCTATTTGCTATACTTATGTAGCCTCTTCCTCCTTCCCATCTGGTCTCTCTCAGCTTCTCCCATTTGTTTGAGGTCGTATAAATGAAATATCAGCCTTAGCACTCACTCTTGTTAAGAGGTAGGAAAAACAAAGAATAACTATTTAAATTCTTTGAAATCAGGAGAAATACAAATAATTTAATACCTTTCCCTATCCTACATTGGAAACAAATTCTACCTGAACATCTACTATCAACTCATACGGCAAGTATCTGGAAGGAAACTTGAAGATCAGCTAACTTGGAACAAAAATTTCAGAAAAAGATTACTTGCCTCAGAATTATTGATGGAAGAACCAAGTCTAGACACAGGTCTTCTAATCACTCATGCCCAACTTCTAGTCTGACTCTTTCCTGGTCCTACCCCTCTCTCTCCCCCAGGAACACTTGCTGAAACCTCAGTACCCTCAACCCAGCAGGAAGGCAGGCCAGGGAGAGGCCTAGGGAGACTCAGACAGCCAGAGAGGCAACCAGAGCAAAAGCTTCATACCTACCCTATGATGCAACAATTGTACTCCTAGATATTTACTCAACAAAAATTAAAATAGATTTCCATTAAGATTTGTTTGTTGGTGTTTATATTTGCTTTCTTCAGACTAGATAAAAACAAGAGAAAACCACAAATATTCAACATGATGAGAATTGACAAATTAAACACGATCTAGCTATAACAAGGCATGAACTACTGATATACACAACAATATGGACAAACTCGAAGGCATTTATATTGAATGAAGAAGCAAACAGGAAAAGCGTACATACTGTATAATTTCATTTTTATGAAATTCTAAAACAACCAAATCTAGTCGATGAGGAGAGAAATCAGAGTAGTGATTGCCCTGGTGAGGCATGAGGAATGACTGTAAGTGGGCACAAGGCAACATTATGGGGGCCACTGAAATGCTCTGCGTCTTGCAGGTATTATACATTTGTTAAGGATCATTGAAGGTCTATGTATTTCACCATGTGTAAATTATACCTCAAACACACAAACACACACTCACTCCCCCAAAAACAGCATTGGAGGAAAAAGATTATTATAAGGAGAAGACACACATTAAACTTACAGTTTTTGTTTCTTTCTATGTAAGACACAGAGCAGATGTCTACACAGTCTCATTCCTTTCTCTTGTCTCTCAACTTTATCTTATCCTTGACCTTTACTCCATGTCTGATATCCATATAAAAGCTCCCCTTCCCTCCATAAAAATCCATCATGTTCAATGTGTTGGGTAGAAATGCCCAGCTTTAGCCTGTAACAGACCTAAATGAGCACCCTAGACTCATCCCTGGACCATGTATTTCTTTTTATTTCTTTTTTTTTTTTTTTTTGACAGGCAGAGTGGACAGTGAGAGAGAGAGACAGAGAGAAAGGTCTTCCTTTGCCGTTGGTTCACCCTCCAATGGCCGCCGCAGCCGGTGCACTGCAGCCGGTGCACCGCGCCGATCCAAAGGCAGGAGCCAGGTACTTCTCCTGGTCTCCCATGGGGTGCAGGGCCCAAGGACCTGGGCCATCCTCCACTGCACTCCCGGGCCACAGCAGAGAGCGGGCCTGGAAGAGG